>OX327014.1:46665498-48067998 GCA_946800695.1 Geum urbanum
TGACTTTTGCATTTGAAGCATCAAATATATATTCTTTTACAGATGAGCATCAAATCTTAAATATATTAGTCCAAAGTACTTGAAATTTGAGGTGGAGAACTAACTAGCGGCTTGAAATTAGTTACATTACATAGTATCGAAGTGGACAAAACTCTATTAGGATCAAAAAATTATTAGGATCTTGTTCTTTGTTGGTTTGGCCAACTCCATAAAGCACTGTGCAGTGGTTGTTTGGCTCATACATCCTAAATTTTTGGTTTAATATAGTATGAATGATGATAGAAACCTCTATTTGAACCCCAATTTAATGTTGTAGCAATTTTAGTTTGACATTGAAGCGACGAAGATTGCTATCTTAGTCGCGTCGATTAGGCTTAGTAGTCATTTGAAGCGACGAAGAAAGAAATATTGGTCGCTTCAATGTATTGAAGCGACGAAGTATTCAATCTTCGTCGCTTCAATATATTGAAGTGACCAATATTTCTTTCTTCGTCGCTTCAATTTATTGAAGCAAGCGACGAAGGCAGCAATCTTCGTCACCTCAGTGTTATTATAATTCCAGATTATAGATCTCTTCTTTCATTCTCTTCGCGATTCTCTTCTTCTTCGTTTCTCCTCCACCCCAATCTCATCATCGAAACCCTAAACCCCCTAGATCTCTTCTATCATCTTAATTACCCTCCCCCCAACCTTAATCCTAAATTGCGCAGCCAAGGGAGCCAACTGACCCCAACTCCACGGAGGCACAAACCGCCGCCTCCTATCGAGACTCGAGAGAATGTTGGGTGATTTCACTGACTTGGGTCTACCTCTCTATCGAGATAAACCGTCAGAAGAAAAACAATCCACCATTTTGGTTTTTCTTCATCTCCTTCAGAGTACCAGCACAACCAGACAAAATGACCTTCCTTTCTTTAGTTCTCACCAAGCTCTCAGAGCCTGCCTGTCACCCAAATTCTGCAATTCCCAACGTCACAGCCACACTCCAAGGTTGGATTTTTCATTTTTTTTCTTTTACCATTCTCTCCGTTTTATTTTTGTACTGTGGGATCATTGGGATGTGATTTAAGTCATTTACTGTTTGTGTTTGGTTGTGATAAAAAGATGGATTCGTTTTTGCATAACCCATGAACTTGGCAATAGCATGAGCTCATTACTGTTACGAGTTATTTACGGTTGTTGTTGAAAGTGTCATGCTTGAAATTTGTGTAAATACATTGTTGAATTGAAGGTTCGATACTCTTGTTTCGGAGTAGATTGCTTAAGATGATGAGTGACGGAATTGGCTAGCTCATAAGATCCTAGCTGATGTACTAAGTAAAGTTTTGTTCTTGTTTTGTTGTTGAACGTGTCATGCTTGAGATAGTGTAAATACATTGTTGCAGTTTCGATACTCTTGTTGTGTTGTTGGGATGTGTTACCATTGTTTTCTGGGCATTGTTTGCAGTGAGATAGAGGGTTTAAGATTTGTGATTCTTTTGGTATTGGGTTGTTTCCGACGCTCACTTGAATGAATATATGATTGCGGATTCTAATTATAGTTTTGTAACGTGGAACAGGTGCCAACTCTAGGAACCCCGTGGAATATTATTGCTACGATGCTAATTCTTCATTTACATATCTTGCTTGATCCTTAAAACTTTGTAGGGCCTTCGTGTTGGCGTCAACTTGGCTTTGGCCATTGCCTTGCTCAATATCCCTGAGGTATATTCTCTAAATAGATTTGATAAAATCTATTGTAGAATCTTATATTATTGTTTGACATGTTTCTTTTTTCTAGGGGGTTGCTGTTGCACTCCCTCGCTACTTTGCAACACAGAGGTGAGAGTTTATGCTTATGGTTAATTTTTTTATCTGAAAAATAAAATATAGCTGATAAGTTAGAAATAGATATATTTCTGAAAATGGTAGTAATAATAGAGGTAGACAAAATGTTGAGGGTAACTATTATGCTGATGAGTAGGAACTGCTAAACGTGGAGGGGGTAGGGGGAATTGGAGTAGTGTGGATGGTGATTGAGAAGGAACTGGTAATATGTGGAGGTAGCAATGGCCGGAAGTTCTGTCATTGTTGTATATGGGCAGGCTGTATATACCAGTTAAAGCAACAGCCTTGGTGATGGAGGAGATGATTGTGTGATTATGCATCGTATCCCGGTGGAGGAGAGTGGGGTGATATAAGTATTATTTGTGATGGCAGAGTGATGTAGTTATTAGTGGTAGTGTTTGTCATGGTTTGGTAACTAAGCTAAATCATAATGTCAATTCTAGTACTTTGGAAATCGGAAGTTCATTTCAGAAGCTGAGGATATTAACAAAAAAGATTTAACTGATTTCTACATAATATAGGAGAAACCATTAGGTGTCCATTTGTGGGACTTTTCATACGTATATGGTAATGCTATAGACTTTAAGAATCTCGATCTGTGGACAGAAACCTCATGTATACCTAATTGTTAAATGGTCTGTTTTTGACATATCTCAGCAAATGGCAAGCATTCAAATTGGCAACACTTTCTGGCTTTGCTGAGCCTTTGGATTCGTATATACTGAGTACATTTTGATTTGTGGATTATTTTTCTGTATGATTTGATTTGTGGTTGAATACTATATACTATATTTAATTTTTTTTTCTTTCACCCAATGGAGCGACGAAGATTTCTCAATCTTCGTCGCTTCGGTTAAAATGAGGCGACGAATATTGATCACTTTTCGTCGCCTGTAATTGTTGCCCTTGGTCGCCTCAATTTCACCAATGTTGGTCGCTCAAACAAAGGAGCGACAACTCTTATCTTCGCGGCACAAATTTGAAGCGACGAAGATTGTCTTTGTCGCTTCAGATTAATGAAGCGACGAAGTTTGATTAGCCAACGTCGTCCCAAGAGTGAAGAGACCAATACCAGGCGACGATGCGTTGGCGACGAAGATTTGGTCACATCTCATCGAGGCGACCAAAAATTCTTCTGAGACGACCATAAAATTTGTCGCCTCGGATCTCTCCTCCAATGGTATATATATGTAATGTTTTCTGGGCAAACCCAGAGCGACCAAATGCTTCCAGAAAAGTGGTGGGGGTCTCGATCATATATATATATCAAGCACTTCCTTAGTCTCTTGTGGTCGCAAATAGCTGCACATATTAGGTGAGATTTTTCATTTGGTTTGTCAATTCCCACCCAATATACAACTAATATTTTCAATGTAAGCCACATAATTATTATCCAAGTGAATAATTAATGGGACTCTAGTTACTCTGAGGCTTTGAGAAAACGAAGACCTACATAAACGACTTCGAACATGTAAGAGAGAGCGAAAGATCAAAGGTAAACTATGCCGTCTATATATCCATGCATGTCGAACACCCTAAACGACTTCGAATTCTAGATGTTTTGTTGTTAGGGTTTCTAAGCAGTTGGAATTTAAACCATGCATGCTAAGTCAATGAATGATTTTCTAACTTCATGCCCCCTATTTTCTTCTACTTATGATTTATGAACAACCACATCTGTTATCTACACTTTAAGACTTGAAGTCCCCACTAATATATACGTACTTTATGTCAATGCAAACACGTACACTTGTACTATCCATTATACATAAACGTTTTATTGCTAGCACCAAAAATTGTTGTCATGCATAATTCCTTTGATATGAACGTCTAATTAAGGAATGACGTCTTAGTCTAACCGAGGAATGACACAATACTTCCTAAATGTTGAGATCGATTAAGTGAAATGCAACCATATTTGATTTTGTTAAACGAATTATATATGTATGCATGTGAAGAAGAATATTTGCTGTCTACGTTATTCTAGACTTAATTAAATCTTATTAGTTAGGTTCACAATAATATGTATGAATTGGGTCCATTCACTCACCAACTGATTTGATCTTTGAGCGCAAACGAGGTAGTATATATTAAGCTATTTGTTATTGTACTAATCATCCAAAAATTCTTATCTAAATGTCACATCAACATACAAATTTAATCACATTAACATACATACGTACAAAGCTCTCTTATGTTTCTACGAGCTAGCTAGCTTCAAATTCGTGCAAGCTAGCTTACATGTGGGTATGTGTGTAAGGATTACTTCGTAACAAGAAGTGCTTTGACACACACACACATATATATATATGTTCATTGCCGGCTGATTTGCATGATTTTTGAAAATATTTTTAAATTTAAAATAATATTTTTATCAAATTTATGGTATTTGGTTATAATCGAAAATATTTTAAGTTAATATTGGAAGTACATAGAAAGTGTTTTTTCTTAAAAGTGATTTCTCCTTAAAAACTAATTATGGAAATCACTGATCCAAAGAGTCACTAACTTTGGGGCTTAAACTAGGTAGTTGCCAAGCTTAAGGTTCAAGTTTGTGGGCATTTAGGGTTAATGATCTGGACCAATCGTCGACACTTTTGGTGCATGCACTATTGCACTGCAATTCTTGAACCACACCAAAAATGGTGGTAGGTGAGACCCTAGCTCCACCAGAAAATCCATATATATGTAACCCCACTCCTTACTACTACGATCATCTCCATACTCCTCTGTCTCTCTATCTCTCCACATTCCATCATCACCAAACCTCTCAAAAATGGGTTCAACCGGAGCAGAGACTCAGATGACACCAACCCTAGTCTCCGACGAGGAAGCCAACCTCTTCGCCATGCAACTCGCCAGCGCCTCCGTCCTCCCCATGGTTCTCAAAGCCGCCATTGAACTCGACTTACTAGAGATCATGGCCAAAGCCGGACCCGGAGTCCACCTCTCCCCTAATGACCTAGCTTCAAAGCTTCCGACATGCAAGAACCCCGAAGCTCCGGTCATGCTCGACCGTATGCTTCGTCTTCTCGCCAGCTACTCCATTTTAACGTACTCGTTGAAAACACTCGACGGCGGCAAAGTTGAGAGGCTCTATGGCTTGGGACCTGTGTGTAAGTTCTTGACCAAGAACGAAGACGGTGTGTCTATTGCTCCTCTCTGCCTCATGAACCAAGATAAGGTCCTCATTGAGAGCTGGTAATTATTTCAGACTCCCTCTTCTTCATTTTTGTTAATTTTCCTAAAATTCTTTTTCCATTGGTGTGGACAATGATGGAGCTGTATTAATTGGATCAATGGTATAGCTTCGTGATGATTGAAAACATATAAGTAGACGACACATGGTTCACGCTAGAAAATGGTTTTGTCACTTTCGTGAGTGGTTAGTAGCTAGTGGCTTGTGGATCAGGGTCATCATTCACCAAAAATGGGGACGTTTGAACCACCACTTCACCTAACATGCCCACTCAAAGTGTTTAGAATGGATATGTACTTAATTAGAGAATAAGTACAATTATTATAATATCCGAAACACTTGCAAGATGTGTGTCGTAATCTGTCGGCGTTGGATTTAGATCGTGCTTGCACATTTGTGTTCGTATATTGTACAATTACACATTAGAGAATTGACATTAGATTATCATATGGTATTTGAATCAAATAACACACTACTATATCAACGAAGTAAACAATGCCTTACAACTGATCATATCATTGCATCTGATGCTAGCTAGAGTTGTTAATTGTATTGGCCAGATGCATGACATGCCTCAATCATCGAGTATTGATTAATTGTAGGCTTGTTGCTTAAAGCCTTATAACCATGAGCTTCTATAAATGTAGAAATATTTAGAATTCAACTCAATTGGTATTGTGTAGGTTTCACTTGAAGGATGCAATACTCGATGGTGGGATTCCATTCAACAAGGCCTATGGAATGACTGCTTTTGATTACCATGGAATTGACCCAAGATTCAACAAGGTCTTCAACAGAGGAATGGCTGACCACTCCACCATTACCATGAAGAAAATCCTCGAGACTTACAAAGGCTTTGAAGGCCTATCATCCATCGTCGATGTCGGCGGCGGCACCGGAGCTGTGGTTAACATGATCGTCTCCAAGTACCCTTCCATCAAGGGCATCAACTTCGACTTGCCTCATGTTATCGAAGACGCTCCTAAATATCCTGGTACATATATATACATATATATGTATATATATATATATATATATCTTGTGCATCCTCACCTACATTTGCTTAAACAAGGAACATAATTCATTTCAATTTTCAAAACATGGTTTGATAAATGCAGGCGTGCAACATGTTGGAGGAGACATGTTTGTTAGTGTTCCAAAAGGAGATGCAATTTTCATGAAGGTTAGTTATAGGCATTATTAGATCGACTAGTGTGACCAACGCTTAGTATACATGTTGAGAAAATGTGTGTCATCTATGGGACTAATGTATGTCTAAATGTGATGTTACAGTGGATATGTCACGATTGGAGCGACGAGCACTGCATAAAATTCTTGAAGAACTGCTACACTGCGCTGCCGGACAATGGCAAAGTGATTCTCGGCGAGTGCATTCTTCCTGTAGCACCAGACACTAGCCTTGCAACAAAGGGAGTTGTCCACATTGATGTGATCATGTTGGCTCACAACCCCGGTGGAAAAGAGAGGACAGAGCAAGAGTTTGAGGCCTTGGCCAAGGGGTCTGGCTTCCAGGGCATTCGGGTTGCATGTTCTGCCTTCAACACTTACGTCATTGAGCTTCTTAAAAAGATTTGAGTACTAGTAGTGTTCCTTAACTTGGGTGAATGTTGATGCTGCCATATGCTGATATGCATCTTGGCTTTTTATACGGTGCTGATATCTCCTCCATAATGTGGAATTTACACCATAGTACATTTTGATTGGACGAAAAGAAGAAATAAGAAAGCGGTTTTGGCTTTACTCGTAAAAATTAATATAAACATTACACAATTACGTTCATTAATAACATGTTAATTATATTTTATAATTGATGTTGAAGTAAGTAATAAACAAAGATATTCCATGTTACATTAATTCATAAGGGAATATGATTTACCTTGTGCAAATAAGAGTTCTACATTCATTAATCATTACGAGTTGTATTATGATTAAAAAAAATTATGGGAGGTATTAATTCTATATACGCTACATAAAGGCATAAGGTCCATGTTCTAACTGTCAATTATTCCATTGAGAAGTCATTCATTCTTTGCCCCATAGAAGAGTCCGACTATTAAGGATAGACAGAGGAAAATATCTTTTGCGTAGTGTTATCGTCTACAGGCATGAGTATCTGTAGGTTTTCTCATTCCACGATCAATTTATGTATGTTGTTTGTGTTTTTGTATTGATCACAATTTTAATGTTTCATATTCATAACCTTGATTTACATTCAATATTCATAATCCATAATCTTAGTTTTACATTGCTTTGTTACATCTCAAAATGTTGGACTCTATAGATGCATATTCCATAACCAGAACCCAGAACTAAACAATCGTTCATGTCAACAAAACGAGATAGCGCTAGACTTCCGCATTATTATTATTGCCGAATACAAAGAGTCTACACCAAAAATCCTACAAGAGGATCGATACAAGAAATTATTTGATACAAAGAGAGAATACCTATAACATAATATATTAGAGTACTTCTAGGAAGTAGTTCTAGGTGCTCATAGCATGTTGCAATCAGAACTCAAAACACACAAGGCACTGCCATCACTTTGATCCTTCATTACTCCAAATCACACTGGCAAAAGATTTGGACAACAAGCTAAGGGAAAAGAGGATGTGACAATGTCACATTATATAATGATCGTAATGAGGCGTGCGCGCGCACTGCGGCTGCTACTAGTTCTTGAAGAGTTCCAAACAATGCTCTTGATCCAAGTTTCTAGTCCAAAACTTCTTATAGTACTCGGTGTAAGTGTAGCCCCTATAAACGGCGCCAGATCCATCATCGGTGAGAGGCTTTGCTGGGCTGATGAGCGCATCGTCCTGCGGACACAAAAATGAAGCTACCGAAAGCCTCGCCTTATCGGTGTTAGTAACTGCTCGGTGCCACACGCTCTTGTATATCCCGTTACTTAAAGCCTGCACAAAATGATGTGACCATAAGTAATGCACAAAATGATGTGACCATAACAAAATGAAAGCAACTAGGTTCATTTGGCCAAGTAATACCTGTAACTGGTCGCCGATGTTGATAACAAAAGCATTAGGGTGGGGATTCACAGCAACCCATTTGCCATCTTTAAGGACTTGAAGGCCACAAACGTCAATGTCTTGTAGTAAAATGGTTAGAGCATTTGGGTCTGTGTGACCAGGCAGGCCATAAGTGAGCTCTGGTTCTGGGCATGGTGGGTAAAAGTTGACAGCCATATGTTGCCCTTGCTCTCCCATTGTGTTCTTTATGTAATGCTTCTCGAGCCCCAAGCTCTCTGATATTAACTCTTCTATTCTGTATCCAAGTTCCCGAACTTCGCCACAGTAACTACTCACCGTCTCCCTAAAACAACACAAAACCAAATTAATTGTGACAAATTACACAAATCTTTTAAAAAAATACGCTTCAAACGAAATTTAATAAACCAATTGTATAAGTCAATTTCTCAAAAATTAACAACTATATCACTATCGATAACGGCAATTTTGAAAAAGTAAGTGAGTCCCAATAGTCATACTACAATAAAGTACGAAGTCCTAGTTTACAAATTTATAATTTTATATTTTTGTAAGATGATCAATAAAGTCTATTAATTAAGCTAGATGAGAATTTTACAGTATCAAAACTAAATGTTAAATATTCCAGATGCCTCAGATTGTCCTTGACAATATTAAGTCTGACAGAGAACAAAATTAATATATAAATGGCAGAAGAGTAATATATAAAACAAAAACAGTTACAACATCGTACAAAACTGCTCTGTTTAAAATTGCAAAATCATTCGATTACGTTCACAACTACTCTCCCTATTTGGATTTAGATTCACTTAGGATGACACTCCTTCTAAATGTACACTATTCTCCAAGTATTCAACTTTTCATTTATTTAGGAACGCATTCAGGATTTTGAAACACTGTGGACTGTATCGTGCAACGCACGAATTTTTTTTTTTTTGTTGAACGTCATTTGTATATGAATAACACCAATGAATCTAATGATTGTCAAAAAACAGAAGTAATATATACATGAATTCAAACTGATATAGAACTCAACAATTAATTTGATAATGGCTCAATTATATACATACCCCCAGTAGTATGGATGTTAAATTTTACGAATTGGATATTATCACTAAACAATTGGTTTGATGTTAATTAAATTGTGTATTTCTTAACAAAAAAAAAACTGAAAAACTAAATTGTGTGCAAGTTTGGTTTAGCCCAAATTAGCTAAGTTTGTAGGTCGAACTTGATCAAACGAATTCACTCACGAGAGAGACCACCACGTGCTCTCATCTCAAACCTGAGCTTTGCACCTCTTTAATTCATTCGATCAAAGAGAGAAAAAAACAGCTTTCCGTTCATCCTTATCTCTCTCCAGCTACTAGAGATTGAGTCGCGAGCGAGGAAATCAAAGTAAGGTGGTGAGGTCGCGAGAAAGTGAGGGAACCAGGGAGCTACTCAGCTACACCAATAACACTATATATTTTTTTCGTGTAACTTTGCCGAAAATTTATCGTAGGCTGCAGGTAGATCCGTCCCTGCATCTACTTCTCCAACTATTATAAATTGCGTATTCGTGTTGTTTGATTCAACATTCTAATTTCAGTTATATAATGCGAATTTTGCACACCGACTTCTAGTGGTTATATTTAAATAAAATTATTAGAAGATGAGTGAGATTATAATAGATGACACGTATTATGCATACGGTGACAGACGGTGTGATGGCCACGTAAAAAGAGCACGTTACCCATACTTAACTTCTAGGCCGAGCGCTGACCAAGTCCACTAAACTTTTAAACTGGGCCCATATGTTTATTTGTACTACTAGCCCAATTAAATATAAACAAAGACGAGTTAGCGATGGAGCACCAGATACGTACGTCTCCCATCAATCTCAGCCGCACGATCAACAGCTCCAATGACGTCAACGCGGACATAACCGCCTTACGTCAGCGGATCGCAAATCGAGAAAATAACTTTCAAACAAATCAAATAAAAAAACCCCACAAAATTGGTAGCTGCGATCATGTGGCATCGAGTCAGAGAGTAGCCTCATCACCGTTGATTTCCAATAACCCCAAGATATTTATTCTTCGGTGGTCTAGTGTCAGCCGTCCATATCATCATGTGTAACGATTCAGGGACCCTAGAGGTACTATCACCGCCGTTGATTGGGCCCCGTAACGTGGGTTGTGACTACTTTTTATTTACGAGATTACCGCTCATAGTTTCGGACCGAGACAAATTACATAGCGGGCGAGGCAGGTTCTTCCATGTTCTAATTAGGACTCAGAGGACATAACACATAAACAAAATGGTTCTTAAATAATTTTAAAAACTCTAGAAAAGCACATATACAAGATATACATTATAAAATGAGCATTCATACATTTTTAACTTGCATGAAAATGAAGACCTTTCTGGTATATTCTATAATATATAACTTCAAGAGAATGTCAGAAAATTCTAGGGTTTCTGAAAAAGTGTATATCATAAATTTTTTTTCAGAATACATTAAGATTTTAAAAAACACTGATTATATGAAGTTTCAAAAATCTAAATTAATGTTATGTTGTCGGACTGTAATTATAATAATATATGTAATAAAATCTTTGTAATTCATTTTATAATATATTACTTCATAAGAGAAAATCAGAAGATTCTAGGAGTTTCTGAAAAGTCAGTTAAAAATATATATTTTTCAGATACATTAGAGTTTTCATAAACATTGATAATATATATTTAACAAAAAATCATTGATCATATACAAGTTTCAAAAATCTAAGTTGCCAGATTGTGGTTACTATAATACATGAAATAAAATCTTTCTAATTCATTCTATAATATATTACTTCATACGACAAAGTCAGAAGATTCTAGGAGTTTCTGAAAAGTCAGATAAAAATATATATTTTCCAGATACGTTAGGGTTTTCATAAACACTGTTTATATATATTCACCAGAAAACACTGATCATATACAAATTTCAAAAATTTAAATTAATGTTATGTTGTTAGACTGTCGTTACAATAATATATGTAATAAAATCTTTCTGATTCATTTCATAATATATCATTTCATACGAGAAAATCAGAACTTTCTAGGAGTTTCTTAAAAGGCAGATAAAAATATATATTTTTCAGATACATTAGGGTTTTCATAAACACTGATCATATTTTCATCAGAAATTTTTCTGATTCATTCTATAATATATTATTTCATACGAGAAAGTCAGAAGTTTCTAAGAGTTTTTCAAAAATCAGATAAAAATATATATTTTTCAGATACATTAGGATTTTCATAAACACTGATCATATATTTTCACCAGAAATTTTACTCCAAAATATATTATATTGTTAGATTATCATAGAAATAATACATGTTTCATGGCAAACTTTCTGATTTATTTTATAATATAGTATACTTTCTGATTATCAAGTCATATCATAATGAAATTTGGATTTCTCTCTTGTAATTGTAAAACCTTAATAATTATAGTATACATAACGGATATTATAATAGAGACTAACGTGGCAGACAGCGGAATTTAGTACCACCGCTTCTGCTTCATCATGGAACCCGGAAAACAGCCATGGAAGGTTTGAAAGGGTAATTTCAGCGAGAGAGAGCGCTTACTTGAAGGTAGGGGGATTCGAGGGCCACTCGGGAACGTACTTATCAAGCGGATAACAGTGGAGTCTAAGATAGTCTCTCCAATTATGAACCGTCTCCTTCTTAACGTTAAAACTTGTTGAGAGTCTCATTGTTTTCGACGGGTCATCGGAATACAGCTTCATCTTTTCCTCCACAGAGAGCTCGAAGAACTCATTGGCTACTCCTAGCATTTTCTCCACTGCTTCCATAGACACACCATGATTGATCACCTTCAAACAAACCACGTACAAAAGGTTAATACATCAAAATAACACAAGGAAAGAACAAGAGGAACGTACTGTTGTATAAACTCGATTAAGACCTGAAAAAAGCCATAAGATTTGCAAGCATCGCCGATTTGCTTAATAGTTTCAGCTCTGTTAGGTGAATCCAAGTCAATCACCGGAATATTTTCGCAGACGGATACTTCCGACAAGCGTGGCCTTTCGGATTCCGGTCTCACATAACTTTCCGGCAAGTTGGTGTATCGGAATCCGGAGGACAAGACTTTTGTGTCCATGTCTTAAATATTTTACGGGGTAGGAAGAGCCGTTTGTGGAGATTCGCCTAGCTAGCTAGGTGTGGACAAAGACGGGCAAACCTATGTGAGACCTAATTCGAAAAAGAGCAAGTTCGGGGAAATTGCAAGTGTGAAGTGTGTATTACTAAGTAACATAGCACATGGTATTTATAAATGAAGCTACTAAAGGGCAGGGGAGTAACAAGGCCAAAGATTTGGGTTTTTAGGGCTCCCAGCCAATACCTACACGACACTTGTTACCCTCTCGTTGGAGCATAATTGTTTCATAAGTTGGCAACTAGACACAATTATATCTATATAAGCTCTCTATATAAATGGTGCCGACTGCCGAGTCTTTCTTATTGCATGGACATTACCAGGTCTTTATATACTAATTATAAGTACATTTTAGGTCTATACGATCACGTTTTGTAGTACTTGCATGCCGTTGTGGTTACTTAATTAGTGCGACCTTACTGCATCACAATGCATTAGAGGTTCGAGTTAGTGGCAGAGTAGCTTATATACGATTAATATTGTTCTTGAGCTGACATATAAAAATAGAGAATAGCATATATAATTACTAAGTAATTGTAATATGTTTATCATTCACATCGATCAGTAGTGTTGAACATGGTGATTCTGTTCCTTTCCGATCAGTTATGCATTTACACACACACATATATATATTTATATATAGAGGATTAAATTAATCCGTTATATTTAGATTCTTGGTGTTATACTAAAAAATGTCTCGAAATTTAAAACATATCAAAATGGTATCCAAACTTTAAAATCGTATTACCGTGGTACCTGAAGCCGTTAACTTTGCTGACGTGACATTTTTTTTATAATAAGAATAATTTAGTCAATTTATATTACTTATAACTTAATGAATATCAACATTATACATAATCTTTTGTAACGATATCAATGTCATCCCCAATTTTTTACTCTCTCTCTCTCTCTCTCTCTCTCTCTCTCTCTCTCTATCTCTCTCTCTCTCTCTCTCTCTCTCTCTCTCTCTCTCTCTCTCTCTCTCTCTCTCTCTCTCTCTCCCTCCCTCCCTCCTCCATGCGACCTCGAATCAAGTCGACCTCTTATGCATCTCGCCTGGGCTTCAGCTATATCCCTCTGCCGCAGCCCATCGCCGCACCACGAGCCTTGATTTCTCGCATCGACCTCTACACCACCTCAAATTCATCCTTATGTCCTTCAGCAGCTCCTAGATCGCCTCGAGATCGGCTCAGTAGCACCGCGTTAGCCCTGCAACGCGGTTGTACACCGACACGGATCTGCTCATGAATGCGCTCTAAAATATCGTTGTGTGCCAATTTTCTTGTTATTGCCTCTGTTTTGCAGATATTCCTGATTAATTTTTGTGAAACTTTCTAAATATTTGTGAATTTTTTTGCGTAATTGTGGCTTTGTTATTTATGGAGAACAGTATTCAAATATTGTTGTAGTTGTTTACCAAATGGAGCTGCAAGGTTGTTGTTGATGTTATCATCCCGATGTAAATCGTTAGAGCTTGCGACGAACGATTCATGAGGAGGGTTTTGATGAAGGGGGTGAGAAGATTGACAGGTTGTTCTATTGCAATTGATAGAAACTTGAGATTTTGCAAAACCCGGAAATGTTGAAAGAGATATGTATGCACATAATATATTCGATGACATGCTTTAACGATAATTTGAATTTTTTTCTACTCCATAACCATTATATCACATTGTTGATAGAAATGTGGCGACTCAGAAACTATACCCGCGCGAAAATGTGAACAGAAGCACGAGGCCGAGCTATGCAGAGCAATCACCATCGTGAGGAAGCGCAGAGGAGGGGATGAGTTAAAAAAAATTGGGGATGACATTGATATCGTTAAAAAAGATTGGGTATCATGTTGATACTCATTAAGTTGTAAATAATGTAAATTGACGAAATTATCTTTATTATTAAAAAGAATTACCACGTCAGCAAAGTTAACGGCTCATTGACGAAAAAATGCTCTAGGTACCACGGTAATACAATTTTAAAATTTAGGTACCACTTTTTTAGGTTTTAAAATTTATGACTATTTTTGATATTGGACGAAGAGTCTGGATATCATAGGTGAATTTAATCTATATAAATATATATATGCAGCACTGTTGAGGATTGGCCTTGTGTAATAAATCATATAGTTTCTTCTAGATTTCAAGATCTAAACCGACAGTATGGTCGGTTAAATTGGACCACGAGGACCAGTTAGCGATGGAAGCTCTATAGCTTTAACGTATTTCAAGGGTCACTCGATCGTGTTTCGTACGTAGAGTTTCCCTATCTCTATCATTCGGCGTCGCAATGCTAGCCCTGATACAGATGAATGAGCTTTCGAAGATGTGCGAGTTAACCCCAGAGGAGTAACAAGCTATAGGTCATTTAAGATTATAACTTATAACACCATTGTGAAAGCTAAGGGATCACTCACGTCGATCATATTTACGCACCATATATATATGGCTGGGATTAGTCACAATGAGTTATGAGGTACGTACAGTAAAATATCGAAATGCAATATCCTTATCAGGTTTAAGGAGACTTGAATCTTATCCAGACGATCGAGCTATCACATCCATTCATACTCTCATAGTGATGATCGAAAAGAGAGATGGTAACAAAACTGGCTGTGGAACATGAAATCATTGAGACTGAGATAAGATGAAGTTTCAATGGACCAGACGAGTCAATAGGAGCTTAGTGCTGGCCAAGCTTTTGACGAAATCAACAACACGGGAGTTTGACTGTTCGTTAGTTTTTGTAGTATCTTCGATGCTTAGAGACAACTAGCTAGCTAGTGTTTGTAAATAGTGTTATCAACTTATCATAAACGTGCAGGTCGATAGAAGCAGCCAAAAACGCATGTGAAACTGTAACGAGACTAACGGATGGTTCCTATCAACCTGGTGAAATGAAAGTATAATATACATGTAAGTGCCGGAAATTATAACGTAATGATTAACTTCGGAAAAATTTATTCAATGGTGTCTGAATTATGGTCAAATTGGTTTGGTACGTGAATTTTAAAAGTTATCAATGCGATTACTGAATTTTCAAAATCCTACCTTTAGAGTACATACATCTATTTTATTTCAATTCTCAGTTAACTATTTTGGCTAAACTTGTCATTTTAACTATTTTGGCTAATTACTTATTTTTCTTTATTACTTTTTCAATGTATTTTCAATTCTTCCGTTCTTCCTTCGGCTACTTCCGCCTCCGGTGACTAAGAACGAATGCTGCCTTCACCAATCCCCTCATCTGTGACTATCGCTTCCTTAAATTCGAGCTCCTCTGCCTCTCCAAATCCAGATCCACAACACGCTTTCAAAAGATGATTACTTTGTGCCAATCATTTGGATACCAAAAGAACTTGTGTACTGAGAATGAATTTGCAGCGCAGGGCCAGATATGAGATTCAAGGGGCTCTAGGAGAAAAGAAAAATAGGGTCATTGACCTTTTTTAGCTCAAATTAACTAAATGGATAAACATGGATTGAAAACAAAAGCGAAAACAAAATAAGCAATTCCACGTGTATGATAGGCATTGAAAAATAAGTAGACTACAAATAATTATTTGAGGAGAACATGAACAATCTTAATGAGATAAATCTAAAAAAAGAACGTCAAGAAAGGAGAGTATGTAGTTATTGTGAGTTATAGATCATGAAAGAATGACTCAAGCATGAGAAATCAAATTTAGATTTATACAACAATTATCCAGATAAAACATTTTTTTCAATTTTGATAAATAAAAATTAAACATAATAAAAATGTTAATGACAAATTACAAATTTTATGGCCTTTTATGAGTAGGGGCTCTAGGCTTGTTCCTAATCTGCCTACCCTGAGGGTCGGCCCTATTGCAGCGATTTGGAAAACTAAATTTGTGTTATGGGATTGAGCTTGTATAAAATAGTTTGTGATTTGAGATTAGGTTGTTATAATCAGGGGAGATAGAGTGAGTTTGGGAAATCAATTAATGGTGTGGATGAGATGTTCTGGGTAAGCTTAATGCTTGGGCATATGAGGTATGTATAATCAGATATGGGTTGTGAAATTGTGTCCAAGAGACATGGAGAAATATGAAAAACTTGAGAAGCGTGAATCTGGAGATTTAATCAACATGTATAGTTAAACTTTAAAAAATACCAAATGGTAAAAAAAAAACTTGGCATCTGATCGATATTCTAACCGAAGCCAACCAAACCGACATTTGTAATAAAAGAAAATGGAGTCCAAATTTTTTGAATGTTGATTTTATGCCTTTGGTGGAGATCCTTAATAACAGCTAGTAGTGTAATTTTTTGAATATTCGTTTGTTGGGAATACGAAGGTACAAAATTTATGGTTGAGCTTAGATTAGTTTAGTATAAATTAATTCGGTGAATCATTGGAGTAAGAACATGGAGAAGTGGCGATGATAGAGGAAGAAATTTATCAAAGAAATAAACAGAGAAGAAATGAACTAGAACAAGAGAGAGAGTAATTAGAAAATTGAAAAAATTTATCCTTCTCAAAATAATTTTTTTGAGGAAAATTCCTTTCAGAAAATTGAAAATTATAAAGATATAACTTTTTAGCTAGTGAAATATAAAATAAAGGGGTTACAAAGGTCTTTTGGGCTATTTGTCTTTATTTTGATTCTTATACATGACACATCATTGTTAGGACCATAATTATGTGTTTATTACGCTCCTAACTTTATGCTTATGGCTTGTTTTCTATGAATAAACTATTGTTCTTATGACGTTTCATGTACGTTCTTGTTAGGAAATGTGGAGTTGGCTCGGAAATGTACTAAATATGAAGAATCAGATACTTATTGGAAAAGACGTATACATTTCCGAGGTCACAAGAGAATTTGGAGCAACTTTGGAAAAAAAACGAAATAATTTCACCGGAAGTCGCCAGAAGTTGCCCGTAACCCGTTGAAATTTGCCACAGTCGGCCGGCCCAATCACATGGAGTCCAGCTCAATGGAGACTCATTTAGCTCATTTATGCTTACCAATCTGATTTAAAGAAAGAGAATAAGTTGGACCACTTGATGTCACTAATTATGAACTTAGCCTTCCATAGCCTAAAATAGTGGATCATGATCTCCCTAATTCAAAGCTAACCCTTAGATCTTCCACATCCTCTTTTATTATCATCCTAGGGTCGAAATGGAGCCTCCAAACTCATCCAAATTTGAGCTCCCCTCTCACCCATTAATACCACACTTCATTTCATTCATTTTCCAAGTTTTGAACCCATTTTCTCTCTAGTTTTCTCTCTAGCTTCTCTCTAGAGTTCTTTGATGAGTTCTCTAGAGAGAAGCTACATTTATCTTTCAATCTTCCTCAATTTTCTCCTCTACAATCTTGAAGACACTTTGGAGCAAAGAACGTGAAGTTAAAAGCACAATGGTGGACTTGAAGAATCTTGGCTTGCTTTGGGGAGATTCCTAGGTTATTTCTTCATCCTATTTACTCTATTGATGTATTTAAACTTGATTTTAATTATGTTTAGTGAGTAGTTTTATTTGGGAGGCTAGGATTCTAACCCTAGCCATGTGATGAACAAATGATGTCTTGGATTATGTATGATTTATGATTTTTAGTGTATGTTATGTGATTGCGTGTTGTGAATGAGCAATTATGTGTTTATGGATGTTTATTGTGCTTGAGCTTGAGCTTCATGTATAGTATTACTTATGCATAAGTTAACCCTAACTAAGTTAATGTATGTGTAAGGAGACTAAAATGGGACCTTAATTGAATTAGCTACTCACTTAAGGCTAGATGAGCATGTAAACATGATTAGGGTATTTTCTAAGAGGTTTAACTTAAGACTTGGTTGCCTTAGCACCTAGCATACACTAAAGCTCATTCGAGTCTCAATAGACTTGGGGGACTCTAGTTAAGCACACATTAAATCCAAAAGGTTATTGTGGCTATTAATAGATTTTCTTGACTCGTAACCCAATATGTGCAAGTTGGGAGAATCACATAGACTTTCTCTCGGATCCTCCAATAGAGATTCGAGAAGGAGAACCTCCCACATATATCACACGATATGTTTGTTGACTCCACAATGTGACATATGATCGAGATGCAAACCCAAAATTGGTTGGGTCTTGGTTCCGATTCACGAAATACTTCAATGTTAGGGTCAAGTCATCTGAAGTCCAAAATGACATTGGAACTTGGGTTCAAAACCAAACGTGACCTAAAGGATCACGATTTGGACATTAACTTTTGTGAACGGATTTTAATCCATTACATGAACCGGGACATTGTTCGATGCATCATATGGTTAATGAGGATTTCCCTAGTCGACCATATTTCCTTATATTGAATTCGTGTTATTTTAGTTTTCACATTTTAGTGGAATCAAATGAACCAATCAACGTCGTTAATCACTCAGCCCACGATTTCACCACCTCTCGCAATGCTAGTCTCCAAAGGACTTAGCGGTGTGAGATTCATTTTCACATTTTATTTTAGTCTTTGTGTCAAGTCGTATCTAATTAATCATAGTCTTTGTACTAAACATTGTGAGTTAGGGAGTCTAAGTGTTTAATCATCGTAGGTATGACACCCGACTTTCTACATTTATACTAAAACTTGACATCGTGCACTTGCGACTGAAGAACTCTTTGTACTTATGAGTTAGTCAATAATTCATAAGTTTAAGAGGTACAAAATCTTCAACAATCATCAAAAGCAACCGAATTGGGATGGAAAACATAGGTACCTCGCTGATATGTTTATGAAAGTCTAAGTATTACATTATTAACTTTTAAAGTTTGGGTACTAAACTGACTTGACAGTCAAAGTTCAGACACCGTTGATGAAAATTTTCCATTAACTTAATTATAAACATGTTAGGTGTCCACCGACCATGTGCCTATTTCATTGAGTAGGTTCAATGTCTAGTAATATACATGCATATACATTATCGTATAACTAGTTGAAAATTTGTCCTTGGCAAATATGCACGAAATGAAAACGATCATCGTTAGAATATGTGATAAAGCTCTTTCTAAATAAAATCTCGAACTATTAGTGATTTTATGATTAACTCTTGAAATCGAAAAAAATATTATTTGTCAAATAAGATTAAAATGCATGTATCAAAATATTTTATGCCTAAGATGCTCATCATTGCCAATGCCACATATATGTCACTAAGTTAACTTGGAAAAACTAATTTGTCATGAGCGCGCTACTATGTAAATTGTATTAAGGTGCCATCACGACTCACAAGCATCATAATCCATTGCTATTAAAGATTAATCGAATCAATTAAGTAATTAACTTAAGCAATTAACTTAATTTAGTCAGCCAAAAGTCTTTACCTTACCGGCCGGTGTTTTTTTTCTTCCCATATTGGCTTATAGAAGTGTTTCCACGGTATTCAACTTATTCGGCTCAAGAACACTATACATTTCATGTGCATGCTTGCGAGCATCCCTAGGTCTTCGATCCTTACTGGTCTTGTTCTGAAACCCTAATCTACCCCGTCCTCCTTTTTACCTACGTAAATTCGAGCTCCCCTATTGTCAGGTTAGAGTTACATTATGACATCACCCATCTTGCGTCACCGGAAAACAAAGCTCATGACGTTGAAGTTGAACACAGCTAGCCCGCAGTGTCTCTCTCTGGCCTGGGAATCTGGGATGTTGTTCAAGAAAGCACAAACTCCAACTTCGTAAGCCATGAGGTCGATTTGCACGTAACCTTATCCCCGTGCCCATATAGTCGACCTTAGCTATAACCGTTGACGATCCCACTCCCAAGTGGCCAATATGTGCATCTTAATCTAATCCCACAAGGGCGGTGATCAACTGATCGTACGAGCTACGTCTCTCTTTTGTTTTAATCGATACGCATGCTGTAACCCTCGTTGCGTTCCACGTTGTTTTGATTTTTAGTTTATCTTTTTGTTTTGTGAGTTCAACAGAGTACGACGTCACCGGGAACTTGCTGCCGTCGTCATCGACAGTTAGATCTGATGCCGTTACGTCCGCCAATGTTAACAAAAGTTCTTAAATGGTCTAATAATTGAAAATAAAATAAAAATACCAAATAGATCGATAAATGATAAGAAGCTATTTACCTTCATACATTCATACATTCCTACCTAGGAGCATATGCACGGGCAAGTAACGGGGCAAATTTTGATCGAGCGGTGGTGGGACAGGCGTGGTTTGTTCGAGCAAATTTAGTTTCGAGCTTACACCAACGACGTGGTGCTCATCCAATCAACGGTGACCTTTTGCTCGCCCGAACGATTGAGCAAACTTTGTTCCGTCGAACGCTCGATCGTCTGGCAGAGCCCACGGCACGTGGGTGATGTCAGGCGCATTATATTTTTTTTTGTCAAGCGCGTGCAGTTAAAGAGTTTTTAAAAAAATTGACTGACCAATTAGAGGATGACACGTGGCTTATCGGTTGGGTTATTAAACTCCAACAGTCCTATTGTTCTGGGCCATCCATTTTGAATCCGAAAATTTGATCAAACGGCTGAGATTCAAAAAAAACGGCTACTAAAATTTTCAGAACGAAAATAAACAGAAAAAGCTCCAAATAATAGTAAAAAAGTCCCAAAAATTTCCAAACTCTCCCAAAAATTTGCCTATAAATACTACTTCAATTTTTCATCATCTCACACCAATTTGTGCACAACAAATTTCACATCTCCCTCCAAGAGATGCCAAAGGGGCTTCTTACTTCCTAAACAGATCTTCCTACGACTCTATATAAACGTTGGTTTATCAGTGGCTTGTTTCGTTCCTCTTCCCCATTACTTAGAAAAAGTGAGCCACCGGTTCAGATACAAGATACTAACATTATCGCCTGGACAATTAGACATCCAACCCGTAATCGCAACGACCCAATTGCAAGAGCAGAGCTCTACCAACTGAGCTATATCCCCCCGAGCCAAGTGGTATGTCCCATAGTAGGTCCCATTCTTCTACCCTTTCCCGGGAGTCGATGACTATTCATAGCTATTACCTTGACACCAAAGAAGAGTTCGACCAAATGCTTTATTTCTGTTCTAGTTGATCCTGATTAGACATTAGAAGTATAGTGATTTTTCCCTAATAACCGAATACTTGACGCCCGTTGGCATTCCAGCCTTCCTTCTCCTTTCAGGGCTTATCCGAAAGAGAATCCAGTACTTCTTGGCCGTGAATATCTAAATAGGACGAATCGAACTAATGATGTATACAATACTCGAATTCTCGATGTAGATGCTACATAGTTAGTTCTCATCCTTCAGAGACTACGAGTGTAATAGGAGCATTCGTCGACAAAAGGATCACCCTAAGATGCTCATCTCATGGCTATTGAGAACGAATCAAATCAGATGGTTCTATTTCTCACTCTTTCTACTTCCCATTTACAATTACACAAAAAAGACTATTTATCTCAGAGAGGTTTACGTAAAATTCTGGGAAAACGCCAACGATTGCTATCTTATTTGTCAAAGAAAAATATAATGGGTTATAAAGAATTAATTAATTGGTTGGATATTCGGGAATTAAAAACTCGTTAGTTTGAAGAGGCGTTTTGAATTAGTTGATAGAGTACGGAATAGAGTCATATTAATATGTTATATGCAAGACATAAAGTATAAAGTGGTTACATTTAGTAACTTAGAATTGAGATATGGATACACTAGATGGCTCAAAGAAATTGTTTTTGAGTCAATTCTCGGTAGCTACACCACCCACAGAATTTAAAGAACCTAAAGGAGCATGAGTCATATACTCCGCAGAATGCCGCTCTTGCTACGGCTGTATGTCTTTTTTCAGTCTACTCAAGTCGAAACCATTAGGACCCCTTAGAGGTAGAATGAATACTATGATTCGCATTTCGAACGGGCATAAATACAACATCTATAGGATAACTGTCATCTTGAAAGTTATTTGGCGTTTTATACGATATCCAAGATTCCTCTCGATTTGTACTTCAATACACAGTGATTGATTCTGTTAAATTAGCTATATACTGTGTATTATCAATGATTTCCACAGAGGGTGAAAACTTAATTTATTCTGGTGTGGATGGCAGGCAGACCTATATTTCTTGGTTTCAATAGGACTCCATTTCGTTTAGCCTTTTTTTTAAAAAAAATAGGCACCCATTGGCTTCATTCCGAAGATTTACAAATGTGCATCTCTTTTGTGCTTCATAGCGTTGATGAATACGACAACAACAAACAAAAGAATGAGAAATTGTGGGAGACAATTCATGCCGATTATGTGAAAAATTAGAAACCAACAAAATGTGAGAATCCTCTGAAGGAGCCGAGGACCTGAATCGTGCTCGCGTCTCACTACAACAAGTTCAAGCTACTCTTACAAAAATGGGGGGTATGTTTGTACGTGGCACGACAACGTGTAGCTAGCGGCACTTCGCTAATGGATGAAATAAGTTTATATTGTTTTATCATAAATTATTTAAATTTTATTTGATTATTCCTTGATTAAATAATATAATTTATATATCTAATTTTTTTAAATATGTAGCATAGTGAAATAGATGATATACAATTTTCATTAGGTCAAGCGAGCTCAATCATGTTACTATAAGAAAAAGAAGAAAGTGTTTACACATTGATTTGGATAACGAAGAACCATCAATTTGGATAACGAAGAACTGAATGAGACACCTCAAAGCCACATGGCCGCTCCCTCGAGTCCGCCTATACCAATGAGAACCAAGGCGACAAAGGAAGCGAGGCAACAAAAGAAACAAGGTAAGATTCCTATTAAGCAACGAGTTGAGATTTTGAATACCATTGCAAGTGACCAAGCATAGTGGAAATCTAAGAGGCTAGCGCATAATGAAAATAAGCTTAATTATTACGCTGAGTACATAGAAATTCAAAAGCGAAATGAAGCAAAGGCGGATGAAGAGTTACGAATTGAAGAAATAAGAGGAGGAAATAAGGATCATGACAATGGATTTGGAGGCAATGACTGCAATCTCAAAAAAGTATTTTACTAAGAGGAAACTAGCCATCCTTAATGAAGGAGAACCTAGTCAAGATCAATCTACCGATGAAACATATTCGGATTGTTATCACCCAAGTCGCGTGCTCTTTCCATAGTAGTTATAGTATTGTACTAACAATAAATCTGGGCTTGGTTCGTCATTTTATGTAATTTAAATTTTCATGAAATAAAAACGCAATTTATTTATTAAGATGAAATTGAAATACATATTAAATTAAAACACATACCAAAATTAAACTAAAATTAAACACAAGCCTAATAACTAAACACAAGCTTAATGAAAACACATAATAAAATTAAACACACATATTTAGGATAATATTTAGAGTATCTCGTCGGTTTCCATCCTTCAATTGTGCTTCACCAAGTCCTTCTGGAGCTTTCTATGGACGTAACCAGATTCGTGATCAGCAACGCGGTCTTGAAACCGTTGTATATTAGCTCCATCTCTACTAATTGGCTCAAAAGGAATTCGATTCCCTCGTGCATCCACCGGCCCATCATAAACCCAAAAATTTCTTGATGGGCATTGTATGTCTTCTTGTTCCTCATCCTAATCCTCATCATTCACGTACTCTTCCTCAACAATCATGTTATGCAATATGATGCAAGCTAACATGATGGTAGTCATTACCGATTTGTGGTGCAATGTACGACTATGACGAATAATTTCCCATCAAGATTGCAAGATGCCAAAAGTTCTTTCCACATCTTTCTGGTATGCCTCTTGTTTCTTTGCGAAGAGTTTATATTGCGGTGTCTGGAGATTAGAAATTATTTTGACAAATGTAAAGTACCTCGGATATATTCCGTCAGCCAAATAATAAGCGTGGTTGTACCTCTATCTATGGACTTCGTAGTCAGTTGAGCCTTTTCCTGCAAGGATTTCTGAGAACACATTCGATATGTGGAGCACATTAATGTCATTTTTGGCTCCAGAACACCTGAAGAAACTGTGCCATATCCACGTATCATACGAGGTCACTGCCTTCAGGATAATGACCCGAGTATGCCTCTTGACAGACGGTTGGGCAGTTCTTCCACTGCCAGTGCATGCAGTCCATGCTTCTAATCATACCTGGAAAGCCTCGGTGTTGTCTTTTAGCTAGGAGTCGCGTGAGGTCTGCCAGTGTTGGAGTGCAGAGGTATTTTGGACCATAGATTTGATACACTTGGCTGCAAAAATCCTTCATACATTCCAGGGTAGTCGATTCCCCCATCTTTGTTATTTCAGTGCACTGATCCACAACTGCCCCGTAAGCCAACATTCGCAGAGCACCGGTCAACTTTTGTTCGGGAAGAAGCCCTACTAATCTAGTGGCTTCTGGTCTTTGATGCCCAGATTGGTCGAGGTTGCAGAGATCCGTCATAATAGTGTTGAATCAGTTTCTGCTCATCCTATACCGCCGACAAAATTCTGCCGCTTCGAAGTTGGGACGTCCGATGAAGTAATCATCCATGAGATTGGGTCCCCTAGATAGCCTCTGTCATGGATGATTCTATTTTTTACCGCGACTTGAACCGCTTGGTCGTGGTGGTTCATCGTCATATTGTGCTTTCGCCATGACCACCTGATTGATGAATGGTTGCAACATATTGTCATCATCTCCTTGTTGACGTTGTCTTCACCTGAAAAAATTGTGGAAGCTGAAAGGATTCATCAGAGTTATGAACAAGAAAATGTTGCTAAGTGTTTAGAGGGAAGAGTTATCTGCTCGAATTCTTGTAGATGGTGTGAGTATAGAATGAGTGATAGATGAACGTTTTATAGCCAATTATAGATAATCCGATTGTTGAAAATGAACACACGTGTCACATCGTCATTGGACGAAAATCAGACCGAAAATCTGGTTTTATTATTTTTTCCACAACGCTATCTTGTAGTGACACATGTTACTTCGTTATTGGGCGAAAATCTTACCGGAAATCTGGTTCAATTATTTTATCGATGACGTTATCTCGCAGTGACATGTGTCACATCGTAATTGGTCAAAAATCTTACAGAAAATCTGGTCCTATTATTTTGTCGACGAGGCTATCTCGTAGCGACACATGTTAGATCGGCATTGGTAAAAAAATTATGGATTTGCTTTCCTTGAAGAAAAATACGCTCTTGCTTTGCTCATGGGTGTGGATGCTCTAAGTATCATAAAGTTTCCCCATATTAATTGGAGGAGCTTATTCTTATTTTCCTTTCATCATATCGACCTACCTCAAGTTGGTATTCCCTACGATCAGGGACAGAGGGACTTGGGGGCCAGGAGGGTCTGGGCCCTCCCTGAGTTTATATAGAAAAAAAATAGTATACTATTATTATTATATAATATAAATATTATAATTTATTTGAAGTATATCTAAATTTTAATGACGCATATGAGTGCATGACTAATTCAAATCCAACGACTTTGTAAGAATATTATTATATATTATTTCAATAATGAAGTCCAAATATTAGGTCAATTAGGATTCAATCTCTTAACAGGCTTATGATTTTATGGTTTTTTTTTTCTTTATAAAAGCTGTACCGTTCCTAAGATTAAAATACAATCATTTTTATTAAGTTTATTAGATATGGAGAGATACTTCAAAAGAAAAGAAAAACTCTCTTCTTCTACTCCAACATTAGATGAGCAACTACCTACGAAAATTCAAAAGAAGAATAGTAACAATATGAAAAAGTCTCTTGCTGGAGATGAAAAGTATCCATCGAATCCGGCTAAACGCCTGCCAATTTCAAGTCATCATGCTAACATTCAAGAAGAAGTTCGAAGATATTATCTTCAACAAGACCATTGTCGACCTAAAAATCATACTTTTCCTTTCACGAAATTTGCAGGAAAAAAAGAAGAAAAGAAAGTTTATTCGTGATTGGTTTATTAAATTTCCATACTGGTTAGAGTACAATATTAAAGATGATGCTGCATTTTGTTTATGTTGTTATCTTTTCAAACGAGTTATTGGAGAACAAGGTGGTGGTGGAACTTTTGTTGGTGCTGATCATGGATTTAGTAATTGGAAGAAGAAACAAACGCTAATATCACATTTTGGAGGATCAAATATTACTCATAATCAGACTGCGGGTAATTGTGATGTTTTATCAAACCAAAAATAACACATTGAGACTGTTTTGGCAAAATATACAAATTAAGATCGAATTGACTATTCTAACCGAGACTATTTTTTAAACCTTTCATTTAGGCCTCCCCTAACTGAGAGTCTTTGCTCTGTCCCTGCCTACGATAAGCATGATTGTCTTGAAATATTGATGTGAAGTTTGTAAAAAATTTAGGTGTGAATTAATTATATCAAATTAATTTTTAAAGGATTGAATTCGTCAAACTAAAAAGCGACAATGACAAGAACAAAATGATAAAACAAGTGAAACTGTGAACCATATCTATGTCAATTTGATACAAAATAACCTTTGAGAGAGTAGCACCAGTGCTCCGAGAAACCCTCTCTCGATCTTTTCTCTCTTTTTAAACGAGAAGTCTTTTCCAAATATCCTAACCGCCGACCAATACTTTCCCCAATCTACATCTATTTACCCAACCGATCTCTAATCCGATTTCTTATTCTTGTTCCTCTCATCGAGCTCTAGCTCCCCATACTTTGCATGTCAGTTTCTGAGCAGTTTGCTGGGAACCGCTTCCCAAACAAGAAGATGTTGCAGACCATGTTGGAAACAACGACGGTGGTGGAGGGGGTCGACTTGATCCTTGACGATGGAGACAATGATGTGGATGACTGGTTCTTTGCAGTGGTCCGCGTCTTTTCTCTTAGACTATTGCATCAGAGAAATTGCAATCATTTCGTATTCGGCTTTCCGGGTTGTGGCGTGATGTTGATGGATCGGGCCAAAATTGTTTTCACGCAGGTGGCCCCTGACAGCTTCATTTACAGATTCCAATCGAAATGTGATTGATGTAGGGCGATCCGTGGTGGGCCTTAATTTTTTCACTCAGCCACAACGATGGTTGAGGCTTATGATGGGTTTTCGGATCCAGTTGCAGTGCATGCTTGGAAGGGCCGAACATGGGTGTCTGTGATGATGGCAAGTGGTTCCATGGTGCCCAAATTTCTCCATAATAAATGGTGTCGCTGTGTTGGAGATGCTCTAGGTGGTTTCCTGAAATTTGATGAACACCTTTTTTGTCATAGACCTCAGACGAGGCTTCAGGTGGAGAATGATCTTGATCGCTCTTTGGTGGTAAGGCATCAAATTCATTTATCTGTGAATCATATTGTGGATGTTAATTTGAATTATGGAAGGGTCAGAATGTGGGTGTTTTGTTCATGGTGTGAATAGTTGCGAGATGAAGTCGATGTTACGCTCGAGTGTGGCTGCTTCGGTGAGCCGAAGTCAGTGGTCTAAGCCCAAGAATCTGAATCTAAGCTCAAGATGGAATGGGAGAGCTATTGGTGATGTGGGGTTGGAGGTTGGCTCAGGCAACATATAGTAGAGCATGCTTGTATTTTGCCGACACTGTAGCCATGTGAGGCTGTTAGTGCTGTTGATGTACGTATGGATATGGATATATAGAAAGGAAATTAGGAAGAGATGGCAGTACCGGGAAACCTTACCTTGGAAGGGAATCCCACCAGCTATGAGGATTTTTCTCAATTGGACCATGCGGTAGCTGGTTTTGTATTAGAATTAAGTAGTCTGATGGTGCTAAGCGTGGAACCTTATTTATCACGTTGGAAGTATTAGAGTCTTATGTCATGATACCAACTGGTGTACTTGGTGTGCCTGCTGGAGTTTCAGGCTTACCCGCCGACGATAGCGACTTAGACGTTCGGGTTCTTGGGCCGCCAGTTTGGGCTACACAACCAGTTGGGTTTGCTGCAGGTGTGGGGTCTGGAGCTTCGAGCTCACTAGTTGGGTGGGACGCTGGAGTTGGTCTGACTTCCTTCCCTGTGTTTGAAAATGGTAGTACTAATGGGAATTACCCCCATTACCTGGCTCGAATGGGCGAGATGCAACCGCCCATGTGTGAAGAAGAAAGTTTGCTTCAAAGTGGGGCCTACTTGCCAAATAACTAAGAGGAGATCGTTCAAATGGAATATCCGTAAGATGCAGACAAGTGTGCTTGCCTATAGATAATGCCTCGACATCTGAGGAGTGGTGCGCCCAAATTATTTTAGTGTTGTGCTGCTTTGGTTTGTTTGTTTAAGTAGACTAAACTGTGCTTCACAACAGTACGTGATGTTATAGGGTTTCAACCACATTTCTTTATCGGGTATAAATTTCTCTTATGTATTCACCCTAAAAATAGATTGAAGTATAGAATACTATTTTGATGGACAGTAACATTAGTTGTCGGTTATGAATATTTACCCGGGCCAAGACATGAATATCATATAAAAAATAATATGATATCAAATATAGTATATTCTCTTCCACTATATACACATGAATGATAGCCAACTACAAAAGAAATGGCTCCACAAGATAACGGGCTCATGCTCAGTAAAAACATGTAAAGATATAATGTAGAGCAAAATTCTAGCACAAGGAGCTGTACGGCTCACATGCACTGTGTGCAAGATGAACTCATTTTTTTTCTTTTGCAAATGCTCACGGGGATCAAGATGACAAAACACCTCTCTTTTTATGTGTGGGAACTATCCCACAAGAAGCTAATAAGAAAGTTAGACTGCAGAAGGCTAGTTTAGGTCCTTTGTATTCGGAGATTCTCATAAGAATCAGATGAGTGTTACTCACAAAACAGTGAGCCCTGTCTTTGCCATCAAGTGGATCCCACGGCTCTGTATTGAGGATAGACTAGTGAATGATTATCAATTATCAATTCTCAAATTTTCTTTTCATCAAATGTAGGTCCTTTGTTCCTTCATTGGGTCTGAGTGATCTGACCCATTGGGCCTGCCTCTAAAGAATTACTGGGCCTTCCTTATCTCTCGACCTCCTTTGGTCAAATCACGTGTGCAAACTGCAAAGAACAACACACCACCACTTCGACCTTTGACTCCCAACTAACTTTCCCCTCCAACAAAACTACGTCGTTTCATCCCTGAAAACCCAGAGAGCTCCTCCATCTTCTCCTCCTCCTCACCTAAGTTCGCCGATCCCCAAAACGTCGCCGATGGACAACACCGCACAGGATTCCCACCTCGGCCACGAAAACTCCGTCACCTACGAATCCCCATACCCGCTCTACGCCATGGCCCAAACCCGAACCCGCCACACCAACAACCCGAACCAGACCCGAATCGCCGTCGGCAGCTTCATCGAGGAATTCTCCAACCGGGTCGATATCCTCACTTTCGACCCGGACTCCCTAACCCTAAAGCCCAGCCCATCTCTCTCCTTTGACCACCCTTACCCTCCCACCAAGCTCATGTTCCACCCAAACCCTACCTCCGCCGCCGCCGACATCCTCGCCTCCTCCGGCGACTACCTCCGCCTCTGGTCCGTTACTGACTCCGGAACCGAGCCGATCTCGGTCCTCAACAACTCCAAGACCTCCGAATTCTGCGCGCCGCTGACGTCATTCGACTGGAATGAGATCGAGCCACGGCGGATCGGAACTTCCAGCATCGACACTACGTGTACGATCTGGGACGTCGAGAAAGGCGTGGTCGAGACGCAGCTGATCGCGCACGACAAGGAGGTCTACGACATCGCTTGGGGCGAAGCTAGGGTTTTCGCCTCCGTCTCCGCCGACGGATCCGTCAGGATCTTCGATCTGAGAGACAAGGAGCACTCCACGATCATATACGAGTCGCCGCGGCCGGATACGCCGCTGCTTCGGTTGGCGTGGAACAAGCAGGACCTAAGGTACATGGCTACAATCTTGATGGACAGTAATAGAGTGGTGATTTTGGACATTAGGTCGCCGACGATGCCCGTGGCGGAGCTCGAGAGGCACCGAGGGAGTGTGAATGCGATTGCGTGGGCGCCGCAGAGCGCTAGGCACATTTGCTCGGCCGGGGATGATAGTCAGGCGCTGATTTGGGAGCTGCCGACGGTGGCGGGGCCGAATGGGATTGATCCGATGTCAATGTATTCGGCCAGTTCGGAGATTAATCAGCTGCAGTGGTGTGGGGCGCAGCCGGATTGGATTGCCATTGCGTTTTCGAATAAGATGCAGCTTTTGAAGGTCTGAGGACTGAGGAGGTAATGTGGGTTTGCTGCTTGGTTTGTAATGGTGTAAAAAAACTTTGATTGAGTAGAATGTTTTCGCCACGATGATGATGATATTGTTTGGTATTTGGAATAGTGTTGAGTAATGTACTATGCTCGGCTAACTATTTCAAAGAATATTAGAATGTGGCCTCTAGTCTCAGTGTGAAATGAAAAAAACCAAGTGCATTTGTGTTTTGCCCGTATTTCAAGTAGGGATGGATACTAAGTGATAAGCATAGTATGTATCAGTATGAAATATCTATGCCTCTGTCTCTTTTTTGGTTTGTGCTGCTGTTGTCATGTGCTTGTGAGATTGTTGCCTAATTCTACCGTAACCTTGTGTAACATGCACATTTGGAACCTAGCAAATTCTTGTTTCAATGGTGTAAGTAATTGCCATTGTGTTAGAAAGTCCTTGTAAGATGTTGATGACATCGAAAGAAGGAAGGCAATGAACTAAAGGGACGGGGAACATTGTATTCGAATTTTGCAATAAGCAGGCATTCTTAGCAGTTGGCACCTTTGGTTTTCATAACTAATTTTATATATATATATATATATATATATATGCTCTTTCAATCTCTGCTTTCTCTTCTCGTCCCTGGTATTTGTAGTTTTGAACTTGTTGGATTTTCATTGTTATTCGTTCGAAGAGCCTGTTATGTTTAGCCAGCTACTATGCTTCGTGATCTTCACTTTATTCTGGTCGTCTAAGTTGCACAATCTCTGTTGATGCAGGCTGCCTGATATGCTTTGGTGATGATATTTCATCTGACCTACAACAGTGCTAGCTTAGCTGGAAGTAGTTTGATCTTCGATTACCTCTTGTCTGGAGTCATTGAACTTGAGATTCCTTGATTCTTGTTTAGTATCAGGGTCTGCTGAAACCCCAATGTAATTGTAAGCTTGTAAGTTGTACCTGCATCTTTTCATCCATCACACGCAGTGTGCTTTAGAGAAGCAAAGGAAAAACCAAGTTTTGAGAAGATTTGATTAATCCTGTGGTGATTAGAGGTTGCTATATTAGGTTTTTAATCGATGGATGAGACTCCTTAAAACTATCCATAGTGCAATATGAGATGAGAGCAAGTGATACAAGAATTCACATTGCATCCGAAACCAGAGAAATCGTGCCGACCAAAGACCAAAGGGTGCGACGAGCTGGCCAACACATGAAGATCCAAACCGACTGGCTACTATTCTGACCGACCTCAACAGCTCTGATATTGAGTTCCTCTCTCTCTATAGTTCTCTCATGCATCAATTCTAGGACCCATCCTTTCTCTGCCTTGTTTATGTATATAGTCAAATTTAGTATGAACCTTCAGCAAGTGTGGAAGCTTTAAACGCTAATTAGGACGCTTCTTATATCCTCTGATCTCTTGAAGACTGCGTTTGTGACAATGAACCATTGAGCCACGTACCTCTTGTTGCTGTTTTCATGCCTTGTCATATCTGTAACACTCATGGTTCTACGCCTCTCAATGATCCAAGTAACGTTTACGTTAAAGATCTAAATCAGTTGCAGACTTGCATAATATAAATGTAGAAGTTGACTTGATGCTCCGCTTTTTGCCGGCCTATTAATTCGAACATGGCCAACACATCAAGATCACAAATATAAATGGAAAGTGTGTACGTGGAATCAAAAGTAATACTGAAACCATATATTATAGTCTTGCTGTACATGACTTTACTCACCCACCTCCAACTGCTTTTCCTTCTGGATTCAATCGCTATTATCATATAGTCAGCTTTAAGGCGTATTCTATATATATATATATATATGCATGTTTTTTTTTGGAAATGAATATATATATGCATGTTTGTATCTACATAGCTAGCTTAACAAACACACATTACTACTTCAGTTCGAAGCAGCATGGTGATCATGTTGATCATATGGTTCAAGCTTCTACTCGAGAAGATCATGCACTACCCGACGTTGCTATTCAAATATTCAGTCGAGGAATATGATCATCAGCTAGCTGAAGCAGCCAACTGGTTTCACGTACCAGTAGTTCCGGAGGTAGTAAAGTACTTGATCGACACGGAATCGATCAAGGACCAACTTCCAGTAATGCAATACCGAAACCTAGTTCTGAAGAAACGATGCAGCAACCATAATGTGGATATGGAAATTGTGTCATGTATTGTTTGCATGAATAGCATGGAGGGTAATGATGAGGTGAGAGAGCTCTGCTATTGTGAGCATGTTTTCCATAGAGAGTGTTTGGATGCTTGGATTGATCAGAGCCGTCAGTTAACGTGTCCTCTGTGTAGATCTGAGCTATTAAGAGTGGCTACTACTGTAACAAAGGTTGATGATAGAGATCCATGGAGAACAGAGAGGATGATTTACTTGTTTGGTGAAGATAAATCCTTCCGGAGCTAGCTAGCTTAATTAGCATAATATCCACTTGCATTGTAGTTAATTAAATTTCTAGCTAGCATCGCGGGTGTTCTACGGTACTTCGGAGTACCAAAACTTCATAATTTTGGAGCTTGGTACATTTCATTTCTCTAAATAGTGGGACCGTATAAGTTATCCAACGTTTCAAAATTGAAAAGTTTTTTGTACTGCAGAGCGTTATAGAATTTTCAAAACATCTCGCGTGTATGAAGTTTCAAACATATAAAATTGCTCAACGTATATATACTCACTATTTTTTGTAACCAGTTTTTCTTTGGTTCTAGGCTTCTAGTCTTTCTAGATATGCATGCATGTGTTAAGTACGTCCTAGCTAGCAACTAGCTTGCGTGTACTTTAATTAAGTTCATTCACTGATTTACGTAATCAATAATGTAACGAACTATATATACCTTCTCTATTAGACTATAAATAGATGGTTGAAAGCTGTATTACAGGGCCGGCAATCTTACACGGCTACACACACTTATACATTCTCGAAGAAGAGTACATTATATAGGACCGCAACATGTATAGTTGAAGGTGGATCGAGTAGCGTTCATTGACTTAATGACCACAACATGTCTAGATCGTAAGATCGACACAGCTAACAAGAAACTAAGTAAACATCGACTTCAATATTATACGGAAACCGAAAGTATAAGTAAAATTCAACTTCAATATTTATACAAGGACTTACGTGTTGCATGCTCAACGTACTACTATAGTGTGCCTCTTGTGATAAGTCAGAAGCTTAATTTATCTGATGGTAAACTCAGAAACATGCTTATCCTATTAGCTTTGAGCATTCTACTCGTGAAGAAAATGATCATGTACTCGTGGTTTAAACGAGTTGACGACAAGGGCACAATTGATCATCGGCATCATCAACAACAGGTCGAGATGGGCGTCACAGCAGCTCCGTATTATTGGCAAGAAGTTCCGGCACCGGTGCTACATTCCTTTGACGACACCGAAGCGATCGAGAAGCAACTCCCGGTGGTAGAACACCGGAGCTTAAGTAGAGACGAAGGCGATGAGTCTATGTGTATTGTGTGCATGAACATCATCGAAGATATAGATGGAGTGAGAGAGCTGAAGAACTGTTCTCACGTCTTTCACGGAGAGTGCTTGGATCTATGGATTGGTAAGGGTCACGTAACATGTCCTCTCTGTAGGTCTGAGCTTTTTCCGGCTGGTGTTCCGACTCCGCGAATGATAATAAGGATACTTTTCTCGGGGATCCATGGAGGGCGGAGAGGATGATTTACTTGTTCGCTGTCGATTGCTTGATGCAAGACATAGACGATTAGATAGATCATGCATGCATTGTTTCCTATTTTGGAAGTTTTTATTATCTTCAACACATGTTGTATGCGTGGTTGACCTATCTTATTGATCATATACTTACGCAGGTACCATTACATAATATATATACTTGCAGCATATATAGTGTGTATATATACACAGTGGGCAGTGGGCAATGGACGGTGCCAGAATTTTTAGTCGGATAGAGCAAAATTTATTAGTGGTAAGATTTTGAAGCGTGTAAACTTAATTAATTTATAAGAGTGAAGTAAACTTGATTAGTTTTTTTTTTCGGATGAAGTAAACTGGATTAGTTACAAGAGCAAAGTCTATTAATTGCGAGATTTTGGAGTATAAACATGAGTAAGTAACTGTAAGAGGAAGCCCGAGTACGTGAGAGATCCATGCATGTTATAGATTTGTAATGGTCCAAATTCTGTTTCTCACTTAGACTTAATAGACTTAAAACCAATTGTAAACTTGTGATAAGACTCGTGACAGACAAGTAGTTGCATGTCCTTCAAATTTTCACCAATATCTTAAGATAAACTTGTAATTAAGCTGATCGAAACTAATTACGATAGACATGCAATATACTAGACGAAAATTTCAAAATTTCGAGGTAGGGCCTTTGCCCTAGCTCGCCATAGGCTGGCTCTACCCTGTATACACATATACTTGGTTCATTATGTAATTATGTGCTTACAATCTGATAACTTGGTCATGTAGCTATAAGACTTATTCCGTTGTGTGTGTATATATATATAATATTTTTGGACAATATTTTCTTTCATAGTTATTTAATCGAATTTATTAGTCATAGAGTAAAGACAGGCAAACTACGAGTGGTTCTACAATGTGCAGAGTACAAATGTGTAGGCGATAATTAATGGTCTATTTTTTTTTCATACACTATGCACTTAAGTCTAACGTGACAGAATTTGTGACATAAGTCCCGCACACCAATGCTCCGCACACTATAGGTGCATTCGCAAAACTACTATCGTACTATCGTGGATTTTCTTCTCTACTTTTGTGAGTTTGTCCCAATGTTTAGGCCCATGTTATGTTGGCCCAGGAGGCCCGTAGTGCGATAGTTGCCTGTTGATGCACTTGTGGTCTTTACACGTGTCATCTTATCCAGTTGTCTCTTTTGTACTGGGTTCCTATATCTTGCAGCCTGTGAGTTTTGACATTGAACTGGTTATGAATGAAGACTACACTACTCTGATTTTCTCTCCTTCAAATATCACTCAAAGCCTTTGAAGTGTTTTCTCTGTGTTACAAACTGCAACTCCACCGATCTGAGACAGTGTCAAGGCAATCAATTCTCTGTGTATTTTCTGCTTCTGGGTTTGTTAGAATTATGTCAATTGGGTTCATTTTGGTCATAAAGTTTATTGCTTTAGAGTATAGAAACAGTAGTTTAGATTAAGATTGAAATGGGTGCTTTGGGTTTTGGCTGAAGAAGCAGTAATTTTGTGGTATATCCAAGTACGATGATCATTCACTTCTAAGAACAGAGGTTTGGCTGCTGAAAAGTTTCAATCTTTTTGTTGGGTTTGTAGTTGTAAGTAGCTCAAAGCCTCAAAGACTGATACTTTACGAATTGTGTATTTTTTTTTGTCAATTTTGTGGTTCTATTGAGTTACCCTTTAGTTAATTTGTGAATTTTGACTATTAGTTTACTGTTTTGGTCTGAAATTAGAACTTTTAGGTTGGGAAATTTACTGTGTTATGAATTGTATTTTGAGGTTTTTGGTGATCTGTAGCCAAAAATGGAGGAAAATCGAGAGAAATCAGGTCAAGTCCCAGTTGAAATTCCCCTATTATCCGAGAAGTGGGTGTCTACTAGTTCATCAGAAACTGCAAAAAGCCCAAAGTGTATAACTGATAACACTTTACCTGAAGAACTGATTCCTAATATCCTAGTCAGACTCCCTGTCAAATCCCTCATCAGATTCACCACTGTCTGCAAGTCTTGGATCTCCACCATCAAAGACCCGAGCTTTATCAGAGCCCACCTCACTCGTAATCGTAATCGCAACAACTCCAATGGCCAAGCCACCCACCTGAGTCTGGTCCACACTGTTTTATGCGATGATAGCGATGCCGTGAAGTATAAGGGCGGTCTTTTCTCTCTGTGCCATGATATCAATGATTTTAGTCCTTATCGCAAGCTTGAGTTCCCCGGAACTATGCACATCTACATCTTCGTGTCCACGACACTTGTAAAGGGCCGGTTTTGCTTGGTGATGACTACTTGGGCAAGTTATATGTATGGAACCCTAGTATAAGTAAGTACTTGACCCTCCTTGTGCCAAGTTATAGGTTGTTGATTTGTGCACTTGGTTATCATGATGTCTGTAAGGACTTTAAGGTTGTTAGACTCACCACAAATTGGGACACTAGAACTCAGGTTTATTCACTAGCCAAGAGCTATTGGGGGGAGCTTCATTCCGAGCTTCTTAAATCTGTAGCTGTGAAACCTGAATCTATGGGCCAGGCTCGCGTTAATGGGGGTGCTTCTCTGGCTAGTTCAGTATACAAATGATGTAAATTACAGTAATTACTCTGTGCTGACTTTTGATGTGGCGAGTGAGTCATTTGGGGAGATGGGGTGCCCGAAGGCCTCAGAGATGAGCAGATACAGGAAGCGAGGTTGTCTTATTCTAGAGATGGGAAGTCCATTGCTCTGTTTATGACGCTTTGTAGGGAAAAGGCTCTTGATATTTGGGTGATGAAAGAATTTGGTGTTGAGAATTCGTGGACAAACGTGATGGTTCTCAGTCGACAGGGTCCCAAGAGAAGTTTGCCCAAGGCATTGTGTTTTAGAAGGAGTGGTGAAGTGTTGTTGGTCCTCAAGGATACCCGTGAGTTAATTTCACTTGACTTGTGAGTAAACACTTGAGGCATCTTGGAATTTCTAGCTTAAGGATTGTTCTGTTCACTTTTTCGAAGAGAGCCTTGAGTTGCTCGTCGCGGAACTGCACTGCCCTCTCATTGTAAATCCGGAACCAAAAGCTATGAAGACCACTAGACCAGGAAACCTTTCAACATTGAGGAGCTATGGATTTCTGACCCCAATTGTGGTATGATTATTTAACAATCCCATATATGCGTCGTTATTTTCACCTCTCTATTCTCGTTGCTAAAGATTCACAAGTTCTGTCGATGCAGGCTGCCTGATATAGCTTTGTTGATGATATTTTATCTGACCTGCATACTGCAGTAGTGCTAGTATAGCTGGAAGTAGTTTGATCTTCGGTTACCTTTGTGTGAAATTATTGAACTTGTGATTCGTGATTCTTGTTTAGTGACTAATATCAAGTCTGTGGCTGCTTCATTTATTGCCTGTTGTATTTGGAACTGCTCATTAGTTTTCTAATCAATGAATGAGATTGCTTATATAACCCTTATTGCAATATCTGATGATTGGAAATATGGATGAATAACTGAAACAATAATTCATGTCTTGCTGAATCGAGGAGGTTTTCAGTTTATGCAAATTGGTAAGCATGAGATGAACTTTTTGCATAATATATATGCATTCCATCTCTATAGTCAAATTGGTAAGAACGTTGCGGCGTGGAAGCTTCGGACATGAATACAGATGCTTCCTAGTTCCTGTAGGAATTCTAATGCTTCCTAGTAAAGTACTGTGTACGTGGGAATATAAAGTAGCCACCGAAACCATATGAACAAATACGTAATAGTCTATAGTCTGTACATGCCTCACTAGAAGTTGAGACAAACCTCAAACCATTCATTTGCTTTTGTCTCATAGTTTTTGCTTTGGTAAGAAGCTACAACTGTAATCAAATAGATGAATGACTGAATAAATGTAAAAAAATCGTTTCAAAGGCTGTTTCTATATCTTAGAAGTTTCTCATAGTGAGACTTGATGTTTTCGCTTAGCCAATTCTCGTGATTATCTACTCTAACACTTTGTAATCGAAAGAGACTTAAGAAATAATGAAAAAAGAAAAGACAAAAAAAGCAGTTTTAATTTATATCTTGGCAAAAATTAGCAAAAAATCATCTAGGGCATAGCCCCAAAATTAGCAAAAAATTATCTTTATTCGAGGGCAGGACTATACTAAAATGTTAAATGTAAACCGATCAGGCTAAATGTTGGGGTATATATGACCCTTTGGATAGCGCTGGGCTATATTTTTGTTGGGACTACAATTATACTTAAACACTAAAAAATTGAAGTTCCAAATGGCTAATATTAATTTTAATTAGTGTTCATATCAATTTAAACGTTATGGTGACATCATTTAATTAATTAGTTTATTTTAATTTTTTAACTCCAATAATAATCACAATATCTTAGTAAAATAATATAATCAAAATAATAAATTTATCATGTGTAATACTCTAAAAATAAGGGAAATGAGAAAAAAAAAATTCAATTTAGACTTTCTGTTTCCTCAAAAACCTCTCATAAGTTTTCTATCCCAAAAATGTCAATTCTATTTTTAAGTTTGTAACAGACCAGAGTTTTCGTCATATTTACGTTAATTGTCATTGTCTATCTCGCGCGTAGTACCTATACTCATTTAAGTTTTCTTTCTCAAATCTGCTACTCACTCTTCGTTTTATCTCTCTGCGATTGAAAATCGCTGTCGTCGTGTTCGCCGTAGTGTTCCTTCTCATCATCGTCGTGTTCACGTCTCGCCGTTGAGTTCACGGTCTTCGTCAGCGTTCTTATTGTTCCTTCTAAGTAGTTTGCATGTTCCTTTTCGTGGTTCGTATCTATGTTTTCTGAAGTTTTGAAATGTTTGTTGTTGTTGTTGACATTTTTCTATGGTTTTCAGTTTGATTTTCGGTAATTTTTCACTTTTTTTTCATGATTTTTTGTATAAGGTATGTGATGTAGTGTGTTCAAAAGGCTATTTGTTTGTTGTATTAGTTATTGTGTTTGTGATAGAAGTCCTTAATCTGGATATCTTTGAAGTATCTGTCTGTGTATCTGTTAAAGTATTTGTCTTGATATCCTTTTAAATTTTTTTAAATGTATGTTGTTGTTTTTGTTGACACTTTTCTAAGGTTTTCAATTTGATTTTTGGTTGTTGTACTAGTTTTCTATTGTTGTTTTGTGTGTGATAGAAGTCATTTTTTCTAGATGACTTTTAAGTATCTGTCTGGGTATTTATTTATGTATTTGACTGTGTATCCTTATATTAGAGAACGAACGCAAAAGCATTTGGTGGGTCAAAGCTCAGAAGGTAGACTTTGAAAAAATAACTTGTACATTCGACCAGGAACAGTCCCTAATAGCCTCCTGGCCTTGACTACGAAAATATTGTTTGCTACATGATGTATCTCATAGCTCTGGGCAACAAAATAAAGCAAAATCTAAGTCGTGAGGATGTTGTTTGGTTCAAGGTCAGATTGTTGGAATCGCTTATGGATCATGATCTATAATGAGTATTGAAAAAGAAGGATTGAACCAGCTCAGGATCAAGTGTAAGACAGTAACTAATGTGTATATTTTTGTTGTAGTGATCATTCTGTGAACATTGTTATTAGTTGTAGGGGTCTGTCTTGTAAGTGTTATATTTTGGAGAGCATTATGAAAGTGATCATATTACTATCTGATTGAGTATCTGCTTGGGTATCTGTCTGCGTAATACTATTTGTGTTGCTCTGGACTTTTGAATGAAAGAATCAATGCATTAAGCCTATGAACTAAAATGTTTGATTTTCACTCTCTGATCCTTTTTACAACACAAAACCTACTCAAACCCGTTTGTATAGTTGGTACTGGGAGGCACTCAGATACACAAACAGATACATAGACAGCTATCCATGAATTTTAGTGAATCAATTCGTTAACCTATGCAATACAATTTCTGTATCTTTTGTTATTTAGTTTTATATTTTGAAATTAAATTTATGAATGAATATATGAAGTCATTGAATGATAGAGCATCATTATCTTAGTCTAGTCAGATACACAAACAGCTACACAAACAGCTACTCAGACAACTATCCTTGAATTTTATCAAATCAATGCATTAACTTATGCAATAACATGTCTTTCCCCCTTCTTTACGATGCAGTATAAAACACAAAAACAAGATACCCAAAAACAACCTCAAATTTGTGTTTGTATTTACAAGTAACAAGATGCAGATTTGAAATTCGTATACAGATATCCAAACAAATATTTAGACAGATATCCAGACAGATACTTCAACAGATATCCAGACAGATACTTCAACATATATACAGACAGATATTCAAACTTTTAGAAAATTATTTTGAAAACATCTTTAATAATCCACACAGACTTGTATGTTCAATCGATAGGGTTTTGCAGGTTCTTTTGTTGTGACCAGTTTGATGACATCTTGAGCACTCTATCGGCATTATTTGTTTTTCACCTTTCTTCCTCAATCTCTTTTTCTTTGGTCTTCCCAGTTGTTTATTTGTTAATGTAGGCCTGACGTCCATCCGTATTGTGACATGTCCTGAAACGATTTCTCAATGTTTGTCACCACATCGAGTGTGAATGAGTAGGGTTGTCTGTAATATTGAACATTTTGGGAGGAAATGATATCAGCTGAGTTTTTTTTAGAAAAAAAATGTGTCAGAAGTTTGGTCTTTTATCACTTTGGTGTCATAAGTTATTTTTTTGGAAATCTTATCTGTTTTTGGGTTTTTAAATAATTTTCCCTTAAAAATATTAGAAATATATATATTTTTTAAATTACAGTAAATATAATATATGCAACGGTAATATAGTAGATAAATACAAAAAAATATAATATTTAAAATATTAATAAGTTGAGGGATCCGTAACTTTGATGAGAAAATATATGGTAGTTGGTTTGAGGCTGAAGTAATTGATGAAGTAGTTGAGATGGTAAAAGTAGTTGATTTTGAGTACATATAAGTTTAAATATATATATATAAGTTTAAAAGTTTGAATTAATAAAATAATATAAAAATTAAAATTATAGCCCTTATGAGTTAGAGATGACACAAAATATAGCCCTCATTATTCATTAAAATAGTATATTTGAGGGGCTAAATTATAGCCCAAGGCCAAATATAGCATTCCAGGAGTGGTGATGGCCTTGGATGTTTCTCGTGGTGAGACTTAATGTTTCTGCTAAATCATTTAGGTTATGTTTGGATGGAGGAGTTTTGAATTTCGTAATGAATTTTAAATGATGAGAATAAAAATTTCATTACTTAGATTTTTAGTCAATCAAATTTTCGGTGTTTAGATAGTCACATAAATTTTTAAATGATGTTGTTAAAATCCAATAATGTAGTGAGAAAAAATAAAATTTAGAAATGATACCTATATAGGTAGAATTTAAAGTCAGAACTTTGGATCTCAAATTCTATTTTATTTTATCACTGAATTTTTAAATTTCTTAGTAGTTGTTTGTCAAACGAAAAAAAAATTCATAGAATTAGACAAATTTTAATTTTAAATAAAATCCCATATATTTTTTCAACATCCAAATACAAACTTAGTCAATTGCCGTGATTATCTACCCTAATTCTTTGTAATCGAAAGAAATTTAAGAAATAATAAAAAATAAACTTTGGACCAAGGTTTGGAGTATCTTGTTCTTTGAACCCAATAGTGTGTTTAAAACTATAGAACCCAAATAAGTTGAGGCCTAAGAAACAAATATAGCCAAAACTAGTTTATGTGATCCACGTCCACCAATATTTTCAACCTCAAAATTCCTTAAAAATTCGCACACTAAGCGACGATACATACTATGGCCGTCGTGGCATATTATGATTTACTTGTTTGGTGTCGATTGCTTGATGCAAGACAGAGACAATTAGACAGATCATGCACATCTCCTTTTTGCTCCAGTAGTTCGTTGTATCTAATCTCGTGGTGATGATACCCTTTAATTTATGAGTTTTCACAAATTATGTCGCTCATATATTTTAATATCTATATAGTTCTAACTAATTAAGGGTGATAATAACATATTTAGTCAATCGATTTTTTTCTTTCATAAAATAAAATTAATATAACTTATTTGTTAGGAAGAATAATTTTAGAAGATAATTTTTTTTGTTATTAAAAATAAATAAATTGACCAAAATGTCCTCTTGCAATACATATTATTTAATGCAAAAATAAAAAGTGATGAGAAAATGAAACTTCAGGTAGGAAACTGAAAAAATTAAAAGCTTACGTAGTAACATGAAGAACAGCCCAAACCTCAAGTAGTAAATTGAAAAATTTAAAACCTCATGTAGCGACATGAAAAAAGACTTAAATCTCAGGATACTAAACTGAAATTTACTCATATAAATAGGCATTTTTAGGTAACGTACTCCTTAAAAATGCAGGGCAATATCCAATTAAGTTTAGAGTTCCACTAGTGTTAGTTTGAAGCTCACAATTGACACTAGTGTTGTTGCAGTGGTGGCTAATAATGGGAAGTACATGTTGTAGAACTCTTCAAATATATCTTTGGGGCTATGATCAAAGCATGAAGTTTTTTTTTTCGATACAAGAAATAATAAATAAAAAACTACAAACTAGAGCCTCTATGACTTCCTAGACCACGCAGGTCATGACCAAAAGCGAGAGAATGGAAACTAAGAATTGGGGCATCCCTCCGGCTACTATTACAAAGTGAGTGAGCATTCTTAGCATGATTGTCGGCGATAAAATTGGTTTCGCGATAGACATGTTGGATGACTGAACCTTTAAAGAACTCCATCATTTTCCAAATGTCTTTAACAATGACGGATATTCTCCATGGCACGTCAATTTTATGATTGAGCGCATCAATCAAAATCTTTGAATCTCCTTCCACTATGAGCGGAGGAAAAGCTCCTTGTCCTGCTAAAGATTCCTTGAGCCCAGATAAGCCGTTCTGAAAACGCAGCACTGAAAATCAATCAAGACATGTAAACACACCAACAATGTGCTGAAGGAGAACATAGCCTTACCAGTAGCATTCATTGAGACTGTCATCTTGTTCTGAACTTGTGTCTTCTGTTCTTCTCTCTTTAAGCTTCCTTGAATAAGATTATGACTATATGCTAAACGTAGAGAGAACAGAGACAAGTCTCACATATATTTATAGAGATGCAACAAGGATCTTGCCCGTTGAAGAAGCCTAGTTACACTCAAACACAGATTACATAATTATGTGATCATATCTGTAATGTACATGGATTCCTAATACAATGTAAACAGTATATATTACTTACATGTACACTAGGATTAACTACACAATCGTGACTCCTATTACTGTGTCTCAGATTCAATGTAATGCTACCATCATATAAATACAATTGTACAATGTTCACTCTTTCAATCTCCCACTGAACTGTACAAGATTGATGTACAACAACTGAATCTTAACAGAACAAGTAATAAAACTAAAGGCATGCTTGAATCACAACAAGTTGAAATTCATAATCACAATTCTATCACTATATAAACATCACTGCAGAGCCTAGAACTGTAACAGACTTAACTAAGCCTGTAAGTTAAAAGCCATCGTAGCAACAGTTGCATAGTACATGAACTCAAATATGACTAAAGTGAAGTTTAATGACACCATACTCTAACAATATGTATTTTGTCAAAAACCTCAAGTCCACCAAATGTTTTTTTACACAAAAACTCCAAAAATACAAACACACTAGAACACTGATGGATATGTGCTTGTTAACTGAAATCTGAAAAGGCAAACAATGTATAGAACAACTCCATACATCATTATCCATCTGATATTAATCTCTTGATGTAAATAAACTGTAACAGAAAATCAAAATTCATACACAATATGCTGCAGCAAATGTATAAACCAACCCAAATGTAAAATCTCAGTTTATTATTGACAGAATCAAGGTTTACATAAGTCTGAGTTGTACTCAGGATGAAACAAAATTACAAGAACCAAAACAATAAAGAAAATCTCTAACTGAGTTCTCAAGTACTCCCACTAAACTCCAGTATCCAGCTCAGTAAGCACACCTAAATTCTCACAGTGCTTCTTAAACACACCAACTGCTAGAGCCTTTTTAAAAGGATCAGCAAGTTGATTGTCTGTACTAATATTTAAAATCTGAATTTCACCATCCTTAACTCTTTTCTTCATACTGTAATACTTTAGATCAAGGTGCTTGGAATAAATAGATCTCTTGTTGTTCTTTACAAGAAATACAACAACTTCATTATCACAGTAGATTGTTAGTTTCCTAGAAATTACATTTTAAAGCACTTTAGTTTCTACCAGAAAATTCTTTATCCAAAGACCCTCAGATACCCCTTCATACAATGCAATTACTTATGCTTGCATAGTAGAAGTTGCTGTCATGGACTGTTTCTGAGTTTTCCATGCTATAGCTCCATCAGCAAGCATGAAAACATAACCACAAGTAGATTTCTTTGAGTTTGGGTAGTTACCAGCAAAGTCAGAATCAGTATAGCCTTCTAAAGTTAAGGTTTTAACTCTTTTATAAACAAGCAAGTGATTTTTAGTCCTTTGAAAATATCTAAGGACTTTCTTCCTTGCATTCGAGTGTTGAATTTCAGGATCACTTTGAAACCTAGAAAGCATGCCTACTGAAAATGCTAAGTCAAGCATGGTGCACACTTGTGCATACATTAAGCTGCCTACCAACCTAGCATAAGGTTTTGAATCCATATCTGCTTTCTGAGCTTCAGTTTTAGAAAATTTATTTTTACTCAATTTATCCCCTTTGGACATTGGAACCTCTCTTGCAACACAAGTTTCCATCCCAAAACGTTTCAGAATTTTTGAAATATAACTTGCTTGTGACAAACCTAAAAGGCCACATTTTCTGTTCCTTTTAATCTCAATTCCTAAGACAAACGATGCTTCCCCCAAATATTTCATGTCAAACTGTTTTGACAGAAAAATTTTAGTGTCTTTAAGCAGTTTGATATTACTGCAAGCTAAGAGGATGTCATCAACATATAGAATAAGGAAAATGATAGCATTTCCTACTGTCTTAAGATATACACATTCATCGACAATGTTTTCTGTAAATCCAAAGGTTGAAATTACTAAATCAAATTTCCTACACCATTGTCTAGAGGCTTATTTTAACCCATATATTGATTTCTTAAGTTTACAGACCATTTGTTCCTTTCCTTTAGCAATGAAACCTTCTGGTTGTTTCATATATATAGTCTCTTCAAGTTCTCCATTTAGGAAAGCTGTTTTGACATCCATTTGATGTATCTCCATGTCAAAATGAGCTACTAATGCCATGATTATCTTAAATGAATCCTTAGTGGAGACAGGATGGAATGTTTCTGTAAAATCAATACCTTCTTTTTGTGTAAAGCCTTTAACTACTAACCTAGTTTTAAACCTTTCTATATTTCCTTTAGCATCTTTTTTTGTTTTGAAAACCCATTTAGAACCTATAGGCTTCTGTTTGTCATCTGTTTTAACCAAATCCCATACTGCATTATCCTTCATAGACTCAATTTCTGCAGTCATAGCTTCATACCACTTAGTGGAGTCCTCATTGTTCATGGCTTGACTAAAGTTTACAGGGTCATTATCATCATCTAATGAGTCCTCCATTTCTTGAGAAAACACATAGTAATCACTCTAATCTGCAAAAGTTGGAATTCTTTCCCTGGAAGATTTCCTTGGTTCTGGGTCTGGAGTTGGATTTAGTTGATGAGGTTCTAAAGTTACTATAGGTTCTGCAAAATTGGGAACTCCAAAATTATTCTCAGGTCTTATGTTTTCTGAATGTCCCAAGAGAATTTCGGTGTTATTATTTTCAGTAGAATGTTGATTCAATTTTTCTTTGTTTGTCCCTTCCTCAAAAATCATAGTTTCAGATCCATTTAACTGTCATGAGCTGTATCTGAATCTATTGGTAGAACAAAAATATTTTGCAAGTTACTTAAGTCTCCTAGATTGCCTGAAATTTCTTCAAAATTTGCTGTTAGGTCAATGGAAGCAGCATTACAGACTATTTCTCCTAAAAACTTTACTTGATGAGTTTCAAAAACTCTTGGAGAATGGTTTGGAGAATACAATTTGTATCATTTAAAATTTTCACAGTAACCTACAAAATAACAGCTAACTGATTTAGACTCAAGTTTGCCTAAATCCGAGTTATAAAGCCTGGCTTCAACTTTACAGCCCCAAACATGCATATGGTGCAAGTTTGGCTTTTTACCATGCCATAGTTCATAAGGAGTATTCTGTACTGATTTGCTTGGATCCCTATTGCAAATGTAATTTGCTATTTTTAAAGCTTCACCCCAAAGCCATTTAGATAGGCCTGATGTACACATCATACTCCTAACCATGTTCAAAAGAGTTCTATTTTTCCTCTCTGCCACTCCATTCTGCTAGGGATTATAAGAGGTTGTATATTGAACTTTAATGTCATGTTCTTGTAGGAACAATAACAAGGAAAATGGACCCAATTGCTGACCATTTTTAGTATATCTCCCATAAATTCTCCTCCCCTCTCTGATCTGACAGTTTTGATCTTCTTCTCAAGATGAAGCTCAACTTCAGCTTTGAAGATTTTAAATGCCTCTAAAGATTGTGATTTTTCAGATAATAACTGTATATGGCTGAAACGTGAGAAATCAACTATAAAGGTTATGAAATAGATGTTTCCACAGATGGTTTGATGTTTTAAAAGTCCACAAATATCTATGTGTACTAATTCCAGTAACTCTTGATCTGTATGCACCTTTTCTGTTTTTATTTGTCATTTTTCCTTTACAGCATTCCACACATTCATTCATGTAAGAGAAATCTAATTCTTGTAGCATTTTAGACTTAACCAATGATTTAATTCTTTCTTTTGAGATGTGACCTAGCCTCCTATGCCACAGTTGTGCAGATTTTTCATTAAATAGGGGTTTGTTAATACCTACAGTGGTATTTAACACATTTGAATCATCTGATGAGTTCTCAATATTGTACACAGAAGGTTGAGAAAGAGATAGACTACACTGTAACTATAAGTAACCATTCAAACGTATAGCAGAACCAATATGTAATGAATTTCTAAAAATCTTTATTCCATTAATGTCATAAAGAAAGCTACAACCATTCTGAATCCAAAGATCCCAAGAAATCAAATTCCTCTTCATAGAGGGTACAAAATACACACTATCCAGAAAAAGAAAATTTTCTAAGCCTAAATCAAGTCTAAGACTGCCTACAGCCTTGACAACAACTCTCATGCCATTTCCTACTCAAATGTGTGATTCTTCAGTTTTTGGTTTCCTTCTTTTTGTGAAGCCCTGTAAGGAGTTAACAATGTGTAAGGGAGAGCCTAAATCAAGCCAAACGTGTTTGAATCTATATTAATTAAATCAACTTCTAAAAAGAAAAGAGATGGAATGGAAACAATTTCAGGTAAGGATAGAGACATACCCTTCTTAATCATCCAGGCCTTAAACCCTGGACATTCTTTCTTAATGTGTCCTGTTTTCTTACAAAAGTAGCACTTGAACTTAAAGTTTGAAGTGCTGGAATTATTGGATGGTCTTGCTACTGCTTTAGTTGAATGCGGTTTAAAATTGGTTTTCTTGGCACCTAAATTCTTTTTCCATTTATTCCTGCCTACCAAGTGCACTGCTGCTTCAGAGGTTGAGGCCTTGACAACGCCATAGTTTGGATCCCCCTTCTTGATCCTACTCTCTTCCTCAGCAGCTATGGAAATCAATTGATTGATTGTCCATTTTTCAGATTGAGTATTATAACTAGTCTTTAGCTGGTTAAAACATGATGGAAGATAATGTAGAGCAGTGTGTACCACATATTCATCAGGAAGCCTTACATTTAGGTTCTTAAGTTTTGCACACAGGGTTTCCAATTTCATTATGTGGTCTCTAACACCCCCAACTCCATTATACTTAAGAGAGTTAAGCTGTACCGAAAGGTTAGATGCTTCTGCTTTATCAGTTTTCTTAAACTTTTCATGAATTAGCTCAAGGTAATCATAAGCATAATCCATTTTAGGTAAGGTTCCAGCTATGGTATCAGATATGGTGGCCTTAATGATATTTCTGCAGGTGGTGTTCTTCCTATGTCAAAGAATGTAGTAATCATACTGATCCCTATACTGTTCTTTCTCATCTTCTTCTATAGCTTCTGGTACGTGTCCTATAAGACAGTCATCTAATTCCCCATTGATTAAAAAATACATGTCAATCTGCCTTCTCCAGGTGGAATAGTTTGACCCCCGTTAAAAGTTCAATCTGGATTAGAGTAACAACCTGGACACCTAGAGAGCAATCAAAAATTTACAAAAATTAGTTCTTGTTTGTTAAGTTTGTGAGATTTTTGTGTTTTATGCAAGTACCATTGAAAAAACAAAAGCCACAGATAGGACCAATCATCACACAAATTTAACACATATATCAAAATATCCCAAAATTGAAGTTCATTATCCAACTACACTTATATAGCAGTAGATTAGACAATACTGAATTTCTGAAATACAACCCACAGTAATTAATCTCATGATTTATAAAAGAAGTAGTCATCACCTAATGGCAGAAGAAAAATTTCTAAGATAACCAAAAATGAGTTTAGAAACCATGTTTATAACTGTTTTGATTCTAAAGATTTCATACGGATGCTTCTATGGAAGACATAAGGCACAAAATTTTAAAATTAATAACACCAGTTTCAAGGTCTTTTATACCTTATGATTGTTCTGTAAAAGTGAAAAAGTTTTGCTATGTGCAACATGCTAATCCAAATTTGCAGAACTCAAGACTTAAGGAATTTCCAAAAGTTTCCTGAATATATTCCAAACATATTCCTTTTACTGTAAATTGCATTGTTATGGTATATGGGGGACACAAAACAACATTTCCAAAGTTCTTTTATCATTTTATTGTTTGAACATATAGCTTAGATTATGCCTTTTCTCAATTTGATTCAATCGACATACCTTAGCCTCTGCTCATAGCGTTGCAAGGTTAGCGAAAAAAATCATAGATATGCAGCATATAATCATGATCAAGCAATACATCATAATACATAGAGAATCAAATTTGAATTCCATTCATCCCATCTAACACACAGCAACCAATCTTATCATATGCGCACGCTGGGATGTGCTTCTAGGGTTCTCTATTGCATTCCTAAATGTACCTGGTGAGCAAGCAAGGATCGAATCCTCAAAACCAGATTCATAAGACGAATTTGTGCGTGTCGCTTCTTTGAGCTCCAAAACCCAAAATCCTAGTATCAGTCCGTTATCGCAACGGTCAGTTATTGACCAAGACCGAGACTTGGGTATTCTTCCAAATGGGTCTCAGCTCGGGTCACACAGCCCATCAGGCCCAGGTATGTTTCTGAATGGGCCAAGAATGCCTGAAACGAAATTCTGGCCCTTTTCTAAAATTTTCTCTTCTTTGTTGCTTTAGTCACAACCAAAATCATAGGATTTTCATGTTGATTTTACTTAAGCAATTTATATGCAAGATTTTGAGCAAAGCTCTGATACCAATTGAAAACGCAGCACTGAAAATCAATCAAGACATGTAAACACACCAATAATGTGCTGAAGGAGAACAAAGCCTTACCAGCAGCATTCACTGAGACTGTCATCTTCTTCTGAGCTTGTGTCTTTTGTTCTTCTCTCCTTAAGCTTCTTTGAATGGGATTAGGACTGTATGCTAAACGTAGAGAGAACAGGGACAAGTCACACATATATTTATAGAGATGCAACAAGGATCTTGCCCATTGAAGAAGCCTAGTTGCACTCAAACACAGATTACATAATTATGTGATTATATCTGTAATGTACATATATGGATTCCTAATACAATGTAAACAGTATATGTTGCTTACATGTACACTAGGATTAACTACACAATCATGATTCCTATTATTGTGTCTAAGATTCAATGTAATGCTACCATCATATAAATACAATTGTACAATGTTCACTCTTTCACGTTCCCCAAAGCATAAGCTTCTGGTACCAAGATATCCGTGTGGGGGATGCGCTTAGCACCAGCCAAATTAACCTATCCCGATGTATTTCTGATAACAAAACCTGTTGCCATATCAAAGCAGGAAGTTGAGTTCTTTAATTAGCAGCATTTTGACCACCAGGGCCGCCTAAGACGTCCAAAATTTGATGGGACTCTACCGTTTTAGGCTAGATAGAAATATAAGAGTGAATATATATATATATATATATATATATTGTGCATACTTAAACCCAATTTTAGAGCCTCTTCTTGATAGGGCTCTAGGCAAGGCCGGCTTGACCATTTGTAAACGCGGTGGGAGGTGAAGAGGGAGAAGCTTTTCCTTTGTAGAAAAGCTCGTCGGCTGGTGAAGTAGTTGAGGTTGCATTATAAAAGAATAAGAAGGAATTATAAAAGCTAAGCATTAATTAATAAGCATTTGTGTCCCTCCTTTCGTAATATTCAAGAAAGTTGGTCCATTAAAGAGCAAGATTTAAGTAACAAAACGTTCCATGTAATATCAATCAAATATCTACTAATTAAGAACTGCCTCGGTAAGGCCAAGCCTTTCTTGAGCTTGGAGCACAGCGGCTTTCTTAGGCTTGGGTTTGTCCTTAGCGGCGGCAGGAGCAGCATTAGCAATGGCTAAGGCACCAGCAGCTGGAGCAGACACATCAACTAGGGCAACACCAGCACCAACACTAGAGCAACACCAGCACCAACTCCGACATTGGGTATAATAAGGTCATCGGGGTTCTTCATCTCGGCAAACTTGGCAAAGAGGTTAGGCCAGTACGATTCCACGGTGATGCCAGCAGCTTTCACAACAGTATCAATCTTCTCAGCCTGTATCAAACCAAACCACCACATATCTCACACCAATAATATATCATCACAATATTGAACAAAAACATGAACAAAAAGCTAGTCGAGTAGGGTCTAACAAATAGGTTTATCAATATTTTCATAACCAGAATACAAAAGCAACAATATACCAACACACAAACCAGAAAATATCTAAATCCATAATACATCAATTCTCGATTCGCCACAGAAATCAGAAATGTGATCCCAACCTAGGTTACGATATAACGATAATGTCGATAATATATACATGGAACTGGGTTGAAAATTATGGTTTACAAGAACGCAAAGAATGAGAATAAGGTCTTACAATGACCGTGATTGGGATGCCTTTGTCACGAAGAATCCTCCGAAACAAATTCAGTGACTCCGTGATCACCCTCAGAACTATGAGGGCGTAGGAGCAAGCAAGTTCACCGGTCGACATTGTAATCGCTCAAAGCAAGATTCCGATCACAAATCTGAAACGACGATCAAAATCGAGTTAAACACAGCCACGCTAGTCATACATACTATCAAGATAAAACTGTTAGGACACTATTGTAGTTTGAATGTTTCATTCAAACAAGTAATAATAACTATAGATATTAGAGATAATACCAAAGACACGCGACAATACGGTTAGTTTTTATGATAAGCATGCATGCAAGCAAGCAAATTTTTAGGGTCGTAAGCTCGACTTGATCAAATCTCTATTTTTAGCTTGTGGATGCATTTTTCATCTGTCCGATGTGATTAGAGTTGTTCCATATATGCAGAGATGATATTTAGACATGTGATAACGTACGTTTCATTTTATCCAAACATGGCGTACATTACAAGGAACATCCATTTAGAATTTAAATGCAAGACTTTGTATTTCATGTATATACATTTCATAAAGTATATAATGTTGAATTCGAATGTTTTGGATGAGATTAACATGAGAGCAAATCAGCAAAATATGTCCAAATTGAGCAAAGACACAACATGACGAGTATATTTCTGGTAGACCGACAATAATGATTACAGCATTGGTTTTGTTAATTTCACAACCTAACCTAATTCTACTCAACTTTTGGCCCAACGTTGAGGCCCATTTTATGTTGGCTCAAGAGGCCCGTAGTGCGGTAGTTGCCTGTAGGGCTGGGCAAAATCGCTTTTACAAGTAGGAACTGCACTGCACCAATTCGAACAAACAAAACGAAAATCGCACTGAATAATGTAGGTGCAAGTTCACTGACGAACTACACCACTACCGAATTAACGGCGGGTGGTTGCGGGTTGAGCAACCAAACCGCCCGAATATACCGCACTACACCGTATTTAATTTTTTTTATATGTATAATATAATTTTTCATCATGTTTATATTTCATTGGTATATTTAATAGAGCTTATGCATCAACCTCTATCTAATTTTTATTTTAACCATTTTTTTGCTTGAAAGTGAGAATAAGACAAACCTGATCCAAAATCCTATTAGTATATAAATATAGGAACTATCAAACCCTCTATTCACTTTTTCTTCTTCACAGTTTTAGGGTTTATATAAATATAAATATAAATCACAATTAAGTTAGTGACTATGTGATATTTAATTGTTGATATTCTTAGACATTGATTATGTACTATTTAAATTTTTAAATTTACTTGTTATTTCAAAATTACTACATATGGGTTTAAACTGAAACCGTATCGCTCCACATCGAAGATGTAGTGCACCTAAATGCGGGTGCACTGAATAAGTAAAGCAGTTGTGATTTGTATTTTTAACAAATCGCAACAAGTGAGGTGGTTACGGTTTGAGAGTCAAACAACACTGACTTAACCCGTGCCCACCCTAGTTGGTTAGTGCATTTTTGTGATAATGTACACGTGTCATCGCATTCAGTTGTCTCTTTTGTACTGATTTCTATATCTTGTAGACTTTGGCATTGAAGCCCTGATTTTCTCTCCTACAATTTGAAGTGCTTTCTTTATGTCCAGGTAATCAATTCTCTATGCATTTTCTGCTTCTGGGTCTGTTTAGATTATGTCTTTTAGGTTCAATTTGGTCATAAAGTTTATTGCTTTGGAGTATAGAAACGGTTGTTTAGATTAAGATTGAATTGGTGCTTTGGGTTTTGGCTGAAGAAGGGATGATGATTCACTTTCATGAACAAAGGTTTTGTTGCTGAAATGTTTCAATCTTTTTGTTGGGTTTGGAGTTGTAAGTAGCTCAAAGCCTCAAAGACTGATACTTTACGAGTTGTGTATTTGTTTTTGTCCATTTTGTGGTTCTATTAGGGGTCATCATTTGGCCCGTGGGCCTCGTGGGCCGGTAGAGGCCCGCAAGCCCATGGGCTAAAAGCCCGGCCCGGCCCGCAAAAAAAGCCCACAAAAGTCCGCTAAGGTGGTTGGTGGGCCGACCATGGTTTAGAGATCTAAAGCCCGGCCTGCCAAAAGCCCGGCAAGGCCCGTTAGGCCCGGCCCGGCCCGGCCCGTCAAAGCCCGCACACATATTGACATATATCATTAAATCATTTAATGAATTTTAATCATTATACAATTTATACCTAGTTAAAATTTACCTACACACATATTGACATATAAATATATATATATATATATGATACAGTGACTAGTAGTCTAATAGATCGACTAATACTATATAGATATATATTTTATATTTGTGTATATATATTAATATATTACATATATATACATGTATAGATTGAATATTCGAATTCCATATATAATTAAATTTGTGTATCTATTTTACTATTAAGTCATTATTTAAAGTTTAACATAAGTTAGGGTTTAGGTTTAGGGTAAATTAGGGTTTTAAGAGATTAAGATTTATGGTAAGTTAAGGTTTAGGAATTTGAGGTTTAGGGTAAGTTAGGGTTCCGGTTCTAGGATTTTATTGTAATTTTTTTAGGGTTTAGGGTTTAGGGTTTAGGTCCAAAATTTATAAAAATTAGGGACGGCCTACTTAGAATATTATGAACAACCAATCCGACAGTCAATTTTTTATATATATAAGATAGTAGTACATATATCATTATACCTACACTTATATATATAATATAGTGACTAGTACTATATATATATTTTTTATATTTGTGTATGTCTATATTAATATATTATATATACATATATTGATCAAATATTGGAATTCCATATATAGTTATATTTGTGTATCTATTTTACTATTAAATCATTGTTTAGAGTTTATGATAAGTTAGGGTTTAGGTTTAAGGTAAGTTAGGGTTTAGGGGATTGAGATTTAGGGTAAGTTAAGGTTTAGGAATTTTGATGTTTAGAGTAAGTTAGATTTTAGGTTTTAGGAATTTTGAGGTTTAGAGTAAATTAGGGTTTAGGGGTTAGGGTTTAGGGTTTAGGGTTTCATTGTATTTTTTTATCGATTTACACAGTAAAACAGTAAAATATAATAGATGGTTCAGATTAGATCTTGTAATTTTTCAATGGTGAGAGTTTAATTGAGAGCGTGTGAAATGACATCAATACCCTTCTCTTATATATTGCTTATTTTTCCATGGAGAAACTAGATAAATTAAATTTTTATGTCAATTTTTTTGACACTATGAGATAGATATGTAATTTACAAGAATGTGTGTTAAAATTTTGATCTTAAAAAATTCCTTTAGGGATGAGTAATTTACGTTTTAGTTGTAAGGGTACTACGGTCACATTTAGCGAAACTCATAGATGTAGGTCTAAATCAAGTCCAAAATTTATAAATTTTTAACGGCATGCTTAGAATATTATGAACAACCAATCTGACAGTCAATTTTGTAAAATGATGATACATGATCGATTACGTTTCACAAAGGTCTTTCAACCCATATAACCAAGGAATAAAGGTAAGAACATTAGTGTGCATGTAGAGAATTCAAGCAATATATATAAGAATTTAAAATGTTTTAACAATAAAGAAGGCCATATATAATAGTTCACCTTGTAATAAAAGACACCGTACGTAAAAATTAGCCTAATCGAAGTACGTTTGGATCCTAGTCAATACAATTAAACAAAATTTGTGAAAACACTAAAATACACTCATCTTATTTTCCTTATTTTCCTATGGGGGGAGTAGATAAATCAATTTTTTATGTCAATTTTTTTGACACTATGAGATAGATATGTATTCCATAAGAATATGTGTCCAAAATTTGATGTTAAAAAATTATTTTCGGGAGGGGTAATTTCCGTTTTAGTTGTAAGAGTACTATGGTCACATTTGGCGAAATACATGGATCGATGTCTAAATCAAGTCCAAAATTTATAAAATTTTAAAGGCATGGTTATAATATTCTAACCAATCAATCTAACGGTCAATTTTATAAAATAATTAAACATGTCCGATTAAGTTTCACAAAAGTATTTCATTCCATATAACAAATGAACAAACATAAGAACATTAATATACATATGGAGAATTCAAGCAATATAAGAATTAAATATGTTTTAATAATAAACGAGGACATGTAGAAAACTCCATCTTATAGTGATAAACATCGTACGTAAAATTTAGACTCGTCGGAGTACGTTTAAACCCCGGTGCATGGATGAAGGTTACGTTTATTTTGAAATGTCTTAATTTTTTAATAATTAAAGCCCGATAGGCCCGGCCCGTAAAAGCCCGCAAAAGCCCGGCCCGTAAAAGCCCGCTTGAATGGGCCGGGCCCGGATCCTTATATAAAAGATAAACCCCGGCCCGGCCCGGCCCGCAAATATTAAAATGTTGTTGAGGCCCGGCTCGTGCCGGCTATACATGGGCCGGGCCGGGCCGGGTTGGGCTTTTTGCCGACCCCTAGGTTCTATTGAGTTATCCTTTAGTTATTTTGTGGAATTTTGAGGGTATTAATGTCGAAAGAAATGTTGTAGTTTCACCGTTAATTAACTTAATTTACAATTTTGGTCTGAAATTAGAATTTTTAGGTCGGGAAATTTACCATGTTATGAATTGTATTATGCGGTTTTAGGTGGTTTGTAGCCAGAATGAAGGAATATGGAGAGCAATTAGGTCAAGTCCCAGTTGAAATTCCCCGAGTATCCGAGAAGCAGCGGGTGTCTGCTAGTTCATCAGAAACTGCGAAAAGTGCAAAGTGTATAACTGATAACACTTTACCTGAAGAACTTATTCCTAATATCCTAGTGAGACTCCCTGTCAAATCCCTCATCAGATTCACCACTGTCTGCAAGTCTTGGATGTCCACCATCAAAGACCCGAGCTTTATCCGAGCCCACCTCACTCGCAATCGCAAGAACTCCGATGACCAAAATGCCGCCCACCTCTGTCTGGTCCACACTGTTTTACGCAATAATAGTGATGTCGTGAAGTATAAGGGCGGTGTTTTATCTCTGTGCCATGATAACAATGATTTTAGTCCTTATCGCAAGCTTGAGTTCCCAATTGAGCTTAGCACAACTATGAAACGTCTAGATCTTCGTGTCCACAGTACTTGTAATGGCCTGGTTTTGCTTGGTGAGGACTATTTGGGCAAGTTATTTGTATGGAACCCTAGTATAAGTAAGTACTTGACCTTCCTTAAGCCAACTAATAGGTTGTGGAGCAACGGTGTGTATGATGATCATTTTTGTGCTCTTGGTTATGATGATGTCAGTAAGGACTATAAGGTTGTTAGACTTACCACAGATTGGAACGAGCCCTGTGGGCTTCTGACTCTAGCCCAGGTTTATTCACTTGCCAAGGGCTATTGGGGGGAGCTTCATTCCGAGATTCTTGAATCTGTAAGTGTGATTCCTGGATCTATGAGACAGGCCCCCGTTAACGGGGTGCTTTTCTGGCTAGTTGAGTATACGAAGTATGAAAACTATTCAGTGCTGACTTTTGATGTTGCGAGTGAGGCATTTGGGGAGCTGAGGGTTCCCAGGGACCTCGAAGATGATGATATACATGAACTGGATTTGTTGTGTTCTAGTGATGGGAAGTCCATTGCTCTGTTTGAGACGCTTTTTAGGGAAAAGGCTCTTGAAATTTGGGTGATGAAAGATTTTGGTGTTGAGAATTCATGGACAAAGGTGATTGTTCTCAGTCCACAGGGTCCTGAGAGAAGTTTGCCCAAGGCATTGTGTTTTAGAAGGAGTGGTCAAGTGTTGTTGGTCCTCGAGGATACCCGTGAGTTGATTTCACTGTGAGTAAACACTAGAGGCATCTTGGAATTTCTGGTGGTAAGGATAGTTCTGTTCACTTTTTTGAAGAGAGCCTTGAGTTGCTCGAGAGGGATCCGTGCACTGCCCTCTCATTGTAAATCCAGAACCAAAAGCTATGAAAACCAGGAAACCTTTCAACATTGAGGAGCTATGGATTTCTGTCCCCCAATTGCTAGTTTCTAGCTTATATATAACCCTTATTACCTTCTTTATAGTCAAATTGGTAAGCTGTGGAAGCTTCAGACATGAATACAGATTCTTCCTAGTTCCTGTAGGAATTCGAATGCTTCCTAGTAAAGTGTACTTGGGAATCTAAACTAGCAACCATATGAAAATAGGCAAACTTCAAACCATTCATTCGAGTTTGTCTTATAGTTTTTTTACTTTGGTAAGAAGCTAGAAACTGTAACTAAATAGATGAATGACTCTGAATACGTTGTTCCAAAGACTGAAATCTTAGAACTTTCTCGTGCTGAGATATGATGTTTCTACTGAACTATTTGCTGTGATTATCTACCTTAAATTCTTTTGCTATTTACCGTGATTATCTATATAAACTCTTTTGTAATTGAAAGAAAACTTAAAAATTAATAATAAAAAAGAAGAAAGAAAATAAACTTATATTGGACTAACTTGTGTTCTTTGAACCCAATAGTGTGTATAAACATATAAAACCCAATAACTTGAGGCCCAAGAAAAAAAATATAAACCAAACTACTAGTTTTTGTGATCCACAGCCCACCAATATTTTCAACCTCAAATTTCCCCAACATTCTTCTTCTTTTTCTTCCTCGCCTCAAAAAATCTCAAATTCAGATTCTATGGCCGCCGTTGACAAAAATCATTGAATATGCCACCTCCGCCGCAACATCCAATCACAACCCGCCACGTCAACAACATCAACAACCTCTTTTCCCTCCTCTTCCTCTTCCCCGCCAAAATCATCACCATCCCCGCCAAAGCGCCAATTTTTCCCTATTTCCCATTCTACCCTCGCCGATTCCACAAAATCCCCACGATGTCCCACAACCGCCGCTTCGCCACTACTCAGAGTTTATCCGATTGGCTCCGCCCTCGGCTCCGATCCGACTCCCTCGCCTCCTGGGGTGTGAATCCGGGGACCAAAAACGTCCACAACCTCTGGCTCGAGCTCGCCAAAGGCGAAAGCTCGCTACTCGACTCGTCCCCTCCTATCCGGACCGTCCACGTCGTCACGGTCAAAGTCGTCGACCCGACCCGACCCGAACCAGAGTCCTGATCGAGAGCCAGCAGCTATTATCCGACGGAAGCTTCCGGACCCGGGGGAGGCCTATGTGGGAGAAGATGAAGCCCCACGAGGATCCGATCTCCGCGGCGAATCGGGCCGTGAGGGAGGAGCTCGGGTCAATACTAATTGGGTTGGGTCGAGTCGAGATTGTGCCCGGGTCGTATAGGAAGGAGGTGGAGGAGAGAAGCTCGGCGTCGGTGGAGGCGACGGTGGAGGGGTTGCCGGAGGAGGAGGAGCATGAGTATGATGTTGTGTCAGGGGAGGCGCGTGTGGCGAGTGAGGTTGCTGTGTCTGTGAAGAAGCATTTCTGGAAATGGGTTAGTCTTAATTCGCTATCAAATTAGTAAAGCTCGGATTTTTATAGGCTTAAACACAATGTATGTATTATGAGCTTTATTAAACTGTATTATAGAGAATTAACGAGAATTTCTTGGTTAAGTTTTAGTTAGTGGATGTAGTGTGTTTTTGATTGTGATCAATAAAATTTTGGAACTTCTATAATAGTTGGTGTGAGAAACTGTGGATTGTGATTGTGAGTTAATCATGAATTGAAGAACATTAATTCAACAGATTAGCCGTAGGCAATGTGATACATTCATGTTCGACTACTTGTCTGCTACCATAGTGTTAGATTTCTGCCATAGGCTAATGAAGTTGATACTACTACAAACATTAAACTGTAATTGAGCTAATGCAAGTTATGCAACAGAGTTCAATATGGTGAGCGATACTACCCTAATTGCTGTTCATCACTCCACTTCTTCGAAGTGAAATTGATCTAACAATAGATTTAGATACAATTGCTTTGAGTTATATCTCTCGGAAGAGACTCTCTCCGCGAAGCAGTCTCTTTTGATATCGGATGTTTCAACCGCGTGTATCGGTCTATCCTGTATGTGCTTCGATGCTGGCGTGCCACCGTTCTTCAACGGAATATGGACTCGTTACAGCCGCCTGACTTCTAATGTAAGCGATTAAGATAGGGAGAGCACCAACCCTATCCGAATAGGTTCTTTTTGCCTAGGAAGCTAGGACTTTGATATGTGTACCTCTCTGCTAGATCCAGAAATCGATACCCCCACGTCTCTCGTGTAGAGCAGAGCAATCTCTTGATGAAGTGTTGAGAACACTCGCTTCCTTTGAGTATTCAAGCCCTCAACATACAAGTGAGCAGCCCTTCCACCTTCAGGTTGCAATTGCTTCCTTGGAGTCGTAAATACCTTCACTCGATAGGTGAACAGCACTCAGACTTTTCTGGTTGCAAGAAGATAGATATCTCGAGGACGAGATAACCGTCTAGGTTGTATTGCGTATAGCAAGGATTATTTGTATATTTGTGTAGTCGTCCCTTCCATAAGATCATTGCATTCCTTATATACTTGCTTACATATCAGTCATTGATTCTGCTTCTAACTCCTTTGCTCTTGTAACTTTATCTGAATCTCCATACCAGCATCAAATTATACCTCTCATAGGCATTTCAATTCTATCATAACTCTTCTAAGAATCTTGCATATTGTTCGACTAGTTCTGATAGAAACTGAGCCACGTGAAACCAGCTCGATAAGACACAGTTCTAATAGAACTCTAAGTCTTCTTCCCATCGAAGCTCGATACGAATCTCGCGCTAGATCTTTTATACTTAACTTCCTCGATAGAAACTAATAAACCATGACGGGCCGCTCGATAGACCTCGGCCATCCAGGCCCAAAGTAAATATTTCATTTAGGCCCAAAGTAAATATTTCATTTAGGCCCAAACATTGCCCCTCAGGTCTTGAACTTGGAAACTCTTCTGAACAAGTGAAAAGACTTGAATGTACCTTGAACGACGTGCTCATCGACTTCGAAACGCTATATCATCACTTGAACGCCACGTCTCTTCGAAAAAGTATGATGTTCGACTGACTCCTCTATAAGAGCAACAGTCCATATCCACAAGTTTCATCTTTCATCAAAAACTTTTCAATTGCTCAGAGACTTGCAACTTCTTAACTCTCACAGTCAAAAACCTAAACCTTTCTTCTCACCGCCGTCAAAACCCTAACCCAGAAAAAATGCCTCCTCGTAAGGACATTACTATTCCTTTTGACCACGTCCACGCCAAGAAGTTTGTCAAACGGCTCAAGGAAGTCGCTACTCGATCAAACCCAGACACCATTTGCACCCTTACAATAGACGCTGAAGAAAACACAGGTCTCCTCGGCCCATTTCTAGAATCTCCATTGAATCCAGACCTACCTACCATCCTTCGGGAACCCATCTGCAACTCTTCCCTTCTTCTTCAGGTAGACCCCTCTGCAGACCCAAAGTCATGGTCTCAGAAAGACAGCCTCTGCTCCATTGGGAAGTGGCCACACTCATCCCCCGACGACCTCGACTGGTACTACCAACGCCGTAGGCAGGACAAAGATCGATGGGAAACAGCAGGAATTTCTGAACTCATCGACTTATGCTTTTCCCTTCCGTCTGGAGCCAACAAACCCCCTCTCGCCGCAGCAATGTGCTTCTGGGATTGCACAGCGAACTGCTTCAGGCTTCCTTGTGGAGATATAAGCATCACCATGCTCGACCTCTACACCATCTTTGGAGTTCCTGCCTCTGAGAAAAGCTGGACCCCTCAGGATTTCAGCCAGACTACCGACAAAGCCTCAGAAAAACGGCCTACATCCTACTCCGCCTGGGTAAAACATTTCTCACCGAAAAACACTGTACGAGGAGGAATAGCCTTCTTGGAGTACTGGCTATCGAAGTACTTGTTCTGCACAACCTCAGCGAAGGTCATCAAGACGTGGACCAATCTCGCCGAACGTCTTTATAGCGGAGAACCACTAAGTTTGGTTGAATCCGTCCTGGCTTCCATCTACTGTGGTCTCAAGCGGATCACTCTATCGAAGCTCGACTTGAACCAAGCGGGGCCACTTTGGATGGTAGACCTTTGGCTGCAAATCTACTTCCCTTTCTTCTGTCCATCGGCAACCCCTAAGTTCAGAGAACAAAAACTGTTGGGCAGGTCGCTGGTCGCTACATTACCCAGGACTAAGCAATGGTCCTATCTTGACTGCTTCAAGCACCTTTGCTACCACAAAGACCTTCCTTATACTGCCATCGAAACAATTCTGGGTCGTCGTCACCCTGGCCTCCTCTCAAGTGGCTTCATGCCATCTCTTGACCAAGATAATCAAGCGAGGAATTTGTTCGTTAAGTCGAACACTTGCCAGGATCTACCACTCCCAGATTCTGGGTATGAGCTTTACGCTCCCAACCACTTCTGCAGACAGCTCGGGCTCGGCCAGGATGCCCCTATGCCCCTTGCATGCTCCGTCAACAAGTATACTCTCTGGCGGGCAGAAAGCAAATCTAATGTAGCAGAAGTCATCGATGAAGAATTTGGCTTTCCATTGGTGATAGTTCCCGAGATTACTCAGCCACTATCTCCATCGAGGTTGACTACCCCAACATACCTTACTTGGTATTCCCAATTCTGGGTCGAGCTGCAAAACAAGAGTCCAGCACTGTGCTTTGCCACCATCTTCAGTGAATTCGATGAGAAATTCCCGATGACAATAGACAAAGATGCACTCGTCGAGTCTCCCTCCAACTCGAGCCCAACTCCATGGCCACAGGTATGCTTTTAGTTCAGAAATTTCCACTTATATTGGTAATTCTAGAACCAGAAATAACCATCCCTCTCTTCTCCCCATAGCGCAATCCAGAGCCGGATATAACCATGGCAATTCACTTCCTCAAGAAGAAAAGGACCCAGCGTTCCAGATCACCTGTAAGTATTCGATTTACTACCTTTCCAGAACATGCTGATTCTTATCACTGACCTCGATACTGGCCCTTAATCTCTGTAGCCCCAAAGCTCCAAGAAACTCAAACGGAGGGCCCCAGAGAGTGGAGTTTGGTTGGAATCACGGCTCAGGAGCAGAACCGACCGACTACGCCTTATCACTCAAGCCTTCTTTGCTTCATTCGATCAAAGGAGTAACAAAGCCTCAGGGTCTAGTGCTTGCTCAGCCATTGCTTTTACCATTGCACACTGGTTTTGTGCAAATCCCGGTAGCACTCCCACTCTCTCTCAGTTCGATGACCTCCTTCTCCAAGGCTCAAGAGAATGGCAAGAGTTATGCAAGGACGAGTCCCTGTCCAGGGAATACCCAAACCATCATTTTGATTTGGACACCATCTTGAAGGCAAACATCAGGCCGCTCCAATTCTCAGCCGATGACACCCTGATAGGACTCTTTAATCCTGAGAAGTTTGCTAACCTGAATGGTCACGGCTGCTACCCCTTCGACGACTTGTGGGAACACATTCAGAAAAGCAGAAAGCCTCAGGTTTACATAGTGAGCTGGAATGATCACTTCTTCGTCCTCAAGGCTGAAGACGAAGCCTTCTACATAATTGACTCACTAGGAGAAAGGCTCCATGAAGGAAATAGTCAAGCCTTCATCCTGAAGTTCGATGAGTCCAGCACCATATCCACAGTTGCAGATAAGGCCATAGTTAGCAGCCACAAAGAGTGTTGCAAGGAATTCATAGTCCAATTCTTGGCTGGATTTCATCGAGCAGAGCTTGAAGAAGAGGAGAAGAAACAACCTGTAGCCCTCACCACCTTGTTCCACCGTCTTCAGATCGAAATTCAAGGCTGCTACATTCCTTCCTCTTCTGGCGAAGATTCCAGTGCTCATGATGAACAAGTTGTCTCAAAAGCTGAACAAATCGTCTCCTCACCAAAGCCCAGATATGATCAATCACAAATTCTAGTTGAGACTAGCCCAGAGGTCGAAGCAGCAAGCTCTCCCTCATCAGAGCCACAAGTTCAGACTCATAAAGAAACAACAGTACTGTCTCCCCAACAAGTAAGCTATCGTAACCTCACTTCTTAGGTTAATAATTTGTTCGATATAGCCCTAACACTTCCTGTTATCTTTATATCGAAGTTCGATGTTGTTCCTATGGACCTGGTCGTTCAGCAAAGTCTTCCTGACAGTCTAAGGAAACAAGCGGGTACAGTAGAAGAGCCAATTTCGATAGCCATCGAGGATCAACCTGATCGGTCTCTAGCCATCGAAGATGAAGGACCTTCCGTTCGGCACGAGGAAATATCTGTCCCCTCTTCATCATCTGGAAAGCAACTCCAACCACTCAGTGTAGAAGACTCAACCAAGATTCAAGAACTTGTAGGTTCATTGAACACACTGAGAACCCCTTCAGGCATCGAAGACCTTCTTCATGACATTCTCTCTGGGCCCCTGGATTCTCTTGGAGACATTCAAGCCGTGCACAAGCAAGTGAAGAAATTGCATGCCAATGCCCCAGCAGACCTCATTTCCTGTCTCGAAGACATAGAAAGCAAATTGCTTGAGCTTCTACATAGTAATGAAATTTCCCAAACGTTGTCCATCGAGGCTGCTAGAAAGAAAGAAGCAGCAATGACCCTGGAGGAGAAAACTCACAGGGAGACAGAAAAGATCGAGAAATATCTAAAAGAACTGCCTTCACAAGAGGAACATCTAGCAGCCAAACGTGCCAGGCTCCTTGCCCTTGAGGCTGATGTCGCTGCACTTAGAACAGAGATAAATGCATTGGAAAGCAGCATCCCCAACTGTCAGAATGAAATGCATAACTTTTTGGCAGAAGGCGAGATCCGAGCCCAACTCCTACAAGAGGCGCGTCAGGAAGCCATCGAAGCTCGCAAAGCAGCTTATCACGCCTGGAAGACCTCAGAAATGATTAAGATCTCGATAAAGAGCTTTCTCGATATGTAAAAATTTTGGGCCTCTAGTTATAGGCTTTTTGTACTTGTTATCGAACAACAAAGAATTTCTCATATCCACGTTGTTTTGTCAACAAAGTATATATTAGGTTTGAAGACTTGATTGGGCTTCTATAATAAGCCCTTTTCCAAACTCTGATCCAGCCTCGTATTAAGCTGTAATTAATTTTTTAACCTTCCGATTGTTCAGCAATAAATAGAATTGAATTCTATACTTAGAATCCGTATCGCGTCAAACCATCGAAATCTTTGAAATACGTTTTACCTGCCCCAAAGATCTTCTCATTTATTATGCATCTCTTGCGAGCGGTCAAACCGCTTCCATGGTCCACTGTTAATTGAACACGTATTCACTATTGTTGGGTGTAATTACTCACGCGAAACCAAACCGTTGTAATTCCTGGCTATAAAAGGTTTCCTTCCCTTGGTAAAAATGAACCAAGTCATTTGCGAGAATGAACCCAACCCAACTCAAAATGCTCTGGTCTTACTATCCAAAGAAACCTCCAGATAAATCCTTCGATGTTCTGTTCCTTTAGATAGCAATATCAATGCCCAAACCTGGACTAGATAGCAATATCTATGCCCAGGCGTTGCCTTGGCTCTCCCTGCTTGAAAGAGACTTTAAGGGAGAAGCCACAATCCAGAGGTTCCAGCCCCTTCATCTTCTGCCTCGCACCCGTTCAGTATCGATAGGCATGGGGGTAAAGTGCTGCCCAATGGCATCTGCAATCCATGGGGAAAGTTGGGGGCACATCCTGACTGGAGAAAAGGCAGACAATCGTCAAGGCAGGTGCAACTCTTGTTGTAATCCTCCTCCTCTTATCTTGACGATTCAGCTTCCTCTCCCTCTCCAATGCCGAGGTCGATCTCTTCCAATCACCGAGATCGATCTGCAGGCTTTATCTTTTTGTTTAGGTCTTCAGACCCCTTTAAGGAGATGGGATTGGGAACACAGAGGATCTTGTGAAGAATGAATCTTTTTCCATTCATCTTCTGCAGTTGTCCAAGATTCATCTCTACCATATGGTATCAAAGCCTGGGGCCGCAAAGCCTTTGTATTGTTCCAAGTATTTGAATGTAATATTTATTTTGAAGTATAAAAGTTCTTTGTATTGATAAACTTGTATATAGTTTGGTCAAAAATTTAAGCCACAAAGACTGGCCTGTATCGAACTTTTGACTTGGAATAAATCACTACTCTGATTACAAAATTTGGCCTCAACTACAGGCAGTAACTAATTATTTTAACCTCATTAATAGGTTATTCGATGTTTATGATCCTTGATGAGTATACGTGTTGCCCCTGTAGTTTATTGATGCAAGAGCATGAATAAACTAGATTAAGCAGGATCTGGAGGATCATCATACTCCCAAACTGGTTGTATGAATTTCTTTAGATAACGACCATTTATTGGGTTTGCACGTATAGTACCATCTCGATCTCTCAGACGAACTGCTCCTTTACCCAACAATCGATCGATGATGTATGGTCCTTCCCATTTTTCTGACCATTTTCCTCGTCCTGCCGTTTTCTCACCGATAGACAAAATCACTCTCCAGACGAGTTCTCCTTCTGCAAAACTCATGCCCCTTGTTCGCTGGTCATAGGCACGAGCCACCTTTTGTTTTTCGGCACGTAGACTTTCAAAAGCCTGTATTCGATGCTCATCGAGAGCTTCATGCTCTTGCCACATTGCTTGGACATAGTCTTCACCGATCAAATTGTGTTGCTCCATCACCCGTAAAGACTGAACGTTAATCTCTAAAGGCAACACCGCATCGTGCCCGAACATCAGTGCATAAGGAGTTGTACCTGTGGGGGTCCTCTTACTAGTCCTGTAAGCCCACAAGGTATGAAAAAGTTCTTCATGCCACAGTCTGGCATTTCCAGCGAGCATCTGTTTTAGGATATGGATAATGATTTTATTGCTCGCTTCTGCTTGACCGTTGGATTGGGCATAGTATGGAGAAGAGTGGAGAAAATGAATCCCCAGATCCTTCATTAAGGTATCTACTTCTACAGACACAAAGGCTGCCCCTCTGTCTGATACAAAACACTCAGGGATGCCAAACCGACATATAATATCTTCAAACAAAAATTGGCGGATGGCCTTCGCTGAAGATACCCTGAGTGGTCGAGCTTCGACCCACTTTGTGAAGAAATCAGTAGCCACTATGATGAATTTATGCCCCTCAGATGAATGAGGATGAATCATTCCAATTAAGTCCAAAGCCCATCCTCGGGCTGGCCAAGGCTTGATTATAGGCTGTAATGGTATTCTGGGCATATGGTTGACTGGACCATGTCTCTGGCATTCTTCACAACCTTTAGCGAACGTGATACAGTCTCTGAGCATTCCTGGCCAGTAGAAGCCATGTCTTCTTAATAACCATCTCATCTTGGGACCGGCTTGATGAGCCCCTGCACTCCCAAGATGGACCTCTCTCATTAACTTTTTAGCGTCACGTCCAAAGACACATCTTAATAGTAGGCCTTCTTCTCCCCTTCGATATAACTCAGCATCTTTGATCACATAGTTGGGAGCTAAGAATCGAATTCGCTTGTCAACCGGATTATCAGGATCCTGGAGATAGGAGATGATTTCCTGCCTCCAGTCTTTATCGATGTGATCAAGTGTAGCAACGTACAATTCGTTTTTATCTTCTTGTCGTGCAAGGAAAGATGGAAGGGTTCTTCTTTCAACCTTGAGTATTCTTTCTCGTACTCCATCTTGCAAACTTACACCCGTTGCTAGTTGAGCCAACTCATTAGCTGCATAGTTCTTCTCTCGAGGAACATGACTCAACTCCACCTCTGTAAACAACTTCAATAAATCACAGGCCCTCCTTGCATAAGGTTCTAGTATTGGACCTGCCCTATACTTGGTCTCCAGTTGTCTGATCACTAGTTGGGAATCGCCAAGGACATGCACATCGTTGATCTCCATATCTATTAGAAGTTCTAATCCAATGATTAAAGCTTCATACTCTGCTTGATTATTTGTGCACTTGAAATCCAACCTGAAAGAATAGGAATAAGTTTGGCCGCGTGGGGAGATCAAGGCTACCCCTGCCCCAGCCATAGTACTCGTACTTGACCCATCGAAATATAAACACCAAGGAGCCAAATCGATACGAGCGAGATCCAGTTCTGGTCCAGCGACCACTTCTTCCATGGGATGATGAGCCAAAAAATCAGCCACTGCCTGACCTTTCACCGCCTTCTGAGGGACATATTGTAAAGAAAATTCGGAGAGAGCCAGAATCCACTTTCCAATACGACCACGGAGAATCGGTCTGGATAACATATACTTCACTAAATCTGTTTGTGCTATGACACACGTAGTGAAGGATAGCATGTAGTGCCTCAACTTACATCCTGAAAAGTATAAGGCTAGGCATAACCTTTACATTGGAGAGTATCTCGTTTCGCAATCATTCAAGGTACGACTAAGGTAGAAAATAGCACGTTCAACCCCTGCTGTGTCGTCCTGAGCCAGTAGGCTTCCAATGGAGAGTTCGGTAGCTGAAATGTACAGCTTAAGAGGAACCCCAGGTCTTGGAGGGACCAAGACTGGCGGGTTCGTTAAGTATGCTTTGATGGTATCGAAGGCCTCCTGATGTAAAGGCTCCCATACAAAGTCTTTCTGATTTTGAAGCTTGAGGAGAGTAGAGAATGATTGTGTCTTCCCAGCAGCATTGGCAATAAACCGTCGTAAGAAATTAATCTTTCTTAATAGACGTTGAAGTTCCTTCTTACTCTTAGGTGGGGCTGCACTGATAACCGCTTGTTTCTTATCATCCGGTATCTCGATCCCACGCTGATGAACTAGAAAACCCAGGAAGTCACCTGCCTGGACGCCAAACACACATTTGGCTGGGTTCATCTTCAGTTGATGCTGCCTCATTCTGAGAAACACCTGTCTCAAGTCTTCAAAATGGTAGCTTCGATGTTTCGTTTTAACTACTACATCATCGATGTATACCTCCATGGTCTTACCAATAAGATCATGAAAGATCAAGTTCATTGCTCGTTGGTAGGTTGCCCCTGCATTTTTAAGTCCAAATGGCATATCCACATACTCAAAAACACCAGCAAAGCCTGGGCATCGAAACGCTGTTTTATGTCTATCCTCTTCAGCCACCGGGATCTGATGATATCCTGCAGTACCATCCATGAATGTTAACATCTCATGGCGGGCAACTGAATCAACCAATAAATCAGCTACTGGCATATGATAAGCATCCTTAGGGGTTGCATTGTTCAAGTCTCTGTAGTCGACGCATACTCGCATCTTCCCGTTCTTTTTCTTAACTGGAACTATGTTAGACAGCCACTCATTATATTTGGCCACTCGTATAATTCCTGACTTGAGCATCTTCTCAACCTCCTCTTTGACTAGAATTACTGTCTCTGTATTCATGCGACGCATTTCTTGTTTTACAGGCTTCTTTCCCCCGATGGTGGGCAAGTTGTGACAAACTAAGTCTGGTGAAAGACCCGGCATGTCCTCATATTTCTCTGCAAAACAATCTGCATATTCTTTCAGCAACTCAATCATCTTGAGCCTCTCTTCAGGCTCCAAGAAAGTACTTATAGCCACAGACATTGGCTCTTCCTGTGTCCCGATCTGAATGTGTTCGATGGGATCTTTGACTTTAGGAGGTATATCATCTAAGGCTGCTGGAGCTAGTTGAATCTCATCCTCCTCTTCTAAGTCTTGCAGAACGTCTTCATCCACGTATTCCAATGCTGCAATCATTGGAATCTTCTCTAAGGCTTGGCTTTCTAACTTAAAGTTATGAAAGCGTTCGTGCAACGAAAGACAAGCCTCGGTCTCTATTTCCGATAGAGACCCACTCATGGAGAACGTCTGGATGGTAGCTCGATGGTGTAGGGTCTTTGACCATCCTGATTTGCTTGAACAATCCCCCACTGAGCCAATTCAGAGGCCGTGACACCTATCGGGCGGCCTTTACTATCGACGCCACATACCTCTAATGGCCTAAGGTCACTGTGGTAATACCTGGCCTCTAGAGCATTAGCAGAGACGGAATATGGGCGAGGGTCAGCGTTGACTATTTCTGCTCCTCCTGACTCCATGTTCCATAGCAGCATCTGCTGATGTAGCGAAGAGGGTACACAGTAGCTTCGATGGATCCAATCACGTCCCAGGATGGCACTATATGGTGATGTACACTCCACCACAAAGAATGTATAAGTGCCTGAAGCTATCCCGATGTGTACCTGTAGGAAGACAATGCCCAAGGTCTTTGTTATGCTACCCTGGAAGTTCCGGACACTCAACGAGGTCTCTTGGATAACTGACTTGGGAACACTGATAAGGGCCAATGCCTTAAAGGTGATGATGTTCACCGCTGCCCCTGAGTCCACCAAAAGTTTATTTAGCTGGACTCCTTGGACTTGTCCTGTGACATAAAGTGGCCGCATATGCATGGCCATGTCAATGGTAGGCTTGGAGAACATCATTTGTCCTCTTGTTTCTGGTGAATCCAGTTCTCGTGTGTCATCGAGTATGGAACTGTCTGGCACTTCTGGTTCTTCATCTTGTAACATCACACTACTGATGTCCCTGGATTCATCTCTTGTTGCTGGTGAGGGCAGAGCATATTTGGAGGATAGGACATACACCATGTGAATGGCTGCAGTGTCCTCCTCGATGGAATCTTGTACTTCATCGACCTCATCCTCACCGTAATCCACTAACTCCTCGTCGTCGTTGCAGTTATCACATTCAGCCGATGGCTGTCCTTCCTCAGTAGACCAAGTAGTTAATTCGAGGTGAGCAACTTGTTGTACTATATCCTCAGGGATAGGATCGATAGCTGCTGGTGGCGTCGGCGGTGTAGTTGTTTCTTTGGGAACCGGGGTTAGTTTCTTAGCCTTCGCTTGTTCTTCTGTAACTAAAGGCCTTGGCTTCCATTTCAAGACTGGTGGCTTGCTCGGAGTACTTTGTTGTGGTGACCCCTCTGTTCCTTTGGGAGGTGTCTTCAGCCCTACTTGTTTCATCGTGTCTTCTTCAAAGTTAAGGCGCTTCCTTACTGGTCGTTGTTTCTGAACTACACGATGAACCTCTAGAGTAGGTTCAGACTCTCTTCCTTTGTTTGCTAGTTCTGGGTTTCTCTCGAAAACCCCTGGTCTTTGGGCTCGCACTTTGGGCTCGTGAGATTTCTTCCCAAACACCACTAATGGATTTGCTGCGAGGGTGTTCAGCCGCCTCTGCAGCACTTCTGGAGGAAACTCCAGGTCTTCTTCTTTGATAAGGCCAGCCTCGTAAGCATCCAATGCTCTCTTGGCCCTACCAAACCGTCGCTGTAGGTTCCTCCTCTTACTTGGAGTCACCTCGACTGTATTTCCCTTCTCCCTTATATACCATACCTCTTCCTTTGTGACATTCCTTGAAGCTGGAGGAACGTATGGTTTGGTGAGCGTATCAGCAACCTTAGATTCAGGTGTTTTAACCACACTGGCCTATTTGGTTGCTCTTGGTCGCTTGGGAGCGGGAGTATTCCTTTGTTTTAATGGTGGGGACTGATGATCTTTATTGGAAAATAATTCCGGGAAGGCTTTGGCTGCCTGAGCCAGCTCTTCAAAGGAGATCTTCAGCCCACCCCTCAATTTGCAGTGTGCACAAAGGGATATTGGCGAGTCTGCTTTAGGGTCCACCTTCTCTTTTCCTTTACTCTTTGGTGTACGAGGTAGACTCTCGCCAGCTGTTGGTTGGTCATTAGATTGCTTTCTTTTGTTGGTTTTAGTACCTGTCACGTCCAGCATTCCAACGATCATGGGGACTAGAGTTGTTAAGTTGAGCAAAGGCTTTTGCTCAATCGCTATTACTCCGTCATCGATCAACTGCTGAATCCTATATTTTAGATCTCTACAGACAGCTGTTGTGTGACTTCCCCACTTGTGGTGATATTGACAATAAGGGAGACCCCTAACATCATCAGGATGTGGGTCTGATGATCCCCAGTTGTCAGGCACCACTGTTATTCCTTCTAGGCATAGATTTTCAAATATTTCTTCCCGCCAGGACGCGTCTTATGTAATACGTGTCCGCTTGGGTCGGACAAAGGCTATGTTTCGCCTGGTCCTTCGCTTGGACTTCTTCTTCTCTAGACTTGGTGTATCTTGACTACGTTCTGAAGAAGTACCGCTGACGGGAGGCTCTGTGATCGGTGGAGATGATGTTCTACGAGGATATTCAGGATGAAAATCCATCTCTCCGTCTTCAGTGATCACAATCACTTGCCAGTTAATCAAGCCCTGGATCTTGTTTCTCAGGGTTGAACACATCGATGTTCGATGGCCAAAGTGATTGTGGAATCTGCAAAAATGTTGGGCTGGCCCTTTATACCGTAGATGTCTAAGCTTATAGACAGGGTAGAAGAATATCAGCCCCATATCCTTTAACCTATCCAAATATTCATCCACCATGTCCGTTTTGAATGAATAGGTTAAGTAGGCTGGTTGATTCCAAGCCGCTTTGTTTCCAAGGATTCTACTAGGTGCTGGCCAACTTACGTCAACCATGTTCACCTGTTGAGCTGGGAATGGCTCAGAATCCACTATGCTGTTTTGGACGAACCCTCCAACTCCAGCTTTCCTTCATTGATCCACTTCTGGATTTGGTCCTTCAGCTTGATACAGTCCTTGGTAAGATGGTTCCATGCTCCATGGAACTTGCAGTATTTTTTACCCTTTAACTGTTCAGCCGTGGGAAGCGGCCCGAAGTCTGCTTTGACAGCCCGTAGACCGTACAGCTCGTCCAAAATCTCATGAGCCATGTTGGCGTCATAAGTGTACTTCTCAAACTCTGGCTTAGTAAAAGCTACTGTCGAGAGCTTGACGGGACCTCTATTCTTCTTTTGCTTTCGGGGTTTCAGCACTTTACTTGACATTAAATCCACAGCCCCTATATGGTCGTCTTCAGAATCTGTTTCCTGGTCATCAATCTGTTCAACATAAGCCACAGTTTTTGGCTTTAACCTGTCATAAGTTCTATTGCTATACGTCCCTTTGGACGCGTTCTTTCTGTTATCTCTCTCCTGCATGTTGCTGTATGCTCTGGTCACCGCAGCGATGAATTCATTTAGAGAGAAATACTTGCTATTTAAGAATAGCTGGTGATAAGTATCCTCCAGCCCATTCTTGGCCATCTCTACCACCTCTTCCTTGCTTAGAGGGGTCTTACAGAGGTTATACTCTGAACGGAAACGGTGTAGGAAAGTGACCGGACTCTCGGTCACCGAGTGGCTAAGAGAAGCCAACTTTCCCACGGTGGTTTCTGGCCGTTCCGTTCCGAAGTGGTCTATAAACAAGGCCTCCATCTCCTTCCACGTATTGATCGAGCCCTTATCGATGCCAGTGTACCATACGAGGGCTGATCCTGATAACGATGAACCGAAGACCCTTAGTTTGAGTCCATCGTCCTCGGCAAACTGGCCTAACTGCAAGGTGAAGTAAGCCAGATGTGTTGCCGCATTAGCATCATCGTCACCAGAAAATGTCTGGAAGGTTTGGTGTTTATAGAACTTTGGCCAATGCCATTCATTGGGATCATCTTTGCTTAGGGGAAACGGTGCTTCGTAAGTCTCATGCATCTTGGTTATTCTTACTTGATAATCATCCATGAGTTTATTTATACGTACTGATCTGGGTTCTCTAACCAAAACCAGATATCACTCAAAGAGTCGATAGGGATCTGGGTTCTCTAACCAAAACCGTATCGGACTTGGCTAGGAAAACCAGACGATCAGAGGATTTTGCTTTCGAGTGGGAGGCACGTATAAATATCGAATACTCATCAAGGATCATAAACATCGAATAACCTATTAGTGGGGTTAAAATAATTAGTTACTGCCTGTAGTTGAGGCCAAATTTTGTAATCAGAGTAGTGATTTATTCCAAGTCAAAAGTTCGATACAGGCCAGTCTTTGTGGCTTAAATTTTTGACCAAACTATATACGAGTTTATCAATACAAAGAACTTTTATACTTCAAAATAAATATTACATTCAAATACTTGGAACAATACAAAGGCTTTGCGGCCTCAGGCTTTGATACCATATGGTAGAGATGAATCTTGGACAACTGCAGAAGATAAATGGAAAAAGATTCATTCTTCACAAGATCCTCTGTGTTCCCAATCCCATCTCCTTAAAGGGGTCTGAAGACCTAAACAAAAAGATAAAGCCTGCAGATCGATCTCGGTGATTGGAAGAGATCGACCTCGGCATTGGAGAGGGAGAGGAAGCTGAATCGTCAAGATAAGAGGAGGAGGATTACAACAAGAGTTGCACCTGCCTTGACGATTGTCTGCCTTTTCTCCAGTCAGGATGTGCCCCCAACTTTCCCCATGGATTGCAGATGCCATTGGGCAGCACTTTCACCCCCATGCCTATCGATACTGAACGGGTGCGAGGCAGAAGATGAAGGGGCTGGAACCTCTGGATTGTGGCTTCTCCCTTAAAGTCTCTTTCAAGCAGGGAGAGCCAAGGCAGCGCCTGGGCATAGATATTGCTATCTAGTCCAGGTTTGGGCATGGATATTGCTATCTAAAGGAACAGAACATCGAAGGATTTATCTGGAGGTTTCTTTGGATAGTAAGACCAGAGCATTTTGAGTTGGGTTGGGTTCATTCTCGCAAATGACTTGGTTCATTTTTACCAAGGGAAGGAAACTTTTATAGCCAGGAATTACAACGGTTTGGTTTCGCGTGAGTAATTACACCCAACAATAGTGAATACGTGTTCAATTAACAGTGGACCATGGAAGCGGTTTGACCGCTCGCAAGAGATGCATGATAAATGAGAAGATCTTTGGGGCAGGTAAAACGTATTTCAAAGATTTCGATGGTTTGACGCGATACGGATTCTAAGTATAGAATTCAATTCTATTTATTGCTGAACAATCGGAAGGTTAAAAATTAATTACAGCTTAATACGAGGCTGGATCAGAGTTTGGAAAAGGGCTTATTATAGAAGCCCAATCAAGTTTTCAAACCTAATATATACTTTGTTGACAAAACAACGTGGATATGAGAAATTCTTTGTTGTTCGATAACAAGTACAAAAAGCCTATAACTAGAGGCCCAACATTTTTACATATCGAGAAAGCTCTTTATCGAGATCTTAATCATTTCTGAGGTCTTCCAGGCGTGATAAGCTGCTTTGCGCGCTTCGATGGCTTCCTGACGCGCCTCTTGTAGGAGTTGGGCTCGGATCTCGCCTTCTGCCAAAAAGTTATGCATTTCATTCTGATAGTTGGGGATGCTGCTTTCCAATGCATTTATTTCTGTTCTAAGTGCAGCGACATCAGCCTCAAGGGCAAGGAGCCTGGCACGTTTGGCTGTTAGATGTTCCTTTTGTAAAGGCAGTTATTTTAGATATTTCTCGATCTTTTCTGTCTCCCTGTGAGTTTTCTCCTCCAGGGTCATTGCTGCTTCTTTCTTTCTAGCAGCCTCGATGGACAACGTTTGGGAAATTTCATTACTATGCAGAAGCTCAAGCAATTTGCTTTCTATGTCTTCGAGACAGGAAATGAGGTCTGCTGGGGCATTGGCATGCAATTTCTTCACTTGCTTGTGCACGGCTTGAATGTCTCCAAGAGAATCCAGGGGCCCAGAAAGAATGTCATGAAGAAGGTCTTCGATGCCTGAAGGGGTTCTCAGTGTGTTCAACGAACCTACAAGTTCTTGAATCTTGGTTGAGTCTTCTACACTGAGTGGTTGGAGTTGCTTTCCAGATGATGAAGAGGGGACAGATATTTCCTCGTGCCGAACGGAAGGTCCTTCATCTTCAATGGCTAGAGACCGATCAGGTTGATCCTCGATGGCTATCAAAATTGGCTCTCCTACTGTACCCGCTTGTTTCCTTGGACTGTCAGGAAGACTTTGCTGAACGACCAGGTCCATAGGAACAACATCGAACTTCGATATAAAGATAACAGGAAGTGTTAGGGCTATATCGAACAAATTATTAACCTAAGAAGTGAGGTTACGATAGCTTACTTGTTGGGGAGACAGTACTGTTGTTTCTTTATGAGTCTGAACTTGTGGCTCTGATGAGGGAGAGCTTGCTGCTTCGACCTCTGGGCTAGTCTCAACTGGAATTTGTGATTAATCAGATCTGGGCTTTGGTGAGGAGACGATTTGTTCAGCTTTTGAGACAACTTGTTCATCATGAGCACTGGAATCTTCGCCAGAAGAGGAAGGAATGTAGCAGCCTTGAATTTCGATCTGAAGACGGTGGAACAAGGTGGTGAGGGCTACAGGTTGTTTCTTCTCCTCTTCTTCAAGCTCTGCTCGATGAAATCCAGCCAAGAATTGGACTATGAATTCCTTGCAACACTCTTTGTGGCTGCTAACTATGGCCTTATCTGCAACTTTGGATATGGTGCTGGACTCATCGAACTTCAGGATGAAGGCTTGACTATTTCCTTCCTGGAGCCTTTCTCCTAGTGAGTCAATTATGTAGAAGGCTTCATCTTCAGCCTTGAGGACGAAGAAGTGATCATTCCAGCTCACTATGTAAACCTGAGGCTTTCTGCTTTTCTGAATGTGTTCCCACAAGTCGTCGAAGGGGTAGCAGCCGTGACCATTCAGGTTAGCAAACTTCTCAGGATTAAAGAGTCCTATCAGGGTGTCATCGGCTGAGAATTGGAGCGGCCTGATGTTTGCCTTCAAGATGGTGTCCAAATCAAAATGATGGTTTGGGTATTCCCTGGACAGGGACTCGTCCTTGCATAACTCTTGCCATTCTCTTGAGCCTTGGAGAAGGAGGTCATCGAACTGAGAGAGAGTGGGAGTGCTACCGGGATTTGCACAAAACCAGTGTGCAATGGTAAAAGCAATGGCTGAGCAAGCACTAGACCCTGAGGCTTTGTTACTCCTTTGATCGAATGAAGCAAAGAAGGCTTGAGTGATAAGGCGTAGTCGGTCGGTTCTGCTCCTGAGCCGTGATTCCAACCAAACTCCACTCTCTGGGGCCCTCCGTTTGAGTTTCTTGGAGCTTTGGGGCTACAGAGATTAAAGGCCAGTATCGAGGTCAGTGATAAGAATCAGCATGTTCTGGAAAGGTAGTAAATCGAATACTTACAGGTGATCTGGAACGCTGGGTCCTTTTCTTCTTGAAGGAGTGAATTGCCATGGTTATATCCGGCTCTGGATTGCGCTATGGGGAGAAGAGAGGGATGGTTATTTCTGGTTCTAGAATTACCAATATAAGTGGAAATTTCTGAACTAAAAGCATACCTGTGGCCATGGAGTTGGGCTCAAGTTGGAGGGAGGCTCGACGAGTGCATCCTTGTCTATTGTCATCGGGAATTTCTCATCGAATTCGCTGAAGATGGTGGCAAAGCACAGTGCTGGACTCTTGTTTTGCAGCTCGACCCAGAATTGGGAATACCAAGTAAGGTATGTTGGGGTAATCAACCTCGATGGAGACAGTGGCTGAGTAATCTCGGGAACTATCACCAATGGAAAGCCAAATTCTTCATCGATGATTTCTGCTGCATTAGATTTGCTTTCTGCCCGCCAGAGAGTATACTTGTTGACGGAGCATGCAAGGGGCATAGGGGCATCCTGGCCAAGCCCAAGCTGTCTGCAGAAGTGGTTGGGAGCGTAAAGCTCATACCCAGAATCTGGGAGTGGTAGATCCTGGCAAGTGTTTGATTTAACGAACAAACTCCTCGCTTGATTATCTTGGTCAGGAGATGGCATGAAGCCACTTGAGAGGAGGCCAGGGTGACGACGACCCAGAATTGTTTCGATGGCAGTATAAGGAAGGTCTTTGTGGTAGCAAAGGTGCTTGAAGCAGTCAAGATAGGACCATTGCTTAGTCCTGGGTAATGTAGCGACCAGCGACCTGCCCAACAGTTTTTGTTCTCTGAACTTAGGGGTTGCCGATGGACAGAAGAAAGGGAAGTAGATTTGCAGCCAGAGGTCTACCATCCAAAGTGGCCCCGCTTGGTTCAAGTCGAGCTTCGATAGAGTGATCCGCTTGAGACCACAGTAGATGGAAGCCAGGACGGATTCAACCAAACTTAGTGGTTCTCCGCTGTAAAGACGTTCGGCGAGATTGGTCCACGTCTTGATGACCTTCGCTGAGGTTGTGCAGAACAAGTACTTCGATAGCCAGTACTCCAAGAAGGCTATTCCTCCTCGTACAGTGTTTTTCGGTGAGAAATGTTTTACCCAGGCAGAGTAGGATGTAGGCCGTTTTTCTGAGGCTTTGTCGGTAGTCTGGCTAAAATCCTGAGGGGTCCAGTTTTTCTCAGAGGCAGGAACTCCAAAGATGGTGTAGAGGTCGAGCATGGTGATGCTTATATCTCCACAGGTAAGCCTGAAGCAGTTCGCTGTGCAATCCCAGAAGCACATTGCTGCGGCGAAAGGGGGTTTGTTGGCTCCAGACGGAAGGGAGAAGCATAAGTCGATGAGTTCAGAAATTCCTGCTGTTTCCCATCGATCTTTGTCCTGCTTACGGCGTTGGTGGTACCAGTCGAGGTCGTCGGGGGATGAGTGTGGCCACTTCCCAATGGAGCAGAGGCTGTCTTTCTGAGACCATGACTTTGGGTCTGCAGAGGGGTCTACCTGAAGAAGAAGGGAAGAGCTGCAGATGGGTTCCCGAAGGATAGTAGGTAGGTCTGGATTCAATGGAGATTCTAGAAATGGGCCGAGGAGACCTATGTTTTCTTTAGCGTCTATTGTAAGGGTGCAAATGGTGTCTGGGTTTGATCGAGTAGCGACTTCCTTGAGCCGTTTGACAAACTTCTTGGCGTGGACGTGGTCAAAAGGAATAGTAATGTCTTTACGAGGAGGCATTTTTTCTGGGTTAGGGTTTTGACGGCGGTGAGAAGAAAGGTTTAAGTTTTTGACTGTGAGAGTTAAGAAGTTGCAGGTCTCTGAGCAATTGAAAAGTTTTTGATGAAAGATGAAACTTGTGGATATGGACTGTTGCTCTTATAGAGGAGTCAGTCGAGCATCATACTTTTTCGAAGAGACGTGGCGTTCAAGTGATGATATAGCGTTTCGAAGTCGATGAGCACGTCGTTCAAGGTACATTCAAGTCTTTTCACTTGTTCAGAAGAGTTTCCAAGTTCAAGACCTGAGGGGCAATGTTTGGGCCTAAATAAAATATTTACTTTGGGCCTGGATGGCCGAGGTCTATCGAGCGGCCCGTCATGGTTTATTAGTTTCTATCGAGGAAGTTAAGTATAAAAGATCTAGCGCGAGATTCGTATCGAGCTTCGATGGGAAGAAGACTTAGAGTTCTATTAGAACTGTGTCTTATCGAGCTGGTTTCACGTGGCTCAGTTTCTATCAGAACTAGTCGAACAATATGCAAGATTCTTAGAAGAGTTATGATAGAATTGAAATGCCTATGAGAGGTATAATTTGATGCTGGTATGGAGATTCAGACAAAGTTACAAGAGCAAAGGAGTTAGAAGCAGAATCAATGACTGATATGTAAGCAAGTATATAAGGAATGCAAGGATCTTATGGAAGGGACGACTACACAAACATACAAATAATCCTTGCTATACGCAATACAACCTAGACGGTTATCTCGTCCTCGAGATATCTATCTTCTTGCAACCAGAAAAGTCTGAGTGTTGTTCACCTATCGAGTGAAGGTATTTACGACTCCAAGGAAGCAATTGCAACCTGAAGGTGGAAGGGCTGCTCACTTGTATGTTGAGGGCTTGAATACTCAAAGGAAGCGAGTGTTCTCAACACTTCATCAAGAGATTGCTCTGCTCTACACGAGAGACGTGGGGGTATCGATTTCTGGATCTAGCAGAGAGGTACACATATCAAAGTCCTAGGTTCCTAGGCAAAAAGAACCTATTCGGATAGGGTTGGTGCTCTCCCTATCTTAATCGCTTACATTAGAAGTCAGGCGGCTGTAACTAGTCCATATTCCGTTGAAGAACGGTGGCACGCCAGCATCGAAACACATACAGGATAGACCGGTACACGCGGTTGAAACATCCGATATCAAAAGAGACTGCTTCGCGGAGAGAGTCTCTTCCGAGAGATATTTCTGCATCGAACAATGAGGGGTGAGTTTCATATGTTTTCAGTATTATCAATTTCTTGACATTCTGATTCGGTGCTCACTTACGTCTTGAATGTCTTTGAATCCCTGCTTCATGATTTTTTGTTGTCTCGACTATATATTTGTTTCTCTGTGCCCTCATATGTCAATCTCACCCTAGTATAGTGTTTTTTTTGTGCAATGCTTGACATGTCAATGACTTAAAAGTTAGTGTTTGATATGGTTTTCTTATGTAAAAATCCATGTTGCTAAAGTTAATTTTTCAAGTTCTTGACGTGTACTTAACTAATGGTTGTCTGAGAAAAGGGTGCTAGGTGTGTCTAGAATTACCCCTCTCAAGTTTGAAATGCATTTCCAAAAGCAGAAGTGTCCTGAAATTTGTATGGTTCTTTCAGCTACTCAGAGCCCATTTTGTGGGGACAGATCACCATAACAGGTAGGAGACGCTAGCTATCTTTTAGATCTTCAGAAAGTAGTTTTACTTTTAAAATTTGTGTTGTGGGACTTAATATTTTTCCTCTAAGATTTAATTTTCTTCCTTTGCTTTTTCAAGATGTGGGGAAAGTATTTTTTGTCACAATCATAAAATGTTGAAGTTCTGTACTGTTTACACAAGATGGTAGGAAGTTAATTGCTAACTAACTATTCTCTAATGGCTAGTGTCTCTTTCATCTACTACTTTAGTGATAGACTGCGCTAATGAAATGAACCGAAAAGGTTAATGTAAAGTGAATCAAACTGTAGGCGTTAAAAGATGAAATGCATATTGTAGTCATAGAATTCAAAGCTTCTTTTCTGCTGAAGAATCCCTGTAGCTCTCAGAACAGTGTTCTGTGCTTTCTGCAACGACCTGGATCTATCATCTTCCCAGAATCAGTAACATTCCCCAGTATATTCAAGTGTTAGGTTGATCTGTTGGTGTATAATGTATATATAACTACATAAGAAAGATTCATTTTGTTCTTGCCATCTTTCTTTGCTTGGAGACAAAAGGCAAGGGGTCCATGCACTAACAAAGTCATTTTAGGTGGTGAGGGATTGAAGTGTAAATTTGAAGATTCCTTAGTGAAGAAAATATTGAATTTCCCTCCTTTTTCTTTTTTCTCATATTTTTTTTTCTGGTTGGCATCTCACCCATCATTGCCTCTTTTATGTCTTTATCTGTCAAATTATCCTTTTCCTTTTTCTCCTATTGCCCACAAAACTACAACAACACCATACTAGGAAAAGGTGATGAACACATTACACACACAATCCTCATCCTCTCATCTTCTTCAATCTCTGAGATCATGAACAAACACCATAGCTTATCTTCAATTAGTTTCTATTGCCAGAAACTTAGAACATCAGATTCTACAATACAAGCCAGCTTTGCAGAAATGTAAGGAGAGAGGTCACCCTTAGCCTATAAAAAGAGGCATCTCTCCTACTTGGAAACCATCCTCCTACACTTGCTCTCTTGTAGTTACTTAGGCCCGAACTATACTTGGGCTCGAGATCCATAGTAAAACCCCAAGTGGAGAGCCAATTCAGTGAACCACTATAATTCTTATGTCGTTTACTTATCGCATTTAGTTACTCTTGTTTCATATCTTGAATGCTTTGGTCATTCTTGGTATGAACAACAAACAAGCTTTTCCTTCTCACTTATGTACATGATCATCACTTGCAGTCCTATAATTTTCATTCAGCATAGCATAAAACTTAATCAAGCAATCAAATTATGACCAACAAAAAACCTTAATCTAGACAACAAAGAAAGCTAGTGATCTTGTGATTCTGTTAGACAGTGGTAGAACACTGAGTCCCTTGCCTAGTAGTAACTGGACCAGTGGGGAGAGAAGGGTTGAAAGCCATCACAGCAACACAGTCCACGTTCACTCTGTACTTCCCAGTCACCCAAGTCCCTACCTTCCATCTCAGCCGTCCGAGCACTTTGAGATTCATCACCATTCTCCCAGCCGTCTGATCACGACCAACTTCATAACCAAACGAGGGAGCCACCGGCAGACCATTTCCGATCAAAGAAGCTGTCAAGACATTGCTTTCTTCATGTCCTTGGTAGAAAGGAGGCAGAGATGTGTAAACTGTGATCTGTTGGCCTTTGTATTGAGCATAGACTTGAAGCTCGTCGTAGTAAATGCCAACTTTTTGGTTGGGATTCTTGGAAAGCAGGGTGAGTTGGACAGAGGAGTTGAGGAGGTGATCGGTTCCTGAGAGGTTGAGCTGGTAGATATCAGCTTCCTTGAGCGAAAACTGAGGTTTGGTGGGATGTAGAATAAGCCAAACAAGTAATATCGAAGACAGGAATGTTGTGAAAAGTGTTGAGAGTATGTAGAATAGCTTCCTGGAGAGCTTGTTAAGTTTCAGTCCTTGCTTGTCGCCGCAGTGTTTAGGAGATTTCGTGTCGGCTTGAGACATTAGAGAGGTGATAGAACTCTAAAGTCAGAGACAGATGAGAGTAGGTTTGGAAGGGCTAAGTAATAAGGGGAGGGGAGGTGATGGAGTTACATATATAAAGGCAAGCTGAAGCTGAAAGCAGCAATAATTCTGCACTCTTCTTCTTGTTACTTTTGACTGGCAGCTTCTTTCTACTTGATATTTGCTTGTGCTGTGTGAACTTCTGGAAAACGCCTTTGATTTTGAGTGGTTGATTGAGTTTGTTAGGTACTTGATGCCAAGAAGTAAAATATCGGATATTGAAAATATATCGACAGTCCAAAATACGGATATTTTGACGGAAATATCGATGAAATAACAATTCAGTAAATAAATCAACGAAAATTAAGATAAATACATGAAAATTTATATCAAAACTTTATGAGTTTCTTATATGAGCAATATGTGTTTTGAAACTTATAATTTGTGTTTTGTTGATTATTAATAGAGATTATTTGATTGACCTTTTGAGTTATTAGCGTGGTGGGTTTTGTGCTTTGGATTTAATGTGATCAACATATATGTAAAGTCAAAATCTTATATAAATTAGAAAATATCGAAGATTTCGGTGATATATCGAAAAATATTGAATATTTCGAGAAATATCGGAAAAAAAAATATTGATATGTATAATTAATATCGTGAAGTAAAAAAACGAAAATATCATAGAAATATCGAGAATATTATCGATATTTCATTCCTTGCTTGATGCACATGTATCGGCCATTAGATCATGCTACTACTACCTGTTAATGTTGACCATGTTCCATGATGCATCTTAGTGTGAGACGAGCTTAGCCTTTTTGCTAAAAGGAAATTGAACTGTTATATTGCAATTACTGACTTGCAATAGCAAAAGTCCAATTGCATTACATGGATGCTTGATTAAATTAGAGTTAGCAAGGATGTGAAAACGAAGCAGAAAAGTTAAGCTACTTGATTAAAGGCTTTATCACTTTAGATTTACTTTTTATAACTTAGATTTACTTACAATATATAACTTGAGCTCTGCTCTGGTGGTCGATGAATTCTGTAGTCAATCGTGGTCAACTACCGTTAAATCTGTATCAAATGGTAGGTAATTTAAAAGTAGTTGAAAAATAATTTAATATTATCTGTTAGATGCAGATCTAACGGCAGTTGACCACGACTGATCACATAAGTCATTGACCACCAGAACAAGACTCAACTTAACTTCTCTAACTACGGCTATACTGCTACATTTTGGGACTTGAGAACATATATGTTGTATATGTTGGACTAGAGATCCCACATCGAAATTAGGCAAGATGAGATACAAGTTAAATAAACGTGAACTATTCATAATTGTACCGAGATCTTTTGTAGATAAAACTCAGCACCTTAAAGGTGGTTAAGTTTGGACAATATCGGTACATGATGGCTCTTACGTGCCATGCTTGTCGCTATTCAACTTGGTATCAGAGTTGAACTGAAATCTGGGCCATATTGAAATTGGTTCCAGCTGAATGAATGAATTGAGGGGCATTCGTAAAGATTCGTTGGCTCCTGAATGTACTTCCATGTGTTAACCCAGAGTTAGGTTGCACATGCAAGGGCGTGTTGGAGTAGAGATCTCACATCGAAATAGGGCAAAATGAAATATAAAGTTAAATAAATGTAGACTATTCATAATTGTACCGAGACCTTTTGTAGATAAAACTCAACACCTTAAAAGTGATTAAGTTGAGACAATATCGATACATGATGGACCCTACATGTCACGCTTGTCGCTATTCAACTGTATATACGGATATAAAGTTTCTACTTCTGTATGCAAGAATACAAAATCCTTACATGTTCATGTATTTTTCTGCTTGTTTTGGACCTCTTTAGAATAATTCTCATAATATATGACAGGAATTAGATAGTATATCCTTGAATATATGTGTGTGTGTGGTATAAAGTTGAGCAATGTTAAGACTTAAGACAGATATAGTATCTCATAATCTCTATCATGCACATGATTCATGAATATACATGTTATGTGCTCATACATCTAAAGCAGTTCAAAAGATCTAGTGGTTTTTTGTTTGTGTACGATTCTAACATCTCACTATTGTGGCTTTGCAGCAAACATAGTTTAGATTATAGGACAGCACCATGTCAAAAGCATAGGATACAGGGGATATCTATCTTAGCCTGAATCAGAGAGAATGGATACACTTTTGGAATAATTGAGAGGAAAGTGAAGGCTTTTAAAAGAGCAATAAGAGATAGTGTAAGCCAATAACTAGCCTTTTTTTCATGTTGATTGAACATGAGTGAGACATGGTTTCTAAATATCCCTAGTGGAAGCCCCTAATTAATCTCAGTTTAATTATGCCTTCTTTTTTTTTATCTTGTGCAGTAGAAAAAGAGTTCAAAAAAGGAGAGCAAGACATGGAGAATCTATTAAACAGGCTTTTGGAAACCACTGGGAAACATTACCAATCATCCATTTTCTGGTTTCACCATGTCTTCTTGTATATGCATGCAGCTGCAATTGCTTTCAAGTTAAGCAAAAGGGTACTGTGTAAAAGACTGGTAGCTGATGACCTTCTATCCGCCATCTGATGCGATTGCTTGACTCGAAACTGGTCACCGCCATTGGATCTGATTACCATTGTTTTGTTTTGTACAAGGACTTGGTTGTTTCCTAGGGACCCTCATGCTGGAATCTTGCAGGGAATATTATACATGACTTCCAGCCTTAACAACCTTTGAATTTGAGAGCAAGTGTTTCTTTTCTGCTTTCATGAACACTTTTTTTTTAATTATTAAACCCTTCAATTTTTGCTTGCTACTACTTCTTCTTCTTCTATAGGGACCAAAAAACAGACCCCTTTATGATCTTCATTGATTGTTTTTAAAGATAAGCATGCTCAGATGTTCCCAAAGGGTCACCTTCATCCCCTCCCTGAGTTGCTTAGTATGTTAACACACACTGGTCGACTGATAAGACATTCATATCAGTAGTGCATTTGGATTGTATCGATTACAGTCACACAACTATGATAGGTGCATTTGAAAGGCCTCAACAAGTTCTTAATATAGAAGCATCCATATGTTCTATTAATCTGAAAAGACTATTTATTTTCAATTTTGAGTGATTCAAGTGGTGTTCTTCTTATGAGGCATGATCATATGATTGTACAAATCCCATGGAAAGTAAACTGACTAGATCAACATTTTTCGTTATACGATAGTACCAAATTTCATAGAAAAGTATAAGGTTGCTTCATTGCAATACTTCACCTTCTATGCTACAACTCTCACACAATTTAAGCACGGCATTACTTGCAGAGTTGCAGTGGAGGTGAGAATTAGCTAAGCCATTTTGTGCCAGAAAAACAAAAAGGCAGATACATACATCGTGCCTTGAGTAGTTGCTGTTAAACAAAACTCAAAACTCTTTTAAGCTTTTGAATTTGGTGAAAGCCTTTATGGGAAATTACCTGCCACAATTAGTGGAGAAAAGAACCATCATCATTTAGAATGACTTTGACAAATCTTTGCTTGGACAATAGTGCAGCTACATTATATAACACGCATCTCTTTCAGCAGCTACTTGCTACCAGAAAACGATGTTCATGATTTGGAGTTGCACTGAAAGAACACGTCGTTTTCCTTTCACTGCAAAAACTGTATGAAAATTTTCCATTTCTGGAGAGTACTGAAAGTATCAAGAAGATCATCTGTACTGGTATTCATTTTGAAACAAAATAATTTCTACTTCTTAACTCTCATAAATTACAAAATTCTTAGGAGTAACTAGTACCAAGAAGATCATCAAATTAAGTACAAATGAAGTTTTGTACATAATGCAAGTAAGAATGAACAAACCCATTTTGTAAGAGAGAGGGAAAGAATGACTAATAAGGCAGCCCTAAGGAGGATACAAAAAATTTACAAGCCCTATTTTTACAAGGGTTATACATGGTACCATCGGTTACTATATATATATATATATATATCCAAAATCGAGATGAATAGGAAGTGGTGTCAGAAAGTATCTTCAGGCATCTTTCTCTCTAGGCATCAAGAAAATGAAGTTGGCCTAACTCAAGCTAAAGCAGAAACCTCTACTCAATGATCATATGCATTGCCATCAGCATCCGTAGGTGAACGATCATTAAGCGCTTGACGAACAAATTGTCCTTTTATTCGTGGACGCTGCTCTGCGAGCTTCTTTCTGCTCTCGTAACGAACCTGTGCAAGAAAATCTTGTTAGACCTATGTCCTAGTTTACAGCAATTAACAGGGTAGAAAGTAAGACAAAGATAATGATGTACCTTCTTCTCATAGCATCTATCTTTCCTCTTCAATCTGAACTTGTTTAGCGCAGCTTCTCTATGGATGGATCGATTGTTTCCACTCTGATTAAAGAAACTGTCTTCATGCTTGCTCTCTGGAGCAGGCTGAAACATAGCCGTCTGATCAACATTGTTACTTCCACAAGCACTTCCATACCCCATGCTATTATTTCTAATAAGATGACTTGAATTGCCATTGCAAAAGCTGCTATTAAAATGATTTGCATTGCCGTTGCAAAAACTACTAGTTGCACTCTGGTCATTCTTTGAAGACATATGCCCTTGATCCTCATCAAATCTTTGATCTTGCCGCTGCATTTTTTGTTCCATGGCCGCCTTAGAATTATGATATGCTGCGTCATAGACGACATGCTCTGGTTTATAGTTTTGAAGATTGGTTTGATAAAATGTACTCATTAGAAATGAGGGATCGTGCTGCGCAGCTGAACCTGGCATTGGTGATGGACTAGACTGTGTGCAAAATGTTGGAGGCCCTACAGTACCATAGCCATTGCACATATTGTTAAACCTTACACCTTTAGCAGGAACAGGAAGAGAAAATAATCTCTGCTGAGGGCATGGTGTTCCGATTTCAGACTGGTTGTAAGACTGACCAGTAGCTAGAGTGATGACACTCCTTGGAATACTTGAACTGGCACCGGGAGGAGTATCACAATTCATATTGACAGGGGATGCAGGCTTCTCCGATGTTGTTTCATATGCCTTTTGTTGATCGTGAATACCAGTCAATGAATTCTGGAGCTGCATTGGTCTGTTGATATATCTGTAGGAGAATAGTTGATTAGGAATCCAGTGAGAGTGCACTCAGTGCAGTCCTTAAATCATCTAAGGACTTCACATATTACACAATTCATTTGCACGAAAAGAAAAGGATTCTCACCTCGAAAAGGCTGAGGCATTAGAGTGGCCAAGAGTATGCCCTTTCTCAGTAACTTGAGTCTCAAAGCAACTGGAATCTGATCTTCTCAAAGAAAGATCCAACTGCGGAGAAGAATCATGTGTGCTAGGTCTATTACTAGAAGAAGAGTTTTTCTGGTTGCTACTTGGATAACTTCTGGTGACTCCAAAGAAGTCAGTGGCATTTCTCAACGAGTTGACAAGGAGATCATTATCATCACATGCCTCACTATCGATATTAGCATCCCTCCTATGACTTCCGGGCTTGGCACCCTCACAAAGTGGAGCTGCTAAGTTCTCCTCATAGGCATTCACTGCTGGTCCTATTTTGAATGATGCATCGACAAATGTTAGCAAATCATTTTGCCAAACTGAACAGACAAGAAGCAGCTGAATTGAAATGTAAAGATTTTACCTCGAGCTTCATTTTCACGCAGCTTTACACCAGAATTGTTGTGTCCTTCATCTTTCTGCATGCTTATTTCATCCAGAAAATTTTTGGCCTGTATCTGCTGCGAGAATTCCTGCATATCCACAGGGGCACTCTCAGCTTCAAAATCTGGCTTTGTACAAGAGCTCTACAAGAGAGAGAAAGCTCACAGTCAGTACATCAATCTATCTGAAAATTATGAATACGTAGTCACTGGAAAACTACCCTGATCACAAAGATGAACAAAGTGAAAAGCATTGTTTAACATGGGATACTGACTAGTGTTATTATCTCCAGAATAGTGAAACACACACCTGAGAATCAGTCCCCTTTTCTAAATTTTCCTTATTCCTCGGAGAGCATGCCGCATAGCCACTGGAATGATTGCTTGCAGCATCATTCTCAGACGTGCCTTCAATCTTTTGTTGTCCAACACTCTCATCTTGGGGCATATTTCTGGCTAACTGATATACAGAAAAGAAAAAAGAAAAAAAATTAATTATTTTTGATTAAGCATACGAATATAAAATTGAACTAGAAGAAAAAAAGAAAAGACGAAAGTGAGCAGGCATACGGATTGTCTTCTCCAAACATGCTGCCATAGATTTCTCAGCTCATTCTTCCTAATTGGCTTAACAAGATAGTCAGAAACACCTCTTGTCATACACTTGTAAACCGTGTTAATTGAATCCTGAGAGGACATCACTGCACCATCACAAAACAAGGTCAGATTAGTTTCACTAAAAACCACCACAGTGGAATCAAACAAATCATATGCCATGTCACATTTATCAGTTCTTCGTAACATACTTATAACAGGAATGTTCTTGCAGATCTCATGCTCCATTATTAGAGTAAGCAAAGCAAATCCAGATATCGATGGCAGATCTACTTCCATCAGTACGAGGTCTATCTTATGGGGCCTTTCCTTCAATATCTCCCATGCCCTTAAGCCATCAGGCACAGCAGCAACTGCATAAACAAACACAAGATTTTAAGTTAACTTCAATGATTTATGTCACGGCCTAGTTATTCACATGATCTACACGAGAGATAATAATACAAGTCACAACATGAGAATCCCTCTAATTCCAAGGGGATCTAAGAGTTGTCCTCATATCTCAAGTTTTCACTATAAATAAAACCTCATCAAACAAAGCAACCCTCTTCAGTATAGTTAAACCACCTTAATCATTCCTAGCCAGTATCGTTAGCTAAAAGTCTGTAACCATGTTAATCCTTAAACTTAGATACTCTATGTTAAAATCTCTCTCTAACATACATAGAAACTCTCAGCTTCTAAAGTACTCTCTTACAGCTAAAACAACTATTCCTAATCCTGGACATGGTTGACTTCAATAAAAGTTACCATCATCTAATCCTCTTTATCATGAATGATAATTAGCAAGATTATAAATCAGGACAAACAATATTGAGCTGATCTTACAGAGATTAGATCAAGTTCTGTTCTTGGCCTATATTACTATAGCCAATACAAATATCACAGAACCACTTCAACTTCATGTTGATTCAATTCCCAACCTCTTCATCATCATCATCATCATCATCAATCATCATCAGCACATGAATCTTAACCCTTTTCTCCTTTTACCCAAAAAAGTCAGGCAAAGAAAGAAAAAAGAGAAAGAAATACAGGATCTAACTCATCACAAAACCAACAAAGATTGCCAAAAAAACACAAAACCAAATTTGATTATCAAACCCAAAAGCACCATAAAGATCAAAACTTTAACCTAAACTCAACAAACCCAACTCACCTCTATAGCTACATTTCTTAAGCAAAGCAGCTATGATATGCCTAGTTGAGTCATCAGCCTCAACTAACAACACCCTCATGTTCATTCCAGGCAATAGCTTCTCCCACCTCATCACAACTCCACTTGATGACTCACCACCACCACCTTTGTTGCTCTTCATCTCTGTACTACTTCTCTGCTTCTTCTTCTCCAACTCACTCTCTGTACTACTGCTCAACACAAACTCACCCATTTTCACCCCCACAAATTTTGTAGTCTAAGATTAATAAAAACAGAGCCTCTTTGCTATCTCTCTCTCTCTCTCTGTTTTGGTTCAAAGTCTAAAAACTTCTAGAGTCATCCTTGAGCTCAAACCAAGTATAGAACCTTTTTTTTTTATCCTTACAGAAATATCTGACAGAAATCTTTTGCTGCGAATCCGACGGTGATGAGATCTAGGTCGGAGGTTGATCCAACGGTAAGAAATATCTAAAAAAAAATTGGTAAAATATCTTGTGCGGCAGCCACGTCATCAACCCAATCTAGCAGGAAGGCCACACAGAAGAAGCGTTTGATCAAAAGGCGCGGCGTCATTGGGTTCTTCTATTTTTAGGTGGCCCTATTTTTTTTTCTCTTTTTTTTGTTGAGATTTTTCCGTGGAGACAGGTGGCGTGGTGGCGGGACCCGCGGTGGGAGATATTTGGAGATATTTATGTTAGTGGTATGAGGGAGGCAAAATGGGTTGAGATCATGGTTAGGATGGTACCACGTGGAAAGGAAGGAGGGTGGAGTGGGAGGTGCATTTAGGACCTTCCAAAATGGTCGATTACCATTTCTTCCCAAAAAAAGAAAGTGTTTCTAATTTGAATAAGTTTGGTCGGTTAGTCAAAAATTGGGTTACAGCTCGATGATGATCATCGTGAGTTAATTTTAATCGATCATAAACCGTTGATGATTCTTGTTATTTTGTTAAAATTTAGGTAATAAACTTAATTCTCGTAAAAAAAATTCTTAAGAGTATATACACTCATTTGTTTCTTTTATTTCAACAAAAAAAAATAGCACATCTTATTATTATCTATTATTTATATTTTAATTTATTTATTTATATAATTTTTAACCAATATTTATATGACACGTGTAATTGAATAAAATTTTCGATAAGATTACTGACCAACCACGAGATGACACGTGTCACTCGTATTGAACGTTATGGTTTAGATAATTGAGCCAAAATTTGAAAATGTGATTTCGGATCAATCAATTGAAGACACATATCTATTTCACGTATCATTGTCATGTGAATAATTGCCGAAGATTTTTGGTGAGAAAATTGTAAAATTGATGTAGTATTTATAGGAAAATTGTAGGGTGGTGTTTGTAAATTTTTGGAATTTTTTAACAATTTTTAGAATATTTTTGGAGAAAAAAATCTTCTGCCCGTTAACAATTAAGAAAAAAAACCATTATCTTTGAATCTGAGTCATCAGATTCAATTTTATAATTGAAATGGACGGCCCAGGGCACTTTACCGTTGGTGGTGGGAATGGATCAGAGTTGTGTCACGTGTTGCCTTCTGATTGGCCCAGCCTGCACCGTAAAAAAATATAAAAAAATTACTGACGCATGTATTACACATGTCGTAAAGAAAAAAAAATGACGTAACCTAGCGTCACCCACGTGCGTGGGTTCTGCCAAGCTACTCGTGCACAGCGACGAGCAATAATTCCTCGAACAGCTGCTCGCCTCGCCCATCAACGAGTGATCACCGACCAAAGACGATGCCGTTGCACCCAATTTTCCCACTTACTCATGTTATCTGTGCAGGCCTCTAATGTTTTATCCGCTGCTCGAGCAAAACATTTACCCATTGCAGATACTCTAATATACATCTATTAACAAAATATAACTTTATTTGGTTGACAATAGTGATCAATTTATCAATTGTTATATCTTTAATACGAGATTGTTCTCCCTCTCGAGAATAATTAAGGGATAAAAAAGAATTCTAATATATAAATCGGACGCGTGTAAAGTAACAAATGAATTCTAATTCAGCAACTGACAGAGCAGTCAACCTGATCTTTAATATCTATCTTAAGGTTGCTATAATTATATAAGGAGTTCCTTGGTGAGTGCGGAAGGAAACATGTGGTGTTGTTTGTGTCTCATTGGGTAAAAGGGGGGGGGGGGCCTTTTAGATGTTTGGATACTTATGATAATAATATTGCCCACCCACTAGTGGTGCTAGTGCGTCTAAAATATGACCTTAATCTTGTTTAATGGTACCATCGGCCCCCTATGGATAGATGACATCTTTCAGTTGGACTGCTCCTTCTAAAACATACATATTCACATCAAAATCACGTACTATTTTCTTCGTGGACTTCGTGGTTGGTAGAGAATATCTTATACAATTGTAAATAGACTAATTGAAATCTCACCAACAATATGTATGAATTTAGGAAAGCTCATAATTTTAATTATGAGGCATGTAGGTATATACGAAAAACGTAAATGATGGGACTATTGAACTATGAATTTAGTAAAGTTCAGTTTGATATGATGCGTTTCGTTATTTATGCGAGTCAACTAAGCTTTTCTTTGCAAAAGCTAAATGGAATCATAAACTTACTTGAAACTAGTTTTGTGATAATTTCCTAATAAAAATTTCACCACACTTGAGCACTTGGCCTTAACTTTCAAACATATTGGTAGGCACTAGGCAATGGATGAGACTTGGCCACTCATCCATGGGTAGCAAGTGTTGTCCACAGCTAATTAAAATGTGATATGTGACGTTTTAAAATTAATTTATCCAAATTTTTGGCTTTAACCCTTATCTCTTCTTTTCATAATTAATCAAAAATGTCACATGTCGCGTTTTGATTGGCCGTGTACAACACTTGTTACCCATGCATGGATAGCCAAGTCTCATTCATAGGCAATTATATAAAAGTTATAGGTATGTCTGGTGTGTGCAGTGTGCACAATGAATAGTTTTTTTAACACATAAATAAGTGGAGCTCGCATAATAAAAAATACAGCGATCCACCTATTTATGCGTTAAAAAAAACATGTTCATCGTGTTCAAACACGGTGTATATGAGACTCTTTGGAAAATTAAAGTTATGTCATGAGCCCTAATGAAGCATAGTTATATGCAAGATGCCCACCTATTTACTATATAACAACCATGAAGCATACTGTTCACAGTACTGTTCACATTTTCCCAAACTATCATTTCCATCATCTTCGTTCCATGGCAAAAATCTGAGTGATAGAGTTTGTAATTGGTGTCATCATGAAAGTTTCTCAGAACTGTGTAGTCTATGCCATACTCAAATTTCATGATGATCCAACGGTGTACTGTTTGTTAAAATTTCTGTTTTGGGTAAACATCAAATTTGCTCGAATTTGAGTTATTTGTAGTTTTCTTCTATCAATTTTCCTGAATTTGAGTTGTATGTCGTTTCTATAAAAAGTAAATATGCACTGCTTAAGCTATGAAAGATGTCCTCACCTCTACACCCTTCAGAAATAGAATTGGTCTCCAAGGATCTCACACATTTGCTTTTGAATGAAGCCTGTTTAGAATATGTACTTCTTTTGTCTGCTTATTTGAATTTTGTTTACATACGAATAGGTAGTGCTGATAACTATACTAAATTAAATTCATGTTGTGAACTGGCCATCTTTCAATGAGTTTAGGTTTAAGTTTGTCCTATTTCCTTACTCTGCTTACGCCATCGAGCTTTTGCTCAGTGTGCTTGGGTTATTATTGTCACAAAGATCGCTACTATTTGTCAGCTCTCTATCTTAAGTCATGGTCAAATAAATTGATATCTAACTATAGTTTCAATGGCCAAATGGAATCTTATTTTCAGATCTGTACAAGAGTTGAAAAAACACAAGATCAACATAGATATTTCACAATGCATACGTCTTGGTAATCATCTCATCCCCTACTATTTAGAAAAATTGCTTTCCTCCACTTTACATCAACTTCAGAATTGTTAGAAATAACATCACAAACATCAGAGATGTCCGATCTTATATGATCAATATTAGAATCAAAGCTCGAGCATCAAGAAAATGGAGACCAAGTAAATTTGAAAGTGATGAGTATGCTGGCTTACACTACCTTCTGATAGGTGACCAAGTGAGTAAAACATCATCAATCTGTCAATAATTATGTACTAATTTTTTTGATACTGAGGACACCATAAAAATATAGAGAGGAAGCATCCATGTCGACATGGATGAAATCTACTATCCTTACATGTCAAAGATAATGGAAGTTGGAGAATATACGATATCGGATTCTTTGCATGCAAGCAGGATTATGCAAACCACAGAGTTCCCATGCACAAGACAACACTTTCTTTCACGGAGCAAACCTTATTTGAGAGAGTAGAGGAACACCTTCCTCAATTTTCAGAACACGTTTTCCGCATCTTGAAACTTGAAAAGCTACCTAATCAAATTGATAAACAGACAATCTTGGTAGGTAAATCAACTGGCCTATAAAGAAAGTACTAATCTATTACTAATAGAACATTGCTTTTCATATATCCACAAATCTCTCCTACCCTCTTTCATCTCAACTATTGTTTGAATTCAGGTACTACTACTCACCAAAACAGTAGTCAAGTAGTACTACTTGCCAAAGCAGTGTTCATGTACTACTACTCGATGAAACAGTAGTGATAACACCGCCCCAACAAAGCGGACAACCACCTAGTAGATTACACTGGCCAAGTAACAGATTGAGAGAGGCCCAAACATAACAACCTCTAGCTCTAAGCCCAATAGATAAAGTCAGTATTGCAATGTAGATTTGGTAAAGAACCACATCCCCCACACAGAAAAAAGCAATAAAAATATCTAAAAATGGAAACAAAGTAAAGAAAATGAAATGTCGCACACTATTCTCTTATCTTAGTGACTATACCATGTTGGAAAATATCTACACCACATTCCTATCCATGATCCAAATTCCAAAATGAAGAATTAGGACAGAGCCAAATTCAAAGCATTTAACTAGTTAGGGAGAAATCCAAGAATAACCACGTGTACGTGGGCTCTATTTTGTCCCCAACCAAAAGGCCCATTCTCAATTGACCGTCCATCACTATTAGTCTTCCAAATCAACGCTCCAAATTCATTAAACCTCTCCAATCAACAACACAGAAGAAAAGCACCAGATTATGCAGTGGATAATGTCCGTCAAATATTTGCCGCGTAGTGATATTATGGTCCCAACTCGACTCTCTGTCTCTACAAGAACACAACTACTTGGCTAGACTAAACTCCTATAAACTTGTTGTCACAAATCTACAACTCTCAAACCCAAATGGCTACTCTCTTTACTTCATCTACCTTTTTAGCAAAGACCCAAATCACCAAGCTCTCATCTGACTCTTCAAGCTTCTTGAACCCATGTCAGAATCTGAGACCCAAGTTTCTTTCCATAGCAACCCAAGTTTCGATTGCGATTGGATCCAGAAAGAAAAGCCACCATGGAAGCTTGCTCTGTGTAAACATGGCTTGGGATGGTCCCCTTTCTTCAGTAAAGTTGATTATACAGGGAAAGCATTTGGAGGTAGTTAGCTTTAGCTGTTGCTTATATTAAAGTCTGAGTCTTTTGAGCATTTTGATGAGGTTTTAGTTGACTTGCTTTATGTGTTAGTAATGTAGATATAGTAGTAAAGATTGTAATTTTTATCTGTTTGGAAGTTTTGGGTTTTGAGAATCCTATAAAGTTTTGGTCTTGATCGATTTGGTTCATGTATTATTGTGTGAGTTTGGACTATTAAGTACTCAAACTCACAAGTCGCATTCATGTTAGGGTGGTGTATGTTAATAATGCAGGACATAGTAGAAAAATATTGTAGCTTATATTTGTTTAGATGCTAGTGTTTTCATAGTATGATGAAGTTTTGGTGTTGATTGATTTGTGTGGATTTGGAGTACTGAAACATGTAAGTTAGAGCTAATACTATGAATCTGTGATCACATACATGTTAGGATGGTTGAGTTTGGACTTATATGTTGAAGTTTTCTGTAGAAGTGGAATCTGAATGAGAAAATTGAATGTGTGTTAATTCAGTTGTCAGATCCAGTTAAGAAGCATGTAGAGGATAAGGTTGGGAAGGCAATTGTAAAGCATAGCCACCTAGTGAGGGAAGCTGATGTTCGGTTGTCTGTTCGAGGCGGAGACCTTGGAAAAGGCCCGAAGATCAGGAGATGTGAGGTAATTTGTCTATGGTGTCGTGAATGAATGTTTTGGATCATCTGGGTTTTTGATTAATGTGTGGTTTGTCATAAGCATTCGTGGATTTCTGTTCGTCTAGGTTACTTTGTTTACTAAAAAGCATGGTGTGTTCCGGGCTGAGGAAACAGGTGAGACGCTTATTGCTAGCATTGATCTGGCTTCTTCGATCATCCAGAGGAAGTTGAGGAAAATCAAGGAGAAGGATTCAGATCATGGAAGGCACATGAAAGGGTTTAATAGATCGACATACAAGGAGGCTCAAATCGTACCACCTGTGGAACTGGAGGAGGAGCCAGTTCCGCAGAGTGAGGAGCAGGACTTACTGGATGAGGTTCTCACTATAACTTTTGAACTTTTGTTGACTTCTAAATTTGACTTGCATAGTACTTGAGACTGATATCTTTCATCATTGATTGTAGGTTGTCCGTACAAAATACTTTGACATGCCTCCTTTGACAGTCGCCGAAGCAGTTGATCAATTGGAGAATCTTGATCATGACTTCTATGCTTTCAGAAATGAAGAAACTGGTATGAGCTTCAAAAAAAGCCCTGATCTTCATTGCTTTGTAATTCAAACTTCAGCTTTTTAATTCTGTCAGCTAATGGTTGTTGAAATCTTCCTTCTTTCTTGCTCAGGTGAGATTAACATTCTATACCGAAGGAAAGAAGGCGGCTATGGCGTCATCATACCCAAGGGGAGTGGGAAAGCCGAGAATGGAGTGGTAGAAAGAGATAGAGAACCTTCCTTGGCAGAATAAGTAGGACTTAGCAAGAATGTATATATTTATTTATTTTTCCTAGTGATCTGTAGGATTCCTAATAGCAACAATGTATTTGGAAGCTGAGTCCTCCTAAGACAATTTTTGATTTTAAGTATGAGGGGGCATTGCACTTGAATGCATGAACAAAAGTTTCCGGTATACAAATTCAAGCATCATTTCATATTTCATTGTTGTCCCAAACATATGGCCGAGGAAGATCGATTGGAGGAGCTGTTGCCAGTCGCCTCCCACCATTGTAGTACTAGTAGTGGAAGCAGAGAGAGAGAGAGAGAGAGAGAGAGAGAGCGATTTGTAAAAGAAGACCTTGTTACAGGAAAGCTACAATTTTGGAGTAGCATCACAAATAGAATTATATAACAAGAAACAAAAGATTCATTCAATTTCATTCATGATCATAAGTACAATTGATTGCACCTAGACAATTTCATTGAAACCTGTTAGGAGTTACGTGAGGAAGTTATACACAATTGAGATGTGCAAAGAAAATGTAAAAAAGGAGACACACGGATTTACGTGGAAAACCCCAAAAAGAATCGGGGAAAAACCATGGACAAGTAGGAGGATTTCACTAGAAGAAAAAGGGAATTACAAGGTTGATGACACTTCTCTCTCAATCTAGAGAAGAATACTACACTACTCTAAACACAACTCTCTCACACTTGGAGGAGTTTACTAACACTAGAGTGTATGATATGGTGGACTCTACGTAAGGGAGACTAGGGGGAAGAGGGGATTAGGCTAGTTTGGTTATGATGCACACTCAAGAGAGGAGCACCAATCCTCTATTTATAGAGGTGTTCCACCTCCTCTCTTTCTTCTTGAAGCTTCTTGATTAATCTTCTTCCTTCACCAACTATCATTTTCTCCTCTCTTCATTTCTTTTCTAGTTTCTTCTTGATTGTTCTACTCCATCTCTTCTTACTCTGCTCTACCTCATACCACCAACATCATTCTTAAGCTTGAATAATCAAGCTTCATCTAGATGCTTCTCATCTTGATTATACTTCTAGCTTCTATAATTCTCTACACCATAAAGTGGTCTTTACTTTAACAAAACCTATCACCGAGCTAAGGGACCGACTACCTGCAAACCTAAAGACACAGATTGCAATAGGCAGTAGACAATTTCATTGAAACCTATCACCGAGCTAAGGGACCGACTACCTGCAAACCTAAAGACATAGATTGCAATAGGCAGTAACCCCAAGAGTGAGAACATACATACAACAAATCAGAAATTTCCCCAAAATGGATATGTCGTTGCGCCGACTATGAAGATAGTGAGGGTCGAGCCAGGGTTCTCTCAATTACAAAATTATCAACACACTTTACGCTTTACGTTTATTGGCTTATTAACTTTTTGCTTTTTTTTAAATAGTTATGCACGTTTCAAATAAAAGAAAATTCCGGACTCGATTAGTCAGGTCAACCTAATTTTTAACTTTGACCAAAAATTTGTGTTGGCCCACTTGCCCAAATTAAGTTCGAAAAATCACCACATTGTTTATACTTGATAATATTTTATTCAGCAAAGCCATTTTTTTCTTTCAACCTAATATAGAAGGAAACCAAAAATTTCTTTGCTTTGTTACAAAAAGCAAAAGTATACTTTTTGTTAAATCATCAATTTGATATCTCAAAATAGAGTAATATTGCGTTGTAATCAATTTGATTCTCCTTGATGGATAAAACATCAATTTGATATATATATATATATACCAAATTTGATAAAATCATCAATTTTATATGTGTGTGTGTGAACTTTAGATCCGTTGCAAAACAAGTAGTATCAAACAGACGAGTCTTAGAGAAAAAAAAAGCATGAGCTTTGTCTTTATTTACGTATATATATCAACCATGGAGGACGTTAAATTTTTTTGGGCCCCCTTTAACGAAAAATTATCTCCCATTTTGTTCCATAAACGTAAAAACATCCGCCCCTTTAACGAAAAATCACCTCCTGTTTTGTTCCGTAATCTTAAAAACACCTAGACCCCCCTTAAATAAAAATCACCTCCCTTTTTGTACTTCAGTCGATGAGACCCCGTTTTGTTCCGTAAACGTAAAAACACCTAGATCCCCCTGAACGAAAAAGCACCTCCCGTTTTGTACCAACCGATGAGACCATAAAGCCCTCCATCTTTTGAGAGATGAGAATAAATAGGTGGCTGTTGTTTTGAAAAGTGAAAATTGAGAGAGAGAAAAACAGAGCTTAATTTCAACCATGGCGGTAGAGTCCTTCAGTAGGTTTTGGGAGAGAGTGAAGGAAGTTCTCCACCGTCCTCCTCCTCAAATTGACCTTGAGGCAGGAGGCGGAGGGTACTTCTAACCAGCACTTCACGGGAGTGGGCGGAGCTCATGATTGTCATTTCCTAAATTGTTGGCGCCATTGAAATGACAACCCTAGCCTTCCAAGGTTCTTTCAAAGTGCTCATGTCATTTTATTGGATCGACATCCTCGTTTTGTTGTCTTTTTTGTACTTTCTACGTATGTGTAACAGTCCCGTTCATAGGCTTTGGGGGAAATTTCTGATTTGTTGTTGTAGTCAATTCTCTTGAGCCTTATGAACATCTACTATGTAATGGTGTTTACATTCTATCAATGAAGTGTCTCTCTTTTAACGGTAAAAAAAAATGTATTCAGCTAAGAGATTTCAAGATACATAATTAGGTTTTGTTGTAAAGAAAATGAGAGGCAGAGCAATACATTTTATTAATGTACCTAGTTACGATAAGCTGTAAAAAAACAATGAAAATTTTTTTGAATTGTAAAATGTAAACAATAATATAAACAGAAAAATATTCACCATATAGTAAATATCATACTTAAAGCTCATGGAAAGTTTCCAATTGCTTGCATTAGAGTAAACCATGTTCAATTTTCTCTTATTATATTTTAGAGTAGAGGCCAACATTATCAGATCGTCTAAGAGCATTCCCACCGGAGGGGAACGGCGAGGACGTTCCGGTGGTGGCCCAGCAGCTCGAGGACGTCCGGGGGTGGAAGAGGCGTGCAGCGGGGGGGAAACGGCGCAAGGACCGACCGTTGACGGACGGATCGTCCTCGCCGGCGTCCTCGCTTCAGCACGTCTGGCGAAACGTCCGCTGGCGGGACCCACCACACGTGGGTGACGTCAGCGTGACAGGTTTTTTTTTTTTTTTTTTTGGTAAAAAAAAAGGTAAAACAGTAAAAAGTAACTCTTTCAGCCAATCAGAAGCTGACACGTGTCAGCTTCTGGTTGGCTGAAAGAGTAACGGATAGATTGATCTCAGCCATCCATTTCAAACGGATCTAAACTGATCCGACGGCCCAAATTCAAATGCAACGGCCACTTCGGCCAGAAATCAATTAATTGCAAAAAAAACCCAAAAAAATTGCAAAAAAATCCCAAAAAATTGCAAATCACCCCCTATATTTTTTCTATAAATACTACCTTCATTTCATTCATTTTTTACATCAATTTGTGCACAACAAATTCACTCTCTCCCCCTCTCTATCTCTCCATCTATCCTCTAAATCCTTTGTTTATTTTTTGGGAAAAAAATGTCAACAAATTGGCTTCTTTCGGAAGATGTGCAATTAAGCATATCTTATTGTCGTTTTAGTGTTGATTCGATTACCGGAAATCGTCAAAAGGTCGACAAATTATGGGAAAAGATTCATGGTGATTTCAAGGCGAATTGGGAGCTAGGTTATGGTGAATCAATGCCGGAAACTAGGAGCCAAAACGCATTATCCTCTCGATTCGCAAAGTTGAAGGCGAATTTGAAACTTTGGGGTAGTGCTATTTCTTTCGCACGAAGAAATGCATCTTCCGGCTCCAACTTACACGATGAGGTATTGTTTTTTATCTCCATTTTTTTGCAAGTTATTTTTGAAAAAATATTTAATATAAGTTATGTCCATTTTATTTAATTTTCTTTATGGCATGTTCTTTAATTATTTAATTTTTTAGATGAGAAGTGCTCAATCATTTTATGTTGCCAAAAAGAAGAAAGAGTTTAAGGACTTTGCTTGTTGGGATGTGGTGAAGAATCATCCATACTTCATCCATGTCGAAGCTAGTACACCTCCACCTTACTTATCCTCTACTCCGCCTTACTCATCAACACATCCGGCAAGCTCAATGCCTCCCGCCGTCAACTTGGATGAGGATGATTCATTTCCCACACCAATGAGCAATCAAGCTCCCTCTTCTCCGGAGCGTTCTATGGGAGTGAAAGCGGCCAAGGAAGGGAAAAAGAAAGGAAAAAAAGGCATGAATTCAACAAATGAAAGAGCCGAGGCTTTGAATAGGATTGCGACAAATCAAGAAGCTTATGGTCGCAATCAAAAAGATAATGATGCAATTGAGGTTTCCCTTCTTCGAGAGCAAATCGCGCTTCAAAAAAGAGATATCGATTTGAGAGCTTTGGCGGAAGAGACTCGGATCATGTCAATGGATACCGAGATTATGACTCCTAAATCCAAGAGGTATTTTACCAAGAGGAAAGCCGAAATCCTTTCTCAAATGGATGAGGTTGAAGGTGAAGCAAGCGGAGAAGGCTATTCCAATTGTTATCGCCCCCTTTTTCCAAGCTCTTAAATTAAATTACCCCAACGTATTTTTTTCATGTATTTTCCCTTCAAGCATTTAAATTATGTAGTTTCCCATTAAATTAAATAAAAATGCAATTTCTTTATTTCCATCAAGTTCCCACACATTACAACAATTATTTAACACACATAATTCAAACACACAACAATGCAAACACACATAATAAAAATACAACAATTAAAGCTCAACATTTTTATAGTTGTTCACCGGTCTCAAGAAACCAGTTGTGCTTAACTAAGTCCTGTTGAAGCTCTCCATGGATGTAAGCTGAATGGAGATCTACAATACGCTCATTAAACCGTTGTTCATTTCCATATCTTCCAACCGGCTCGAATGGAATACGGTTCCCCCCTTCATCCACTGGCCCATCATAAGCAGTGAATGCGGTAGATGGGTTTTGGAGATCTTCTTCTTCGTTCTCCTCAAACTCATCCTCCACGAACTCGTCCTCAACGATCATGTTGTGCATTATGATGCAAGCCAACATGATGTCTTTTAACGTCGAAAGGCGGTGACACCGAGCTGCATGACGAATTATCCCCCAACGAGCTTGTAAGATGCCAAAGCACCTCTCCACATCCTTACGGTACGACTCTTGCTTTCTCGCAAAAAGCTTTTGTGGAAGCTCTTGAGGATTAGAAATTATTTTGACAAACGAAGAGTACCTCGGATATATCCCGTCAGCAAGGTAATAGGTGTTACGGTATGTCATACCGTTCACTTTATAAGTCACAGATGGACTTCTTCCAGCAAGCAAGGCATCGAATACATCTGATTGATACAACACGTTGATATCATTTTGAGCTCCTGGTACCCCGAAGAAAGTATGCCAGATCCACGTGTCATATGAGGCCACTGCCTCTAAGATGATTGTTGGACGACCTTTCCTCCCTGAGTACGCCCCGGACCAAGCAGTTGGGCAGTTCTTCCACTCCCAATGCATGCAATCAATGCTGCCGATCATACCAGGAAATCCGCGTTGTTTAGCCCTTCTTAGAAGCCGAGTGATGTCTGTCTGATCTGGAGCACGGAGGTAACGAGTACCATAAAGCTCAACCACTTGGGTGCACCACTTCTTCATGCATTCCATAGTTGTTGAGTCCCTCATCCTTGTGATTTCGGCACACTGATCTGCAGCTGAGCCGTATGCCAACATCCGAAGAGCACCGGTCATCTTTTGTTGGGGAAGAAGTCCGACCATTCCAGTGGCGTCGGCTCTTTGATGCCAAAATGGGTCGTTGTTGCAGAGGTCCGTCATTAAACGGTTGAATATATGTCGGCTCATTCGGAACCGCCGACGAAAGTCATGGTTGGTGAAGACCGAGCGTTCGATGAAGTAATCTTCCATAAGATTATGGCCCCTCTCTTCCCTCAGCCTTGGTTGATTTGCACGGCGGCGTGGTGCTGGATCATCATCGAATGCTGCATCAACCGCCACCGCGTCGATAACGAATTGATTGGCAATTTCAGCATTTTGTCGGCGTTGTTGTCGCCTCCTATTGAAAAAATTAGTGAAACCCGTAGGATTCATCTTGAGGGAAGGGAAATGTGATGAAGTGTTTAGAGAGGATGATAAGAAATGCAATGAAGTGTTGGTGTGAGTTCTTCTACTCCCATAGCTCATTCTTTTATAGTCATTTTGAAGAACCAGATTAGATTAGATAACGACACGTGTCGACCGTCGGTTGGTTGAAAATCTTACCGAATATCTTTCGCAATTATTTTGCCGACACCAACACGTACACAATACACGTGTCACATTCTCGTTGGACCGCAATGTTACAAGAAATATTACCGTCCTATTCTATCTTCATCAATAATTTTGCCGACACAATACACGTGTCACATTCTCGTTGGACCGCAATGTTACAAGAAATATTACCGTCCTATCGTAAATCCGTAACCAATTATATGTTCTGGGATAACACGTGTCGGTTAGTTATTGGGTGAAAATAATATTCGATAATTTAAATTTCAAATTTTTAATTATTCGTGAATAGTAATAGGAAGTCCTCAAACAGGCACCGCTGCACGAAAAACTGTTTGAGGACTTCCTATTCTGAGGAATTCCTCAAAATTCTGAGGAATTCCTCAAAATGGGGCATCCTCGCATCCTCTACCGCTGGGAATGCTCTAAGAGACAAGCATAGAGGCACGCTAGCTACGTATGTACTATCAACTATTAAGATCGAGAAACTGATAGAAGAATTGGTGTTGAATGGATCGCATGAACACATAGTGGGTGCACTGCTTAAAATAGTGAAGGAGCAAACTGGTCTCATGAAGAAATCGAAAAAACAACTAAAACTACAACCCGAACAACTTCGCCAGCACCGACAGAGCTGAGAGACCAAAACCTACAAACCACTGTTAACATAAAACCCACCATCGAGCTAGTTTTTGCCAGGTCCGAAACTAAATACAGAATTTACAATATCCAATAAAAGCCAAGGCAAATACATAGATGAAATAAATCAGAGACTTGAACCAAAGGCTTTTGAAGGGAACTGTCAGAGAGATGAAGAAAGCAGTGACACCGCACAAAACAAACACTTTCTCCAGAATTTTAGATGCCTGAAAACATTTTACTTTGTTGGACTTACTAATGAAGAAGCAGGTAAATGACAGTAATGTGAAAATGTCAATGACGTAAAAGGAGACAGGAACATTATGGATAGTTCTTCGCTGCCCAGCTCCTACCTATGGCTAACGTGGCTCTCCCACCATCTAACGCCTATTCTTTTTACTTTGTTTAATTGATTTGATTTGGCTTGTTATTACTACCAGCAGAAGCAGTATACCCGACGAGACTCCCAAAAAACGACCGACGATAAGGGTTCTCGTCGGGTATAGTAAACTATAACCGACGACAGGATTACCTCGTCGGTTATAGTTTTATTTCCGACGACATAATCTTGTCGTCGGTTTTAGTAGCCGGAATCTCGTCGGCTATAGTTTTCCACTATTACCGACGAGTTTTTTTACTATTACCAACGAATTTTTTCTACCGTCGGCTATAGTTTCTTATTTCAGATCTGGGCAGCAGCTCGATCTGTCATTCAAAAATTTCTCCCAAAATACTGAAAATTAATGCTCGATCTGAAATCTTCGAGTGATGTGTACTGTCGAGAATGAGTTCGTGCATGATGATTCATTATATATAGGTACGTACTTAATATATTATAAATATATATGCATGTGTGTGTTTATCGATCGATTTTGAATATATATATATATATATTGATCGATCGAGTTAATTGTTTGTTGAATTTGAGTAATTAATTGATTGATGGTTGATTTTGATCGATTATTGGATCGATAAATTATATATATATATAGCTAGCTAGGTTGCTAGGGTGATTAATTAATTTAATTAAAAATAATTAATAGCATTATATTAATTATATATTAATGTGATTATTAATTATATATATAGTATTAATAATTGTGATTATTTATTATATTATGGCCGGGTATGATATATATTGCATGTACGTGATATGTTTCGATCGGTTAATATAATTGTGATTAAATAATTATATATAATGTGGTTATATATATATTTAGATTTATGTGATCTCGATTATATATATATAGTTAGGGCCGGGTACGTGTACGTACGTGTATATATATATTAAAATTATGAGAATTATAATATATAATATATATTTATTTTAATTTATTGATCGAATGTTTTAATTAATAAGATCATGGGTATATATACATGCAGTACGTTATAATTTTCAGGATGGACAAGAGTTGGATGTGTCTTCCAAGATGGGATGTAAGATATCACTGTGGAATTAGAAGTTTTGTGGAATATGTGAAGGTTAATTGTGGAGGGATGACAATTCATTATTGTCCGTGTACGAAATGTCAGTGTTGCAGCGAGTGATATCATTTTCACATCGATAAAGTATTGGAGCACTTGAAGAAAAACGGGTTTTGGGATAAGTACACATGTTGGATTTATCACGGTGAGAGCTCATCAGTTGGTGAACATGATCACGGACAATTTTTTGAGAGTGGCAGTACATCCAATGATCCAACAACAAGGTTGATCAACGATATGTTTCCTCATGAGAGCGGTATATTTGCTCAAGCACCGGATATCCCTCCTCCCGTTGGAGACTTCCCTCATATTGAGCCAGTCCAGCAATTACCTACAGCTGTCAACACTGCTGGTATGGACAAGTATAACAACCTGATTGCCTTCCAACAGACCCCGTTGTACAACGGGTGTAATAAGACTGTTCTTGAAAGTGTTATGGGAGTAATGAAGCTCAAAGTGGAGAACAAAATGAGTGTGAAGGCTGTTGATGATTGACTGAAGTGGTCTGGTTCGTTGTTGCCCCCCGGTCATCGTCTTCCTACCACTCATCGTAAGGTGCGACAGATCCTGAAACATCTTGGCATTTCCTACATCAAAATCCATGCTTGTAGATATGATTGTGTTCTCTTCTGGGGTGAAGATGCTTATGGGAATGATCTTGAATCCCTTGATGAATGCCCGGTATGTGGTACAGATAGGTATAAGTTGACTCATGCCGAAAACAAGAAAGCTGTGAAGATACTTCGGTATTTACCGTTGATAGATAGGCTAGAACGATTGTTCATGTGTGCACACACGGCTGAAGCTATGAGATGGTGGGCCGAGAGGAATTTGCCCGACGGTGATACGCTTATACACCCTGCTGACGGAGAGGCTTGGAAGCACATGGTGAAGGAGTTTTCTTATTTTGCATCAGAGGTTCGAAATTTTTGGCTGGGGCTTTCATCTGACGGATTCAACCCTTTTGGCAACATGAGTCTTCAATACAGTATATGGCCAGTTATTTTGGTACCGTACAACCTTCCTCCATGGATGTGCATGAAGAAAGAATAGAATATGCTCACTATGATAATTCCAGGGCCGGGTTATCCAGGAAAGTGTCTCGATGTGTATTTGAGACCCTTGATTGAGGAGCTTAAGTACTTGAGTGAGCATGGTCATCCCACTTATGACAAGTTCAAAAATGAGATGTTCCAGATGCATTCCATGCTTGTTGACACCATTAGCGATTTTCCTGCACGCGGGATGTTGTCGGGCAACGTTACCAGGGGATACAGGGCTTGTCAAGAGTGCATGACGGTTGAGTGTTGCAGACCTCATTGCAGGAAGATTGTACAGATGCGTCATCGTTGTTGGCTTCCACATGATCACCCATTTCGGGAGGATATAGAGGCATTTGATGGGACTGTGGAAACAGGTGAGCAGCCGAGGAGATGGACGGGGGATGAAATATTAGAAGTGCTAAATGAATACGATTTTGGGCAGCTAAGCAATCATCCTGATATAGTGGCGTCAATACCTGACAAACCGGACAGGTATAAATTCTGGACACACAAAAGTATTTTTTGGGAACTTCCGTATTGGTCCAAGTTGCTGATCAGACACTACTTAGATGTCATGCACATAGAGAAAAATGTGTGCGAGAGTGTGGTCGGCACAGTGTTGAATTGGGAGGGAAAAACTAAAGACGGCTCGAAGGCACGCATTGATCTTAAAAGGATGGAACTGCGAAAACATTTGTGGTTGAGAGATGGGAAGAAAAAAATGCCACAAGCTCCTTATACCGTCAAGCCTGCCCAGAAGAATGAAAATTTTGAATGGATGGGTAATGTCAGGTATCCTTCAGGCTATGCTGGAAATATAAGTCGATGTGTTAACTTCAAAGACAATAAGATGTACGGACTAAAGAGTGATGACTGTCATATACTGCTTCAACGCCTCTTCCCTATTTTCATTCGAGGGTACCTGCCCAAAGAGGTGGTGGAGCCGTTAGTGGCTTTGTCAAGATTCTTTCAGAAGTTATGCACAAGAGAAGTGAAGAAATCGGACTTGTTGGAAATGCAACAGGACATCATTTTTATCATGTGCAAATTCGAAAGGATATTTCCTCCAAACTTTTTCGACATCATGCCTCACCTGATGCTCCATCTTCCGGAACAATTGTTGCTTACTGGTCCAGTACACTACACATGGATGTATCCTATGGAAAGGTACGTAATGCATCTCTGAATCTGGCTATATATGTCGATCTTTAATATTATTTATTCACTTATTTTGCAATAAGCATAACATGCTCGATCTGTAATTACCACTTTACAGACAATTAAGGGACTACAAAGACTATGTGATGAATAAATCTGCACCCGAAGGGTGTATCGCTGAAGCATATATTGCGCATGAATGCGTAACGTACACCAAGTTGTATTTGGGAGCGTTGGAGGACCCTCCACAACATATGCCAGTAGATGGAGGGCAGTTCAACCTTTTGATCATCTCCGATGATGTTGAAGTTTTTGGAAAGTTGTCCAACTCGTACAATTTGGAACCTTATGAACTAGTCATTGCCCATTGGTCGGTATTGATTAACTGTCCAGAAGTTCAATATTGGAAAAATTTGCACCTTTACTGCCCTGCTATTTCCGGTGATGTTGAGTACCATAACAAAACGTTCGCAAACTATTTTGGCAAATGGGTACGTATATAGATATATTGACTGGTATATGAAGTTAAGTGAATGTCTCGTATCTTATGTATAGTTAAGTTAAAAAATGATTATTTTCAGATGAACCATGTACACGATGATGGTCTCCCTCAGTGGTCACACGAGTTGAGGCTCTTGGCGCAGAAACCAGTATCTTCCAGAGTTTATCCTATGTGTAAGGTAAATGGCGTGCTATTTATTTGCGAACATAGAGATGTCAGACGAAAAACACAGAATTCTGGGGTAATGGTGCATGGTGGGCAGAATGGAGTTGACTATTACGGTGTTCTCCATTCAGTTGTCAAATTAATATATGGGGAAAGCATGACCGTGCACTTGTTTAAGTGTCGATGGTTTGATACCGACCCTCAGAACACAAGGACCGATCAATACGGCATTTTTTCGGTGAATACTGCTACAAGCTGGTATGAAGATGATCCGTTTGTTTTGGCAACGACGGTGAAACAATTGTTCTATCTTGATGATCTTGTGCATAAAGGCGCGTGGAAAGTGGTTAACCATGTTCTTCCACGAAACATATACAGTGCCTCAACCCTTGGTGTGACCTCGGATAATGAAGAAGTTAGTGCATACCAAGAGCCGAACGCAACTGGTATTCCTGAAACCTCAACAATTCGCCTTAATAATGTGAGACAAGGCAGTGTTGTACGAATTCCTCAACCGAATCTTATTGATGTTAATCAAAATGAAGACAATGAAGACTCAAGTGACGAGGGCATACATATCTTACCTGAAATTAACTCGGAAACAGAGTCAGACTCAAGCAATGATTCTGACTATGCGCCTTAGTGTACGTACGTATGTATGTTATTTTGAGTTTGAACGTGCAATGTAAATTAAATGAATTATATTTAGATGATCGACTTTAAATTGCGTCGATTAAATTGCTCCAACCGACGATATTCGTATTAATATCGTATTAATTATTAAATATTAATAAATATTAATTAATAAACATATATATATAGCCAAAAAAATTAAATGCGCGCATGTCATTTTAATTTAGTTAGGCTTTTAACATAATTTAAGTTTTTTTAATAATAATTTCGTATTAATATATAATAAGTACACTATATATAACCGGCATTTATGAAAAAAATTAAAAAAACTATAACCGACGACATTCATAGGATGTATCGTCAGTTATAGTTTCTGCATTACTATGGCCGACGATAATACTTATATCGTCGGCTATAGTTGGGGTTATATCCCAGAACTGGCACCGTTTCGGGCAGTTTCGTTTCTGCATTCATTTTCTCTCCTCAGATCGCGATCAAGCAAGAGGAAGACCAAACCATTTCTGCCGCAAGCAAGAGGAAGAGGAAGGATCTCTCAAGCCCTCCATCATCAACATCCCTAAACCCTAAACCAAAAACAGGTTCTAATTCCCTAAATCCCCAATTTCAAAATTTTTAGGTTAGATTTTAATTTGTTTAGTTTGTTTATCGATAATGTGGATGTTGTGTTGATTGTGTGAATATATATTGGATTTTTTTTGAATTTTGTTGATTGTGGGAATTATTGTTAATTTTTTGGATTGTTGGAATTATTGTGGGAATTTTTGTTAATATTGTGGGAATTATTGTTAATATTGTGGGAATTTTTGTGTTGATTTTTTGGATTGTTGGAATTATTTGGATTATGAGAATTATTGTTGAATTTTTGGATTGTTGGATTAATTAGAATAATTGGTTTATATATTTTTTAGTGTTGATTTTTTAGTTATATTGGATATTATTGGATATATTTTGTGTTGGTTTATATATTTTTTAGTGTTGATTTTTTAGTTATATTGGCCTATTTAATTATATTGGATATTATTGAATATATTTTTTAGTGTTGATTTTTTGGATTGTTGGAATTATTTGATTATATTGGGAATTATTGTTGATTTTTTGGAATTTTAATTAGAATTATTGGATTATATATATGGATGAGCTTAATTAATTATTGGATATTATTGGATATTATTGATTTTAGCAACGATGAATTGGTTAAATTGCGGTGTTTCCCGAGGGGGGTCGAACTCGAGGGGGAGGTCGAGGAGGAGAGGGAGATTAGGACGTGGGGATGAGGGCACTGGAAGTCGGTTTGCATCAGGATCCACCAGCGTCGGCAACACTTACAGTCTTCCGCAGACCTCTCGACACCGTGCACTGATGGGCGAGGGACAACCTCAGCAGCAGCAGCTCGAGCCTGCTCGATCCTCAGGCGCGAGGAGGCTTCATGAGGTCATTCGCACGCCTTCAACGGATAGTGCGACTCAATCCTCGGTCCGAATGCCGGAAATTCATCGCGAGGACCCTTCCCCCTCCATCCACCAGACAGTTCCTCATTCTTCCGAGGAGGCTGGTGGATCGACTCAGTCCTTGGCGAGGATGCGACTATGCCCGCCGTCTACCTTATTCTTACCGTTGGAAATCCCGACGATACCTCTCGTCGATTCCGACGGGATGCCTGTTCCGGGACAGCTAGGGTGCATTACCCCGGACCAGGCATATGCGTATGTACCCTTCCCGGAACCTCTCTGGAATGTGAGGATTCCGGGACAACGCACCAACGAATCAGGTAAATATTAATTAGTGATATCTTTTTACTTAGTAATATTTAAATTCAATTAGGTGTTGATGTTATAAAAATCGTCTACATATATATGTGATAGGCGAGATCGTGCCCGGTGACAAACCAAAGAGAACCAGAGGCCCCGTCGTCGGCAAGTTACTGGACGACGCCATTCAGGCTAGCGGTGGTGGCCAAGTTATGATTCCGACCGGGGATAGAGGGCAGGTGATCGAGGGAAAGGTCACTCGAAAGTATGCGGGGATGGCGGGCAGCCTCATACTGGATAGAGTCCCAATGTTGTGGCCAGATTGGAATTCAGTGCCGCAATCCGTCAATATGAGCTGAATAATGCGTTGTCGGTGAGTTAAATTGTATATTCATTATGTAAATTTTCTAAATAAATTTTTAATATTATTGATATATATATATATATATATGCATTGCAGAGGTGGTTCCGCATGGATGCAGACATTAGACCCACGTGGGCGGATGAAGTGCATGGGAGCAGGTTTGCAGACCGACATTTGTTTCAATTTTTTGGTTTCTTTTGATTATGTTCATACAATGTTGTAAGTTACTAACGATTGATTTTATTAATATATATAGGTACAAGGAGTGGAAGGGTGAGCTGAAGAAGCATTGGAAAAAGTACGGCGACGATCGTTCGGGTACCCCTAGCGAGTTTCGTTATAGGGAGTACGAGTGGCGATGGCTTGTGGTTCACTTCAACAACCCGAAATTGAAGGTACGCAACATTCGATCGATAAAATTTTTGTTTTATCGTACTTCCCTCAAATTATTTGGCTAATATTTTTTTGATGTTGAATTAATCGAGCAGGCTCTTTCTGAAGTCAACACAAGGAACCGGGCAAAAAACACCAAAAATCATCATGCCGGTTCCAGATCATACTCGGATTGGATCGAGGAGGCGGCCAACCACCCAGAAGATGATCTCCTTGTCTATACGATGCAGCACGCGTATCCGCAGTCCCCCGAATATGCTGTAAGTGTCCTTATAACAAAATAAACTTATTTCTAATTTTTTTAGATTGTTTTTTAATTAATATTTTATTGTTCTTTGTCAATTAGGCGAGAATTCAGGAGGCGATTCCGGAGGTGTTGACTCAAGTGGCGAGAGAGCTCTATCCCAACACCCCCGATGCGGAACTCCCGATTGATCAGATTGATCGATCTGATCCGATCGTCAGGGCCAAGATCATGTCAACTGCGATCCCTCCAGGGAAGAACACATTCTACTGCAGGGGTTTCGGAAAGTGGGGTCAAGGGCTGCTGAAGAACACCCCTGAATTCTCTCGCGGATCGGGATCATCATCATCTTCCAAGACTAATGAGCTACACGACCAGCTTCAACGGCAAGCAATTGAGATGGAAGCTCAACGGCGTCGGATGGAGGAGATGGAGCAGGCGCGAGCCGCAGAGCAGAATCGGTTGGCCGAATAGCAGCAACAGATGGGGACATGGATGCAGCACTGTTATGCACAGTTGCAGGCATCTGGAATCCATATAGCTCCCCCGCCTATTTTTGGTGCGCCACAGCCACAGCCTCAGCCGCAACCTCAGCCAGACCAGGACCAACCATCTGATGACAATCCGTTTGATCACATAGACTTAGGACACCCGTAGATTTGAACAATGGTCGGTTTTTTATTTAAATTATTTACTACGTACGCATATGTATACAGATTTGAACGATTTCGGTTTTTTTTTATTTATTTACTACTATAGTTTCAATGGTTGTTGATTTTCAATTTGAACGATATTTGTGATTTTTTGGGAATGCAGGTTTTGGGATAAAACCCAGAACCTGCAAAAAAAAATTTATTATTCATAACTATAACCGACGATATGTGTCAACATCGTCCGCTATAGTTTTCAACACGGTCAACCATTTTGACCATGGAGAAAACTATAACCGACGATGGCGTCGTCGGTTATAGTTTAAAACTATGCCCGACGATAATTTTTCGTTGCCTTTTTAGTCTCTTTTTTTTCCAACGAAAAACATAGTTCATCGTCGGTTATAGTATCACCGACGGTGCATTACCGACGAGAGTATAACCGACGATGCCTCGTCGGGTATAGGCTATACCCGACGATAAAGAGGAACAGTCAGACGACACCTCATCGTCGGGTATAGTAATTCTTCTGGTGGTGTATATCTTGAACTTACTGGGATATAAAGAGAGGGAGCAACCCAGTACTAATCGAACTGAAAAAATCAGAAAAAGCCATCGCAATCCCAAGTTCCCAATTAGATGATTCAATTTGCAACAAATATTATGATCTTATGATTCTTATTTTGTGCTTTCGAGATCGAAAATGGACTATTGCAAAAACTTTAGAATAGTTGTGGCTGTTGCCGAAATCGCAATATTGGTGTAGTACCCAAATTAGATTGCACCATCACATTCACAAGAGAAGCGAAAATCTCTGGAGATGATGTCGAAACGTTGTATGGCTCGCACAAGAGTTCCTAGTGAAGGAGGAGAAGATGATGTCGGAGGCCTGGTTGTGGAAAGGAGGGGAAGATCGACTTCATTGTTGTTTAAAGAAAAGAAGAAAGAAGATGTGTTGGATGGTGGGAGAGCCACGTTAGCCATGGGTAGGAGCTGTTGCCCAGTACTGAGCAGCGAAGAACTATCCGAACATTATACGCTAGCTGCACGGACAGACCGGCCATCTCGATCAACGCACCAAAACAGAATACAACAAGAATCGCTGCCCATTCCTCCAATACTGTTTCTTAAATTCATATGAGCAAAAGCATAAACGTGACCGTGACCGTGACGGTTAAATAATATTGGCAATATGGATAAACGGGGTGGATATCTATTCATTGAATGGAATACTCAATATTCAACGGGTAAAACCTGTTCATACTCATTATTTGTGAAATGTTGAACGGGTAATACTCATACTCGTCCGATCAAACTTCGAGTAACCCGCAGGTACCCATTCAATTTTTTTTATAATTATTTTGTGTGTTTTTTTTTCAATTTGTATTTTTTTATTTGTATTTTTTATAGATATTTTTTTCTAATTCACTTTATGCTCAAATCTAATTATTTTTAACCTTAATAAAAAAATACCCGTTCCTACCTTTACTCTTAAAGCTGTAGCATAATTGTACAATAGTTCATGTGTACACGTTTCCTACCTTTACTCTTATTGTGGAAGCAAAGAGCTTGATTAAAGTTGGTGGGTTGTAAATTTGCAATGGCTCACACTTTACCACTCACTCCTCAAAGCCTACTCCCAACAAACACAAAGCTTTCCCTTTGATGTATTTGAGCATTAGACAGGCCAACAATGCAAAACAAACACATACTAAAGTTGATTGTGGCTGGATAACCTGAATTCGACTAGGTTCTGGTTTAATCTTTGATCTCAAAAGTAAGACTAAGAAATTTGGATCATGGTAGCAACACTGAAATTAAACATCTCTAATACATATGTCAAAGTCTATAGAATCCATGCCACAAAGAAAATGAAAGAAGCTACTAGTGCTCATCGATCCACAACTAAGTACCCACTCCAACTTATGCTCATATCTACACCAGCATGACTCAACCTCTACAAAGATAAATACGATACAAATATATCAAAATCACACAATAACATATGAAATAATACCATTACTTATGTAGTTAGAAACAAAGTTTTCATGCAAATACCTCATCAACATCATTAACATCATCAAGTGTGCCAAGTAGAGTCGCATCTCCAAACTCACTCCTCAACCAGTCACGAGCACACATCAGAGTCTCTACGGTGTCAGAATGAAGACGGTTGCGATGTGGGTTTATTACCCTATCACCAATACTAAATGCTGACTCTGAAGCAACTATGAAAACAGGAATGACCAACACATCACGAGCTACCATATGTAAAGTAGGATATGATCCCCGACTTGTCTTCCACCAAGAAATGATGTCAAAGTCCTTATTATTCCTAGGTATCACTGCCTCTCCCAAATATTTATATAGATCGGACTTGTCATCCACTCGACTCATATCAGAAACAAACATGTCATACTGGTCCATATCATCATCTTCATCTTCCACACCTGACCATGACGAGCTTCCATAAGGTGCATCAGCTGTGAAAACTCAATGTTGGACATGACTCATACTCCTTAACCAAGTCATAAAAAAAGTGCCCTAATCTTCTCAATTTCAACCACATATGAAGTAGGATAGATTTTCCTAAAGAAAAACTCAATCGCCTTCATCTTATACCTAGGATCCAAAATAGTGACAATGGCAATTGTCCCAATGACACTCCAATACTTCTCAAACTTTTCTTCCATTTGCATTTCCATTGTTCTCACTTGAGGTACATCTGAATCAAGCCACTTGGTAATCGACAATCTGATGTTGCATACCTTTGGAAAAAAATAAGTTGGAAGTAGGATACTTGGTACCAGAAAACAATTGAGTGAATTTGTAAAACATCTGCAACTTGTTAGCAATAACCACTACCAACTTCCAATCAGCCTCTGTTGGCACATTCTTATACCCTCTACACCTAATACTCATCAGTGGAAAAACTGTCTTATACTCCAAAGCTAACTGAATCATCAAGTATGTAGAGTTCCACCGCATCCTACAATCAAGTACCAACTTTCTAATGCACTGCACATGTATCTCACTAGCAACAGTAATAAACATTTCTCCCCCTTTTGGATCGGTCGTCCAATATGCAACACTAGCTCTATACTATCACAAATTACATCCAAACCATCATTTACTATTAGATTCAGAATGTGTGCAGTACAACGCATATGTAAAAATCTGCCATCAACCAATAGTGACTAGAGCCCAAACTAGTTTTCAACAACTCAATCATGGCATCATTTGTCGAACAATTATCCACAGTCAAAATCAACAAATTTCGGTGAACTTTCTAACTATATAGACAATCCAACAGTACACTATCTGCATCATGTGGACAAGGAACATGGACAAACCTAAAACACAAGATAAATTATACAAAAATAATTAGAGATATCAAAGGATGCATGATATATCAATAGAGCGATAAATAAACGGGCAGGTATGGGTGATGAGTACCCATGGTATACCCATTCCCGCCCGTTAACAAAACAGAATAATTTTTTACCTGCCCGCGAATTTAAAAAATAGAATAATACCCGCGGGTATCCATATCCGCGGGTAAAAATCCCAACACTACCGTCATACCCATCTTCTTCAACATGACTGTGACTGTCAAAACCATCTTCTTCTGAATCCAAAAAATCAGAAGATTACAAAGCTACTCACAGTAATATCCAATCAAACCAAAAACAGAACGCCATTCATCAGAAAAAATCAAAGGATATAGAAATATACCTCCCAGAGTGTCATCACATATGTAAGAAAAACAGATGCCCTCCAGGTCTCGAGAAACACAATTGCCACAGTCGGCAATCCAATTGTAGAAATCATAAAGACGGAGTGGAAGAATAGTGTTTTGAGCCCAGGTACGATAAGGTGTAGGAGAAAATATATTGATTGACCTGTATCGACAACATAATCTCTAAGTTTTAACGTCATGGTTAATTCTAAACACATACATACACATATATAATCACTAAATTATATTTTCATGTCAATGACTGTGATTCATCTATCTCCCTATTTACGTTTATAATGAGCTTTCTCATGCTCTTTTTTTCTTTCCACGACTCATCTATTTGATGGGTTTCGCAACGAATCTAAAGTTCACACACACACACACACACAAACACACATATATATACATAGCAAGCTTTCACTTAGGTATATATGAAAATGATCATTTTCAGGTATAAGGCATTACGCCAACTTTTTGATCATATTTTACCATCTCTACCATTTAGATTTTAGATCCTAATGTGTAGATCAAACTTGTAAATTTTCATCCAAAATGGTGTTCGTTAAGATATTCAAAACTGCAATAGAAGTTTATAAATAAGAACGGTTCAGGTTTGACAAATTTGGTTTGTCCATTGATTTAAACTAGTTCGATACCTTAACGATCACTATTTTGGCTGAAAATTTACAGAAATGATCTACTCCTAGTAGTTGGATGATGGAGATGGTAAAATATAATCAAAAGTTGGCGCAATGTCATATACCTAAAAATAATCATTTTCAGGTATACCTGAGTGGAAGCTTGCTATATATATATATATATATCAAATTGATGTTTTATCCATCAAGGAGTATCAAATTGATTACAACGCAATATTACTCTATTTTGAGATACCAGGTTTTAAAAAAAGAGTAGCAACAATATATAACAATCTTAGTTTATTAGAATTGAACCAACAAATTTAACAAAAAATAAACAAAGACATCTCAAATTTTACCAAATACAAGAGTACTTTTTGTAAAGGTCTTCCTGGCATGGCTACCAGTTTCCTGATTCTTTTGCTTTTTGTAACAAGTAATTTGCAAAGAAGTTTATGGTTTCCTTCTATGTTAGGTTGGAAGAGCAAAAAATGTCTTACTGAATGAAATATTATCAGGTATAAGCAATATTCTAAAAGTTGGTAGTTTAGTTGGTGATTTTTCGAATCCGACTTGATTTGAGCAAGTGGGTCAACGCTAAAAATTGGTCAAAAATTGGGTTGACCTGACTAATTGGGTCAGAATTTTCTTTTATTTCAAACGTGCATAACTATTTTAAAAATTTAAAATTGCATAAGCCAATAACCATAAAGCGTGCTGATAATTTAGTCATTGAGAGAACTCTCGCTCGACCCTCATTATCTTCATAGTCGGCGCAACGACACATCGATTATGCTGTTTGCCATTCTCTAGCGACATATGGACTTACTGGATGAGCTTCTCATTCGAACTTCTCATCTTTGATTCTAGGTTGTTCGTACAAAATACTTTGACATGCTGCCTTTGACAGTGGCCGAAATTTCTATGCATTCAGAAATGAAGAAACTGGTATGAGTTGCAAAAAAAAAACTTGATCTTCATTGCATTGCAATTCAAACTTTAGCTTTTTAATTCTGTCCTCTGTCATCTTCCTTCTTCTTGCTCAGGTGAGATTAACATATACGTTTTGTTCAGGCCATGGAGAGGAATATCGTGGTTTCAAAAACAGTAGGCAGCCTCCAGAATAGTTGGAGAATATATCTCCCAGAATTTCTCATAAAAGAGACCTGAGAAGCCATCTGGCCATGAAGCCTTAAGCATCCTCAACTGAGACACAACCTTCCTAATCTCATCAAAGCCAAAAGGAGCCACCAAACATCATTTTGAGCAGGACTAACCAAAACTGGGACAGCCTCCAGAGAAGAACTGTAATCTTTAGGACTAACAATAGAAAAAAGAGTGTTGAAATGTTGATCAAAAGAACTAATCTCCTGCTCATTTGTCAAAAACATCTTGTTTGGCTCGATTTTTCCTAGTTGGAGGTGGATTAGGTAATCATAAATTTCTCGCCGATACGATAAGCGCTAAGGCCAGTTGTTCTAACGCTGGGTACCTTGTCTCCGCTTTGTCCAGCCCTTTGCCTGCAAAAAACACTGGCATTTCCGTGTCCGCTTCTCGCCTAACGAGGGCGGAGCTGATGGCGGTTACTGAAATAGCTAAGTAAATATATAGAATTTCACCTAGTATAGGAGCTGATAGGAATGGGATGTGGGTGAGATACTGCTTGATGCCAGTTAACGCTGCTTCGCACTAGTCAGTCCATTCCACAGTTTTTTTCTTCGTGACTTTTATCGCTTTGAAGAACGGATTGCATTTGTCGGTATAACGCGAGATAAACTGAGCCAGTGATGCTAGTTTACCGGTCAGAGCTTGAAGTTCCTTTTTCGTTATCGGTCGTGTTGTGTTGAGGATGGCTTGGACCTTCTCCGGGTTGGCCTATATTCCCCTCTGATTCACTATGTATCCTAAGAACTTAGCCACTAATACTCCGAAGATACATTTCTCTGGGTTGAGCCTTATCCCGCTGCTAATGAGGATATCTAAAACTGTTTTTAGGTTTTTGACGTGGTTCTGTCGATATCGGCTCTTGACTATTAGGTCGTCTATGTAAACCGCCACTGTATCGCTATCTAATGGGGCCAGTAGCTCCGTCATGAATCGTTGATATGTCGCTCCGCTTCCTTGTTCTTCATTCCAAATGGCATGACATTGTAACAGTAGAGTCCCCAGTCTGTATAAAACATGTTGCCTCGGCGTCTGCGGGGTTCATTTTGATTTGAGTGTATCTGGAGTAACAATCCATTGTTGATAGAAGCTCGTGGCCGCTGGTGGTATCAACGAGCTAGTCAATTCTTGGTAATGGGAAAGAGTCCTTTGGGCAGGCTTTGTTGATGTCCGTGTAATCGACACACATCCTCCATTTATTGTTGCTTTTCTTGACCATGACAACGTTCGAGACCCATGCCGTGTAATAGATTTTCTTAATGAATCCGATATCGAGGAGCTTGGTCACTTCATCCTGTATGGCGGCGTATTGTTCTTCGTTGTAGGCCCTTCGTTTTTGTTTCTTGGGCATGACATTGGGTGAGCTTCCTAATTTGTGCGAAATGATGTCCGTCGATATTCTTAGCATGTCGACGTAGGACCATGCAAATACATCGCCTCATTCTCTGAGGATGTTGATGAGGGCGGTTTCGATTGTTGGATCCAGGTTGGTTCCTATTCTGACTGTCCGCTCAGGGTGCTCGTCCGATATCGGGATGAGTTTTGTTGACTCCTCATCAACGGTCTGAGCCGTGAGTGGTCCCTCTTCCGCTGACGGGTTGTTTGTAAGTAGACACACCTCTCGCGCTGGATAGTTGGCGTTTCCTTTCGAACCTGGTAATGTGGGCGTCGTCCCTCTAACGATGCATATACCCCTGGGTGTAGGGAACTTCATCGTCAACATCCTCTGTGATACGATGACGTTGATCCTGTGTAGTGTATTACATTCGATAATGGCGTTGTAGAATGATGGGGCATCCACTACTAGGAACTCGATGTGGGTTTCTGCGCAGCAGCCTTCTTGTCCTAAGGCGATTCTCAGGTAGTCACTTCCTAATAGTTGGATTTGATCACCAGAGAAGCTGACTAGCGGGTGATGGTCCCTTTTGAGCTTGGACGAAAGTCGCTCGAGGGCTTTGTATGCGGGCCGAAATATGACAGTGATGGAGGATCCCGTATCTACGAGACATCTCCCGACGCTGCATAGGTCGATGACAACGTCGACCAGAAAATGATAGTCCTCTAATACCGGGGGTCGGTGTTGCTCCTTTGATTCATAGAACGTGATGGATCCCCATCCGGTCCTTGCTGCCTTTGTAGGTCCTTGCCATAAGCTACATACTGCTCGCTCGTTTCTTGGTTCTATCCTTGATTTACCACCTGTGATGGCATTAATCCTCCTGATGCTCCCAATGTTCGCCACTACCGTCATTGATGGGTGGTTGCTTCCCGCCTTGAATTCTGACAGGTTTCCCTTTTTTAGTTGTGCCTCTACTGCTTTCTTCACGCCTTGGCATTTCTCCGTATCATGTGATTCATTTTGATGGAAGTGACACTATTTCCCTGTATCTCTATAATCTGTTGCCCGATATGATTTCATCGGCAGCGTGAATAATTCCGGGTGAGCTACCAGGATGTCGGCGTACTTAGCGTTTAACACGTTGATGACTAGTTCTGGTATTGGTGTTATGTTATTGTGGGGTCGGTAGTTCCTTTTGTCCAGCAGTCACTTTTTGTTGTAGTTGTTTCTGTCGTTATGATATCTTTTATTTCCTCCCACTTTTTTACTGTTATGTTTCCAATCCGGCCTATTTTGATCTCACGATCCAGCCCTATATTTGGGCGATGTCGCTTGCACAAGCTCTGGTGCGGGAAGCGCGCCCTGTACATTGGTTATTATGGTGTTGGTAAATGTGTTTACCTGTTGTGTCAGTGTGGGGTTGGAGCCGAAAGTTTGCAACTCTAGTTGGGCATGGGATGTCACTCGGTCGAGTAGGTCACCATAGGTAATCGCTGGGTTCTCGTTGAGTTTCCATGTTAGCGACCCGGGTTGTAGTGCATTCCTGAGCACGCAAAAGGCTGAATCGTTGGTGATGCCCCGACAATTGGCGATAGCAGTGTTCCATCATGAGATGAACGTGGATAGTCCCTCTGAGGGTTCCTCTCGAATAGACTGCAGTTGATTGTAAGTTAGCGAGCAATTAGCCGATGTTATGTATCGCTTTAGGAAAGCTTTAATAAGTTTTTGAAAAGAAGTTATGGATCCCAGCGGTAGGCTGAAAAAAGCCAGCTGAGTGCTTCCCTGGTGAGGCGGTGAGGCTTTCCAAGAATAAGTAACAGTTGGTAGCGTCATCGTATCCTCTGCTGGTTGTTGCTGAAATGAAAATGTCGATATGGAGGGAGGGGTCCGCTTTTCCCTTATATCACTCAAGTTTGACTTTAGCCAACGAATGTCGTCCTTGGTGCATAATATCGGTCAAAAATGGTTCAACACGCACTGCCGGGAGTGTGAGATCCAGATAACTCACCTTAGGTTGTGATAACTGTAGCACCATTGCCTCGAGCCCGGCGATCCTTTCTGCCATATCTGTGTCACCCTGATTTATTGCTAAAATGATCTCTCGTGGTGGGGGTGGTGGTGGCTGTGCCTAAACGGGCAGTGACGGCATGCGCACGACATCATTTAACTCTGGCTCGAGGTTCTGTTGTAGTCTTTCCGGTCTCGGGGATGGTCCAGCTTCTTGTAGATGATGAGGTCGTAGCAGTGATCGGATGACGACTTCCCGCTTTCAGATCACCTCGTGAGGTTCCATGCACTCAGAGTCAGCTATTGACTATGAATTGAGTCAGTGTTGCTCTACTGCCCTTAACCTTGCCTCGGATTGGATATATCGCTTATGCTCAAATTCTCGAGCTCTTTCTAGTTCGAGACACTTTGCCATGGCTGCTTCATATTGGTTCTCTATGTCGCTAATGCGCCTCTCTGTGTTGGCGACATACTGGTCTTGCATAGCGTGCTGCTTCCCTGATCGTTGGATGAGTTCAGGCTCTTCGGTGTGCTCGTTCGTGACAGGCGTTGGGTGGAGGAGTTCTCGCCCGGTGTTGGGTGTCATACCGAGTGTCAGGCTGGTATCCATGCTCGTCATTCGTTGTAAGCTTTGTGGTTGGAAAAACAATTTCCAATGTGCATTTTCCACAGACGACGCCAATGTTAATACTCGATATCAATGTGGATATTGAATATTGAACAAGAAGATTAAATACAATGAAAATAATAGTAACTATATTGCTCGAGTTGTCGTTGGACGGATATCGTTGTCGCTAGGTATTTAATTGATCTCTCTGTCGTTCTATCGATCCACGAGTACTCATCACTGTCGGCTGTTTTGCTTTCGATACCGATCCACGATTACCTCAACCAAGATCGCTTCCGCTGCTAAGATCAACAACGGTTAAGGAGAGACGTCAACCCTCTGATGCCTAAGTCAGAGACGAGATATGAATTTAGTAGAATAACGGCGTGATTGAGTATTGAATGCGTACCATTAATGTTGAGCTAACCAGCACATATAGGTGGTTGGGGCTTGGGTGTCTACCATTTGTTTGATGTGGGATCAGTGTGCATACCCTTTTACTGGAGTACTCTCTGATCGGTGCTTTGCTCCGAGCGTTTGCGTTGTCTTTACCAATATGGGAGTCTGGCTGGTCATCGAAGTTGGAGCTACCTTGCCGGTGGGTGCTGTTACGTTGGCGGTGAGATATAGTTGTAACTGGAATTAAGCCGTTAAGTACGCACTAAGTGGGGTGATAAGCCATGTATATGTACACTTAGCATGCCACTGCTGAGGGCAGAATGTCGATTTGCACTGCTGTTGATCTTCTATGAAGCGACTGAAGTGAGGAGAGCACCAACCTCGCTCGATGGGTCTTTTTTTTCTAGGTGACCTAGGACTTTTGCCTAACGGATTAGGACTTGAGTTCGTGTCTCGCTGCAGAGCCACGAAAATCGATGCTTCATACGCCCTATCTGGTACAAAGCAGAACAATTTCTTTGGCGAGTATTGAGAACACTGGTTGTGACTTCTTTGACTGCCAGAACATTCACGCCCTATCTGGTGAAACTTCCTTTGATCGTCGTTGTCTGACAAGAGTAAACTTCCGAATTCATAATGCCTTATCTGGTGAAAACTCGTAGTCCGCCCATGTCGATTTGATAAGAGAGAATTGTCGAATCCTTCATGCCTGTCTACTGAGAATTCTAGGTTCGCCATCGCCGGGTTCTCTCGCGAGGATAGTAGAATTTGCTGTGAGCAAATTGTGTGACTATAGAAGTGAATTTTGATCTGGTCATGAAGCCTCTATTTATAGTGATCGATCAAGTGTAACTCTTGATGAAAAGAGTAAGAAATCTAAATCCTTGAAGGATTTTGAATACCAGATTCACTAGATTACGTCCTTGCTCAACAAGGTATAGGGTGATAATATGTTTTCTTTCCAAACTAGGCTTATTAATTAAGCAGGCTGCGGGAATCAACCCAAATAAAATGTTATTTTGGGTCCAAACACACCTCACTGCCCAAAGCATGCAATTCTTCGCTGCACCACTGCCTTATGGAAAAACCGAGTGTTCCTTACACCACTAACCAGCCAATAAGCATGAGCCCTCTGTCTCCAGCATAAACTCTCTAAAACCCAAACATCTTCCAAACGAAGCAGATATCTGTCTCTTTGTCTCGATCAATAGAAGTTCCAGATTGGATAATTTCCGGTTCCAAATTAAGAGCATCAATGATGGCCCTGTTGTTAGGATATCGGGTTTTACTCCAACAGATAATGGCAGCCTTGCATCTAGCAATACTAGCATTCCATGAAAACAAGAATAAGAATGTATATATTTATGTTTCCTAGGATTTCTAGCAGCAACAATGTATTTTGAAGCTGATGAGTCCTCCTGAGATTTGATTCAAAATATGAGAGGCATTGTACTTCAATTATGAACAAAAGTTTCTGATATACAAATTACAAGCATCATTTCATTGTTGTCCCAAACATATGGACTTAGCTACATTCCTTTCTATGCTTCTTCTAACATCAAATGAAAAAAAGAATTGGCTAGTAGAAACTGAAAGAACAAATGGAAAAGTTCATTGATGCCTCGAATGGTACTTTTTCAACTAACTTTGCTTTGTAATTCATAACAATGCAACTGAGATGAAGTGAACATTTTTCATTCCACGTTCAGATCAATCACATATGCAGGCTTTTTCGGTTTGAAACTCTCTGACGAGACAGTTAAGAGCTTATTCAGTGACATTCCTTCCCCCAAAATCTTCCTCTTCACTTCATATCTAGCTTTGATTCTATCATCAAGTTTGTAACCAAGGAATGCAGGAAAGGCCAACAACTCTTCGATTTCGCGCCCCATATCATTTATCAAATACTCCATCTTCTTCTCCAAAGCACCATGACTATACTGCAGTATCTGCGGATGCCTCTTGCTCATGACAACAATGTCGGCACAGGAAAATCCATAACTCAAGAACAACTCAATCACCCTCTGCAAATTATCCGAGCTAGTCCTCGTAGCAGACCCTATTGCTGCTGCCATGTCCCTCGTCCTATACCTATACCCTATCTTCACCAAAAACACAAGCTTGTAAGCGAGGTTGTCTTCAAAAGACAGCCCCAAAAACAACGGCGCCTTGATCAAGAACTTGTAAATATCATTCGAACTCAACCCACATTGCTTCAAAAACTCAATCCTCGGACGCATTTTCCTCTCCCTACTCGCACTCACCACATTCGGAAACACAAGCAAGATCTTGAAGATTTGCTCATCACTCAACCCGGCCAAAGTCCTCAACAACTCAACATGTCCCTTAGTATGCTCCACGGTATAGCTCAAAATCGCGGGCAACTTCCCCAACAAAAGTCCCGTCGCAGCCTCATCTCCGCCACTAACTTCCACCAAAAACTCAGCCCTCGGCACCAACTGCGTCTCTAAATCATAGTTAAGAAGCGAAGGCCGCCTCACAATCAGATCAACGCCACCGAATCTGTTCAAGAACATAATACTCATATCTATCTCCTCAACACTCTTAAGACACAATGCCTTGTACAAATTCACCTTATTCAAAACTCCAACAATCTTATCCTTCGGAACTCCGCGACAAACAAGTAAACTCACTTTGTCTTTAAACCCTGTCAAGAAACACACGTCAGCAGCTCCCCGGAACAGCCTTCTCAGCTGTCCGGGTTCAATCTTGGCTTCCATGTCATCAAACATGAACCTTAAAAAAGGCCCAATCTCCGAAGCTGTTAGTAAATGCGGACATTTAAGTATCAAGTTCGAAAGCACTATGCCGTCAAGTCCAACTGAGTTGAACAACTCAATCCTAGCTCGAAGTGAATGTAAAGAACTCAAACCCAGAACTGGGTTCTTGTCCAATAATGCATTCGCTTCTTTCTCGTTAATCCCAACTGCTTGTAACAACGACAACATCGTACCTGAAAACATCATAGTACAACGTTAGAGAGAGAGAGGGAGAGAGAGAGAGAGAGAGAGAGAGAGAGATGGGTTGTGCTTGCTTACATATGTCGGCGGTGACTGGATTGGGCGAGCAGTTGAGGAGAGAGTGATGTTTGGGTCGGGTTGGAGATGGGTTTGGGTCGGGTTTCTGGGTTTTGGACAGTTTTAAGAGAGGAGAGGAGGAGGAGGAGGAGTCGTGGTGGTGATGACGTAAGAAATGGGGCGTGGGCGGAGGAGGAGGTGGTGGTGGATATGAAAAGAGAGAGTCAGAAGAAGAAGTGGGAAATGGGTGAGTGAAGACGAGAGAGTAAGCTGAGACCATTGTTCTGATTGAAGAACAAAATGAAGGTTTACGGCTAAGGAGGTTGAAGATGATATTGGACCTTATATATAAAAGAAATTAAATATAAAAATGTGAAGAAAATAAAAATATTCAGAAAAATAGAAAAGGTTTTAGAACGATAGAGATGTTTCGAAAATTCTATAGTGTTCCGTAGTATAAATTTTTTTCTAATTTTAAAGCGTCACACAATTTTTATGGTCTCCACTTTTGAAAAAATGAAATGATTCAACGCTCTAAAATTAAAGAATTTTAGAGCTCCGGAGAACTATAAAACACACCGAGATGTTCACTGTAAAACATTTGTTTCAGTTCTTGGTAAAAATATTTGGTATTTAGAAATTTAAAAACAATATAGACTACATCGTCTACTAATTCATAATGTTTTTGGTTCATAATGACAGGGGCTGTATATATTATGATCAGTAATCTGAACTTATCCTCAACGGACTCCTCAGTGTTGTTGACCAACCTCGTATGATTGTGAAAGCAGACACGAAAGGTCTCGGGTTGTTCAAAATTTCGATACTGGTGTCCTCGGCATCAATTAGGTTGTTGCATTGCAGACTCTAGATTTCGAAAGCAGACCATTTTACCATTGTGGTTGATGAGTTGCTCAATGATTAATCAAGCCTTGTATTTTTTCTGGCTGTCCTTGAGAAACTTTTTGGGAAGCTTTCCTTCATTTTTCTCGTCTGTGGGAATGCCTTCGATGAAGACAACCGACAGGCCATCCTTTATCATTTTTCTGGGCAGTCTGTTCAAAGAAACCTGCAGGCCAGCCGAAAAAGGAAAGGTAAATCTTCGTTTACATACAAGGTGCAGCAGAATATGTCAAAAGAGGAAGTATTTGCAAGCAACACTTACCCCTTCTTTATATGTTTTCGGTTGTTATCTGGCATGCCGTCTCTGCTATATTCTTTCCCTCTGTCATTAGGATTATCTGTGGAGACTTTGCAGACTTCCTTCCTTGCGTCATTGTGTGACTTTTGTCCCTGGACAATGAAGCAAAGGAAACAAACATCCTTAAGTTAATATGAACATCGTTAATATGACATGCTACTTTCTGCAAAGCTCTTTGTTAATGCTACACCTATATAAATCCTTTGTTAAGCTGAATAACCGTCCTAGAATCAAAAATCATTGTCATCTGAACCGGTGAAAAACTCCGAAAAAGAAGGTAGAGAGCTGGCTATATACTATGACTACTATCGTCAGAACTTAGAAGCACTTTCCCTTGCATGACCTAATATCAACTAGATTAATTTTAAAAAAAAACCTAGATCATTTTCTAAACCTTAGGATCAATTAATATGCAATCCCTTCATCTCCTTAACTAATAGTTACTCATCAACTCAATTACAAAGACATGAACTCATGATAACCCAAATTACTATTGGCAACAAAGAAACCAGAAGACTCCTGAACTCTCGGCCCCTATAGGATTAAAGACTAAACATAAAAACTATTCATGTACTCCAAATCATTAGTAGTCAACACTAAAATGTCACCTCAATGCATACATTATGTTTCTACCGGATTACGCGGGACGCAATTTAGTAGAAACAAGTACGAGTAATCTCCTCGCGTCCGAACGTTCGGGCTGTTCGGATGATTGGGTGCCTTCTCTCTCTCTTTGGGTGTTCGGATATTCGGGTGTTCGGCTCCCACTGTTAGAAGAATACAACGACAAACGGGCGGTCAGATGGTCGAGACAGGGGTGGCCTGCCTTCAACGCTCTGATGCCTAAGTTAGAAGATGTATTAGATATAACAGTCAAGCGAACGTGTAAGAAAATGGGTTGGAGTATTGAATGCTAGAAATTAATTGTCTGATTGGATCGATATTGAATGTTCTTACCTGTAGTAAATGTCTTACCTATATAGGTGATTGAGATTGTTGCTTGCTTGTGTTCTTCGATGTGGGATAGAGTTGTTTTGTTGTCATATGGTCCGGGCATTCGGATGTGTGCTTGTCAGGCGCGTGCCCGGTCGGATGGGCTCCGTCTTGCGGGTGGAGTTGCTGCTTCCTGAGTGGTCTTTCGGGTGGTCAGGTACGTGTCGATCACCTGCTTAATTAGGTAAGTATGTTTAATTAATGAACTAATGGTGCTTTACTAACAAGTCCCCAAGTCAAAGAGACATTTCTTGATTGGGGAGTTGAAAAAGGGTTCGTGTGATTAAACAAACACTTATCCGATTGAGCAGTGATGCGGGGTCCTGTAACCCCCAAGTCCCCCAACTCTCCGGTCAAGAAAGGGCTTGCCTGACGGAGTGGGTACCTGTGCGTCTGATTGTGTACCTGTTCCGGTGCTTCTGTATCCGTCTGTATGACTCCTAAACGAATGTTGTTGTTTGGAGCCGTGTGCCCGGGCGTGCGCATATGGAGCTATGTGGATGGATATGTATGTTTGTGTATGCGGGTATATGTCAGTATGTAGGAGTGAATGTGTGTATGTAGTACAGATATGCAAGTAGGGATGAGTGAATGAGTATGTGGATGTATGCGGGTGTATGTATGATCGTGCGATGCGATTGAGTGATGATTGAATGGATGTGTTGATGTATGCGTGTATGTGGATGCATGGATGGTTCCGAGCCACTTACCCGGCCCCGCGACGAATGTTGTTGTCCAAAGTCAAGGATAGGCCTATGGAACGGCCTTTCTTGAAATGCATGGATGGTTCCGAGCCACTTACCCGGCCCCGCGACGAATGTTGCTGTCCGGAGCCGCCAAGGATAGGCCTTCGGAACGGCCTTTCTTGATGCATGGATGGTTCCGAGCCACTTACCCGGCCCCGCGACGAATGTTGCTATCCGAAGCCGCCAAGGATAAGCCTTCGGAACGGCCTTTCTTGATGCATGGATGGTTCCGAGCTGACCCCGACTCCCCAACGAATCTTACTGCTTGGAGCCGTTAAGCCTCGGAACGGTCTTGCTTAGGTGCCCGAGAGGAGATCCTCACTCTCGGCGCCGACCTATCGTAGCGTCAACGGTGGGGCCCCGACCGTTACGTACATGTGTTGCAGCGCGCACGGAGGGACAGACAGCATGCCCGTGCCGCTCTTCGGTTTAGCGCGCGCACGAAAAGAACTTGCCGCTATCGTGCCGCCTAATTCGGCGAATGGTAGCGTTACGCCCTCGGAAGAAATGGGGCCACTCCCGAGTCGCCCATCATTCGGCACGCGCTCCAAAAGGTGCGTGCCGCTTTCGAGTCGCCCGAATGGTCCTGCAATTTGCGCGCCCTGGAAGGTAACGAGTGACGTTAGCCGCTTCCGTGCCGCGTAACCCGAACGGTGGGTCACCTCTTATTGGGTGTCTAGGCGCGGACTCACAAGCGGCCGCTTGTGCTCCGGCTTCGCCAACAGAGCCAGGGAGACGATACCACGCGCCGTCTATGGTACATTTAGCGCGCGCACGCCGAAGAGGGGACGAGGACCGTCAGCCTCCTTCGAGACGCCTAAATGGTCTTGCTTTGAGCGCGTGCACGCCGAAAAGAAACACGTGACGTTAGCCTCTTTCAGGACGCCTTAATGGTCTTGCACTAACCTGGTGGGGTGGCGTTTTACTTGCCCGTGAGGTTGTGGAGCTTTTGATCGTGCTGGTGGTGCGGGCGATAGTCCGAATGGTTGGAGTCGTGACGTGTGTTTACGTGCCTTGGGTGGGGTGATTTGTCTGACGAGACGCTTGAGGTGACATTCTTTTTGACTTCTTCTTAGGAAGCGGTGATGCAATAAATGCTAGCCGGCGCAATAAATGCTGGCGTGCCCTGTAAAATTAATGCTGGTGACGTAGCAACTGCTCGAAGTTCAGGCGTCACGCGCATGGGAACGTGGGATGCTGCATGGCTGACACATGGCGAGTCGTGGGAGATCGTGCTAGGGTTTGAAACTAAGGCGGGAAGCCGAAGGGTGAGCGCGGTTACTTAGGCGGGTAAGTAAACCGCCTCGTTGACACGTGTCATCATCTAACGGTGAATACGCAAAAAATGAACCGCTGGCGTTCGTTCGCTTGTCCCGTGCGATCAGTATAAATAGGGCTCTTTGGTGTCGTCTTCTTCCATCGTTTTCATATTTACTGAAGCTCTGCAAAAATTACCTTGCTTCCTGTTCACCGTTTTCTGATTTTCTGAGTTGCTTTCTTGCCGGAGTTCTCGTCGACGTTCATCTTCTCAAGCTCCAATTTCAACTTCTGGTGAGGTTTCGAATTGTTTCTGTTGCTTTTCCGTTCTGTTTCTTTGTTTTCCGGCGTCCTTTCCGTTTATGGTTTTTCTTGTTTTTGGGTTTTTTCGTCTCAAGAACAAGGCGTGTTCTTGAGGTAGGGCTGTTTTGATCTGTTTTGGGGTGAATTTTTGGGTTTTTTCTTATTTTTGGTAGGATTTTTTTTCTAAATGTTGTGGGTTTTGCGTGCGTGCGTCTAGGAGATGGAACCGATAGAAGTTTCAAGCGACATGTCGCGTGAACGGGTGTACGTTCCGGGGGCGGGGTAGGTTGGCTATAGTCCGTGCGCGAGCGGATCGGACTCCTCGTCCGACTCCGTGATGAGTGTGACACCCTTGCATTATATTCCTAATGTGTCTCCTGTCGTGCAGCCGATGGAGGAAGGACGAGTGCAAACGGCTGCCGAGGTTATCGGGTTGGGAGATTCATCTAAGTCATCGGGCTCGTCGGGTGGGTCTTCCTCCTAATGGCCGTGGGGTGAGGAGCGTGCTCGAGGAAGTGGTCCCCTGCCCCAGATGGCAGAGGGTGGGCGCGTGCACTGGGTGCTACCTGATGGAGTGCCTGTTCAAGAGCCCGAGCGTGCGCCCTCAGTGAAGGAGATGGCGCGATGGGCGCGCGACTACCACATCCCTTCATCCGTGAAGTTGAGGGTCCCTGGGAAGTCCGAGACGTTCACACGGCCTCCGCCCGGTCACATATGCCTCAGCGAGTTCCACCTGAAGACGGGTGTCAAGCTCCCTCTGCACCCGTTCTTCCAATATATGCTGGCGCTGTTGCGGATCATACTTGGTCAATGCGGGCCCACACTGACCCGCACGCTGGTGGCTTTTTTCAACGTCTTTCACCTGAGCGGCCTCGATCACCCGACGCGGGCGGAGTTTCTGCACTTCTTCCGTCTCAAACACTCCTCCCGACGAAGGGATTCGGGCACCTTCACCGTGCAGCCGCGGGTGAAGTGGTGGTTGGTCGACCCGCCGAGCTCGTCGACCTCGTGGCGTACGATCAACTGTCTGGTCGGAGGCGACTGGGAGTTCGGGTCCTTCTCCCCGGAGTTTGCGGCCAACACCCACCTCATTGATCGAGTCCCCCAGCGTTTCTACCCTCTGAACACCAACGAGTACCCGATAAAGCCTGTGGACGAGGCTAGGGTTGCTCGCTTGAAGTACGTTTTCGACCCGGCGCCCGAGGCGAGACACTTCTGGGTGGCGTGTCACTGGGACTTGATCGAGCGCACGCGTCTCGCCCGAGCACCCGGTCTGTTCGGGCTTTGATACCTGTTTTATTTTTGCATGCATACGTATTATATATTTGATAACTTGCTTACTAACCTCTTGTTTGTTTGTCTTGCAGCCAAAATGACCAAGTCCAAGGCCACTGAGAAGGACGAGGCCCTCCAGCGCCGCATGGAGCTTCTGTTGTCGAGTGCTGAGACCGTGTGCCGGGTCGTCGATGACGGGCACGGTGGGTTGACGGTTGGGGATACCGTGCAGGCGAGGATCCCTGCACCGGATGTGTCCGATCATGCCCCTGCCGTGCGGACGCTTGCCGTGATAGTCCCTCGGGTGCTGGTTCCCAGTGCTGCTGTTGAATGGGCGGTTCGTCCGCCTTCCGGGTCGTCTGCTGCCCGAAGCCATGATCGTGCGGAGCGGGAGCGCCTTGCTAGCGAGAAGGAGCAGAGGCAGGTTGATCACGTCCAGAGGCGTGTGGAGCAAAGGGACCGGCGGGAGGCCTCCCTGAACTCGGGCTCAAGGAACCGGGCTTCCCAGTCTAGTGGTGCAGATCTCTCTGCTGGGTCGCCTGTTCCTGAAGGCGAGTCCTCCCGTCACCTGAAGCATGCCCGGGCAGATGTTGCTAGTGCTGGGGCGGAGGGTGATACGGTTGGTCGCGTTGTTCAGGCCATCCGTCAAGCTCTCGGTGATGGGGTGTCTTCGCTCCAGCAGCTGCTCCAGTCGAGCTCAGGCCCTGCTCCCGACTACCTTAAGCGGGTCTTCAACGCGTGCACCAAGCTTCAGCACCAAATATTCCAACTGCACGCGCGGGAGACCTTAGGGTAGTAGATGAGGTTGAGAGCCGAAGCTCGGGAGGCTACCGCGGCCCGTGAGAAGCTGCAGGCTGGGCTCTCCAAGGCAAACGAGCTAGCGGAGCGGAAGGCCACCCGGGTGAATGAGGTGACCCGGGAGCTCCAGGAGGTTGCTGAGCGGGAGGCCGTGCTGAAAGCCGAACGCGATAGTGCTCTTGTCGAGGTGGAGCGCGTGCGCGTTGAGGCTGTCAACCGCGTCGCTAAGATGGAGTCTCAGTTGATGGAGGCCGAGCGGTGCGCCTGGACTCCGGACCAGGTCGAGCTAACCCGTGGTGAGGCCGTTGCTGCCTTCAAGGAGTGATGATTTCTTGGAGTTGGTAACGGCTGAGGCGGAAGAGCAGGTAATTGCCTTCCGGTTGGCTGTGGCCCCCTTTATCGACCTGGCGCGCTATCGGGCTCACCTGAGCGAGCGTGCGGGTGGAGCGGCCGGACCTTACACTGAGCAGCAGCCTGAGCAGCCGGTTGAGCAGGCAGACCAGGGCGGGCAACCTCAGCACCCGGAGGGATCCCAGCAGGCGGATGTAGAGTAGTTTTTTTTTCTTCTTTTATTGTAATCGTGTAGGATTTTTGTAATTGGCCTTATGCCCTTTTATCAATGAAGTTTTCTTTTTCCTTCCGTATGCGTGTGCTTGCTCTTTATACACATTGCTTTTTTTGCTTTGCCTTTTTGCTAAGTGTTACATCAGTGCGAATAATCGATCCCCAGTCCCCGAGTGTGCGGGTAGGTGGATCAAAAAGAAACAAAACGTAACAAAAGAACTTTAACGAAATAAGTACATAACACAGTCACAACTTAATGAAAGTACTTCCTCAAGTGTTGGATGTTCCACGGGTGTCGTAGCCTTTGACCTTGCATGTCCCTAAAGTAAAAAGTGCTAGGGCTGACCACCTCGTCCACGACATATGGGCCTTCCCACGATAGGCGGAGTGCCTTGACCTTTTGTTGTATTGCATTCATGACCCAGTCCCCCTGTTGGATCGGTCGAGCCCGAATGCGTTGGTTGTATAATCGGGCGATTCTCTGCTTGTTCGCGGCGTTGTGGAGATGTGTCATGTCCCTCCTTTCTTCCAGCAGATCGTTGTTGAGTCGTAGCCCCTCTTCGTTTGTGTTCGGATCGTACCCTCGATCCATGGGCTCTGGTGGGTGATTTCTAGGGGTAGCACGGCTTCGGTTCCGATCGTCAGGCTGAACGGGGTTTCGCATGTGGCCGTGCTGGCGGTCGTTCGGATGGACCACAGAATCTCCGGGATGATCTCAGGCCAGCGCCCATATCATGCCTCTCCGAGCTCGATGTCTTCAATCTTCTTCTTAATGCCTGCTTTGACGATTTTGTTCGCCGCTTCTACCTGCCCGTTTGTCTGAGGGTGCGCGGGTGACTCGAATACGAGCTCCGTTCCCTGTCGTTTGCAGAAGGCTATGAGTCGAGGGTTGTTGAATTGTGGCCCGTTGTTCGTGATGATGCTAATCGGGGTCCCGTAGCGACAGAAGAGGAACCGCCAAATGAAGCGTTCGACCTTTTCTATCGTGATCTTTATCATCGGCTGAGCCTCGATGAACTTGGTGTAGTAGTCGACGATCAGGTATTTGTACTGCCCCTTCGATTTTGCGAGTTCCCCAATTAAGTCTAGTCCCCACTGTGCGAACGGTACCGGTAATAGGAGGATTGAGAGTGGGACGGCGGGCGCGTGGTAGTGGTGTGCGTGTAGTTGGCACTGGTGGCACTTGCTCGTTAGTGTTGTGGCGTCCGCGTGGATGGTGGGCCACCATAATCCGCACCAGAGGGCCTTGTGCGCGATTAATCTTGCTCCTGCATGGTGGCTGCACGTGCCTGAGTGTATTTCTCGTAGAATTGTGTTGCCCTTTGTTGGAGTGACGCACTTGAGGCTAGCCCAAGTCTTTCCTCGTCGATAAAGCATGCCATCCCGCATGCTGAAGTTTGCCGTCCGTGCGACGATGGTCCTGGCCTCTCGCTTGTCCTCTGGTAACTCCCCCTAGCCTTGTACGCGACGAGTACGTCCATGTAGGTCCGTTCGTGTGGTTCGATCGCCAGGATCTGCTCCGTTCCTGAAATGTTTGGTCGTCGCAGTACTTCGACGATTCGTTGCCCTGGTCCCGAATGGACGGGGGCCATGGCCAATCGGGCCAGCCTGTCAGCTTTGGCGTTGAGTCCCCAGTGTATGTGGTTGATATTGACGATCAGTGCTTTTACGTGCTTGAGGTAGGCGATCATGGACTCCCCCATTGCTTGGAATTCGCCCTCAATCTGGCTCACCACCAACTGTGAGTCGCAAAATATGTTCAGGTTATGCGCCTCCGAGTTCTTGGCCAATTGTAGGCCTGCGATGAGTGCCTCGTACTCGGTTTCGTTGTTAGTTGTCTTAAATTCGAATTTGAGGGCGTACTCCGCGTTTACCCCTCCTGGCCCGGTGAGGATGATCCCGGCGCCGGTTGTCTTTTTTGTGCATAATCCGTCGACGTAGAGGTTCCACTCCGACAGTGGTCCCATCTTGACTTCTGGTTTGTCGGATGCCTCTTCCGTTGGACCGCCAGGTGCGTCGATTGGTGTTGTTTCTGCCTCCGTGTACTCGGCGATGAAGTCTGACACTGCTTGTCCTTTTATTGCCGTTTGGGGTTTGTACTGGAGGTCAAATTCGCTAAGCTCGACCACCCACTTCGCCAGGCGGCCATTGTGGTCGGGCGATTACAGGATCTGGCGCAGGGGCGCGTTTGTGAGGATGTGGATGCTGTGTGCTTGGAAGTATGGCCTCAGGCGTCGGGCGGCGGTGATGAGTGCGAGCGCCATCTTCTCGATCGTGGGGTATCGGGTTTCAGTGCCCGTCATGCCCTTCCCTGAAAAGAAAACGGGTAGTTCCGTGTAGTCTTCTCTGCGGACGAGGGCTGAGCTGACGGCCGTGAGGGAGGCGGCCGGGTAGATGTATAGTACCTCTCCTCGGACGGGTCTGGACAGGAGTGGGATCGAGGCCAAGTACTCCTTGATCTAGAGAAAAGATGCTTCACATTCGGGTGTCCACACGACCTCTCGCTTGTTCGTCGTTCGGAGGGCTTTGAAGAACGGGGCACATTTGTCCGAGTAGCGAGATATGAACCTGTTTAGTGATGCGAGTTTGCCCGTGAGGCTCTGGAAGTCCGCTTTCTTGACGGGCGGCTTCATGTCAATGATCGCCCTCACCTTGGCAGGTGAAGCCTCGATTCCCCTCTGGCTCACGATGTACCCCAGGAATTTGCTGTTCGTGACCCCGAATGTGCACTTAGCCGGGTTCAGCCTCATGCCGTTCCTGATGAGGACATCGAGCACAGTCCCCAGGTTTTGGATGTGATCGGCCGCCCGAACGCTCTTCACCAGTATGTCGTCCACGTAGACGTCCACGATGTTGCCTATCAAGCCGTGAAACATTGCGTTCATGAGCCTCTGGTATGTGGAACCCGCGTTCTTTAATCCGAATGGTATAACGACGTAGCAGTAGAGGCCCTTGTCCGTGACAAAACACGTTGCCTCCTGGTCTTCAGGGTCCATGAAGATCTGGTTGTACCCTGAGTACGCGTCCATCATTGATAGGAGCTCGTGCCCGGCTGTCGCGTCTACCAACTGGTCGATCATCGGTAGAGGGAAGCTGTCCTTGGGGCATGCCTTGTTGAGGTCGCTGTAATCGATGCACATCCTCTATTTCTTGTTGTTCTTTTGCACCATCACGGCGTTGGAGATCCATTTCGGGTAATCCACCTTTCGGATGAACCCGATGTCCAGCAGTCGGTCCACCTCCTCGTGCATTGCTGCGTAGTGCTCGGCCTTGTACGCCCTTCGCTTTTGTTTTACTGCCATTGCGTTGGTGTTGACGCTAAGTTTGTGGGATATGATGTTCGTGTTGATCCCGGGCATGTCCTTGTATGACCACGCGAACACCTCCTGCTTCTCTTTTAGTAATGCGATCAGTCCCTCGGCTATCGCGGGCGCCAGCTGTGCGCCGATCTGGATCGTCCTCTCTCGGTGATCGGGGGATAGCTGAATTGTCATCAGCTCTTCGTGCTCGGGGACGGGGGATACTCCCATCAGCTGGTCGTGCGGGCCTTGTACACCCTTCGCTTCTGTTTTACTGCCCTTGCGTTGGTGTTGACACTCAGTTTGTGGGATATGATGTTCGTGCTGATCCCGGGCATGTCCTTGTATGACCACGCGAACACCTCCTGCTTCTCTTTTAGTAATGCGATCAGTCCCTCGGCTATCGCGGGCGCCAGCTGTGCGCCGATCTGGATCGTCCTCTCCGGGTGGTCGGGGGATACTGCCATCAACCCGTCGCGCGGGTCATCCGGTGTGTCTGTTTCCGGCGCCAATTCTTCTAAAGCCAGGACCTCTTGCCTATTCCCGGGTTTTGCTGCTTCCTCGTAGTCATAGCCCCGGATGTGCCCGACTCCGTGCTCTGTTTGGAATCGGCCTAGCAGCATGTGCCCTGCGATGATCAGTTTCAGCTGGCTAATTCCCGGTCTCCCGAGTATGGCGTTGTATGGGGAGGGCGTGTCCATGATGATGAAGTCCGTTCGGATTTCGTTGTGTGGGAAGTCGGGGGCACCGATCCCGACCCGAATGTTGTCGCTTCCGATTGGGTACGATGTTTCGCCGGTGAAGCTTGCGACGCACTCATGGTCCTGCGTCATCTTGTGTGCGGGTCTGCCAGCGTCGTGTACGCGTCCAGGTAGATCACGTTCACAAACGCCCCGTTGTCTACTAGCACTCTCTTCACGAGGAATCGATCTATGATCGCGTCGATCACAAACGGTATGGTGCTATTTTTCGAGCTTCTTTCCTCATCTTCCGCCGTGAAGCTGACGGTTGGCGACTCTCTCCTTCCTGCCTTGTTCGTTCTTCCTGTTCCGATTGTCAGCACCTCCCTGCCCGGACGGTCAGGCGACGAAGTCCCCTCCTTGCGCTTTCCTCCGGATATCGTGCCGATAGTCCCTCTGGTTTCGATGTTCGCTTCCCGTGGGGGCTCCTCGGTTCTTGGGAGGGCGATCCGTCTGTCACCCTGCATGTCCCTGAGTACCTTCTTCAACATCACGCAGTCGTTGGTGTGGTGAGTGACGGTGTGGTGGTATTCGCACCATCTGTCTGGGGTCCGACCGATCGAGACCCTTTCCTTCGAGACGTTGTTCGGCGGTTGGATTTGGTGCCGGTGCTGGCGGAGTAGCTGCTCGTTCGACTGTCGATTAATCGCATAGACTTCCTGCTCAGCCGGTCGGTACCAGGGGGCCTCTCGGGAATGGGTTCCCAGTGGTGCTGGTGTTCTTGCTCGGTCGTTTCGGGCGCCCTGGTGGCTACGGTAGGTCGCCCTCTGATTATTCTGCCCGTGTGTGTCTCAGTTTCGCTTGTAGCCTCTGCTTGGCTCTTCCCTATCGTTGGTGTTCTGTTGTGGTTAGGTGTTCGCGCTCTCTGGTTGGTCGGTGTTGGATTTGGAGGCGGTCCCGTATACTCGCTTCTCTACCAGCGCCTTCTGCACGATCAGATCCATGATCTCGCCGTAGTCGAGATGCTCCTTCCGTACTAGCTTCTCTACGAATGGTGTCGCAAGCATGTTGTCCATTAGGGCGACCTTAGCCACCTGCTTGTCGAGACTTCTTCATGTGCTCGCCAGCGCTCTCCATCAGTTGATGTAGCTGGATAGGCTCTCGTCCGTCCCCTGACGGACCTTCAGGAGGATGCCCGTGGTGTTGTATTTGCCCTGGAGCCTGTAGCGTCTCTGGAAGCTCTCTGCCAGCTCGAGGAACGAGTGGATGGAGCCCGGCGAAATCTCGTAATCTCGTAGAACCAGCTCCTCGCTTCTTCGGACAGCGTCTCCTGGAATAGGAAGCACAAAGTTGAGTCCGAATACCCGGTTCCATCCGTTGCAGATCGAAATTCGTCGATGTGCGTGCGGGGGTCTCTGCTTCCGTCGAACCGAGTGACCTTTGTTGTCTTCGCGTTCAGGTCTCTGCCCATTTCCAGTATGTGCGCCGAGAACGGACTGACCCGGGAGGTGAACATCCCACCTTGCCCGGCAAGCTTGTCTTTCCGTAAGCGCGAGACTTCCTCCGCTAACTCCTCCATCCTCCGAAGGATCAATGTGTTGTCTGTCGGGGGTGCGGGTTCTTCCGCTGGTGTGGGCGTTCGGGCCGCTCGGGGGTCGGTCCTGCCGAACGGGTGTTGCTCTTCAGCGTTGGCGGCTTCTCGGGCGGGACCCCGCCTGTGTTGTCTCTGCTGCTGGCTGACGAGCGCATCCAGCCGTTCTTCCAGCCTCTGCCGGACCTGGCGCTCGTGGTCCCTTTCGAACGCTGCCTCTCGCAACTCCTGAAGCAGGCAATCGACGCGCTCCTCGTCGCTTAGTCTGGGGCTGCTGCTCGTCCACAGTTCCATTACTTGCCACTCCCGTGCGCTTGTGGGTGTTTCCTCAACGGGTGTGTCGCTGATGTTCGTCTCTTGGGTATGCATGTGGGCTTTTGGTTGGTGGTGTTTATACGAGGTTTGCAATTTGTAAGAATTCCCGCAGACGGCGCTAACTGTTTCTATCGGATTACGCGGGACGCAATCTAGCAGAAGCAAGTACGAGTAATCTCCTCGCGTCCGAACGTTCGGGCTGTTCGGATGATCGGGTGCATTCTCTCTCTCTTCGGGTGTTCGGGTATTCGGGTGTTCGGCTCCCACTGTTAGAAGAATACAAAGACAAACGGGCGGTCAGATGGTCGAGACAGGGGTGGCTTGCCTTCAACACTCTGATGCCTAAGTTAGAAGATGTATTGGATATAACAGTCAAGCGAACGTGTAGGAAAATGGGTTGGAATATTGAATGCTAGAAATTAATTGTCTGATTGGATCGATATTGAATGCACTTACCTGTAGTAAATGCCTTACCTATATATGTGGTTGAGATTGTTGCTTGTTTGTGTTCTTCGATGTGGGATAGAGTTGTTTTGCTGTCATATAGTCCGGACATTCGGATGTGCGCTTGTCGGGTGCGTGCCCGGTCGGTTGGGCTCGGTCTTGCGGGTAGAGTTGGTGCTTCCTGAGTGGTCTTTCGGGTGGTCGGGTAGGTGTCGATCATCTACTTAATTGGGTAAGTATATTTAATTAACGAATTAATTGTGCTATACTAATACATTATATTTCAAACACATGAAATCACAAAAAAAAACATTCATGAAAAACAAATCATAATCTTACTTCAATCTGTTGTTTAGATGTACATTGATCATCCGCATCCACACCATAGCTTCCTTGTTCTTCTTCATCTTCTTGTCAATGTCATCATCATCATCATCACTACTTTTCCTCTTGTTCCTCCCAAAGCTCCTCAACTCAGTCCTCTTCTCCCTCACTTTCCACACACTCTTCCTCCTAAACAAAACCTTCTCCGTCTTCCAAACCTCGCAGCTCGTATCGATCAGTCACCTCGCTCTTCGAATAACCCTTCATCTCTCTCTCCCCTCCTCCTCTCTCCTCCTCTTCCTTTGCTTCTTCTTCTTTGTCATCACCACCCAAATTTCCAAGGGCATTCACGTCATTTCCCAATCTGCTTCTGCTTCTGCTTCTAGGGTGGGTTTGTTTTCTGGGGAGCTTCGAACAAAGTCTGGAACTTTCGTCGGAGCCGCCGCCGTCGATGAAGAAGAGCTCCGAGATTGCGTTGCTCATCAGCTCCGAGATGATTTCGGGTCGTTTTTGATTTCGAGGAGGAGATGATGATGATGACGTGTGATTGGGACTGTTTTTGTTGTTGTTCGGGGAATCCGAGGAGGATGTGAGGAACTGTTCGAGGTTAAGGTTGTTGTCGGCGGCGGGGAAGCCCTTGGACCGGAGACGGTCGAGCCAGTTGGGTACGGACTTGGCTGAATAGAGCATTGTGGAGAGATATGATTGTTTGGGAGGAACAGAGAGTTTGATTTGTGGGTTCAGTTTGGGTTGTGTTTGATTTTCGTTGAGGATTTATGTGTTGAGTTCGGAGGTCAAAGGTTGAGACTTGAAGTTGAAAAGCGGTCTGTGTTCTGTAACTGTGTAATTGTGTTCTGTTTTGATTTCGGCAAAACTTATTTTTGTGGGATGTAGAGTTGTAAACTTGAAATGAATATAAATTTACGGTCATGTCCTCTGGTGGTGGATGACTTTTTGAGTCCGTCGTGATCGTTATATCAAATCGATGATATTAATTTATTTTTTAATTGTATTTTAATTAATTATATTCAATGATGGTTATCATGATTGATCATAAAATTTATTCATCATCAGAACAGAACTCTGTAAATTTAATTCAAAAAATTTCACTACTACTATATGATGCTATAGAGTTTGATTAATGTTTTTCATAACTAAAAATTGAAAGACTTATGGTGTGTTTGGATGGAAATATTTAAATATCGTAGAAATTTATAAACGATGAGAATCATAATTTTTTGAGTTTTAAATTACTGTAATTATGAATTCTATTGTTTAGGTATTAACATGTAGAATTTTATAAATGACAAAAATTACCACAATTACTGATTCTGAATCTAAACTAGGTTGTTGTCGAATTTTTTGTTAGATTTTACACTAACAAAATTTTAATAATTCGTCCCGACAAAAGTAGAATGATTTAAATTTTAGCGAATCTCAATCATGCTCTTAAGAATATGATATATTGTCATATGCTTGAGCGATTGATGGCATTAAGATTCCAATCTATGTTATCTAATATGTTTTCACGCTATATGCTACATATCTGATAAGTTTTTTGAATAAACATATTTGATAACATGCATATTTGAGGATCTTATAGTCTACCGTAATTTGTGTGTAGCTACATAATTACTTTTAATCTTTACATATGTATCTAAAAAATGATTGACTTCAATGATCGAAATATGTTTTTAATTTTATATAAATACAACTTTACACTGAAGTTTCAGTGCGAAGATTCACACTTGATGAAAACTAATATATATATATATATATATATATTCCTAGTCAATAAAAAATGGTATGCAAATTATACGTAAAAAATACGTACGTATATAATTCGATAGTTTTATATGAATAAAATTCGTAAAAATTCTGCCATAATTTTTTTTTTTTTTAATTTTTTTTAGAGAAAGAGTTCTAGGGAACCCCAATTAAAAAATAGTTTATTTTTTCTAATTCACATTTTTTTTATTGAAAAAACGTAAAATTAGCGAATAATTCGGCCGAGTTAAAAAAACGAGTTTTTTTTCGAATCTTTGCCAATAATTCAGGAAATAGATGTTTTTTTTCAAAAATTCATCAATTCGTGAATTATTCGCGAATTTACTAATATTATATACATGTCCTATCAAATGCGAAACTTGACACTGACACTTCGGTGTGAAGTTCTATTTTGCACAAAATCGATAAAACAATTCGAAGACTGAAACCACCCATCTATTAGATACCCATGCAAGGATCGTGTTCGCAAAATTTTAGCTCAATCAAAGATGTTTTGACTATTCGATCGTTGCATTGTTTAACAATGCACACAGATTGTCCGATTTAGCTCAAAATTTGATGTGATGATCAAATGGTCAAAACATCTCCGATTGAGCTGAAATTTTGCAAGCATGATCCTTACTTATGTATCTAAAGGATGAGTGGTTTCAATCTTCAAATTGTTTTGTCAATTTTGTGTAAAATGGAACTTTGCACCGAAATTTTAATACGAAGCTTCGCACTTGATAGAATACGGTATATATATATATACCATATATATACTTAATTAGGGATAATCTATTTTTTTAAATTTAAAGTATGATCCTTAGAGCATCACGTCTTTGTAGAATTTTAAAGGCTGGGAAGGATGACTCAGCAAAAAATGGAAATTAGGAGGAAAGAAGGATTTGACTAAGGCTATTGGACTTTTAAGATGATTCATAGATGGTTCAACATAAAAAAGATTATGACTGACTTGATGGAAATAGGAAGAGGTTTTCGAGTAATTAATTGGATGTGAAGAAGTGGTTCTAAATGGATCATATTGGTTAATTAGAGCTGACTGGTAATTAGGACGATCTTCACTAAGAGTACTACCAAGATTGGTGAACCTTTGGTTTACTAGGATTGGGGTATGGCCCGGAAAAGGAATAATGTTGGAAGATGACTCTCTCTTGACTTGCGATTCCTATTGTATTTTAAGGGTAGCTGGACTGAGATCAACTGTTTCTTGTTTTATAGGATTTCTCCCTGCTGGTGATCGGAGCTTTATGACTAGATCCCTGTAAAAATTCTTGGGTCAGAAAATCTAGAATATGGTTGTCGCTCCCTTTAATAAATGCAATTTTAAAATCAAAAATACTCAAAAGAGCTTGCCATCTGGCAAAAATTTGTTTACTTGCAATATTTTGAACATCTATTTCTAAAACATCTTTTGCACTTTTGCAATCAACTCTAATTAAAAAATAATAATTTAATAAGTCGTCTTGAAATTTACTAATACATAAAATTTATTTTTTAATAGCATTAAAGTTTTATTGTGATTGAGACCAAGTTCTAGAATGAAATCGAACAATTAATCAATCTTTTAGAGTTTTTTTCCAGACAGATTCAGAACTCCTCTCCTAGGCTTCAAGCCTCCCCTCTAGTATAGTCAGAGCATTTCATGTGTTGAGACTAGGGCTCTGCCTTAGAATAGTAAACCTCACCTTCTTATGCATTCTAATTTTTAGTAAGTAAATTTTCATATTAGTCAAGAAGTCAATAATAATTTTGTAACAATGATACCTTTCATGGTGTTATATTATGTTTTTAATTTACATAACCTTATTAATATAATTCAGTGTTTTCAGTTTGAATTATTTTCTATTTCATTTTTAGTAATTCTTTGCTTTTTATGGATTTATTCTAACTATACTTTTAACTATACTAAATTTTGCGGTCCTCTGGTATCAGAGCAGTAAGAGTTACGGTTTCTTATATTAAAACTTCTCGAACTCCAGGTGGCGCACTACCGCCTAGAAGAGGTATCTGAGTTGATATATGCTCCAAAAATTCTCAAACCTCAGGTGGCGGACTACTACCTAAGCAGGGTAATTGAGTTGATCTATATTTTTCTATTTTGTTTTAGTAAGTAATTGGGTACCTATATTCAGTTTTAAGATTGCCAGTAATATTATTTTTTCTTATCCTTCTTTTTTCTAAGTTTTTCTCCAACCAAACAGTAAGGTCAATTTCAAACAGTAAGGCCCAAGATGTGGCATGAGCAGATGCGGCGTGAGCAGAGAAAATAGAATCATAGTTAAAAAAAATTTAGATAAAATATTTATTACTTCTAATCTTAAAATTGAGTCCAGCCTCCCCTTTTACTCATCAAAATGAGTAGATTATTCATATCTAACTCAGTTACCTCCAGTTCTAGGTCCCCCCCTAAATAAAATCCCAAACATAGTAAATGAAGAACAATTTGAAATCCAGTCAAACGATAATATAGATAGGAATGATTGGAATATTCCAAGAGTTCCTAGTAATGAAATTTATAGAAAAAAAATTGGTCAATTACTTCTTTTAGAAATGAACACCATATTAAAACAGTCGAGCATATTTATGTTGTGAATAAACAACATAAAACTTGTCAAATTTTTAATCCTGAGTCAATCCAAAAATATAAAAAAGATGGTCACAACTTCCTTCACATCCCAATTTAATAAAGAATTCCCAGTTATTCCAACACAACCTCCCCCGACGAGAACACTAGTTATCCTATTGCAACAAATTTTACAATCTTCACAGTCTCAATCATCAAAGAGCAGATCCTCCTCCAAGTCCAAGGGGAAAATAAAGACAAATCTCCTAAGTCATCAAAGTCAACAGAATTAAAAGAATTAGCCCAAAGACTTTTAGAAGAAGCAGCTAATCAGAGTAGTAATGATAACGAATCTGAAGACGAAGAACAATGCCAAGACCCTTATGCTGAGTCAGAATGAGCTGACAAGTTACTGTTCATAAAGACATTTTTACTGTTCATAAAAGGCAAAGCAAAGCTAATTTGCTTCTTGTTTTGGCCTCTTATGAATAAAAGAAGTTACCCGGTCCGTGATTTGCGGCCACCAAGATATTATATAAGGAGAGTTTCTCCTTCTGTTGAAGGCAGAGTTTTTTTCAAACAGTTTCAGAACTCCTCTCCCAGGCTTCGAGCCTCCCCTCTAGTATAGTCATAGCATTTCATGTGTTGAGACTAGAGCTCTTCCTTAGGGTTTAACTTATCCTTCCCAGTCATTTCTTAACTCTAAGAGATTGATTAAGTTTTCTCGTTCCTCTTGACTAATTTTTAATTGATTGATAATATTTTTAACAGGGCATTTAGTTGCAAAATGACCGGGCTTATTACATTTAAAATATTTACTTTTATTGTTGCCAAATGATTTTTGAGGATAATTTGGTTTTCTGTACTGAAATTTTTGAAATTTGTTTTTAGAGTAAAATTTATCTGGTTAAAATTTATTTTTTAAATAAAATTTATTTCGGTTAAAATTTCTTTTATGGTAAGAGTTAAACTCAATATTTTTTTTTCTTTTTTCTAGAAGGAGGTAATGAAGGAAGACCGTATTGTTCACAAAAATTTCCTAATTCATATTTGGCTGTTTTCTTATCTGATTTTATTTGTGAATTTATCTTTGAATCTATACACATTTTTAGACCTTCTTGTTGGATGATTGTAATAATATTTTCATAAGTAAAGGCATCATAATTGATTTGACATGATTCATTACTTAGGACTTGTCTAATTTTATGGACAAAAAGATTAGGGAGGACATTTGTAAATTTTTCTTTCCATAATGATTAGTTACTATCATCTCTGAGCATGACTCTAGAGATGAAAACATCTTTATACCTTTTAAAATCACTGAGTGTTGGACATATAAGGTTTCTAAGTTGATTATGAATTCTAGATGTAATGTGACTGAGTGTACCTATAAAATGTTGGATGATGGTATAAAATAGAGTGTTGACTGCATTAGGAATTCTCATTCCTGTGTTTTCATCAAAGATTGGAAGACCTTCTGAGTTATGTTTGATTGCATGTTTGATTAATTCTTTAGTTTCAAAGGTGAGATGTTTTTCCCACCAGAAATGGAGCATTCTTGTGAATCCTGAAGAGAGGATATCAACAATTTCTGACTGGGAGAAATTATGGGCAGTAACATAATTGTTAGCTGTCATGGACATGTGGTGTAATTTATTTAGTATTTCTTGTTTTGATAAATTATCAATATTCCATTCATATGTCTTATCGGCAGAGACCGAAAATTGATTAGTGGAGTTATTGCTTGGTTGAATGTCTATAGGTAGGGACGTTCCTTCCAATTCTTGGAGGATCTCTTGTTTATATGACATATTCTATTTAATTGTAATTCTTGGAATGTTTGATTTATTTTGGATATTGTTCTAGAATTATTGTCAGAAGAATCTAAAGATGATTCATAGGTATGGATAACTGTAATTTTGCTCGGTTTGGCCTTTTGTTCTTTTAGAATTTGTTCTATTTTTTGGGTAATTGGTATGGGTTTGGGAGTAGGTTTACTCAAATAATTAAAATGAATTAATGGTGATTCTAACTTTTGATGAGGTGGATTTTTTTTTCAAAAATGTTATTAACCGTTGTTTCTATTTTGTCTAATTGGTTACCTATAACTATTAAGCTTTGGTTTCTATAATTATTTTGTTCAATAGTTTTCTTAACTCCTGGGTTGTCTCCAAGTGATTTAAATGGTGAAGCTGTTATTGATGTTTGAAGGTAATCAATGATGATTGTTTCAACTGGGGGATGACTGGAAGAAATAAGAGTGTTATTGGGTGTTTTTCATTTTACTTTTGTTAATGTTTGGACAGTTTTTTGATTAAGTTGATCAATGAAACCGAGAAAGAATATTTTAGATTGGGATTCAAGCATAAAGGCTTTCCAATCATGATATAATTGTTTTCTTTGTTGAATTAAAGGGTATTGATTTCTGTAAGCATTTCTTCTGGGTATATTTTCTTCAGCTTGAAAATTTTGATCTAATCTTGGATCATCAATTGTGAATTTTTTATTGAGTGTGTTTAATTGGGGATTTAAAGGGGAACAACTTCCAAATCGTTGGATGTTGGAGATGTTTGTTCTTCCTTAATTCTTGATGAGGGTTAATTCCAACATAAGTAGGGTAGCTAACTTGAGAAGTGGTTTTAATATTTTTATTTTTTGTAATTCTTCCTCTAATTCTTTTATCCGGATGTTTTTTTTTATTTCTTTATCTATGTCGCAATCTCTCCTTGACCTGGTTTCAATAGAAGTGGAACCAGTAAAGGAACGTCTGGGAGATTGGCCAAATTCATGTATTCTGGGATTATTACGAAATTAAGTTGATTCTTACCTTGCTATCATTGAATTGATGGGTGCAGTTTAAATCGGCTTGATTATGTTGTATATTGATCGGCTGATTTTCGTTAGTGAGAGACCTTTCGGAGGGGAGATGAACATCTGACCATTTAATTGTATGAGGGACTCTAATATTGGCATTTTTTGACCGCTTTAATTAGTAGGTTTGGTCTTTTTGGACATTTACTTATGGCTTGAAAATTCATATTTGTATCTGTTACTTTATAGTGGACTCTATAAATTAAGGCTAATGTTTGAGTTCCTTCAAGGACATTATAACTGGAGGTTTTAATATTTAAGGTTAAAGTTTTTAATACATGAGGATCATTGAGACTTACTGTGAAGTCTGGGTAACAATCAAAATGGATTGGACCATTAAATAGGCTTGACTCAATTATGCCAAGAGTTCTATCGTTGAAGTCGGTAAACCGAGCATCATAAAGACACAGAAGTACTGAGGCATCGAGACCTTTACTAGTTAAAGGTTTGACACCTATTTGGACTAATCCAATGTTAATGAAGTTGTGACCATCTTTTTTATATTTTTAGATTGACTCAGGACTAAAAAGCTGACAAGTTTCATGTTGTTTATTGACAGCAGAAATCTGCTCGACTGTTTTAATATGGCGTTCACTTCTAAAAGAAGTAATTGACCATTTTTTTCTATAAATTTCATTACTAGGAACTCTTAGAATATTTCAATCATTCCTATCTATATTATTGTTTGACTGGATTTCGAATTGTTCTTCATTTACTATGTTTGAGATTTTATTTAGGGAGGACCTAGAAGAACTGGAGATAACTGAGTTAGATCTGAATAATCTACTCATTTTGATAAGAAAAATGGGAGGTCGGACTCAATTTTAAGATCAGAAGTAATAAATACTTTATCTTAAATTCTTTTAACTATGATTCTCTCTGCTCCGCTCACGCCGCATCCGCTCATGCCTCACCTTGGGCCTTACTGTTTAGTTGGAGAAAAACTTAGAAAAAAGAAGGATAAGAAAAAATAATATTACTAGCAATCTTAAAAATAAATCAAGGTACCCAATTAATTACTAAAAAAATAGAAAAATAGAAAAATAGAGATCAACTCAATTACCCTGCTTAGGCGGTAGTCCGTCACCTGGGGATTGAGACGTTTTGGAACATATATCAACTCAGATACCTCTCCTAGGCATTAGTCCGCCACCTGGGGTTCAAGAAGTTTTAATAAAAGAAACTGTAACTCTTACGGCTTTGATACCAGAGGACAGCGAAATTAAGTATAGTTAGAATATGGGCTTTGGGGGTTTCATATTTTATATCCATTTTAGAACCATTGGCTTATCTTAATGACTTATATTTTTTTCAAAGTATTTAGAGGGTATTAAACCTTCCTGAATACAATTTAAGTCTGCACCTGAATCGACGAGAGCAATTGTAGTTAATTAGAAATCTTCTATTTTGATTTGCATAGAGGCATACCATTTCTTTAATTGGATTTATTTAAAGTGCTGATGGTAGCTTGTTGAGATGATTCTTCATGAATATTCACTACCACATTAAGAGACATTGTAGTTAAGTCGCCGGCCTTGTTTTTTTTTTCGCCGGAATTGTCATTACCGGCGACAAGTCGCCGGCAATGCCGTTACCGGAAATTTCTCGTCGGAGATAGCATTGCCGGCAACGGGAAAGGCCATCGCCGGTGATGTTTAGGACATTACCGGCGACGGAAGTCGCCGGCAATGTCAGCGCTGCCGTGGCCGGAATTTGAAGACATTGCCGGCGACTTAGGTCCATGTCGCCGGCAATGCTTGGAAAAATTTTGAAAGAAAAAACATGGTTCTGGATTGGGCCCAATTCCAGAACTTGCATTGAAAAACATAAACCGTACAATCATACAAGTTCAACAGTACACATAAATGTCCAATGTACAGTACAAATAGCAACGACGATACGAAAATTAACTACAACTACACGTCAGGGTCGAGGAACTTGCGGGTCAGGGTCGAAGTAATCCATGTACTCATTTGAATTCCGGTGGCTACCCTGGTCTTGCTCTGGCGTTGACTGGTGCGGTGGTGGTGGTGGATAACTAGGGAACGGAGGGACCGGGGGAGGTGTGGAGAACGGTTGTCCGGTAGTCTGAGCCTCGTACATCGTCCGTATCCATGTGAACATCTGTGTCTGCTGCTGGACCATGTTTTGGTACTCGGCATCTCTGATTGCCTACTGCTGGACCATTTGTTGGTACTCGGCATCTCTAATTTCCTGCTGCTCGGCTATCTGCCTTTTTTGCTCCTCCAACTCCCTCCGCATTCTCTGAAGCTCCGCTGCAAGGTTACGACTAGAAGTTGAACTTCTTGACCCGGTAGAGTATTCTGAAGTGTTCTTCAATACTCCTTCGCCCGCCGAGCCCATTCCCCTACAGTAGTAGGTATTCTTTCCAGTCCCGCACGCTTTTGCCATGATCTGAGCCGCTATAGGGCGATCAAGCGGATCGATCTGAGAGGCATACTGGGTGACTTCTTCCTCGGAGCAGTCAGGATGGTTAGTTCGAGCTATATTCATGGTCACTTCTGCGGTTGCCTCCTCCACTCTCGCCTAATTGAAAAGCAAAAATGAATAACGTATTAGCTAACAAAATAAATTAATATCGAAAAATAGTTTTATTAACACATGGAGAGGCGAAAGACTTACCGCTTCGTCAGGGCACTGCGGATAGAACTTCTGATGAATATACACCAATGGGTTCACTTCTTGTTGTTGCTGCGCCTTAGTTGACCAACCCAAATAGTTGAGTGAACCTGCATGATGAGCCCTGGTGTTTTTCAATCTATTCGCCCGGTTCGTCTTCGAAATCGCCTTGTTTGATAAACATATGAAAAAAAATTAGTAACTAACTATTTCAATGTGATACGATACATTAGGCTTGTAAGATATATTCAGGATGCATACCTGAGCTTTGGGGTGCTCGAAGTGGGCTATCATCCACAGCCACTCGTACTCCCTAAACCGAAATTCGCTAGGGGTAGAACCTCGGCCTAGCTCCTTGTATACAGTGTAATGGGAAGAAAGCTCGTTCTTCCACTCTTTATACCTATATTAAAACAAGGAAAAAAAGTTAGAGATATTAAAACACTTGATAAACAAAAATCTAACTCGATATATACTCAAATAACTCGAAGCACATCACCGCATATGTAGTTGACGCTCTACCCACGTGTGAATAAGAACTTCATCCACGTCAAACCACACCTGCAATATGAATATATAAAAGGTAAAATTATATATTTATTCGGACTTAATTAATAAATGTAAAATTTACGTAATGAAAATACGATTTAACTCACACTCAGTGCATTATGCACTTGCATCTTCACGTAGATGGGCACAGATTCCCAATCTGGCCAAAGCATTGGGACCTTGTCCCTCACGATCGCACCGGCCATGCTGACATATTTTCGCGTGGTGTCAAATGTCTCGATCACCTCGCCATCCTCATTGGCCCTTATGGGCGTTTTCCTTCCCCCGGTGGCCTGCTCAAGTCTCTTCCCGGTGCAGGTGCCTCTAGCCTCTTTCCGTTTTCCAGTCCCATTAACGAAATTGCCTAATAATACAATGTCAACAAATTGATATCATTAATTGAACCTATCGTAAGTCTTAAGTAATAATTAATTAATCAATCTGATTTTAAATAAAATTTACCTGCATCGTCCGTTTGTTGGTTGGTGCACCTCACACTCCAAAGATACACGGGGTCGAACGGGAGGAAGTTGTACGCTTCCTCCACGCTTAAGAACTCCGGCCGTCTTTCAACATAAACAGGCATTCCCCTATCATCAAATTCAGGGATGACAGGAATCTCATCGGGTAGGAAGAGACCGGACGGCGGAGATAGACGAGGCCTGGACGATGAGGCGCCAGCACCACCATGTGTCTCAGATGATTCCCGTGAAACGGGAGTAGGCACCGGGCGAATATGGGGCATTCGGATTGAGGGAGTTTCTGATGCCCCCGTTGACTGTCGCTCGTCTGAGGCTCTGCCACCGGAGGGACGTCTGCTGACTGAGGCTCGAGCCTCGACTTCCGGTTGCACGGCTCTTGATCGTGCAGCTTCCTCCTCAGCTCGCGCATCCAGCAAGGCTCTCGTGCGAGCATTCATCATTGGCCCACTGCACGTGTTGCTAACTGCGGGTGAGGAGGAAGCTTGACTACTGCTCCCTCCACTATTTCGGGAACCTCTCCGAAGCCAATTTACCGCAAAACCTCCTGGACACCGTAATAGTCATGGATTCGGTTCTATAACAAATCGGAACCAGAACGGTTTGGAACCGGAACTGTTTAAACCTGGAACCGTTATGTTACAAACGGTTATGATTACAAACAGTTCCGGTTCCAAACCGTTTTGATTCTATAACAAATCGGAACCGGAACGATTTGGAACCGGAACTGTTTGAACCTGGAACCGTTTGGAACTGGAACCGTTATGTTACAAACGGTTCCGGTTACAAATAGTTCCGGTTCCAAACCATTCCGGTTCCAAACCGTTTCGGTTCTATAACAAATCGGAACCGGAACGGTTTGGAACCGGAACCGGAACCGTTTGAACCTGAAACCGTTTGGAACTGGAACTGTTAGGTTTCAAACGGTTCCGATTACAAACAGTTCTGGTGCTAAACGGTTCCGGTTTAAAACCGTTCTGGTTCCAAACTATTCCGATTCCGATTTTTCACCTTAATTTATACGTTAAATTAACAACTATATCACCTTAATCCAAATACGTTAAATTCCGATTCCGATTTTTCCTACATTATACGTTAAATTAACAACTATATCACCTAACTTAACATATATACATACATCATTTCCGGCTTTAAATTTTCCACATATATATATACATCACATATACACTTTGTATACATCATGCATCTTAATTTCACCTAATTTTCACACATATATATATATACATCACATATTAATCCAAATCACCATAGCTAATTAATTTTCCACATTTTTCAAACATACGTATATATATACATTGCATATAAATTAATTAATTTTTCACATATATACATCACATATATTTCTCCTTCACCCCACAATTATCCACATTAATTTGCCACAATTTTCAAACATACCTTAATTATATTTTCCAAATATTTTCCACATGCATACATACATCCCACAATTATCAAAAATTAATTAATCAAAATGCATAAAAATAAAATGTGTATTGAGAGAGAGGGAGGGAGAGAGAGGGGGAGAGAGAGTGAGGTATTACCTGCCATGCTGGAGCTCGACTCAACTCTTGTCCGGCGACGGAGGTGAGGGGAGGAGGAAGAGGAGGAGGGGAGGTGAGGGGAGGGGAGAGGGGAGGAGAGGAAGAGAGGGGAGGAGAGGAAGAGAGGATTGAGGAGAGGGTTGAGATGAAGAGAGAGGGGTTTTAGGGTTTGAGAGGGAAGAGGGAGAGGAAGAAATGGGGAGCAGCTCGAGCTGCATTTTCTGGAAATACCGCCACCATTGCCGGCGAGTTACATGGTAACTCTTTGGTAATGACATTACCAACGAGTTGCTTATCAACTCGTTGGTAATGTCATTATTTCCCGAAGATTATCCGATCGACCTATTTCCGACCAATTTCCGACTAAATAATTTCCGACAACATTTCCGACACGATTTCCGACTACGTACAATTTCTGACTACATTTTCCGACTATATTTTCCGACTACAATTTCCGACAACGATTTCCGACATGATTTCCGACTACAATTTCCAACGTACTAAGGATTATAATCTTAATCATCTTCATCACTTGAGTCTGACTCGGTTTCATAGGTAACCTCTGGCAATATGTGCCGCTCCTCGTCATCTGAATCAGCGGCAACTTCATATGGATTAACATCAAGAAGTTCTGCTCCAGTAATTCAAACCACACTCCTAGATCTCACATTATTAAGGTGAATCGTAGATGATTCCGGAATGTCAAAAGCGTTCGGCTCTTGGTATGCAGTAACTTCCTCATCATCTGCGGTCTCACCAAGTGTGGCAGCACTGTATATGTTTCTATGAGCAACATGGTTAACCACCTTCCACGGGACTTTGTTAAGAATATCGTCAAGGTAAAACACTTGTTTTACTGATGAGGCAAGAACGAAAGGGTCATCTTTATACCAGCTAGTAGCAGTATTCACCGAAAATGTTTCGTACTGATCGGTCATTGTGTTCTCCGGGCTAGTATCAAACCATCTACACTTGAACAAGTGCACTTTCATGCGGTTCCCATAAATTAGTTCAACAACTGAATGAAGGACACCGTAATAGTCAACGTCATCCTGCCCACCATGGACCATCACCCCACAATTCTGTGTTTTCAGTCGGTCGTCTCGATTTTCACATATAAATTTCACGTCATTGACCTGACACATCGAGTAAACTTTTGAAGCTATCTGTTTCATCGCCAGGACCCTCAATTCGTTTAACCACTCTGGGCAACCATCATCTGATACATGGTTCATCTGAAAACATTTCCAAATACGTACACAAGAAATTATGAACATAGAAACCACAAAACCACGTACGTACACACATGTTATATAAGGATATATATAAAAATAGACCTATACACATATACCCTTACCCATTGACCAAAGTAGTTTGCAAACGTCCTGTTGTGGTAATCAACATTTCCGGCAATAGCAGGGCAGTGAAGATGATAGTTTTTCCAATATTGTACTTCTTCACAGTTAATCAGTACCGACCAGTGGGCAATGGCTACCTTATTTCCATCCAACTTGTACGACTTTGGCAAGCTTCCCTGTACTACCACGTCATTGGAGATGATAGAAAGGTTGAACTGGGGTTCATCTATCAGCATCTGTTGTTGGGGGTCCTCAAGCGCTCCCAAATACACTTTGGTGTACGTTACACACTCGTGCGCAACATATGCTTCAGCGATACACCCTTCAGGTGCATATTTATTCTTCACATAGTCCTTGTAGGCTCCCAATTGTCTACAAGTTAAGAAGTGCGCGCATGTTAACTTACTTAAAACCATAAGAATTTACATATAAAAACAGAGGCAAACCAAATGTATGAATCATTTGTACCTTTCCATGGGATACATCCAAGTGTAGTGTACGGGACCGGTAAGAAACAATTGTTCGGGAAGATGGATCATCAGGTGAGGCATGATGTCGAAAAAATTTGGGGGAAATATCCTCTCAAGCTTGCACATGATAAAAATGATGTCATCTTACATCTCCCTGAGGTATGATTTTTTAACTTCCCTGGTGCATAACTTCTGAAAGAATCTTGACAAGGCCATCAACGGCTCCACCACCTCTTTGGGCAGGTACCCTCGAATGAAAATAGGGAAAAGGCGTTGAAGCAGTACATGGCAGTCATGACTCTTTAATCCGTACATCTTATTGTCCCGGAAGTTAACACACCTGCTTATATTTCCTGCATAGCCATAAGGATACCTGCATATATATATATATTTATATATATATATATTTATATATATATATAGCCATAGGCAACAATTATATTTCTCGCATATAACCATAATCCCGTAAAAATTTAAGGCCAAATTCCTGCATAGCCATAAGAATATATACCTGACATTACTCAGCCACCGAAAAATTGCATGCTTATGCTTCGGCTCTACGGTGTAAGGAGCTTGCGGCATTTTTCTCTTACCATCTCTTAACCACAAATGTTTCCGCAGACCCATTGCTTTCAGATCAATGCGTGCCTTAGGGATGTCTTTTGTTTTCCCCTCCAAGTTAAGAACTGTGCCCACAACACTTTCACACACATTCTTCTCTATGTGCATGACATCTAGGTAGTGTCTGATAGGCAACCTGGGCCAGTATGAGAGTTTCCAGAATATGCCCTTGTGTGTCCAAAACTTATACCTTTCGGGCTTGTCTGGAATTGACGCGACTATGTCAGGATGATTGCTCAGTTGGCCAAAATCATATTCATTCAACACTTCCAAAATTTCTTCCCCTGTCCATCGCCTGGGTGCCACACCTGTTTCCACAGTCCCATCAAACGCGTATGGATCCTGCCTAAATGGGTGATCATATGGAAGCCAACAACGGTGACGCATCTGAACAATTTTACTGCAATGAGGACTGCAACAATCAACCGTCATGCACTCTGAACAAGCCCTGTAACCCCTAGTAACGTTGCCTGACAACATACCGCGGGCAGGAAAATCACTGATGGTGCCAACAAGCATGGCATGCATCTGGAACATCTCATTTTTGAACCTATCGTAAGTGGGGTGGCCACACTCACTCAGGGTACTTGAGCTCCTCAATCAAAGGCCTCAAATACACATCGAGACACTTGCCTGGATAACCCGAGCCCGGAATTAACAGAGTGAGCATATTGTATTCCTTCTTCATGCACATCCATGGTGGAAGGTTGTACGGTACCAAAATAACTGGCCATATACTGTATTGAAGACTCATGTTGCCAAAAGGGTTGAATCCGTCAGATGAGAGCCCTAGCCAAACATTTCGGACCTCTGCTGCAAAATGATCAAACTCCCTGACCATGTGCTTCCAAGCCTCTCCATGTGCTTCCAAGCACACATGAACAACCGCTCCAGCCTATCAATAAGCGGGAAATATCGAAGTATCTTCACAGCTTTCTTATTGCCTGCAGGAGTCAACTTATACCTTTCTGTAAAACATACCGGGCAGGCTTCAAGGTCTTCGAGATCTTTTCCTCAGAAGAGAATACAATCATATCTGCATGCATGGATTTTGATGTAGGAAAGCCCAAGATCTTTCAGGATATGTCGCACCTTATGATGAGTGGTAGGGAGATGATGACCGGGTGGCAGTAGCGAAGCAGTCCACTTCAACCAAGAATCAACAGCTTTGACATACATTTTGTTCTCCATTTTTAGCTGCATCACTCTCATCACACTTTCAAGAACAGTCTTACTACAACCGTCATACAACGGAGTCTGTTGCAATGCAATCAGGTTGTTGTACTTGTCCATATCGCTTGTGTTGACATGAGCTCCAGGTAATGGCTCGACTGGCTCAATATGGGGGAAACCCTCAATGACGGGAGGGACATTTGGTGCTTCATCAGCAAATACACCGCTCTCATGAGGAAACATATCATTGATTAACATCGATGTTGGATCATAGGATGAACTGCCCCTCTCAGCAAAATCTCCATGATCATAGCGTGGACTTGCCCTCTCACCAAATTGTACATGATCATGCAGACCCGCTAACGATGTTTCACCGTGATAAATCCAACAAGTGTACTTATCCCAAAACCCGTATTTACTCAGGTGCTTATGGACTTTATCAATGGGAAAACGAAATCGATCGCTGAAACACTTACATTCTTTACACGGGCAATAATGAAGTGTAGTGTCTCCACAATTAGCCTTCACAAAATTCACAAAACTCCTAATTCCCTGGTGATATCTGACATCCCATCTTTCGAGGCTCATCCAACTCTTGTCCATCCTGAAAATTCTAACAATTTTACGTATTATATATACACACATTCACTACTAATCATCGACGCGATATCTCAATTCAACTCTAATTAAATCAACACATGCATGCATATATATATCGATCTAATCTCTGAATTCGATTCAGTACTCGATGATGGTATTCTTCTTTTTTCTGTTCAAAATGTATTTGACTAGGTAGGAGGCTCTCTTAAGCCTGACTCCGATAGCACTACGATAATACCAATCGTTGATTCAGACACAAGATAAGATTAACTACAAGCAGTTTTCTCGTTTCGGTGACATCAACAACATTTCGTATCTCACGAATTGGATTTGATCAACACACATATATATATATACATACACATATACGTATATATATACGTACCTATATATATATATAGCTTCCCGAATGATCGAGTTTTCGACGCGCGCCTTAATTTTGACAATATATACCGAAGGATCGATTTCGATCAGAGCGTTTTCCTTCTTTCGATTTCACCGGATTTTTTTCGATCAAAATGAATGAGCTGCTGCGATCTACATCTAATATAAGAGGCATTTCCGGCGATTCATTAAATCGCCGGAAATGGAGACATTACCGGCGACTTTATGCCGGAAAATCGCCGGTAATGTTTCAAAACATTACCGGCGACTTCCTCCGTCGTCGGCAATGTCAAGCCAAACATTGCCGGCGAAATTCCGGCCGGAAAATCGCCGGCAATGTTTGGGTTGACATTGCCGGCGACGGAAGAAGTCGCTGGTAATGTTTTGAAACATTACCGGCGATTTTCCGGCGACATTACCGGCGACGGAGTAAGTCGCCGGTAATGATGAACATTACCGGCGACCGGAAGGTCGCCGGCCTTGTCTCTGGTAATCTCGCCGGTAATGTCTCCATTTCTGGTAGTGATTTAGAATAATATCTTTGTCCAGGTATTGGAATTTTAAGAATTGATTCTCTATTTTTATAATATTTAAATCGTGTTTGATTTCTTCATTTTCATGAATTAGTTTTTGATGGTTTTGGTGTAGTGATTGGATTTGTGTTTTAATAGTTTTTATTTTTTGTTGTAGGTCTTGGATGGTTATTTCTTTTTTTATTAGTCTGAAATTTTTGGAATGTTGTAGTAAGACAAATTTTTGGTGGTGATATGTTTACAATGTTTTTTCTTGTGTAATTAGTTTCTTTAATTTTTTGTTATATTATGTTTGTAATTTACATAACTTTATTAATATAATTCAGTGTTTCCGGTTTGAATAATTTTATGTTTACTTATGGCTTGTAAATTCATATTTGTACCTGTTATTTTATAATAGACTCTATCATCCACCAATCTCCAAATCCTATTTTTGTCTCCCCGCAAATCTCTAGAGGGCTTCCTGATTTTTCTGACGCCGTCATATCAACCTCAAATCAACTCCGCCTTCTCATATTTCTTAAACATTTTGTTTGAAATCTCCGGGAAAAAAAACCAACAAAGTTCTATACTTTGTGTCAAAAGTTTCAAGCTTTATATAAATATGGATGCTTTGCATGAGATGTTGGAGATAGCCAAAACCGAGTACACAGACTTTGTGGTGCTTTTGGGTCCTTTGTGGACAGCTTTCTTGATCGGAATTGTGATCGGATGGGCATGGAAGCCAAATTGGGCAACATTTGGGCAGGAATTATTGAGCTACATTGATCATCAGTCTAATAATAATAAGAAGAACTTGGATATTTCCATGCCTACTTCGGCGTCTCGGTCTTTTATGTCACCATCAAAAGGGTTCACAAAAGGGTTCTCATCTGCACCGTGCTTGTTTCAAGGCTATGAAGCTTGGTTCATTAACCATGCAGTGCAGAAAAGGATCTCACCTTCACCAACAGAATTTGATTAGCGCAAGTATACTAAATCATGCACTTTGATTCTATTCAACACATTTTTGAAGGTGCTCATTAAACTTTGTACATGTTGAGTTGTGTAGTACATCACAGTTGGATGAGAGGAAGTCTGAGATTGTGTCCGAGGAGGATGTACAACATTTATGTAGGCTTGCGGATGTGAATGATGGAGGTCCGATTTGGACACATGATGGAACGTTCCACACCAACTATGAGCTATCAAGGTTGGCGTAGGGATCCCAAGGTGAATTTGTTTCCTTAATATCTGACTATAGTCATCAGATCGAAAATTCTATAATGTTCCGAAGTATAACAAACTTCCTAGTTTTGGAGCGTTGGATAAATGCTGCGGTCCTCACTTTTGAAGAAATGAAGTGATTCAACACTCAAGAATTTGGGAGTTTTGGTACTCCGGAGCACTGTAAAACACCCCAGTCATCAGATTATGAGGGATGAACTTGGTTTAATTTTGTAAAAAAAATAAATTAGAATTTAATGTTTCAAATTATGTGGAAGTATGTTACATTGTTTCATGTTTGTCTTGTTAGATTGGTCCTCCTCAGTACCGTAGCAGGACTGTGTATGAGGATGCGACGCCGGAGTTAGTCAGGGACTTCTTTTGGGATGATGAGTTTCGGTTAAGGTGGGACGAAATGCTTAGTGATGCTACTACTTTAGATGAGTGTCCAACCACAGGAACCATGGTTGTTCAGTGGATAAGGAAGGTGAGACTTGTATTTTGGTGATTGATACAGATACTTATTCCTAATGGCATTGCCTGTGCTTAATTGTTCGTCGCTACATTGCTTTCGTTCTGCAGTTTCCGTTCTTCTGTAAAGACAGGGAATACATAATAGGACGTCGCATTTGGGAATCAGGAAGGATGTACTATTGTGTGACAAAGGTATGAAAATTCGGTTATATGTATGACGTTTATGTTTTTGTTCTTGTTCTTGTCTCACTTCACTTCCTTTGATGATTTCATCTGCTCTTTCAATCCCATTTTGTGTTGAGAATTGGTACATATTGGATACATGAATGTTTTCTCTTGTTTTGTTGTAGGGAGTACCCTATCCTTCTATGTCAAGGCATGACAAACCTAGATGTGTTGATCACTACTAAAGTTGGTGCATTCAAGCAGGTAATAGATGCTAGACTTCTTTTGATCTCATCAATGTCACATATGTATATTCAGTATATGCTTTGGTTTCATCATCAAGTGGCCTTGTTAATTTTGTACATAACCTGCAGCGGAATCAAGATACGGCGATGGCCAGCTGACAGCATGTGAAGTTCAACTGTTTCATCACGAAGATATGGGAATCCCTTGGGATATTGCGAAACTTGCAGTGCGAAAAGGAATGTGGGACACTGTCAAGAACATAGAATCCGGCTTGCGTGCTTACCAGAACGAAAGGGCATTAAGAGGACCAATATCTCAGGCTGCCTTTATGGCTCAGATCAACACCAAAATAAATCTAGAGCACATAAAAGCCTCCTCGGCCACTGAGGACTCGTCGCAACAAATTGCAGTAGAGACTAAATGTGACAAACCTTTCACTGGGAACATGCAAAATCTCATCATCGTTGGTGGGAGCATTCTCCTTGCTTGCACTCTTGGCAGAGGATTTCTTGTGAAGACAGTAGTATTCGGCGTGGCCTATAAGTTCAAAAATTCAGGGAAGAAATCGGAAACAAATGTTGGATCTAATTCGTAATCAGCATCCTAATTTAGTCCATTTCTTCAACATGAGACGAAGAGTACAATAGTATAGTTAGTAACATTTCCCACTCTTATGTGAAAGATGAGAGGTTGCTCTTTCTGTTGTATACTTGATAAACTATAGAGCTGTATCCTGAATATGGACACATTTTGTAGCTGTATATAACTGAACTAGGCAGACTGCTACTGAACTAGGCAGCATTTGTAACTTCATCATAAAATCTCAAAGAACAGAGTTAACAGAGCTAAAGATCATGACTTTAAATTTCAAAGTCTAATATCCAAAGATCATGACTTTAAACTATATCTGATTACAATTCTATGTCCACATGGTGCATCAGAGCTAAAGGTGAAGGGGATCCTCAGCAAGGAAGAATGGTTTCGAAGCACCGTCAAGCTCCAACGCAAACCTTGGCAATGATGGCATCTTTCTGGTCTTGATCTCTTGCAGCTGCTTATCTTCTTGTTTACTGCTCACAGATGATAAAGATACGACCACCGGCTCCGATTTGTCACCGGAGTTTCTGCACAATCCTAGGCCCAACTTCTGAATTGTATCCATTGAGAACATCATAGCTGATAGGAACTGGAACTCTTTGCTTTGAATTTCGATGACTTTCGTTGCAAAATTGGAGCAAGGGGAGAAGGTATTTATACAACGAGATTGAAACGTGGATGGTAAGGCATTCGTTATTTTCCAAACACTACAAGGATGATAGAGACTTCCACATCACAAATGTGTCAAGACTCGTGAGGATTCTAGAAGCACAAATGTGAAAATCTAGGTCCTTTCACTACTATGGACCAAAGGGTGACAATCAGATCAACATACAGCATATAATCGACTTTTGCGATACTAACCACCCACATCGAAACTATTGGATAGGATATTGTCGTTAAAATCTTAAAACTAGCCAACATGTTATAGTAGAAAGATAAAGTTCCATCAACTACCAGAAACTCCGATTGGTATTATTGGCCAATATCAACAAGACTATAGCTATGAGCTTCCTACATTATTTATCGATAGTCTTCTAATCATCATCGCCGAACAAGCCCCCAATGTCCCCATCACTTTCTTCCTCTGGTTCATCCTGTACATTTCAAGAAAACAGAAATCAAATTCCGATTGACAATGTCGAGAGCCTAAGTAACTAAGCAAATCACTCAGACAACAACAAAGCTCCAACACTTTAACCCGAACCAAAATAACAACTCACAAAACAAGCTACATTCTCACCTTCTTCTTCTCCTCAGCGGCAGGAGCAGCAGCAGTGGCTGCGGCACCAGCAGACGGAGCCGATGCGGCAACTGGAGCAGCACCAGCACCAACTCCGACATTGGTTGTAAGGTCATCGAGGTTCTTCATCTCAGCAAGCTTAGCAAAGAGGTTAGGCCAGTAAGATTCCACAGTGATACCGGCAGCTTTCACCAAGGTATCAATCTTCTCAGCCTATTTCAACCAATGTCAACAACCAACCAAATGTTATAATCATCGCCGCAAACCATCACAGAACTCACACAAATAGGTTATCAATCTTCTCACCAGTGTCAATAAACATCACAAAAAGAGAAAACAATCAACAACAAACAGAGGAGTACATCTTCTTCACAATTCATAAACACAAAGCAAAGGTCAGTGTACAAACACAAACCAGAATATATATATCCAATTCCAAACATCAATTTTGCCATAAGAACTACGATGTGATCACAGCCTAGGTTTCTAAATAAGCTCATATTAGTCATATATATATCATACTAGGCTAAAATCAGAAAGTATGGCTGAAAATTAGGGTTTACAGAGAATGCAAAGAGTGAGATTGAGGTCCTTACAGTGATTGGGATGCCTTCGTCATGAAGAATCATGGCGGCGTAGGAGCAAGCAACTTCACCGGTCGACATTGTTATCGCTCAAAGCAAAGATTCCGATCACAAATCTGAAACGAAGATCCAAATTATTAGGGTTTTGATTCGAAGTAAAAATTGAGGTGCGAAAAACCAAAGAGAGTTAGAGAGAGAGAGAGAGAGAGAGACGAACCTGTTTGAGAAAAGGGGGCGAATATGGGGTGCAGCGTAGAAAGCGTTTTGTAAAACGGAGTTTTATATAGGGGTTGAGAGGGCCCCGGGGTTTTTTTTATTAGGAGGAATGCCACGTCTTACACAGTTGGGCCGTTGTAGACCCATTAGTTTCAACTTTCTTTCACCATCTTAGGCCCATCAGTTTCTCTTGAAATCTCATAATTTTCATTTAATTTTGGTGAATATAAACTTTAATCTCATAGATAAATGTGGTTATTGTTTTAGGAGAAAAGTATGTAGATTGAAAATTGTAACTTTTTTATTGATAGAATGTCTTAAATATAGGTCGATACAATCTGTTACAATAATTGTCCCGATATAATAAGGATTCTCTGTATCTATATGTATACTAATCCGTATCTAATTAGAATAAGGCACATATCGGAAGTTACGGAGAATAAATCTCCTTAAACACTCCCTCTTGTGTCGATGACCTAAGGAATGATGCATAACTTGTTGCCTCACTAAAAACCTCGCCAAGCAAACAAAAACATCATGGGTAAAACAAAAGTTTGGGCAAAGGGAAAAAGAGTACAACGCATCAACTACAAAACCTACTACATGTGACATAGACTCCCCCTGATGTCTACAGAAATGTAACTCCCCCTGACTGTAAACTCAGTCATAGAGTCCAGATAACTTACGCATATCAACGTGTCTCACGTGTTTCACAAATGTAGATTTAGGTAATTACTTGGTAAACAAGTCTGCAACATTATCAATGGAACCAACCTGGTTCACTTGGATAATCAATAATCACTACTATTGCTGATTGTAGGAGTACTTTGGCGAAAAGAGTTAAGTATGACACCCTTAATGTAAACCAACTTCATATGTTCAATGTAAATCACATTATCCTCAAAGAGGTGAGTTGATGTTGTCATAGTAGTTAATAATCCACTAGACCCTCGAATGTGGTGTATTATTGACCTAAACCAGACACACCCATCAATAGCTTCATAGGAAGCTTTAATCTTTATAATAGTTCGAGGAAGTAGCAATAAGAGTTTGCTTTGTTGTTCTCCAAGAAATTGTCATGTTTCCCATGATGAATAACCTATGTGGGAACATCTTGTATATGGGTCAGAGAAGTACCAAATATCAGCAAATCCAATCAACAGGTGTTTCGGTATAAGGGGATTGCAGTAAAATTACTCGCAGCAGGAGAGGACTTCGACGGGTCGAAATTCTCACTCGACTGGTCGAGCAGATAGTTATGTCCAATCCAGGACACCAGTTTCGACGAGTCGAAACCATTTCTTGACGGGTCGAAGGACCCCTTCAGGTAATCACAATTCATTGCATTCGACGGGTCGAGAGATATGTTTGATGGGTCGAAATACCCAGAACTTAAATGCTGCGATTCAACTATATCTTGACCAGGATTTTCATGTTTCTCTCTATTCTTTGTAAGGGAAGAATAAGCCTCAGTCAATGGATCACTTCAAGTACCTGAATATTTGTTTTACTCCATTCCAATGACTTTACGTAGGCGCATACTGAGAAGAAAATGTCTGGATGTATATACTGAGTTAAATTCAACCAAGCTCTAATTGTACTAAGATATAGAACATCAGCTTCAAAAGTTCCTCATTATCGTCTTTTCAAATGAAATGGATCATTTTGATTTTCAGACTACAAACAATCATTAGTGTACTAATAGGGTATGCTTTGTTCATTGCATGATTAGACATAAGCAAACTGGTGAATAAGAATTCAACTAACTCGATGTACCGTCTCTAAACCAAGACTTAATCGAGTTCTACCAAGGTGTATCATCTCAAATACAGATTTCAAGTAGCTAACCGTCTCATTTATCTCATTAAGAGTTCCGATAATGTTCATATCATCAACATAAACTGCTACTATAGCAAAACCTAAACTTGTTCTTTTAATGAACAGGCGAGGGCATAAGTCATCATTCTTGTATCCCTTCCCAATCAAGTAGTCCCTAAAATGTGTATACAACATCATACTGGATTATTTCAATCCATATAGTGAACGTCTCATTCTAATCTCATGAGGACTCCATAGTTTAGAGTTACTTGATTTGGGTAGAACTATGTCATTCAGCACTGTCATGTATTCCCGATATAGATATATTGTAACCACAACTATAAGCTGCATACTTAGTATTTTGGACACTACTTTTTTTTAGAAATATTTTGGACACTACTAAACTGATAAGGTAGCGGAAAACAATGATGTCCATGACCAGAGAATACATTTTTATAATCAATATTAGGGCATTGAGAGAATCCTTGCGCCACAAGTTCTTCTCATTTTTCTTCCAAACATAGACTCATTTATGTCTAACCGGCATACCATTTGATGGTTATACTATTATCATACCGAAAATTTGTCATTCGTAAAAGAGTCTAGTTCAGCCTAGATTGCAACTTTCCATATCGATCAATTTTCTCAACATTGACTGTTGACAATCTGCAACATAGCAATGTTCCACTTCATCGTTGTCAATTTCTGAGTGACAGGATAAGTAAACACATCATCAACGAACATGGAAGAACTATCCATAATAACGCTAGCATTTATTTCACTTGGTGAGACTTCTTTGTTTACTGACATCGTCATTGACTCTAAGGCGTCCCCCAGTATTTGTAAATGTCGAATTTAGATACAATTGCAGTCAGAAACAATCTTATATGTTGATGATAAACGGTTGTGCCTTGATGGTTTACCTTTTCACCGGCAACTCATCAGTGAATTTTGATCGACGTTACACCCTCACTATAGGTAGGATAAACACTACATTACCCGGGTGTTGCATTAACTTGCCCAATATCAAGGAATTTCAACCTTGCAGGATTTACAGCATGTATAAACGATCTCGTCATTCTCATGATATAAGTAAAGAAGTCAGGCATAAAGTTTATTACTTTATGAAGATCAAGAATACATTGCATTTCAATCTCAAACTGAGATGTGCGGAGATCATAGTGAGATATAGTGGGGATATACCACGTCGATTTCCAACGTTAATCCAGAATGAAACCATTCTTATCTCCTCCTAACGGTGAGAAGTATGTCTCATCACAATGACTATCTACAAAACTAGTAGTAAAGAGATCGCATGTCAAAGGTTCTCAATAGCGGACAAATGTTGGAGAATCATAACCAACATAAATGATTAATCGACATGGATGACCCATTTGATACGCAGTGGAAGCGTAGTAGGCACATAGCAACCATATATGCGTATATTTGAGATATCAGGCTCAGATCCAGTGACCAACTGGTACGCACTAAATGATTGGTGGTTTATGGGTATTAAGCGAATAAGCATAACTGCATATAACATTTCATATCCCCAAGTAGATACCAATAAATTAATATACATTACCATAGATCTGGCCACAAACTTTAACCGCTTGATTTGTGCCTCTGCTTAAACCGTTCAATGAAAGAACATGGGGAATCGGGATATTCAACAACACTCTCATTCAATATGCAATAATCAACAAAATATTTTGATGTTGACTCTCCTATATTAAACCAATCTAAATGACCAGATTAAATTATTCGGGTGGTGAGCCTGAATCTTAATAATAAATTCTAAGAGTTTTGAAATGCAGCGTAGCATGTGGATAGCAAAGACGTGTGACCGATGCATCGATGCAGCAATCAAAACCATATATAAATAGTCCACATATCAGTTTAATTTATCCACAAATAGATTCTTGGAATCTATAGAGAAAGAAATATATGTCTTCAACAAAAGATTGTCATGCATGTAAACAACATTATAGACATAAACAAGCTTTACAAAACGAGCAATGTGCATCAAAGATTACAATATATGAATCTTGTGGGATAACGCACAACGCCTCAACGATATGTTGCCAAGATAGTGCTGCACTTGTCTTGAAGACCGAGCCTGAACCGAGTGGAGTAATCTCAGTTCCCCCATCTAAACCGATGGTTTTAAACATTCTCACATGCTTATTTACTTTTAAGAACAGATGACCATGCGAATTTCTCAATAGGTTGACCATCGAAGTGCAAAGGCTTATATAAGGCTAAGACACACATAGTAATATAAGTGACTGCATTAGATACAATGATCCAAACCGTAGTAAGATATAAACCACTACAAATCCTCATAAACTTCTCCAGATTGCGTCGTTGGCAGCATTCTTCGAAAATTAGACACAAAACTTTCTTCCATTATCACAATGTTATGTCTAAGTGAGAAACGTTGGAACAAATTTATTCAAATTGGAGAAAGGTTTGGATAGTAACACTCAATCTCGCCATCATATATCAACAAAATGATGTCAATCAAACAGTCTTTGAATCCAAGACATTGCGAACACTTTAAGTGAATACTTAAAAATTTCAACGGGTGTAACCCATGTTGAGTGCTAATATGGTATGATAATACATAAATACAATCGTTGTATAACAATATCTAATCGATCAAAAAGACCGTTGTATTTTAAGTTTCATGGCATGACATAAATCGATGTATAAACAACACCTGGTGCTGAAATCCAGGTTGGTCAATTTAGATCAAAAAATTTTCAACGGAAAATTTTGAAATGACTGATGTATAAACATATCTAAAAACATCACATCCGGGTAATATCTTTTACGGGTCAAGGAAAACCCAAAATAGGATGATGATTTTTTGATACTGATTTTTGACGGATCAAGTGATATTTTTGAATGGTCAAAATAGTGTCCAGGGGAATACATTTTATGGGTCGAACTAATTTTCGACGGGTAAAAAAAAAACCTAAAACCGATATCGATTTTTCGATATCTATTTTCGACGGGTCGAGATCAATTTTTTATGGGTCAAAATTTGACATAGTTCGAGGCATGAGCAAATATTCGACTGGTCGAGCTAAATTTTCAATGGTTCGAAGAAAAATTCGACGGGTCAAAAAATGTGAAAAACCTATCCAAAGTGGAACATTCGACGGGTCGAGGAAAATCTCGACGGGTCGAAAAATGTCCTAAGATCAAAAATTGCCTTTTTCGTATCCCGTCCTTACTGTATCATTATGTTATTATGCCATATACAATTGTAAACATTGAACCATACATAAGAGTTGTATGAAATAGAACATTCTCAACACTTTCATATACCGAAATATAGAGAAATTTCATTACTCGCTAACAAGTACAAGTTACATCATAGATGTCTTATTCTATATCGAATAAAAAATAAAGTTTCAAAACATGACTAAAACCAAGTCAAAAGGAAAAACAAAACTTGATTACATAGCAAAGACATTAGCCTAATACTTAGATTACTCAAAAATCGCAGTCTCCAGACTTGCTTTTGTATTGTCTTCTATTATCAGATTTGCTTCACCGCAATCATCTATCTCAAGAATTTCAGTGAAGTTAATTCTCATGTGCCAGATTGAAAGTTCTTGCACTTCTTGTAGGCATGGTATTACTTGTGCATGTGCTTAGTAGAACAACACCTATAGCAAGATGACAAGCACAAAGTAGAAGCAGAATGTGAAAAATACTCATCATTCCTAGAACCGGAATTGGAATGATTCTTATTGGAGTTGTAGTGAATGTTGTCATGGCGAGTCCAATCCAAATTTCGACTATGCTTTCCTTTACCATGACCATTGCCACATCCTCCATGTCCACCATGGTTATTGTAAGGCTCGGAACGATCGTTCCTCCTATCCTTACATGTCTTCTCACCAGTATTGTATGACTCATGGATATTTTTTAGTAACGGTTGGCCGAGCGTTATTGGTGAGAAAAATCTCATGAATTCGCTCATTCTTGGTCATCACACTTGTGAGATCATGGAATGATCTGAGTTACCCTTGCGTATAATATATGCAGTATTTGTGCTCAAGGATGTTCATCGAGGTAGGAAATGTGCTTAAAGACTTCTCGATCATAGCTTGTTCAGTCTTGATAATGTCACGTACACTCAACTCAGACTGAAGCTCTAGCTTGATTACAAGCATAAATATTTGGATAATCCAATAACCGGATGAAATCACATCTTTCTCTCAGTTCATGAAGTTGTTCATTATACAAATTATTGAACAAGCTTGTGAAGTCACCCACAAAACCGCTGGGTCATTCTTTAGCAAATACTTTTCTTTAGAACTGGATGTATATTCCGCCTCAAAAACATGACGACTTAATCTTTATAAGCTAGAGTTGGTGACTCAATACTAGGTGGTGGTGGTGGTTGGATTATATCCGTCAGATTCATACTGAGAAGCGCGTTCTCAACATCTGACACCCAATAATAATTTTCTGCTCCTTGAGGATCAATGATATCAAATTCAAGCCGTTCCGGCTCAATTGATGTCATCCACAAGCGAAACACGAGATATAATTAGTTTAACGATCAAAAAACCACGATCACTAATATCAAGTGTAAGGAATAAGAACGTGATCCATGTTGTATGGTCACAAAAATTGATTTATAAACGGTAGTTCAAAACCACGCCCAGCAACCGTGACAAAACCGTCACATAGTATCAATTTTCATTTCATTTCTTTTCTTTTCTTTTCTTTTCATTTCATTTCTTTTCTTTTCTAAACCGTGACTCCCCCAAGACCATCACTTATACTCTATGAATATAGGTCCATAGGAACTAGGGAAAATATGCAATATAAATAACTCATATCACAATTATCATCAATTTAGATATAGGATTTTGCGGTAAATAAGTTTAATCTTAGATCTATAGATTCAAGGTTTAGAAAAATTGACCTCGAGGGTGTTATGCTCGGTATGAAAACTTCGCTATGAAAGAAGTTCGAAGAGAGGAAACACGTCCACCAAACTTCCAGCAGATGTAGGATGCCTTCTTCTTTTTGGGAAGACTGACCTTTTCCACTTAATAGGCCATAACATTCGCTAGACATATCCGAATTGAGATTTTTCAGATGTTTTGAAAAATAGACATTTGGAGCTTCCGCGAGTATAAAGATCATCCTCTAGTTTGTCTTGAGATACTGACAATCCTCTGTTGAAGTTGTTTGTTCTGCACAGGCTCGAGTTAGGCCAGAAAGTCAAGGATTCCGGGAGGATACTAGGTAATCGGCAGTGAAGGAGGGGCTGCCGGCGGTGGAGTTTGTATTTTAGGGGTTAGGGTTTTCTTTTTTTCTTTGGTGACGATGGCTAACAACCCAGAAAGCGTGTTGATAACGTGTTTTAGGAGAAAAGTATGTTGACTGAAAACTGTAACTCTTTCATTGATAGAATACCTTAAATATAAGCTGATACAATCTGTTACAATAACTATCCCGATATAACATGGATTTTCTGTATCTATTTCGATATTAACTGTATCTAATTAGGATAAGACACACACCGGAAGTTACGGAGAATAAATCTCCTTAAACAATTATTAAATTATTCAAGTCTCTACTTCTATGTGTGAGAACATATATATTACTTGAATCCCTTTCCAATTTGTACTGAGAGCATCCCCAATAGAATTGTAATTACAAAATAAATTCAAATTTTATCAAATTTAGTCAAAAAAATTCAATCCAACAGTTACCCTACACCAAAGTCATATTTGACTTAAAGTTAAAATGTTAGTTATATTTATCAATTTCAAAAAGAGAAATTAACAAATAGTTAAACTCTCCCACCTTCCAATTTTACAACTCTCACTTTGAAAAGTTTCAATTTTCTTTATAAAATAGCAAAGTTGTTGGAGTGAACTACAAAAATAAGCCAAATAAATTACTTTCAGATAAATATGACTTGAATTTATCTGTACTCTCGAGAATGCTCTGATGAGACGGCATAGTATGATAATGATTCACTTTGGATAGTATGTGCTTTATTTTTCTATATTGAAATGGAAATTGTAAAACAATTTCTGCTTCTGAAACAAAGTCAAGCTAACAAGAACCATCTTATTGTTCAAGTCGATCAAAAGAAACAAGTCCAGAAAAGGCCATAAACTATAAGGCCACTAATTCAACCCGGATACTAACGCTTCATCGCTCAAAATTTAAATTACTAGACATATATGGTTCTCTTTCGCATATATAATCCACACACTTGCAGCCATAATCCATAAGCCAATGAATCTTCTCAACAACGAGAGCAATTTCAACGAGTCCACTCCAATACAATGGACCTCTTCGATATAATGAAAAGGAGTTTCATCCTACAGCAATAGGGAACTTGGAGGGATGATTTGCCAAGAGAATTAAGCACTGCCGGACCGCACCTGAAACATAACAATTCAAAGTTAGCAAGAACAATGTGTTTCATATCTTCATCAATGCCATGTCTTTCAAACCCAAAACTCAAGTTAAACTATTTCAACTTATATCTGTCTAATTCTAGATCCCAGAAGAGCAAGCATACTTAAATAACTTAAATTCAAGTCCAAATACGCATGTCTGATTATTTTTCAGGAATATGCTTCTATGATCTAGGTAATTCATTCATTATAATGCATCCCTCACTGACCTTTCATTTTTCAAATAATGACTGCCTACGCTATAACTTGTATATCAGAATATCCACTCACCGGGCGGGGAGATCCTGACCTCGATCTTGATCTTGATCTTGATTTTGGCCTGCTCATCGTAAACATTTAAAAAGCTAGTGTCAGATAACATAAACAAAAAGGAATTATGATAAGAAATTAAGAATTACATTAACAATTTATGGTAAAGCCATGTACCCGGAAGGTTTGACTGGAGAAGGAGACCTAGATCTAGATACTGATCTAGAAACAGAGCGCTCCAAAGAATTACTGCATGATAAATAAAAAACAAGATGTAAAAGGAGAACGTAATAAGTAATAAATAGTATAGTAGACAAGTTGGAGGATTAGAGCTCAATACCTCCTATTCCTTCTTACACTTCGGCTTCTGCTACGACTTCTGCTACGACTCTTGGAGGGACTTCTGCTATCATACACTTTAACCTGCCCAGTTACACAAACAATTGCCAGAACAGTTTTGTAAGCCAAATTGTCCAACACCAGATACATATGTGCTTAGAAATAGAGGTTTACCCGAATATAAGATCTTGCCCATGGATTTTTAAATTCAGTATCATCAAGTTCCTTAACCTGAAAGCAAGACAACAAACTATAGTGTAAGCAATTGAGTAACTTTGTATTAAGGTAGCAGGAGGTCTTATATTTCAACTTACAGCATATTTCATGTCCTCATAATTGTTATAATCAACTAAGCCATAAGTCCCTGAACACAAGTAGCAAATTTATTAGGTAACTAGATTAATCCTGTAGACCTAGTGTTTCATAAGCTCTTATAATAGATGATATTTTTATCTCTAGAGTATGAAGGCAAGACAAAGTCTCCTGTAAGCCGTGTTACCTTCACTGTCACGAGAAACTTCCGCAAAACAGACATCACCAGCTTTTCGCATATGATCCTGAAATCGATAATAAGTAAGGTTACAAGTAGAACACAGCAAATGTGAGCTCAGGAGTTTGTGAGTAGGAATAGCCAAACCTTTAAATCTTGCCATGAAGCAGAAGAAGGGAGGCCACGAACAATAACTGAACCAAATACAAATGTACATCATAAGTGGACCTAACAAAAGAATTTGATAAACATGTCTCAATTTTTATTCCATTTGATAGAAGCAATACCTCGAAACTCAGAATGACGTGAGACACCAAATCGACCCCCACTGCTGCCTCCTCTGCTACTGCCTCCGCCATAACCACCACGACGATCACGGTCACTTGGTGGTGGTCCCCTACTACCACCATGGGCAAGTTCAACCTGTATCGGAGACATGCAACAAATCAATGATCGAAGAAGCCACCATACATTGTTGAAAAATAACACATAAATGTCTAGTCAGAAGTATAACAGGAACATTTTAGTACCCTTAAACGACAACCATCAAAGTTGTACCCATCACGACCTCTAATTGCATCTTCGGCATCCCGAGAACTCTCAAACTGAAATGGAAATATACAAGGCATAATCCAAGAGAACCAGAAGAGTCATTCATAAACATCCAGAGCACGTAAAGCACGATAAGTACCTCAACAAAACTATAGCATGGAGGGCGAGGTGGAATCTTCAATTCAATATCCAATATGCGACCATACTGCACATAAAAAAATACTTTAGATGCTGTACAAACGAAATCAAGAGAACTGATTTCAAATCCGTCTTAAGTACTAAAGCAACTCTGTATTAATTTGCATCATTACAGGTTTATAACTCAGTATAAATTGAGCCAAAACCGACTTTTTATGAAGACCATAGAATTAGTGAGGTACTTGCACATGTATTATAACCAGATTCATATACTTAAAGAACACTTCAAAATCATCAAAGACATAATAATTCACTGACAGCTTACCTTGTAGAATAAATCTTCAACCTCCCGTTCTCTTATATCTGAGGGTAGGTTGCCGACATAGATTGTGCGAGAAAATCGTCCACTCATAGTTGACAGTAGATAATTGACAGCTGCAAATCTGCATTCAAATAACAGAACTCATGTCAATGATGCATCCAAACAAGTTGCAAATACTGCTCGTTTGGTGTCCAATTATCATCTTCGTGTACTCTTTTGACAACATAAAACAAAAGAGAGCAAGACCAAACAATGAAGCAAACCAAGAGAGCAATCCTCGAGGTGAGCCGTGCTCCACAAGCTCCATTGCTCATTTGCTCCAAGATGCTCCATAGCAATAATTATATTGAACTAAAAAATGAACTCCTCATCCACTCCAGAATAATAGCACATGCATAGATCCTCTGAGAGTGAGCAAGAATCCCCAATAACACATAAAACTATACTCATAACTCCAAATTGTTTCTCCCTCCCTCTCTAAATCCCTATGTATGATTGCAAAGCTCAAATTTGTCCAAGCGCTCGACATCTATCATAAACAAAGCATCTGTGTCATGACATCAGGCAAGATTGGCATGTACTCATTTATTCATTTACCTTATTCATCTCTCTTATCAGCATTGGAAAACAAAAACAAAACACAAAATTACCCAAGAAAACAAGTCGAATCTCCCATTTAACTTATCCGTTAACCCGTTTTATCATGGAAATGTTTCGACAATGATGAACTTTCCAATTTGCCACACTCTGATTGTTAAACAGCTTCTTATTATCTTATACAATCCACCTCACATCGAAACATCCTCGAAAAATCAAACTAGCACAATTAACTGATTACTTAAATTTCAACACACTTCAACGAAACGAATCTACTTCCAAACAGTATTAACACACTAATTAACTCTGAAAAACACAACTGTGAGCTCTAAGGCAAAATCGTCCAAGATAATACCGATTTCAATCGTCGGAGCACTTAAATCGACCTAAAACCTAACACGGAAGCTCACTGCTACTCTCTAATCCTCATTACCGTCTCAAAATTTCAGCTCTACACAACATAGAGAATTGTTCAGAGCATAGAATCAAAGTCGTAAATACGTTACTGTATAGAAATAGATGAGGGGAAAGAAAGAGTACGAATACGACACCGGAAAATGGAGCTGGAGCGTTCGTCTTCCGACAAAGACTGCCTGAGCCGCCGTGCCGAGCAGAGCTTGAAAGCTTTCGAGAACCGCCGAGAAGAGAACAAAGTGAGAGGGGGGGTGAGAATTAGGGCAACACTGATATAAAAAATGTTCAGGTGAAAACTCTGTACGGCTCGTTTGGGCTTGGGCTTTCGCGCCAATAAAACTTTTCGACATTATCTCCATTAGACCAGTTTACCCTTTACAATGTCTCCAGTTTTGGGCTGACAGACGAGCCCATTTTCAGGCCCAAGCAGTTGGAATTTGGAAAGGACACGGAGCTGTAAAGGAATGTTTAATTTTGATCGTTAGATGCTACAACGAATTAATTGACCATCAGAATAATGTTATAGCCTTGGTAGAGCACCATGGTTAACTTTGTTATAGCCTTGGTACATCACTTTTCAGCACATTTTCAAATATGCCAACTTTGTGGTTGATAAGTTTGCGAATGATGGACATGGCACTGGTGGCAACAAAACATGAACCAATTATCTTCCTCTTACTATGGCTAGATTGCAGTTTGATAATTTAGGCCCAAGATGTCTTAAGGAATCCTTCTTGTAATTTTCTTTTCCTAGAAAAAAAAAATATGAACACCATGGTCATAGTAGGAAAGTTATAAAAACTTTGTTAGAGATTCTCTACGTCACGTACTAAAAATGTTACATGCAAAATCACGACGATTCTAGTCCTTTCTATTCCTAATTTTTTCCTATGTCGAAAAATAGTGTTGATCACTAGCCGATCAAGAATCCATATGTTTAAACATGCAAATTTTCTTTCTCAATAGTTAGCACATTCTTTTGGATGATTCTTATATGAATCTGTTTTAAGGTGAACCAGGTCAAATTTACACGCAAAAATAGTAAGCCTCTGTTTTTTCCTCCTGACGGACCCCACATCTTGTGTAAATTTGACCTGATTCACCTTAAACTAGCTTCTGAGCCATACTGCATTCTTTTATACATTATCAATCACAAGTGTTCCGAAATATTCTACATAAATTTTCACAATAATATTATGATCACATGTTATAAATCTGTCTTAGTTAAATTGCAAAAACATACTTGCATTTTGCTTCGATATTCTTCAACATAGTCTACCTTAATTATCTTTTAAATGCTATCAAAGTCTCTGCCTTCAAGTTCCTTTTCACCTAGTCTGTTTGACCAAACCACCAAACAGAAATCCCCTCCCTTCCAAAATACCATAACTGATCAAGTTGTATGTTCCTCACCTTGAAGAGCATCCACGACATCGTGTTCGTTCAAGAATCCCATGCACACGTGTGTCAATTGGGTCGTGATGGGGAAGGTTCCTATACGAGTAAGGATAAGATTAGCCTTATAACCTTGACTGGTTTTTCTACACTAGGAAAATGAGAATGGTCTTGACCCGGCCAGCATGCTCGATCAGGTAACGCAACTATAGTATACTATACGTATACGGTGTATAATAACTTGTATTCAAGTATTCGAAACCTAATTGCATTGGCGTGACGTTAACGTAATAAGAACACATCATCAGAGTAAAGATTAGGGGAATTGAATTCTCTGCAGTGAGAGAGTCCCATCATTTACAGGTCCACTGCCAAAACGAATGGTTTGGGATGGAGCTCAAATAGTGATGGTGGTCCTCTATAGAGGGCCAAACTGTTTACAAGAAGAGATAGAATCAATGTTACGATCTTGTCACCTGATCAGAACATGTAAAATAGACCACACTATTTACAATGTAAAGTATAGTGCATGTCATCCATAATGATCGAAGTTATTGTTAGATCATGTAATGATTGTTATTTTATTTAAGTTAATAGAAGAGTATATCCATTTTACAATATTGTATTTATTTATTACTTAAAGCGGGCGATCCTAGTTGACATTATATATTCGATTCTAAGTTTGTTTTAATCGCATAGAAAATTACAAAATTCAGTTATCTGAATTTAGAATTGAATGAATTACAATAATAATTTTTTTTGCTTATACTCCATCGTCAACGTCTAACTGTCGAGCACACAAACATAACAAGTTAACAACTTTAAGTAGCCTTGTATAAAGTTCTGCCAACTACTCTCATCTCCAATTCTAAAAAAATAAATCAAATTTAGTGGGCAACAATTTACCAGAGAATATCTCACCTCCAAAACTAGTAATATATCTGTTTTTAATTTCTTAAATCCCTAGTCAAATGAAAATATTCTGGATATAACAAACAACCAAATTTTAGAAACAGCATTCAAATACTTTAATTTCTTGCCATTTTGTGCAATATATTACCTTTCATAAATTTGACCCCATGCGTGTATGTAGGTCACACGCGACCATGCATGTCAAAAAAATATAATAAATACATATATTATGTTCATCATAAAACACATGTTGCATACTTACATTTGCCAAAAAAATAATCCAAAACCTAGAAAAATAAAAAATTAATAACGGGTTGGTGGTCTTCCTTTCCTAAGAATCATACACCAAATAACCAAATATAACATCATCATCGTCATTTTGGTACGTTTCTAAAGAGAAGAAGAAAGGTCCAAAAAGGCAGTGCCTCTGCTTCTCTGCACTAAACTAAACCAAACACACCTTTTCATTCTTTCTCTCTCTCAACTCTCATCATCATCATCATCATCATCATCAGTGAGTGTATATTTATATTCGTTTACATTATATAAAGAGATAAAACAGAATAAAAGATTTGTGCTTTGTTGCTTTCGTTTTCGTTTTCGTTTTCGTTTTCGTTTTTGTTTTTGTTTTACCGATTTTTTCTCTCTCTTTCTCTCTTATCAAATTTTGCAGTCTTTGCAGACCCTTTTATTTCTGCTCTGCCCTCTTCAATCTTGTTGAATAAACTAAAAGCGATCTTGTTTGAGTTGTGTTGTGTTTGGTTTCATTTCCTAATAGATTATAAAGCTTCAATCTTTATTATAGGGTAAAACACCACATATGACAATGATCTGTTCTTGACTTCTTGTTGTGTTGTGTGGTGTTAAGATCATTAGTTTTGTTTGTTTGATCAGTGTTGTTGTTCTGTTTTTGTGTGCAGATATTTTTTTTGACAGTATTTTTACCTGAATCGAAATAAAGAGTTTTTCAGATTGACATTTTCTTGATCGGACATGGCTGTTGCTGAGAATGCACCATCATCAGACTCTAATGTTGCACACAGCGATCTCGAAAACCCAAAACCCAAATTGGACTCATCGGCTGTTGCGACTGTGGAGACCAATACACAGTCCAACGGCGGCCACGGCGATGATGATGATCAGAAGAAGGCACAAATGGACCAGACCCAAAATGGGTTTGAGTCCAATGGTGGTGGTGTTGATGATGATGATAATGACAGCAGCCATCAAATGGTGAAGTCTGTTGGGTATGGGAGTAATGGGACTGATCAAAGCTCTAATGGGGATGAGAATTTCAAGAGGGATATGAGGGATTTAGAAGAGTTGTTGTCTAAGTTGAATCCCATGGCTGAGGAATTCATACCTCTAAGCCTTGCCAACAACAATCAAGGCTTTACTCTTGCTGGTGGATTTGGCTACAATAATAATTTTTTACTGCAAACCAATTCCGGCAATGTTAATGGATTCATGGGCAAAAGGGTATGTGTCTGATTTTTTCCGATGTTTTAGCATAAAGTTTAGTTCTTTAGTGGAAATGCATATGAAATTTTGTGTTCGCTTTTGTTGGTGTACATTAGCTGAATGGCTAATTGGGTTTTGGTTTAGTTTCAGCAGAAGAAGAATGGGTATAGTACTCAAGCCAGGAGAAGGAACTATTACAAACTGAGTTTGGCTCAGCGAGAGGAGATGATTAGGAGGACTGTGTATGTTTCTGACATTGACCAGCAGGTGAGTGTAGTTTGGTCCTTTGTTTTTAGGTTCTAGGCTTGCCGGTTGCCTTTGCATTTAACGTTTGCTGTTGTACAACTGCCACTCTTGTTTATTCATTGTCAGGTTACGGAAGAGAACCTAGCTGCTCTCTTTATTAATTGTGGTCAGGTAAGCAGGGTTTCTATTTTCCTAAGATGCTTTTGTTCAGTTTAGTTGATGTTATAATGGTGGATTATGCTCATAAATGATTATTGTGTTTGCTTCCTATAAGGTTGTGGACTGTCGTGTCTGCGGTGATCCTAATTCTGTTCTTCGGTTTGCCTTTATTGAGTTTACAGATGAAGGTACTAGTAAAAGCTATCTTCTTTCTTATGAACATTGATGGAACTTTGATTTAGAATGGTGGAGTGATTATCAACCATTTATGATGTTTGCAGAAGGTGCAATGGCTGCTTTGAGTCTTTCAGGAACCATGCTCGGGTATTACCCAGTAAGAGTGCTGCCTTCCAAAACTGCAATTGCACCTGTTAACCCAACATTTTTGCCCAGGGTGAGCCCTATTTCAGACTTCCTATTTGTGATTATATCTGTGGGCATGTGTGTATGTATATTAATTATGTGTGTGTATTGCTTAGTATGTGAGCACACTGATCCATTTATTCATTGGCTGATTTTTCAAACTTTCTTCTGTTAATTTTCTTTGGTGTTATTATGTTCAGTCAGATGATGAACGTGAGATGTGCTCAAGAACTATTTATTGTACCAATGTTGACAAGAAGGTATTTTTCAACTTAGCAAACCTGTTTAGGTGTTCTATGACTGGAATTCCTAACTTCCTTGTTCACTTGTTTCAGGTTACTCAAGCAGATGTCAAACTGTTTTTTGAATCACTTTGTGGAGAGGTTAGTGTTTCTGTCTGTGAGTATTTCTGCTGGCCCTCATCATTTGGTTATTTTGTTTATGGTTGGATTGTATATGTTTGCTGTTATGACTGTAACCTTGTCTTATGGACCTCTTTTCTTTCTTGTTTCTTTTTCCCTGGATCACATAGGTTCAACGCCTCAGGCTACTTGGAGATTATCATCATTCCACCCGTATTTGCTTCGTCGAATTTACAGTGGTAAAGACATAATGAATTTTGAAGTATATGCTTTACATTTGAGTACTGGTGCCTCACTTTATTTTGTGCTCTTTGTGTGTTTCCCCCATTTCTTTCTAGAATCATTATACAGTTTATGATGGCCAAACAGTCTTTATCAACATTGTCTTGTAAGAACTTCTAGTAATAAAATTGTCTCTAGACTGTTTAAAAGTCGGTACTACAAGACACGTCAGATGTGCGAATAACTAATCTAGATTCTAGATTGATCTATGTTGTCTATACTTACAAAGTTTAGAACTACAACTAACATTGGTTTTGGATCTGGATATATGGGGATGAACAAGAACCACTAACAATACTTCCCCTAACCCTGCTGGTGACTGAAGAGTCATAGCTAGGATGTACTCATTGTAGCTAAGAGTAGTCTGGATTAATATCTCAAACTGTACCAGTTTCATATCGAGAGTTAAGGGAATGGTGCTGGAGATTGGCACTGAAATTTCCTTATTAGGTTAGTGCTAGTATGTAGACAGCATAATTTCATGTGCTGTCAAGTATCCTGAAGTAGAGATGTTAATAGGTTGTGGTTATATGCTATATAGAAATGTATGAATGCAGACCACTGTTTTAGTTTGTTTGTCGGTAGCTGATTATATTCAAACTTTTGTTATGTTCATTTTCTCATCCTTGTTATTTATGACAATTTTGCAGGCTGAAAGCGCAATTGCCGCTCTTAACTGTAGCGGTGTAGTTTTGGGATCACTGCCTATAAGGTTAGTAATGCTTATACTGGTTACCTCCTTGTTGGAGTAAATCAATTTGGAATTCCTCCTGATTTTAATGTGATATGTATGCAGGGTCAGCCCATCAAAGACACCTGTCCGCCCTCGTGCTCCTCCCTGCTCTCCACTGCATTAAACCTGGCTTTCATCGCTGGACTAATTTCCTGGTGATAGATATATTTATATATATATATATGCATATATATAGATACAGATATGTTTACGTATTTGTGTTTATATTTATGCTTTGGTACTTCTTGGTTGTTATTGGGTATCTTTGTTACCTACAACAACTAGGGGTTACTTGTGGGACTATTTTGGGTTGTAGAGTTGGACGGAATTCTGAGGCGCTGAATGCTTTTATTTATCTTGCACATTATGATGAAATGGAGAAATGGTGCCCGAAATCTCATTTCTTTTCGATGTTTCTTACAACCGATTACTGAAAACATTCGGCCAGTTTGTTGGTCATTATTTTTCTAAATCCCTCGAGTGCTCTATTCTGCTTTGATCTCATATCTATTGGTTCTGTCACTTTTATTTGTAACAAGATTCCTTTACTTGCTAGATTTCACAAATAGTGAAACACTGGAGTAGTTGGCTTTCCTAATTAGGGCCCTTCTAACCTTCTTAGGAATCTCCATCATTACTTAATCTATTCATTCTTTCCCTATCTTCTACCAAAAAAATCTTTCTATAAATCTTTTTCATGTTTGCCCAAGGAAAGTTTGCCCCCGTTTCCTTCAGTGTTGGGAAGTAATTCAATACCAGACTACATAATCCAGTTTTCTCTTTTATGTGTCTAGTTTGTTATGTAGTTCATAATCTTTCTGCTACTAGCTTCTTAATCATTCTGCCACTAGCTAGTTGAACATTGTTTGAGATGGAATGCTTTTTAGACTTTGTAACGAATTGCTTCGGGGGTTGCTTTGGGATCGGAAATCGACATGGTAACCAAAGCCACCGGAGCCCTAAAGTCTCTACAAAGGCAAAACCTTTGGAGCCACTTGAGAAGAAGAAAATCGCGAGGGATCTAGGCCGATCCGGTCTTGCTCTGGCCGAAACCAATGTTTTCGAAGATGTAGTACTAGACTGTGAAGCTGTTGAGAACCCTGACCACATTGACGTGCAATGTGACTCTCATCTTGATGATACAATAAAGCAAGAGTTATTTGATGGGGTGACAGTTCCACTACAAAGGCCAGAGCTGTTCTCCCATGGCGGAAACCTCCTCTGCGGTCCTCCGAAAGGAGTCTTGCTCCACGGACCACCACCTAGTAACACCGGAAAAGACACAATGCTCGCCGCTGCCAAGTTTGTAGCGCAAGAGTCCGGAGCTGTGTTCATCAAAGCGAGGAAGGTAGCCAATGTGATCGTGGGCAGTCAATTTATCCTTAGTGATGCTACAGAGAAGAGGCAACTGGTTGCTGCCATGTTTAGTTTAGCTCGTAAACTCCAGCCTGCTGTCATATTCATCGATGACATGGATAGTTTCTTGGCTCAACTTTCCCATGCCAACATGGAAACCGAGTTCATGGCCTTATGGGATGAGTTTTCAAACAAAGATGAACGTGCTCGAGTCATTATTCTAGCCGCTACTAGTAGGTGTAACCGCCGTCCATCGTTATCGTCGACGGAGCTCGACAAAGCTACACAACGGCTTCTTCCTCGGATCATGGAGATTAGGACACCCACCAGAAAGGAGAGAGTAGAATTACTAAAGATGTTTTTGAAGTTTGAGAGAGTTGAGGACAATATTGACTATGACAACATAGCTGCACTGACCAAGGGTTACACAAACTCAGAACTATACCAATTTTGCATGAAAGCGGCTTCCATTCCGATCAGAGATCGTCTGCTATATGAAAAGAAGACCGGAATTTTAAACTCGTCTCCGCCGAGGCGAATTTCACAGTTGGATTTAGAGAATGTGGTACATTTACGACTTGAAGCGTACATGAAGAAGTTGTTACAGCAAGTGACAGCAGTGTTGGATCAAACGCGCAATGAGAGTCACCATCACCAGCTGCAACGGCTGATGAAAGCGTTTAAATACAGAGACAAAGAAGATACTAATGAACCCTGAGAGCCTGGAGGCTTGTAGAAACATTGTACATGACTAGACCATGTAACACTATCTTTGCAATGAATGCTTTTCATTAGTTATACTTTACATATAAACTAGTAATTCTGAAAAATATTGTTAGCTTTTGTACTTTTACATGTGATCAAAATGGTTCCTCCGATCCTTTATATTGTTAGCTTTTCATTAGTTATACTTTACATATAAACTAGTAATTCTGAAAAATATTGTTAGCTTTCTGATCGTCAAAAATAGATTAAGATTTAACTCCAATCACCCGTGAATTATAAAATATGAAATATTGTATTAGCTTTTGTACTTTACTTGTGATCAAAATGCTTCCTCCGATCATTTCTGATCATCAAAAATAGTTTTAACTCCGATCAGCGTCGGCGTGATTAGACTCCACGTATGCATGACTGCTTGTTATACCCTGCTTTGACATCAAACCATAAGGATGATGTAGCTTGTAGCTGACAGGAGAAGGTAGGTGTGCAACAAAATCAACCATTTTATAGATAAGAGATGTGGGTTTCTACTTTGATTTTGCTGAAGATCATCAAATATGAAAAAACCAAAGCATATGGTCTAAACTAGTGCCCATCCCATAACATATAGAGCCTGGCAGCAAGGATTGTGTAGTGTGACTTTATGACTTTCGGCTATACCATTAGGCTCTTTCTGCGATGTTCTATAGTATTCCAGAGTATCAAAAAATTTCAGTTTCGGAGCGTTGCATCACTTTATTTCTCCAAAAAAGGGAACCGCAGAAGTTATCTAATGCTCCAAAATTAGGGAGTTTTTTTTACTCGGAACACTATAGAATTTTCGGACTCTTTCTACCTCATTTCTTATACAACTTCATAAAAAGTTGAAAGCCACTAACCAATGCATGCGTGTTGACATTTACATTATCTTTTGGCTCCAATCCATAATGTCCTTCCCAACAAGACACAAAACAAACCCCATCATATACTCCTTGTGCATGCCTTTCCTTACTTTACATTTCTGCTCCTTCCTCACCATATATATATAGTCACCTTTGGTACTTCTCATTCAGCTCTTGGTTAAAACCACCACCAAATCACATACTCTAGTTAGTCCTTGGCTCTTATAGTAAAATGGGCAACTGTTTAGTTCCTTGCAGAATCCGTACTGCTCCCATTGTTGCCGATGATGTTGTGCCAAAGAACACAAAAGTTTTGAAGGCATATGTGAAGGTTTTAGGATTCCAGGCACCTAGTCTTGTTAAGGATGTGAACCCTCTTCTTGATTCTGTTACAGAAATGAAGAGTGGTTTTTCTCCTACGACAACTAGGATTAAAATCGTTATCACAAAACAACAACTACAAGAGCTCTTGAAACACGAAGAGTCGGTGCAGAAGGTTTTTTCGGTTGGTTGGAAGCCTAAACTTCAGTCCATCCCTGAAGGAAGCGAGCACGTAACGAATGTTGCAACTGATTAGATACAGAAAGAGACACAAATAGGCACACAAGGTTTGCTTAGATGTAATGTATACTATAACTTAGGTGATATGAATTGTACTCATCCAGTTTGCAGTTAACATGTTTTCATCTCACTTTACTTATCTCTTGCTTTTGTTAGGTAGATTCTTAGTGATCAGCATGACACAAGTCTATGATTTCCATTAAGAATTACTAAGTGCTTAAACATAAGAGCATATGCACCATATAGCACCTCCTATTGGGATAGCACCTCCTATTTGAGGAGGTGCTATCACTATTCATCGAATAGGAGGTGCTGTTCCTGTTTTTCGTACATCGGTGTAAAAAATAGCACCTCCTATTACTATTCATAACTTATAAAATTTAAATTATTTATATCTCGATAAGATTTTCAACCAATAAATAGGCGACACGTGTCATTATCGTGTAAATAATGAGACTATATTCCCGGTAAGATTTTCGACCAATGACGAGTAGACACGTGTCATTCTCACAGTACGTTATCGTCTAAATAATTGAACCAAATTTCCGATAAGATTTCCGATCAATCACGGGCTGCCACGTGTCCAATCCATGTGTCATTATCGTTCGAATAATTGAAGAAGATTTACGATTAGATTTCCGAGCAATCAAAATGTGCCACGTGTCATCATCTTCAGATATCAGATGATCTGAATTTGGCTATAAAAATCGGCAATTGATCATTGTATTCTCACACCATCTCCAATTCACTAGTTATTCTACCTGTACACACATTTCTTCAAATATTTCCTCACATTCCCACATCAGTAAGATGAATCCTTTCGATTTGAACAATTTTATCACGAGAAGGCAACAACAACGTGAGCAAGATGCTGAAGTTGCTAATGCCTTCATCACTGACGCGGTCATGGTAGCTACATCATTTGATGATGAACCTCCTCGCCGCCGTCAAAAAGAAGAAAGGCATGGGGAGTCAAGGGGGCATAATTTGATGGAAGATTACTTCATCGAACGTCCAATCTTCAATGAGCAAACCTTTCGTCGGAGGTACAGAATGAGTACGAACTTATTCAACCGTATAATGACGGATCTCTGCAACCACGACCAATTTTGGCATCAAAGATCAGATGCCACTGGAATGCTCGGCCTTCTTCCCCAACAAAAGATGACCGGTGCTCTTCGTATGTTGGCGTACGGCTCAGCCGCAGATCAGTGCGCTGAAATCACAAGGATGGGTGATTCAACAACACTAGAATGCATGAAGAAGTGGTGCAAGCAAGTGTACGAGATTTACGGTGACATTTACCTCCGCGCTCCAAATGCAGCTGATTTCACTCGACTTCTAAGGAGGGGACAGTCTCGGGGATTCCCTGGTATGATTGGAAGCATCGACTGCATGCACTTGGAATGGAAAAACTGCCCAATAGCTTGGCAAGGAGCATTCTCAGGCCGGAAGAAACGACCCACTATTATCTTAGAGGCTGTGGCTTCATATGACACGTGGATATGGCACACCTTCTTCGGGGTACCTGGAGCACAAAATGATATCAACGTGCTCCACCAATCGGATATATTTGATTCGCTCATTGCCGGTACAAGTCCGCAACGGAGTTTTAAAGTCAACGATATGACATACCACAACACTTATTATCTAGCCGACGGAATATATCCGAGGTACTCCTCGTTTGTCAAAACAATTCACAATCCCCAGGAGCTACCACAGAAGTTGTTCGCAAGAAAACAGGAGTCATACCGCAAAGACGTGGAGAGGTGCTTTGAGATCTTACAATCTCGTTGGAGAATTATTCGTCATGCAGCTCGGTGTCACCACACATCGGTATTAAAAATGATCATATTGGCTTGCATCATAATACACAACATGATTGTTGAGGAAGAATTTGTGGAGGAAGAATTTGAGGAGAACGACGAAGAAGATCTACAAAACCCAGCCAGCGCCTTCGCTAGTTATTATGGGCCAGTGGATGGTTCAGGTAATCGAGTTCCTTTGGAGCCAGTTGGAAGAGATGGCCTGAATGAAGAACGCTTTCGCGACCGTGTGGTGGATCTCCAATCTGCTTATATCCATGGAGAGCTTCAGAAGGACTTGGTGAAACACAATTGGTTTATTGAAACCAATGAACATATCTAAATATGTTGTTTTTATTTAATGTGTTTGCATTATGTGTGTTTGAATTTTTTGTGTTTGGATTTCATGTTGTTTGAATTTAATGTACTTTATTTTTTTTGTTGTGTGTTTGAATTTTATCTCAATAAAGAAATCAACGTTTTTATTTCTTGAAAATTAAAATTACATAATGACAAGCCAAGCCTAAATTTATTATGAAGACAAACTAATTAAACTAATCATTAAAATTAAGCGGGCGATAACAGTTTGAAAATGTTGCAGTGCTATCTTCCTCTTCAGCCTTATCCACTTTCTTAAGGATGTCCGCTTTCCTCTTCGAGAAATACCTCTTTGTGTTTGGGATCAAAGCATTCATATCCATTGTCATGATCCTTGTTTCTTCGGATAAAGCCCTCAAATTGAAGTCCTCGCGTTGGAGGGTGAGTTTCTCTTTGTGTAAAGCAAGTGCACTATCATCATTTGATTTTTGGCCGGAGAGCCAAATTTTTTGATTGGCCACCATGCATTTTAAAGCCTCATCGCGTACCTCATTTGTAGGAGTCATTCCTTTTTTTTCCCTTTTTCCTTGCTTCCTTAGCCGCCTTCACTCACATTGGTCTAACCGGACTAGAAGGACCTTGGGGGTTGCTTTATGGTGTTAAAACCTCTTCACTCTCATCCAAATCGATTGTGGGAGACATTTCGCAAACGGGAGGAGTACCTTCGAATGGAAAGGAAGAAGGTGGAGTTGTAGTTTGGATGAACCTAAAATAAGGATGGTTCTTTACCACTTCCCAACATTCAAACTTTGTAAACTCTTTCTTCTTTTGTGCCACATACCATGATTGAGCTTTTCTTAGCTACAAAAAATATACGAATTTATGTCACAATAATATTACATAAAATGGAGATGACAACATTTATTTAAATAAATCAAACAAAATGGAGATGCCAAAATTATAAGGAGTTATTACCTCATCATGCAAATTTGTACCGGATTGTGGATTCCTTTGTGCATAAGCAAGAGCATCACCCCAACTTTTCAAAATTGGTCTCAACTTAGTAAAACGAGATGAAATTGCGATTTGGCTCCTAGCTTCCTTGCTTGATTCACCATGACCAATCTCCCAATTTTCCGAATAATCGGCATAGACTTTTTCCCATAATTTGTCGGTCTTTTACTTGTTGCCGGTGAGAGGATCCACACTATGACGAACATAAGAAATGCACAATTGTAAATCCTCCGAAGGAAGCCAAGTGGCCATTTATTTGCCAAAAAATACAAAGGAAAGAGAGATGGGAATGGGGGAGATGATAAATTTGTTGTGTGTTTGAATTGGTGTGAGAGGTTAATGAAATGGTGTAGTATTTATAGATAATATTTAGGATCTGATTTGCAAAATTTACAGAGTATTTTTGCAATTTTTTAGGGATTGTTTTGCAAAATAAATAATTCTTACCGTTAATTGAAAAGTAGCCGTTTCAGTTGAATTTGGGCCATTGGATTGGATTTTCTATTCAAAATCTACGGTCCAAATCTACTGACCGTTCTGTTTTATTTCCGTACCGATCAAGATACGTGGCGACTTTCTATTGGGCCACGTGTCCACCCACAGTTAAAGTAAAAAAAAACTTACTGGTGCGGGTGGGTCCCACAAAAAAAGGGAGCTGGCGTCACCCACGTGCGTGGGGACCGCCAGCTTGCTCGAGCAGCTCGCCGTGCTGTTCCAGCTCGTGCTGGAGCTTCTCTCCACAGTCAACAACCGGTCGCCGGGGGAAGGAGGCACCGGTGCACGCCATTAAAGCCAGCTCGTGCCGTTTACGGCCACCGGTGTATATGCTCTAAGGTCATGATTTCTGAATTCGAAAGACAGAAACTTCGTTACAAAAGACTATACTTTACATAGGATAGGTCTTGCTCTTTCATTCTTCTAGTTTAAAGTTTAAACAAGCTATACAAACTGAGGAGGAGGGATTTTCTAGATCACTTGATTTCGACATCAACGACCTTGCGTTCAACTTTGGTCTTGGGAATGGCAATATACAGAACACCATTCTTGAGCTCTGCATTCACTCTGTTCTTGTCACAGTTATCAGGCAGCTGAAGGCGTGTGTTGTATGAACTGAAGCTGCTACTAGACCATGATGCATTGTCCTTGTTCTCTTCCTTGTTTTGCTCACCCTTTATAACTAGCACATCATCCTCAATGGACACTTTCACATCCTCCTTGGACAGTCCTGGCATGTCGAACCGCATTTTGATCTCGTTCTCTTCATCTTTGATGTCCCACGGCGCACAAAGCTCGCCTCCTGACCGGGTTCTGCTGCCGAGGAGGGTCATGGTGTCTTCGAAAAGTCGGTCCATTGTGTCTAGCATTTGGCGCATGGTCCTCATTGGAAACATAGGGTCTAATTTACTATCTAACAATTGTGAAGCAAGGGTTTCATTGTTTCTTTCAATGTTCAAAGAGGGAATTTTAGTTATAAATTTATAAGCGAGCGGGCAGTGTGATACAAACCCTCTCTCTCTCTCGATCTCGATCGACCACATAGCTCATCACTGTGATCATCTCTGTTTTGGATTAGTTTTATATCTCTCTGTGTCATCATCTTCCTCTCATCTCTTTCATTGTGATCTGACCGAACGAACAGAGAAACTTATAATTAGAGTAAGTCTCTCTATCTCTTTTCTAATCTCTCTTATCACCTCTCCAAATCTTATCATTGGTGAGTTTTATTTTTTTATAAACGGTAAATTTGGTAAGATGATCAAAATTGTGAAGGATTTTGGGTTAGGTTTATCTCTATCTTTTGAATATGTGGCTGGGTAAGAATTTTAGTTTTAGTTTCATTGATTAGAGGCAAGAGCCAAACTCATCTTATTCAACTTGCCCATTGATTTATTAATTAAACCTGTTAGGCGATAGAGATAAACCCAGCCAATTTATCATATAAAAACCCAACCAACTCGGCTTTTTAAGCCCGGAACTCATTTTATTCCACTTCAGCCCGTTGTCTCATTTTTGATTTGTTACTTGTAGCTGATAATCAAACCTCTCTTACATATATAGTTTCGGGTTGTTCAGGTTTTTTTTTTCCGGATATCGAACTTTTTTTTGCCGAATCAAATTAGTAAGTTCACTTTTATCGATTCTCTGTTTCCAATTGTTTGATGAAGATAGGCAGATTTGGGTTTGGCTTGATCGGCTTCACTGACTTTGGGTTCAGAAATACTTCATGAACTACAACTACTATACTGACATAAAACGCTTCCTAAATGGTTTTCCAGTCGAGTGTAGAAACTGATGAACAGTTTCAGTTAATGTATATATATTCTTAGTTAATTAGTGTATGTGTATACAGTGTTGTTAAATCCATGTCGAATAAATGGAGATCTTTTTTAACTGGTGGGAAATCATGATTGATGTAAAACAACTAGACCTGTATGATTTGTTATAGGGTTTAGGTGGCTGACGATCCAGCAGAGTAGATAAAGGGATGGGCTTTATGCAATGCTTTCTTTTGTATTTTAATAAGCGCATATGCAATTTATAAATCTATATGATAAATAAGGAGAGAAGTATTTGTTTACTAGTAAATTTTTGTAAGTAGTTAGCTGGATTAACTACATTTGAATTTGGGGTTTTGATGCAGGTTGTTGATGTTCTCCACCCAGGAAGACCCAATGTTTCAAAGGTATGACCTATTGCTTCTTTGAACTTGGGTTTTCGATATAGTTTGGAGTAATTTTATCCTGTATATTTAGCCTTTATACCATTATCTTGTTTATTGAGATTAACATTGATTTGGTGTAGTTTTTTATTTAGTTTGGTGTAGTTTAGTATTTTATCCTGTATTTGGTGTAGTTTAGTATTTGGCGTAGTTTTCGATTTGGTGTAGTATACATGATTTGGGGGTTTTCAAAGATATGTTTACCATTTTGTTTCAAATGTATGACCCATTTCTTCTCCTTAACCCAACGATTTGTCCTCTTTTTATCTTAATTTGAAACTACCATCCATTGCACGGAAAATTCCTTTGAAGTCAAATATTTGATATGGTAGTAATAAATCCAATGTTGCCTTTATCTGCTCAAGTGTATTCACCATGATCATTTTTCTCACCGACTTTATTCTATCCTCTGAAATAAAGATCTGAAATATAAAAAACATGAGAAATTAATGTCAATAGAACTTCATAACTGAAAAGTTGACAGCTTGACAACTTGAAATAGTAAGCAAACTACCAATACAATGCAGATACCAAAGTGAAGTTGTGAACCAATTTCTATTTTGGTTAAACATTTTTGAAAGAAAATACTGCTTACCATGTGCTCTGTTCTGCATAGTCTAATTTCTTGCACCCCATTTTTTCTTGTTGTTAGTGCATCTTGAGATGTGTCAACATTTGCCATAACCTGTTGTGCATTTACCCAATTTCTAAAGACAAACCCAATAGGTAATGAACAAGTTGTGATATCTTTCTTTTGGTATATTTTCTCTTGAAGATTCTAAGATACTGCATTTTCTAACACGTTTTTGATCATACGGCATGTTGGCACCCATGGAACTCCCGCAGATTGTTATTTAAGCAGTAGGACATAACTCATGCACACGATTTTGATTTGCTTCATTTTCTCAGGTTTAGCTAGACCAGCTCCTGGACAACCGCATATTATACTTGCTACAAATTCTCCTCAATTTACCAGCCATTCTGATCAAACTGCAGGCTGACTGGCAAATCAAAAATGTCACATCTTGAGGTATAGTTCTTCCCTTTTACCATTTCAAACATTGAATATATCTGCAGTGGGATTGGTCTATATCAGTCTTTGATCAGAATATGTAGGTAATCCTTAGATTGCAACATGACTAAGAGAAGCTACTGCTACTTAAGTGGTAGGTTCAAAATCTAGCCTTGCAAGTTATTATCTGTGCTTTCTGGGGGTACTTTATAATTTAGTGAAATAAATGATTTTGGTTTCTTTCTTTTTTTCTCTCAACCTATCACACTCTCAGCCTTCTTATCCAAGATAATCACTCTCAATCGATCAGTCTCTCAGACTCACAATCGGTCTCTCTCTCTCACACACACGTTTTCGGTTTAGGTTAGTTCCTTCTCTTTTCTTTTCCCCTCTTTTTTGGGTGACTTTTGGTTACCTTATTTCTTTGATTTAGTGAAAGAACATGAGCAAATTAGCCCAACATACATAAATGCAAACTAAATGAGATATCAAGAAATATATCAGTTCAAAGAATACCAATTACTTAAAAGAACAATAAGATTTAGACAAAGAAATACATATATTACCTATGCAAACATGATGTTATTTGAGCCTTTGTTTGCTTGCTTCTTTGTTTTATGCTTGATTATAATGTCTCAGTTCATTTAGGTTGTATGACTCATTTCAGTTTGGAATTTGCACTCGTGTTGTTTTTCAATTGTGTAAGCTATTTTCATAAACTGATGCTTATAGTTGAATAGTAAGATAAAGATAAAATAATGAGTACTACATACAACTTATCAGTCACACCCTTATTAATTCATTATGTCAATAATTGAATGACATACACATTGTAGCTCAGGATGTCAATGATTATTTCTCTCAAACAATGATTAAGTGAAGTTCAGGGATAAAGGAGTATCTTCAAAAGCTATTTCTCTGTGATTATTAGGCTCCGGAAGATTCTTGATTTGAGTTGCCACATTTTGAACCAAATGCATGTATGCTAACTTCTATTTTATGATTAAATTGTTCTTTTAGTTTCCTTGATTCGTGCAAAATTGAAATTCCTGTTATATTCTCTATCATTTGTATTGGCTTGAACTATTTGCAATGTTGACATAGATTATATTCATTATAACTAATTTATGATATACAGGAAGCAAATTATTACATTGGCTTGAAATGAGATTAGACAAAGCAAATCTTTTTAAGCAAGTGCGGGTAACATAGGCAAGTTTTGCTTCAATAGGAGAGAAAATTCAGCCTGAAGTCAGCTATTAAGGTTAAGCCTTCTAAATTCCATCGATTATCCTTCCCTCAACATAAGTTCTACACCCTTAAATCTAATATAAAAAGGATAAAAACGTTTTGGTGTATCTTAACTGTGATATGTGTTTTATCTTGATTACTTTAGTTTTGAAGTTCAAATACTCTACTTTCATTTTGGTGAAGCTGAAGCTGAATATACCAAGAAAAGAGAATGCTTTGCTTTATCAAAATATAGATATGGTAGTCTCGCTTTCTCTATATATAGATTAATAAAGTATTTCAATATCAGTACAAACTGGCAAGAGTGTTTTTAAATTTAGTGTAAAAGAGTGTCTTCCTCTAGAATTGTTTTTGGAAGTTGATCTTTATGTGGTTGTAGTATGTACTATTAGTCACTCTATTTCTACATGAGAAAAAGTCATGTACAATTTTGATAAAATTTTGGATAATACTAACAAGTTTTTAGATAATTCAATACATTGTTTTGGTTCAAAATCTAAAAGGTGTGCTAGAATTAGGTAAATTTTTTTCTATCAAGTAACTTGAGATTTTATTGCGCCTCTTTTGTAATTTCAATTCAATTGTACATTAGTAAGAGCTTTCCATCTTCATTGGCAGAATAAGATATGCATTTATGATTATGTGCTGATAAACTTAATTATCAATGCTTGTATTCAATTTTTTTTTAAATCATACCAGGTGGAAAGTTAGTAAACAGGATTGAAAAACCTTTCATTCGTGGCCCTTCTCTTATTAAAAAAAAAAGTGGAGAAATTTTTTCTGTAAAGAATAGTAATTTGTGTGTTTGCATTTCTTTAGGTTATAAATTGTTCATTAATGAACAATCTGGATTGACCATTTTGAATTTATAACAACTTGAAGAAATAACGATATATTGATGTCTTTAGTATTTAATTTGTTTTTAAAGATACTTTATTATAGGTGTGTCTCTAATAGTGATGCGGTGGTTATGAAGAGTGGTTGAGTCTACAAATGAGTAACTTAGAAAAGGAATACAAGAGATACAGAGTAAATATGTAAAACAAAAAATTTCAAAATATGTTAGTTTCCTCCTTTTTTATTTTTTATGTAACATATTTATGTAGCTTTGATTTTAGTGGTCTGCAAGTTATTTGAATCGAATATTTACTTTTAAAAAAGTGCATGTATGACCTTAGCAGATTTCATGTAATTGAGCTTCATGAATTTCAATTCATGTGTGTTTTGCTCTTAATATTCTCTTAGCATAGCTAAACAAGATGTCTTGGTATATATGGAATCGATATAGACTGTGAACCCACCATTCTCTCTTGATGGATAAGATTTTGGTATAATCATATCGGTTAAGAAAAAAGAAAGTGACTTTACTCATGTGCATTCATTCATAGAGATATGAGTTACCCATTCACAAAAAATGCTATTGTTTGTGACAGGACAAGAGGTCGCTACACTAGGGCTCTTTAAATGAGAACATAACTAAAAGAGAAAATATATTACAACACCTTTTGTTTAGTGCATTTCAAAAGTATACAAGGCAAATTGTATAGAATGGAAGCATGTAATAGTACCCTGAAGCCTAATATTGCCCACTTACCGATGTTGGAAGAAACCATGTTTCCGTCTATGTCTGTAATTTTCAAGCATTCCATATGAAATTTTCTGTTTGTGACTTATTTGTGATCACTTAGAAAAATTTACATAAGTGAGGACGTCGATTACGAGCATTAGAAAATAGAGTACACATTGACGCAATTGAATACACATTATTTTTTTCTCTTTAACATCACATTAACATAATATCAATAAACCCGCCCCTAGTAAACCTACAATATAGTAAAATTAGGTTGATCAGAGCAACTCCAATGATGTAATTTAAAATTTTCTCATTTTGTTCAAATATATAACCGAAAATTATTTTAACTATATACTTTTAAAAATTTACTCCAACATTGTTACTTAAAATTTAGTTATATTTAAATATATAATTAATTTTGATTGGTTGATAAAAAATAAATAATTAATTTACTTAATTATTAATTGATTTTGCAACCTAGAAGAAAATAATTTAATTCCAATGTTGATTTTTATATTACCTATGGTTTATATTTTTGGTGTAGAAATAAGGAGATGAAAATGTGAAATAATTTCTTATTATAGTTAATGAGATAAAAGATCCTCTAGAGTTAATTTTGAAGAAAAAATCTTATATCTTTGACTAAAAAAATAAATTATTAGACATCTCCTAAAGTTGAAAAACTTTTGTAACAAGTTTTGGTGACTATACCATTGGTATTGTAGTAGTGACTTACCAAAAGGAGAAATATCCATAGCCAATCTCCTAGGACTAGGCCTCTTCTCAACTTGAGTCCCTTGGTTACTGCCCTGCGTCACAGCCACGTCTACATCGCCATCTCCACCCGCCTTGGCTTTCACGCAGTGCAGCTTACGCGGCGGCGAAGGAAAGCTAGTCGTGCACCGGGGAGTAGCATTTAGTTTAGCTCTTGACAAAGCTTTGTTTGATAGAAAAGGCGAAGCGGATGACAAAGCTAGAGTGGAAGCCATAGTAGTTACTATAGGAGTAAGCTTGTATAAATTGCTCTAGAGATTAGCTTGTGAGTTTCTTAGAGCTCGGAGATTGTTTGATGAAGAGGGAAGGGATCAAAGTGAATATATATATATAGATGAGGGGAAGGAAGGTTGGAGAAGGGCCTTGAACATTGTGGGAGTGTGGAAAGTGTTACAGTGTGAAGGTTCTGCACCCGATACTAGCTAAAGTGTTGCATTTTCTTGGGTTTTCTTGAAACATCTCTATCTTTTCATCAATGAAAGGAATGAAATTTGCAATTAGAACCCTGAGCTTCAAGAGATTTACAGACCAACCCCTGCTCTGTGGCTGTGTTCTTCCTCTCTTAGCTCTCAAAATGAAGACAAAAAATCTATACCAAATATAACTAAATGCCAAAGGAGATTATAGTATAGATAGTGATCATAAAGTATCAAACTTAAAACGCTAAATCATGACGGTATTGATCTAAAACTCCATCTCTTATAGTAAATCAAGATTACGCTACTCAAAATGTGATAGTTACTACTATACAGTATGATATATAGTGACACAACTTTGGAGCTCAGAAACAACAGTGACTAACAGTTTTGAGTTCCTAAACTGGGGCTGTTGGTGGCATGGTGCCTATTGCACTATTCTTTGTTTATTCTTCTTGTTGATGCATAAGGAGGACTGTTCTGCTGTAACAACTTTCAAATATTCACCTACTCTTTAAACACCAAGTAAAGAAAGCAGCAGAGAATTCAGAGAATCCAAGAAAGCTCGACTCTTTCTACTAAAAAATACAAAAGGTCCTCCGCCTACTACATTCAGTACATTGTATTCCTAAAGTGACCCAAAATCTCATGTATTCCATAACAATTGAATGCGAGATCCCATAACCTCCTAGCCTCTTTTACCCATATCTCCCGATCCCCAAAAGTTAGATCACAGAGAAGCTTTAAAATGAAGGTGCTTCCTATTTAAGCGAAAATTTGTAGAAAATTTGTTGGAATCATGATTCTATAAATATTCATTTTGAAAGCATTTTGGATGTAAAATTCTAAAAATATATTCTTTTTGAAAATTTGATGTTCTATATTAAAAGCGCTAAATCATATTTGATAAAAATTCATAAGAAAAATTTAGTATTATTTATTTATGAATCATATTATTATACTTGTACTTGTTTGAAAACAATCAAATAAAAATTAAATTATATTCATGTTGTAAGTTACTTATCAAATTTTATTTTTCTATATATATAACTAAATTTTTAATATATATTAGACGCTTTCTTTACGTACCCACTTTCACTAATTTTTGGAAAAAAATGCTTCCGCGTTTCCTCATGCTTCGCTTCCACGCACTCATACTCATTTCCCACTTCTCTAAACCCTTCCAAAAAGCCCGTAATCGTTTTCATGCAAATAGTCCAAAAGCACTCTGAAAAATTTCCACACTGTCATTTCAGTCCTTCCTTGAGTAGTCAATCCATCTGCTAACACTAAATATTCATGGATCTCAGCGAATTTAATGTTAACTATTGTAACTAGTTAAACATAAGACATTGAAACTCAATATTAAAAATTAAAATAACCCGTTTTAAGACTCAGAATGGAAAACTAGTCAAAGTTTACAAAGATTCATTAACTAAAGTCTTCTAATTATTTCCGGCGGTCCAAAAGCGACACTCTAAGAGCAGCAACACCGCAGACGGTTTTTGGGGACGTTCTGGATGGGGCCCACCGGAAATAGGACGTCCGGCGTGAGGAATCGGTGCAACGGGAGGTTTAGGGGGAGACGACCGGACGTTGACGCGAGGGACGTCCTCGCCGGCGTCCTCCGGACAGGAAGAGTGAGAGGACGTTCGCCTGGTGGGCCCCACTCACGTGGGTGACGTCAGGCTGACGTCAAATTTTTTTTTCCTACCAAGCGTGTGTATTACACATGCCAGTTAAAAAGTAAAAAAATTGACGGGCGAATAGCGCGTCGACACGTGGCAGCTCCTGGGTAACGAGCAGATCAACGGCTAAGTTGATCTGGGCCGTCCATTTCGAACTGATCTAAGCCATCCGACGGCTGAGAAATATTGATCATTTGAAATATTTTAAATAAACTATTTACTCTGGAACTTCAAAAAATCATAATAAATAGCTCGGACTTCCGAAATATTCAATAAAAATACGGACGTGTTCATATTAATGTCCTCTATCACATTCGTGAAGAAAATGAGTCAAAAATCATAACTTAAAAAAATGTCAATTTTGAATCGCGACGAAATAAAGAATCATAATAAACACGTTGTTATAACGAATGTAGGCCCAACAAAAAACCTAAGTCCAACATGACTCGGATTACATTTAGCTCCGAGGGCGTTGCCCCCGAGCCCCCACCAGGGCGCGTCACCCTTGGACCCCGACTCGCTGACCGGGTAGCGAGGCCCCCGTATGCTACCGGCATACAAAATTGATTCAAAGCATATTAACACGTGTCTAAATAGGACTTCCTATTACTAGGAAATTGGTTGAAAATATTACCCGGAAATAAAAACTTAAAATTTTAAATAATAATGAATAGTAATATGAAGTCTTATTTTTGACATTGTTGCACGAAAAACAGGAATATGACTTCCTAGTGAAGAGGAATTCCTCAAAATAGGACTCCATCTCCGTTTCATGGGTGCGGATGCTCTAACACCAAGAAACTACGAATCCTCTTCATTCCATTATTTTTACAGAAAACATGTTAAAAGCAAAAGCTAAGCTTCCCTCTCTCTCTCTCTTTGCTTCAGCTTTCAGCACTCTCGAGAGGTATTCTCCATTTTCACTCTTTCATGTTTGGTCTCACCTCTCTGACATAGTGCCCCCCATTAACGTTTATATGCACTAACACAGTGAAATGCATGCTCCAAATTGCATGGATTAAGAGTAACGCATATTGCAGAGAGAGACGACCCACATGCTGCAGAGAGCCAGAGAGAGCACATAATATACTTTGTTCTCTTCCTCCTTCGCTCATTTATGTATCTGCGCCTTGGGCATTTCAATCATTCATATATACCACCTACTCAGAACAAAAAAGCTCCCTATAGAAAACAAAGTTCATAATAGAAAAGGTTTGTTGGTTCCACCATTAATGTAGCTTAACTTAGCTAGTTAGATTAGCTTTGAGTAGTATGGGGAAGACCGGAGGAGGAAGCTCGTGGCTAACTGCTGTCAAAAGGGCTTTCAGATCTCCCACCAAGAATGAGAAAAACAACACAAGGAGACGGGAAGAGCTACAAGAACATGAGGAAGAAGAAAAGGTACTACTACTAGTGTAATACACACATATTGCAATGCTAGTGAAGTAGTGATATATTTACTCTAATTTTTAGTTTTAGCTTGAAACAAAAAACTTTAGGAACATCTGTAGAGTACTGAGTTGTTAAGCTGTTTTCACAGAAGAGAGGAAAGCGCAGATGGATTTTCAGGAGGCCGGTGAGCCAAGAAACAACAGTCATACATGTTCAACACAGTGAAGTAACAAGAGACTTAACAGCCTCGGCTGAAAATGAGACAGAAACTACTCAAAATTCAGTTAAGCCTGTTTGTCATGAGACCCATGATGATGGAGAAGCTGAGGAACAAAGACTGACTCTTGCAATGGCGGCTGCGACGACATCAGCTGCTAAGGCAGCGTTTGCAACTGTGCAAGCAGCAGCTGAAGTTGTTCGGCTCAGAACTAATTCCAGTACTAATATTTACAGGCCGAGGCCTTCCATTTTCGTTAGAGACTATGCTGCCATTGCTATTCAGACTTCCTTCAGAGGATATTTGGTAATTACTCGATCAGATCAGTACTTTATTTATTACAAAGTTTTAGCACATAATGACACAAATATGGGAATTGGGTTTGAATTTAGGCGAGAAGAGCGCATCGGGCGCTGAAAGCTCTAGTAAAGCTTCAAGCTTTGGTGAGAGGTCACAATGTGAGAAAGCGAGCAAAGATGACTCTACAATGCATGCAAGCACTTGTTAGAGTCCAAGCTCGGGTTCTAGACCAAAGAATTACTAAGAGGCTTTTGCACCAAGGCAGCCTAGATTCCATGCTTAGTACGGATCATCCCAATTCTAACTTATGGGGATCACATTTCTCAGACAGGAAGTCCATTGTAAGCATTTTAATTAAGAACATTAATTTCTCAATTTACTACTACTTCAGCTTCTGCTGTGATTTTTGTTTTATGTCATGGAATATTTTAAATTGCAGTCAAGAGAAGAAGAAAATAGTACCTTAGATAATGATGAGGATGAAGATTGGCTCCATTGGGATGATGTCCAGCCAAAGACACTAGAGCACATTCAAGCCATGTTACAGAAAGTGAAAAAAGCTGCAGCCTTGAATCGCAAAAGGACTAGTCTTGCTAATGCTTTCTCCAACACAAACCAGGTCTGCATGTTCTTATACGTGTTCTGCAACAAATTAAAACCTCTACTTAATCACTTCACTGATTGTAAACTATATAATTCTGTGCAGGAGGAACTAGAAGAGAAGTTTGATATGCTTGATGGATGGACAAGAAGAAAGCAACTACAGAATGGGAGAGCTTCATTTGATCAAAGAGCAGAAACCATTGTGAAAACAGTTGAAATGGACACATCTAGACCTTACTCTTACAACTCAAACTCCATTTCGAAAAGGTCAGAATATCATCAGCATTATCAAAGCCAGCAATACCAACAACAACAAAGAGCTCATCATTATTCATATCCAGTTGCCTCACCACAATCACCAACCACACCGTTTGCATCCCTCACAAGAATTTCACAAGTGCACTCGGCTAGTCCTCGTTGCTACATTAGACAAACCCTAATGGCAGAGGCTGAAGTGCCAAGCTACATGGCTGCAACAGCTTCAGCCAACGCTAGGATTCGGTCACAAAGCGTGCCGAGGCACAGGCCTGCAACACAAGACAGAGAGAAACCCTGTACTGCTAGGAAACGCTTATCATTCCCGGTTCCAGCTGAATCATCTGGTGTAGGGATCAGTACTAATGGCACTACAGAGTTTGAGTTGAAGAGCCCGAATTACAAGGGCATCAACGGAGGCCAAGCAATTCGAAGAGAACACAAGGCAAGTAATGTGGCCTATAGTTTGACAGACGGTGAGACATCTCCAACTTCAAGAGGTGAACACAGAAGGTGGTTGAGGTGACAAAGACAAGACCGTAGTATAAGGCAGTAGTGATTACAAAGTCGAAATGCACATTATGTGATGAACTGTTGATGAATGCCACTGATGTACTTGATTTCTGTTCGTGTAATGAATTTCAAGCAGATGAATAATACGTTCAGTTTCAACTTTCAACTGTCAGATTGGTCAATCCCAGATAATCTGAACATAAGAGCATCCAATAGGCTTGCTAATTCAAATATGAAGTTAAATTTGACTAACTTTTTATACAATACTTCCTGCAATACTTCGCTAAATATAATTTTTTTGTTAAAAAATTTAGTTATAATTAGGAGAGAATATAACTTTAGTTAAATTCTCTCTCTTCAATTCCTACTTTTTTGTTTTTGATAAATATAACTAGTGTGCTGCGGATACTATGACTTGAACTAAATATATAATATGTAAGCAGCCTAATTCATGTAAGAAAAGTATTTTGCAGTTACCTCTTACATCCCCAAATGTACACGGCATGTTTCCTCGAGATCATATTTGCCGCAGTAAACATATATAGAATTTTTCGTCATAATTTAGGTTTCATAGTCTAACTGTAAACCTAGAGTAAAAATTAAAATAGATAATTAACATTGAAGACAATGAACATCAAGCGTTTGTAGTCCAACGGTTAGGATAATTGCCTTCCAAGCAATAGACCCGGGTTCGACTCCCGGCAGACGCACCTTCCTTTTGTTTTTGGCCTCATTAAGCATTGTCTTTTCTTTTTGAGTAATCCAAGTTAAACTTCTGCCAATATATATAGTTCCTACTATTTTTTGTTATTGGCATCATTGAGCACAACTTGTCTTTTCTTTTTTAGTAATCCAAGTTAAACTTCTGCCAATATATATAGTTCCTACTATTTTTTGTTATTGGCATCATTGAGCACAACTTGTCTTTTCTTTTTTAGTAATCCAAGTTAAACTTCTGTCGATATATATAGTTCCTACTACTGAGGCTTCTCTGACTTTTCAATTGAATAAACTGAGGTTGCTTAACTACGTTCAGCTAGAGTTCTTATCGCCTGACAAACGAAAATTAGACCATAGTTGAAGTCTAGGTTGTATGGAAGCATCAAAATGAATGCGCTTTTCTCGGAAGCGGAAGTACGATTTTAAAAGACATTGAACACAACTTGTCTTTTCTTTTGAGTACTCCAAGTTAACCTTCTGCCAATATATAGTTCCTACTATTGAGGCTTCTATGGCTTTTCAATTGAATAGACTGAGGTTGCTTAACTACGTGCAACTAAAGTTCTTATCATTTGACAAACAAAAATAGGCTACAGTTGGAACCTAGGTTGCATAAAAACTTCAAAGTGAAGACGCTTCCTGTTTCAATAGCGGAAGTTCTAGGAAGCACAATTCCAAAACATTTTTTTTGGAAGTATGATTCTAAAAATATACTTTTTGAAAACTTAATATTTTATATTATAGCGTTAAATCGTATTTCACAAAGAATCATGATAGAAATTTAATATTTTTTATATTTGAATCATATTATTATGCATGTACTTGTTTGAAAAACAATCAAATTAGAATTAAATTCTAATAATATTTTACGTTATTTATCAAATAATATTTTTCTATGTATATAATTAATCTTTTTATTATATATTAGACGCTTCCTTCGTGTATCCGCTTTCACTAATTTTTTTAAAAAATATTTCCGTGATTTCTCACGCTTCGTTTCCACGCATCCGTACTCACTTCCATAATCTTAGGTTAGAGCCAATCAAAACGGTGAGGCACTGATGTCAAGTAAGTCGACTCATGTCCCCATTTTCTTATTGAACCTAGTATCTGTCTCTCTACAATGTGTGCCGCCGTATATTACACAAAACTGATTTCATCAGTCTCTTACCGACTACTCTACTAAAAGTAGCACTGAAAAACAGAACCTCGTATAAAACAAACAACAAATCTTCAAATCACATAGAAGTTGCATACTCCTCTAGGGAGTCTATCTAGGCCGCTTAAAGCCATATTCTCTCCAGGAAATGGTTAGTTGGTTACCCACAGCTTTATCATCACTTGCGTCATTGGAGTATAAACATCAAAAAATTGGCACAATGATGCTAAAAAATGGACTCCTAATTCACTTGGGAGTCATTTTAGTCTTAGAGAGTATGATCAAAGAGGACATAGATCAAAACACATGGTACATACAGATTTATCAAAGCAAAGGTTTTTCCTTGATACAAGAGTTAGGAACATCAAAGATCAAGTCTTTTTTTTATCAGAAATAGCCAAATCAAAATCTCCTTCTGTAGTCAAAAGAACTACATCAAACTAACCCAAATACAACAACAACATGATCTGAAGAAAAAAAAAAACAAAGTGAAACAAAAGATAATATAATAAGACTATGCTTTGCTCTGATTCAGCCACAATGAAACAGTCTCAGCAGTCTTGGCCTTTGAGCTTGTGAGACTCGGGCTACTATTTCCACTGCTATCAGAGAACGAATTGGCAAACGTCTTCTGAAGAACCCCAGACGGTGATGACACATTAGTAGTCCCCAAAGGACTACTACTAAACTCGCCGTGGTTACCATTAGCAGTCATCGGAGACGAAGGCGTCGTCGACGCAGCGCTAGTCGTCGGTTTCAAGACCTCGGCTAAAGGTCCACCCGGTGGAGAAGAAACCCAAGAAGCAGGAGTGAGCCATGTTGACAATTGTGGCTTAATACCACCACCACCATCATTACCACTTCCATTGTCACATCCTAAGCTCATCTGAGTCTGCCCCATTTCTTCACTTATGGAATTGTAGCCTCCCATTGACAGTGTCAAAGACGAAGGCGAAAGCTGTCCGCCGCTCGATGGAACGGAGCTGTTGTTGTTGTTGTCTCCGTTGACTTCGTTTTTGGACGACCATGCGTCGATGAAGCTTCTTGGGGTTTCTTCTAGCTCCAAAGCTACCACATCTGGACTTAAGAACAAGTTACAGTCATTACTTTCATGATGTTGTTGTTGTTGATGATGATGATCTCCGGAGTTGAATCTCGTGTATGAGTTCAAGTTCAAGAAAGACTCTTCTTCCTCAGAATGTTGCCCAAAAACAGAGGAATTAGCAGCATCGAAATATGGGATCCTTGAGCAACTCAGCTCTGTTTTGCTCTGCATCAAATCATGCCATTGACTTATCGGGGCGGTCTCACTCTTCATCATCCACTCCACGCTTCTAAAATTCAACACAACCCAAATTTCACAATCAGCTAAAAAAAAGTAAACTTTATGTTCATTAAGCACATCACATTTAATTTCAAATGGTCACAAATTCCAGTACTCCGAAATATTAAAACTCCCTAATTTTAAAGCATAGGATTACTTCATTTCTTAAAAAATAATCACTCCAGAACTAGAGATTTTTTGTCTTTTGTCGCCCAGAACACTATAAAATTTTCGGTCACACATCACAACTCACCTAGCGTCTCTGTTTGACGAAACAGAGCTCACATCGCCAAAAGGCCAAGACTTCATCGGAGTCTGATGTAAAGTAGATCCGAAAAACTGAGCCGGATTCGATTGAGGCAGTGGAGACATCATTCGACTGTTAGTACTATTATTATTATTATTCACTGTTGTACCATTTTCGCGGCGAACCCTTTTGGCGGTGGTGGCGGCATGAATTTCCACATGCTTTCTTGAACGGGGACGGCCTCTGTGCATGTGTCGCTCGCAGTACTTTTGGTCCGGCGCAACATCTCTAGAACACCTCCATTTCTTGCCATCTGTCCTCTTGCAACGTCCTGGCTCCGGATCAGTACTGTTCGACAGCCTCAAATTGAACCCAACAACATTACTACTACTAGTACTAGTAGTACACACTGCAAAAACAAATTAAACATAACTCCATAAATAAATAAAGATACTTGTTTTTTATGACACTCAAAAGTTGAATATGAGTTACTTGGTAATATTGGAGAGGGTGATGAGTTTGTTGTTGTGGGAAAGAGGAGGTCGCGAGGAACAGGGAGAGAAGCCATCATGTACTTGTAGATCATGGCTTGTCTTTCGAGCTCCTTCCACTGTTGATTTGTGAATGGAAAACCCAAAGCTGTTGTTGTCGTCGCCATGTCACTTCCTGTTAAAAACAAAACAAGACAGCTTCTTTTCTCAATAAAGACTGAAGCTTTGGACCTGAAACCTTAAAAAAATAAAGGTTTCTGAAAAAACCTGGGGATCTGAGAGCGGCCGTGTTAGTAGTAGTAGAATTTGACAAGTACTGAAAAGGCTGCAGAGCTCTAGTAGTTGTAGAATGAGAAGAAGAAGAAGAAGAACCAGCTGGTGGTGGAGGTGGTGGAGGAGTACACGTGGGGCCATCGCCACCGTCACATCTTTGTTCTGGACGGCCACGATTGTCATGATGGACCATCATCATCATCTTCTTTGTTTCTTCGATCTCTTCCTTTGCTTAAGTTAACTTAAAAACTGTTGCAGAGTTCACACTCCAAGTTAGTACTTAGAGCATCCGCACCGGTGAGCAAAATTTGCTCAAGCAAATGGTGGACTCCACCACAAAAGCTTTGCTCAAGCAAAATTTTGCTCTTGCTCAAGCAAGAGCTCAAGCAAATTTTAGGACACAATATATGTCTTGTTTGAGAGCATCCGCACCGGTGAGCAAAATTTGCTCAAGAAAATGGTGGAGTCCATCACAAATTGCTTGCTCAAGCAAAATTTTGCTCTTGTTCAAGCAAGAGCAAGAGCAAATTTTGCTTGAGCTCTTGCTTGAACAAGAGCAAAATTTTGCTTGAGCAAGCAATTTGTGGTGGACTCCACCATTTGCTTGAGCAAATTTTGCTCACCGGTGCGGATGTTCTCAAACAAGACATATATTGTGTCCTAAAATTTGCTTGAGCTTTTGCTTGAGCAAGAGCAAAATTTTGCTTGAGCAAAACTTTTGTGGTGGACTCCACCATTTGCTTGAGCAAGATTTGTTCACCGGTGCGGATGCTCTTACTACTCGAGCTCTATGTCTGAGAAAGCCTAAAATAATTAAATAAAAAAAAACCTACTTTGGCCTATTTTGGGAAACTCCTAACCTTTCTAATCGAACAAAGCATAAGAATTTAAAAATGGCAAAGCCCTTCTCTTATGTTATTCTGCAGAAAACTCTGTGCTTTGGGCTTATGGGTTCCTCAGAGCAAAGATATCGACCCCCATATCATATTATCTTTACCTTCTCAAAGTCAAAATAAAAAACAATGGGTTTTTTCTTCTTTGTGTTATCTTTTTGTGGACGATTCTGTTAATGGGTTGCCGCCATTCTTAGCCTGTGATTTGCTTCCATGCTTCCAACATTCGCACACAGAGCGTAGCATCGTTAAGCTAGTTGACAAACTAAGTAAAAGGAAAAGCGAACCACGACTACTACTACTTCTACTCCCTCTCACTCTCCCTCTCCCTCTCCCTCACTCTCTTTCTCTTGACTCATCGTTTTCTGGATGTCAGGCCAAAACAACCGTACTCATCCCTTTCTTTTATTGGGAGATGGCCACTTCTTGAAGAAACCTCTTTATCTATGTAACGTACGGTTGTTTAGAATAAACAAAATTGAAGTTATTTTTACTGCATAGTTAGTTTTCTCGCTCTTTACGTGTGTACGTGGATAAACAGAGTATCATACTTGTTACTGCTATCTTCGTATAAATTAATATTATCTTAGTCATTGTTATCAGCTCAGTGGGGGCGGTTCATCGAAAAAAAACATATATATATAACATATTAATTTAAATAAATATGTGTACAATATTATACTTGAATTTATTTAAATACGTACGTAACTCATCAAACAACAATGTGTACATAACATAACTTAAATAAAAATTTCTCTTGTACTCTTTACCTATAGTTTCTTGCCCCACAAGAAAAAATTTCTCCGTCCACCACTATTATCATGTTCTTATAGATTACTCAACATAATGAGAATGCATGAATATTTTGACTGTTCAATCTCAAGTGTTAGTAGAGCAATATTAATTGAAATCGATCGATTAATACACGAGAAAATGTATAGATTATTATTAATAATAAGATGATCAGAAAGTTTATGAGTAATTCTAAAAAAATCTAACTACTTGTGGGACTAGATAATAGGGTATACATGTCGATCTCAACACCAAATTGATTCTGACTTCATTTTGTAATGAACCATGTCAAATAATAATTTCATCTTAGGTATTCTTTAACGTTAGTTATTTTGAAGTATCTAAAAGTTTAATCATAGAAAAAGAACATAAAACTGACGACTTTCAAAATTCTAAAGTCGAATTCATACCATACATTGTATGAACATTAGACTAGATCCGGATCTAGAGATTGATCTGCTCAAATCCCATACATTGTCATGTCTATCCACAAGTACCTTATCAAACTAACCCAAGTAAATAAGCGACTTTTACTCATCAGTAAATAAACGGCGTCACAAGTTGTCGTGACCCTCGACCGTTAGCCACCTTTGGTTTACATCGGGAAGTGTAATGGACCCAAAGACGTGATACACTCATACATTCACTTAATGGGCTAAGCCCACCCGCCTTTTTTTCCAAGCGCGTGGCTCATCATTTAAAGCAAACACCTCGAGGGCCGATTCTGATTGGTCCGTGTACCCCATCGCCGTCGCAGCTGGGTTTATAGCAGATCGGAAATTATTAAAACGATGGTGACTATACATGAGGTGGGTAGTGACAAAAGGATAGAATTCTGGGCCACATGATCTGCATCAAAGATTTTTTTTTAATTTTAGAAATCTCTCTCTCTCTCTCTCTCTCTCTCTCTCTCTCTCTCACGTTAATAAGACCAAAAATGTTTAATTCTCAACCAACTCAAAATGATGAACAATGAGATGGGCTTGGATCTTATTGGCCGACAAAACGGTTGTTTTATTAGCATTTAATCCATACTTCAATGTTTAAATAAGTCACTTACCAAAACCATAGAGTGCTTGCTTATTAGTTGGTGTGTTTCATTAATTTTCCTAGATTTCGAATCATAGACTGAATTAGGAGAAGTTGTCGTACAAACAGGGTTCCCTTTGAATCTAGTCCAAATTTTAAAAAAGTAGTTATGAAATTTAACCAGATTCACTCGAGTGGTACCCGTGAGTTGGAGTGCATTTCATAAATTATCTCAAATAAAGAATATGGATAATATTAAAGAGTTGATATTTTCAAAAACAAATTCTAAGATTACTTAACTCAATTCCAGCTGAATAATGTTACTATTTTCATTGTTATTGACATCATCTCGAATTAAGGAATAACTAAACGATAACAATGTTCACGAAAATAGAATTAAGATTAACAGACTTAGGTACATAACATGTGAAAGATCTCTACTTTCATTGTTCACATTAGCTGAATAAAAAATTGAAAAAGTATGTGTTGGTTATTTCATTTGCAAATTTCTTTTAAGTTCACCCAAGTTTATACTGTACCTCCCCGTGTTGTCGTTGAAATAAGCACAGCGCAAGAGTTGATTGCTTGCAGTGACCACATAACTTAAAACACAAGCCATGAGTTGGTATTGCCGTATTGGGATTACTTAGCAGAAGGACATTGGTGATAGTGTAGTGCCCACGAATCAATACTTGATGTTACATAATCTAAGACAAAGATAACAGCATTCTCTACATCTCGTGACAAGAACAAGTGGCTAAAAAGAGAAGGGGGAGGAATGGAGAATAATGTGTGCTTCCAGAGAAGAACATTATCAAAGGATGGAGCCTGAGGTGGCAGCTTGGGGTTTTGGGTAGGTTTGGGTTGGGTTGGGCTGGGCCAGACAGACAGACAAACAGCTGGGGAGGGTCCTATTTCACAGCTTCATTATGCAAAGACAACTTCCTCTTTCTCCCTTTGAATCCCTGCCTTTCCGTTTTCTCTTGGTCATCATCAGTTTGTTTCTGAGATGCACTTTGCTACAACATCATCAATGTAGTCAGGGCATCAAATTGGTACAATGAGAGCTTCACCACAGTAAAAAAGAGTTCTCAACTCTTAGTTTACTATTTGAGAAAGCAAAAGAATGTTTCGGATTACGTCAGAAATGACGTCACGTATTGATATGATATGACTAATAAAATAATAAAAAGAAATTTCGAATTGAAATTTGAAAGATGAATTATGATTTTCTCTATATATACTTACGTCGCTAACTATACAATTTTCATATATACGACCTCATCTTTAACATCATCGATGTTGTTTCGTTAAGGTTCTCATGTGAACCTCGTTCAACATGAAACGAATCACTTTTACACATAAAATAGGTAACCCATATTTTTTTCATTGTTTATGTGTAAAGTGACATTGTTCACCCTAAACCAAATGCACATGAGTCGTACCGGTTGTTTCTAACATACAAATTTTCGTCATTGATTAATGACTCATGAAGCATTTTTCAATGTAGTTAACAACAAGCAAACCGAAAGTCCAAAATTGACTTTGCCATTCAATAATTATGGAGTTTTCGGATTGGCCGGTGAGATTTGAAAATATGAGAAACCTATGTAGATTGTGTTACAATGTACATAGATTGTGTACATTTCCAAAGGATAGCCATTATTGAGCTTAGAAGGAAGGTGTGTCTCCAGGAATGGAACAAGGGAATAACAAAGAGTATGGACCGCTTGGTTGAATAATGATATAATGTTCAATGTTCTCAATGATATTGATGATAAGGAAGGAAGGAACCAAATCAAAAAGGAAAAGAAAGGAAGCTACCACCGCCAAGGAAACAACCAACTTTCTCATGTGATCACTGATCAGAAACAACTCACAGAAGCACAAGTGCTGTGCTATCATTTCATTTCATTTCAATTCCAATTCCAATTCCAATTCCAATGTTAATTTCAGTTGTTTCGATTAGGTTTCTGATCTAGAAGAAGATGAATGACTAGCTTCCTTATAGGAGGACCACATAGAACGTAGTACCCTTCTCCTTTCCCAATTGTTCAAGGGAAATTAATTGGGTCCAAACTCATTTGAACACCAAAGTTCAAATTGCTCTCATTTCTTCCACTTTTCGATTTGTGATTTCAAATTTGAGACCACTAATTCTATAGATTATTGGATGAAGATCAACTCTACAAAAAATGAATCAAAATGGAGATCATTTGGGTATCCGATCCTGTCAAATAAATGAACGGTTATGTTGAATTTTAGCATTACAATAACAACCGTTCATTTATTTTGCAAGATCGGATATTCAAATGATCTCCATTTTGATTTATTTTTTGTAGAGTTCAACTAATAATCTATAAAATAGGTGGTCTCAAATTTAAAATCATGAAAGAAAAGTGGGAGAAAAGAGAGGAATTTGGACATTGGTGTCCAAATGAGTTTGAACCCAATCAAAGTCCTTGTGCAAGGGTAGGAAACCTTCCAAACCTTTAAATTTTTTCTTTTTGGTTACAGAAATGGTGGCAAAATGTAATAGCACATTAGGTCGAACATGCTAATTTTACAAAAAAATTAGGTGAGAACTTGGTTATGCTACACCACCAACACCAGGGCAAACCTACAATCTCAACCTTGAAAGTTTTAAGGTGCGCACATACTTATCACACCAGCCATGTGCGCACCTATCACATCAGCCCACAAGTATGATCCACAAGAGAATTTATAAATCACACATCCAACAAAATTTATATATCGCATGCAACATGAGATTGCTGGCGACGAGATCGAACACGGACTCCCAACATGCTAATTAGGTTTATACTTCAACTTGACTCCCAATCTTTTTCAATTTTAGTTGGTTGAGGCTTTAATACGACCCATACCAATGGACAATGTCACAATGATGAAGGAAGGGTTCAAGGAACCAATGCGTTCTTGAATCTAGATACGAAACCATAAGGTCCACCATATCCGCATGCGAGGCTATAAAGCCTCTGTGAGGATTTCTATTGGGTTGGCTTCTATTTGGGTCTAACTTTACTTTAACTAACCCCAGGTCCACGCACTGCTATCTTTTCAAATTGTACAGCCTACTTGTGATTTCAGCAATAGTTCAATACTTTTAAGATAAGCATGTCCATACAATTTATCTGAAACATGTTCATAGGAATCATAGCCAGTAACAGTAGATTTCACAGTAAGCACTGAGAACTACAACTGGATCCCAAAGTTTAAACAACGGTAAGTAATTGATACCATACAAACCAGTTACTTCAAAGTTATTCTTCAACAGGTGAAGAAACTACATAGATACTACCTCAGTAGTAGGGAAAATCATTTTAAGGGGCCACAATATCAAGCTGAAGTAGCAGTCACTCGGCTGCTTCTGCAGGTTGTGGAGCTTCACCTTGTTTTAAAGTTTCAAGAGCTGAAATTCGTCTGTCCAGTGACTCATGGAGACCTTTCACCTGGAGAAAGAAAGAAAAGAGAATCACAATTCACTCATCCTTGTCTTGATGTCCACTTAAAGGCCCACAATACTATTTTAAATTGATGTTTAAGAGAATCCCTCAATCTTATAGACCAGAAAACCATCAAGACACAACCAAGTTAAGAGCATACATCAAACCCAAGTACTCAAATATATATACTGACAGCAAATTGTATATAGACTATTAGCTCCACTTGTCACTTTGTCCAAATTGAATCAGCAGCATAGATAGCATCTTCTAGGTTGGATATCCAAATATGATAATGTGTTAACAGATTTACAGCATATATAATATCATTCGATTCTTAGCTTAGGTTGCATTATGTAAGACTTGCACATACTTTTACTTGGCAAAAAAGTTTGGTAAGGTCAAAAGTTCTTTTTTTATAGTTAAAGTACTAATGCAGCCAAACACGATGCACTCGGTATCAATATAAATACATGATTGAAACCATTTGAAGCATTCCAAAACGTACAAGACAACTAGAGAAGAACAGCCTACAAAAGTGTTTGGTTTGTGACTTGTATCCACAACTAGGCTCCTTGCCTAAACTAACCAAACCCACCTCTCTTTCTCCCTCAACCGATAACCGAATAATGCAAATGCCAGCCACAATCTATAATCTATTACTCTAATTTTGCTTATTCGCAGCAAAAACGACCTTATGAAACCACCTAGTGGACAAATTATAGCTCAAAGGAGATACAATCAAGCTCAAAAACAACAGCTGATAGAAGAAGGGCCATTAAAACTCATTACAAGAAGCAAAGAGGTAACTAGTTGAGCTCAAAATAGCCACACAAAAAAAAACCGAAAATTCCGACTCTTTTACATCCAGCATTATATGTTCTCAATTCTCCAATTCTCAAAACCCAAATGTACAAAACCACACTACCAATACCAATCAACACCCTAAACAATTCCAAATCCACAAAAGCATCAAAATTTCCAAGCACCAGTTTCATCACAATTCACAATCAACTCCATTATGCACAATCAAAACCTATATTACCAAAATGGGTTCTGGTTTTTTTTAAACACCCATCAAAATTATGCCAAAACCCATTTCAAAGATCAAAACTTTACACAGAACAAACCACGATTCGAACATACCCAATGACATACGAACAAGTTTAGTTAAGAGAGAAATAGACAAAGCAGTAAGTACCTGATGAGAGATGGCTTCGTTGGCGACCTTGTAGTCATTGTGAAGGATGCAAAGACCCATAAACGACGCCCCCGCAGCTCCGCCGAAGAACGACGCCAACCTCACTCGCAAAACGTAACCCATCTTCTTCTTCTTCGTGTATGTTTTTCCGATCTATATAGTTCTTCAAATATACTAGCCCTCGTGAGAAACGACATGTCGTTTTTTTCACTCTCCTAAACGGCGTCGCTTTGCATAGTTGACCTTGAAGATGCAAAAAAGTCTTCTACTCGTGTATCATCTAATGCTGTCTGATGGGAAATGTTGATCCCATTATGTGAATCGAGGAAAATTCGACTTACTTTTTCTTAAGGAATCATCTGATTTGATTTTTTTTGTTTATACATGTTAACGAGTAGTTCTACAATGTGCGGAACACAAATGTATATGACAGCAATCAACGGTCTACTTTCTCTCATACACTATGTACTTAAATCTAACACAATAAAAATTACGACATATGTCCCACACACTTGTGTTCGGCACACTATTAGTACACTTCATGTTAACTTGATCAATTTTAATCAATTTATCGACCATTATTGTTGCATAAGCTCAAATAACTTATTAGACCATAAATTACTTTTTTGTACATTTTACCTATTAGACCGTAAATTAGTCTTTTGTACATTTTATTCCGCACACCGTAAAATTTCTCTAATACTTGGATATCAAATTAGCTTGTGATGTGGAGGAACGAGAGGTACCTTCAGAGTCGAAAATGGGAAATGTAACTTTTTGGAATCCATAGAGAAAAGAAGAGAATATTGTACCAATAAATAAGGACCCAAAATGAGCCTTTCGTCGAATGAACAGAAAGCTGCATTTCGCTTCAGATAGTTGTGGAGCGATGAAACAAGCAAAAACTACAGCTTTAAGACCCCGAAAAAGAAAAATTACTGGCAAACAAGTTCAATCAGAGAATCCATGAGATGTGAAGAATGATGACAGAGATTCAATCTAGACAAAACAATTTCCCCACATCCAGCTAAATTTTCCCAAAAATGAGCTCCTAATCCGCAGACTGGTACCATTTCGGGGGCATAAGATTATGACTGCTCCTCAAGTCCTGCCAATACCAAATAAGATGAGATACATTGGCATTGGGAACTAGTAGAATAAAAGAAGCGAAAAAGAACATATGTTACATTTGCCAACTATAAATCACACTTGGTTTAGTGCGTTCATGATGTAAAATTATTGGTTTGCATAATATGCTCTCAGAAATCTGGGTTTACCCTCACCGTGAGAAACCAATAATGACCTACCTAATCATTGATCGATTCAGAAACATAGGTTTTTTATACTACAGAAGAGGTCTTTTTATGTGGCACTCCTTATATAGTCTGAGGAGACTGACCAATAATGATGCTCCAGGCAAATACACATATATTCCAAAAGCCATATATAACAGAAGTAACTGCATCAACTTCAAGTAAATGTACTTACTATCTTCGGGAAGGATATGCAGAATTGGTCATCCTGTCAAAGTAACGACATATTAAGCTCAGTAAGAAATATGCAATAAAAATCAACCACATTCTAGCAGCAGTATGTTTGAATGTAAGAGGCACACCTGCCGTGCTGCTTCCCAGCAAAACTTGAGCTCTGTCGGCCATTGGCCATTGATCTATCCAGGGGTGCTCCATTTCCACCATTCGGAAGTACAGATGACTGGCTAGGGGTAGATTCCGGGCCATTCAGATCCTTGGACTTGCTCAAGATCTTTACATTCGATTGACCTCCCAACACACCAAAAGATGCACCATTAAATTGCTGAATGTGATTCACAGACTGCAAGTGAGCATTATTTGCATTTGGATTAGAATCAAGAGATGATATCTTCTTTAAGCGGTGAGTCTGTGCCACAGGAGTAACAGCAACAGAAGGCATATATGAAGAGTAGGGAGTAGATGCTGCAGCTGCAGCAGCAACTTTGGCAACAGCGGCTGTAGCTGCTATCATCTCTTGGGCTCCTTCACGAAGCTGAATATAGTCACCCTCGATCACAAATAACTGAAAATAAAAAAACAAATTAGGGTTCTCAGGAGATTCTACACAAACATAGATGGATTTGAGAAATTGTAAGAAACTCACTTCACTATGAGCAGCAACAAAGTCATCTAGTTTTCCATACTTTTTCTTGTAATCATGCCAGTGTAATGGTGCAAGCACCTTCCCAAGCCTATTTGGCAGCTGTATTTACAAATTACAGATTATTGACTAAACAGTGGCTTGATATAAACAGAAAATGTGCTCAGTACAAAAGCTCTGGTAAGTAATATGTAGACTTACGGTTGAACTGATTCGAATTCTACCACCAGCTGGAATAGTCCGAACCATGCAAACCAATAATGACCTTTCATCTAGAAAAAGAGAAGTCTCTGAAGTTCTTCCCACTGACGGTCCATTGGTTTGCCCAGTTGGAAGAAAGGATTCAGGAAAGCCTGTACCAACGGAATTGTTTATTGAAGTTTCATTGACACTGACTGAATGGACAGGAGTGTCTGATTTTGAGTAATTGGTATCAGAGCTTGGTTTCTCTGCAGTTAAAACTTGTCCTTCCATCCCATGATCGGTTGAGGTCTGAATATTCTGCTCATGTGCCTATTCAAATGAAAACAAAGTTGAACATCATCCAAACTAGCTACTGAAAAGCTAACAGTCTCACCAGCTTCAGCTATGTGAAAGAAAATATAAGTATAAAGTTCACTTGCCTTAATTTCGGTGCTCTTCTCAAGAGAATCCAATCTTAAAGATTCATGAAACTGGGAAGAAATTTGTTGCAAGCTCTGCTCATCTTGAGGTGTGACCAAGTAACCGCTATTAATCGACTCTAGAACCTGAAATGAAATACATAGATACATACTGTAATTCCTGCAAACTTTTTGAGTATAATACAGAAAGGCACATTATCATTTACAAGGCCATACCTGTGCTGCCTCAGGGGAAGATGATATTACAGGCTCAGGTTCTGCCTCTTGGTGAATTTGAACATCCAAATAGTCTTGATGAAATGGTTGGCCATTGACAGAAGTTTCATAGTTATACTTTCCATCTGATCTTATTAGGTTTTGATCATTTTGGGAAGATTGGGATGCATTTTGTGCAGGTATCTGCTGCAAGGTCTCAGATGGAGCCTAAAAAGAGAGATTAAAGAAATAAAAGTTGGTCACTGCGGATAGTGGATGATGATCATAAAGTCATTATCAAAATAGGGAAGAGATTTGATGGACGGCACCTGTTGGTTCTGCCACTGTTGGAGAGATGGCATTGCAGGTATTGAGTGATAATTCCCAACATGTGATTGAGGTACCTGTGGTGGCATGGATTGCGGAACCCCAGGTTGATGCAAAAGAAATGGGTGCATACCGGTCACCTGTCCAGGAGGAAGATACGGAGGAATCCCTAGTAGGGATGAAGGACTAATTGGAACACTAGGAACATGGTCAACCTGATAAAAAGCAGAACAAATTGTGTTGTGATATGTTGCAAAACTTTATCTAAATCCTAATTTTGCATCAAAGTGAATCCCTTGGTAAAATGCACCAATAGCTGCTTACTTGTTAACATATGTTAACTTGTAAAGTCAACGTATTAGAGACAGCTTAAACAATTATATTTTTAGTTGTTGCAGCATGAGTACAGTAGACTTGCAATACACAGACAGTGCATGCAATAACAAGAAGCCGCTGGGTAAGCATCAAATCTTTCCCGACAAAGATTTTCACATTACAAGCATCAAAACAACCTGATGAAATGATGTTGGATGTAATAAAAGTACCTGATTTGATGCATTGCCAGTTGATGAAAAAGATGGAACTTCCTCAGAGGTTCCATTTTGAATGGCCCCTGTGTTTCCATTTAATGTATTCATATCCATTAGGTTTCCATTGTTCCGAGCAAACTGAGATGCATCCTTTGAACTTGAATTGGCTAGACGTGATTCATCAGTGTAAGCTCCACCTCGTTGTCTGGCATCAGCTAACTCAAGCTGAAGTTGTTGCACTGTATGCATATGATGTCTCTCCATTTCCGCAAACTAGAATAGGTGATAAAAAAAATATCAAATTGGTCAAACTCACCCAAAAACAAACCATGTTATATTTACGTACAGCAACACTCTCATTTTGAGTGATAAACATAACACAGTAATATACTTGCATGCGTAAAAAGATCAGCGTCTAGGCCAACATCATGTTACATTGGGAGAATCAAACAATTTTTCAAGCTGAAGAGGCAGAAAATGAAAATGTCAAACCTGTCTTTGACAACCAAGCCAGAGCTGATTGTAGTGTTCTGTATGTTCCCGCAACTGATTTTGTAGTGTAGTTGACTGTAACCCATCCATTTCTTGAACACGATTGATCCAAGCTTGGGCTTCATTCAGTTGTTCATCCTTAAATAGAATTGCTTCTTGAGCAAGCCTATGCTGAAATTTTGATGGCTGTCAGACTATAGGTCTACGATTAAACCCTAAACTTCTTGAAGCAAACATAACACCAAAATGGTTTTAATTTCAATGTCAGTTATTCTGACATTTTGTTAACAATAAGTTTCATACTGTTTATTTGTGGAAAAGAAAAAAAAAACATTGGTCATATGCTTGAGACCTTTTGTCTTGTCAACTCCTTCTTGAGTATGATTATAAACGTGTATTAAAAGTATGCAAGTGAACAAACCTGTTCCTGCAACTCAATAAGTTGCCTTTCTTTTTCTTGTAAATGTTCTTGAAGATCATGCAATTGCTGTAAATGCTGGGCTCTTTCAGCTTCTGAATGGTCACGTTCCCTTCTGCAATAAACAGCAACTCCTTTAAACTTGTTCATATAATAAAATAAAAGACTCATTCAGCATTTATTCATACAAACTACATAGAAATGCTTTGTATCGTATAGTCAGAATCTCAACCAGCATTGTAAATGCAGACTCATATTGAAGTCATAATGACACATTGTATATGTTCTTGAAGAAGAGCTTATAGAGTAGAAAATAGATCTTATCCACACTGAACATTACCTGAATGTTGCTAATTCTTTGTTTTGTTCTCTAAGAAGGTCCTCTTTGGCCCAGGCCTGCCCAAAAGTTACGAAAGTCAGCTAAAAATACAAATTACTCAGCTGAACCAACCCAGAGAAGCATATATTTGCACAAGCATTAGTTTACCGCTTCATTGTCTAACTTGATAGCATGCAGCTCCCTATCTTGATCTTCTAATTTCCTCTCTAAATCATGTACAATCTGCTCCTTTTCACGAAGTTGCTCCTACAAAAACATGTCAAGCACTGTTAGTACGATCATCGATATGCTACACATTGAGAGAATGCAGAAAGAAATCCAAATTCAGTTATCGACGCTACCTGAAGCTTGGAAGCAGCATTTGCATGTTCTTTTAGTTGAGCGTCAATGTTGTTCTGCATTCCCATTAACTCAGACCTTGCAATCATTTGAGCTCTCAGCTCAGTCTCCAAATGTTGCAGCTCCTCTCTTTGCCTCGCAACATCATGAAGCCGCTGCTGCAAGAGGTCATGGTTCATTGTCCCGTCGATGGAGATGGAACAAAAGTCCACATCGACCGGCTCTCTTCCCTGCTGCACCTCGAAACAAAACAACAATAACTCCTCTCCACTCTCAGTAAATCTCTCTAAAACACAAAAGAATACCAAAACCCTCACATTGTATAATGCTCTCTCATCCGAATGCCCTAACTTCGACCGTTTCTGTATACCCGAAAAATTCTCAGTTCGAATACAAAATTTCAAAACTTTTAAGTGCTAGTCAAGTCACATTTTTCATATTCTCAAGCATAGCTCACAAACCCTAATCTCCAAACCCAAACCCAATCTTAAACAACCGAAAAGTATTATTCTTTCGTTTTTATTCAGCTCAATTCAACCTCATTCTAATTCAAAATGCCACTGAATCCACTACCTCATCGCCGCCGATGTTCCTCGCCGGAAGATGCTGCTGATGATGCTGATGCTCCGACACCGCTCGCCACTGCTGCTGCTTCCTCGTCTGAGATGCCGCTTGCGTCATCGCCGCTGACGGCATCGAACCACCGCCGCCTCCGCCGCGCGCGGCCGTCGCCGCTGCCTCCATCGAATCTGACACACACACAGCTCCAAAACCAAAAGCCCTCACTCACTCTCTCGCTCACTGAGAGAGAGTCGTCGGAGAAACCCTAGGGTTAACGAAGCTTGACAAAAACGAGGAGAGAAATCGAAACTGGCGAAGATTGAGAAAATGGGGAAGGAAGAGTATCGGTGACGATTTTGAGGAGGTGTGAATTCGGATTTGGAGGGTTTTGCAGGGGTCGAATTGCAAATAGTGAAGAGTTTGACGAGAGAGTGATAGAGAGAGAGAGAGATGAGGCTCCCGCCATGCCATTTATAGGGCAATTTGGCTATAAATGCATGATTGACGCACGCCCTTTACAGCGGCGCGTGTAACTTTTTTTGGTCAAAGAATAACTTTCATAAAAAAAAATCCAACGAAAAAATCACATCCAGCAAGAGCCCCAATAGTCCAATACAAGATAAAACTACATAAAAAAATTGTGCTTCGAACCTAAACCACACACGATCAGGACAATAAGGACAACCCAAAAGTAAAAAGGAAAGTATTCTAACAATAAACTACTTCTACTAATGTCGGCTCAATAATGTCGCACAAGTACAATAAGTCGTGCCAAGAACATTGAGAGAAATGTAATAGAAGTCAAAACTAGGAAATACAATTCGAGGCGATACCAAAAAAATCCCAACACACACATCAGAAGATAACCAACACCAACAACAAAGCTTCTTCTACCACTGAGACAAAGGCTAACCTCTAGTTGCTGATCAGCAGGGACGAAACTCAGTTGGGGCGGGAATGGGTTGTGCCCCCCGGAGATTCTAAAATTAATTTTTCTTGATTAATGCATATATTATTATTAAATTACACTAAATTATACTTACGGTCCTCTCAAAATGAGATTATTGTTTGTTTGACCCCCTCGACAATCCAGTTCAAGTTCTGCCACTTCTGATCAGATCAAAGATCCAAATCAAATAACTCGAAACAAATACAACCATGCGTGTAACACACGCACGTTTTCATTCGAAGTTATTTCTTTTAAGAAGATGGCAATGTTGTAATACTTGTGAAATAGCGAGGGTATTACTGAGAAATAAAACAGCTGCCTCTCTCTGTTACTCATACTCTTCACTCTTCAGTCTCATTTTCATCAGCGCTTTTCAGGTGAGTTCAAATTTTTAACACTAATAATATATTTCGATTTAAAACTCGGCAGTGAATTTTCATAGCTGAATTTCCATCTGGGTATCTGAATTTGATTCATTTTAGTGACAATTTGTTGAGAAAATTGGGTATGTTTATGTGCTAGACTGCTAGTTGACTTTAAGAATCGGTTTTGGTGTATTGGGTGCTTGAAATTGAGTGTCTTTTGTTGAGGGTTAAGGTTTCGGTGTACTGGGTATCTGAAATTATGTGTCTTTTTTAAAAGTTTTTGAAGGGAAGTGAGTGTCTTTTGTTCGCTGAGAGGTTTGTTTGTGTATATTTCTTGCTGGATATTTCGGTGTTTAGTTTGTGATTTAAGGTACTTGAGTTTTAAGTGAGATACTGAGCCCTATTCATGGAATAGTTGGATGTTATTTTACTGCAATAATGGCTGAAGAAGCAGAGGATAGGATTGGTGCATTACCAGAGGTACTTCAATGTCATATACTTTCCTTTCTTCCGATAGTATATGCTGTTAGGACCACCGTATTGTCTAGAAGATGGAAGGACAAGTGGACTTCCATTCCCAATATAGAATTCAGCGATGAACATTTCCATGGTCACCTTCAACACTCTCTGAGTTTTATTAATTGTGTACTCCTGTTCCGTGACTCGTCATCAGATATCCACAAGCTCTCTATTTCTATCAGTGGTGATTTGCATTTTGGACTGGATCGAGCTGCTTTATCGTATCTTGATGATTGGATTTGCACTGCAGTGAGGTGTAAACTTGTTGAATTGGAAGTTAGCGGGTTTGCAGGGATGCCTTATGACATGCCTGAGAGCCTTCTTATGTGCAGAACCATTAAGGTTTTAAATTTGTCCAAGCTTGGAGCTCATCTAACTTTTGACCCTCCTGCATCGGGGAGTTGTTTCCCAAGTCTGAAGTCCCTTTCTATTGTACTTCCACATGGTGCGAATGAGTGGAACAAGCTTATTCGTTGCTGCCCTGTGCTTGACGAATCGACGATTGATGGAGTGCTTGGATCTATGATTGACCGTTCCCATAATATCAGGGTGGATGCACCTGAACTGAAGACCTTGATAACAAGGTGTTAGGGTTCTTCTTTGATGTTTCATGCAAACTTCAATTTGTACATTATTGCTCCAAATGCTTGAAAGTCTTCATATCGAGAATCCTCTTCTGCCAAAATTGTACTTGGATGTAAGACCATCCTTTGTCACTGTAACTTTACCAGACCTGGGAGCATATGAAGTAGATCTTGCTCTACTCGATCAACAGGGATTTGCACTTGAACCTATTCAGGTCATGCATGATCTCATAATTCGGCTTCTACATCAAATGTCTGAGAGTAAATATCTGTCTCTCTGCTTATGTTGTGCAAGTAAGTATCTTAACTAGCTCAACCTTTCTTTTAATGTTCTTATTCATATAGCCTTCTTTGTAATTATCGGTCTTCCATTGACAACTCATGACTTAAAGTAGCTGGTAGAGTGGTAGATGTTTTGTTGATCCATACACATATTTCTCTTGTGAAAGGTTCATCACATCCCTGCTTTTTGCAACTTGACCCGATTGAACCTGCTTCTTCTAAAGTGCAACTACTGGGAACTGATAGCAGATTTACTCGACAAAGCACCTAATCTAGAAGACATTGACACAGAAGATGGAGCGGAATATAACACTGAAAACGCAGAGTTTCAGTGGAGTCCACCAGAAATTGTGCCGAACTGTTTGTCGTCACACCTCAAGACCATCTACATTTTTGGTTTCAGGGGACGGCAAGTGGAGATGAAACTTGTGAAGTATCTGTTGAAGAATGGTCGTCTCTTGGAGAGGTTTACAATTGGGTTTGGACAGTTTGCTAGGTATCATTCGGATCAGGTACATCACAGGTTACGCAACGAATTTTACATCTTGCAGAGGTCAGTTACTTGTCATCTTGGAGTTCATTATGAACCATTCATTGAAGATGTTCTCGAAGAGAATCAAGAGACAGAGAATTAGGCATGTTGTTGCTAAAAAGTTTCTACTTTAGGGTTGCTGGAGGTAGCACATTTCCAATGACTATTTCATAACAACTTTTTTTGATTTGGTCACCTACATTTTGATCGGCTGCTGCTGCCGCTGCCTGTCGATTTCAGTTCATATTGACCGGTGAATGTGACTGTAGTCGTTTACCTGATCTTTTTTTAATCGAGATTACATGGTATGTTAAAATTGTTAACTATGTTTTAGAGCTTTGTAAGGCTAGAAAATATGACTGCGTAATTAGTTAATTGTTGTTTGATTGTGGTTTGTGGAGTAAACAAAACCAAGAGCGTTGTATTCTATAAAAACAAGTGAAGATCTCGAAGCTGGGGACAACAGAATATGTTTTTGCATCTACTTATAGTCTACGACAAAAACGCGTTTAGCATTTGGACAATTTTGATTAATTCACCTTAATCCAATTCTTTTGTCCTATTAATTGACTCCCACAATTCTTTGGTTGTCGTGGTCACTCTTATATAATATGCTCAGCCTTCTAATATTGACGTGGGTATGACGCCACAACTGTTGAACTTAGACCAATAAAAAGAGTTTCTTTCTTTTTTTTCTTCTTTTTTGAGATAGGTTTTAAGAAACTAGAAACGTTCTTGCGCGCATTGCTGCGCATTATAATATATCTCGAGTTACTATTTGGGTTACATTTCATTGATAAAGTAAAATAATGAATTACAATCTAATTTTTATATTTAAGTATTATCAATTAAACCATAATACATCTATATGATGAAAAGTAGTATCATAACCTGTTGCAAAACTCTCAAAACAATAACTATTAAAAACATTTACATGTCAGGTTGCCATATGATATCCAAGCTGCATCATGGAGAGAGCTATGTTATCTCATAATGGGACGTAGCTTCAAGAAGTGTCGTACACATTGGGATCTAATTCTTCAAACATTGACCGAAGCTACAACCTGTAGAATTAGCAAAGATATGTACAATTAACATTTACATATAAGGTTGAATATCTGCAAATCATTCTTAAGAGCTACAACTGAGTTCCCGAATATCATAAGACTATCAGAACAAATACCATTTACTTCAGGACAAAAGAAAGTAAAGTATAAAAACCATTAGAACAACAAGGAAAGAATACTAACTCAATGGTGAAAAATCAAAAGCACTGATGCAATCAAAGTTCAAACTCTAGATCCGTCGGGCACATTTGCTGTAACAATTTAAGTGTTTAAGATTGAGGTTAATATCAGCACACAAAAAAAAAATTGAAACTCATAGACAAACCAGCTAGAAACTTTAGAGAGAACAACAGACAAACAAACCAAAAAAGAAACAAAAACACCAACGACTTTACTACTTCGAGATCATAAACTTATGAAATGCATCATGAGGTTCATCATGAATACATAAACAAATCTTGATATGTATTCACTTGACTACATATATACAACTAAGTATCAACATATATAATTCAACGATTCAGATATATATAGTAAAGCATCCAGTTGGCACGTCTAGGATATCCCAACATCAAGAACAATGAAATGCTTAACCATAAGAGTCTCAATCCAGGGTCTCAAACTAAAGCATAAATTCTACCAACATCAAGAACAATGAAATGCTCATATAAATTAGGCTTGTTGTATGGAAAAGTGAAATGCTCATTATACCAATTAAACAATCTTGAAGATTGGAACGAACAGACAATTCGTAAAGATTAACCATACGACTCAGATTGACCCATCTTTCACTACTCGATATAATCACAATAACTGCTTAAATAAATATCATTAAGACTAAATCAGAGCCAATATCATGATTTAACCAAACAATTCGGAACCTAGTACCCAAATCATAAGAACTATAACTGATTCCATAATATCATCGAATATTAGGACATCAGTTTGAGACTTGACGAAACACGTTTTGTGGTTATGAGAGAAGATGGATGAAATTAAACAGAAATTAAGGGCATAATATCGAAGATCATGATGATGATATTGTTGTTCGGAATAGTAAAATTTACCTTGTTGTTGATGAATGATCACAGTATAAAGACTGATGAGCGAGCGAGTGAGATTCGGGGAGAACCATTGGTGTTTTGGGCTACTGGGCAAGAACATAGGAATAGAAATTGGGGTTTTGAATGTAAGTGACACAATTATAATTAACTCAAAATATCGAATAAAAATAGAAATTAACTCTTATGATGAAGAGTAATTCTTTAACTCAAATTTAATATATCTGTAATTTGATTACATGATCCATTGTTTCTTTTATAACATGTGTCACCTATATAGACAAAATATAGGTTGAGATCTAGAGATTGAAAATGAAATTTGTCTTAATTTGGACATGATCATCATTTCACCACGTAGTGATCTTTACTTTTTTGCACACCACAAGGTCTCTAAATGGTTTTCAATCACTAATCATCACAAATTGTAAGACATATAGCTTTGATGATATGTAATAACTAATAACACAAATCATTTTACTTATGTACTTGTACTTGTTACACGCCTAATACATCAATTTCATCGACTTCATTTGTCATTAAAAATGAAGTATCATGCGTAAAAATAACTTTGACTCTACTATATATATAATCTCAAACAATCTCATGACACATTTTTCCGTCGACTTTTCACATATTTCCCTGATTCATAATCGCTTAAAAGTCTAAACCGATCAAAATCGTGTCACCTCATTGTCCTAGAACCCCCACCCAACAATATGCATGAATTAAAATCAACGGCCATGCATTAATCATCTTAGCATAATTAAGCTCCTCGTGGTTTTAGCTGTCACATTAAAAACATTACGCAGTATATGACTAGTAGACTAGCAATAGCATAATAGTAACTCCCAAACTCTTTTATTCAAAAAAAACCACTCTTTTATTCAAAACTTTTTAAAACCCGAAATAAATAACACACACACACTCTCTCACCCAAAACACAAAACATTTCTCTCTCTCTCTCTCTCTCTCTTCGCGCCTCGCCCAAGTCCACCGTCCAATGCTCCGACTTTGACCGCCGCCGTTGACCAAACTCCGAATACCCACCCCTAACTCTCCTCTCCGATGGGACATTGTTGCAGTAAAGGCGCCGCCGTCTCGGTCGCCAACGATCACCACCACCACCACCACTCCTCCTCCGCCGCCGCTGCCGCCGCACAGTCAAAGAACGCGCCGGTGACGCCGAGCCCAGCCGCCGGAGGAGGAGGAGGAGGAGATGTTAAGCAGACTCCGTCGCACTCGTTCACGGCAAGTCCGTTTCCGAGTCCGCTCCCCGCAGGAGTGGCGCCGTCGCCGGCGAGGACTCCGGGGAGGAAGTTCCGGTGGCCTTTACCGCCTCCGTCTCCCGCGAAGCCGATCATGGCGGCGTTTCGACGGCTGAGGGAGCCGAGGCCGATACCGGAGGAGAATAGTCATAACAACAACCACCACGGCGGCGGCAGCGGCGGTGGAGACGAAGACGACGAGGCGGAGAGAGGACTGGACAAGAGCTTTGGGTATGGGAAGAACTTTGGGGCGAGATTTGAGCTGGGGAAGGAGGTCGGGCGAGGGCATTTTGGTCATACTTGTTGCGCTAAAGGGAAGAAAGGAGAGCTTAAAGGACAGTCTGTAGCTGTTAAGATCATTTCCAAAGCTAAGGTTTGTCTTATACTCTGATTTATAGTGATTTTGAGACTACTTGATTTGCTTAGTTGATAATGATATAGGTGAGCTTGTTAGTATTTGAAGTCGGTATGAATGTATGATGATCAGTTGTGATTTTCGACTAACTAGGCGAATGAAGGACCCGAAAAATGTGATGAAATGTGTCTTGTGATCTTGAAGCAAATCAAATTTAGGGAACATAGTGTGTTCATGTTGTTAGAATCGTAATCAAAAGTAAGAGTTTACAGTAGGAATGTAGCTAAAATCTCTTAGCTGGGACTTGTTTATAGTCTGTTATTCTCTGTGCTGTTATCCTTGTCGTAGCTTTATTATACTGTTAATGCGATCTTCATGGTATTGGTCGATTTACTTCCAGTGACATTGTTTGATATACTGAATGAGTGATTCTTTACAGATGACTTCAGCAATAGCTATAGAAGATGTTCGGAGAGAGGTGAAAATACTGAAAGCATTATCTGGACATAAAAATTTGGTCAAATTTTATGATGCATTTGAGGACGCCAATAATGTCTACATAGTCATGGAGTACGTGTGACTTTGCCTTTTTGATACTTTCAGTAATGATCTTTTTAGGACATCATTTTATGTGTTTGTTTAAGGTTTATATCTTCCACTGTATGCATATCAGTGTGGTTTTAACAGTGATGAAAAGACCGAAACTTTTTGATAGCAGGCCTGTTTTGAAATTATGTCATCTACTTTTCAGGTTATGCGAAGGTGGAGAGTTACTGGACAAAATTTTATCCAGGTAGAATGGACTTCTTTGCAGCAAATTTATAATTGAGCACTTTTGGATTGTTTTATTTCCATTTAAGTTATGTTCAATGGCTCCTCTGTGCCAGGGGTGGAAGATATTCAGAAGAAGATGCTAAAATTATTCTTGTGCAAATTTTAAGTGTTGTTTCCTATTGTCATCTTCAAGGTGTTGTGCATCGTGATCTAAAGCCAGAGGTACAGCATTCAAGTTTTCCAATTGCAGTTCTATTTTGCATCTTTGTTTCTCATTCCAACCTATAACCAACTACTCCCTTTTGACTGCTTGCAGAATTTTCTTTTTACCACAAAAGAAGAAGATGCTCCAATGAAGGTTATTGATTTTGGTCTCTCCGATTTTATAAGGCCCGGTAATGCTTCCACATACTATCCTCTGGCTGTGTATCATCTCTTCAGCATATTTTTTTTTTGCTGATATGTTGACCATATTGTTCAAAATCAAAGTAGCCCTCCAAGAAATCAGTATTAAGATCTAAGTTTGTCTGAATATTTCTTGGCTTTTACAGAATATTTAGTTCTACTTGTGCAGATCAACGCCTCAATGATATTGTTGGCAGTGCATACTATGTTGCACCCGAAGTGCTACATAGGTCTTACAGTATGGAAGCAGATATGTGGAGCATTGGCGTCATAACTTATATCTTGCTATGTGGAAGTAGACCTTTCTGGGCACGAACTGAATCAGGAATCTTCCGCTCAGTGCTAAGAGCTGATCCTAACTTTAATGATACACCTTGGCCTACAGTGTCCCCAGAAGGCAAGGACTTTGTGAAGAGGCTTCTGAACAAGGATCACAGAAAACGAATGACTGCTGCTCAAGCTTTAAGTAAGTTGGTAGTCGAAACTCCACATGGTCCTTGATGTATTCAGGCATATATGATACACTCTCTATCTCGCTCTTCAGTGATTATCATATTGCACGTTTTTCCCTTCTAGTGGTATGTATAGGTATTTCACTTGGATCTATCTACTGTGTTCACAGCTCACCCATGGCTAAGGGATGAAAGACGAGCTATGCCTCTCGATTTCGGAATCTACAAGTTGGTTAAGTCATTTATCCGTGCTACACCTTTCAAGCGAGCAGCAATAAAGGTATACAGTGTAAATAAAATCTGCTTTCTTCTACCCCTCGTGAAAAGAAAAATAATTAAGGGTTACACACTACTGTAAAAGTTAAATATAATACAAGTTACCCGTTACTGAGTGGTCAGTAAATGCACAAATCACCTTTTGGGGTAATGCTTCTGTGTGGGTGTATATTTGTGATTTTGGCTGGTAATCCCTCTAATCACCTTCTTGTTGTGACAGGCTCTTTCCAAGGCTCTAACAGAAGATGAACTTTACTATCTTAGGGCTCAGTTTGCGCTCTTGGAACCCAAACATGGATATGTATCCCTTGATAATTTCAGAACGGTGAGTCATAGTTATTACATCTCTTTTGGGGGCTTCCTCTTTTGGGTTACTGTTTTGCTTACTATCACGTACATAACCATGTGGTGTACAGAATATATTCAAATTGTACTTCTAGTCGTCCATTCATTTTATCTCTTATCCTCTTTTTGGGACTTTCGACTTATGGTGAAGAAAAGTGCAGGCTCTCATGAAAAATTCAACCGATGCCATGAAGGAGTCGAGGGTTCATGACATCATAAATATGGTAAGACATCTTCATGCATTCAACTTCATTTTAGTTTGATAATGCAGTTATCCCACATCTATTTACCAGTTTCATGTGTTGTATACTCCTATATGAAATTTGATGTCGAGTGTGAATGCTTAATGATATCAAACTGCCCACTGCTGAATGGAATGTATTGGGATAAGTTGGACTGGGGAGGCAGTGTGTTTCACTGAAGGTTTAATGAAATGGACAAAGAAAATGAGTTTCTTTTCTAGGCGGGGGACTTTAAAAAATCTCTTCTTGAAATTTCTGTCTTTGGAGTTTCCGTACTGGCTTGTCTGCTACTGGCAGGCACAACCTAGTCATGCGATTAAAAAGCAACACTGCTTGTAGCATTTGCTTTGGCCTTTGGATGGTGCCATAGACTAATATAATCTTGGTTTTTACTTTAAGATGGAGCCACTCTCACACAAGAAGTTGGATTTTGAAGAGTTCTGTGTTGCTGCAATAAGTACATATCAGCTAGAAGCACTTGAGGGATGGGAGAAGATTGCAAGTACGGCTTTTGAATGTTTTGAAAGGGAAGGTAACCGGGTCATCACCGTCGAAGAATTGGCACAGGTGCGCACACCAATTTCACATATAATAACTCATGTTGATTTGAATTTCAAAGTAGCAAGCTCAAGAAAAGTTCAACCATTATGCAGGAAATGAATCTGAGTCCTACATCCTACTCTTTACTCAAAGACTGGATCAGAGCTTCAGACGGCAAACTCAGCTTCCTTGGATACACCAGATTTTTGCATGGTGTGACTTTACGATCTTCCAATACTAGACACCGATGAAAGGTAATCAAGGAGAGTAGATTTTTCTTTACTAAATTCTTTTCGCGAACCGTTATCCCCTTTGGAGATTGAGGTGAAAGTTGAGTACTTCAGAGGTTGAAATTGAAGTAGTAGAGGGGTCCATTTCATTCATTTGTGTGATTGTATGTAGAAGAATTGTTGAAGACCCTTGGTCACATATCAAAATCTTTGTAAAAAAATAACATGTATACGATATTGTACAAGTGTTCGACTGTTGAGATCCTCCGTAGCAATACAATTCAAGAAAGCTTTCGACCCTTTCGTACTCTTTTACCTTGTTCTATCAAATTCTCTGTTCACCTATGTTTGAATCTATGTTGCCCTTCGGTAGTGTGAAGCGGCTTGTTGGTTTTTTAGTTGAGAGCCTGACCTTGGCGTCTGTTTTTGTGTATCCAAAACAAAATTAGTCTTGTAAATCTTGTATAGTTTGTATATGAAAAGCTTACTAGCAGCCAAGGCATTTGACAATACAAACATGCTAGTTGCTTGGGGTCCTTGATCAGTTGACCTTTTGTAAAAATTAAAAAACAAGTTATATGTCAGCTGAGAACGCTCTGCTGCTTCAGCCATTCAAACCTGTCTGTAAGCAAAGCACGTTACATGCTCATTAGGCCGTAATGGACTTGTTCACATATACCTCCCTAGATTGCAGATAAAACTGAAATACTACTATTCTAATGACACTACATAGGTATAGAAAACCAAAACAATGGCAATTTATTCTGATATATATAGAACTGATATACTACTTTGACTTCTATATGAATAAGAAAACTCGATTATTACGCAACTCTTCCTCGTTAAATTTCCTCTTAAGCCTCATTAGATCGAGAATTGAGTTGACGAATTCGACTCGGCATCCTCATTGACAGCTGTAGTTGTATGCGAAATTAGTCCGCAACTGGCTTCATGCCTTCACCATCAAACTAAATATAAATTACACAGACTTGGTATTACAATATATGACATCAGTCCGGTCATCAAAGACTTTGTGATTAATCACAGATAAATTTGTATCAAATAAATAATATTAATTTATTTTTTAATTATATTTTAATTTAACGATTATATTTTAATTAATTATCGTTAAATGTACATAGGCAAAATGGACTCGCTATAGCTGGAAGAAGCCGGAAGAAGCTGGAATATTTCTTGGAAGACTCAAAGATGATCATTAGTATGTGCAGTACCGAAACAAACACACTCATATCTAATATTCTTGTCTTCAAAGTCAAGATAGGACGCACCACATCAAGAAAAAAAGAAGCTGCCAGATGATAACTCGATTCAAACTCTACACGTTTCACATCGAATATTGGAAAGAACAAGAACAAACACGAAACGAAAATCTTTATTGATGAATATATAAATCTTCAAACAACATAAACCGGAACCAAAACCCTACTGCAACAACAATTTTTTTTTCATCATCATCACAATTAAAATAGAATAAACGCCCTGAAGAATTTAGAAAAACAGAACAAACCGCAGGACAATGTACGTACGTACTTACAAATAAAACACACTACTAATGTATATATCACATCATGAATCGAGTGTGTGTATATATAGATCATGCCCTAAAGCACCACACATGTTGGTGATGCTCGTCGTTGACCGCCGCAGACTTTTCTTTGTCGATCATCCCCTCGACGGCGAGGAACTCTGCCACGTGGCACGGTATGGTGATCGGACCTTCGTGGTCGAAGCCGTACTCTTTCTCGGCTTCCTTCAAGAGCTGCATGAACAGAGGATGGTTGATGTGTGCCACCGGAATCACAAACCTCCGCTGCTCTTCGCCGTGGCCCACCATCACCGCCATACACCCTTTTGGCACGTCCGACGACGTCGCCACTTCCTTCTTCAGAAAGTAAAACTTCATGTGGCCGTGGTGGTGGTGGTGGTGGTGCACCTTGTCGCCGCCGAACCCCATTCTCTCCTGAAAGTACGAAAATACCCTCGTCTTGCCAAGTTTGGGAAAACTAAACTGAGCTAGTTGGTTGTTGTTGTGGTTTCTTCTAGAGCTATAAGAAAACAGAAAAAGGCCAAGGGTCTGAGGCAGAGATTGTGAGCTTGAAGATTGTTAGGGCAGAGTCGGTGAGGGATTTGGGAATATTGCTCATGATAAAACTATGTATGACCAATTACCCACATAGATTTTTGAAGAGAGATCGAGGTTTTTTTTTGGAGAAGGAGAGAGCTTAGTGTATTTATATAGTTGAGGTTTTAGGTGTCTTCTAGGGTTTGCTTACCTTATACACAAAGGTAACTGTTAGTTTCTAGACGAAACACTCTACCGTCTAATTTTTTTTAAAGGGATAGAATTTACGCGAAAGCGTATCTGTTTTAGTTACAGCTAGATAATTACCAAAGTTATGCTTTATGATTTGGTAACAGATATAATTAATTAGGGTCGTTTTAGGAAAGGAGACGTAATATGAACACTAGTTAATCGTAAAATATCGCAGAAAATAGACCCGATATGACAATATTAATTACATGGAAAATAGCAGAAAGTTCTGGTATGAATCAAATTTATTGTGAACTAAAATAAAATTCTGAAAAGTTAATTAAAATTGTTGATGTGATCTGGACGAAAATTCACGCAATCTGTACCTGAAATTAACCATCTATAATATGATTGGTTTTTAACTTTTTATGGACCAGAACCTTGAATCCTTCCATGTTTTGCCAAAATATTAAAGAAATAAAGATGGATTAGTCAAGATTTTAAGGGTCCATTAATGGGCCTAAGTATTTACCGTAATTATTAACTTCCACATGTAGAAGGCGCGCTCGGTGAATGGCTAGAAGCTAAGCCACGTGGGCAACTAGTGGCACACGCCTTGCAACATCAAGCATAAGATAATGTCCGAAGGGGTGTGACCTACAAGTGAGGCTTGACCTTTTAAAGGGAACAAAGAGGATTAGGCCAGTAACATGGCTCTAAGATATCCAGTTGGGCAATGTAGATCGGACATCCGCCAGCACCATGTCAGCATAGTATGTGTGAGGACTTGGCCGGGGAGGATGGTAGAATTTTGGTCAGGTGGTCCGATCACTAATTTGGTCCGGTCGGAAAACCGAAAAACGAAAAGGTGGTCTCGAATTAGGTGATTGTCGAATGAGATCATCTCCTAATATATCTCTTATCATTCTGTGATTCAATTTGAGTTCTCACATCTAATTGTGTGATCTAAAAATACAACTTTGAAACTATAAATATTTGCTTATTACTAAACAAATGGACTCCGGCTCAGCTGAAATTTAGGACAGGATTCTGTGCAAGATATGAATGCACAATTGTTGTGAAGAAAAGGTGTATTAATTGTGTGATGTTCTCCGTAGAGATGCATGTGCTCCATGTATCTTGGACCCTCAGTGTAGAAAATTAGTTTCTAGTTTTCAACCCTAATTATACTTAGGCCTACAAAATGGGAATGGTTTAGCTTTAGTTCCTATTTGTTTAAGTAATCAAGTTAAAGACTAAATAAAATGGTGAGTCTAGCTAAGCCATTATTAGATGGCGCATAACAATCCCATGTTGGATGGAGCACAACAATCTTGAGTACGTAATATATGCTCCCTTTTGCTTTAGTTTCCTTTTCTTTTGTTTTCTTGGCTGTCTCAACTTCCTTTGCACAACACGGCAATATTTACTGTGTAAACGAATAGATGACGGAGTGTTTTACAGTACTCTGGAGTACTAAAATTCTATAGTTTTAGAGCGTTGGATCACTTTATTTCATCAAAAATGGAGATCTCAGAAGTTATCCAAAACTGTGAAACTTTTCGTACTCCAAAACATTATAAAATTTTCAATAGAGGACGAGTAATGACCTTTTCCCACTAAATCAAATAATGGTTGATTAAGGTAATTAGAAAAGCGACGGATCTTGTTATGGTTGAGAGCCAAGAAGTAATATGACCAAGCAGGCCGGCCCAAAGGCCTGCACCGCTCAAATTCTTAGTCCATCAGGCCCTAAACCTAGTTTTAGACCGGTCATAAACCCTAAACCTTAGTTGAACTGAAACCAAACAAATTAGTCTGACTTAAAATTCGTGTTCTTCGATCTATCTTTTCTCTTTAACTACTGTAATTAAGAAATAAGAATTGTAATTGGATGTGCTTGGCCTCTCTAGAATGTGCATATATGATCATAACATTTCCCATTGTCAATTGCGCATTTGTATGCATACAAGTCATTTCCATAATAACAACTAAATTACAATGTAAACAAAGATGCAAAGAAAAAAAAGACTTGATATAATCCTACTTAATCAAGAAGATTCAATAGCCAACTACTCTTAAAGACAAGCTAGAGAGATTGCACACAATATTTAAGGACAATGACACATTATTTTGACACTAAAAGACAAAATTTAATACATAAGGACAAATTGTTTGTAAGTTGCCATGTGGCAGACATAAATTTACTTTTATACTCTGCCTTATTTTTTTGTGCATTTAATATTTTTTTTCAATAAACATTATTTTATTCGAAATTACTTAATTTTTTCCCTTCTTTTTTTTTTATTTTTAATAATTTTTAGTCTGATTATTGTACATTAATTCAAATTTTTTCTGTATTCATTTTTTTCAACTTAAATTGATTATTCAATTTATTAGTATTATCAATAAACATTCAATATCAATTCAATCACAAATTTAATAGTATTTTTGATACAAATTCACTAGAGATTCCAATACAAAATGAGTAACGTACAATTTCGATACAAACTCAATAACAATTTTAATACACATTCCATAACATTTTTCAACCCGATAACATAGTAGCAGTCCTTGAACCAAAAATACAGTAGTAGTCTAAAAACGAACCCGAAAATGTTGTAGTAGTCTCAAAAACGCAGTAGCAGTCCTTCAACCAAAAATCCAAAAATGCAGTAACAGTCTTAAAAATACAGTAGCAGTCCTCGAACCGAAAATACAGTAATAGTCTTAAAAACGTAGTAGCAGTCCTCGAACAGAAAATGCAGCAGTAGTTCAAAGATTTTAAGTAGCAGACCCAAAATATTACAGTAACAACCCCAAAAATGCAGTAGCAGTCTTAAAAACGCAATAGCAGTCCTTTAACCGAAAAACCAAAAATGTAGTAGCAGTCCTAAAAATGCAGTAGTAGTCCTTCAACCGAAAATTCAAAAATACAGTAGCAGTCCTTGAACCGAAAATGCAGTAGCATTCTCAAAAACACAGTAGCAGTCCTCGAACCAAAATTCCAAAAATGCAGTAGCAGTCCCAAAAATACAGCAGCAATCATTGAATCGAAAATGCTGTAGCATTCCCAAAAATGCAATAGCAGTCATCGAACCGAAAATGTAGTAGCAGTCCCAAAAACGCAGTAGCAGTCATTTAACCGAAAATATGAAAATGCAGTAGCAATAGTTGTTTCAAAAATACAGTAGCAATCCTCGAACCGAAAATGCAGTAGCAGTCCCAAAAACGTAGTAGCAATCCCCAATAACATAGTAACAGTCCCCAAATCAAAAATGCAGTAGCAGCCCTTGAACAAAAAATACCTAGCATAGCCAAAAACGTAGTAACAGTTCCCGATAACATAGTAGCAGTCAAGGAGTAAAATATCGGATATTGAGGATATATCGATCGACGGTCTAAAATTTGGATATATCTACGGAAATATCGATGAAATATCGATCCAATAAAATTCTGATGGAAACTAATAAAAATACATGGAAATTTGTAATAAAACTTTTGGAGATTGTTATACGATCAATTATCTATATTATGTGAAGAAAATATTGATCAAACATCAAGACATATGAATTAATACGTGTTAAGTGTTGATAATTATTAAAATATAATTTAATACTTCTATTTTTATTTTTTGATGGCTAAAACGACTAGGCCATCACGTCTTTTGTACAAATATTACATATCACACATCACAAAATCAAATATACAAATACTTCAAAATCACGTAGAGGACCTATGAGGTTCGAAAAGTTTTTGAAAGTTTAAAATTTTTTGAGAAATATCGGGAATATCGCCGATATATCGGAAATATGGATAAAAATCGAAATTTTTTGGGAGACTTCGGGATATAATGGAGGATTTGGGTAATTTAAAAAGACCGAAATAATGGCGAAATGTTGCCAAAAATATCAATTTTGCATTCCTTAGTAGCAGTCCTTGAACCGAAAAATGCAGTAACAGTCCCAAAAGCGTAGTAGCAGTCCTCGAAATCGAAAATGTAATAGCCTTCCCAAAAACATAATAGCAGTCCTCGAACCAAAAATGCAGTAGTAATTTTCAAACTGAAATACACTAACCCTTCCAAAAAATGCAGCGGCAGTTCTTGAACCAATAATGCAATAGCAATCATTTAACTAAAAATACAATAGCAATCCGAAAAATATAGTAGCATTAAAATTACACTAGTGTCCCTCCCTAATGATCATTAAACTAAACCAAATCACAAAAAATTTAGAAAGAAAAATCAGAGTAGCAGATTTTAAAAAATTGCAATAGAAATTCTTGAAAACTCAGTAGCAGTCCGATAATACTCATAATAGCATCATTGAAAAACTTCAGTGAAAAACATATGTGCACTTTTTGCTGCTTCTCAAATCTCTAAGTAGGTCCTTCTTATTTTTTTCTTTAAGATTTTTTTTTAAACAACACATTTATATGATCTCAACCTCCCTATTGCAACTGCTGCATGGCTATGGGATCTAGCAAAAAACACATCACCTCACCTCACTTGCTCTCAAATTTAAGAAAAAAAACATGGGAATGCATTCACAGATAAAACATCTAGCCAAAGCTGACCCAAACTGAGATTTATTTTTATAGAAAAACAGCCATCACATCCACTGTGTTGTGTAGCATCGAGTTTCAGCAAGATCCAAATGCGGCGAGGTCTGGCGGCACGCTGGACGCTGAGACCGAGAGGAGGTGAGCAGTGTGAAGCAGTAAGATGTAGAGCTCGTGGCGTGCGAGGCAGAGGCAATGAGGAGGAGGCTCACTTGCTTGCTGGCCTTGCTATTGAGCGAGCCGATGTTGAAATCGGCATCTGAGATCGACCAGAGAGGAGCCAGACCTTGAAGTGGAGGGACTACGCGACAGAGGCTACACCAGGCTTTTTTGTGATGAAGTCGAGGTTGGGAACTCGGGATTGAGCGATGGCGGTGGAAATAGGTTGCAAATCAACGATGGTGGTAAAGTCTTTGGTTTAGGAGATGAGGTTGCTACTATCGGGTTGCTACTCACTACCAGAAAAATAGACTTAAGCGACGAAGGAATTTCGCCGCCTAAGTGCATTTTTTTGTCGCCTAAAATTCGTTGGCTAATAATCGTAGCCTAAGTACTTAGACGACGAAATAGATCGACTTCGTCGTCTAGGTGTTTAGAAGATGCAAAATTTATGAAAAAATGACGAAAATTTTCGCCGTTCAAGTTAGAACTTAGACGACGAAAGTTACAATTCATTGCCTCAGTGTCAAATTTAAAAAATAAAAAATAAAAATAAAAAATATTTTAGACGACAAAAATATTGATTTAGTCGTCTAAGTTTTTTTTTTTAAAAATTTAAAAAAATTAAATCGTAATTAATTAGTGAAATTTTAATTATGAATTAATTAAATGTTAATTATTAATTAATGCAAAAATTATAATTAATTAGGAGATAATTTAATTTAATGATAGTGGTGGTGGTGATGGTGGTGCCGAGGTGATAGTGTGTGATGGTGCCAAGGTGGTGGAGGTGGTACGGTGGAGGTGGTGGTGGTGGTATCGAGGCAGTAGTGTGTGGTGGTGTTATGGCAGTGGTACAGCTGTGAAGGTGCTTTGAGAGAGAGAGAGAGGAGAAAAATGTTTGTTACTGAATTTCAATTAGAGCTTATATTATTTATAGAAGGGCAATTTAGTTTTTTTGGTTTACTTAATGGATTGGGTTCATTGATACTACATTTGGGCTTCAGGTCCAATTTTTTTATTGTTTAAATAAAGTTGGTTGAGTTATTTGTATTTGTGATATTTAGCTTCCCTTTCTATGTCATTTTCTAAAGGTAGTGTGTATAAGAACCAGAAGGAAAATATCAAACATTAATAGTATGCTTCACACTTTCTTCGATCTCCATTTCCAATCTGTGTCTTGTAAATTAACAAAACCAAAAACTAAAAATCTTCCGCCGGAAAGTGACTGAAAATCCCTCATTCTACTTAGAACAGGTATCATACATCAACATCATCATTTTCATAAATCAAGTTCTCACACTGAAAAAAAAATTCTCATTTAATTCTCTCCTTATTTACTCAGACAAGACTTTCGTTTTTCTCTTCATTTTCCCTCTCCACCTTCACATTAGGACTCCATCGGCAACACGCGCCACCGGCCGCCAACGAGTCGGCGATAGGTTTTATGACCAAAATACCCTGCCCCACGGCGAAGCAAAAAAACGTGACCAAAAACACAACAAATGACACCGCAGCAAACGGCCGTTGGTCCGGCCTCCACACCACCGACACCGCCAGCAGCACAACTTGCAACGGCAGCGGCACCAACACCGTCACCGCTAGCGCGTAAATCCTCATCCTCAGCCCCTTGTTGATCACCAAAGCCAACACCTTCCACAACGAGAACAAGAACCACATGAAATACGTGACAGCAAAGGCACCAAAGATCACGGTGCTCAACAAAGGGTACTTGCACAACATCATCTTGCTACCAAACTTGTCCATTTTCAACATCGAGCTCCGCGTGAAAAACGCCGGCAGCGGCAGAAAAAGCTTCTCTACCGGCGACAAGAACAAGAAGAAGATCTGTACGAGCAACATGGGGACACATGTAGACAAAACAAAGATGATCGCCCACGACACATTAGGCCTCTTCTTCTTGATGGACACATCCACGAGGAATAGTAGCGTCCCCAAGAAGGCAGGCTGGAAGAACCCTAATGAAAGTGCCACGTGGACCTTGCAGAACTGGTCTTCTTCTTGGTAGCCATTGACCCTGAAGCAGGAAGATAAAAATGGGAAGGGGCCGTAGAGGTAGCTGCGGCGGAAGGAAGGGAGGCGGAGGAGCTCGTTGAAGGACCAGAAGATGACGAAGATGACGAGGAGGAATCGGACGGTCCAGAGCGAGTTGAAGTGTTGGAGATGGTGTGCGGTGCGTGACTTGAAGCAGAGGTGGAAGATGAAGCAAAGAGAGAGTAGAGAGAGAAGGAGGAGGGTGAAGATGAACAACAAGGTTATTAGGTCAAGGGCGGAGTCGAGGTATGGTAGCGTTGGAATGATTAACATGGATCGAGTCTGAGTTTAGGGTTTTCTAAATTTTGTAAAAAAAATAAGATTCGACAGATCAACGTGTTACGTTACGTACCGATATCGATAGAGTTGATGATGATTTGTCACACTAGTCACGTACTATCGATACCGATATCGGGAATGCTACTTCACCACGTCTACGGTGAGGATGAGAAGGACGACGACGACGGCGGCGAACGGCGGCAATACTCGTTGCCGAGGAGGTGAAAATGGGGGAGGCCGGTGGAGATTATGCATGGAAAATGAGCAGGATCAATAATATCGTTCTTGTTGATAATGGTGCTAGGGTTTGTGACGTAGTTTTTTTCAGGGGGTAGTTGTTGCATTGGAGGGATGGAGGGTTGGTGACGTCAGCTGGTCGGAATATTGGGGTGAGAGGGAGGCAGTTTTACAATTCTCTCTCGCTCCCCTATTCCGGCCTACCGGCGGGGAACAGGTTGTGGCTGCAACAGAGAAGAAGGAAAGAGAGGAGAGGAGAGAGAGAAATGGAGCCAATATTTTTTTCTTTTTGATTATTTTGGATCTAGAAGAGAGAGAGAGAGAGAGAGAGAGAGAGAGAGAGAGAGAGAGAGAGAGAGGAGAAGGAGGATATCCTCCTTTCATTGCGGGCTGATACGGTTGGATGGTTTAGAATTGGGAAGAGAAGCCTCTAATTTTCAATACTGGACATGTGCGCCTTGTTATGCTAGCTAATACTATTTTATTTTAACAGACAGAATATGTATCAATATGATATGGAGGATTGGTTTGGCTATGAGTTGGAATGTTAATATGTTATGTAGGTTTGAAATTAAGGTATGACAGTTAGAAGAAATGGTGAGATACTTGCAGTGAAATCAGATTCTGTTTTATTTAATTTATGCTTAAGAAATTCCAAAACTATAGTTAAGAATTACTAGCTAGATAGAGGATGATGAGTGGGAGAAATGCACTGGAGTAAGGATGTATACCATGCGCCAGAATTTACATATAGTTGGATAAAACTAATTACCAGGACGGGTTGTCTTTCAAAACACATGTAAATGCATGTTTGGGATAGATTCTTACAAATGATTTTGATTATTAGCGTTTTTTCTCGTAATATTTTTAAAATTAATACTTTTAATAGAAAGCAGTTTGCATGGTGTTTGACTTAATAATGAAAAACATTTTCACAACGTTTTTACAAAGAAACACCTCTTATGTGTTTCCTCAAAAAAACACTTCCAAATGTTCCAAGTGATTTCCTAAAATATCGCAAAGTGCTTTAAATTTATTGCCAAACACCACAAAATTGGACTAGAAGTGATTTATGAATGTGAAAATACTTTTATCACTCTACTAAACATGCCCTAAATCTGCTGGCTGGCTAGCTAGTTCTTTACTGTATGAAGTTGAGAACCGGATTCGATTTCCCTCCGATATATATAACCGAAAAAGAAGCTGAACCAAGAGGGTTAGGGCTAGCTAATTAATTACTTATGATGACAGTAGCTTGTTGAGTTGCAATTATCAAGTATAAGGAAACTAACTAATAAGTAATAACTACTCAAACTCTTCTAGCTGTCACTATTGGGGAAGAGATTCGAGGCGACGAAGATTTATGGTCGCCTCGGATCATTTTCTCGTCGCCTCGATTTTATGTGACCAATTCTTCGTCGCCTCGACACGTCGCTTGAGATTCATCCCTTCACTATTGGGGCGACGAAGATTGAAAAACTTCGTCGCTTCATTTGATTTGAAGCGACAAAGACAAACTTCGTCGTCTCGAATTTGTGCCTCGAAGATAGAAATTGTCGCTCCGTTGAAAATGAGGCGACGAAGATTGATCAATCTTCGTCACCCCATTTACATTGAAGAGACGAAGATTGATCAGTCTTCGTCGCTTCAATGTAAATGGGGCGACGAAGATTGATCAATCTTCGTCTCTTCAATGTAAATGGGGCGACGAAGATTGATCAATCTTCGTCTCTTCAATTTAAATGGGGCGACGAAGGTTGATCAATCTTCGTCGCCTCATGTTGTGAAAAAGAAAAAAAAAATTAATATTAACGTACCAAGTCACGACAGTTCACAATTTAAAAGCACAAGAACTCATTCAACCACAAATCAAGTTATATAGAAAAATATGCCACAACTCAAAACATACACAGTTTATACAAAGCCTAAACACTATTGTTCGATTCACACAGTAGACTAATGCTCGGGGACGGCGATGCAGCTCGATTACGTGCTAGGAGGTGGTGGAGGAGCTTGAGCTTGTTGACTCCCAGCCTGGAATGATCGCATGAAGGCCTCCATTTGTTGCACCCTTTGGGCGAGGTCATTATAATCCTCTCTGACTTTGCGCGCCTCCTCACTCGATCTGCGCGCCTCCTCTCTGGCTTCAGCTACCTCCCTTTTCAGGGATTGAGTTTCCTCTACTTGGGCCCCTCCTCTCGGTTTGGGGTCGCGTGTGAGAGCGCGCCCCACCCCTGTCACGTCGAACAAGAACAAATAAATATGTTTGAATAGTACACAATAATGGAGCAAAACGTAAATCGAGATAAACGACAAACAGATTTTATAGTATTACCTCTTATAGAGGTCCCGGGCCTTGAACCCACCTCTTCCTCTATGATATTTATTTGTGTATCAAGAGGAAGAGGATGGTCTCGGGAAACCGCATCGCCATCATTGTCACCCGCTGCACTATCTTGTTGCGACAAGACTTCGTCGAGTCTTCGCTTCACTGCCGCATGCTCAATTAAAATATATTAAATAAATAATATTACAATATAGTAAACAAAAATAATTGTAATAACATAACGTAACATATTTTCGCTTACCACTTTCTCAGCCGCATTCTTGTCTGGCTGGTATACGTTAATCCAAGTCTGGACGGCCGGCGCTCTATGACCCTCCTTCTCCAACACCTCGCTTCGGTATGAGAGGGCGAGGGATCCCGAATGGTGGTTGAGCTGCTGCTCCTTGTTCTTGTTTCGGTTTCCTCGATTCCGTTCGCACAATTTCTACCACACAAAATAATCATTTTAAAATAAGAATAGATAAACATGTATATTTTTAAATCGTTGGCTACCAAAACTATGCGGATAGTTTATGAAGCTTACCAAGCAAGCAGGGTCTTCGAAGTGGCCTTTTAACCACGCCCATTGTTCTTCCCTCCCTAGGAAATCCGCGGGAGTCTCCTGGCTGACGTGGAGATAATGCTGATGGCAATCATGCTTCCAATCCTTGTAGATTGTTTGCGCCGTCGCATCAATAAAGTTCCACATCTCCACATCGGTCGTCGGGATGTCATAGTTCGTCTAGCAGAAAACATTTAAAATCCGTTATGTAAAAGTTGTATTTACATAAACCGTAAAGTAACAAAGTAACAAAGTAAGTATACCTCCAAACTTGTATTGACGATATCGCGGTGCTCATCGCTAAGTCCCAAAAAGCTAGGCGAAAGCATTGAAACTTTTCCGCCTATGATGTTACCAATGTCTCTGGACATCAGACTTCTAAATTCCCTCGTCGCAGGCCCCCGATGCCTCGTAGAGTAAACCACTTGTAGTCGCTTATTGTTGTTCAGCCGGACGAGGTACTCAGTCTTCGTCCCGACAACGACCCCGCACTGTATCGTCATCGGGTTTCCGGTTGCCATGTCCACCATGTCGGGGAGTTTGGTCTTCTTGCACCGGATGCTGAGGGCGGGAGGGCGCTGTGAGGCCGTAGTGGCATCGCTGTCATCCACTGGTAGAATCGCATCGTCAAGGTATGGGGCGGGCGTTAAACCCCCTAAACCCTCCGAATGATGTATCGTCGGGGTCCCAGATTGTCCCGTGGGGCAGCGCGACCCGGAAGGCCCCTCTCTGCTGAATGGTCGCCACGCCGCCTTCGCAGCCTCCGCAACTGCCATCGCCGCGGCCGCGGCCGCTTCACGCCGCTGGAGCGCCGCTTTCCTCTTTTGGTGACTTGTATTTCCGGGAGGCATTCTGTTAAAACATTAAAAAAAATCCAACCAAACCCAGCAATATAAGCAATAAGGTCCTACAAGATGTTCTTTTACTTTATCAATAGATGCTTCCCTCGGGTATATATGACAATATATACTACTTGCATAAGCAACAATTGTCAATTCAATACAAACATGCATATGTGCAATGGTATCGAATAGAACAATGCTAACCTGTAAGCAATTGTCTTTCACAACAATTAAATCATACTCTGTTCATAAACAAGCACTTTGGCAACCCTATTCTAAACCAATAACTTAATCATAACCTGTACACACTCATCACAACTACCACTACTCTTGAAACATGAAACTAAGGTTACACTCCACATCCATGAACATGACCCTGCACAACACTAGCATAGCTCATGCTAAACAGTTGCAATATAGAACAGTTGCAATATAGAGCAAGATAACTCCTAAATCATCGTTCACATGAATCACATCTACTTAATCAAATTCCACAATGAAATTCCATACCGACACAAATTCATACATAAACAAGTAATAAATTTACAAATCAAGATTATATCATACCAATCAAGATCTATAAGAAACAGAACTTCCAATTATTCTAAACAAAATGCACAGCTCATACAAAACAGGATCCACAAATTCTTTTTCTGATGAAACTATTACCTACATGGAGATTGATGAAAGAGGAGGTTCGTTACCTGATTAGATTAGAGAGCAACCTAAAGGACTAGTACTCGTCGACCCACTACCGAGTGGCCCACCTGCGCGTCCCTTAAATCAAATCCCGATATCTTCAAATCGTCGGAGGATGAGAATCTTAAGTACTTCATTATCGCTTCCTTCAAATCCTGTAATCATTACACAAATTTAGGATTGAGAGATTGGTAAGGTTGGCAATACTTTCACTAATGACTCGAGAAAGGGAACCTAAAGGTAATGCAATTTCCTCTAGTGTGGTGGCATTATATATATCTTCTGGAATAGAACCATAGAGATTGTTGTGGCCGGCACGAAAAATCTTCAGGTTTGAACATTGCCCTAATCCTCTAGATATAGTACCAGTGAATGTATTGAATGAAAAATCCAAAAGGGAAATCAAAGAAGAAGAAGAATGATGACAAATATAGGAAGGGAGAGGACCTGAGATAACCATCTAGATTACAAGTGATTCCTTCCCAGTAGCAACAATAAATACACCGAATCAATTTGAAAAAATTGAAAGAAAAAAATTGAAAAAAGAAGAAGATGCTTACCGATATTGCTCTGGGAGTAGGGCTCAAATTCGGAGACGACCGATATTGCTTTGGAAGAAGATGATTAGAGAGCGAAGAAGATTTGGTTTCGGCTTCGATGGCGACTTTGTGTTATGAGGGATGGATTAAGGGTTTTGGTGGAGGGGAGGGGAGGGGTTTAGGGTTGAGGTGGAGGGGATTTAGGGTTTTGGGGTTCGGGTGCCGGGATTTGTATTTCGGGTTTTGGAATTTGGGGCGAGGTCGATTAGAAACGAAGAAGGAAACGAAATGAAAAGAAGAAGAAAGAAACTGTGAATCTGGAATTATAAAGCATACGAGGCGACGAAGATTGAAAGCTTTGTCGCTTCAATGTATTGAAGCGACGAAGAATGCAATCTTCGTCGCTTCAATACGTTGAAGGGACGAAGAGTTCAATCTTGGTCGCTTCAATACGTTCAAGCGACGAAGAATGCAATCTTGGTCGCTTCAATACATTGAAGCGACAAAGATTTCAATCTTCGTCGCCTCGTATGCTTTATAATTCCAGATTCACCGTTTCTTTCTTCTTCTTTTCATTTCATTTCCTTCAATACATTGAAGCGACAAAGAATTCAATCTTCGTCGCTTCAATACATTGAAGCGACACAGATTGCATTCTTCGTCGCTTCAACGTATTGAAGCGACCAAGATTGAATTCTTCGTCGCCTCGTATACGTTATAATTCCAAACTTCACCGTTTCTTTCATCTTCAGTTCATTTCCTTTCCTTGAATACATTGAGGCGACAAAGAATTCATTCTTCGTCGCTTCAATACATTGAAGCGACAAAGAATTCAATCTTCGTCGCTTCAATGTATTGAAGTAACGAAGAATGAATTCTTTGTCGCTTCAATGTATTGAAGCGATGAAGATTGAATTCTTTGTTGCCTCGTATCCTTTATAATTCTTCAGTTCATTTCCTTTCCTTCAATGTATTGAAGCGACAAAGAATGCAATCTTGGTTGCTTCAATGCATTGAAGCAACCAAGATTGCATTCTTCGTCGCCTCGTATCCTTCATTTTGTGTTATTTTTACAAATTCAAAAGTTAGAAATATTTTTCGAATACATAAATTATGCTTTAAAGAAAATACGAATTTAGTCTTCAAATTCATAATAATATTAGTTTAGTCCTCCTCCTCGTCGTCGTCCTCGTCTTTGTCCTCGTCCTCGTCCTCGCCTTCGTCCTCGTCCTCGCCTTCGTCCTCGTCCTCGCCTTCGTCCTCGTCTTCGTCCTCGTCCTCGTCCTCGCCTTCGTCCTCGTCTTCGTCCTCGTCTTCGTCCTCGTCTTCGTCCTCGTCCTCGCCTTCGTCCTCGTCTTCGTCCTCGTCCTCGTCTCCTTCTTCATCCAAAAGTAGTTGAAAATCTTGGTAAAATTGTATCACCGTGGGAGTGTCCTCTTGGTAAGGCTCGAATATATGATCTCCTGTATGCGATATGTTTTCATCTATGGCAAGTACGTCAGCACTGTAGACATTGCGGTGCAACATTTCTTGTACTACCTTCCAAGTATCACCAGCATTTGGATCGTCTATGTAGAATACTTGTTTTGCTTTGGTTGCAATTATGAAGGATGAATCCTCATAGTAACTGTTGTTTGTATTCACTGATATCAGTCCATGATCTGTTATAACGGTGTCAAGATCTTCCTCGTCGTCGGAGTTGTGCCATGTGCACTTAAACAACACCACTGGCATACGGCCTGCATATAATACTTCGACCACGTAGTTAACATGGCCGTAGAACTTGGATGAACCCATGTCTATCATGACACCGTTGTTTTGAGTCACAGTTCTTTGATCTCTATCAAACGAGGTGAACTTGACACCGTTCACATAACACGACTTCTAAACCCGGAATTGCTGAGGTCCTTGAGCTAATGACTTTATTCCTGCAACCAAGATCGGGTCCGAGTTTTTTTTCCTTAAGGGAGACCTGAGAGATAAGTGTTAAGATAAGTGTTATAAACCCTCAAAGAACATTACAACAATTAATAGTTGGATGTACCCATGTTAAGAACCATCGAAGAAAACTCCTCCTCCGACGAAGATCGTCGAAATCTTTACCATTTTTAGCCTTGAACCTTCTGAGATGTTCTTCTAGGTAAGGTTTGACTTCGTCTGTTTCCACCAAGACTTGCCAGTGAGCCTCAGCAGTCTCTGCCTCAGTCAACCTGAACTGGCAACGAGTCTCGATAATATCTGGTCTTACTAAGAGTGAAACACAGCTGATATTCCACTCTGGGGAAGTGTCTATATCTTCGTGGTCCATCCGTCTGAGATAAGACTTACAATACGTCACCTGCTCATGTACGAGGTACTGTTCAACAATACTACCTTCCGGGTAACGTGTATTTCTCATTGACTTTTTATATTTTCCTAATTGCTGACATATTACATAACGAACATAATATTAGCAATGAAAAACATTTTTCCTTTCAATTGGATACATCCATGTATAGTGTACTGGACCTGTAAGAAATACTTGTTCGGGCAGATGAACCATGAGATGAACCATAGATGTAAAAAAATGTGGAGGAAAAATGAGCTCCAAATTGCAGAGAATTATCACTATCTCAGTTTCCATGTCACGCACAACCTCATTCTTAAGCTCCCTACTGCATAGTTGACGAAACCAATTTGACAGTGCTATCAATGGCTTCACAACGTTTTCTGGCAGGAACCCTCTGATAACAACTGGAAGAAGACGTTGAAGCAATACATGGCAATCATGCGTCTTCAATCCATAAAAATGTGACGGGGAACTTACTTTCACCTTACTTCTCAAACTACCTGCATAACCAAGAGGATACTTAACATCCCTGAACCACTGAAACACATCTTCTAGAGCATACTTTTTTAACTAAAAAGGGTGCATGAGGAACTTTCGCCTTCCCCTCGTCACCCGCTCTTTGCCACTGGTTTTTTCGCACATTCCTCTTCTTCAAAGCAGCGCGAGCTTTTGGACCATCCTTAGACTTCTTATCAATCGCAAAAATGGTTCCAAGGATGTTGTCACACACATTTTTTTCAATGTGCATGACATCTAAGCAATGTCTGATCTTCAATGATGACCAATAAGGCAGCTTCCAAAATATGCTTTCGTGAGTCCAACACTGTCTGTTATTCGGATTGTACGGCACCTTCAAGTCGTCATGTTGGCTAAGAATAGGGTAAACGTGTGACCTAACGTCCTCCAAAATTTCATCTCCACTATTCTGATAGGGTCTTCCGCCAAACTCCACCTTCCCGTTAAATGCCTTGCTCAATCGCCAAGGGTGGTCTTGGTGGAGCCATTTTCGATGACCTTCATAAACTATCCTCCCACATATATGCTCTGAAGTTAGCTCATCTAGACAAATTGGACATGCCTTGTACCCTTTCACAGTTGACCCCGCAAGCATCCATAAACCTGGAAAGTCGCTAATAGTCCACATTACCGCTGCCTTCATCAAGAATACCTCATTGTCTACTCGATCAAAAGTATGGACTCCAACGACCCATAAATGTATTAGCTCCTCGATCATCCGCTCAATGAGTACACTAAGGCACTTTCCGGGAGATTTAGAGCCTGGAATCAACACTGATAACATGTTATATTCCTTCTTCATGCACATTGATGGTGGTAGATTGTATGGCATCACAACAACGGGCCATGTACTATGCAAAGTTCCCATTGTTCCGAATGGATTGAAACCGTCTGTTGCAACTCCAAGGTGCACATTCCTGCAGTCCCGTGCGAAACCTGGAAAAGTTCTGTCAAAATGTTGAAACGCTTCTCCATCAGCTGGGTGGCTGAGGCTACCAACCACGCATATTCGCTCCCCCAGCCATCGCATATGCTTGGCAGTGTGTGGGGACATAAACAAACGCTTCAACCTTAGTGTTAGAGGGAAGTTACAAATCATTTTTTTGGGAATATCATTCGTATGTGGCTTATATCTTTCAGAATAACATACTGGACAAATCCTCTCATTTACAAGCGCCCCCCTGAACAACACACAGTTAAACTCACACACATCAATTCTTTCGTAACCGAGTGAAAGATCACTCAAGATTTTTTTAATTCTCGAGTATGAACAGGGGAATGTGTGCCCTTTAGGAAGAAGTTTATTAATGTAAATACATAAAGAGTCAACACTTGTGTCTGACCATCCATTTTCATTTTTCATTTCCATTGCATCTAATATGGCACTCAAAACAGTTTCCTCACTGCCTTCATATAATGGGGTTTGTGACTCCTTCAATAATCTATCGTACTTTTCATAATCATCGTCTACCATGTCATTGAAGTTCATGCCAGAATTATCTTCCACTAATTGTTGGGGTGCATCTGCATGGTATCCAGGATAATAGGGATATGCATCATGTAGAATCTGCAACTGCGGGTTCACTGAAGGACCGGCACCACTAGAAGGACCGACTCTGTCTTGAAGCCACTGTCTTCGTTGACTGAGCATTGCCGGTTCACCAGAAACTTCCTCGTGAAGGTGCCAGACTGTATAAACCGGACTCAAACCACTGTGTGATAAGTGATGATACATGACATCCATAATAACCTTGAACGGACCGTTCTTACAACGTTTGCACGGGCAGTAGTAATAATCGGCTCCGTTACTATGTCGCCGGACAAAATTCATAAACTCGAATATGCCTGTGATGTACCTTGGATCAACATGATGATATGTCATCCAAGTTTTGTCTGGGTGTCCATCCATGTTTCCTGTCAACATAAACAATCAATATGAACAAAGTTACCACGCCACAGTTGCGATTCAACCAAAACACCACACTTCTTCGGCTTATACCTCCGGGTTGGGTCATATCCCCTTCAGGGGAACACGACATTTGTCAAACCTCTTGCACCCATGCGTTTCAGCTCCAATTTAGGGAAATTTCGGCAGCATCTCCCTACAGTTCCCCGAGTGCACACATATCTAAACAACCTAATTTGCACTCGGGAAACATTGAAAGGATACACTGTCGAAACCATATCCCAAAACTGAAACTGAAATCACATGAATAACAAAAGGATCAACACAGTCATGTTCACCTAAAGTGTCCAAAAATGGGACAATTCGAGAATCAACAACTCAACTCGATCAACTAGATGAGTTGTTGATTCTCAAACGGGAGTTCTAAGTTGATAAACACCACAATTATATATAACCATACGCTCGATTTCATGATTAACACTAATACCACTACTAATTAAGGCTCGAATACACCTAATCTACACTAATCATCAATAAATTTCACTAAATTTAACCAAATTTCAAACATTATTCATGAACCCATAACATGATTTATCACAATTCAATGATTCAAACACTAAAACTACAACATAAGACCAAATTCAATTCAACTTCAAAAATTTCACATAAACTTCATTTTCACTTCTAATCATCAATAAATTTCACTAAATTTAACCAAATTTCAAACATTATTCATGAACCCATAACATGATTTATCACAATTCAATGATTCAAACACTAAAACTACAACATAACACCAAATTCAATTCAACTTCAAAAATTTCACATAAACTTCAATTTCACTTCTAAATTAACATATTATGGTCATAAAGAGGGTTAAAGAGATACAAATCAAACTAACCTTACTCAAGAATCAAATGAATGGCAAGAAAAACCTTCTTTCTCAATTTCCTAAAATTTCTCCCAAAATCGCACAAGAACAACTCCAGAACGCGAATGAACTGTTTTTCTAAAATTTTAACTTTATGAACGGTTTGACTTTAAGAAGAAGAGCAGATTCAGATTTAAAAAAAACGAGGCGACGAAGATTGATCAATCTTCGTCGCCCCAATTTTCTTCGAGGCGACCAAAAAAATCTTCGTCGCTTCGAATGGAAAAAGTGGTCGCCTCATCTAATTGAAGCGACCAAGATCAATCTTCGTCGCCTCAATTAGTTGAAGCGACGTAATTAATATCTGAGGCAACCATTCCATTCTTCGTCGCCTCATTGAAATTGGGGCGACGAAGAAACGTAACTACGTCGCCCCAAAGCTCTCCTCCAATATCTGGCACTCTTTCTAGGACGTGATCCGATCCATTTTTGGTGCATCTATATGGAGTTATGGCATGGACACATGCACGATGCTTTTCTTTTGTAACACGAACTCCATTTTTGGTGCATATACATAATTACATACATATAGTGCGTACTGATATAGTGATATACTTACAACTTTACACTAGCTACCATGCACACTTGGCAATTAACTTATCGATACGGTTAGGGTAAGCCAGCTGGATTACTACTTATTTTGGGTGTTTAGTTAAGCTTTGGAGCAGGCCGGACAGGACTGCGAATTATAATATAACTGGCCGGGAATAATATATTCACCAATAAATCGCAGGTTATCGTCGTTATATTATAGAGGAAGGCTTTTATTTACAATGTACAATTTCGATGTTGGTGGTAGCCACTACATTTGGTTGGTAGCCCACATATCCACCAACCCTAATCCCAATTTTCAGTAGAAATTAAACTTAAGCACGTACTCAAATTTAAGCATATGCAAGATTAATTAACACAAATACATAAAGAAGCTAGTGGCCTTGGCAATATGCATGGATCCAGGGATGCAGGGATGTATCACTTTCTTTTCCATCTAGCTAATGGGAAACAAAAGTTTTCTTTTTCTTTCGTATTCGCGTGCGCATATATATTCCTCACCTGCCTGCAACCCACTACGTACTGAGAACAAACGATAAAACTCGATATCCTTAATGTTGATATATTAGTTTATGCATTTGAGGGGACACCCCCAATGTATATGTGGTGAGATATATATGAACATGCATTTACAGAACACTATGTATTTGTAATTTGCAGGTAAATTAAGCTGTGAAATCATTCAGATCAACACCTCAAGTAACGCAGAACACACACATAAATAGTTGAGAACAAAGGAAGTGATCTCCATTTCGTAATATTGATATATTGGAGATAACTTCCTTAGTAATATTGCAAGTATATGTGATTCAAGTAAGTTTTTGTTGTAGTCAAGAAACAATGCAAAATTTAGAGATGCTGCAACCTCCTACAATGCACAATATATCTGAGAGCATATCGATCTAAATATGCATGCGATTGATCTAAGTGATTCATCTGTGAAGGATATGTAAACATATGCGCGCTACCTATGAATCTAACTGTACACACATATTTAAGCCGCAGAAGATGGATATATAGCTAGATTGAAGAGAAAGAAAGGAACTAAAACAACTTAAGCCACAGTAAACATTTCCAAAAGATGAAAGAATAATGTACCTTTTGTTACAAAAGCTTCTCAGCTCCATTGGAAAACGATCACATTAGTAAAAGAGAATCAATTCAGAGAATATATTTCCAGACCCTTGCTAGCTAGCTATCCGATCACTCTCCATTATTAAGACAATTACATATGGCTATAGTTTTCGCTACAAGTATGAATATATTCAGTGCTTACTATAAACATAACAAAATTTCAATGGAGAACATGTAAAGCTGAGATATAGGGAAGATCGCACTGCAGGAACACAGCTCTGCACCTCCACACCCCTCCCACTATAGTAGAGCGAGCAAAAATTCTATAGTACTCCAAAGGACAAAAATTCTTCAATTTTGGAGCATTGGATAACTTATGCGGTTCCCACTTCTGGAGAAATGAAGTCATCAAACGCTCCAAAACTGAGTTTTGGTACTTCAGAGTATTGTAGAACACCCCGCAGAGCAAGTAACGCAAAACTTTTAATTAACTATTCAACAAAATGGGACTATATCCTTCTTCCCTTCTAAGTTCGATCATGAAAGTGATCTGATTGCTCTTAAATCTTTATCAACCCTAGCTATTGTTAGTATTGTATCATTAGTTGTACGATTAACATACTTATCCACTTAAGCAGATTAGCGACACCTACCACACCACACGCAAGACCACCAAGGAGGCTTCAACTTCACTCACCAGACCCACCCCCTCCGGGCGCGCCCCCCACGCGCGCCCGAATAAGAAGAACACACACCAGCAGAGTGCAGGTTGTCCCACATCGAAGAACACCACCAGGCTCCAAACTCAACCACCTATATATGTAAGGTATTTATTACAGGTAAGATCACTCAATTAGATCCCGTTCGGACTAATTCACACATTAACAACCAATTCACTCGACCAGAGCACTATTCGCACGTTCGCTTGACTGTTATATCCAATACATCATCTGACTTAGGCATCGGAGCGTTGAAGGCGGGCCACCCCGTCTCGACCCCTGACCGCCTGTTTCGTTGTTGTATTCTTCTAACAACCGCGCGCGCCCGACCACCTGACAGAAGAGAGGAAGCGCCCGAAGGAAGGAGCCCGCACGCACGTAGGAAGAGGAGAGAGCGCCCGCCCATCCGAACGGCCCCAGCGTTCAGACGCACCAAGAGGAGAAGAGATTCCATCGCACGACGAGGAAGAAGGAAGGAAAGAGTATCCGTGGAAGTGTATTCGTGTTGCTTCTGCCCCGTTACGCCCCCGCGCGTAATTCGGTAGAAACATCTGGCGCCGTCTGTGGGAAACTTACAAATTGCAAACCTCGTATAAACACCACCAAAATCAAAGGTCCACATGCTCAACCCGGTGACTAACGGCAGTAACACGCCCGATGGGGAGACACCGCCAGACTCACAGGGGCGGAATACACTAGCGACTGACGGGAACGGCGACGAGGGACGCATCAGTAGCCTGGTCTAGGAGTTATGAGAAGCGGCGCTCGAAAGAGCAGAGGAGCGCCAAACCCGCCGAAGGTTGGAGGAACGGCTGGACACACTCATCAGCCAGGACACACTCATCAGCCAGCAGATGGGGCAACACGAGGAGACCCAGGAGACCACCAGCGAAGAGCGACATCCGTTCGCCAGAACCAACGCCTGGGCGGCCCGAACGCCCGTGGAAGAATCAACGCAGCCGACGAACAACGCTCTGATCCTGCAGAGGATGGAAGAGCTGGCGGAGGAAGTCTCACGCTTGCGCAAGGACAAGCTGGCCGGTCAGGGCGGGACGTTCGCCCCCCGGGTCAGTCCGTTCTTGGCGCACATACTGGAGAAGGGAAGGGATCCCCATGCGAAGATAACGAAGATCGCTCGGTTCGACGGGAGCGGAGACCCACGCGCGCACGTGGACGAGTTTCGATCCACCACGGACGGAACCTAGTACTCGGACCCAACCTTGTGTTTCCTGTTTCAGAAAACGCTGGCGGAGGAGGCACGGAGCTGGTTTTACGAGATCCCGCCAGGATCCATCCACTCATTCCTCGAGATGGCAGAGAGTTTCCAGAAGCGCTACAGGCTCCAGGGGAAATACAACACCACGGGCATCCTCCTCAAGGTCCGCCAGGGGATGGACGAGGGCCTGTCAAGCTACATCAACCGGTGGAGGACGCTTGCAAGCACGTGCAGGGATCTTGACAAGCGAGTGGCCAAGGTAGCCCTAATGGATAATCTACTCGTCACCCCCTTCGTGGAGAAACTTGTGAGGAATGAGCATCTCGACTATGACGAGATTATGGACCTGGTTGTGCAGAAGGCGTTAGTGGAGACGCGAGTGTACGGGTCCGCCTCCGAGTCTATCACCAACAGACCAGAGGAGAACGCTCAGCCTCAATGGCCCTCGGACGACGGAGGAGCGCCAGTCCAGGGATACAAGAGGTACCGGGATGCGCCAAGATGGAACAATCAGAAGCCCTTTTCCCGCAATAACCAAAGCAACCACTGCCACCGGGCGGGGAGACTAGCGCAGCAGGGCGCCCGTATGCCGCCAGCATCACACCATCAACCAGCGGGACAGGAGGTCTTCACGATCAACGGGCAGTCGCCCGAGCAGCTCCTCCACCTACATCGGCACCGGCTCCCACCACCGAGCGGCGTAACGGCAGCAATGGCCCCGGTCGGCCGAATCCCGACCATTTGGTGCGAATACCACAACGCCGCCGCCTACCACACGAACGACTGTCCCCTGCTAAGGAAGGCCCTCGAGGACATGAGGAAGAATGGCCGTCCCAGGACGGGAGGACGACAACGCCAGGCGAACACAAGGACCCGTGGGACTATCAACATGATATCCGGGGGCAAGCGCAGGGAGAGAACGTCATCGCCCGATCACTCGAGCAGGGAGGTGCTGACAATCGGGGCAGGAAGAACACCCAAGGCAGGAAGGAAGGAGGCGCCCACCTTCAGCTTCAAAGCGAAGGATGAGGAGGAGAACCCGAAGGACAGCACCCTACCGTTCGTGATCGACGCAATCATCGACCAATTCCTTGTAAGGAGGGTGCTGGTTGACAATGGGGCGTCTGTCAACGTAATCTACTTCGACGCATACAAGGCGCTCGGGAGGCCCGCACACAAGATGACGCAGGACCATGAGGGCATCGCCAGCTTCACGGGCGAGGCATCGTATCCAATCAGGAGCGACAACCTGCGGGTCGAGATTGGCGCACCCGACTCCCCGCACAGCGAGATCCGGACGGACTTCATCGTCATGGACACCTCCTCCCCCTACAACGCCATACTCGGGAGACCAGGGATCTGCAGGTTGAGGATGATCATCGCAACATACATGCTCTTGGGACGATTCCCAACCGAGCGCGGAGTCGGGCATGTCCGAGGATACAACAGCGAGGAGGCGGCGAAGCCTCGTGACAAGCGCGAGGTCCTCGCCCTGGAACCCACGCCAGGATCAGAAATACCTGACGACCCACGAGACGGGCTGATGGCCGTATCACCCGTCCCCGAGCGCGAAGAGCTAAGGACGATCCAGCTATCCTCCGAACACCCGGATAGGACGGTCCAGATCGGGGCATCATTGGCTCACACGATAGCCGAACGACTGATCGCGCTGCTGAAAGAGAAGCAGGAAGTGTTCTCCTGGTCGTACAAAGACATGCCCGAGATCAGCACGAATATCATATCCCATCGGCTGAGCGTCAGCACCAGCGCCCGGGTAGTGAAGCAGAAGCGACGGGCGTACAAAGCAGAGCATTACGCAGCCATGCACGAGGAGGTGGACCGATTACTGGGCATCGGGTTCATCCGGAAGGTGGACTATCCCAAGTGGATTTCCAACGCTGTGATGGTACAGAAGAGCAACAAGAAATGGAGAATGTGCATCGATTATAGTTATCTCAACAAAGCATGCCCGAATGACAGCTTCCCGATACCAAGGATCGATCAGCTGGTGGACGCAACGGCAGGGCACGAACTCCTATCAATGATGGACGCTTACTCGGGCTACAACCAGATCTTCATGGACCCCGCGGACCAGGAGGCAACGACGTTTGTCACGAACAAGGGCCTTTACTGCTACGTTGTCATGCCTTTCGGGCTGAAGAACGCCGGCTCCACGTACCAGAGGCTCATGAACACGATGTTTCATGGCCTAATCGGCAACATTGTAGACGTGTACGTGGATGACATATTGGTGAAAAGCGTCCAGCGGTCGACCACGTCCAGAACTTGGGGACTGTGCTCGACGTCCTCATCAAGAACGGCATGAGGCTGAACCCCGCCAAGTGCACCTTCGGAGTAACCAACAGCAAGTTTCTAGGGTATATTGTCAGCCAGCGGGGGATCGAGGCCGCGCCGACCAAGGTCAAAGCAATCATTGACATGAAGCCGCCCGTCAAGAGGGTGGATCTGCAGAGCCTCACGGGAAAGCTCGCATCCCTGAACCGTTTCATTTCGCGCTACTCGGATAGGTGTGCCCCGTTCTTCAAAGCCCTAAGGACCACGAACAAGCGCGAGGTTGTGTGGACGCTCGAGTGTGAGGAATCTTTCCTTCAGATCAAGGAATACCTGGCGTCCATTCCGCTCCTCTCCAGACCCGTCCGAGGGGAAGTTCTGTACCTCTACTTGGCTGCTTCCCTCACGGCCGTCAGTTCCGCCCTCGTCCGCAGGGAGGACTGCACGGAGTTGCCCGTCTTTTTTTCAGGGAAGGGTATGACGGGCGCTGAGACACGATATCCAACGATCAAGAAGATGGCGCTCGCGCTCGTAACCGCTGCCCGACGGTTGAGGCCATACTTCCAGGCGCACAGCATCCACATCCTCACCAACGTACCCTTGCGCCAGATACTCCAATCACCCGATCACAGTGGCCGCCTGGAGAAGTGGGCCATCGAACTTAGTGAATTCGACCTCGAGTACAAACCTCGCACGGCAATCAAGGGGCAGGCCGTGGCGGACTTCATCGCCGAATACACGGAGGCAGAGGGGACGATGGCCCAAGCGCCCGATGGTCCGACGGTAGAGGCGTCCGACAAATCGGAGGTCAAGGAGCGACCGTGGTCGAAGTGGAACCTCTACGTCGATGGATCTTGCACAAAGAAGGTGAGCGGCGCCGGCATAATCTTAACCGGGCCAGGAGGGGTAAACGCGGAGTACGCCCTCAAGTTCGAATTCAAGGTGACGAACAACGAGGCCGAGTACGAGGCGCTCATTACGGGTCTGCAACTGGCCAAGAACTCAGAAGCGCCCGACCTCAACATATTTAGCGACTCACAGTTGGTGGTGAACCAGGTCGGAGGGGAATTCCAGGCAAAGGAGGAGTCCATGATCGCCTACCTAAAGCACGTGCAGGCGCTGATCAAGGGATTCAAGCACGTCAACATCAGCCATATACGCCGGGGATTCAACGCAAAGGCAGACAAATTGGCCCGATTGGCCACGGCGCCGGTACACACATGACCGGGGCAGCGTATCGTCGAGGTGCTGCGACGACCGAGCATCTCGGGAGCGGAGCAGGTCCTGGCAATCGAGCCGCACGAGCATAGTTACATGGACGTACTCATCGCCTATAAAACAAGAGGAGAACTGCCAGCGGATAAGAAGGAGGCCAGGACCATCGTCGCACGGGCGGCCAACTTCAGCGTACGGGACGGGGCACTTTACCGACGGGGGAGGACTTGGGCGAGCCTCAAGTGCGTTACTCCAGCAAAGGGCAGCTCAATCTTGAAAGAGATCCACTCGGGCACGTGCAGCCATCACGCGGGCGCCAGATCGATCGCGCACAAGGCCCTTCGGCACGGTTTCTGGTGGTCCACCATCCACGCGGACGCCACGGCACTAACAAGCAGGTGTCACCAGTGCCAACTCCACGCACGCCGTCCCACTAACAAAAAGAGACAAGGCACGCAAACAGACGAAAAAGGAAATTTCATTCATTCGCCAGTTCAAAAACAGCTGGCAAGAATCCAGAGCACGAAGGCCCAATTACAAAACGATCTACTCTATTACAAAAAAAAACAGAGAAAAAAAAAGAAGGAAAAGAAAAGAGCTACTCTACTTCGCGCCCGCGCCACCATCATCGCCCGTGAGCCCCGCTTGCTCCGCCATATAAGCATCAAACTCCTCCATCTTCACAAAAGGCGCCACCATCTCCTGGAATTGAGCAACCTGAACGTCGGCCTCAGCGTCCACCAACTCCTTGAACTCCACAGAATTCTTGAAGTCAGCGACCGCCTCCGCCCGCGCCTTCTGGAATTGGGCCTGCGCCTCGGCCATCAGGCGGGATTCCACCTCTGCCACCCGGTTGTCCGCCAAGACCTTTCCCTCTTCCAGGGCACCAAGGGCTGAGTCACGTTCGGCCTTGAGCAGCGTCTCCCGTTCACCCGCCTCCTGGGCTTCTCGGCGAAGACGATCCGCCAGTTGCTCAGATTTCTTACAGGCACTGGTGAGCCTGAGTATCTCCGCCTGCGCCTCCTCCGCACAGCGCCTGTTGGCGAAGCGTTCGCGCGCAAGATACATCTTGCGCTGCAGCACCATGCAAAGGTTGAAGGCCTTGTCCATGTCATCCCTGTTACCCTGCGCCACCTCTGGCGCCATCTCATCAACGGCCTTCGCGCTCTGCTCGATGGACCGCATCAACGGAGTGTAGAAGGCGAACGGATCGGACGGCTCGGCGGACGGATTGGAGGGCAGATTATCCGTCCTGGGACGCTTCAAGGAAGGCCCACTTGGGGGGCTGGGTGGACGCTCGGACGCTTGGGACTTCGTGGAGGCACGAGCAGACTATTGGGGCGAAGAAGAATGAGCAATCGTGTGGGGCGTGCGAGCTGTATCCCGCCGGTCGTCCCGGTCCTGCCGGCGCTGGTCACGGTCCTCCTGGCGCTTCTCCCTATGCTGTTCAGCACAGTCAGCCTTGGCCTACGCCTTTGAACCGCCAGCGTGGCCTGACGGCGGGCGGCGGGCACCCGCCGGGATAGCAGGAGCAAAATCAGCCACGTCAGGAATGGGGAGCTTGGGCTGCATGGTCTCCCCCAGCACCAGATCACCCCGCCCGTCCTCCACCACTATGCGGACCTTACCAGCAACCTCTTGAAGGGCGACCATGCGACGCTTGGCCACCTCAGCCGCAGCAGCATTCTTGCCAGTGATCTTCTTCACTACAAAAACAACAAGCGGAGGGTTAGCGACAGCAGAACCGTTGGTCAAATCTACTCCTACTCCTTAGACAATAAACTACAAAACCCTACGTATGTGGCAACTCAGCAAGATGCGTCTGCTCGATGATATCCCAATGGCAGGCGGCGAAAAAGGATCTCGCCTCGGGCGCGGGATCGAAAACAAACTTCAGGCGGTTGACCCGGGCCTCTTCGGCGGGCGTCATCGGATACTCATTCGTATCGAGGGGATGAAAGGCTTGGGGGACTCGATCAATCAAGTGGGCGTTGGCGACGTACTCATCCGAGAAAGAACCCAACTCCCAATCACCGCCCACCAGGCAATTAATCCTGCGCCAGTTGGTCGAAGAGCTCGGCTGATCCGACAACCACCACTTCTCGCGCGGCTCCACGGTGATGGTCCCCCAGTCCCTCTTGCGCGTGGAGTTGCGCAGACCAAAAAAATGAAGGAACTCCGCCAGCGTGGGCTGGCCCAGGCCGCTCATCCGAAAGATGTTGAACATGGCCACGAGCGTGCGGGTGAGCGTGGGCCCGCACTGACCAAGCGAGATGTTTAGCAGCGCCAGCATATACTGAAAAAACCGATGCAGTGGCAACTTGATCCCTGCCTTGAGATGGAACTCGCTCAGGAAGACGTGGCCGGGCGGCGGGCGAGTGAAAGTGTGGCCTCCGCCAGGTACCCGCAGTTCCACAGAGTCAGGGATGTGGTAATCTCTCGCCCACCTGGCCATCTCTGAGACGGATGGCGCACGCTCAGGCTCTTGGACGGGCGTACCATCAGGGAACACCCAGTGGATGGGTCCACCTACCGCTGATCGAGGAAGTGAATCTCCTCCCTCCGCCCTCTCCTCACCCCAGTGATCTGAACCGCCCGACTGCCCGCCCGACGATCCAGACGAACTCTCCAATCCCACATTCACGCACGCTTGCCTAGCTTCCATTGGCTGCACGGGAGAGGTATCAGGCAAAATACATTGCAGGGGCGGGACACTCAAAACAGACTCGTACGACGGCGTACTCGACGTACTCGACCCGCCCGACCCACAACTAATCCACCCCAACCCCGGAATGTAGATCCGCTCACGTGACTGATCGCTCGGTATCTCAATTGGCTCCATCCTATAGACGAGCGCACGACCAACACTTAGCAAAAAATCCCTTCCCACACAGAAACACCAAAACCCACAAACAAATCACCCACAAAACAGATCGAAACGCACACCCCCCACGAACACACCCTACCCTCGAGTCCAAAAACCCAGCAAAAAAAACAAAAAACACACAAAAACCACAGAAACAAAAGCAACAACAAAACCAAAGATGAGGGCCTCACCAGATTTGGTTTATGGGCTGAAACTTTCACGATTGAGCAGATACTCCGACAACGAAGGACACGAACACAGAGAAAAGCCTAAACGGGTGCAGGTCGCAGAATGATTCCGGCAGAATTTCGGTAAGTTACAAGAGTGATGAAGAAGACGAAGGCAAGGGAACCCTATTTATATTACTCGGACGGGATACGCGAACGAACGCCAGTCGTCCGTTTCTCGCGTGTCCACCATCGGATCGTGACACGTGGCCAGGGCGGTTTACTTGCCCTCCTCAGTAACCGCGCCAACTCTTCCACTTCCCGCCTCGATTTCAAACCCTAGCACGATCTTCCACAGCCCAACACGTGGCGCCCATGCCCCACTCCCACGCTCCCACGCGCGTGACGTCTGCCCTCCAAGCAATCATCACAACATCGGCATTTAATGCAAGGGCACGCTAGCATTGAATGCGACGACTAGCATTTTATTAAACCAGTTCCCAAAGAGAAGTCAAAAGGAATGTCACCTCAAAAACGTCTCATCAGAGCACCACCAACCCCAAGGCAAGGACAACACGCCACGACACCAACCATCTCTACTGGCGCATGCACCACCTACACAATCGGGCGCTCGCAAAACACCAATCAGGTTAGTACACGTACCACTCGGGCGCCCCGAAAGAGGGCTAACGCCTGAATTCCCTTTTGGCCGTGCCCCGAGTGAAGAGCTGCGCCGTACGGGATGTGGTTCTTCCTCTACGTACGCGCATGCATTAGCAAACCGGATCAGGTGGCAGAGGCATGGGGCACGCCCCCTCTCTGAGCGCGCGCTGAGACCGATGGGCGGCACAGGCATGGGGTCCGCCCCCTCCGTGAGCGCACCGTTACATGATCGAAGAGCAAGCCGGCTGTCATGACAGAGGCATGGGGCCAACTCCTCTCTGGGCGTGCTAAGTCGATGGGCGGCACGGGCGTGGGGTGTTTCCCCTCCGTGTGAGCGCAACGTTAATATTCGACCCCGACTCGGAGCGCCAAGGGCATGCGGTCCGACCCCTCCTTGCGCGTTCCGGGATTGATGAGCGCGGGCGCCTCCCCGGTCGCGAAAGCAAGCCGGCTGTCATAACGGAGGCATGGGGTTCGCCCCCTCTCTGAGGGTGCTAAGTCGAAGAACGGCACGGGCATGCGGTCCGTCCCCTCCGTAGCGCGTTACTTATAGGTCGCGGTCTTGATCCCTCCGTTGACACTATACCGTACGGAACGACATCCCCGTTGATGTACGCGGTGCACCGCGCCATCCCAATGCCGGTGTTACGGAAAACATTTGCATACACACACGTCATACCATACATTCATGCATCATACCATACATTCATACATCATAACCTGCATACTTATATACCTGCACATCTGTTGTACTTGTATATATTTGCAAGACCGATCCCATCTGGGCGCGCGTCTCCAGAATAGCACATCTCGTTCTGGAGGCCGGGCCCATAGGTACACCAACGCACGAACAGGCAACACCCCACGGGCGCGCGGGTCCAAACTAGCAAGACCAGTTTGGACGCCGGGCCCAGAATACAGGAACAGGTACCCAAGTGAACGAACAGGTACACGCTCGGACGCCCAGGTCCCACTCCGTCAGACGAGCCCTTCCTTGACCGGAGAGTTGGGGGACTTGGGGGTCACAGGATCCTGACCACTGCTCAACCAGATAAGTATTCTTGTTAATCGCACACCCTTTTTCAACTCCCCAGTCAAGAAAGTTCTCTTTGACTCGGGGATTTGGGGGACTTGTTAGTATTGTATCATTAGTTGTACGATTAACATACTTATCCACTTAAGCAGATTAGCGACACCTACCACACCACACGCAAGACCACCAATGAGGCTTCAACTTCACTCACCAGACCCACCCCCTCCGGGCGCGCACGCGCCCGAATAAGAAGAACACACACCAGCAGAGTGCAGGTTGTCCCACATCGAAGAACACCACCAGGCTCCAAACTCAACCACCTATATATGTAAGGTATTTATTACAGGTAAGATCACTCCATTAGATCCCGTTCGGACTAATTCACACATTCACAACCAATTCACTCGACCAGAGCACTATTCGCACGTTCGCTTGACTGTTATATCCAATACATCATCTGACTTAGGCATCAGAGCGTTGAAGGCGAGCCACCCCGTCTCGACCCCTGACCGCCTGTTTCGTTGTTGTATTCTTCTAACAGCCGCGCGCGCCCGACCACCTGACAGAAGAGAGGAAGCGCCCGAAGGAAGGAGCCCGCACGCACGTAGGAAGAGGAGAGAGCGCCCGCCCATCCGAACGGCCCCAGCGTTCGGACGCACCAAGAGGAGAAGAGATTCCATCGCACGACGAGGAAGAAGGAAGGAAGGAGTATCCGTGGAAGTGTATTCGTGTTGGTTCTGCCCCGTTACGCCCCCGCGCGTAATTCGGTAGAAACAGCTATAGACATGGGCAAGGACAACTATGAAGACCAATAAGGACAAGGACAATTCGCAGTTAAAAATTGAGAGCATATAGACATGCATAATCATAACTAAGATCATAGCAAGTCAAAAGGAAATGATTAACTGGTTCTTTCAAGAACAATGGCACAATCAAGTTAGTATGATCTATCTCATCATTACACCAATCTGTAAGACGATCAATTAATGGTTACAAATATATCAGATTAATTGAAAAAATTGAAGTAGATCTTACCGGCGATTCGTATGAAAGAGCACAATCAGCACATGTACATGTTCGAAGTTCGTTTAGCAAAGATGGAATTGAAGCAGTAATTGAGGGGAATGAAGCCTGGTCCGAGAACACAAACATAAACACACACACACATATATAGATTATATAACAACTACATAAGCACGTACACGAAGTTCAAGTTCGATCAAAAGATATATTCCTCTCCTGCAAAAGTTAGCTAGTGACCTCGTGCCAGACAACGTTCCCCCAAAGAACATGCTTCCTTTTCACCACATATCTCCGATCTCTGCAACTCAATTCGGGTTTTCTTCCTCTGATTCCAAAACCAAAGAACCAACAAGAGAATATCTTGATCAAATAAATAGGCAAGAGGAACCCAAATTAGGGTTTTTGTGGTAGTTCGATTGTACGTCATAATTAGATAGATCATTAATAATGAACACATTCATACCGATCATCTGGTTCTGCAAGAAATTAGGGGCTGCAGGCCTGCAGATGGTACATGGGGCCAGCGGTCGTCGATCGTGTTGGTTTCTGAAACCAGCTGTAGGGTTTGGTTTGGTTTGGTCTATTTTTTTCTCTCAGTAAGTCTAATAGGCACATAGTAATATGTTTTTTGAATCATGTGGTCAACGTCAACGGGACGAGGATCGTTTTTCAATTATCACTACTCATCTTTCATTTTCTTTTAACAACAGTTTTCTGTTCATGTTGATGAAAATGATAAAGTGTACGCTTGGAATATAAATTATTGGATTTCTTAGATTGTGAAATGATTATGATAATTGAGAATACAACTAGATGTTAGATACTAAGTTTTAGCTAGTGGTACTTCTTGTCGACACTAGGTTTCGTCGAGTAATTAAGTTTACAACAACGAAACTGTTGATGTTATTCTCTAGCCGGAGTTGTTACAATAATTGATGAGACCAAGTGACCTGATAAGGGTTTGAGGTCTTGAGAAGGTCTCTATGGAATTAGATTTTTCGATTTCATATATGATATAGAATTTCGCATTTCCAATATCTCAAAATGCCTTGTTTACCATAAACAAGTCTCAAATGTTCTTATAACTCCCATTTAACTTGTTGTAGACCTGATCACTGGTTTTTATTTTTATACAGACCTGGTCCATTACAGTGCCTCGTGTATCTAAAACTCAAGGTAAGATTTTTAATTCAAGTCCTAAGATCCTGCAAAGCAAATTAAGAACGAAAAATTTATCTGTATAGTAGATAAAATTTTTAACTAGCAGAATTGTTTATTGAAAATGAGGTAAAAGAGAGAAAACCATAAAATGAAATACTTTTAAAACAAATACAAGTGCCAAAATATAGTGATAAATGAGTCTTCTATTCTTTCTTGTTCTCTCATGTTCAATATCTTCAAACGCCAAAACCTAAACACCGCCGCTCCTCCATCTTTCACCCTTGTCAATCCTCTATCTCCTTAGTTGATGTACTAGAATTATCCTCCTAGTCGTCTTCGGCTTGCATTCTACACTACCATTGATCGATTGTCTCTAATATCACCGATCGATCGATCGATCAATTCTCACCCACACTCTTTCCTTCAAGACCCTAAAACCTACCGAACCTAAAACCCTAACACTTACTGAACCCTAAAAAATTCCTAAAACCTTTTATATCATCTTCTACACTCCTTTCTCCTGATATCATCCCTTCTAGTTACCCATCTATTTCGTCGATGTTGTCTCAAGCCCCGATAGAGATTGATATCTCTTACGGCGCTGCCGAGGAGGAGGAGGACATACCTTAGTGAAGATCAACCAAGAAGATTGAAGAAATAGACATATTGATCTCAATGGTAATCAGGTAAAAGCATGTATGTTCATATCATAGTTTTCACTGAGGATAGCATCATTGCCACCTAGTCTGAGTCAGTATGCCCTTGTCCTAGATATTTGTAGTTTGATTTGAAGCTCGTTTTTAAATCTCCATAATTTTAAAAGAGGTTTGTTAGGACAACTTTGTTTTGACTTGGTGCCCTCTTTTAAAATTAGAAATGTTCTCTTGTAAACCGTGACTTTATTTTCTTGGGATATGTGATAAAGATCCAGCTGATTTCTTTGATACACAAACCAAGCCTTCTAGGAAAGAGTTTATTACCGTTTACTCTGTCATGCTCTATCTAGAGCAAGTTAAAGAAAAGCTCTTTTGCCTCTCTTTGAAACTTAGTCTTGTCTAAGGAAAGTTTCGATTTGTCTTTTCTTATTGGCCTGAGTATTCACTTGTCACATCTTGCTATTTGCTATTAGGCCTGTCAATGAGGCAGGTTTTGATCCGGACCCGCTCCAGACCCGTACATATTATGCGGATCTGAATTTAATTTTTGCACCCGTTGATCTGTTTGTGACCCGGACCCGTTCACCCGTTTATTTAACGGATCAGATCCAGATCATAAGCGATTCGATCCGTTTATGATCCACCCTGTTTATTTTTTTAAACTTATTATATAATTTACTTTTACTTACATATATGAAATATTTTTAATCTAAAACTATTTTAAAAAAATAGAAATATCTTTAGCAAAGTTATATAAAATTATTAATAAATTAAAAGATTAAAAACCAAAAATAATTTATTTCTTGTCAAGTTTCTCGATGTAAATGGAGTTTTTTTTTGTCTCTCTAGTTTGTTTTAATGAAATATTTTATTTATGTAAAGAGATTATATGACATATTGGTAATAATTAACATATTGATAAAATAAATAAATTTAGTAATTAGCATATTGATAAACGGGTCCAGATCTGCTCCGTTAATCCGTTGATTCGCCGAATCCAGATCTAGATTTGATTATTAAAGATCCGTCGGATAAATGGGGCAGGGCGGGTCTAATTTTTTCTCTCATTAAACGGATTCGGATCTAGGTTGATCCGGTTCAGATTCCCCCAATTGACAGGCCTACTTGCCATATACAAATGTCCAAAATATGTCATGGGTCATTGCATACGTGGTTGCTCTTTTAGCAGACTTCATTGGCTATATAAGGACAGCAGAGTAGCCTTGGCTCCCTGGTTGTTTGCTTGAGTGTTTGTAGAGTTTCTCATGGTGCATTTCTTATGGTAAGTCTAGTGCATCTTGCATTGTCCATAATATCTCTAAGTTTTCCCTTCTATTGTGTGCAAGTCTTAGAGCCGGGCAAAACTCTTTTCATATTCATTGCATCTTGCATTCCATGAGATTCAATTGATAAGTGCACCCAACCCTGGAAGCATTCTTAAGAATCAGCTTTGTAATAGCTGTATTTTGGATATAAACCTTCTGATATCTTCGTAGGTGGAAACGAAGAAAGAAGACCGAAGAGATTTCAAGATAGTATGGCAGAACCAAAGGAGTTAGAGTTGTCTTATATATCCTTAGCCCCATGTAAGCTATATTTTGATGGATCCAGCACGAGTTCTTTCGCAGGAGCAGGAATCACATTGGTTAACCCTCAAGGGGAAACCTTTGCTTATTCTTTTATATTGGATTATCATTGTTCAAATAATATAGCAGAATATGAGGCTCTAATCATTTGATTGAAGTTGCTGGTGGACTTGGGAGTCACGGATGTGCAGATTTGGGGTGATTCGTTATTGGTAATCCGGCAGTTGCAAGCCATGTTCAAGACAAGGTTAGTGTTAGAGCCATATGTGAGAAGAGCAAGAGAGCTATTAGCACTATTTACAGAGGTGTCGTTGGAGCACATCCCAAAAGGAGAAAATTATGCAGTGAATGTGTTGGCCCAACTCTGTACTGGCATCCAGCTTACTGATGGTGTACGAGAACGTATTTTGAAGGTTGAACGCAGAACTCTCCCTTCCTTTATGACTAAGAAAGAGGAAAATAATGAATGGTATATCGTAGCTTTAGACTCAATTGACACAGATTGGAGACAACCAATCATTGCATACCTAAAGGATCCTAGTGCCTCGGTGGACAAACACACTAGGTATTTCACTCCAAATTATCTTATGCGAAATGATGAATTGCTCAGACGAGGGAAAGATGGAGTGGATTTACTAAGTGTCTATGGAAAAGAGGCCAAACGACTACTGCGAGAGATCTATTTCAAGAGCACCAACCTCGTTCTCAAAAGGAAGATAGTGTGAAAATTCTAGGATGTGGCATCCAGCTTGACTTTGGACCTCAATCCCACCAGTGAAGCTAGTGTGGCAGACTAGTAGGGATAGCATCGTGTCTTGCGATCCTCAAAGAGGTTTGCATATGTAAACACTTAGAAATAAGGGAGGGAGTACAATTTCTAGAGTAGTCTGAGAGACTAGAAATGATAGCCGTGTTGAGTGCTATTAGCGAAGTTGTAATCTTGTGAGAAGTGTCTTCACATATTTTCTTCAAGATTGATTTTAAGAAACAGTTCATGAAGAATTAGTTTACAAATAGCTGAGTTCTGAGATGAAGCTTCTGATAACCTTTCATTTGTAAACAGTTAGGCAAGAGAGAGTGTATCTCAATTAGACTAGTAGAGAGACTAGTGAGGATATCATAGGTGTATGTATCCCCAGTGTACAAGAGTCTTGTAAGAAGTGTCAATTACATAGTAAAAAGGTTTGTCCCTCAAGAGTTAGAGACACACAATTTTTCTCCCCGGTTATACGGTTTATGAGTTAAAGAAAAACCTCATGGTGTTATTTGTTCTTTTACTCCCTTGCACATTTTCTTTATCTCGTTAAATATTGTCTTTCAGGATAGCTTCATACACTACTACCTCCATGATACTATCTTTTGACGAAAAAGTTGATAAAGTCCTACTCCTATCCAGGCTCTTAACCCCATTGACAAGAAAATGTTCGTTGCAAAATCATAATCATGGTCGTCGTTAAAAGACAAACCCTAAAGTCATTTTCCTATTTTCACACAGTTTGGTAAGGAGTCAATGCTTATCCCATCTTCACACGAAAACAAATGCCTTATTAGCTAGTACCCTGGACTTGGACAACAAAATTTCATATTGTCCCAAAACTTTCGTATTCCTAAGTTGTCGAAATTGTGTAGCTGTGTTTCTTCTTTGGGACTCTGCAATTTGACATGTCTGGTAAATGGTAACGTGTTTAGTGTCCAAAATATCAGACCATTCCGAATCTTAGTGGCCGTTGAATATAACAAATAAACATCCTCCTCCAAATTCCTCCAATAGACACCATAGTTTTGAGCTTTGGCAAATCATGTCATGCATAGGGGCGTAAGGGCTACCATGGCGTGCAAGTGTGGCTCTAACCCTTCAATTTTTTCCAGCTGCTCATTCTTTCAATGCGTTCATGCATGCACACAGTAAGGCTCACCAGCTAGCACATCTTGTATATTATAGATCATAGACAACACCACACCACAGCCAGAGTTAATGAGACCATAACAGTGAACAAACAAATTCCAGAGACAGGGGACTAGACCTAAAATTATCAACTGAGACCAAACAACTAAAACCTACAAACTAAAGCAGCCAAATGTCCATTTTCAAGAATTAAATTTAGCAGGCAAAGATAGAAGTGCTTAGATACTTAGATTCTACAATGGCATACCTCTAGTGCTCTATGTCTCCTGATTTTATGCTAGCTATCCTTAGCCCTTGCTCATCCAGCACACCTTTCTCCTTCTCTAAATCATACTCTGCGGAAAATGCAAGCAAAGCATCCATTAACGAAAAGCATACCTAAAACTAGTAGGAATCAAACTAATCATTCCCATTTCTGTTAGGAATCCATTCCATAAATGGTAATGGATATAAAAAATTATTCCTCTTCCAATATGTAAAGGTGTGATTCGGGTCCTATATAAAGTCGAGAAATCACAATTCTTGAGTCACAATTCGCATTCTAATTCAGACCGACGATACGAGTAGTTCCGAAGAAAACTAAAGCCCTGGCTAGATGGCGGAGTACGAAGCAAGGTGCGACGACAGCCTCGATGATTACAGCGATTCCAAATCTCAGCCTGCCCATGATTATGAGAGGGAATCGTCAAAGAGTGATACGGAGGAGGTGGTGATTCAAGCAAAGGACGTAACATACGATGTGTTGATGAGAAGAATGTTGGAGATTGACAACGATCTGCAAGATCTTCTGAAGACTTTAAATAGGTTAAATATAAATGGTGTTGCAGCGTCAAAGGGAACACAAGAAGGGGCTGCTGTTGATCATGATGTCCACACATCGCAGCTGAAAGCAGTATTACAAGAGCTGATTGATGCCATTGAACAAGTAAAGGGTAAGAAAATGTTAAAATGGCACCTTGAATACTTGAATTCCACCTTGAATTCGCTCAAACACTTTATTAAGATAGCACATCGGTATTTTTCGAGCGAAGAGCTGCTACACCTGTTGATATTACCTTTGGAGAAATGTGTGGAGCTAGTATACAAATGTTCCAAGCGTTCTATGTGTTTGTGGACCAGCTGTTTGGGCCTGAAATAAATATTTCATATTGGGCTTGAAAGGCTAAAGTCTTGGCGAGCGGCCCAAGATAAGCTGAAGTCTTGGCGAGCAGTTCAGATAAAAATGAAGCTTGGCGAGCGGTCAAGTGGAGAAACAGAGTCCGTTTTCAGGTCAACTTAGGACTGTGGAATGAGATTCCGGATAGCTGATTCATGCGGCTTAATGTCTATCATACATTTTCTGTTTCAGATAGGTTTCTTCTAATAAAGGAGTTATGATAGCATTAGAAGTATATAAAGAAAAGTCCCGTATGCTGGATGGTGTTAGAGTTATATTGAGATTCAAAGAGTAGGAGCAGAAGAAGTTCAAGAGAATTGGAAGACAACTACTGAGCATTATAAAAAGAGAGTAAGAGCATTGTTGAAAGGGTCCTCGATCAAATACAAAACATTTGCTATACGCAAGTACACCTAGACATCTCGTCAAGAGATTCTATTCTTTGCAACCAGACGATCAAAGTGCTTGTCACCTATCGAGTGAGAGTATAGCGATCAAAGGAAGCATCGCGACTGGAAGGTTGATGGGCTTGTCACATATCGAGTGAGAGTTCTGATATCCAAGGAAGCAGTGTTCTCAACACATCGTCAAGGAGATTGCTCTGCTTTGCACTGATTAAGGGAGTGTGAGGTATCGATTTCTGGGGCTCTGCTAGAGACACATAAACCCAAGTCCTAGGTTACTAGGCGAGAATGACCAATTCTGGCAAGGTTGGTGCTCTCCTTGTCTTAATCGCTTATCAAGAAGTCAGGTAGCTTTACATTCTTTATTCCGTTGAGAGACGGTGGCACGCCAGCATACGAAGCACATACAGGATAAACCGACACATGCAGTTAAACTATCCGAAGTCAATAAAAGAGACTGCTTTATGGAAGGATCTCTCCACGGGAGATATTTTAGCGTCAAACATTTTGGCACGCTCAGTAGGACAATCTTTGTGTCTTTAAGTGACAATATGGGATCATTACCGAAGGAATTATCCTCAGTATCGCAAACACCCACAACCGGCTTATCATGAACATACATCTACTCGGTGTCGTTCATTAAGTAATCAAGCGGTTGACAATATCTTCACTAAAGACTATCATTCAACCATGTCATTCAAATATTTAAGTGAAGCGGAGATTGCAGAACTTATGTTCCCGGAGTACCTAGTTTACGTGGCTAGGCGCGATGAACATCAGACTAACTACTATACAGCTCTCGGTGAAATGATTGAACAACAAGCAACTCTTCTCACTACCCAAGGTGACAGAATAGACGCAGCATTAGCCGAAATCCAAGCATTACGGGTAGAGCTCCATAAAGATCAGAAGGAGAGAGAGGCAATTGGAGCCCAAGTAGTGAGTCTCGCGGAAGGTCAGGATAAATTGCGGATAGATATCATACAACACTTGGGAACAAGTTTGGATGAATACCGCCGGCAGGCGGCGACACTGTCTCAAAGGACAGAGAGGGACATAACGTCTCTAACTAAATCTGTTTCTGACCTCGCCAGAAAGACTAGACAACCAAAGTCTTTCCCTCATGCGTGAGAACAATGGTTAAATAGGTTCATGAACGACTGCGACATACATCTGGCCAAGATGTATGATTCATATGAGACACTGTTTCCTCCCATGCAGAAGGATGATCCAGATGCTTGGCAATGACCAAAGAACTACCGGCATCAAACCTTCCAGACTTTCTCTGGCGACGATGATTCCAATGCAGAAACACATTTACCATACTTCACACTGTAATTAGGGCAGTTTGCCGATAATAAGGGACTCAAGTTAAGAGTCTTTGGATCATCTTTATCAGGATCGGCCCTCGTATGGTATACGGGATTAAAAAAGGGTTCGGTCAACGAGTGGAAGGATATGGAGGCTTTATTCATAGACCACTTCGGAACAGCGAGACCTGAAACTAGTGTTGGAAAGCTGGCTTCCTTGAGCCAATCGACGACAGAAAGTCCAGTCACCTTCCTGCACCGCTTTCGGTCAGAATATAATCTATGCAAGACTCTACTAGGCAAAGAAGAGGTAGTAGAAATGGCCAAGAACGGTTTGGAGGATATGTACCACCAACTGTTCTTGAATAGCAAGTACTTTTCCTTGAACGAGCTTATCACAGCTATAACTAGAGCTTACAATACCATGCAAGAACGAGATAATAGAAGGAATGCGTCTAAGGGAACGTACACTGCTAGGTCTTACGACAGACCAAAGCCAAAAACTGTGGCTTATATAGAAGATATAGACGACCAAGATTCGGACTCTGACGGTGAGCAAGTGGGAGCTGTGGATTTAGCAACAAATAAAGTTTTAAAGCCCCACAAACTTCAAAAGAATAAGGTTCAAGCTTTCGACAGTGGCTTTCACTAAGCCAGAGTTTGAAACATACACGTACGATGCTAATATGGTTCATGAGATCTTAGATGAGCTCCATGGTATGTGAGCTGTCAAAGCAGATTTTGGACCTCTCCCTACTGCCGAGTGGTTAAAAGGTAAGAAATATTGCAAATTCCATGGAGTATGGAACCACGTTACGAAGGACTGCATCAAGCTGAAAGATCAGATCCAAAAGTGGATCAATGATGGAAGACTAGAACTAGAGGGAGGGACCAAGGCAGCTGCATTAGTAGACTCGAAACTCTTCCCATCGCCTCAAGTTAATATGATTGATGTCGAGTGGTCATCGCCCGATAGTTGTATTGGAGGTGTGGAAGATTGGAATCAGCTTGTCTTTTTATCTTTTTCCTTCCCGTATGATAAGTTGGAAGAGATCTTGGACAGGCTACGTGAAATGGGTTTGGTCTTTTATTACCCAGTACTTGAACTCAGAGATTTACGGTATGAGGGTCCAGCTCAATATTTCTGCAGATTTCATAACCAGTTTGGTCATCAAACAGCAAAGTGATCAACCTTGAGAGATAAGATTCAGGGGTTGATCAACTGGGAGGTGATTAAGATTAACTACAAGGGAGTGGTGGAATGACATCCACATTATCATAATGCATCACCACCTCCCTACATACCATTTCCTTCCCTCGACACCCTTTCCGCTTGTGATGAATCTAAACCAACCAACAGAAGGAAAAGGTCGAGGCGGAGGCCTAGACGTAATATTGCATTTGTCCGACCTAAGCGGGCTGAAATAACTTATGATGCCTCCATGCAAGAGGAGATATTCGAAGAGCTAATCCAAGCAGGGATAGCAATAGTTCCTGATAATTAGGGAATGCCAGACCCACATCCTGAGGATGTTAGGGGTCTACTTTACTGTCGATATCATCATTGATGGTGTCACCATTCCACGAGTGCTTGTCGTGATTTGAAGTTCAAGATTCAGCAGTGGATTGACGAGGGAGAAATAATGATAGATCAAGAGCCCTCGCAAAGCTTGGCGACCGAAATATCTTTGACGGTTAGAATGTTGGAGTTAACAAGAGACAAATCAGGTAAACGCAAACAAACCAACAATCATCAAACTACTGATGAGAGTCCACCAAGCAAGCAAACGACAAAATCAACTAAAGGAAAAATAACAGTGGATCCGAGAGCAGAGTCGGCAGTAGCCCTTTGTGGTCATTGTAAACTCAGGGGCAGGTTAAAGATTTCCTATGAAGAATTGGCTGAAGCAGCTAAGGTCTTCCCAGAGTTATTTTCGTAAACAAACCATCAGCCCCATAGCCCACAGTGAGCAAGACAAAGGGATTCCCCAGCTCCTAAGCGTTTGCGAGCGACAGAAAGGGTCAGAGAAGCCAAGAAGTCTGAATCAGAAATTACTGACACGCTCGCTAGACCCTATGTTCCACCAGCTTTAAGAAATATCAAAAAGGAGAATGTATGGTATGTGAAGGAGAAGGGAAAGACCATCGAGGTAACTCCAAGTAGAAAACAGAATCTTCAGCGACGATTTGGAGAAGCCAAAAGGGCATTAGAGGCTTATGAAATAGACCTGCTCAAAGAAGAAGAACTGGTCTGCTCCCCAGAGACGCTCCGAAAGCGATTGAACGCCCTTGCAGTAAACCCCTTAGTGGTTTTTGGAAAGAAGTCTCGCGAGCCTAAAGTGCGAGCACAACGACCAGGTGTCTTTGACTGTAACCCAGAGTTATGGTCCAAAGGTAAACAACCTGAACCTGTTCACGAGGTTCATCGTGGAATCATAGAACGTAAACCGACGAGACGACGTCTCAATTTCGATGATACAGCGATGGAAACAATGGGGCTACACACACCACCAAAGGAGGGGAAACAAGCTCAAGGGCATAACACTCCAGGGGAGACTAGAGTCTTGCAGTGGAGACCAAGGCCTTTAATCATAGAAGAACAAAAGAAGGTTAGTCTTAACAAGACTTTTCCCCATCCTAAAGAACAAAGTTCTGAACTACTCATGCCAGCAATCATAGATCCTACACATGAGGATCATCTACAACAGGTTGCTTCTCTGGAGGTCACTGCAACTTTGGACCTCGAAGGACAAAAAGCTGAGGACAATGACGCGGATGATGAAGAGTTGTTGGACTACGGTGAAGATGAAGAAGAAGAAGAATGCGTCGAGGAGGTGGATACCACTGTTAACATGGTGTTCATTTTATCCTCCAAGTACGCTTTACCTCCACCGAAATCAATGGATGAGTCAATCGCAAACGGAAGTGTTAACAACTTGGCAGTGCCAGAAGATGAATCAACAGTGATAGACCAATTAGCACTCACCAAGACATCGGAGACTGACCCATCATCGACAAAGGGACAGATGACGTTCGCCAAGCCTACCCTGGACATGGCCATGCACATGCGGCCATTATATGTGATAGGAAACATCCAAGGAATTCAAGTCAATAAACTTTTAGTAGACTCAGGGGCAGCGGTGAATATAATCACAGTCAAAGCAATGGCCTTATTAGGCGTTCCTAAGTCTGCTATCCAAGAGACCACCCTCAATGTTAATAAATTTCAGGGTAGCATTTCCAAGACTTTGGGCATTGTCTTTTTGCAGGTACACATCGGTCCAGCCACCGGCACATACACGTTCTTCGTAGCCGAATGCACGGCTCCATATAGTGCAATTCTGGGGTGTGACTGGATCCACCAGAGCTATTGTGTACCTTCATCCCTCCATCAGCAAATGTTACTTTGGAATATGGAGTCGGAAGAAGCAGAGATTGTTGATGCTAATCCTCATCCATATTCCGTTTCAGCTAATTCTTTGGAAGCCAGTTATTACAACAGTGACCTCAGGCCACTGGAAGTATGTGGCGTCAACAACAAAGGCCGCCCAGTTGGTGTCACAGCCTCTGATCTAGCTCAGTGGGGTATAATTCAAGTAAATCATGATAATAGCAGACTCTACACCATTGAGATACCATCCAAACACTTTCAATGATCGGGTCTCTATCAAGTATATAGACCGAGGCTTGCTACTTTTTGTACGACCGCTTCCACAATTTTCTGTTGGAGAGTCAAGCCTATAAGAGGGTTCCAATGATTGCAGCATTGGAATATGTGGATGAAGATGTGTTACACGACTTGGATGAGGAGGAAGAGATCAACTTAGCTCCAACAGCTCTAGATGATTTACCTTTTAAAGTTAAAGATCCCATTGAAAAAGTCAATCTTGGGAACGATGAAGAGCCAATCTTTGTGGCCATTAGTACATTCCTAAAGCCTGAAGAACGACTGAAGCTCATTAAATTACTACATGAATACGCTGATTATTTTGCAGAAAAGTATGACGACATGCCAGGACTATCACCAGATTTGGTTTGTCACAGCTTACCCATCATGGAGGGAAAGAAGCCGGTGAAACAAGAGATGCGTCGAATGAACACAGAAATAGCAATTCTAGTCAAGAAAGAAGTTGAGAAAATGCTCAAGTCAAGGATCATACGAGTAGCCAAATATAATGAGTGGTTATCCAACGTAGTCCCGGTTAAGAAGAAGAACGGAAAAATGCGAGTGTGTGTTGATTATAGAGACTTGAACAATGCAACTCCAAAGGATGCATACCCAATGCCAGTAGCAGATTTTTTGGTGGACTCAGTGGCTCGTCATGAGATGTTAATTCATGGATGGGACGGCTGGTTATAATCAAATCCCAGTTGCAGAAGCAGATAGACATAAGACTGCGTTTCGGTGCCCAGGATTTGCAGGAGTATTTGAGTACGTGGACATGCCATTTGGACTCAAGAATGCAGGGGCAACCTACCAACGAGTAATGAACTTAATCTTCCATGATCTTATTGGTAAGACTATAGAAGTCTACATCGATGATGTGGTAGTTAAAACAAAATGCAGAAACAATCACATTGAAGACTTGCGGCAAGTGTTTATCCAGATGAGGCAACATCAACTGAAGATGAATCCAGCTAAATGTGTGTTTGGAGTATAAGCAGGAGATTTCCTTGGATTTCTGGTTCATTAGCGTGGGATTGAGATACCGGACGACAAAAAACAAGCGGTACTTAGTGCAACTCCACCACACTATAAGAAAGAACTACAACACTTATTAGGAAAATCAATTTCTTATGATGGTTCATCGCCAATGCTGCTGAAAAAACACAACCATTTTCGACGTTGCTCAAGCTTCCGAATCAAAAAGACTTTGTATGGGCGCATATCCATCAAGAGGCATTTGAGACCATCAAAGCATATTTGACAAACGTGCCAGTCTTGGTACCTCCAAGACTAGGGGTTCCTCCTAAGCTGTATATTTTAGCTACTGACCTTTCTATTGGGAGTTTATTATCTCAAGATGACACATTAGGAACTGAACATGCTATTTTCTATCTCAGTCGTACCTTGAACGAGTGTGAAACGAGATACTCGCCAATGGAAAAATTGTGCCTGGCCTTGTATTTTTCAGGATGCAAGTTGAGGCATTACATATTGTCCTTCACCACATGTGTTATAGCACAAACAGACCTGGTGAAATACATGCTTTCCAGACCCATTCTCCGGGGACGGATTAGGAAGTGGATTTTGGTTTTGTCAGAGTTTTCTTTACAATATTTTTCCCAGAAAGTGGTTAAAGGCCAAGCAGTGGCCGACTTTTTGGCCCATCATCCAATGAAGGATGTTAGCGAGGGGCCAGAACTGGAACTCACTCGTATTGATTTGGCCCATTGGTGTTTATACTTTGATGGGTCAAGTACGAGTACTATGGCTGGGGCAAGATGTGACGACCCGAATCAGAATCAGTATAGTAATTGGCTTAATCCACGAGTTTGCGAGTAATCACAGTTTATCGTAAATGAATTGAATTGGCGGTTCGGTTTACGACTTAATTATCGGGCGAGAATTTGAGTTGAGTCTCTTCATGAGAATTGTAGTACGCGTGATTTCGAGTTTGTGGGCGGTTTCGGATAATTGTTTTGATAACTGAGGAATATGTTATGAATATTTGAAATCGCATAATTTCGTCGTGTTTATTCGTTTGAATTTGAGTTATCCGAAATGTGGATGTGATTCGATTTGGACCGTCGATCGTATCGAGACGCGAGTATAAATATCATAATAGTCTGAAAATTTTCGAAAAATCACTGTTTGGAAGTTTGACCGGCGTTGACCGTAGTTTGACCCGTTGACCACCGTTGACCCGTAGGCAATTTTGACCCGTTTGAGACTCGCCGGCCGACCCGGATTTTCTGGCCACCTCCGGCCACATCCTTGGTATGATTAGAACCCTCTTGAGTTCTTCTATTTCATGCTTGAGTTTATGAGATTTGATTGAGTTTTGGTGGGTTTCGAATCGGGTTTTCTTCGCGGTTTTTGCCGGTGACGGGGGAGGAGCTCCGGCGAGCTTTGGCGTCAGGGGTGTTGGGGTTTTGGCTTCCCTCACCCTATTAATGCTTTCTAGTTGGTTAGTTTTGGACGAGGAGGAGTTTTGGGAGGAGTCCGTGGTGGTTGCCGGAATTTGATTTCGGCTTGGAATTTCGAGGGAGATTCCGGCCGATTGGGTGGTGGTTTGGACTTGAGGTAGTTGGGAAATGTGTTGGGCTTGAGGTGAGGATTAGTTCTAGAAATTTTGGCTGGAATCCACCACTGTTGATGTCGCGTTGCCGCCGGCGGCGGCGGTCAACGGCGGCGCTCCGGCGAAGGGTTGACTTTTTAGATTTTGACAAGTTTATGCCGTTTTGCTCGTAATCGCGCCCCGATCATCGCCTTGAGGTTTTTCGAGTTGATTTGGATATCGAATTTTTAGTCGAGGGTTTATGTGGAGAATTTGGAGATTTTCGTCGATTATTTTGTATCCGAGTATATGTTTCCGAAAATGGTTGGTTTCTGAGGTATGGTACAGAGTAATGAATTGTTATTTTGATCAGTTATATTTTGTGATTATTCAGGGGATCGAGATCGTACGTTGGGCGAGGGATCTTCCGCCGGATCTCGTGATTAACGCGGTTGCGCGCTGTGCTATCTGTGAGTGGACTTTTATTTATACTGTCGTAGCGAGTATGATATTGAGTTTATATATTATTTTTGGAGTTTGTTTATTACCAGTATGATATTGAGTTTATATATTATTTTTGGAGGTATTGTTTTATATTTTATATGGTGATGGAATTTACTTAGCATCGATGCATTGGCTACTCGGCTGATCATCAGTAGTCTAGATCCATGGTTAAGAGATTCCCCTGATGTGTCCACTAGGCTTGAGAGATTCGCCTAGTCTATCACCGTCGGGCTTGAGAGATTCGCCTGATCGTCGGGCTTGGGAGATTCGCCTGACACCTCCATTTATTTTAAAAACTCGCTTTGTTTTATGATATATATAATTGGTGAAAGGCATATGATTATTTTCGTCCACTCACTCTAACGATTTTATTTGCCTTTCCCCTGGGTTTCTCGGTTTCTGTGCCTAGTTTGCAGTTCGGATTCTGGTGTCACACATCGCAGTCGGAGGCTTAGTGTTCGAGCTACCTTTCTTTTCTAGTAGGTTTCTTGTTTAGCCTACTGTTGTATATTTATGTATATATACACTAGAGGTCGCTCTGATTACTCTACTGTTATACTTTCATATGATTTTTCCCCAGATTTCAGTAAAGTACAGTTTTGCTTATTACTTTACGTTATTGTTATGATATTGAGAAATCCGGATGAGATTAGTGCCCACGGTTTGGCTTTTGTGGCATAGGTTGAAGTGTGTTTTCGGGTGCAGGTTAATGGCAATTCCACGTTATAGCGAAACTCTACCGAAATTTTTTATGGTTTTTGCAAGTTCGTGTTTTCAGAAGGGGTTCGATTCCGGTTTAGGAAACTAAATCGGGGTTGGGTCATTTTAGCTTGGTATCAGAGCATTAGGTTTCAGGTTCTGTAGACTTCTGTAGTTGTGATAGTAAGGGTATTTGAGTATGTACAGCATGTCTGGAGTGATGACCCAATTGGCCAGTGGTTACTCATCAATGCTTTGGGTGTTGTATGTGTTCAAATATCTGAAGTTTCATGATTACGTTCCTTGTGTCTTGTGACTAATGCTTTTCTCTTATCATTAGGATGCCTCCTAGACGTAGTCCCCGTGTTAATAGGGATATGAATCCTGATGAGGAATGTCAGACGCATGACTTGCTTATGCGAGTGTTGCGTTTGGAGGAGCGTTTTGACCCTGTGGTCAAAGCTCGAACTGCTGGAGCGACTCTATTCTCGGGTTCAGCTGATCCAGAGATTTGTGAAGCATGGTTGGTTCAGGTTGAACGAGTTTGTGAGCGTCTGCGTTTCACCTCTGAGCAGATGACAGTGGCAGCAGTTGGGTAACTTGAGTCTGATGCATACTTCTGGTGGGTTAGCACTGATAGAGTTCCGGTTGATACTCCGTGGACTTTGTTTCGAGATTTGTTTATGCGGATGTACTTCAACTAGGCTACACAGCAGCGGAAGTATGAGGAGTTCACTAATTTGAGACAGGGAAGTATGTCAGTACTTGAGTACCTGGACAGATTTACTCGCTAATCCCGATTTGCTCGTGACATGGTGGCTACAGAGGAAGCCAAGTGCCGAAGATTTGAGCTAGGCTTGAACTTGAACATCAAGGGGACACTGACTACGATGCCTCGAAACAACTTTGATCAGTTTGTGAGTGCCGCACTTCGAGGTAAGGATATCAAGAAGGAAAGGCAGATGAGATTTCAGTCTCGACGATTTGAGGAGGGTGGACCGAGTCAGGGACCTTCCAAGAGACTGAGTTTTGATACTTCCGGATCGGCATCATCATTGGGCAGTGGACCATATAGACCACCAGGTAGTTCCGCTAGACAGAGACAGAGATAGAGGAGGGATCGACCACAGAGACCACAGTCTAGTGGGAGTTCTTGCGGATCCAGCTGTCCTCGACGTACCGGTGGCATTTTTTCCGTATCGAGGGAGTACCCATTGTGTAATCTCTGCAACAGGCATCATTTTGGTCCATGTCAGCGAGGCCCTATCGGTTGCTATCGTTGTGGCCAGGAGGGTCACTATGCGAGGGAATGTTTCCAGCTTGCTGGTGTTGGTGGACAGGCGGCCCAGAGTTCCGGAGGAGAGCAAGGTACCACTTATGGGGCTCGACCAGTACAGTCTTCTGGCCAGGGCGGACAACAGAGTCACCCTCAGCGTGGACGACCAGCCGAGCAGGCCAGGGTTCATGCCATGTCATTGCGTGAGGGTAGAGCTTCACTGGAGGTTGTTATTGGTACGTTGCATGTTTTTGGTTATCCAGTACTTACTTTGCTAGATCCAGGTGCTACACATTCATTCATTTCATATAGATTATCATCTTTAGCTACTATGCCTGCATCTCCACTTTCGGGGTTATGGAGAATGTTGTATCCATTCGGTGAGGTTGTGAGTATTGGTTGGGTATATAGGGATTGTGAGATTTTTGTTGGAGGTTATGGTTTAGCCGCGAATTTGTTATTGCTGGATATCGTCGACTTTGATGTGATTTTGGGTATGGACTTCTTGGAGACACATTGGGCTATGTTCGATTGTCACAAGAAGGAGGTTGTGTTTCGACGACCAGGTTTCCCTGAGATATTGTTTCACGGTGAGAAGAATACTTCATTGCCATGTGTGATTTCAGCGATGAAGGCCGAGCGGATGATGAAGAAGGGTTTTGTTGCATACTTAGCTCATGTTGTGGATACTACGGCTGTTGTACCAGACATTGGTGATATTGAGGTGGTTTCCGAGTTTCCAGATGCGTTTCCGGAGGAATTATCGGGTATTCCTCCAGTTCGGGAGATCGATTTCATCATTGAGCTTTTACTGAGCACTAAACCCATATCTCAGGCACCTTATCGTATGGCGCCAGCGGAGTTGAAGGAGCTACATATTCAACTTCAAGAGTTGCTGGAGAAAGGTTTCATACGACCTAGTGTATCACCGTGGGGTGCTCCTGTACTATTTGTGCTGAAGAAGGATGGTTCCATGCGGTTGTGTATTGATTACCGGAAGCTGAATCAGGTCACTATGAAGAACAAGTATCTGTTACTGCGGATTGACGACTTGATTGATCAGCTCAAGGGGCTTCAGTCTTTTTGAAGATTGATCTCAGGTTTGGATACCATCAGTTGAGGATCAAAGAGTCAGATGTAGCCAGGACAGCTTTCAGATCACGGTACGGGCATTATGAGTTCTTGGTTATGCTGTTTGAGTTGACCAATGACCCCGCAGCTTTTATGGACTTGATGAACTGAGTGTTCAGGCAGTTTCTGGATAAGTTTGTGATCGTGTTCATCGACGACATCCTGATTTACTCCAGGAGTGTGGACCAGCACAAGAAGCATTTGCGAGTTGTTTTGCGGACTTTGCGGGATAATCAGATGTTTGTGAAGTTTAGCAAGTGTGAGTTTTGGTTGGATAGCGTGAAGTTTTTGGGTCACATGATATCAGCTGAGGGAGTCATCGTGGATCCTGACAAGATTGAAGCCGTGTTGAATTGGAGTAGACCTACCACCGTACCAGAGATCAGGAGTTTCTTGGGTTTGGCAGGTTATTATCGGCGCTTTGTGCAGGATTTTTCATGGATTGTCACTCCACTTACCAGATTGACGAAGAAAGGCGTCAAGTTCGAGTGGTCTGACGCATGTGAGGAGAGTTACTTGCTCTTGAAGGAGAAGTTGACTACTGCACTGGTTCTGACTCTACCTGACGACAGTGGAGAGTTTGTGGTTTACAGCGATGCATCGAAATTGAGACTTGGTTGTGTTTTGATGCAGCATGGTAGAGTGGTGGCTTACGGTTCCAGGCAGCTGAAACCACGTGAAGTCAATTATCCTACCCATGATTTGGAGTTGGCTGCTATTGTATTAGCCTTGAAGAGTTGGAGACACTACTTGTACGGAGCTCAGTGCAAGATATACACAGATCACAAGAGTCTCACTTATTTGCGCACGCAGCCAGACTTGAATATGAGGTAGCGCAGATGGATGGAGTTGATTAATGACTATGATTGCACTTTCGAGTACCATCCAGGAAAGGCTAATGTTGTTGCTGATGCACTCAGTCGGAAATCTGGAGCTTCATTATTTCATGTGTGTGTGGCCAGAGTTTCCATGTTAGCCGAGTTACGAGCTACGGGAGCTGAGTTTGAGTGGGACGATGATGGAGCCTTGTTGGCTAGTTTCCAGGTTTGACTGGTATTGGTTGATCAGGTTCGGGAAGCTCAGGATGCGGATTCCTATCTGTTGGATAAGAAGACCATGATTCAGAATGGTGTGCCAACAGAGTTTCGGTTGAGTGATAATGGTACGTTGCTATTCAGAGGAAGATTATGTGTACACAGGGACGAGAGTTTGAAGAAAGAGATTTTAGACGAAGCTTATTGTTCGGCGTATGCGATGCATCCCGGCGGTACGAAGATGTTTCGTACACTCCGAGCTTATTACTGATGGCAAAATATGAAGCGGAAGATTGTCGCATATGTGAGTAGATGTCTGATTTCTCAGCAGGTTAAAGCAGAGAGGCAGATGCCTGCGGGAAAGTTACAGTCCTTGGAGATTTCGGTTTGGAAATGGGAGCACATTACCATGGATTTTGTGTATCAGTTACCTCGTACTTTGACTGGTAATATTGGTATTTGGGTTATCGTAGATCGATTGACGAAATCCGCTCATTTCCTTGCACTTCCGGGGAAGATTGGCAAAGCTGTATTTGGCGGAGATCGTTCGTCTGCATGGTGTGCCTGTATCTATTGTTTCTGACTGGGACAATCAGTTTACTTTAGAGTTCTAGCAGGCATTGCAGTGAACCTTGGGTACCATATTGCATTTCAGTACAGCTTTTCATCCTCAGCCTGATGGGCAGTCTGAGAGGACTATTCAGACTCTCGAGGATATGTTGCGGTCTTGTGTTTTGCAGTTTAGAGGAAATTGGGACCAGCAATTGCACTTGGTTAAGTTTGCTTACAATAACAGTTATCATGCCAGTATTGATAAGGCACCGTATGAGGCTCTATACAGGAGGTAGTGCCGCACTCCATTGTGTTGGAGTAAGGTGGGCGAGCGATGGCTTATTGGCCTTGATCTGGTGAAAAGCACCATGGAGGATATTCAGATTATCCGAGACAGATTCAAGATTACCCAGGATCGCCAGAAGAGTTATGCAGACGTGAGAAGAAAGAGTCTCGAGTTCGAGGTGGGCGATTGGGTCTTCCTGAAACTATCTCCTTGGAGGGGAGTTGTGCGTTTCGGGGAAGCGTGGCAAGTTTTGACCACGGTACATTGGTCCGTACGAGATTACCGAGAGAGTTGGTGCCGTGGCTTACAGATTAGAGTTGCCTTCTGAGATGACTCGTGTACACAATGTTTTTCATGTCTCTATGTTGCGGAAATACATTCCAGATCCATCACATGTGTTAGCACTACATCAGCTTCCTATCCGGGAAGATTTGACATATGTGGAAGAGCCGGTACAGATTCTCGATCGGCGTGAGCAGGAGTTGAGGCACCGTGTCATACCACTTGTGAAGGTCTTTTGGCAGAATCATTCAGTTGAGGAGGCCACCTGGGAGACCGAGCAGCGTATGCGGGAGCAGTATCCTCATCTGTTCACCTAGCAGGTACATAAATTTCGAGGTCGAATTTTTTTTAAAGGGGGTAGATTTCTGACGACCCGAACCAGAATCAGTATAGTAATTGGCTTAATCCACGTGTTTACGAGTAATCACAGTTTATCGTAAATGAATTGAATTGGCGGTTCGGTTTACGACTTAATTATCGGACGAAAATATGAGTTGAGTCTCTTCATGAAAATTGTAGTACGCGTGATTTCGAGTTCGTGGGCGATTTCGGATAATTGTTTCGATAACCGAGGAATATGTTATGAATATTTGAAATCGCGTAATTTCGTCGTGTTTATCCGTTTGAATTTGAGTTATCCGAAACGTGGATGTGATTCGATTTGGACCGTCAATCGTATCGAGCTGCGAGTATAAATATCGGAATAGTCAAAAAAAATTGAAAAATCACTGTTTGGAAGTTTGACCGGCGTTGACCGAAGTTTGACCCGTTGACCCGTGGGCAATTTTGACCCGTTTGAGACTCGCCGGCCGACCCAGATTTTCAGGCCACCTCCGGCCACATCCTTGGTATGATTAGAACCTTATTGAGTTCTTCTATTGATTCATGCTTGAGTTTATGAGATTTGATTGAGTTTTGGTGGGTTTCGAATTGGGTTTTCTTCGCGATTTTCGCCGGTGACGGGGGAGGAGCTGCGACGAGCTTTGGCGTCGGGGGTGTTGAGGTTTTGGCTTCCCTCACCCTATTAATGCTTTCTATTTGGTTAGTTTTGGACGAGGAGGAGTTTTGGGAGGAGTCCGTGGTGGTTGCTGGAATTTGATTTCGGCTTGGAATTTCGAGGGAGATTCCGGCCGATTGGGTGGTGGTTTGGACTTGAGGTAGATGGGAAATGTGTTGGGCTTGAGGTGATGATCAATTCTGGAAATTTTGGCTGGAATCCGCCACTGTTGACGCCGCGCCGCCGCCGGCGGCGCTCCGGCGGAGGGTTGACTTTTTAGATTTTGACAAGTTTATGCCGTTTTGCTCGTAATCTCGCCCCGATCATCGCCTTGAGTTTTTCGAGTTGATTTGGATATCGGATTTTTAGTCGAGGGTTTATGTGGAGAATTTGGAGATTTTCGTCGATTATTTTGTATCTGAGTATATGTTTCCGGAAATGGTTGGTTTCCGAGGTGTGGTACAGAGTAATGAATTGTGATTTTGATCAGTTATATTTTGTGATTATTCAGGGGATCGAGATCGTACGTTGGGCGAGGGATCTTCCGCTGGATCTCGTGATTAACGCGGTTGCGCGCTGTGCTATCTGTGAGTGGACTTTTATTTACACTGTCGTAACGAGTTCTTGATTTCAGTATTTATTACTAGTATGATATTGAGTTAATATATTATTTTTGGAGGTATTGTTTTATATTTTATATGGTGATGACATTTACTTAGCATCGATGCATTGGGTACTCGGCTGATCACCGGTAGTCCAGATCCAGGGTTGAGAGATTCCCCTGATGTGCCCACTAGGCTTGAGAGATTCGCCTAGTCTATCACCGTCGGGCTTGAGAGATTAACCTGACACCTCCATTTATTTTAAGAAATCGCTTTGTTTTATGATATATATAATTGGTGAAAGGCATATGATTATTTTCGTCCACTCACTCTAACGATTTTATTTGCCTTTCCCCTTGACTTTTCGGTTTCTGTGCCTAGTTAGCAGTTCGGATTCTGGTGTCACACGTTGCAGTCGGAGGCTTAGTGTTCGAGCTACCTTTCTTTTCCAGTAGGTTTCTTGTTTAGCCTACTGTTGTATATTTATGTATATATACATTAGAGGTCGCTCTGATTACTCTACTGTTTTACTTTCATATGATTTTTCCCCGAATTTCTGTAAAGTACAGTTTTGCTTATTACTTTACATTATTGTTATGATATTGAGAAATCCGGATGGGATTGGTGCCCATGGTTTGACTTTTGTGGCATATGTTGAAGTGTGTTTTCGGGTGCATTTAATGGCAATTCCATGTTATAGCGAAACTCTGCCGAAATTTTTTATGGTTTTTACAAGTTCGTGTTTTCAGAAGGGGTTCGATTTCGGTTTAGGAAACTAATTCGGGGTTTGGTCCTTTCACAAGAGTAGCATTAGTCTCTCCACGCGGCCAAACTTTTTCTTATTCTTTCAGGTTGGACTACAAATGCACAAATAACCAAGCGGAGTATGAGGCTCTTATCATTGGCTTGGTACTTTTATTAGATTTGGATATCAAAGATGTGCATATATTTGGAGATTCCTAACTAGTGATCCGACAACTTGAAACCAAATATAAGGCTGGACCAGTATTAGAACCATATGCTAGGCGAGCCTGTGCATTACTCAAGTTGTTTACCGAGGTGGAGTTGAGCCATGTCCCTCGCGAGAGGAATTATGCAGCAAATGAGTTGACCCAACTAGCAACGGGGGTGAACTTGCAAGATGGAGTACGTAAACGTATATTAAAGGTCGAACGAAGGACCCTTCCATCTTTCTTTGCTCACCAAGAAGATAACAATGAGTGGTACGTTGCTATCCTCGATCACATTGATGTGGATTGGAGACATGATATTATTTCTTATCTCCAGAATCCTAATAATCTGATAGATAAGCAGATTCGTTTTTTAGCTCTTAACTACGTACTCAAGGATGATGAGTTGTATAGAAGAGGAGAGGAAGGCATATTCTTGCGATGTGCCTTTGGACGTGAAGCTAAGTGATTAATGAGGGAAGTTCATCTTGGGATAGCAGGGGGACATCAGGCCGGTCCAAAGATGAGATGGTTAATACGACGACATGGCTTTTATTGGCCAAGATTGCTCAGAGATTGCATCATGTTTGCTAAAGGTTGTGAAGAATGCCAGAAACATGGTCCAATCAGCCATATGCCCAGAATACCGTTACAGCCTATAATCAAGCCTTGGCCAGCTCGAGGATGGGCTTTGGACTTAATTTGAATGATTCATCCTCATTCATCAGACGGGCACAAATTCATCATCGTGGCTACTGATTTCTTCACAAAATGGGTTGAAGCCTGACCTCTCAGGGTATCATCTGCAAAGGCCATCCGCCAGTTCTTATTCAAAGATATTATTTGTAGGTTTGGCATTCCTGAGAGTTTTGTTTCAGACCGTGCAGTAGCGTTCATGTCCGGAGATGTAGACGAGCTTATGAAGAATTTTGGAATACATTTTCTACACTCTTCTCCATATTATGTCAAATCTAATGGTCAAGCTGAGGCAAACAACAAGATCATCATACATATCCTTAAACGGATGCTTGCGAGCAATGCCAAATTGTAGCATAAAGAATTATTTAACACTTTGTGGGCTTATAGAACAAGTAAAAGGACACCCACATGTACCACTCCTTATGCATTAATGTTCGACCATGATGCGGTCCTGCCGTTAGAAATCAACGTCCAATCTTTACAGGTGATGGAACAACATAGCCTGATCGGTGAAGATTATGTGCAAGCAATATGGCAGGAGCATGAACACTTGGATGAGAAGAGAATACAAGCTTATGACAGTCTGTGTGCTAAAAAATGAAAGGTGGCTCGTGCCTATGACCGATGTACTCGGGGCATGAGTTTTGCAGAAAGAGAATTAGTCCGGCGAGTCATTTTGCCTGTTGGCGAGAAGACTGAAGGCCGAGGAAAATGGTCAGAAAAGTGGGAAGGACCATACATCATTAATCGACTTTTAGGTAAAGGAGCAGTTCGTTTACGGGATCGAGATGGAACCATACATGCCAATCCTATCAATGGTCATTTCCTTAAAAATTTCATGCAGCCAGTCTGGGAGTATGAAGACCCCCCTACAATGGCTTGATCCAGTTTCTTCATGCTCATCCCAACTCACTCGCATGATTAAATTGCAGGGGCAATATACATAGGTTATTTGCATCAGAATAGCCTATGCTTGAGGCCAAGATCTTATTTTTGTATTTGTCTTCTGAATTAAGAGAGTTCGTGTCAGCCAATTACCATGGCCAAAGCTATGTACAAACTACATTTGAGTTTATCAATATAAATTTATTGTTTTCATAAGGAACTCTTTGATTTAAACAAAAATATTACATTATTCAGAAGAATACAAAAGCTTTGCGGCCTTAGGCTCTGATACCATATGAGAAACAAACTACAATTAGCAACAGAACAGAAAGGTAACTACAATTTGTTTTTCCAAATCCTCAAATTGTTGATAACCAGTCCTTGGGTCTACATATCAAATATACACATATTGAAAAGAGAGTGCGACCTCAAGAAACAAAAAATAGAGGATTTGAACGCCAAGGAAGCTAGTTCAGCAGATCAGAAGACCATTTAAACTAGGCTTGGCGTTTGTTGCCTTTTCTCAGATGAAGTTCCTGTCTTTCCTCTTCAATGCACCCATGTCCACAGGGTCTGCAGCCTCAACGCATATAGAAACGGAACGGGTGCCTGCGAGGAAGACGAGGTGAGTTTTCCCTCGGGATTGTGGCTTCGTCATCTTGTGGAAACACAAGTTGAGTCGGCCAAGGCAACACCTGGACGTAGATATTGCTATCTAGTCCAGGTTTGGACGTGGATATTGCTATCTAGAGTCTACAATATGGACGGTTCTATCTGGAGGTTTCTTTAGATAGAAGAACCAGAGCAAACACACAAAAGGGGAGCTCATTCTCGCAAAGAAGTTTGGAAGGTTTGATCACAAAACAGTAAAGAGGAAACATCTTATAGAAATGAGTCACAATGGTAAGGCTTCGCGAGAGTAAATATACTTGTTAATAGAGGACACGCGTCTAATGAAAAATGGGCCATGTTACGGTTTATCTACCCCCGGAGGAGAACATGATGAATGAAAGATTTTTGGGGCAGGTAAAACGTATTTTGAAGATTTGATGGTTGATGCGATACGGATTCCAAGCTTGGAATTAAAGTCCATTTAAATTAGGATTATCAGGACAGGCGAGCGGTTAGAGTCTATAATTGAGACTAGTCCCGTTCGAATAAGTTCTTGGAAGGCTTGATTCTGAGACCCAGTTTTGGTGTCCAAGGCCCAATTGATACATTGTTTCCAAAAGTTGAACTAAACAAATAAATACTCAAAAAATTTGGAATACCACAAAAAAAAGGGCTTAAGAGCTGTGGCCCAACGATTACAATAGGAGGGTCTTTTCCCTCAGGGATGCTTTTGCGATTTTAAGAGCTAGCCAGGATTGTTTAAATATTTGTAGAGCGCTTGTGGCTTCTTCTTTTGCATCCTGCAATAGTTGAGCTTAGCTCTCTCCTTCAATCATGAATTGGTGCACGGAGGCTTGATTTTTAAAAGTATCAACACGCAAACCGTCTACTTCAGCTCGAAATGCAGTTACTTCAGCTTCGAGAATAGCTAGTTTAGCTTCTTTGGCTGCCAAAGTTTCTTGTTGGGTAGACGTGTCCTTCAGAAGGGCCTGAATTTATTTATTTTCTTCTTGAGTCTGGCGAATCAACGTCTCCACCGCCTCTTTCTTACGCTCTGCCTCGAGTTTTAGGCATTGGTGGGCTTCACTTTGACTCATGAGTTGATGAAGTTTTTCCTCAAGGTCAGGTATATGATGAATGAATTCTGCAGGGGCAATAGCCTTTAGATTCCTGACTTGTTCGCGAGCGCGTTTGATGTCTTGAGGAGAATCCAAGTTGTCGGAAAGAATTTTCTGAAGGGCGATATCAATGACAGAAGATGAGCTCAGTGCACTCAACTTGATGAAAATTTCTTGCAAGATCAACGTCTCTTTTTATGGGTGGAGTGTCTGAGAGGAAGGTCCTTTTGATGAAGACGGTGCAGTAGTTTCTTCAATTGCAGTTTCAGGGTCTTCATCACTGACAAATAGTGAACTGGAAGGCTGATCCATAGCGGCCATTACAAAAAGTTCAGAAGATTGAAATTGGCCTTGCAAGCTCGTTTTTTCCTTTGGACTTGCTGGTAAATCAGGAATCATCTCATCGATTTCCAAAGGAATGGTTTTGGACTAAAAAGTAATGATACAAGGTGTCAGGGCCAGTTGGAAGTAAATAAAACACAGAACGAAGTAAGCAAATAAAATTCTTACTTAGACGGGGAACAACTGCTGTGTTTCTTCAGTCGCTCGAAGTTTATGCTTTGGCGAGGAAGGAGTTTGATCTCTTGGTTCTGGAATAACCTCAACAAATAACTGTGGTTCTGCGACTTGGGGCTCTGGCGGGAAAGAAATTTGAATTTCTTGCTCTGAAATGACTTAGTCATTTTGAGCACCTGTGCCCTCACCAGGCGAGGAAGGAATGAAGCAAGATTGGAACTCAATCTGAAGACGCCGAAATAGAATAACAATATCAACTGGCTTGTTCTTCTCTTCTTCCTCGAGTTCCTTCAAGATGATTCCAGCCAGAAACTTGGCTATGAAGTCTTTGCAGCACTCTTTGCCGCTGTTTATGACTTCCAGTCCTATATCATGATCTTTAGTTCCACATGTGATGCTGGAATCATCAAACTTTAAGATATAGGCTTTACAACATCCTTCGAAAAGCCTTTCCCCGAGTGAGTCTATAATATAATAGGCTTCATCTTCAGCTTTGAGGATGAATAAATGATCATTCCAACTCACTATATACACCTGAGGCTTGGTGCTCTTGCTGATGTGCTCTCATATCATATCAAACGATGCAAGACCACCTAGGGCTGCAACCTCTCTGGGTTGAAATACCCAACGAAGGAGTTATCAGACGAAATCTTCAGGGGTCTGATGTTAGCCTTTGAAATAACCTCAAGATCATAATGTTGATCCGGGTAGGAGCTGACGAAGGTCTCATCCTTGCACAGTTTCTGCCACTCCAAAGAACCTTGGACTAGGAGGTCATAGAATTTGGAGACCGCTGGCATGCTGTTTGGATTTGCACATAGCTGTGCGCAATGGTGAAAACCAGTGCCGAGTAAGCGTTTGCCCCGGGGGATTTGTCACTCCGTTGATCAAAGGAGGCATAGAAGACATGAGCTTGAAGTTTGGCTTGTCTGTCCCTGCTGATGATCTCCGTAGCTATCCAGACGCCACTTGGGGGCCCTTCAGGCCTGGAGTGGGTCTTCCTGCGCTTATGAGACTATCAAAGGATTGGGTCAGCTATGGTTCAGTGACAAAATTGAAAGTTATCTATTATGGGTAAATGATTTGCAATACTTACTGATTGCCCAGAAAGATTGGACATTTTCTTCTTAAAGGATTGCACAGCAACAGTCACATCTGGCTCTAGGGCGTGCTGTTAATTTTAAGAGGGAAGAATTGGTCAATTGCTAATACATATGGCACTTTTGGATGTAAGAAGTGTACCTGTGGCCAGGGAGTTTTGCTTGTATTCTTGTACAGTTTCTCAATCACCGCCAAATCTTCTTCATTTGAAAACCTCTTGCCAAAATCGTTAAAGATAGTGGAAAAACGAGCAAACGGTCCTTTCCGTAGTACATCTTCCCAAAGTCGGGAGCGCCAGACTTGGTACGACTCAGTGACTGACTGAGAAATCACAAGTGGCTTCGTCATTTCAGGAATAACCACTGTTGGAAAGCCAAAGTGTTCATCCTGTATATCTGTTGCTGTATGATGACTTGTCCCTCGTCGAAGGGTATATTTGTTCACAAAACAAGCGAGAGGTATGGGGGCATCTTGGGTGAGCCCGAGTTTTCTTAAGAAATGGTTTGGAGCATAGAGCTCATACCCGGGGCTTGCGGAATCAGGGACTGGCAGGTCCTTGCAGGTGTGACATTGAAGGAAAAGTTTCGTCGCAAGGTCATCTTACTCTGGCGAGGGCATAAATCCACTTGTGTGGCTGCCAGGGTAATGACGATTTAAAATCACTTCAACTGCTGCGGTTGGAAAATCTTTATGCGAGCAGAGGTAATTGAAGCAAAGTAAGTAGAACCACGTTCTAGTCCTAGTTGGTGCAAACACCAAGGTTTGGCCCAGAAGTTTGTGTTCTTCAAAAGGAGGAACTGTTGCAGGGCGAAAGAAAGGAAAGAACATCCGCAACCAGAACTCTACCATCCAGAGTAGCCCTGGTTGATTAAGGTCAAGCTTTGAAAAAACGACTCGCCTCAGACCATAATAGATGTAGGCGAGAACGGATTCAACCAAGCCCAGTTGTTCACGATTGAAGAGGCGTTCGGCGAGGTTGGTCCAACATCTGTTGACCTTTGCGGAAGAAGGACAGAAGATGTACTTTGATAGCCAATATTCCAAAAAGGCTATGCCTCTTTGATTGGTGTCTTTCTCCTCCTGTGAAAAATGTTTAACCCAGGAAGAGTAGGAGGAAAGACGATTGATGGAGGCTTGAACTGGTGTCCCAGTTTGGTAATTATGTAACTAGGAGTTTTCAAATGCTGGAACTCCAAAAAGGGTATATAAATCAAGGATAGTAATGCTCACATCACCACAGGGAAGGCGGAAGTAGTTGGCGGTGCAATCCCAAAAGCACATGGCTGTGGCAAACGGTACTCTGTTACCTTCGGATTCTGCCTTTGGATGTTCTTGGACTATCAAGGCTGAATTGCAAAGGGGTTGGTGGAGAATATTGAAAAGCTCTTGATTAATTGGAATATCCAGAAATTGACCAAGTAGGCCAGTGCCTTCATTTGGGTCTACAGTTAAAGAGATGATTGCCTCAGGGTTCTGTCGTCTAGCAACGGCCTTGAGGTGTCTAGATAATTTCTCGGCGTTACGCTCTGAGTAGGGAATGGAGATGTCTTTGCGTGGAGGCATGTTTTAATCGGAACAGATGAATGGCGGCGAGAATGAAAGGTCTTAGCTTTTGACTAAGGAGGTTGAAAGTGCAGGATCAGGGCAAGTGAGAAAGTCTTGTTGGGGAATGAGATTTTGTTGATGTGGACTGGTGCTTTTATATTATGTCAGTCGAGTGATGCAACTTTTTAGAGGAGTTGTGTAACGTGGCACTCGCGTGTGATGTTACCGTTTGGTTTAACACCGCGTCATTCGGGTAATATTCAAGTCTTTTCGCTTGCACAGGTAATTTAAACCCAAGACTTGAGGGGCAATGTTTGGGCCTGAAATAAATATTTCAATTGGGCTTGAAAGGCTGAAGTCTTGGCGAGCGGCCCAGATAAAAATGAAGCTTGGTAAGCGGTCAAGTGGAGAAACAGAGTCCGTTTTCAGGTCAACTTAGGACTGTGGATTGGGATTCCTGATAGCTGATTCATGCGGCTTAATGTCTATCATACCTTTTCTGTTTCAGATAGGTTTCTTCTAGTAAAGGAGTTGTGATAGCATTAGAACTATATAAAGAAAAGACCCGTATGCTGGATGGTGTTAGAGTTATATTGAGATTCAAAGAGCAGGAGTAGAAGAAGTTCAAGAGAATTAAAAGACAACTACTGAGCATTATATAAAGAGAGTAAGAGCATTGTTGAAAGGGTTCTTGATCAAATACAAAACATTTGCTATACGCAAGTACACCTAGACATCTCGTCAAGAGATTATATTCTTTGCAACCAGACGATCAAAGTGCTTGTCACCTATCGAATGAGAGTATTGCGATCAAAGGAAGCATCGCGACTGGAAGGTTGAAGGACTTGTCACATATCGAGTGAGAGTTCTGATATCCAAGGAAGCAGTGTTCTCAACACATCGTCATAGAGATTGCTCTGCTTTGCACTAATTAAGGGAGTATGAGGTATGAATTTCTGGGGCTCTGCTAGAGACACATAAACCCAAGTCCTAGGTTACTAGGCAAGAATGACCTATTCTGACAAGGTTGGTGCTCTCCTTGTCTTAATTACTTATCAATAAGTCAGGCAGGTTTACATTCTATATTTTGTTGAGAGACGGTGGCACGCCAGCATACGAAGTACATACAAGATAAACCGACACCTGCGGTTAAACTATCTGAAGTCAATAAAAGAGACTGTTTTGCGGAAGAATCTCTCCGCGGGAGATATTTTAGCGTCAAACACCAGCAATAAAAAGTATGAATGCGTAAGCAAAATCGTTAAATTACACGTATCTCTTCAAATGTTGTGGCATAGGCTGATATTTGAGGCAAAAAATGATCTGATGGAGCCAAAAATTGATGTGGTGACGGTCTTGACTTTGATAAGCAATGGAGAAAGAGTGTACTAGGAACTCAAAGAAAAACTCAAGTATCTTGGTGTTGTGGCTGATCAAGTTACAGATACCGATGAATTGGATGTGAAGGAGGCCTTGTCAACAACCGCTTGACGACAACACCAAATCCGAGTACACAACTGATCTTAGCTCTTATGAATCGAAGCCGCAGTTGTTGAAATGTAGTTTAAACTTTTTCTAAGTTATTTTGTTTTGATCAAGGATTTTTAAAGTTATTGTTAGCTCGATTTGACAGTGCACTTGGCTTGATCTCACTGCTGTTTAATGAATTTCAATAATGTGTGATTCTAATTATGCTTGCAAATGTCTCTTCGTGTTGGTGATCTGCCAGGGAAAATCAATTTTTACATTAAGAGATGCAGAACATGTGAATTTGCAATAATGTTTTATTTTTTATTTTTGATTAAGCACTCATTTCTCTGAGGATGCAAAACTGATATGTCTTGGTCTGTGAATGAACACAAAGCTACTGGAAATTAACTTGTGATGGCTTCCGATCAACTTGTAAAAAACTATTTAAAGAAGTAGAATAATTTTGATACATATGCACATTTAAAACACCATTGTCTTGTGACTGCTCTGTAACACGAGCTATGTTCTTCGTATCCTTCTACATTCGACCAGATGTTCTCTAGAGGAAGACAATCGAATTTTGTATCGTCTTCCTGTTTGGCAGGGTTAATGTATTCTCTAGTCGGAGTTGTTACAATTGACGAGACCAAACATCCTGATAATTCTTTGAGGCCTTCTGAAGGTCTCTATAGAGTTAGATCTTCCGATTTCATATTGTTTGTCCTATTTTAAACTTTAGACATGTTTCAGGAAAGTCCTAATTTGTCTTATCTATTTGGTCATGTTATTCACATGTCAAGCTTAGCTTATAGCCAAGTGACAAACGTCTAAAACTAGCTTTGGCCTATTGCTTAGGTGGCAGCTCTCTTAGTAAACTTCTCCAGCTATATAAGGACAATATAGTAAACTTGATTCCCTAGTTGTTTTGAGAGTTTTGTGCATTTTTCCAAAGCCATTCAGAGTCTTCTGTTTTCTCTAAGTTTTCCCTTCTATTGTATGTAAGTTTTAGAGTATTGCACAAACAAATTTTTCATTCAAACCCATATGCATCTTACACACTATTGAAATTAATAGGTCTGTTTATTTAATCTTCTTGATTGATCTAATTATGTGTTTTGTTAACACCAAAAAATATCAACTAAACAATCTGTCTTCAACATGCGCATTTTCCCAAAATGCCTCCTCCTCGTTTACCATATATAAGTCCCATGAGTCCATTATAGATAGGCTTGAAGAGATCGATCGGGCCAACGTTGTGCTTGTGGCCAGACGAAAAGCAAGTCCTTTTGGTCGTTTTGGACGATGTATATCATTAGAGAACACTTGTCCCTAACACTTGGACAAAAACGTGTCCCCATTCCAAACAGTACCCAGTACAAATTAGCCAAGCTTATCGATTATCCTTCCTATATATCCAGCTTCTTAACCCCATCGACAAGAAACACTCGTTGCAAAATCATAACCATGGTCGTCGTTAAAAGACAAACCCTAAAGTCATTTTCCTATTTTCACAGTTTGGTAAGGAGTGGATGCTTATCGTATCTTCACACGAAAACAAAAAGCCTTGTCAGCTAGTAGCCTAGTACCCTGGACTTGGACAACAAATTTCATATTGGTCCCAAAACTTTAGAATTCCAAAGTTGTCGTCCTCAAAATTGTGTACCTATGTTTCTTCTGTGGGACTCTGAAATTTGACATGTCTGGTAACGTGTTTAGTGTCCAAAATATCAGACCACTCCGAACCATAGTGACCTTTGAATATAACACATGAAACATCCTGCTTCAAATCCCTCCAATACGCCATCCTTATGAGATTCGGTGCGCACAATCTCATCCGTCCGAGTAATCTAACGTCTCACAACAAGCTATTGAATTCATCTGTCAGAAGTTCGTATAACTTAAATTGTTGTGAGACTTTAGATTACTCGGATAGATGAGATTGTGCGCACTTTATGTAAAGTGCAATTCAAAGAAGCCGAATCCATAATGACCGTTGAATATAACACATGAAGCATCCTGCTCCAAATCCCTCCAATACACCATCCTTATGGGATTCAGTGCGCACAATTTCATCCATCCGAGTAATCTAGGGTCTCACAACAAGCCACTGAATCCATATGTCAAAAATTAGTATAACTTAGATTGTTGTAAGACGTTAGATTAGTCGGAGATATGAGATTGTGCGCACTTTATATAAAGTGCAATTTAGAGGAGCCGAGTATGTAATTTTGAGCTTGGGAAAATCATGTCATGACGTCCAAGCAAACCATCATGTGATCTTCTAACTCATGATGAGTTGCTGCTTCCGAGCTGTTAACTCGGTTTGAATTCTCCAATCCACAAATCAATCAACAATGAAGAAGAAGCCGGAGATGTACTTCACAAAGACACAAAATCTAGAGCAAAGGGCATTTTCGATGGGACTTGACCACTAGCAAAGCACATGTATTGTACAAGTTAGTGTTTGCTAAGTTGCACTTCCCCCTGCTTCGATCTTTTTCCAAACCCTAAACTCTGGATCCACTAATTCTCATGTACAAAGAACTCTAGCGATCACTTTCATATATCATTTCAGTTTTCAGAAAGTGGCTCATTCTTGAACATACAATTGTAAACGATAAGGGCTACCGTGGCGTGCAAGTGTGGCTCTAACCCTTCAATTTTTTTTTTCCAGCTGCTCATTCTTTCAATGAGTTCATGCACATAGTGAGGCTCACCATCACGTCTTGTATAGATCGTAGACAACACCACACCACACCACAGCCAGAGTTAATGAGACAATAATAATGAACAAACAAATTCCAGAGAGAAAAGGGACTGGACCTAAAAATTGACACATTAACTTGATGGAGAAGGACACTCTCTTCAGTCTCTTTGGAAAAAGCAGAGAACGTAGCAACGTTGTGCAAATGCCCCACTGGTATCATTGGCCTCTAATTCAAAGCTCGCTATAGCCTTTTCCTTTGATTTAACTTCACAATTCCACATCTCCTTTGTCTCTATTAGGCGGCCACATGCATAATATCTATCAAGCTATCCTCATCTTATTTAGTAGCTCGCGAACCAAATGATGTACCACATAGAGTTGCACATTTTGTTAGTATTGATGATCTTGATGAATTTTGTTTAGGTGAGAATCCCGTGATCATTCAAGATGTCTTTCTCGCAAATTTATTTTCTATTGATCGAGATAAATATGTTATATCCAAGATGCAAGTCTTCATTGTACTCCGATTGTTTCTAGCCTAATAACACATTCCCCCCCCCCCAAAAAAAACCCTTTTCCTTTTCCAAATACGTTTTTTTGAACCAGAGGTGCGCTTTTTTGGAACTGTCATTTAAAATTTAAAAAGGTTCATCGGTTGGATGTGAAAGACATTTATTGTTCAAAATCAATTGTTCTTTACTATATTTTGATCTAGTTATTCTCTAAATTATACTCCCCTCATAATACTGATAATAAAAATAAAAGATCTATTAAAAAATTGTCTAAAATATTAGAAAAAACAATAAGATCTACAAGATCTACTATGCCGAGCTGAAAAAGTTGAAGTTGATGAAAAAGAGAGGGTTGGGTGTTTCCTTTCATGTTACATTCTTCATGTAATCAAAGACAACGTCCTTTTTACATAATTTTTAAACTTTTCTATTTAGTATAGTAATTAAATAGGTCAAGTTCGAATAAGGAGTATACTTAATTTTTACACTGATGTTCTTTATTTGTATGAGCATGTACCGTTGGGATATCCAGAATCCGGAGTGGTAGAGTTGGCTTCTCAAGCAGTATTGGACACTAAGCACTTTGTAAAAGAATGCCCATTTGGGGATGAACAAGAGCAGCTAATAACTGTGTTTTGCCAAATCTTACCAAGTTTGACTGATCAGGAAAATGAATCCAAGAGGGAGTTGCCTCCAGGTGAGTTAGTGATATTGCCACGGAATGCAACTATCGGAGAGCTAAAGCAGGAAGCTGAGAGCTAAACCCCACCCACCCCCACCCCCCCCCCCCCCCCCCCCCCCCCCCCCCCCCCAAAAAAAACATGCATGGGTAAAAGTTCTCATTCTCTCTACTTACATGTTAAATGGTCAAAGGATCAGTTTTAGAAGCACTAGAAATGCATGCACTCAAGGAAGCATGTAGCTCATTTGTCAAAAGAATAATAATTCAAAAAGGTAAATCACCATCTGTTATGCATGTTTTGGACACCTAACGCAAAAAAAAGCAAGCCAGCTAGCTAGTGCAAGTTTCTTCGTTTCAGACACTAGTTTCGTGTAAACTATATACATGCATGCATATATATATATATATATATATATATATATGCATGTATATACGTATGCCTAATTCCCTATACCGTATTTGCAAAGATGGGAACTCAAAGCGAAAGCAACCCCTTGTTGATATTTAGTGAAGAAATAGGAAAGAAGAAGAAGATAAGAAAGAGAGGTCCACAAGGCATGAAAATGTTGAGTGAGAGATCATCACATGCCTTACGTTTGCTAACACCATTGGTTTAAGACACTCCATCAATCAATAGTTCCAATTACAAAGAAAGCAACTTCCTTACTTTTTTTCAATTCCCAACTATATATTCCACAAGCTAACATCATTGCCAAGATTCCCAAAGCACATATTCGCCTAAGAAATAATGGAGAGGGAAGAAGAAGAAGAAGAAGAAGAAGAAGAAGAAATAAGCCTAGAGACACATTCAAGTACTAGTACTACTATTGCAAAGAGGAAGAAAAGTAGCAAGGGGAAGAATTGTAGGAGGTTTAGTGATGAGCAAATCAAGTTGTTGGAGACTATATTCGAAGCAGATTCGAAGCTGGAACCGAGGAGAAAGGTGCAGGTAGCAAGAGAGCTAGGGCTGCAACCGCGCCAAGTTGCGATTTGGTTTCAAAACAGAAGAGCTAGATGGAAGTCGAAGCAAATCGAGCAAGACTTCAGAACACTCCGAAATGAGTATGATCTGTTAGAATCAAAGTTCGAGTCTTTAAAGGATGAAAACAAGTCCTTGCTCATGCAGGTAACCATGTACCAAACAAGCCTTTTTAAACTTCTTAATATATATGTGTTCACATAATTTCTTGCATTCAACATATGGCTTTGCTTTTAAATTCCTGCAGTTGGAGAAGCTAAAGGAGCTCATGGCAAAACCGAAAGTTTGCGACGCAAACATGGATGATGATAAAGATCCGAGATGCTCAAGTAACCAAAGTGACGTAGAGTTTCAGCAGAAGAATATTACAACGAGCAATGAAGTTGGGGGTGAAGGGCATCATGAGCAGATTATGAACATGTGTCAAGTTGAAGCAATAGTGTCACCTGAAGATTGGCATAGATTTGGGCCATCAGGAGGTTTGTTTGATCCACCGCTGCGTAGTGGTAGTGCTACTTCACAGTGGTTGAATTTCTGGATTAACTGAAAAGATGGAGCTTCGATCGATCACAGTGATTACTATATATGAGAGATAGGCTTGATAGTTTCTACTGATTTCACCACAAAGATGCAAGAATGGTTTTAACAAGCACAAAATTGCTAGCTTGTTTGTACATCAATTCAAGGAGTGTATGTTTGTATGTGTTTGTGAGATTGTGATTGAAGTTGTGAAACACTGAAACGCGATATCAAGCATGAAATGTAGTTTGTATAATCATTGAATGGAATAAAAGTAGTAGGGTAATTCTTTCATTGTATGAACTTCCACGTACACAATATAGCTAGCTAAGCATTACCAATTAGAACACCACCAGATAATTCTGTCATTGCTTCTTCTTGGTTGATATCTGATTGTACAGTCCTCATCTGGTAGTCAATAAATTTTGTAATTAGTTATGGTCAATTATCGTTAAATCTTTATCTAACGGCGGATAATAAATTCGCTACTGTTAATCACCTACTATTAAATGTAGATCTAACAATAGTTGACCACAAAATCTATTGAACACCATCAAGACTCCCCCACCGTAATACGTTTAAGTGAAATGCTTCCTCATGTTCCCCACCTTCCACTATTTGATATTTCAAACTGTCAACTAATCGATCAATGACTTTTTCGTCGGAATGCTAATAAAAAGATTACTTTATTTTTGTTTATTATACCCATTGAGAAGTTTATTGATTCTTTTTATCGAGATTCGTATTGAAACTAATCAGCAATTCAGGAATTAGAATCGTACAAGGTGCTTTTCGATCATTTTAAATTGATTGAAATCAACACAAATTAAATACAAGACAGATGGATATATAAAGCAAATAAATAGAATTGGGAGGGGACGCTATAATTAATGTTAAGACGTTTAAATTTTAATGTTTTTATGACTAAAATGCAAGTAACATTCTGTAAAAAAATAATTTAAGAGAAAATTTTATTTAAAATTAATAAAAATAGTGAGCGGTGAGAAGGAACCTAACACTTATTCTATTAGAAAAAAAATTGTATCCTCACTTAATCATATTCTTTTAATATTTAATCGATCGATCTTATCATCAAACTCATGAGTCGTAGTGATAACTTCCGATCGCCACCAATTGTGACATGAAAATTTAGTCTAAAAACTTCTTTTGAATCATATTCGATTTTCAAGCATTTTCTACCAATCTAGACTATGAACCTTGGTGGAAATTGAGAGTTCTATTAATTAATGTAGAACAATACCATCAAGACAGTTTGGCCGAGTGGTCTAAGGCGCCAGATTTAGGCTCTGGTCCGAAAGGGCGTGGGTTCAAATCCCACAGCTGTCAGATTTTTTTATTGTTTGTTCCTGTTTTCTTACTCTGTTATCACACTCCACCCTGATTTCTATCCACATAAACAAACATTACAAACTCTTGCAAGCAACAGACACTCACAACTCACAAGGAATCTGATAATGGCTTGCTTAAACTTAAAAGCCACATCCTACTTCACCTGTTCATCTGAGACTTCCCTACCTTCTCTACCCTTCAAGCCTTTCATCAAGTTACCTCCTTTCTGGCCATGGCAAAAGTTGAAGGTGGGACCACTCAGTGTGTCTCCAATGGGGTTTGGCACTTGGGCTTGGGGCAACCAGCTTCTCTGGGGATACAATGAATCAATGGACACTGAGCTTCAACAAGTCTTCAATCTCGCAGTGGACAATGGCATCAACCTTTTCGACACGGCGGATTCCTATGGCACAGGAAGGTTGAATGGCAAGAGCGAAAAGCTACTCGGAAAGTTCTTCAAGGAGTATCAAGGTCTGATCTTTTCGCGCTTGCTTTTTCGATATAATGAATAGATTGTGTGGCAAGAAATGTCTCAACAGAGTTTTTGATCTGTAAAATCAGGGCAGAAGGACATTGTGATTGCTACTAAGTTTGCAGCATACCCTTGGCGCCTAACATCAGGACAATTTGTGAATGCTTGCAAGTAGACAGCTCTCCTCTACTAATTCTCATTGTGCTTGTGTTTTGTATCCTATATAGAATCCAAAGCATGACTAACAAAGTACACTATATATGGCTCTTGTAGTGCCTCGCTAGATCGAATGCAGATCGAGCAAATTGGAATCGGACAACTACATTGGTCGACTGCAAATTATGCTCCTTTGCAGGAGCGTGCTCTTTGGGATGGTTTAGTTGCAATGTATGACAAGGTAACACTTCTAGCACTCTAAAATAAGTTTTCCTAAGCTAAACAGGAAGTGGTTTTCATAGAGATGGCTGCTGTAGGGTTTGGTTCAAGCTGTTGGGGTTAGCAACTATGGACCGAAGCAGCTGGTGAAGATATATGAATATCTAAAAGCCAGAGGAGTCCCCTTATGCTCAGCTCAGGTAGGCGAAAATGGTCACTTGTACTCTAGAAATGAATTCGGTAGGAAGCATAATGCACATTGTAGTGCACTGAAATTGTTGATCTTATACTAGAACGATTCTAGGTGCAATTTTCTTTGTTAAGTGTTGGAGAAGACCAGTTGGAGATCAAGAACATATGCGACTCGCTAGGTATCCGCCTCATTGCTTATAGTCCTTTAGGACTTGGAATGCTTACTGGGAAATATACACCCTCGAATCTTCCAAGAGGCCCTCGGTACATTGTTTCTTCATCCCCTCTTATCTGTTCTGTCACGACAGAAACATACTAGCTTGGCATTATATGTTCACAGGATCATTTGTATTCTACAGGGGGCTCTTGTTCAAGCAAATTCTTCCGGGACTTGAGCCATTGCTGGGTTCACTCAAACAAATTGCACAGAAAAGGAGAAAAACTATACCACAAGTAAATCCACATCTCCTATATGAGTCTTGATCTGGTAGTCAATAAATTATGTGATCAGTTGTAATGAACCGCCGTTAGATGGGATGAACTCACGTTAGATGTTAAAAAACAGTTGGAAGATAATTTATTAATTATCAGCCGTTGGATGAAGATCTAACGGTAATTGAACACGAAATTTATTGACCACCAGATCAAAACCGTCTCCTATAGAGTCTTGATCTGGTGATCAATAAATTATATGGTCAGTTGTGGTGAATTGCTGTTAGATGTGGTGAACTACCGTTAGATGTTAAAAAACAGTTAGAAGATAATTTATTATCAGTCGTTGGATGGAGATCTAACGGTAATTAACCACGACTGACCACAAAATTTATTGACCACCAGATCAGCACCATCTCCTACAAAATCTTGATTTGGTGATCAATATCATCAGTGTTAGATTGACCTTGCAACTAGTCATGAGATTAAATTATTAATGACTCACATGTTTTGTAGGTTGCTATAAACTGGTGCATTTCCAAAGGGACTATACCGATACCAGGAGTTAAGACGGTGAAACAACTAGAGGAAAATTTGGGCGCTCTCGGTTGGCGCCTCAGTACACAGGAGCTGCTTCAGTTAGAATCTACAGCCCGTGAATCACCGAAAAAGATGATCCAAAATGTTTTCCAGACAAGGTGATCAAATAGGTTTTCCAAATTAGTGGATGCTTTTGCTTAACAACACAAGGTTGTAACGCCGAATCAAGATCATTGGTATTCTTTATGGTTTTTATGGTTAAAGAATATAAAGTTTCATAAAAATCTTAAAATTTGGTCTCTTAATCTAATCTGATAATTAATTAGATGCCACATAAAACCATATAGTAAATTTCCCGACTTTTTTGCAAACAACCAGGCGATGTTCAAAAAAAGCCAGAAAATTCACTATTGTCTTGATGAATGGAAAACCACTTCTCAAAAATTTTATATTCTCAATTTGAATATATCAATGCAGTATGATAAACAGGGGTTATCGGTCACAAGGAATTGGTGAAACTAAATCCTAACACTAAACTAAAATGCTGACAGACTCGGTCACAATACACTATTGGTACTACGAACATACTCTAGATAGACTCAAATGACACGAAATTTTGAAACAATAATATAGACACAGTGGCGGACTACCACACAAAAATTCAGAGTATTCGGAGTTGATTTGGGTACCGAAATAAATCGGCCAAGGTACAGCTAAATGCTGAAAGTAAATATGCTTATGAATGCAAGATGATTTAATATATGATGAATGAGTTAAGAGGAATGCAATCCACCGCCGTCATTCCATCTTTCTAACACATCCTTAATCTAATGCACATATCCAATGAATGAAAATTCCCAAGAATGGTTGATCGTTAAACCACATCCTATTACCTAATCATTATGCATATGTAAGTTTGTCATGAATCTCCCCCACATCTATCTCTCTATTGAACCCATAATCATAGACCTCAAGGTTTACAAAGAAGAAAGCATTAAGATCTAAAAAAGGTTTGATAAGCTACAAGGGTTCACAGGTACACTATGGGTGTGTCCTGCTAGACCTAGGATTTCAATCACCCGACGAAATCGGTGTATCACTATAGAGAATCCGGTTGAAGAAATTATCTTTAGTCGCTTTTATCTCATTACAATAGAATTCTAGAATGTATAGAAAGTTGTACAGTAAAGCAAACATACAAGAATTCATACGGTGATTCATATAGAGAAATAAACTTCATTCCAACAAATATGCAAAATTAGGTTAAAGTTTATGCATTAAAAAAACTTCATGTACGGAGCTTCAAAATGCCCATTAACAAGAGAAAACCTAATTAAACTGTGAGGACCTGACCCCAAATTAGCTGTCTAATTTAGGATTAGGCCCTCAACCACAACTAAACATACTTGACATCTAAATTACAGAACTCAACACTTACAATTTCTATCCGAACAGTACAACCAGACGCTTGATTTATCTAACTCAACTAAGACACTAATCCATACGATCGGAGTTGATCCTACGGTGGGGTTCAGCTATGGCTCGATCTGTGTGTGCCCCCGACCTCCAGCAAGATATTGCGACCTGGGCATTAGAAACCGAAAATCCCAGGGGAAAGGCACAAATAACAGAAAAACCGTTAGAGTGAGTGGATAAAAAGAAATCTCGTATAAACATAAGAAAAATCGTATGCCTTTTTCCGAAAATAAATAAACTGAAAACAAGTGAGTTTATTTATTGGGAGGCAAAACGTAAAAAAAAAAAGTCAACGGGAGGTATTATTGGCCCTTCCCGGCACCCACTCGGTGATCAACCGAGTAGCCGATGCATCGATGTATTATCATATTCTTGTCGTGCATAAAAATCATAAAACATGCAGTGCCTCCATGCATAATCATAGCTCATGCAATCATGTGATATCATACTAGCATACTCATAAGCATAAGATGTATCATGTCTTAAATGCGTAACCATAAGCATCATAGTAACTTAACATAAATGAAAAATAAAAGTCCACTCACCTGGATTGCATGAATAATCACTAGTCTATCCATTAGCTCGAAATTTGTATTCAGCGTTCCTAGACCACAGTAAAATGTATATTATCTACTATTCAATCTGATCGTGTCATTAACATGAGATAAAGAAATCCGAGCCACCACATTTATCGGAAAACTTACATTTAAATTTGATAGCTAACTACCGCTATCGCGACTCATCACTTGCGTACGGATGATTAAGTCGGCGTACACCATAATTTTTACGCTGCCAAGCTTCAGTTTCGATTCGACACGCGGATGGATAATTAAGTTGGCGTGTCGAGTCGCCTTGATTCCTGTGCATAGTCAAAATATTAGTAAATTAATCTAACGACACGAAACTAATCGAAAACTACCCCAAATTATCGTAGAAAACTTTTCGTGAAGAAAAGGAAATTCAGGTCGTCGGAGCTCCATTGTGCACGATGGTGCGTGGGTCCCACGCGCCACTGCCGGCGGTGGCCGGCCGGCCCAAATCAGCCTGACTTGTACATCAAAAGGTCATCGGTTACCGGAGGAGAGGGAAAGAGAGAACATGAGAGGGAGGAGAGAGAAAGAGAGAATAGGAAAAAACAAAATCCCCCTATATAATTATATAGTTTTTTTGGAAAACTTCGGAAATTCATAGAAGTTAGCTCGAGTCTCAGAAAAATTCAAATAAAATACGTATGAGCTTGTAATGATATCATCTACGACATTGTTGAAGAGAGTGAATCCAAATTCATAATTTATAAAAAGTTAAATTTTAAATCGCGACTAATCTCGAAAAGCGTGTCATGGGCTGTCACGTTCAATAATTTGTGCGATGATGATGATTGACACCTAAATTTGAGTTCGGATCGTTACAATCTACTCCCTAAGAAAAATTTCATCCTCAAAATTTACATCTCAAAAAGTCAAGGTAACGAAGACACAACGTCGTGATCACTGCAATTAGATTCTCCGAAGAACATTAGGTATGCCATATAAATTCACACCCAATGACATAAACGGTGAAAACTGTTTAAGGATTTAACCCTGAAAGTTTGACGAAAATAGTTTCCCATGCAAAGAATAGTCTTGAAGATTCATAACTCAATGTCGGAGTGTCGATGTCCTTATTCTCCACGATTCCCGACGACGCATGTCGTAATTTTTCCAACTCTTTAATTTCATTGAAAGCATATGTGTGATCAATTGTGCAATTGCAACACAAACTTCCAACATAACAAAAACGATTCACTGCGTTGAGGAGGGTTCTGAAGCTTCATGACTCCCGGCAGAAGGATCGATCTCGTGATAAGTCTTGGTCAACAAAAATAGATTCTAAAACTAGTCAACACTTCCAGGGTAAAACCCCTCACTTGAGAATGCAAGTAACGAAACGCCAAACTGCCCTTACTACACAAATTTTCTTCTACGCAACAACACATTTGCATTAACAATCGCTGTGACACTGACATCTGAGAAAATCCCATAAACTGATTCGTTCACGTATCCCGAATGCTGGAATGACTCATGAATCCTCAATGCTAAGTCTTCGATGGAAAGGTATCCCTGCATTAGCGTTTCTGCGTTTGAGCTCGCAAGAATGAGTCTACATGTCATGATGACCTTCGAGCATGGTAAACCATCGGCTAACCTCGGAGGGGGAGTGTAAGTAATTATACGTCATGCTCCATGTCTTGTAGACTCGAATTTACATCAAACATGAATCCAGAATAGCCATAAAGGATACTGAGTGCAAGGGGACTCGATAAATGTAATATAATCCCAATAACAAAATTACCGTCTCAATAATGTAGATATACGAATTTGGAAGTGCATATACAAAGAAGCTATTGCCCCCAAAGATGCAGGCGCCATAGGAAAACCCGAGCTCAAGTATACGCAAGCGACATATCGAGAACAGGAAAATTTCATGGGTATAGCCTGAGCGGCCTTCAAAGTACATCTAGTTTAATACTAATTGATATTCAAACACGCGAGAAGCATACGACATACATGGAATCCCAATGGCCTTGCCTACGCGATATCGAATTTAAAGTACACCTCACACCGGTGGAGAGAACAAGATCCGTATGTAACCTCGTAGTGTCATGATCAATGAACTCGCCATAACAAACTCTATTCATAAAATTAAACGTTGAAAGAAAGGGAAATTCTGTGCCTATGGAACACGCAAGAGAAACACAGTGTACCGCACCACCCGCTCGATACATGAAGCAAATTGTTTTGTTAACCAGTGATCAAGCAATCAACCACCAACAAGATTCCATGCCATCTTGAACTACATAAAGAAACAGTTTCGACAACGGTCATAAACCGCGAGAATTTCTACAAATTTTTTGACATGATTTATGCAAACCCGGCACATTTTACCAATATATACCCACAGACTCTACAACAACAAAATTCAAATGTCCATGATAGCCCCAAAAAAAAGATACCACAAGTCCGATTTAGTACATAGTCCTAAAATCAACCTCCTTTGCTCACACGTTCAATACGAAGAAATGATCTCAAACTTAATACACGAGTAGTAAGCCACACTTATCTTAAATAATCGAATTACTACTCAACGACATAATTAACTAGAAGTAAACTCATGCAACACAGCATGGACAAGTCTACTACTATTACACCTGTTGATATTCAAAATCTGATGTGATCAGATACCACAGTCTTGATGGGAAATAAACCATGGCACATACGAGTGTATCCCGAATACCTCATGTATTTTATGGTTCTAGAGAGTTCCTCGTGTATCAAATTGTAACAAAACCAATAGGGTGGATGAATCTTCTCGACGAACAAAATCGAGGAACTTAAAGTAACCAAATGGAAAAGATCAAGGAGAGTTAATAATACAAAGCGAAGCTTCCACCTGTATGGATCCAAATTAGTTGAAGTTACTCGCAACGGTTCAGCTTAGATATTTCTGCGCAATAAATATAAGGTTATTCCAGGATATCGAAGTAGTTATAACAGTACGACAATAGATATTAACATCTAAGCAAGAATGACAGTCAAAAATGGCAAGATTGGTTTTTGCGACGTACATTGCCGAGGTTATATCATGACCAGATGGAATGACATCAAAATGAACAATTACTCATAACAGGGTAAATCGAATTACCAACATAAGAACTTATGGAAACTGAAAAGAGTGAGGTCTTTACTAGGGACCCAAGCACAACACGTCTCAAGTATCCGTAACCTTCCCAGCAGTCTTGACAAATGATGACGTACATTAAGTGAATTTTCACCCAAAAACCAGTCCCGACCTTTAAATTTCGTGCTAGCGCAAGGGTCATACAAATCTTCTCTGTATCGTTCCAATTTTATCAGATGTCGCCGAAGGGACCCCACTAACGATCGATTTCAAACTACACAAGGTGATTAAACACTAGATAACTAATGAGACACTTTAACTCATGACTGATCAAAACTAGAAAACTTTCCAAACTTAACTTGATGAAGGAAAAGGAATTTCGGCATGTGATTCATCAATAAAATTGGTGATTTACCAATTCGACGTTACACTAGGCTCATAGAGTGTTGATACCATGATATTCGCTAGCGACTGTGTTGTGAAACTCCTTGTACGATGCGACTCGCAATGGCTTATATAATTTACTAGAAATTCAGCATAATTTCTCCATAAAATCCAAATCAACCCGAACCTACAGAGAGATTACACTGCAAAGGTAGCTAGTCCCACATACCATACGTGAGCCATGGTTGCTCAATCGGGTTCCATACATTACATATTTCACATAATTTAATTCAAATCGGCAGTCATATGAAGGCAACGAAATTGTAAGAAGAGTTTCTACTTTTGAACCCAATTAGAACAGCGCCTACATATTTTTAACGCAAAATCCACAAATTATCGTAGTATTCCCCCTTTTTACCCACAAAAATTTGGTAAAACTAGTTCATCGACTAGTCACATTTCGCACGGAGTCTTACTATTCAATACACGCTCGTCAACAGACATAAACTCTAATACTCATAAACTTGGCATCCCATTTTCATATTTTTACGTGTTAAGGGAAGATCGTGGGAAAAAAAGAGACGACACGTATGTAAACTTGGATGTATTACAAACTTGATAACAAAAAACTTTTACCTTAGACTGATGAGAAGAGAGAGATTGAGATCGGCACACACGAGGTATAGCAACAGGGTAGGCTGAGATTTTTACGCGGTCACATTCGCCGCGTATTCGATGACGTTCAACACATTGAGTATCGATAGGGATCCACCGGCCGATCGGGCCATCACTCGGGAGATGTTTTGCGTAAACGAACACGAAACCAAAAGTGGCCTAGTACGGTCTACAAAACTTATGATCTGAAGCTCTAATACCAACTTTGAGGACCCAACCCCAAATTAGCTGTCTAATTCAGGATTAGGCCCTCAACCACAACTAAACATACTTGACATCTAAATTACAGAACTCAGCACTTAAAATTTCTATCTGAACAGTACAACCAGACACTTGATTTATCTAACTCAACTAAGACACTAATCCATAGGATCGGAGTTGATCCTACAGTGGGGTCTAGCTATGCCTCGATCCATGTGCGTGCCCGACCTCCCGCAAGAAACTGTGACCTGGGCATTAGAAACCAAAAATTCCATGGAAAAGGCACAAATAATAGAAAAACCATTAGAATGAGTAGACAAAAAGAAATCTCGTATAAACATAAGAAAAATCGTATGTCTTTCTCCAAAAATAAATAAACTCAAAAAAGCGAGTCTAAATAAAAACAATGCGAGTGCGTGTGGAGGTAAAATGTAAAAGCAAAGTCAATGGGAGGTATTCTTGGCCCCCCCGGACAAGTCATCAGGTAAGGTATTCTTGGCCCTTCCCGGTGCCCACTCGGTGATCAGCCGAGTGGCCGATGCATCAATGCATTATCATATTCTTGTCGTGTTTAAAAATCATAAAATATGCAATGCCTCCATGCATAATCATAGCTCATGCAATCATGTGATATCATACTAGCATACTCAAAAGCATAAAATGTATCATGTCTTAAATGTGTAACGATAAGCATCATAGTAACTTAACATAAATGAAATCACAAGTATAAACATCTAGACTCGTTACAGCAGTGAAAAATAAAAGTCCACTCACCTGGATTGCCTGAAAAATCACTAGTCTATCCATTAGCTCAGAATTCATATTCAGTGTTCCTAGATCACAGTAAAATGTATATTATCTACTATTCAATCTGATCACGTCATTAACATAATATAGAGAAATCCGAGCTACCACATTTATCTCACATTTAAATTTGACAGCTAACTATCGGTATTGAGACTCATCCACGCATGTGATGAGTCACACCTAGATCCAGAACGTCGTACACCATAATTTATACACTACCAAGCTTCCATTTTGACTCGACACATGAACGGATGATTAATTCGGCATGTCAAGTCGCCTTGATTCTTGTGCATAGACGAAATATTAGCAAATTAATCTAACGACACGAAACTAATCGAAAACTACCCCAAATCATCCAAAAAAAACTTTCCGTGAAGAAAAGAGAATTCTGGTCGTCAGAACTCCGTCGCACATGATGGCGTGTGGGGTCCACACGCCACTGCCGGCGGCGGCTATTGTTCGGCTGGCCCAGATTAGCCCGACCTACACATCAAAAGATTCAGTTCAACTCTAAGCCAAATTCTAGTCGAAAAAGGTCGAAATCTCATATCAAAGTTTCAAACCTTCGCAGGAATCGGGCGATGCCTGTACACCGTGCTCTGGCCAAATTGGGTCATGCCAAGGGTGGAATTCGACTCCTGGGGAGATAGGCTTCAAAAGTCCTCAAGCCTCGAGGCGGTTGGACGCCGGCGAAGGAGGCCGGTTCTCCCCGAATTCTCGTCCAAAAACGATGTCGGAGATCAAGAGATGGAGACCGTGGTGGTGGGTAATGAGACAAGGGGGTTAAGGAGAACAAATTAAGGCCAAGATCGGCCAGCCGGTGAAGGTCGTCGGTGACCGGAGGAGAGGGAGAGAGAGAATACGGGAGAGAGGAGAGAGAAAGAAAAAGAATATAGGAAAAAATAAAAATAAATTCTCCATATGTATAGTTTTTCTGGAAAACTTCATAAATTCATAAAAGTTAGCTCGAGTCTCAAAAAGATTCAAATAAAATACGTACGAGCTCAGAATGATATCCTTTACAACATCGGTGAAAAGAGCGAATCCAAATTCATAAGTTATAAAAAATCAATTTTTAATTCGCGACTAATCTCGGAAAGCATGACACGGGTTGTCACGTTCGATAATTAGTGCGATGATGATGATTAACACCTAGATTTTATTTCGGGTCATTACATAAACATAAAGAAAGAATGGAGAAGAAGAAATAGAAGATGGGCGGAGAGAAGAGCGAGTGGAAGAGGGAGTTACAATAGATACTACATAGTATTTTTATATTGCCCTCGAATCTCTTTCCTTGTAGGTTTGAGACTCCTAGTCTTGAAAGAAAAATCATCTTCTTGATTCTTCTATTTTTTCACTTTTTCAACTTATTTTAACCAGCCACATCCACATTAAATGGAAATATGAACCACAAATTCGTCCACGGGCTTCTTGGTGTGATCTGGGCCTCAAAACATGAATTTCCGTCCAAAATCAAATTCTCGAGTAGACTGTCCTTCCTATATTAAATCGGCCATAACTTCATCTAGAGAACTCCAAATTACGATATGAAATATATAGAAACTAGACATCAGGGGCTCTCCATGCATATAAAGATCAACATGTGGTTCCTCCCAACTTGTTTCCAGTTCTCGGTCGAATTTGACTGACCTGCATAGACAGATTTCCCAAATTAAGCATTAAATCCTTTTTTTACTTCTTTTCCCCCTATTGACTCCAAATACTTATAAAACAACAAAGTAAACTAATATTGCTAAATAAATAACAAAAGAATAATTATGTTGGCATCAATAAATAGCAAAGATGCACATATTTATGCACCGTTCAAGTCTTATGTGGCATCTAATTAACTATCATATTAGATAAATAGACTAAATTTAAAAAAAAATTATGAAACTATATATTCATTAACCGTAAAGAATCAAAATCGGTTAAAATATGCATAATTATGTGAAGTGATGCATTTTTATGGGTTTATGGTCGAGGACTCTTGAGAGTATTCCAATGCTAAGACAGTGACTCATTCTCAACAGATGGTTTATATCACATTCATACCACGTACTCTAGCTCGGAAAAAAGAAATATGAAAGACACATTGACCATGTCCAAATTGAAAGCTTGCAAATTAAGGTTCTGAGAACAAGATAAAGCAAACATAAGAAATTGAAAGCCATGAGAGACGGCTCAATGATACCACCACGAAGCCTCAAAAACAGATGCAGAGTCGATTCTGCCAACACCAAAACAAAACATCTCAATAAACCAATAAAATTCAAACTATCACCACGTCATCAAACGGAACAAAATCCTCCGATACCTAACAGCCGTAAATCATAATTAACCAAAACCTATTAAGTTAAAAGTAATTTGCACAGTATAATCAGCCAGAGCCTAATGCAATGTAACCTAGACATACAAAACTGAATAACTTTTTATTTTTTTTGAGAGGGCGCAAAAATTAATCATTATAGGATCAAAGTTAGTAATAGTACAGAATTTTACCGGATTACCCGGCACGCAAAGATAAAAATTTTAAAGTACCACTACACCTAAAAACAATATGACACACAGACTTTAGACTAACAAACGAGAGTAGCAAAAGTAACTATCAAACTTTTAGGCACACCACTCCTTAAGTAGCTATGAGCCCCCTTTACTGCTGCGCGCTGCGACACAGTGCCTCTACATCCATATCTGCCGGGAGGAGGACCGCATACTTCTTAAGCTACACCTTCTTCATGTCACTCTTTGCTGGACCAAGATTGGCTCTGTCCCACTTGGGGCATCACATTTCCTTATTGGACAATTCCAGGCCCTCCTGGTCAATCTCTATTACATCTGAACTGTGAAACTTCCACTTGCCCCCACATCCCTAGCATGCATGGTAGTAACACCGTTGTCAACACCACATCTTCTGAAAGAAAACTGAAATGAAAGTGTGGAACTTCAGGAGTAACACTAGGAGATGGTATCACCAGAACTGAAATTTGTAAAACAACATACATGATAGGCAACCCATTCAGAATAGGAGTCGAAGCCGTCACCAAAGTCAGGATAGGGCCACTAGTCTGGATGGGCGCAGCAAAACCTCCAAGCACCTGCTGAAGGGTCCTATGCACTGGCCCTTCTTCCCAACGGGAACCAAAAGCCGCCACCATGCCTAACCTTACCACCGTAGTAGCTGGTGGCTGGGGAAAGGCAGTTATAGGAGACCCAGAACAACCTGTAACTTCATGCTTAAAGGCACCACAAACAGCACAATAGCCCTTCAAGCGTTCATACTCCATGCATAGTAACATCCACAGAATATGTACTACCAATATGGAAAGTAGTACTCACAACAAGTGGCCAACGGAGGTCAAAATCCACTCGAAGCTTGATCTCAGATTGATGGTTGACAAGGATTGGATCATGAGAACGATAATCGCCCAGGGCATTTTCCATGCGTCTGTGCCACTTGATCTGCAAGGCCGCTGAAACTAGCTATATGAAAACCCAACCCAAGTACCTAGAGGCTGGAATTGACTGTGGATTAGCAAACTCATCAAAACTTTCCACCACAATGGTGGTTTCATGGTGGAACCAGGGGCTACGTTTCACCGCCTTCTTCTGATATGCCTTAGACCGAAACTTACACACAAAACGATCAATGCCAACTAGATCGAACCCAATATTATCTGAGCCCAAGATATCACGCCACAAACCAATTATATTTATTTTGAATCCCTGGATATTGTCAGATTCAAACGGATTAAGAGAGAAACAACGAGCAATGGCATAATACCATTCATCTTCATCTTCCTTGTCAGACACGGCGAGATCAACTGTCCCCAAAGCCACCACAAGAATCTGTAGCTCTGCTTCGGGAGGAGGTACGGCCCCTAGGAGAGGCGGGATTGCCTCCCCATTGTTCAACTTTGACATGCAGGAAGAGAAGAGAGACTCTTGAGAGGGTGAAAGGAGATGCACGCACGCCGAAAGCCAAGACCAGAATTAGAAAAGGAGATCGGTGAAGCAAAGGTTAGACCGAGAGAGAACGTTGTGAGAGTATTTGTAGACTTGACGAAAATCACATGCAAAGATATGTGGTGGATCGGTGAGGGGTGGGAATGAAGAATATGGCCTTTGATTTGGGAACGGAGTAGAACGAAAGGAGATCGGTGAAGGAGAGTAGGACGACACAGCTAGGGTTTATAAAATGGAGTCGGGGTACTTGGAATCGTGTTACCACGAAACCGAATAACTCATCTCTAACTAACGTAAAGTTCCAAATTGTTTCAATTATAGACTTATAGCTAATCTAACACAAGCTGTAAATATAACTTATAGACTCGTAATTTCAAAATTTACAGTGTGGTAAATTTATACAAAAATAAACATTATACTAAACCAAACAGAGGAGTTCAAACCTTTATGGATGTTGTATTTGGCGAGAGTACGGCAATCCTCGAGCTACTTTTCGGCAAAGATGAGCCTCTGCTGGTCCGGTTGGATCCCTAAACAAGTGAAAAGACCAATTCAACCTTTGAACAGCAATAAAACAAAACACAGTAAGTTTTGCAGAGAGAGAAAGAGTGTGAGAGATTTGATTATTATTACCTTCCGTATCTTGGATCTTGGCCTTGATATTGTCGACAACGTATATGATTAGAAAACCCGACAAAACTAACTTCTCCATAAACATGTTGCTGATTAAGAGCAACTCCAACATCTGTCCTATAATTCATTTTTAGTTAAAATAAATAATTTTTATTTAAAATCAACTCCAACAGATACTCTATATTATTAGTTATAATAGGAAATCCTTATATTTCACATTTTCATCCCCTATTCATATACCTAAAACATGAATTATAGGTGATGTAAAAGTCAGTGTTGTTATTAAATCATTTCCTTCTAAGTTGCAAAACCAATTAATAGTTAAGTAAATTAGTTAATTATTTTTCATCAACCAATCAAAATTAACCATACGTTAATATATAGCTAAATTGTAAGTAACATTGTTGGAGAAAAATTTTGAAAGTACATAGCTTAAATAGGTTTCGGCTATATATTAAAACAAAATGAGAAAATTTTAAGTGACGTTATTGGAGTTGCTCTAAACTCGTTATATTTGAGGTCAATGCCACTTGGCCCAAATACTTGGACAAAACGTGTCCTCTGACTCCTCTCAAAACGAATAGTACCTAGATGTTAACTTTGTAAAGAAAAACATTCTCTCCAAAATTTAATTTTGTTCCTCGGTAAGATTATTATAGATATAGATATACGTTTGTGCTATGTAAATTAGAAACTGGGACCTAAACAGCTAAAACCTCCCCACTTGCTAAAGCAACCAAATGTCCAGATTACCACCTCAACATGTCATGTGATAGTCTAGACCACCTAATAATTCATCTACTCTAGTAATCCCAAACCCTAGTAAAAGTAACTCTCGTCACCTCTCTCTCTCTCTCTCTCTCTCTCTCTCTCCATCATCGTTATGAAGTACAACATATGTCTTGTTTGATGGCAGAACAGATCTTTTGGTACGATATAATGTCGGATACTGCTCTCGCCTTTCTGGGCTGAACTTCTTTCCAGCTCCTATACGAGGGAGTGAAGCTCACCCTTGCCAACCGTGCTGCTTTCCAAAAAAATCTTGAAGATCTCAAGTTTATACTTGAAGTTTTGCAACCCAGCGTTCTCAATATGTTGCGACTTCAACATATACAGCTTAACATGCCTCTGCAAGACATCCAGAGTCTTCAACTGAAAGTCATGGAAGGAGTCACCCTGGTTACTCAGTTGGCAAGCGTCTCGACCTGGGACATTATAATTTGGTGGAATTGTTGCGGTTGTATACCCTAAGCGTATGGTAAGATCCTCGAGCAATTAAGCTGCAATCTTTCTGTGTTATTTCAACACATCAAATTTAGGGTAGTACATAATGTCAATCAAATATTAATTGACGTGGAGGAACAAAGAGACCGCTATAAGAAGTTGGAGATACGTGCGCAAAGCGTTAAAAATGGTCAACAAGAGCTTCAAGAGCTAGGGAGAATAATCGAAGGGTCTAGTGCTAGAAAAACCCTGGATGCAGACCCGTATCTGAGGTGAGGCGAAGGAGGCTATCACACCCTAAATTTTTTTGGTTTGCAAATTACCATAAATAAACTAAAATCTCAGAATGCGAAAAACTCACTCTAAATACTTGGATCCTTTTTTTTTCTACAACCCGAAGCCAAATCAATGTCAATAAAGAATCAAAGGTTTGAATCATATATTACATTTCATATGTTTACAAATTCAAATCGAAATTTCAACAAATACATTACACAGTGGAAGCAAAATAAACAAATACAAAGTCTATAACAATCACCACCACAGCAATCCTAAGAAGCTTCTAGTCCGTTGCGAATCATAACTAACCTACAAGATTAACTCCTACACCATTGAATAGTGCATCAGGTTGAAAGTAACAAACCCACTAAGCTTTTGCAAGCCCGTATGAGTAACCACAATTTAACGTATCACCTAACATTTAAGTTCTACCTTATGCTTGAATATAATCCAAATTAAATCAAAATTTTATTTTGAGACATCAGAAAATCACGGTGTCAAGTTTAAGTTAATCTCCTGCATGAAAATTAGTTCAAAAGACTTCCTTAGACAAAATAGCTCTCTAAAATTAATATCACATAGCATCTCAACTCATGACTCTTACATCAATTTCCAAACACAAAGAATCACAACATCTTTCTTTCTCTCACAGATCATAACACGACCCACAACAACATCAGAACTCACGAAAAATAAAACAAGAGAGCTAAACCACGCACTCAAGGAGCATAAAAGAAGAATGTACTCAAGAACCATAAAAAAAAAGAATGTACTCAAGACTACTTTTGAACAACAACAATATTCATGTGGCAGACAGACTAGAGCTCTAACTGATTGGATCTCCCGACTTCATAACCACCATCACTTATGACCTCATAGCCTGGACACAAGTAGCCGACACTCTTGACCTCACACCTCAAATCAATCACACTAAGACATCCAAGAATGGAAACACAAGACCCATCGCATTTTAGACTTCACACCAAATCATTTACCAATCATAAGAATGTCATCTTAAAACAAAACGGTTTTCACTTACCTATGAACCGTAGATGATCAAGTTCATAATTTTAAATATAAAAACTTTAATTTTCATTTCGATGACTATTCTTTTCCAAAATTGTACTATGTCAGAACAGTATATTGGTTTGGTGTATAAATACTTGATTATAGGTTTGTATTTGGCTTATGATCGATTAACGAATCAAACATAAATGTTAGTGTACATATGATTCGAATTTTTTCTTATAGATATGAGAAAAATAGGAGAGTAGATTAGTTGAATACCTATATAAAATAATTTTGTATATTTGTCATGATTTTATGGTCATGAGATGTCACTATTTTCTATACTTTATGATGTCTTTTTTAAGGAAAGAAGTTATGACTGAGAATTTTTTTCCTCTTTTATTAGTATCATTATGAATGTTAGTTTTCTTTTTATGTACCGTATTAGGCTATCGTTAATTTTATGTACTATGTTGGGGTTTGGTGCATATGTACTTGATTATAGGTTTATATTTGACTTATGATTAACAAATCAAATATAAATGTTAGTGTACATATGATTCAAATTTGTTCTTAAAGATACGAGAAAAATGTGAGAGTAGATTAGTTGAATACCTATATAAAATAATTTTGTATATTTGTCATTTTTTTATGGCCATGAGAGGGCACTATTTTCGATTCTCGCCTATGAAAATATGTTGTAGATGAAGTCTCCTTTACCTTCAAGAATATGCTTGAAGTTGTGCGACCGACCGTTCTCAATTTGTTGGAATCATAACATAAACTGCTCAACATAAAGCGTATTTGGTGCTATTTTGATCATTTTCCTTTTGACGTGTGAAGCTGATGGATTCGACCTCGCTAAAAAACTCAAATGCAGATACCATACCCTCGTGTATGATCTTCCACTCAGCCTTAGCTTGCAACACCCTTTGAACAATAATATTCTGGTGCGACATGTCACTGTCAGCAGCATTATGGAGAATGCCAAACAAATCAGGGTAGGTATAGAGGTCCTAGTCGGCTATCATCATAATGACTTGACCAATGGACAACCCCGCAAAATAGTCACTGATGACCAGGTCATCTTGCACCTGATCCTGGATATGCGACTACGCCTGAGGCTGAGGCTGCAGTGGCGGGGGTGGCTGGGGTTGTAAAGGCGTCGGCTGAGGCAGGGGATACTGTGATAACGGCTACGGTCTCCCATCATATAAATTGTGAAATGCATTTTACATTTGTACCACCCATGGCGGTAGAGGGTCTTCATCGTCATCAACAAACCTATATGGTCCAACCTCGTGTGATGCTGGTATTGATACTTGTGAAGAAGTGGCACGGCCTCTTGATCTCTTTCTTCCTCCGGCTTGTGAAGAAGTGTCACGGCCTCTTGATCTCTTTCTTCCTATGACTTGTGAAAAAGCGCCACTGCCTCTTATCCTCCCTCTTCCTCTGGCTTGTGAAGAAGCTCAACTGCCTCTTGTCGACATCTCTCCAACTGTGTCTCTCCAGGTACCTTATTATTGTTCAATCAATATAAGAGAAAGCAAAATAGAAGGGCATTTCAATCAACATAGGGAATTTCATTATAGCCTGCAACACTGTAGAGAAAACTAAATCAACTATGTTCTATCTCCAGGAATCTTAATATTGTTCATTCACTATAGAGAAAGCTAAATCATACATTTATATCTAACTAGAATTGGTCGGTCGAGCTTTTGATTTCCGAGATCAGAAGAAGAAATTGGTTAACCCGAGTGTTTTGATGGCGATCGGCAAAGGCTATTGCTGGCGAAGTTCTAACCGACCAGTGCTTTATGAGGCAGAGCTCACTTCTCAGTGAGAGAAAGAGAGAGCACTCTAGAGTTTTTACCAACAAGAAGCGACTCTCTTTAGGAGCAAAATGAGAATGAAATTAGGGTTTTTACTCAAGAGTTTGGGCTTTTTATCAATTGCAGATTGGATTGGGCCATTTTTTTATTTGTAAGTAAACATTTTTATTTTTTTCATGTGCTATAAAAAATTATATTTTTATCATGAATGGAGAAACTTGACATCCTTTGGTGAAACTGAAACTTGAAGCAACACTACCTAGGTTGGTGTTGCATGACTACCATTTAGCAGCTAGGATTCGTTCAGATGAGAATCATGAGATAATATGAAAAACAATGTAGGTTATAGTTCCACAAGAGAGAGCACAACAAGAACCAAAGGCAAATAGTGGCGCGGTATGTATATAAAATGGAATAATAGAATTAAAGAATCTGTATCTGCTTCCTAACAACCACGAATAAGAGCTACATCAACAGTAGTAATATGGCACAAGACAGTGAATACAGCTAAAAATTAAAATAAAATAAAAAGAATACCAGACAGTAAAAATGAAATCTGAGTGGAATGCAATCTTTATTAGAGCATTTGTAGCCGTTGGTAGAGTGACAGCTAGAGCAAGAGCAAAGCAAATCTCTCTTTTGCTCTAGCAAATTGACTTTTGCACATACCCATATACCTTTTTGCAAGAGCAAATCCAATTCATCATGTTGTAAAATATTAAAAAATTATTTACCGGATAGATTTACAACCAATAATAATGTGACACGAGTCGTTATCGACTAAATAATTATAAAAGATTTTCGATAAAGAAACAAGGAGGCTAGACCAATAGGAACCAAGGTGGCAAAAGAAACAAGGTAAGGCTCCTATTGAGCAACGAGTTGAGGTTTTGCATACCAGTGCAAGTGATCAAGCATCGTGACATACCGTAAGGAAGATGAATAATGAAAGTGAGATTAATTATTACAAGGAGTACATAGAAATTCAAAAACGGAAGGAAGCAAGGGTGACCGAAAAGTTAGGATTCAAGAAACAAGATGAAGAAACAAGGATCATGACAATGAATTTGGAGGCTATGACCCCAATCTCGAAAAGGTATTTTACTAAGAGGAAACTAACAATCCTTAATGAAGAAGAACCTAGTCAAGATCAAGCTACTGATGAAACATATTCAGATTGTTATCACCCAAGTCGCATGTTCTTTCCATAGTAGTTATAGTATTGTACTAAGAATAAGTTTAGGTTTGGCTAGCGCTTGTCATTTTATGTAATTTAAATTTTTGAGAAATAAAAATACAATTTATTTATTAAGATGAAATTTAAATACACATTAAATTAAAATACATACTAAAATTAAACGCACTCTTAATGAAAACACATAATCATATTGAAACTCACATATTAAGACTAATATTTAGAGTATTTCACCAGTTTTTAACCTCTAATTATGCTTCACCAAGTCTTTCTGAAGTTTGTATGGATGTAAACGGATTCGAGATCAGCAACACGGTCGTGAAACCGTTGTATATTACGTCCATCTCTTCTTATTGGCTCAAAATGAATTTGATTCTCTTATGTATCCACCGGCCCATCATAGTCCCAGAAAGCTCTCAATGAGTTTTGCATGTCTTCTTCTTCATTCTCCTCATCCTCATTCTCCACGTACTCTTTCTTAACAATCATGTTATGCAATATGATGCAAGCGAACATGATGGATGTGATTACCAATTTGTGATGCAATGTACAACTATGACAAATAATTGTCCAACGAGATTGCAAGATGCCAAAGGTCATTTCCACATCTTTCCGGTATGCCTCTTGTTTCTTTGCGAAGAGCTTATCTTACAGCGTCTGGGGATTGAAAATTGTTTTGACAAATGTATAGTACCTCGTATATATTCTGTCAGCCAGATAATAAGTGGGGGAGCACCTCTCTTCGTGGACTTCGTAGACGACAATTGGGCCTCTTCCGACGAGGATCTGTTCGAACGCATTTGATAGGTGGAGCACGTTAATGTCATTTTTAGCTCCAGAACACCCAAAGAAATTGTGACATATCCACGTTTCATACAAGGCCATCGCCTCTAGGATAATAATGGGGCGACCCTTTCACCCTAAGTATGCCCCTTAATGAGCGGTTGGGCAATTCTTCCATTTTCAATGCATGCAATTGATGCTTTCAATCATACCTGGAAAGCCTCAACGTTGGACTTTATCTAGGAGTCGAGTCAGGCCCGCCTGTGTTGGAGTGCGGAGGTATTTTGGACCATAAAGGTCAACCACTTGGCGGCAAAACTCCTTCATATATTTTAGGGTAGTCAATTTTGTCATCCTTGTAATTTCAGTACATTGATCTACGGCTGCCCCGTACGTCAACATTCGTAGAGCACCGGTCATCTTTTGTTGGGGAAGAATCTCTAGCAATCCAGTGGCGTCTATTCTTTAATGCCAATATTGGTCATGGTTGTAGAGATCTGTCATGATGATGTTGAATCGCTCTCTGCTCATTTGGTACCTCTGTCGAAATTCTTGCGCATTGAAGATGGGGTGTTGGATGAAGTAATCTTCCATGAGATTATGTCCCCTCGACTCCCTTTGTCTTGGTCGATTCACTTTTCGACTGCAATGTGAACCGCTTATACTTGGTTCATCGTCGTATTGTGCCTCCTCCATGACCACCTGATTGACGAAGGATTTCTCCATAAGTCCATATTGTCATCCTCTTCTTATTGTTCTTGCCTCCACCTGAAAAAAATTATGGAAACTGAAAGGATTCATCAGAGTGATGATGTAGGAATTATTAATAAGTGTTTAGAGAGATGTGTTAAATGGTCGGATTAGAAGAGACTTGTAAATTGTGTGAGTATAGAATGGGTGATAGATGAACATTTTATAGCCAATTGTAGATAATCGGATCTTTGAAGATGAACACATGTGTCGCATTGTTATTAGATAAAAATCTTACCAAAAATCTAGTCCAATTTTTTTTGTCGATAACACTATCTCGTAGTGACACATGTCACATCGTCATTAGTCGAAAATCTTACCAGAAATCTAGTCCAATTATTTTGCCAATAACGACACGTGTCACTTTTTTATTAGTCAAAAAGCAACCTCATTGCTTTGAGGTGTCTCATTCACTTATTCGTCACCCAAATTGATGGTTGGAGATGATTCGATTGCGGAAGGAGTAGCTTCATAAATACTTGCATACAGAGATGGAGTAGTTGGTAGCACCGCAACGAAATATGGATGGTCCTTAACCGCTTCGTAACATGCAAAGTGCGTAAACGGTTTCTTGTTGGCCGAATAGTAAAATGATTGAGCTTGCTTGACCTAATGATAAATAAATGTTAGCTATTTCACAATACTACATGTTTAAATAAATTAGATATATTAATTACATAATTTAGTTCATATAATCAAATAAATTTACATGATATACGATAAACTAATAGAAACTTACTTCATCCAATAGCGAAGTGCCGCTAGCTATACATTGTGATGCCGCGTGTAAACATTCACTCCATTTTTGTAAGAGTAGCTTGAACTTGTTGTAGTGAGACGAAAACGCGATTCGGGTCCTTGGCTCCTTTGGAGGAATCTCACCTTGTGTTGGCTCCCAATTTTGCACATAATCGGCATGAATTGTCTCCCACAAATTTTTCCTCTTTTGTTTGTTGTCGTCGTATTCATCAATGCTGTGACGTACAAAAAAGATACACATTTGTAAATCTTCGGAAGGAGGCCAATGTGTACCCATTTTTTTGGAAAAAATACTCAAGGAAATGTGAGGAGAGATAGAGGGAGATGTGAAATTTGTTGTGCACAAAGTGGTGTGAGTTATGAATATAATAAAGTAGTATTTATAGGAAAATTATAGGGAGTGTTCTGAAATTTTTGGGAATTTTTTTGAGTATTTTCCCGTTGCAAAGAAAAAATAGCCGTTCTGATTAAAAGTGGAACGTTGGATCAAATTTCATATTCAAAATCAAAGGCCCAGATCTAGTAGACTGTTGCTTTTAAATTTTCTACTCGGGCATCACAAGTGTCACGTACCCATTTATGCGTCAATTTTTTTAAACTTTCGACTGTACGCGCCTGACTTAAAAAAAATCAACGCGCTTGACATCACCCACGATGTGTGGGCTCCGCCAGGCGGTCGAGCAATCGTCGGAGCATATATTGATCGATTGATGGAGCAAAACGTCAACGAGCAGCCGGCTTCATTTTTCTCCGATGCGTCGCTCTTTCTGGGTTTGCTCGAGCAAATCCCAGCTGATCCCACCATTTGCTCGAGCAAGAAATCACCGGTGCAGATGCTCTTAGTAAAAAATAGCACACGTGCTTAGATAAATGAATGCAGCACATTATCCGAAGGTACTCCTCATGGAGAGAGACCCAAACAGGGCCTTTTAAAAGATATTTACAAGTCCAAACACTCACAAACTTAGAGATCTCATTTTCTGATCCATGGAAAGCAACAACTCTGGAGAAATTGGATGAAAAGCAAAATCAGAATTAATCGAGAAGTTTCGTGAAAAATAATAGAAGCAACATTATTGCGAAGAGGCTTCCACGTAGGGGTCATCATTTGGCCCGTGGGCCGATAGAGGCCCGCAAGCCCGTGGGCTAAAAGCGCGGCCCGAAAAAAAAATCCCGCAAAAGCCCGCCAAGGTGATTGGTGGGCCGAACTTGGTTTAGAGATCTAAAACCCGGCCCGGCTCGCGGGTCCGGCCCGCCAAAAACCCGTCAAGGCCCGTTAGGCCCGGCCCGTCAAAGCCCGCAATTTTTTTATATATATAAGATAGTAGTACATATATCATTATACCTACACTTATATATATATAATATAGTGACTAGTACTATATAGATATATATTTTATATTTGTGTATGTCTATATTAATATATTACATATACATATATTGATCAAATATTGGAATTCCATATATAGTTATATTTGTGTATCTATTTTACTATTAAATCATTGTTTAAAGTTTAGGATAAGTTAGGGTTTAGGTTTAAAGTAAGTTAGGGTTTAGGAGATTGAGATTTAGGGTAAGTTTAAGTTTTAGAAATTTTGAGGTTTAGAGTAAGTTAGGGTTTAGGGTTTCATTGTAATTTTTTTTTATCGATTTACCTTATACAATAAAACAGTAAATATAATAGATGGTTCAGATTAGATCTAGTAATTTTTCAATGGTGAGAGTTTAATTGAGAGTGTGTGAAATGACATCAATACCCTTCTCTTATATATTGCTTATTTTTTCATGGAGAAACTAGATAAATCAAATTTTTATGTCAATTTTTTTGACACTATGAGATAGATATGTAATTTACAATAATTTGTGTTAAAATTTTGATCTTAAAAAATTCCTTTAGGGATGGGTAATTTACGTTTTAGTTGTAAGGGTACTACGGTCACATTTAGCGAAACTCATAGATGTAGGTCTAAATCAAGTCCAAAATTTATAAAATTTTAACGGCATGCTTAGAATATTATGAACAACCAATCTGACAGTCAGTTTTGTAAAATGATGATACATGATCGATTACGTTTCACAAAGTTCTTTCAAACCATATAACCAAGGAATTATAAAGGTAAGAACATTAGTGTGCATATAGAGAATTCAAGCAATATAAGAATTAAAAATGTTTTAACAATAAAGAAGGCCATATATAATAGTTCACCTTGTAATAAAAGACACCGTACGTAAAAATTAGCCTAATCGAAATACGTTTGGATCCTGGTCAATACAGTTAAACAAAATTTGTGAAAACACTAAAATACACTCATCTTATTTTCCTTATTTTCCTATGGGGGGAGTAGATAAATCAATTTTTTATGTCAATTTTTTTAACACTATGAGATAGATATATATTCCATAAGAATATGTGTCCAAAATTTAATGTTAAAAAATTATTTTCGGGAGGGGTAATTTCCGTTTTAGTTGTAAGAGTACTACGGTCACATTTGGCGAAATACATGGATCGATGTCTAAATCAAGTCAAAAATTTATAAAATTTTAAAGGCATGGTTATAATATTCTAACCAATCAATCCAACGGTCAATTTTATAAAATAATTAAACATGTCCGATTAAGTTTCACAAAGGTATTTCATTCCATATAACAAATGAACAAACGTAAGAACATTAATATACATATGGAGAATTCAAGCAATATGAGAATTAAATATGTTTTAATGATAAACGAGGACATGTAGAAAGGTTCATCTTATAGTGATAAACACCATACGTAAAATTTAGACTCGTCGGAGTACGTTTAAACCCCGGTGCATGGATAAAGGTTACGTTTATTTTGAAATGTCTTAATTTTTTAATAATATAGACCCGGCCCGTAAAAGCCCGCAAAGGCCCGGCCCGTAAAAGCCCGTTTGAATGGGCAGGGCCCGGATCCTTATATAAAAGATAAAGCCTGGCCCGGCCCGCAAATATTAAAATGTTGTTGAGGCCCGGCCCGTGCCTGCTATACATGAGCCAGGCCGGGCTTTTTGCCGACCCCTACTTCCACGTGTAGTAAGATGGCTGAAGTGTTGTGCCCAATGTTCTAAAAATCACTAAATGGAGTCAGGTCGATCGAGGAACAAAATGACTAGTCGGAGATTAGTCGGATAAGTCAGATTTACTATTTTTCAATTAAATTTAATAATATCCATATAAATAAATGAAATAAATTATAAGTACTTGGGTTAAAATAAACAAGAAAATAATATCTATACACATAGACCAAATAAATAAAGGACTAAATTTTAGCGTTTGACTCAATATTACCCTCCCTTACTGGAGTAGGCGTAAGAGCAACTCCAGCAGATCCCCTAAAAGTCAATTTTATCTTTAATATGAGGTTTTTGCTTTAAAATCAGCTCCAAGAGATCCCCTATCACATTAGCTATTTTAGGGATTCCCTATATTTCATGTTTTCATCCCCTATCCCCATACCTAAAGCTTGAATTTTAGGTGATGTAAAAGTCAACATTGTAATTAATTGTTTCTTAAAATGTTGTAAATGTAATCAATTTCTAAGTTTATAAATGTTAATTATTTTTATTAACCAATCAAAACAAAGTATTTATTCATATTTAGCTAAATTATGAGTAATATTGTTGGAGTAAATTTTTACAAATGCTTAGCTAAAATAGGTTTGAGTTATATTTTAGAACAAAATAGGAAAATTTTAAGTGACATTGTTAGAAATGCTCTAAGAGCTTAGTTTGATTGCTCGTTATTGTAATTACGTCTATAATAGTTTTCATTATAAGACTTTTTAACTTTTAAGAATGAGGGCAATCCAGAAGGCCCAAAGAGGGCATGGATAAAGAGGCCTGAAAGGATCGTGTTCAAATAAAGTTTGAAGGCTACTCTTTCTCCCTTTCGTTGCCATAGTCGTGCACCGTCTCATTGACCCATTACTTCTTCATGCCTCTGTGGCCCGCTCAAGCCGTCCACAACAAAAACTCCATTAATTATTTAACACCCCTACATATCTTCTGCTTTAATCTTTCACCTCATCGACCCTATTCGGCTATTCCCCAAAGCCTCGTACTTTTCTCTCTAAAACAAACATGGTTCGGTTCATGATCATTGTTACCAAAATATGCACTATTATGTAATGTGACGCATTGTTTTGGGTTTATGGTCAAGGACTCTTCAGAGTATTCCAATTCTAAGCCTCTACTCATTCTCAACAAATGGTCTATATGACATTCATACCACCACATTATTCTAGCTAGGAAAAAGAAAATGAAAGACACATTGGCCATGTCAAAAATTGAAAGCTTGCAAATTAAGGTTCCAAGGAGAAGATAAAGCAAACATAACAAATAGTAATCCATGAGGATTTAAGTTCAACATATTGATGTTACTTGACATTCTAAACGCAAACTTTCTGAAGCTAACAATGTTTCAAATGCAAACGAAGAGTCCATTGTCTACTTGATCTTCTTCTTTGGCCTCAGCTGCAATCAAATAGAATAATAACCCCAAGTTAAAAAGGATGCAAAAACACAAACATCAAAACAAAATATGATACTGAAAATGTGACCACATTGTAAACAAAGTCGGCATTTACCTGGTTGCTGTGTCCACACTTCTTCTTCCTGCAGTTGACAGCACGGGGGTGGAGGCGAGCATAGCACCTATTCACAAACACACAAATGTATGAGTACACAAACATCCATATTATACGTAATCTTATATCGGAAACTGAAGAAGAGTGAGCACAGCACAAAAAACTTACTTGCGGCAGATCATCTTCTCTTGGTTGTACTTCCTAGCCAATGCCATCAGAGAAGGCTCAATGATACCACCACGAAGCCTCAAAACCAAATGCAGAGTCGATTCTGCCAACACCAAAACAAAACATCTCAATAAACAAATAAAATTTAAACTATCACGGTATCACCACGTCATCAAACGGAACAAAATCCTCCGATACCTAACAGCCGTAAATCATAATTAACTGAATCCTATAAAGTTAAAAGTAATTTTGCACAGTATAATCAGCCACTGCATAATGCAATGTAACCTAGACATACGAAACGGAATAACTCATCACTAACTAACGTACAGTTCCAATTTTTGCAGTTATAGGCTTATAACTAATCCAACACAAGCTGTAAATATAACTCATAGACTTGTAATTTCACAATTTACAGTGGTAAATTCGTACAAAAATAAACAATATACGATTTTTGCTAGGAAATTGGCAATCCAATGTACAAACAGAATTTCAATAAACCGATACAAACTATCACCACATCATCAAATCAAACAAAAATCCTCTATTACCCAAAAACAACCTAAATTAATTGAAATCCCCACATTTAAAACCAATTTGCATAGTATAATCGGCCTAAACCTAACCCAAAAATTCATCGCTCATTAAGATTCCAACTTTTTTGCAAATACAGCTAATCCAACACCAACACAAGCTATAAATATAACTGATGATCTCATTATTTCACAATGAATTGTAGTTTTAACACTTTTAAACAAAATAAAAACATTATATGATTATTTACAGTACTGAAACAAACGAAGGAGTTCAAACCTTTCTGGATGTTGTAGTCGGCGAGAGTACGGCCATCCTCGAGCTGCTTTCCGGCGAAGATGAGCCTCTGCTGGTCCGGAGGGATCCCTGAACAAGTGAAAAGACCAATTCAACCTTTGAACAGCAGTAAAACGAAACTCAGTAAATTTTGCAGAGAGAAAGAGAGAGAGTGAGAGAGATTTGATTATTTACCTTCCTTGTCCTGGATCTTGGCCTTGACGTTGTCGATGGTGTCGCTGGACTCGACCTCGAGAGTGATGGTCTTCCCGGTTAGGGTTTTCACGAAGATCTGCATCTTTTTACTCGAGCTTTCTGAGGTTCTCTCTCTCGCGCGCGCTTTGTTTCTCTGCGGCTCAAACACTCTTTGGTTTAAGCCTTTAAGGAGTTTTGTTTGTTAATATACGATGCTCTAGGGTTTTGAATATTGGAATGAAAGATGGGCTTTTTTGTTTTAGTGTATAGGCCCATCTAATCCGTCTCAATTGGGTCATGGATCACTTTTGTGTTTTAAATACTTTTAAATAATAAATATATCAGTCTCACCTTATTCTCAAATCCTATTATATCTCTCGTATCCTAAACCGTGTTGAAGGTATTGTCAAGAATTCCTCTCTCTCTCGCCGTTAAGAAGACGAAGGTAATGTGAGATGTTTACTGACTCAATCACATTCGTTATGTTATAATCTCGATTAAAGTACATAATAACATGATTATGTCAGCATTTAATACATTTCTATTACTTTAGAGATACATAACATCTCTCAAAAATTCATAACGTTAAGACAAATCAACCACTAGGAGCATAGATTGGCCTAAATCATAGTTGATAGCCATCATTCAGATTCTCAATGTAACTATTTACTGATTGTCATAAAAAAAATTAAAAAATAATATATAAAAATTCAAATATTTCATAGCAAGTCGTCCTCAATTATAGTTATATTCAAATCAAATGTTTGCTAGTAATTATTAACGAAATAAGTAACTTATATTTAAAGGAAAAAATATCGATTTGTGATGGTACAAATTCTAATGCCCTTAATAATATCTGATAACCACTACATCATAATCATAATTTAATAATTCAATAGGTAAGGCTTAAAACCACAAAAAAATTGGTTATGAAAACTAAAAATGATTTTAGTTGGGCCTAGCTCATTGTCTAAACCCAAATTCTATCAGATCTATAGCAAAATTGAACTCGTTTTAGTTTTAAAAATGGAGGGAAACCCATTTGATTGCGAGCCCAAAACGCGCGAACCTCTTTGGATTACCCGCCCCAATTTCCATTAAAAACTCCCCTAACCGCTTGTAAACCCATATTCGGGTCCACTCCGTTTCATTTCCCGAATCTAAATAAAACCCGAACCCAAACCCGAACTTCCCTAATGCTCCCCTCCTCTCTCCGCTATTACTATTACTACACTCCCGCGCGTACACCTCACGCTCCGTCACTCCCAAATCTCCTCAACCCGCACCGAATCACACCCCTCCTCCGCGTGACTTTCAACCGCTCCTCGATTTCCGCATCACCGTCGAGATCGTCTTCGTCAACGATGATGACGTCGGCCGCGGCTCAGAACATGAAGAAAGTGGAAGTGTTCGAAACGGAGGAGAAGCTGGCGGCGGAGCTCGCGAAGTACACGGCGGATTTATCGGAGAAGTTCAGGAAAGAGAGAGGAAGCTTCACTGTCGTTTTGTCCGGCGGCTCTCTCATCAAGGCTCTCAGGTCAATTTAGAAAATCCCTTAATTTTGTTTTTTTTTAAGAGTTAAACGTCGTCGTTTTGATGAGGTTTAGGGTTTTTGAGGGTGTAGGAAATTGACTGAAGGGCCGTATGTGGATGATGTGGAATGGGGGAAGTGGCAAGTGTTTTTGGTTGATGAGAGAGTTGTGCCTAAGGATCATGAGGATAGTAATTACAAGCTTGCTTTTGATGGGTTTCTCTCAGAGGTACAATTTTATGTATGTATAATAATGCTTAAAGTTGTATGCTTTTGCTGTGAAAATTTTAAGTCCGCACTAGTTTTTGGGTACTTTAGTGTGATGAAGTGTAAGTCATTTCAAATATGAATCTGAAATTATGAAACTTTTGAATCTGGTTTACTGTGTTGTATTGGTGAGAAGTTTGATACTTAAAAAAGCTATGGTCTTTTGACTCTTTTCTGTTGAATTATCTTGCTTTGAAAGATGACAGGGAGGAGTTTTAGGTTTGGGTTAGCGAGCTGAAGATTATCAGAGGGAGTAAGCGATTGTTTCTGTCGAAGAAATCACTTATGTTGTTACTTTATCCGAAAAACTGGTTGAATGGGAGGACATGATACTGTGTGGAGTTGTGCTCGAGTTGCCTTAGAAGTTAGTGAGTAGTGACTGTGTGACAATCATCAAAATTGTAGCTATTTGGCTTTAAGTGTGTGATTAAGTTGATTCTTTACTGATAGGTAGGTTATCTTGTGCTTTCCGATTCAACTCTAAGAGCATCCGTATGCATAAACAGAACAACAAGTAAAGTAAGAATGTATTTTGTTTCAAACAAAATACATCCAAGATTTGCTTAAACAAATCAAGTTTTGCACAAATTCATTCACTATTTGCTTCAAGCAAATCAGCTTTGTCATGTTGTAAAATGTTCAAAAATTATTTACCTGATAGATTTATCACTAATAAAAATGTGACACGTGTCTTTATCGGTAGTAATTATACAAGATTTCCGAAAAGATTTTCGACTAATTAAAAATTGACATGTGTCACCGCCATGTGTCATTGTTGGTAAAATAATTGGACTAGATTTCCGATGAGATTTTCGACCAATGCCGATCCGACATGTGTCGCTACGAGATAACGTCGTCGACAAAATAATTGAACCAGATTTCTGGTAAGATTTTTAACCAATTACGATGCGACACGTGTGTTCATCTTTAACTATCGGATTATCTACAATTGGTTATAAGACGTTCATCTTTCACTCATAGTTGACTCACACCATCTACAAAAATTCAAGTAGATAACTCATCTTTCTAAACACTTAGCAACATTTAATTGTTCATCACTCTGATGGATCCTTTCAGGTTCCCCAATTTTTTCAGGAGGAGACAACGTCAACAAGAAGAGGATGACGATATAGAGCAATCATTCATCAATCAGGTGGTCATGGCGGAAGCACAAAACGACAATGAACCCTCATGACCAAGCGGTTCACGTCGCGGTAAAAAACTGAATCATCCATGACAGAGGCTATCTAGGGGACGCAATCTCATGGCTGATTACTTCATCGAACGTCCCAACTTTGAGGCGGCAGAATTTCGTCGGCGGTATAGGATGAGCAGAAACCGATTCAACATTATCATGACGAATCTCTACAACTATGACCAATCTTGGCATCAAAGACCAGACGCGACTGGATTGCTAGGGCTTCTTCCTGAATAAAAACTTACCGGTGCTCTGCGAATGTTGGCGTACGGGGCGGCCGCGGATCAGTGCACTGAAATTACAAGGATTGGGGAATCGACTCCCCTGGAATGCATGAAGGATTTTTGCAGCCAAGTGTATCAAATCTATGGTCCAAAATACCTCTGCAGTCCAACACTGGCAAACCTCACGCGATTCCTAGCTAAAGGCCAACGCCAAGGCTTCCAGGCATGATTGGAAGTATCGACTGCATGCACTGGGAGTGGAAGAACTGCCCAACCGCTTATCAAGGGGCATACTCGGATCGAAAGGGTCGCCCAACTATTATTCTGGATGCGGTGGCCTCGTATGATACGTGGATATGGCACAGCTTCTTCGGGTGTCCTGGAGCCAAAAATGACATTAACGTGCTCCACCTATCGAATGTGTTTTCAGAGATCCTTGCAGGAAAAGGCACAACTGCCGTCTATGAAGTCTATGAAGAGAGGTCTAACCACGCTTATTATTTGGCTGACGGAATATATCCAAGGTACTCTACATTTGTCAAAACAATTTCTAATCCCCAGACGCCGCAAAATAAACTCTTCGAAAAGAAACAAGAGACATACCGGAAAGATGTGGAAAGGGCATTTGGCATCTTGTAATCTCGATGAGCAATTATTCATCATTGTTATACATTGCACCACAAATCGGTAATGACTATCATCATGTTAGCTTGCATCATATTACATAACATGATTGTTGATGAAGAGTACGTGGAGGATGAGGATGAGGAAGACGTGCAAAATCCGTCGAGGGCTTTCCGGGTTTATAATGGGCTTGTGGATGAACAAGGGAATTGAATTCCTTTTGAGCCAATTATTAGAGATGGAGTCAATATACAACGGTTTCACGACCGTGTTGCCGATCTTGAATCTGGTTACATCCATAAAGAGCTTAAGAAGGACTTGGTGAAGCACAATTGGAAACCGGCAAGATACTCTAAATATTATCCTAAATATGTGTGTTTAATTATTAAGCTTGTGTTTAATTTTAGTTTAATTTTTGTATGTGTGTTTAATTATTAAGCTTGAGTTTTAATTTAATTTGTATTTCAATTTCATCTTAATAAATAAATTGCATCTTTATTTATTGAAAATTTAAATTACATAAAATGACGAGCCAATGCCAGATTTATTCTTAGTACAATACTATAACTACTATGGAAAGAGCACGCGACTTGAGTGATAACAATTCGAATATGTTTCATCGGTAGGTTGATCTTGACTAGGTTCCCCTTCATTAATGATGGCTAATTTCCTCGTTGTAAAATATCTTTTTGAGATTAGGGTTATTGCCTCCAAATCCATTGTCATGATCCTCGTTTCCTCCTCTTGTTTCTTCAATCGTAACTCTTCATCCGCCATTGCTTCATTCCGCCTTTGAATTTCTATGTACTCCGCGTAATATTTAAGCTCACTTTCATTATGCGCTATCCTCTTACATTTCCACGATGTTTGGTCACTAGCAATGGTATGCAAAACCTCAACTCGTTGCTCAATAGGAGTCTTACCTTGTTTCTTTTGTCGTCTTGCTTCCTTTGTCGCCTTCGTTCCCATTGGTCTAGGCGGACTCGAGGGAGCTGCCACGTGGCTTTGAGTCGTCTCATTCACTTCTTCGTCATCCAAATTAATGGTTTGAGATGATTCGACGGCGGAAGGAGTAGATTGGTAACTACTTGCATATGGAGATGGAATACTTGGTAGCACCGAAATGAAATATGGATGATTCTTAACCACTTCCCAACATTCAAAGTGTGTAAACACTTTCTTCTTTTCCTCATAGTAACATGATTGAGCTTGCTTGACCTAATAAAATAATTATATTAGCTATTTCACCATGCTACATATTTTATTCAAATTAAATATATAAATTATGCTACAAAAAAATAATGTATGCTACAAAAAATAATGTATGCTACATAATTTAATTCATCATTATGCTACAATAAAATTTAAATAATTTATGATAAAACAAAATAAACTTACTTCATCCATTAGCGAAGTGCCGCTAGTTATACGTTGTCGTGCCGCGTACAAATATACGCCCCATTTTTGTAAGAGTAGCTTGAACTTGTTGTAGTGAGATGCGAGCGCGATTCGGGTCCTCGGCTCCTTCGGAAGATTCTCACCTTGTGTTAGTTTCCAATTTTTCACATAATCGGCATGAATTGTCTCCTACAATTTCTCTCTCTTTTGTTTGTTACTGTCGTATTCATCAACGCTATGAAGCACAAAAGAGATGCACATTTGTAAATCTTCGAAAGGAAGCCAATGTGTGCCCATTTTTTAGAATAAAAACTAAAAACAAATGAGAGAGAGCAAGAGAAGATGGAGGGAGATGTGTAATTTGTTATGGAGCAAATTGGTGTGAGTTGATAAAAAATTGAAGTTGTATTTATAGGCAAAATTTTGGGGGAAATTTGGAATTTTTTGGGAATTTTTTAACTATTTTTTTGAGCTTATTCCCGTTGGTGGCTGTCTGATCAAATAGTGACCGTTATGTTTAAATCCTGACCGTTGAATCGAAGCCTGAGAATCAAAATGGAAGGCCTGGATTAAGTGGACCGTTGGAGATGATTTTACAGCTCGGTAAGCCACGTGGCATGGTTTGATTCATGCGTCATTTTTTAAAAAACTTTTGACTGGCGCGTGTATTACATGCGTCAGACAGAAAAAAAAAACAGAACGCGTCTGACGTCACTCACCTACCGTGGGCTCCGCCAGGCGGTCGATCAATAGCCCAAGCAAGTTTAGCTCAAGCGATCGCTCGAGCCAAACGTCAACGAGCAGCCGCCGGCGTGAAACCCCCCAGTGCGTCCCCGATTTCGTTTTGGGCGAGTAAAACGGTGTCGGCCCCTCGACGTGCTCAAGCAAGAGATTCCCGGCTGCTCATCGGTGTGGATGCTTTAAACTGACTTGTGTTAAATTTGAAGTCTGTGTGTGGAATATATGTTTTGCATCCAATGTAATCTAGCTGAACTTTGGTGTTTTGGTAGGTGCCGATCCCTGCTGGCAATGTTTATGCCATTAATAATGCTCTGTACCTGAGGGTGCAGCAGATGATTACGAGACTGGTCTCAAGCATTTGGTTACAAACGGTGTGCTAGCCACATCAAAGACCAGAGTGGCTTTCCGAAATTTGATCTCATGCTTTTGGGTATGGGTCCGGATGGACATGTTGCTTCTCTTTTCCCTGGTCATCCTCTTGTCAATGAGAAGGAGAAATGGGTCACCTTCATTAAGGACTCGCCAAAACCACCGGCGGAGAGGATTACTTTCACCTTTCCGGTGATAAACTCTTCTGCATATATTGCAATGGTCACCAATGGGGATGGTAAATCTGGCGCTGTGCAGACAGCTCTTGGAAAGAGTGAGAACTCCGATACTTTGCCTGTTCAGTTGGTTGCACCAGAAGGTGAATTGACTTGGTTTCTGGACAAGGAGGCTGCTTCGAAGCTGTAGAGGAAGATTTTCTTCAGCACGGTATGAGTTATGTAATGTGTGCTCTGCAGCATAAATCACTGTGATTGACTGCTGCCTTTTCTTAGCAACTGTAACAGTAAGTTGTGACCTTTTCTGGTCCTTCTGGTGATGCAAAAATAAGAACAAAATAAAATGTTGTGTTACAATATTCAGTCAGAATTTGATCTTCATAATCCAGTATCTTATATGTTCATATTGATTTGGAAAGCAAACACTTCCCATGCTCTGCTTTAATCCTTTTTGTGCAGACACGTATCTATGTTCCTTTGCTTGATAAGCCATTCTTGTACAGGTTCTGTGGTATTGGGTAATTGAGGTTAGACTTGCTTTGGTTCGATCAAAGACCATCTCCACTAAGAGCACCCGCACCGGTAGAAAGCTCTTGCTCGAACAATTTGAGGAGGAGCAGGCACTGTTTGAGGTGGAGCAGTCACTGTTCATCGAATAGGAGGTGCAGAAGCTGTTTTTCGCGCAGCGGTGTCAAAAAATAGCACGTGCTATTACTGTTCATAAATTAAACTTGAATTTTATTTTATTTTTTAATATTTTTCAACCAATCCATAAACGACACGTGTCGTTGTCGTATGAATAATTGAATAAGATTTCGGGTAAGATTTCCGACGAATGACGAGTTGACATGTGTCACGCCGACAGAAGGTTATCGGGTAAATAATTGTACAGAATTTCCGATAAGATTTTCAACCAATCACGAGGCAACACGTGTCATGTCCACTGTTCATTATCGGCTCTAATAATTGTATAAGATTCTCGGAGAGATTTCCGACCAATTGAAAGCCGACACGTGTCATCATCTTATCTAATCACTTCATCTACACTCGGCTATATATTTGTTGATCGGTGCTCATCGTTCATTCACACCAAAACCAACCATATATTCTACATTCCGATAAGATGAATCCTTTTAGTTTTGAGAATTTTTTCCGGAGGAGGCGACAGCTACGTCGGCGAAATGCCAAAATTGCTAATGCTTTCATCACTGAAGCGGTCGTGGTCGATGCAATGTTCGATGACGAACCACCTCGCCGCCGACCAAATGAAGAAAGAATGAGGGAGTCAAGGGGACATAATCTGATGGAGGATTACTTCATCGAACGCCCCGTCTTCAACGAACAAACCTTTCGTCGAAGGTATCGAATGAGTACCAATTTATTCAACCGTATAATGACGGATCTCTGCAACCACGACCAATTTTGGCACCAAAGAGCTGACGCCGTCGGATTGGTTGGACTTCTTCCACAACAAAAGATGACAGGCGCTCTTCGTATGTTGGCGTACGGCGCAGCCGCAGATCAGTGTGCTGAAATAACAAGGATGAGTGAATCCACAACACTACAATACATGAAGAAGTGGTGTATGCATATCTACGAGCTTTACGATGACCTCTATCTCCGCGCTCCAAATGCCACAGACTTATCCCGACTTCTAAAGAGAGCAAGACATCGCGGATTTCCTGGTATGATCGGAAGCATTGACTGCATGCACTGGCAGTGGAAGAACTGCCCCACAGCTTGGCAAGGAGCATTCTCGGGCCGAAAGAAGCGTCCAACTATTATTTTAGAGGCGGTGGCCTCATATGACACGTGGATATGGCACAGCTTCTTTGGGGTACCCGGATCACAAAATGACATCAACGTGCTCCACCAATCGGACATATTTGATTCGCTCCTTGCCGGAAACAGTCCGAATGCAACCTATAAAGTCAACGGTATGACTTACCACAATACTTACTATCTAGCTGACGGTATATATCCCAGGTACTCCTCGTTTGTGAAAACAATCTCCAATCCCCAAGAGCTTCCACAGAAACTGTTTACCAAGAAACAAGAGGCATACCGCAAAGATGTAGAGAGGTGCTTTGGAATTTTGCAATCTCGTTGGGGAATTATTCGGCATGCAGCTAGGTGTCATCACCAATTGACATTGAAGAGCATCATGTTGGCTTGCATTATAATGCATAACATGATTGTTGAAGAAGAATTTGTGGAGGAGGAGTTCGAGGAGTTGGAAGAAGAAGATCTTCAAAACCCATCAACTGCTTTCGATGTTTATGATGGACCAGTAGATGAACAAGGTAATCGTATTCCTTTTGAGCCTGTTGGAAGGGATGCACAAAATGAACAACGATTTGCCGACCGTGTTGTAGATCTCCAATCTGCGTACATCCATGGAGAGTTGCAAAAGGACTTAGTTAAGCACAACTGGTATCTAGAGACCGGCGAACGACTTTAAATGATGTGGGTGTGTAATTTTAATTAACCTGGTTTGCAACATGTTTGCTTTATTTGTTTTTCCTTTTAGTTGTTTGAGTGATGTGTGTTTGATTTTAAGTCATTATGTGTTGTTGTACTGTGCGTGAGCTTTGATGGAATAAAAAAAATGCGTTTTTATTACTTGGAAATTTAAAGTACATAATTTCAATCAAACCCTAGAATTATTGGAAATTTAAAGTACATAATTTCATAATGGAAAAACAAATACCAAACTACTGAAACAGTGGGCGATAACAATTTGAAAATGTTTCATCGCTACCATCTCCTTCCTCTTCCTCCATTTTCTTTAGGATACTCTCTTTTTTCTTCGAAAAATACCTCTTCGATTTTGGGGTCATAGCATCCGTATCCATTGCCATTATCCTTGAATCCTCCGCTTCGGCCCTCAATTTGTAGTCCTTCTCCTTAAGGGCGAGTTGTTTTTGGTACAAAGCTAGTTCAGTGGCATCACTTTCTTTTTGCCCGGCAAGATGCATTCTTTGATTTTCCATCATGCTTTTCAAAACCTCATCTCTTACCTCATTTGAAGATGAGCATGCTCTTTTCCCTTTTCTTTTGGCTTCCTTGGCCGCCTTCACCCTGATTGGTCTAACCGGACTAGAGTACACTTCTTCTTCATTGCTTTGTGGTGTTGCAATGACTTCATCATCCTCCACGTTGACGGGGGGAGGCATTGAGATAAAAGGAGGAGTAGTTGCGGAGTTGGAATATGAAGGAGGTGGTATAGTAGGTTCGACGGCCCGAAAATTTGGATGGTTTTTCATCACTTCCCAACAATCAAACTTGGTAAACTGTTTCTTTTTTTGTGCCACGTACCATAATTGAGCTTTTCTTATCTAAGGTGCCAAAAATTTGTATGTCAAAATAATATCTAGGAAATGGAGATGTCAACATTGATTAAAATATATGTAATAGATGAGCTTTACGACAAAATTATTAACACTTACCTCATCTTGCAAATTTGAGCCGGATTGTACATTCCTTCGTGCATATGCAAGAGCGGCACCCCAAGTTCTAAAACTCGGCTTCAACTTTGTAAAACGAGAAGAAACCGCGGTTTGGGTCCTAGGCTCCGGCCTTGATTCACCATGCGCAAGCTCCCAATTTTCCTTATAATCGGCATAGACTTTTTCCCACAATTTGTCGGACTTTTGCATGTTGCCGGTAATTGGGCAAACGCTAATGCGACAATAAGAAATACAAAGTTGCAAATCTTCGGAATCAAGCCAATTGGACATTTTGTGAGGAGGATGAAGGAGAAGAGGAAGGAGAGGATAAATTTGTGTGAGATGTGAATGAAATTGATGTAGTATTTATAGAGAAATATTAGGGTGCAATTTTTTAGAATTTTTAGGGATTTTTTTGCAATTTTTTAGGGGTTATTTTGCAAAATGGCAGAAAAAATCAGAAAAATCAGAAAAAAATCATGTTACCGTTTCGGTTGAATCTGGACCGTCGGATCAGATTTTTTTATTTGAAATGGACGGTCCAGATCAATCTGACCGTTACTTTTTTTTTAACCCGGGCTACCACGTGTCAGCTTCCTATTGGTCCGTTAATTTTTTTTAACTTTTACTGGCGCGTGGATTACACGCGCCAATGTGGAAAAAATAACCTCTGCTGACGTCACCCACGCACGTGGATGGCGTCAGCCTTGCTCCAGCAACATAACGAGCAGCAGCTGCTCGTGCAGCTGCTCGTCCTCGTCGTCAACGAGCGGTCGCCGCCTCCTTCTCTCCCCGGTGCACGTCTCCTCCTGGCTTGCTCGTGCTGCCGGTGCCGGGGCCCGCCGAAATCGAGCTGCCTGCGGTGCAGCTGCTCTAAGCACATGTATAGAAAACCAATGCCGGACTGTAGCACATGACCGAAACTCTGAAAGAAGCATCATCCACTTGTTCTGAAACTTGTTTTAGTTTAATCGGGTACACTGTATAGTGCTAGGGGGTTGGGATTCGAGCTATTTGGTGTAATTTTTAGTAAAAATTTGAACTAAATTGTAATATTTAGATCAATTTTTTATTTTTTAAAATAAAAGTCAAGGATTATTCGTTTCGTATTTTTTTGATTTCTTTCAATTATTTATATGATATATTAAAATTAACTTTTTAAAAAGTTAAATAATTTTTTTTTAATAAAACATTATTTTTTTAGTCTTCTAACATTTTGATTTGTTTTCATAAGAGAATTTGACAAAAATTGTGCATAAAAATTTTGAATTTTAAGAGTTTAATTTTTTTATTTTACATATATTTATATAATATATTACAAAATACCTAAAATGATGTCTTTTTTTGCAGTTTGGTTTAATTTTTATAAATTAAAAAATAAAATCAAACCAAAAAATAAAATCAAACCAAATGTTTCAATTTTTTTTTTGTTTTCAACTTTTTTTTGTTCAGGTTTGTATCGAATTTTAAAAAAAAATCGATCGCGACTCGATTTTTTTCCAATTTTCGGTTACAATATCCCACCTCTGTATAGTAGTAATGAGGCATGAGATGGGGGTGTACGTACTACGTACGTACTCTCTTTTTCTTTCTCTTTTCCAATTAAAGAAAGGTCACTTTGATTTGTGTACCTGCATTTTGAGTCCTCAAAAGCCTATTTTTCTGAGAAAGTGGTAGCTAGATCTTCTTCTGTTCACGTTCATGGTTTAAACAGACTTTAAGAGCCAACGAACCTCAGTTTTCTGCATGGCTGAGTATCAATGGTGTGTCTAAACTAAGCAAGTACTCGAGTCTTTTATTTTCGATGCTGTGACATGATCTAGATCTATTAAACACAACAACAACTACTACTTCATTCATTGTCCAAATGAAACCCTAGCTTGAAATGTACATGCAGCACGATCACTCGTACCAGCCGCAGTTATGAACTCAGATTCAACGAAGCATGATTGGACGAAAGTGTTAACCTTAAGAAATATTGGTTATTACCAACTAAACTCATAATGATGTTGAGGGTGTTCTACAGTATTTCGGAGTACTAAAATTCTTCAAGTTTTGGAGCGTCGGATTACTATATATTCTAGAGTTCCGATCCGGTGATCAATAAATTATGTGGTCAACTGTCTTTAGATCTACATCTAACGGTAGTTGATTAAAAATAATTGAAAGATAATTTATTATCAGCCATTGGATGAAGATCTAACGGTAATTGACCACGAAATTTATTAACCACCAGATTATGATTAATATATTTTATAGTGATCATGACCACAAAAATGATTAAAGTTCCAAAATTGAAAATTGAATATTGAAACTAAGGAGGACCGTAGAATTTTCGTGATGTGGATAGCAGTGGAGAAAAAAACATAATGATGGGGTAACCATTATGGATAACATCTCCACCAATGCCTTAATAAACTTGCTAAAGACCAATTCAACAACACAAACAACTTTCAAGTCTTCAAGCATGGTGGCTTTTAGCAAAAGCTATGGATTGATATAGAAGCTGCTGCATGCATTGTCATATAATCTTAGTACGATTGAGTTGGCTGAGTTGTTGTTGAAACGAAATATGGCCGGAGACAAGTTCCGGCTGTGTTGTCACTGTCCAAAAATGGATCCCCACGCTCATATAGGACTCTGAGATAATATGCTGATCTGATCTAGATTTTCATTCATGATTGTACTATGTTCTGGTAGGTGATAAAAGAAGAGAGCTTTAAAGTGTGTCGGGGCATGCAAACGTACCTTAATTAGATTTACTCATTGCCCATTTCATGATTAAACCCTGCCATTCATCATTTTGCATGTTTTGTGTAACTACTCGAATATTTCTACTCTAGTGCAAATTTGAGATTATGATCGAAACAGTTCGAGAATGTCTGAGATGCTTTGATTTGTTGCTTTCATATGATCGATCACACCAGAAGGCTAGATTCTCTCTCTCTTTTCCATTGCAATGTTCGATAAAACTATTCTCCATTTTCTTTTCTTCTCGTTCTTTGCTTTCTCTTTTATGAAAGAAGAACACAAAAGAAAGGCACCCGGTCGAATACGTGCTCGTTATATTGCTTCTCGTCTCTAGGCTCTGCACTTTTGCGTAGCTAATCTGAACACTAACATTTCTTCATAATCACTTGTATTGTATTTTTTATTTTTTACGAATGAACACATTATTATAGGAGTTTCTCGGTCTAAATAGTATATATCCAAATGAAAATAAGCTCTACTCAAATTTGAGAAGACGAAACTAATCAAAGTAAATACTACTCTTTGAAACACTAAGCTCAACTGACGGTGAGCTTACTTGCATCTTAAACGGATTATCGAAAGATATATAAGAGATGAAGATGATATACCCCTAAGCACGCAGCAATTAAATCATTTGTGTTGATTACAATTTAGTGATGCCGCATTAGACTTAAGTGAATAGTGCATGAGACAAAGTAGATCTTCGATTATCCTCTTACATACTTGTGCTCCGTACATTGTAGAAACACTCCGCTGCATATATCACTAGAATTTACACCTAAATTGAGTCTATATGTCCCAATGGAGTGCGATACGTGTTTGAGTCCTAAAAATAAAAAGGTATATTGTTGCCATTCCTGAACAAGTTTCGTGATGCTTAACCAGTCGTTAATCAACATCACAGGGTCCCGTCGGTGTTTGGCCTCGTTGAAATTTTCTTCCATTTCTTTTGAAAATACTGCGCCCAATTTTGTTGACCTTAATTAACATACATACAAGTCTGATATATAAACCATTGCCTTAATAGATGTTAAGGCTTTCATTCTCACATTAAGTTGGAGGGATTCGAAATGTGATAATGATGGCGACCGTTGGTGTTTGTTCTAAAGCTTGGAATGGCTAGAGTACTAGCTAGTGGTGCACTAACTAATCGATCATGCCATCAATATAAGTTTCATGTGTATAGCATGGTTTTAAGTAGTGTGTCACACCAACGTTTTCTTTAAGCTTAATTTATGAAAATTAATCATGACCAAAATCAACTTCGTTTTGACCAAGTTAGACCCTTTTTCATAAAAAGGATAGAGCTTGAATTGAGCTAAAGATACAAAATGCAAAATGCAATGAATGGTGACTATACATTGTTAGTCCCGTGGTGTGTTGGTTAGTCAATTAATTCTTTTAGCTGTATTGGTATATGGGTAAGATTAAGTTAGCTCCTCAAGGTAACTTGAAGAAGCTGTATTAGTAAAATAATGGAAGAGGAGATTAGAAGCAAGCACTCAATAAGTTTGGTAAACTTACCGATTACATCAAACAAAAACTTGCATATAAAGGTGTATTGTGTACGATTCACATTTTCGAACACCAAACTTTCACCGCAGTCGAATATTATAATCAAAATTTCATATCCAGAAAATGAAATAATCTCATCTATGTTAGTCGGTTACGATCATATATTTTCTCTTATATTATAGATATAAAACATAATTTATATCGTGTATATCGATAATATACGTATTGTATTATTTTTTATTTCTTCTCATCAATATCCCTCTACAACGCGTAGTGTTTTATAGTACTTAGGAGTACTTAAACTCTCCAGTTTTAGAACGTTTGATCACTTTATTTCTCCAAAAATAGAAACCACATAAGTTATCTAATCCTACCCCTCAAAGTTGTTGACTAACCAAATATGTCACATGATTGGGGAGATTAGGCATAATACACAATAGTTGAATCCAAATGGGAAATGAAAAATAGGAAATTGGGTAAAGAGACCATTAGTTGCAAAGTATATACAAAATGAATGAAGCAAAAAAAAAATACAAATACAAATACAGAGGAAAGGATATGGTATTAGACTATTTTAGCTAGTAAGATTCCTCTCTCTCACTCGGACACTGTTTTCTTCATCATCCCCTTTTATATTCTAGACTCCTCTCTCTCTAGACCAGAGACTACTACTCTCCCAGACAGAGACAAAGAAAGAGACTTGCAAAGTAAACCAAACCCAACCCAACCCCAAAGCCAAAGCTCTCTTTTTGTCTAAGAAATTTTTAAGAGATAGATCATCACAAGGGCAATTCAGTCGTATCCCCATGTTCCCGTCCGGCACCGGCAACATCTTCAGGTCCGGTGGGTGGGGAGGCGGGTTATGGTCGTCGGCGGCGCCGTCGTCGGAAGTCGTCGCCGTCTCCGTGACGGTCCTCGCCGGAATGGCTATGATGGTGGTGGCTCTGTTCTTCTGCTCTGCCTCTAGGTAAAAAAAACAAGTTTTGAATTTTTCCCAAAACCCTAAACAAGTGAAAGTAGGAAACTATAGATATAGATAGATGAGAGCTCTTAGACGAAGTCAGACTTCGTTGCCTTCGAATAATAATTCTTCGTCTCCTTCATCTTCGTCGACGACGTCTTCGTCTTCGTCGTTGTCGTATTCGTGGGTTCAGTTGCGTTCGGTTCTGTTAGTCGTTACTTCCTCCTCACCGGCTCATTGTTCTTCTTCTTCCTCCGATCGGTGAGTCTCTCTCTCTCAATCTCAATCTTAAGCTTTTGTTTTGATTGGTTTTTGGTTCAGATCTCGATCTTGGGTCAGTTCAAGTTTCGATTTTTAATGTCAAAGTTTCGATTTTTAAACTTCAGTTTCAGCTCACTCTACTTGGGTTTTCGGTTTTCGGGTTTTTTTCTTCGTGTCTATTGATCTGTGATTGGTCACTGTTTCATTCTCTGGTCAAGTTTGGATCTTTTGTGTGTGTTGAAAGTGATAGAATGTGATGGAGTGTGGAGACAATGCTGTGGTTTTTAATATGTCAATGAACTTATCCGAGGGTTTTCTATGGTTGTGGTGGATCTAATTTGCTGCTCTTGCTATTGCGAGTATGTGTCTTTTTGAACATGTAGAAAATGCTTAGTGAAATGTGTTCCATTTTTGCTATGCTACTGTTTTTTGTTTCTTACAGTGATGGTGTATATGTTGTTGGCATTACTGATTGTGGTGTTTTTGGGTTTTCAGGCATCGTCTTAAGTCACCTTGGTCTCGGCGTAAAAGAAAACATGCCCTTTCGCTTCAGCAATGGAGACAGTCTTTCACACCGGAGGGGAGGCTTCGGGATGGTGGAGTTAAATTGGTGAAGAAAGTTCGCAGCGGGGTGAGTCACTGTGATAATCTTTTTCTCATATGTTTGTTGCTTGTGGAGTTACGATGGTGCAGTTGTTGACATTGTTAATCATCTTAACTTTTTAATTGCAGGGCGTTGATCCAAGTATTAGGGCAGAGGTTTGGCCATTTCTCCTTGGAGTGTAAGCATACTCAATCCCTCTTCTATGGTTTTAACATTGATTGTTTTAGTGCTTTACTACATACTACTAGGGTGCAGCTTCAGCTTTGTTTTAGACTCGTGTAATTTAATATCCTAGTGTCCCCATCAGTTGCTTTGGTCTAACCTGCTTAAGAAACGATTAGTGCTTGTAGACATGCTGTTTATAATCTTCTAAGCTTATGTTCATGTCTTCTTGTGGCAAGCCGGGTCTGTTTTGGACTTTGGGTCTCAAGAGTTTAAGCTAGGCCTGAGGCGTGTCATTTCTTTGTCTGCTTAAGTGCTTATGGACATTGTAGTTTAAATGTTAAATTCATTTGAAACTTCAAACAGTGTGTGTTGGTTTTTCCTGCATATGAGGTTTCTTTTGAAGACAATATAACGAGTTCAAAATAAAGTTTACTAGTAGAGTTTGGCCAAAAAATTTCATTTCTTTGTCTGTGATTGTGTTTGCTACTAGTAAAATTACAATGCTATATCATATAGCTATGATGTATTCTGGGAAGTCGCATAAAACATACTTACAGATGCTGATTGGTTGTTTTATATCAACAGATATGAGTTGAACAGTTCGAAAGAGGAAAGAGATATCGTCAGATCCCAGAAAAGGTACTACTCCCAAGTTCATTCAAACCCTTGCCACGTTGAACTGATTCAATGCATATTTTCAAGTTGATGTAATTTTTATAGTGTTCTAACCTCATGGTATGTGTCATATCTGGTTGCAGAAAGGAGTATGAGAAGCTACGCGGACAGTGCCGTCGGGCCATAAAGCGCATCAATGAGAGCTCGAAGTTGAATGGAGACAATTGTAGTTTGACACCTGAAACAGATTCTCCCAGCTCTGAGGATGTGGTTAGTGCCAGAGAGTCCCTATCTAGTGAAGAAAGAGTTGCAGATTCTGAGTACTCAGATGACCCTTCCATTATGATGTTGGACGGAGATGATACTTCAAGACGAAACACAAATGCCGATTCCAAAGGGCTCAACTCATACTCGTCGGACTCAGACTCGTCTGAAGGATCCGAGGTGATTCAGGCATGTCCATCGTGTGAAGGAAAGGAAAAGTGTGATCCTGACATGACTACCAAGGATGATGTATCTCCTTCGAGAACAGAAGTCCAATCAACAGCAACCAGTGAGGATTTTGTCACATGGAAGAGGATCATACGCCTTGATGCAGTAAGAACTAATGCAGATTGGATTCCATACTCCCCAACCCAGGCAGACATTACAGAAGATAGGGCACGACGTTCTGCTGAGGCTGTTGGGTTGAAAGATTACGATCACTTGGAGCCTTGCAGAATTTTCCATGCGGCTCGACTGGTTGCTATTCTTGAAGCATATGCACTTTATGACCCTGAAATTGGTTACTGCCAGGGTATGAGTGATCTTCTATCTCCTATAGCTGCTGTAATGACTGAAGATCATGAGGCCTTCTGGTGTTTTGTGGGTTTCATGAAGAAGGCTCGACATAACTTTAGGCTTGACGAGGTAGGGATCCGAAGGCAGTTGCATATTGTCTCTAAAATTATCAGATGCAAGGACTCGCATCTTTACAGGCATTTGGAAAAGCTCCAGGCCGAGGATTGCTTTTTTGTTTATAGGATGGTGGTCGTGCTATTTAGGAGGGAGTTGACGTTTGATCAGACAATATGCTTGTGGGAGGTGATGTGGGCTGATCAAGCTGCCCTTAGGGTCGGTATTGGGAAATCTGCATGGAGCAGAATCAGGCAACGAGCCCCGCCTACGGAAGACTTATTACTTTATGCAATCGCAGCTTCTGTATTGCAGAAGCGGAAATTGATTATAGAGAAGTATAGCAGTATGGATGAGATTATTAGGGAATGCAATAGCATGTCGGGACAACTTGATATATGGAAGCTCCTCGACGATGCACACGACTTGGTGGTAAACCTCCACGACAAGATTGAGACATCCATGTCTGCAGGATCTCTTAGCTAGTTTTCTACCTTCATCGTTAGGATTCCTTTCTGGAAGTCTGGTTCTTTCGGTACACTCCCAAGGCCTCGCTTCATTTTCATCTTTCGTTTTGTCTCAAGCTGTGTCACCCACAAAAGGCTTAATCGAGTTGGAGACTTTGGTGGTCAATTTTGCCTCTTCTGACTACGAGCACACTTGAAGTGGAGGTGGGCAAAAACATTTGAGAGATTAATTGCTCAGATTCATTCGCATTGTAATCCTGTACTTGTTGTATACATGATTTCGTAGAAATTATGGTATTACCACTAGTACTTTCAATAGTGGATGAGGAATACATATCAAGCATTTCATGTGTTCCCAAATTGTTGTTCTCTTTTGCAATCATGAGCATGGTTTGACAAGGTTTGCTAGAGATTTAAATGGACCACACAATGTTTGTCGACATTGAAAATGAATGGCAAAGGCCACAAAAACATGGACTGCAAGAGCCAAGTGAACATGAACAATCAAATTTTCACTACATAACTTAAGTAAACAGATTGAAACAAAAATAGGGTCTCCATAAATTTATGATCATCCATAACCATTCAACAATGACCTTAACCAAATTGACACTAAAAAGCAAATGAGACTGATGAAACAACTGTGAGAAACAACAACATACTAGGAACAAGCAATTGCAATCTCAACAGCGCTCATATGTGGACCAATAGATGTAAACCGCTACAAGGGGGGAAATGAAACTGAATCAGGACCACTACTCTTTCTTGGTATAGTGACGAACGACAAAGGCCAAACCCAAGATCAAAACGGGGACCAAGAACTGTAAAATTTTGATCACAAACTCGGATGTCTTATCTGGATTGTACTGAGTCTGCGGCGGTGGAATGTAAGTCCGTTTCAACGGGACAGTAGCTGCATCGATCTCTCCGATGTAATACTTGTCCATCATTTCTCTGGCATCATCAGAATGACCCACATCTTCAAAATCATTTGTTGCATCTTTCCCTGAAGTAACCAAACAAAATCGAGCTCACATACTATCCCGGCCAGAATTAATGTTCGACCAAATCATATATGTATTCGAATCCCTTACCTGTTGCTGCAAGCAAAACTTCATCGCCTCCCGGATGATCCTCCATGAAAGGTGTTACATCATACACCTATAAATTGCAGATCAAGACATCATACTAATTTAAACACAAAACAATCAAACTCATTCGGTTAACCACATTTTCAGTTCAACAAATCTTGATTTATATATACAAGATCCAACCCATCATATCAAAAGCTGAGAATATTAGCTACTTCAGCTCAATACAAATTACTAATCCAACTACAATTACAATTACTTGATTGATTCATTACATATACACAAACATAATTCCATATGCAAAATCAGTCAATTTCACAACAGAGGACTAGTCAAATTGAGTCAATTCATCTGATAAAACGAATGAACAAAGATCTAACCTTCCCAGATATAATAAGCCAGCAATCTTTGGTCTGGTTGTGCTTGACAACCTCATCAAATATGTAAACCTTTGAATCTGAAGCATCCATCTTTCAACTGAAACAAAAACCCAAAAAGCACAAAACTTTAACAACCCAGAAGCTGCATGCACCTAAAGCTTTCAGCTTTGCTCATAAAGCCCACAAACACAGCCAAAAAACCGATCACAGAATCAAAACACACACAGATTCAAGCTCAAAATTCTCAAAGAGACATAAAAGCAAAGATAAAAAAGTAGAGATTTTGAATTGAGACTCGGAAAAGATGAAGAATTTGGCTTACCACAAGCAAAAAAGACAAGCTTTGTGAGATTGGGACTCTGTTTTTTTCAGAGAAGTCAGCCGTGTAGCTTATGCTCTCACATAAACTGTGGACTGTTGTACTTAGATTTTATATATTTGAAATTTCATGAATTGCCCTTCAAGTATAGTTAAATTGCGGACCAATTCATCGGTTTGTCAAATTTAAGTGCTAAATCCTTAATGGGCATCTATGTCTTTTTGCTGCAAAAAACGTTGCTATGACCATTGAAATTTTTTACACATTTGTTGAGAAAATGAGAAGTAGGTGGTTCTTATTTGGTGCGAGGACAAATATGTAACGGAGAATCTCCGGTCTAGTTTTTATCATACACTATTTATTTAAGGGTAACATAATTAAGAATACGACAAATGTCACGCATATTTATATTTATGTTCCACACATTATAAGTGTCCTAGGTCCCTAACTGGTCATACTTAAATTAAAGGCATTGTTGTCCTCTCTTGTTTTGAATCAGATTACAAGACAATGTGATTGTGGAAATCTAACAAACTACTTTGTCTTGGTTGTTTTACTTTCCATCATCCACGTTGAAGTAAACCAAAGATACCTAAACCTAAGCAGTAAGAGAAAATTTAAGATCAGATACCATTGCTTGACTTACATGTTCATCAAATATTTGGTACATGTCATTTAATTTTTGCAGCTATCTTTTGACTTCTGTGCAGCGAATTCAGCTATCTTTTAAGTTTCACATTGCTTCATCTGATGTTTTGCTTCTTAAATCAGCACCATGATCTCATGAATGATGCGAAAGAATCGAGCTGACATTAGATAACAGTTTGAAACACAGCAATATAAACAGTTGGAGGAAAAGAGCTGAAGTCTTTAATGTTCATTCTGCTGTACAAAATCATTATATTTCATTGAACTAAAAATTCAATACAGCTTGCCTAATGTGCATCAACTCCTCTATGCATAAAACATTTTCAGCCGCTTCAACAGTTCAACTGATATATAGGATTAAACACTCCTGTTCTTAATCTACCAAGCTGCATTATTTAAATTGGACTAAAAAAATATATAACTCAAAAGGGCATATTAAACTCAAGAACTTCTTCCTGGATTTCCTACTGTAAGTCAGACGCGGCATCTTAAGATTACCCTACTGCGCTTCTCTACAAGTAAATAATTGCAAAACTAAAAAGCTCAGGGAACTTTCGTCTTCCAAATCTTAAGATGCTGCGAAGCTCATACAGATAGGAGGGAAAACCTTGGCCAATGCAAGAATCGATGCAGGGAGGATCCACAATCCGTCTCCACAGATCATACCGGAAGCAACTGCAGGAACCATAAAGCTGGCCTTATTATGTTTCAGTTTATGCCACATGAACACGATCAAACTCCCCATGCACATATCAATAGCAAAGTAAGCTCCAACCAGGAAAGGAACAGCCATAGCCATTGGAAGTGGGACGAATTTGCCAATTTTATTGGGGGCGAGATCTCTCAGCAAATTGGCTGCTACAGCAAACACGAAGAAACCATAACAAAGCTGTAAGCAATGCCGGGGCAAGGCAGAGAAGCCTTCCACACCAAGAATCGCCATGTTTCTGTATACGACAGCATAAGGGGCTTTGTATTCACCATCTGGGTTCCCGATATCAAAAGTTTTGTAGAAGAGCATGAATGTCAAAGGAGCTACCACACAGCCAATAGCTGTCCCAACAGTCTGACTTACAATCATTGAACGAGGTGATGTGAGAGTGAGATGGCCGGTTTTCAAGTCATGCATAAGATCCGAAGAGAGAGAAACTATGGACTTGATCAAACCACAGCCAACAAGTCCTGCAACAACACCATCATGTTTACCAGCCACAGCAGCTAGAATGAAAAGAGCTACTTTCCCGTAGTTATAAGCCATATTCTGGTCTGTCAAACCCGCGCCATAAGCATTGCAGAAACTTAGAGAGGGGGCAAGCATGTAGGCAACAACCACATAATACCATTTCAGCTGAGGGAACATGAGAGGCACAACAATGATGGAGATGACAGAGAAGCAAAGGTACCCCACGCATGCTACCCAAACAGGAATGTTATCTCTTATAAAGAGCTCATTCCGTCTTCGCTCATCAAGAGACAGATTATTGTCGGTTGATACATCATCTGCATGGGATAGAGATAGGTAAGTTACTGTAGTTACTCTATTCACATGCTTCTTGAAAATCTCTATGGAGATATTGCACGAAGTTAACCAATTACCTTCCTTGAGATCATTCTTCTTCTTCAGTTTGATGTGCATACTTGCGCCGGTAAAATACATTATCTTGATAAAATTGTACAGCCCATCTCCTAGTATAAGGGAAATGGAAATGAAAACCTGTAGTCAACACAAATGTCCATATGAGTCACTTGCCTGATTACTTGAAAATCTCTGTGACAAGATTAGTAAGGAATTTGATTAAGAAGTGGATTGAGATTACCTTGTAACCACTTACACTCTTCATACTACCTTCTGATAAAGTTGCAGGGAACCATTCTCCTTTAAGCCCCCTTATTAATGGCCACATTACTCCCCAGGAAAGCACGGCCCCAAAAAGCAAAGATAGGTTCACGAGATGGGAACAGATCATTCCTGCCCCGATGTATGTCATACTGAAGTCAAAGTAGAACCTGCAGAATACAATTCGTTTATCAGTGATTCGAAAAACAATCTAATCAAAGTATACGAGGGTGGAAGGTAGGACACAAAGTACGCACGAATTCTTCCGAGCTTTTAATCCAAATGTTGGAAACTGAACAAACCCACAGCTATCCCCGGCGGCATAAAACCACTGAAACGCAGCCCAGAGGAAACTAAATGAAAAGTATTTCATGAAGCCTCGAACTTGTTTCCTGCAAGAAGAACCTCAACGTTTTTTAGTTTTTTCAAAACTCAGGCCCAATTCAATCTTAAACATCAACTTAATAACTTAAGATAACAGATGCATACTTGGCCATTTGGTCTCCTTTTGGAGTATGAAACCCATTAATAAGAACAGCAGTAGCAGTTCCAGTCGGGTACGGTAACTTATAGTCTATTATCATTATCTGCAAAACCACCCGTAATACAATGAACATACATTCTCCAAAACTTAAGCAAGGATCGATAACTTTTCAAATACCGAATACACAACCAACAATATGTTTCTCAATGAATTAGCTGTTGATAAATAACCTGTTTCGGCCCTAAATAGGATCAACGAACATACCTTTCTAAGAGGAATCAAAGCCAAAAGACCCACAAAGCCACTAGCAAATAAGAAACCAGTCATCCAACCAATACCAGGCTCCTTAGTACTCCCTGGTGTGTTCCCTTCAGTATCAACCCCAGCTTGCTCATAAGTCCTTCGGTTCAAACCCAACAAATAAGACCCAAAACCTCCTGCAATGTCACATATCTCAGTCACAAATGAACACTAGGACAACATCAAAATCGGATACGAAAAAGCTTCAAGCTTTTTGTTCCTCACCTCCAACAGCAATGCTGTAACAAGCAGTAGCACAAGTCTGGATCACCGTATTCTCTTGCCTCGTAAACGGAGTCGACACGATCCCAGCCTTTGAGAGAATCTTAGTCCAAGTTTGAACAAACACATAGGCAAGAAGAGCAGCCGACACATTGAGATTGGGAACCAAACCAGTTGTGAGATTCAGCTTCATCACTATAATACTATAAACGACTCCAATGATCACACTCGCCACAAGTCCTCTAATTGTGAGCTGTTTTGGCCAAGGTATGATTCTGTTCATCTCCTCCGATTCAACTCCATTTTGCTCCACATTTTCTTTCTCAAACTTATCAATCTCCAAAGCTTCGTCAATGCGTGTGTTCCCCATTTGGTTTTTGATTTCTCCCTAGCTCAAAAATCCTCAGTCAGAATTTATAGAATTCACACACGTAAAAACACAATATGCATTCAATTATTGATATGAAAGAGACCCAGTATTGAAATTACCTCAAAGTCTTCTTCTTTTATCTTCAACAACTTTGCATGCACGGCTCCTCATTCAACAACTTGAACCAAGAACCACACAAAACTTCGTTGACTTTACATAAAAATCAAAACTTTACAGAACCCAATTGAGGTCTTTGAGTTTTAATACAGCCAAGACTGCAGAAACAAGTTGACAACACACTTTCAAATGCCAAATCTGTCTTAAAGTTTTCAGGGATTTTATAGATGGAAAAATAAAAAAGGAGGGAGATTTTTTTTTAGTTACCAAAAGGGAAAAAAAATCCCCAGAAAGCAAGAAAATCAGAATCGGAAGACTGACATTAAAAACCTCTTCAAACCTCAGCAATCTCATGTTGAGAGCGAGAGCACGATCTATAAGTATTCTTACGAAAATTCATACCTATGTGATGTGACAAGTACGTGTCATCCGTAACTCCCAGAGAATTGAGGTTGCAGTATTTTATGAACCTGGTGTCATAGCTTAACTAAGTTCTCATAATCTTTTTGTAACCAAAAAAAAGAAGACTGACATTAAAAACCTCTGCATGTACTACTTTGTACTACAATACCAAAGTCTGTAGTACATATATAGAACCAACTTTTCCAACTGAAACAAAATCTACCACTAAACTAAGAAGTGAAGTTTCCACACACGTTTCCGAAGGATTTGGACACCTGAGGTTATGAGACTTCTGTATAAAGCAGAGTTGGTAGTGAAAGTGTGAAAACTAATAGTGATGGATGTGGAGTATTTAAACTAGTTGTTCATTCCCATTTGTGTAGCTAGGCTTTGGGGGGCGTGTGGCTTCAACGAGACAGAACAACTGTGGACAAAGCAATGCGTGTGGCAAACCTTGACTGTTTTAATTGAGGAAGGTACTTGTGTTACTTTGACGTTGATGTTGTGTAGGGAATGATCCAAGAGATAAGAGGTAATTTGATCGGACGGTGAGGGATGGCTCTGACTTATCTGATGTGGTGTGGAGTGCGTGTGTGTGATATGGTTTTTGGAAAAATGTACGTGACTTATGAGGTTTTATGTGAGTTTATGGATTTTCCTTAATTTTGGGCTATATAATTGCATCTTACCATGTAAATATGTAACGTCGATGATGCCATGGTTACTATAGTGATGTCGACATCATGTGTTTGTTGAGAGAGAGAGATCCGAAATATAATGTCCATTGTGCCGAATTCTAATAAAGAAAATGGATTTTAATGAAAGTCTTCGGCATAAATTATTTTATAAGAATATGTATCACCAAAGTCTTTAAGAACATTATATTTACTTATTTAGACCACTCTATGTAGACTTCTCTTGTCATTACACCTCATATAATTTGTATATTTTCATTAATGAACATCATCTAATTGATTCTTCAAAGTTCAAACCACTCTTATTTCTGGATTAATTAACCTACTTGTATGATAATCTTTGGCGGCAGATAAGGAAAGGGCATAAACCTTTGTGCTCATGTTCTAAGAAATGTGTTTAGGTAGCACATATTTAGTTAGGAAAACGTATATTTAGTTACAAAGATGTTTATGTTTTCAGCATTTTTTGTGGTTGTGGTTAACCACGATGAATAACTACAATATTTGTAATCTGATGTACGTATCTAAGTTGTTCGATGCAATTTCACTTATCTTTGAAAAAAAAAGTGTTCAAGATGTTCTATCTATTTTTCCCTGTCAAGTGAGGACATTGTACGGTGACCATCTCTTCCACGTACATTGTTTGAAAATTTTATAGTGCTCCGAAATATAAAAACTCTTCAGTTTTAGAACGTTGGATAACTTCTGCGGTTTCTATTTTTGAAGAAATGAAGTGATCAAACGGTTCAAAACTGGAAAATTTTAGTATTTCGGAGTACTGTAGAACACCCCTACATTGCTTCATGCCATACACATACGTCTCATGCATGCATTCATCGTTCATATCTTCTCCATTCTTGAATTATCAGCCTGGAGAGTTAAGGTTCTCAATTCGAATGGTTAAAAGTTAAATGGACATGTTCCCGTTTGTATATATTGTGATCCAGACAGAGTTGATTAGGGATTCATAGGGTTTTTTTTCCGAGCATATATAGGGTCGAATGTTCCAAGCTAGTGCTATGGATGCTGAGGTGTGATTGCTGTGGTAGAATTCGAAGCTGAAGAAGCTTTGATGCTTGCGTGGGATAGGAGTATAGAACAAAAAGTTTTGGCTTCATCAGAAGGATTCTTAAATTGTGGTTGTTTTCGCCAAGAATCCTGCTCTAGTGCCATAAGGAATATTTGCTTACTGTTTGGTCTCATTTTCTATTTGTAACTAATCCAAGAAAACCAAGTTGCCTGCTGATCATCTCTTAGTTCAACCATTTGTGTAAACTAATACCTACCTAATATATCATATATGATGATATGATTTATGTCTTAATATAGAAGTGGTCTAAATATTAAAAAGGAAAGTCTAAGAAACGTACTAGTTTGCCACGAAAAGAAAGAAAAAGAAACGTGCTATATCGTACAATTAACAACTGTGATCATTGTGAGAATGTGAGATGTGTATCTAGCTATGTCTAAACAAATATAAACAAATGTTGGTAAGATTCGTTGGTATAATATATCTTGAGAATCCAAAGTCACCTCCCCTTTTTCCCGTTGCAATTGCATGATTTGCATCTTTCTAATCACCAAAAGTTGGACTCTTTCGTAGTCATCGATAGTGATTCACAAACCTGACGCCACTCTTGTTTGCCACCAATTTTGTTTCCTTTAATTTACTTAAAAGCAAAGACTAATCTTAAGCTTCTTATTCTAATGCTTGAGAATTTTGGATGGGGTGTACTAGTGTAGGAGTGTAGGACAGTAGGAGTTCCTGGTACGATTATGACGGGGTGTTCTAAGTACCGTATAGTACTAAAAATTTTCAGTTTAAAAATATTAGATCACTTTATTTATCCAAAAGTGAGGACCACATAAGTTATCTAATGTTCCAAAATTGGAGAATTTTGGTATTTCGGAGCACTATAAAATTTTTGCGACTATGACTCTTATGAGTCGATCATATCCTCTAGTTTTGGAGCGTTAAATCACTTTATTTCTCTAAAAATAAAAACCGTAAAAATTATCAAATATTTCAAAATTAAAAAAATTTAGTATTCCGTAACACTAAAGAATTTTCGCTATCCTTAATGGTCCAAAGTCTTAGTTGAAGAGTCATTATCTAATCGGGGTGAATCTCTAGATGGATTTACTTTGCTAGTTGGGACAAATTGGGCCGATATGAGGGGCTATGAGCAATGAGACTCGAGATTGGGCCAAAATATAAGGGACAGATGTAGAAAAGACTGGAAAGATAAAGAAGAGTAGAAGAAACTCAAGAAACTACTCGAATTCCCTCAAAATACATGAGTAGTGTTAAACAAGTTTTTATAGCCAATGGTCGGATCGGATCCATTCGTTTCCAACTTGATAAAATGAAATTGGAGACTTGGAACATTCAAATATGACATTAGCAAAAAAGTAATGTAGTTAGAACAATTCATTTTATATTTTATAGGACGATTATGAATTCAGACGCAACAAACTCATTTCAATGGATAATTAATTACTAGAATATGAAAGTCTTGTACAAAAATTTTCAAATTTTACCAACGTCTTAATTCATAATGACTGAATCAAGAAACATTCTGAATTTATGATCAAACCATTCGACAAGAAAAAGAATAAAGAGTATTGAGTATTAGTCAAGTGTCAAAACAGTATGTCACTCCGTTTACCATCCAAGTGCAAATCTCTTCGGCCCCAAACTTACTATCGTCTTAATTATAATAATAATAATAATAATAGATATCAAAAAGTTAAACTTAATTATAATAATAATAATATATATCGTCTTAATTATAATAATAATAGATATCAAAAAGTTAAACTTATTTATAAAGAAGCAAATAGTGTAGCTCATAGGCTTGCACACCTTGTTAATAGTAGTGATCTAGATGAAATTTGATTAGATGAAAATCCTGTGATTATCCAGGATGTTCTTTTCGAAAAATTAATTTATAATGATCGAGATAAAAGTACTATGTCCCCTCGAATCGTTGTTTTATTTTAATTGCTGAAAACTAATAAAACTAAGGATAATTTCCCTTTAAAAAAAAAATTACGGCGATTCAATTTCTTCCTCATCACACAAACAGTGTTTACACAGCGGCGCAGAATATATATATATATATCTATATATAACCCCAAAAAAATAAAAATAAATTCTTCTTCTTCCTGAGAAAACAAACCCAAAAAAAAACTCTCATCTTCTTCTTCTCTGCGTTTTCATCTCTCTAGGGTTTACAGTGAAGAAGCAGGAAATCAAAAACCCACTAATGGGTTCGCAGAGAGAGACCAAGTTCCTACAAGAGCTCATCCTCTATGCGGCGAGCGCCGCCATGAGCTGCTTGGTTCTGTTCGTGGGGCTCCGACACCTCGACCCGAACCGCGAAGCATCCAAGAAGGCCTTGGAGCACAAGAAAGAAATCGCTAAGCGACTCGGCCGTCCTCTCGTTCAGACCAACCCTTATGAGGTACCCCAACAAACCCTACGAAACTCTCGTCGGTTAAAGATTCGAACTTGATTAGAATGCTCTGTTTTAAATTTGGGTTGAGCTTATTATACTGTTTAATGATTACTTTTGAGCTCATTTTATGAACACTAGAGCATTCTATTGCCTTGTTTAAGTCGAAAGGTTAGAACTTTTTGGGGCCCAAATGGAGTAGCATCGAGTAATCTGTTTAACTCTGACTGATATGGATGTAATTGCGATAGAATAGTACTATGGTGTTTGGTTCTTGTACTTAAAGGTTTTGTTACCGGATCACATGATTCGAACTTGATTAGGATGCTCTGTTTTTATTTAATTTGAGCTATTATAATGTTTATGATTACTTTTGAGCTCAATTTATGAACACTAGAACATTCTATTGCCTTGTTTAAGTCGAAAGGTTAGAAGTTTTTCGGGGCCCAAATGGAGTAGCATTGAGTAATCTGTTTAACTCTGACTGATATGATGTAATTGCAATTGGATAGTACTATGGTGTTTGGTTTGTTGTACTTGAGCTTTTGTTACTGGATCAGATGATTGTATGACAATTGTTCCTTGTAATCCTTAAGTTGCTGCATTATGTATTATGCTTTGGATAGTACTATGGTGTTTGGTTTGTTGTACTTGAGCTTTTGTTACTGGATCAGATGATTGTATGACAATTGTTCCTTGTAATCCTTAAGTTGCTGCATTATGTATTATGCTTTATGAGGATGTGATAGCTTGCGAAGTTGTAAGACTACATTGATGTTGAGTTTAACTTCATTGGAGTAGAACTATGGTGTAAAGTTTCTTATCCTGAAGTTCCTTAAGTTTCTTTTAAGTTGCTGTGTCGAATTAGAATGGCTGATGCTTATCTGGTAATTGTTATCAGGATGTGATAGCATGCGATGTTGTGAACCCTGAAAAGATTGAGGTGGAGTTTAACTCCATTGGAGGGCTAGATGATATAAAGCAAGCCTTATTCGAACTGGTGATTCTTCCGCTGAAGAGGCCTGACCTCTTCAGGCATGGGAAACTCCTGGGTCCACAGAAAGGAGTGTTGTTGTACGGACCGCCTGGTACTGGGAAGACTATGCTTGCTAAAGCTATTGCAAAAGAGTCCGGAGCTGTTTTCATTAACGTCAGGTTATCGAATCTGATGAGCAAATGGTTTGGCGATGCACAGAAACTTGGTAAGTGTGATCATGTTGAATTTAGAGAGGTTTCCACATACAATTTCTCGATAAGAGATTGTTTCTTGGTTTTCTTTTCTGATACTACCATTTCCTGATCATGTATAACACTTAGTTACTTAAGAGGATCTCAAGTATATACAGATTGAATATGCTTCATGAATGTAAGAATTTTGTATCCAAATATTATCCATACTTGTAAATGTAGGAATATTAATTCTCTGTATGGAACTGTCATCTTCGGCTTTACCTGTCTACAATGTTATTAATGTTAGTTCCCTTTTGATGACTATACTTAACATGTTTAATTGTACTTCTGCAGTTGCTGCCGTGTTTAGCTTGGCTCATAAACTCGAGCCTGCCATCATATTTATTGATGAGGTTGACAGTTTTTTGGGACAGCGCCGTACTACAGAGCATGAAGCATCAACGAACATGAAAACTGAGTTCATGGCTCTGTGGGATGGATTTACTACAGATCGTAAGAATCTCTATCTTTTTAACTAGGATTTGTTTAGGACTTGAATCCTTTAGCATGTACCTTGAACAAGGCATTGGTTTTAATAATTTTGTGGCTTTCATCTAGATAATGCTCGAGTTATGGTATTGTGCGCTACTAATCGTCCAGCAGAGCTTGATGAAGCAATACTTCGTCGTCTTCCTCAAGCCTTTGAGATTGGGATGCCAAATCAAAAGGATAGGGCCGAGATACTAAAAGTAATTTTGAAGGGTGAATCAGTTGAAAGGACAATCGACTATGACTATCTAGGTGCCTTGACTGAGGGTTACTCGGGTTCAGATCTACTTGAGCTTTGCAAGAAAGCAGCATATGTTCCTCTCAGAGACCTTCTAGATGAAGAAAAAAAGGGGAAGAAACCTTCTGTGAGTATGCCTAGCAGTTTTTTCTTAAATCATTTCACACAGAAAACCCTTACTTTTATCCTAAATTTCTTACAAAAGTGGCATTTGTTTACCTTGGAATTGTAGAAGTAACAAAATGGCCTGTTTCGTTTTATTCTTTCGAATGTTACTGAAAGTAACTGTGAATGTTTCCTGTAGCAGGTACCACGACAATTAGCACAGTCAGACTTGGAGACTGTTATTGCTACGTCCAAGCATACAATGGTTGCTGCCAATGACTATTATCAAGGATTGAACTCGCAGTCATCATCACCAGTGTGGTCTAGGAACAGGGAGTCTGGAGAAATACCAGTTCAAGCTGCTATTAATGAGCTCTCTAAGCTTGTGGTTTCCCAATTATTGAATATTCAGAACGATCCTCAGGACCCGTAGATTCCTGGTTCCTTGCCCCGGGCCAGACTAGTCCTTCTATTGCGGACATGTTCTATTCAACATTGTCAGACAGTGCCAGAAGTAATCTCTTCAATCTTCTGTTAGGTTTTGTATACATCTTCCAACTACTTACGGGCCCTTTTTCTTGAATGCCCCAGATCAGATTTTGATTTAGCAAGCTAAAAGCAACATGATACTATGATGGAAATCACTCTTTTGTGTTGTATAAGGGTAGATGTTTGGAAATTAACCATTTGCTATTACAACTATAATGTAACGTTGTTTATAGTGGTTAAACTGGTTATGATCTTTTCGGCTTTAAAATTTTGTTTCTATTATCAATTTGGTTGCCCCATTCGGAGAAACTGTATTGATTACCAGGTCATAAATTTGTTTCTCTTTGCTCATCAAAGTGTTTAGTGTAACACTGAAGGTACTATTATGTGTTCCCGAGGTACATGGTTGTAATGAGTATATATTGCACATGGTCAGCCAAGTTGGTTTTTAGCTACCAATGATTAGGATCATTTGTCTATAGCTGGCAGTGCACTGGGTTTGGTGTCTGGTTTTGTTATGGGAGTCAAAGCCACACAATAAAGTGTGCGGCCTATCATCACCAAACCTTTTAAAGATGCAAGCCTCTCTCTCCCACCATGCTCTTGCTAAAACTCAGGACCACAATTCTCAGTGCTCTTGCAATGAACGGCTCATGTGTCCGGAGCTTCAATACACCAAAACGCTACATAGAGAATAGAACACACTGGCCTGTTCTACAATATTTCAGAGTACCAAAATTCTCTAATTTTGGAGCGTTAAATCACTTCATTTCTCTGAAAGTGGGGATGATAGAAATTATCTAACGTTCCAAAACTGTGAAGTATTTTGTACTGAGTACTATAGAATTTTCGAGAACACACCCATGTCTAGAGTTGTAAAGGAAGCCAAAGAAAAGAGAAGGCCAAAATGGTAGTAGAACATCAAAATCACTAAAGATTTAGAAACACATTGAGTGTGAGTACAAGCAAAACAATGATACCAAAATTGACCAGTGATACATAATACAATTTAGCTGAAAGTTTCATCCTCAAAAGTTTATGATCTTTTGCAACCAAAGCAAAGCTATGGTCATGTGGCTCCAAAATTCAGCTGATTCAGTGAGATGTCCAAATCAATAGTAGTCCTTAAACAATCTGTGCTAGTGTTTCAAGGATGTCATCCATCATCTGATTAGATAATCACTATTATTCTAGGGCTTAAGCGCGGCGCTAATCATTGAATAAACACCCTCGATTAGTGTTCATTATCCCCGCTAATACTAGACATCAACATAATATATCAAAGCATTTAGAATATGAATATCATGTACTAAGGGTTGCCCCCTAAAAAAAAGGGTCTTACTTGGTGAGCCAATACCATTGACTTGCTGTGTAAGTATGCGACTCCAACACAACATAGGTTTTAAGGGTTGCCCCCTAAAAAAGAGTCTGCAGGTTTTTTTACTAGTTCAAACATCAAAAACAGCATGCAGCTTTCAGCTAAACAGTAAGCGACCTTTACACGTTTGAACTGAGAGAGAGAGAGAGAGAGAGAGAGAGAGAGAGAGAGAGCACTAATGAACAAGATCGTCCATTTTCTCTAGCTAGCTCTTTTCTTTTTCTTCTTACCCTTTTTCGTGTACGTGTAGCATCATCATTAGTGAGCTCCACATGAAAAAGTCACAAACTATATATAACGAGCTTGCAGACTTCAGGCTTTTAGATATTCACCATAGGCTGCAATCACATCTCACTGATGATGTGTGACTCTTCGGTGTGAGTTAGGCAGGAACAGTTATGAATTCTAATTAATTACCTCACTCGATCACTACCTCGAGCTAATCTTTGATCTTTCAAAACGGCATAAACTTCTTATAGGAAAAATTACTGGAATGATCATTTTTTTTGTCACATTCGACACTTTAATCACTTTATTGTTCAAAATATCACTTCGGTCAATCAATTTTATTTGCGTGTATTATTTTGGTCACTCCGTCAATTTTATACATCAAAATTTTGATATATAAGGGATAATATAGTGACTAAAGTGATATATAGACAATTAGTTCAGTGACTAAAGTGATATTTTGAAAAGTAAAATGACTAAAATGTCGATTGTGACAAAGATGAGTGATCATTTAGATAATTTTTTCAATTACTATATCTCATTCTAATCGAGGGTGTTTATTACTCATAAGACTAGTTTAAGAAACTTACCGCCTTCGTTCATCATAGATTCCAAGATCCCTTAATGTACATCATGCCATCCAAAATCTCTAAAATGAGTAAAATCTATGTACAAGATAATTCCATGATATAAATTCATTAATGTGTGACAAGATAATGCTCAAATGAATTGTATTAATTGTAGCCATATTTCTCGAGTAATTCTACAATATGTGGAACACAAATGTGTAAGAGAGTAATCTAAGGTATTATTTCTCTCATGCACTATTTATCTAAACCCACCACTTGTGAGATTATAATAAGTGTCTCGTACACTTGTATTCTACATACTATAGGTGCACAGTCAGACTAGTAAAGACTAAAGACTCATGTTTTTGAACATAGTTTTTTTTATACATGTTTTTGAATATAGTTCCACGGGAGTTTCTCCACTGAGGACATCTATAGTGAGAACTTGATAGGGACTTTCTATACAATGGTTTAGAAGACTTAATTTTCGATCATATTTTGACATATGATATGTTAGATGTTTAGCTATATATGGAGAGATTCTTCTTGTAAATTTTCAACCAAATCAAAAATCATTAAGAGATTCAAAATCATAGTTTATCAATTATAAACATGAACAATTCAAGTTTGATAAATTTGGAACATTAATTTATTTTATCTTGTTCGACACCTTAATGTTTTCAAATTGGATACAAAATTATAAAAATGATCTACGTATATATAACTAAATATACGACAGTTGATATTTCAAAATATTATTAAAAAATATTATTTATAAAAAAATACTCGCTAAACTTTCGTCATAGAAATCTTCAATAAAGAATTCCCTATAGTTCCACGCCTTGAAATGCTTTAGTTATAACTTTCGTTAGTCAAAATAATCGAGGAAGGAATAGGGGGCACATGTGAAGAAATTATTCAAAGCTTGCGTGTGTATATATATTAATCTACAAGCTCACTCGCTATTAACACACAATGGGTCCTTTTAGTCATTGGTCATCAATTCACAGCCAAAACCATACCAACTACGTACATTTCTTTCTTTCTTTGGTGTTCTCTTTCTTGAGTTTCTTCTCTCTTCCTCTCTCTCTCTTGTTGCCCATAGTTGTGTTGCATCGTTTCATTGACCCGTTACTTCTTCATCCCTCTCTCGCCGGCTTAATTAGGCCGTCCACATCAAAGCTCCATTTAATCCAATATATATAGAGGGTCCTTAATTAAGGTATATATTTTTTTGATTATTTTTAAGTATAGGAAATTACACAAATTTTTCAATCATATTTTAACATTTCCACCGTCCAATTATTGGGTATATATGAATAGATAATTTTTGTAAATTTTCAGCGAAAATGATGGTCGTTAAAGTATCTAACTAGATTAAATCAAAGGACAGACCAAATCTGTCAAACCCAAACCGTTCAGACTTACAAATTTCAATTGCAAATCCACTATCGGAAAAAGCACTATATCCGACGAGATATGGAAAACTATAACCGACGAGATAAAAATCTCGTCGGATATAGTGAAAAAATAATTTTTTTTTAATTTTTTTTAGAAATCTCGTCGGTTATAGTACTATAGCCGACGAGAATGGGTAAAAACCTCGTCAGTTATAGTATTACCGACCGACTTTAGCCAGCTGACTATAACCGACGAGGATATAGTGAAAAAATAATTTTTTTTTAATTTTTTTTAGAAATCTCGTCGATTATAGTACTATAGCCGACGAGAATGGGTAAAAACCTCGTCGGTTATAGTATTACCGACCGACTCTCGACGGTTATAGTCAGCTGGCTAAAGTCGATCGGTAATACTATAACCGACGAGGTTTTTACCCATTCTCGTCGGCTATAGCACTATAATCGACGATATTTCTAAAAAAAAATTTAAAAAAAAATTATTTTTTCACTATATCCGACGAGATTTTTATCTCGTCGGTTATAGTTTTCCATATCTAGTCGGATATAGTGTTTTTTCCGGTAGTGTACCTTAACAATCATCATTTTGGCTGAAAATTCACAGGCTTGATCTACACATTAAAACTTAAGATCTGAATGATGAAAATAGTAAAATTTAATTGAAAAGTTGATATAATACACTATACTTGAAAATGACAAAAAAGATATACCTTAATTAAAAAAATGGTATATATATTAAATCCTATATATATACACACACACCCCGATAAAAAAAACTCATCTACCCAATTCACAAAGCCTCGTACTTTCTCTCTCTCTCTAAACCCTAAACACTAAACATGGTTCGCTTCATGAGCGTTGTCTATTTCGTTCTCTTCCTCATACCTATCTTCTACGTCTTCAGATTCTTGTCCAGAACATCGATCCTTCACATGTTGTTCAAGACATGGCATACCTTTACCGACAAGTTTTTCGTGTACCAATTTTACAAGGTCCCTAAATATAACCAACACTTCCAACCCAACCAACTCTACCTCAAAATCTCAACCTACCTCAACTCTTTACCCAACATCGAAGACTCCGACTTCACCAACCTCTTCTCCGGCCACTACAACTCCAACGACATCTTTTTCCAACACGATAACAATACCGCCGTACACGACACCTTCCTCGGCGCCAAGCTCTCCTGGACCAACAACGACGACGACGACAACAACGACACGTCGTACATGCTGAGAATACGAAAGTCCGACAAACGACGTGTTTTCCGGCAGTACTTCCAGCACATTCTCACCGTGTCGGACGAGATCGAACAACGTAACAAAGACATCAAGCTTTACATGAACTTGGCCACGGAAAATGAACGGTGGAGATCGGTTGATTTCACTCACCCTGCCACGTTGGACACGGTCGCGATGGACACGGAGCTCAAAGCCAAAGTCAAAGCGGACCTCGAACTGTTTCTGAAGTCAAAGAGTTACTACCATCGACTCGGTCGTGTTTGGAAACGAAGCTACTTACTTTACGGTCCTTCTGGAACAGGCAAGACTAGCTTCGTCGCCGCCATGGCTAGGTTTCTGTCGTACGATCTTTACGACCTCGACATGTCGAAAGTGGCGCACGATTCGGAACTGAAGCTACTTCTGTTACAAACCTCGGCCAAGTCTTTAATCGTGGTCGAAGATCTCGACCGTTACTTAACAACAACGACAACGACGACCGAGAAAAAATTGACGGCTGGGATTTTAAACTTCATGGACGGGTTAGTTTCATCGTGCGGCGAGGAGAGGGTGTTGGTTTTCACGATGAACGATAAAGATAAAGTACACGTGGAAGGCGGGTTGAGGCCGGGTCGGGTCGACGTTCATATCCATTTCCCGCTCTGCGATTTTACCGCGTTTAAAACTCTGGCGGGTAATTACTTGGGTGTAAAAGAGCACAAGCTGTTTAACCAAGTGGAGGAGATTTTTAACTCCGGCGGGAGTTTGAGTCCGGCGGAGATCGGCGAGATTATGATATCGAATCGAACGTCGCCGAATCGGGCGTTGAAGTCGGTTATCTCGGCTCTACAAACTAATGTGGAGAATAAGACGACGGTCAAAGTTACGCAAGCGTTGACTAGTAGCGGGTCGAGTCGGAGTGTTGACGATGGGTCGGGTGGGGAGTCCGGGGGGACTTTGTTTTGTAGGGAGAGTGTGCATACGGTGAGGGAGTTTAGGAAGTTGTATGGGCTTTTGAGGTTGGGGAGTAGGAGAAAGGAGGAGCCGGGGGCGCCGCCGCCATTGGATAGGAGTTCGTCGGAAAAGGAAGGGTCACGACACGAAAGGTTGATCGTGTAAACTAATGTAATTTCTGTTTTGCTTTGAACTTTTTAATTAGTCGATGAAGCAGTCGAATATAACATCAATTCGTGTATGATATTTTTATAAAAATGAAAAATTCTTTTATTACCATCCTCGGTCTTTTATCAATTCTATCATATTTTTGAAAATGTGAGTTTTTTTGGGGACTTTTATAACTTATTATGTTAGATCTCTATATATTAAAAGAGGTGCCTTCTACAGTTATTTGGACAGTTATTTGGGCGGTTATGATCAAATATTCTAAATATCATATTTTACCTTCCTATCAGATCAACTTTTAATAAAAAATAATAATATATCATGAATAAAAAAGTAAATAAATTAATAAAAACAAAAAAAGAAGAAGAGAAGAGCCCCTCTCAGGAGAAACCATCATAAACAAATTACTGTAATAAAACTATTCTCAAATAGACACCATCGGGTGTCTAATGTTGTGAATGTATGGCGTAGTAGCAAATAAGTGTGCTTGTCTGCTTGACAAATATCATCGTCTCAATTTAGTAGCAAATACCTCTCTTTAAATTTGTGTTTTGCATTGTCTACTAGCATTCCTCTTTGTAGTTATGTACCTTCCATCATAATCTAATCATCCACTTCTTATGGGGACCTTGTATCAATTCCACATTTCTCCACATAAAATGAAAAAGAAAAAAAAATCAAATCACCAACTGTTTACTTTTAGCCAGAAATGGATCACATTGTTCTCAACACTCTTTGTTATTAGTCCAATACTGTATGCATGCTTACTCTAGGCATTTTCAATCCTCGTTTTTTTTACCCAAAAAAGAGAAAATTTGATTTGAAAGTAGTATATGGTTGAATCACTTGAATGATTCAAAGATTGATGCAATGACTTCTAGATGAGAAGAATGCTTCACATATAATGTGGACAATTTCAATCAAACATAACCAACAACACTCATTTTTACATTGATGGCAGTACTTCCTCTGAACTCCATCGATTACTAACCTTAAAATAGTAGGAACTATGCACAGTTCATAATTTCTTGATTCTCTTCACCACCTTTTGGAGCTCGGAATATCGAAACTCTGCACTTACGTTCATCTATCATCTCAAAGACACAGACATCACCTTCATCAAGACGATTGTCAAGCCTAAATGCTTTCCAACCTTTACCTGAGATTATTGCTTGTACTCTTCCGTTACTTCTATTGTAAGACGAGCATTGAATCGTCCAAAACCTGTCACCTGCAGTATTTTGTAAAGTCAAGTCGCAAGAAGGGTCCGCCTTGTAGAAATGTTCCGCAGCAAATGCTTGATTGATAAACTGCACATACGACAAAAATAATAAGGTTTAGTTGATTAGTACCCAAACTTGTTAATCTATCTCTCATTATACAAACTGTGTTTGTTGCGAATAAGCCTTACCACGCGAAAGGCCAAGGCTGTAGCTGGAATTCTGATAACAAGATATGGCTTATCAGATCTGAAATTGCTTAGCGCCATAAGATCATACTCGTGTTCACAAACATAATCGTGTTCATCAGCAGAGGTTACGGAAGAACTTGAAATGGCTACAATAGCTCCCGTTTCTTTCTTTTTCGATCTGCTGCCATTAGAGCCTGTTCAATTCCCCCGATTAGTTCAACTCAACAATGTCCATACACATCTCTAATATAAAAACAACATACATTTCCACATATATACATACCTCCTCCGCGAATAGGGTAATCTATCTCCAGATCTGTCGAGCTATAAATTCGTACTTGGAAATGGGAATGTACGCCTTCATAACTAAAGGTTGCAAAGTCACCTTGGTCTAGTTTGTAAAAGCTGGCAAACTCTTCCCATCCCTTGTCTAACCACATTCGTTCATGACGAGGTGATTTTCGCAACTGTATCTTCCAAGGTTCTCCGCTATTCGGAACCATAAGCAATATATGATCTGCTACTCGATCTCTATATGTCCTCACCACTGTCTCCAAAAGTTCCTGTTTCATTTTTTTTCAACAGGGTTAATTACAGTCAATATCCTCAAAACTCCATAGAACACTACACTTAAAAATCGACATTAGCTGAGAATACATATAAAGATAAAAAACCAAGTAACCTGAAACTTGTTCGATTGGCATTGTTTGATAATCATAATTAGTATCAGTGGATCAAGAACAAAACTAATTGCTTAAACATTACAACCTCAAAAGATTAAACACATGCAACAACTTTCTTCAAGTTCAACATGTAAAATCTTTGAGAAACATTAACCATGCAAAAGTCTCAATATTAAAGATCAATGAACATTGAGAGATTAGTAAAACGTTGATGAATGGTTTGAGAGTTTGAGTTGTACAGACCTTGTTTCCGTCTTTGGTATCGTCGAGAGTGAGAATCCTTAAACAGAAATTCGGAGACTCCTCAGAAACGGCAGGTCGTTTTCCCTTTCGAGAGATCGTATTCGTCGTCGTCGGAGAAGAAGCCATCTCTCTCTCTCTCCGATAAGCTTAAAGCTCAACGACGACTTCGACAAGAACTACGACAACTTTTTTAGTTTCTGAAACTCGCACATGAGTGGGTCCCACGTGGTACTTTAGGCAAGAGTCAATCCTCACCGTCCATTTTTGTCTTTGACCCCCCCGACCAATTGATTTTGATAATCATTTCGTGATAAAATAATTTATTTAAGTCTATTGAGATTGTAATAAGTGTCCCGTACACTTGTATTCTATACACTATAGGTGTACTCAGAAACTATATCAAAATTGGTACGGCTAGTGTGAACTAGGTTCACGCTGAACCCAATTTTTTTCCTTTGTAATTGTTCGTGGGGCTTACCCTTTACAAACACCCCTTTATTTTGTGTGGTTGTGAATCTGGGTTCATAAATCGGTATGGCTGGTGTGAACTGGGTTCAGCCCCCTTCTTTTGTGTGGTTGTGAATCTGGATTCACAAATCAGTACGACTGGTGTGAATTGCATTCACGCTGAACCTAGTTTTTTCCCTTTGTAATTGCTCGTGGGACTTACCATTTACAAACACCACCCTTCTTTTGTGTGATCGTGAACCTGGTACACCTGAGAACCATCCAAAATGTTATGAATGGGATAGTCTTTTTGAATTTGAGACGGTGTTTAACATGGTTTGGACTTTGGAACATAGAGTAGAACTTCATACATTTATACATCAGCAGCAAGCTAAGTCAGCAACACTCATATTGATCATCTTGCTCTAGCTAGTTAGCTCCATATTCAATCTTCATCTCCAGATGAAATCGTGACGAAAGAAATGCCTCGCGCTACTTCTTCTTCATCGTCAGAGGAGGATCCGGAGGAGATCTGAATTGCTCTAGCTTCAGATCCTGTTAACATTTCACAACTGACTATCATGTTCATTACACATCACCAAAAACAAACCAACATAAACAATGTACAAGAAATTAACTAGCTAGCTTTCATATACATTACATACCAGGAAGAGGGTAATCGATTTCCACGTCATTCCAACCGATGATGTTTAGTCGGAAATGGGAGTGTTCGCCTTTGTAGTTGAACACGACTAAGTCCCCTTCTTCCAACAAGTACAAGTTGGTAAAAGCTTCCCATCCCTTCTCTAACCATATCTGCTTACCACAAGGTGTTTTCCTCATGTTCACAGCCAAAGGCTTTTCACGTTTTGGAACGTTGAGGAATATCACTTGTCCCATTACATCTCCATACTTCTTCACTACAGCTGCAGGAAGTTCCTGTAAAGATACAAGAGAAAACAGCTAATCGAAAACACAACAGATCCGATAGCTTGCTAGATTCGACTGCAAAACAAGCCTCAAATCTTTACAAACTTCTAGGAGCCTAGTGCTAGCCTAAATCTGTGTACATTATGCCAAACAAATTTGCACACAGAAAAAGACAGATGAGTTAAACAGATAACTTACAATGCCCTTAACTCAAGTACATTGTCAAACGACTCAAACAATAAGCTATTAAGATTATCAAAACCACAAATTCAGCATAGGAATATTATTGATAACAGAGTTCTCTCATTTCTGACCAAATCAAAAGACAGAATGTCACAAAGTCACAAAGTCATTTTGAGCAAGGAACATGTACAAGAGTATATTAAGTACTATTATCAGGGAAAAACAAGATTCTTTTGCAGTTTCAGTGCTTCTACGAAAGTACTTTACAGTGTTTAGATCTTCATCATGAACCCTTTATATGTAAAGGAACTAACTTTCCAAGATCCATGAACAGATATATGAACTAACTCCATGTTTCTTCAAAACCAACATAAAAGTTTCAACTTTTATTCAGCAAAAAGTTCCCAAAATCCTGCATATGTTTCCATTCTTTCTTCAAATCAGAAGCTAACATGGAAAGGCCTCAACTTTCAATAATAATGCACAGAGAAATTATGCAATTGTATGTTCCAAATTTCAAGTTCAACAAGTTGAGAACCGAAGCAAATGCAAGTTTTCAGGTTACAAAGTCACAAGCTTTAGACAGATTTTGAGAAAGGATATAAGCAAAAAAAGTGTGTTTCATTTACCTTGCCATCTTTGATATCTTCAAAAGTTGCAATCCTTATGCAAAAGACTGAAGAGTGCTCTGCAAGACCATGCCCTTGTATGTCGGAAGAAGAAGCCATTTCTGTCTGGGAAGAGAAGAACTCTGGAAGAGTTTCTGATGTTTCTTTTCACACTAGGAACTAAAGCTTTCTGACGTCTCATTTACTGTTTCTGTTGTTGAAGACTTGCTAAAGAAGCACACTACTGTTGTAGTAACTCTAGTTGACCACTGTCAGTCTATCACTAGTCTCACTACCGTTCATTTCAAAGTAAAAAATCATGGTTCTTAGCATTACACCATACTTCATTACCTCGTTGTTGTTTGCTTAAGCTAAATAGAAAGAAAAACTTAACTTCAAATTGAATGATTTTTTTTTTTGAATGAGTCATAGATTGATTCATTGATCCACTTTCATATAAGCCAAACCAAGTCTATCTTCACAAGGTCTTCCTATCATCTGGAGTTTTATATGAGAAGAAAGCTTCACAGAACTAAATTTCTACATTGAAAAGCAATAGTTCCACTGAACTTCATCTATTCCCAAATCTTTCAACATGGTACTTAAACGGTTCTTTAGGGTATCTACATGAACCATGACCAAGTCACATGCCCAAATTTTCACATCTGAGCTCGGATTATCGACACTCTACACATCCTTTCCTCTATCACCTCTAACACTAAAGCGTCACCTTCTACCAGCTGATTCTCCTGCCTAAAGGATTTCCAACCAACACCTGTCATTACTGCTCGCAATCTTCCATCGCACATTGCGTAAGTAATGCATTGAACTGTCCAAATCCTGTCGCCTTGAGCATTCTGTAAGGTCAAGTCACAGCAAGTGCCATCTTTACAGAAATGTTCCATGGCAAACGAGGCATTTATAAACTGCAAATATGAGAAAAGGAATAGGTTATTATTTACTTAATTATCCATCTCATTCCTGCCTGAAGGAGCACATTTTTGCCCAAACTCGCTAAGATCTCTGCAATGAGGTTGTTGAGTAATGCTTACCACACGAGAAGTCAAGGATGCAGCTACAATGTTGACATTAAGACATGGCTTGTCGGATCTGAAACTGGTCAACTGGGAAATGTCATGTTCATGAGCGGAGGATCTAGGGAATTTGGGAGTAGCTCTAGCTTCAACTTCAGCTCCAGCTCGTGTTTTTTTCCTTTTTCGTCTGCTACAATCAGCTCCTGAATATTTCCCATGATTAATTCAACGCAGTGTTGTCTATTACACATTTTTGAAAAGAAAATTCCCACATAAGTTAATCACGTGAACCAATAATACACAACAATATTATCATATATACTTACCTCCTCCATGCGAAAGATTATATTCTTGTTCATCAGTGGGCGATCTAGGGGAAAAGGCAGTGGCTTCAACTTCAACTTCACCACCAGCTTGTGTTTCTTTCCTTTTCTGTCTACTGACATCAGCTCCTGTACAATTCCCATTTAACTCAACTCAGTGTTGTCCATCACTCATTTCGAAATGAAAAATTCAAAAATCCCACAAAGTTACACATGTGAGCCAAAAATATACAAAGTATTACCCTAAACACAAACCTTTGCCACGGGAAAGATTATATTCTTGTTCATCAGTGGATGATCCAGGGGAAATGGAAATCGCTCTAGCTTCAATTCCAGCTCCGGCTCGTATAAGTTTCCTCTTCTGTTGGCTGACATCATCTTCTGTATGATTCCCACAATTAATTCAAAGTAATTTCACGCATTACTGATTCCAAATGAAAAATCCCGCTAAAGTAAATTTACTGATATGAACCAATAGATAGACAGCAATATTACCATAAACACATACCTCCTCCATGAATAGGATAATCCACTTCCATATCATCCCAACTAAAGATGCGCACTTGGAAATGAGCAGGTTCATCTCCAGAGCTGAAGGTAGCCAAATCGCCTTGGTCTAGTAAGTAGAAGCTAGCAAACTCTTCCCATCCCTTCTCTAACCACATTCGGTCACGACGAGGTGATGTTCTCAATTCTATTCTCCAAGGTTCTCCACAGTTTCGGACCTTGAGACATATATGATCGGCCAACTCATCTCCATATTTCCTCACAGCTGCCGGAGGTAGTTCCTGTCCATGATCAACAGTAACTCCCACTGAGATATTTATGCAAATGATAACGTTATATCAAACATAAACAAGCAAACATACTTATTACATATCAGACGCAAACTATTACCATTGCTAAATTAACTCTCAAGCTCAATCATAACAATACTGATTAATAGTGCATCATTTACACATAACATATTTGAATACGTTTCAATTTGAGAGTGAAGTCCGAAAACTCATTACTACTCTAGTGAACTCAAACAATCAACATTGCCAAACCAAGCACTAGTTCAATTACCATTTCCCATTTCCCACTTCACTAGTAAAGTTCAGTTTTTTACTCCAACTACAATCTTCAAATTTTAAAACCAAACCCATAAATCCATCTGAAATTGCTATGAGCATAGTAAAGTTTTAAACTAAGCACATACAAATAAGCAAAAAGCTAGTTCGGAAGTCAGAACCTTCTTCCCATCTTTGAGATCATCACGAGTGACAATCCTCAAGCAGAACCCAACAGAGTCCTCTGAAACGGCATGTCGTTTTCCACTTCGATCTCTCTTGCTCGAAGAAGAAGAAGTCATCTTCAAGCTCCCAAAGTTTCAATCTTTCTGGGTTTTCCGCAAATATCTATAAAAGAGAAGCCCCAAAATGGGTCCTACTTAACGATCATCACCGTCCATTAAACTTTCACACGCAGTGTATTGGCACGTGAGAGTGAGCTTAAGAAACATTCATTGTTGAAACTTACCCAAAATAGAAAGAGTGAAAGAAAGGGGTGGGCTGATGTGAACTAGGTTCATTTTTTTCCCTTGTAAATTTTCGTGGGACTCACCAGGACAAAACACCTCCTCCTTGTTTGTGTGGTTGTCCGTGTCGTATTCACCGTAAACACAGTTCACACGAAAATCTTCGGAAAAAGAGCTTGTTTTGGATGGTTTCTCGGATGAACCAGGTTCAACTTGAACTTAGATTCACAACCACACAAAAGAATGGAGGGACGTTTGTAAATAGTAGGCTCCACGAGTAATTACAAGCGAAAAAAATTGGGTTCACCATGAACCCAGTTCACACCAGCCTTACCCACTTGTTTTGGAAGTAAACAGGTCAATCATCACAAGGTTGATGAATGAAGTCTATTTTCAAAAGGGGTCTATCATTCTTCTGGATGAGAAGAAAGCTTCATAGAACTTCAATATTTACATTAATAGCAACAGTTCATCTGGACTTAATCTTTTTAGGATGAGGTACTTAACAATTGTTCTCAAATCAGACCTCAGAAGAGTATATGTTCAATGCAAAAATATCTCCCGCGGAGAAATCCTTCCGCGAAGCAGTCTCTTTTATTGGCCTCAGATAGTTTGACCGTAGGTATCGGTTTATTCTGTATGTGCTTCGTATGCTGGCATGCCACCGTTCTTCAACGGAATATAGAATGTAAAGCCGTCTGACTTCTTGATAAGAGATTAAGATAATGAGAGCACCAACCTTGTCTGAATAGGTCTTTCTCGCCTAGTAACCGAGGAATTTTGATATGTGTCTCTCGCAGAGCCTTCAAAATCGATACCTCACACTCCCTTATCAGTGCAAAGCAGAGCAATCTCTCTGACGATGTGTTGAGAACACTGCTTCCTTTGGATATCCAAACTCTCACTCGATAGGTGACAAGCCCTTCAATCGTCCAGTCGCAATTACTTCCTTCTGATCGCAATACTCTCACTCGATAGGTGACAAGCACTTTGATCTGCTGGTTGCAAAGAAGATAGAATCTCTTGACGAGATGTCTGTCTATGTATACTTGCGTATAGCAAATGTATGTATTTGATCGGGGACCTCTTCCACAAATCTCTTACTGTCCTTATATAATGCTCAGTAGTCTTTCAATTACTTTGAACTTCTTATGCTCTTGCTCTTTGAATCTCAATATAACTCTGACACCAGCATACGGGTTTCAATCCTTATAGAACTCCAACGCTATCACAACTCCTTTATTTAAGAAACCTATCTGAAATAGAAAAGGCATGATAGACATCCAAGCCGCATGGAATCAGCTAATTCATGAATTTCAGTTATATTCGAACTCTATTTCTTGTACTTGGCCGCTCGCCAAGCTCTTATAAAGTATGGGCCACTCGCCAAGACTTCAGTCATTCAAGCCCAATATGAAATATTTATTTCAGGCCCAAACATTGCCCCTCAAGTCTTGAACTTGAATTACTCATGCAAGCGAAAAGACTTGAATATTACCCGACTGACGCGCTGTTAAACCAAACGGTAACATAACACCCAAGTGCCACGCTACACAACTCCTCTAAAAAGTTGCATCACTCGACTGACGTAATATAAAAGCACCAGTCCACATCAACAAAATCGCATGCCCCAACGAGACCTTCTCACTTGCCTTGATCCTGCACTTTTAACCTTCTCAATCAAAAGCTAAGACCTTTCATTCCCACCGCCGTCCATCTTTTCCGACCTAGAAAATGTCTCCACGTAAAGATATCTCCATCCTTTACTTAAACCGTAACACCGAGAAATTTTCGAGACATCTCAAGACTGTCGCTAGACAACAGAACCCAGAAGCAATTGTCTCTCTAACCATAGACCCAAACCAAGGTACTGGTCTACTTGGTCCCTTTCTGTATGTTCCAATCAATCCAGAGCTTTTCGATATCCTCCGCCATCCCATCTGCAATTCATCCCTAATAGTCTAAGAAAACCCCAGGGCAGACCCAAAGGAATGGACCAGCAAAGATACCATTTGCCTAATTGGGAGATGGCCACACCCAAACGCAGAGGACCTCGCTTGGTACCGGCACCGTCGCGGACAAGATATCAATCGGTGGGAAACAATTGGAATCACTTAACTCATCGACTTGTGCTTTTCTTTCCCAGCTGGTGGTAACAGAGCACCGTTCGCCACAGCCATGTGCTTTTGAGATTGCACCGCCAACTGCTTCTGTCTTCCCTGTGGTGATGTGAGCATTACAATCTTTGACTTATACACCATCTTTGGAGTTCCAGCATTTGCAGACTCCTGGTCGCTCAACTAACACAATGGAACACCAGTTCAAGCCTCCCTCAATCGTCCTTCCTCCTACTCTTCCTGGGTTAAACATTTTGCACAGGAGGAGAAAGACACAGATCAAGGAGGCATAACCTTTTTGGAATACTGGCTATCAAATTACATCTTCTGTCCATCTTCTACAAAGGTCAACAGATGCTGGACCAACCTTGCCGAACGCCTCTTCAATCGTGAACAACTGGGTTTGGTTGAGTCCGTTCTCGCCTACATCTACTATGGTCTGAGGTGAGTCGTCATTTCAAAGCTCGACCTTAATCAACCAGGGCCGCTCTGGGTGGTGGAGCTCTGGTCGCGGATGTACTTCCCCTTTTTCTGCCCTACAACACCTCCTGTCTTTGAAGATCAGAAGTTGTTGGGCCAAACGTTGGTATCTACACCAACTAGGACTAGAGTATGGTCTTATCTAACTTGCTTCAACCACCTCTGCATGCATAAAGACTTTCCAACCGCAGCAGCTGAAGTAATTTTGAATCGTCGCCATCCTGGCCTCCTCGCCAGAGCAAAATGCTCTTGCGAGGAACTTCTTCCTTCAGTGTAACACTTGCAAGGACCTGCCAGTCCCAAATTCAGCGAGCTCCGGATATGAGCTCTATGCCCCAAACCACTTCATAAGACAGCTTGGGCTCACTCAAGATGCTCTTATGCCCCTCACCTGTTCTGCAAACAAGTATACTCTCTGGCGAGGAACAAATCACCCTACAATAGCAGAGGTGCAACATGAACACTTTGGCTTCCCAACAGTAATACTTCCCATCATAACAAAGCCACTAGTGATTTCTCAATCGGTCACCGAGTCATACCAAGCCTGGCGCTCCCAACTTTGGGAAGGTATATGACACAAGGGACCGCTTGCACACTTTTCCACTATCTTCTATGATTTTGGCAAGAGATTTCTAAATGAAGAAGACTCGGCTGTTATTAAGAAGTCTTACAAGAACATAAGTACTACTTCATGACCACATGTATACTTCTTACATCCAAAGAATGCCACATGTATTAGCAAGTTCTTTATATTGTATCTGATTAACCTTTCTCCTTAAAAACAGCACGCCCTTGAGCCATACGTGACCGTTGCCTTGCAATCATTCAAGAAGAAGATGTCACATCCTTCTAGGCAATCAGTAAGTGTTACAATTTATTCACCCAGAATGGACTGTATGATTTTGTCACTGGTCTGTAACTAACCCAAACTTTTGATAGTCTCAGAAACACAAGAAGATCCACTTCAGGCCTGAAGAGCCTCTTAGTGACATCTGGTTGGTTACAGAGATCACGAGCAGGGACAAACAAGCAAAGCTTCAAGCTCAAGTTTTCCATGCCAGTTTTTATCAAAGGAGTGAAAAATCCTTCGGGGCAAGCGCCTGCTCAGCATTGGTTTTCACCATTGCACACTGGCTATGTGCAAATCCAAACAGCATGCCCACGGTCTCCGAGTTTGATAACCTTCTGATCCAAAGTTCCTCAGAGTGGCAAAAACTATGCAAGGACGAGGCCCTCACAAGCTCTTACCCAGATCAACATTTTGATCTTGAGGTTATTTCGAAGGCTGACATCAGATCATTGGAGTTCTCATCTGATGACTCCTTCATTGGGTATTTTAACCCAGAGAAGTTTACAGCCCTGAATGATCTTGCATCTTTTGATATGTCGTGGGAGCAAATCAGCAAGAGCCACAAGCTTCAAGTATATATAGTGAGTTGGAATGATCACTTCTTCGTCCTCAAAGCTGAAGATGAAGCCTATTATATTATTGACTCACTGGGAGAAAGGCTCTTCGAATGATGTTGTAAAGCCTACATTTTGAAGTTCGATGATTCCAGCATCATATATGGAACTGAGGATCATGACACAGGACATGAAGTCATCAACAACGACAAAGAGTGTTGTAAGGACTTCATAGGCCAATTTCTGGCTGGAATCAATCGAACAGAACTTGAGGAAGAAGAGAAGAACAAGCCTGTTGATATATCCATTCTATTCCGGCGCTTGCAGATTGAGTTCCAATCCTGCTTCATTCCTTTCTCTTCTGGCGAGGGCACAAGCACTCAAAATGACCAAGTCATTTCAGAGTAAGAGCAACAAATCTCCTTCTCGCCAGAGCTTTCAGTTGCCAAACCACAGTCATTGGTTGAGGTCAATCCAGAACAACAGGACCAAATTCCCTCCTCGCCAAAGCATAAGCTCCAAGAGACTAAAGAAACACAGTTATTGTTCCCCGTCTAAGTAAGAATTTATCTACTTACTTTGTTCTGTATTTTATTATCTTTTAACTGGTCCTGACAACTTATATTATTATTTTTTAGCCCAAAAACATTCCTTTGGACACCAATGAGATGACTCTTGCTTTACCCACAAGTCCAAAAGAACACATGAGCTCGCCAGGCTAGTCTTTCGAACTTCCTGTAATGGCCGCCATGGATCAGCCTGCTAGTTCACTATGTGTTAATGATGAAGACCCTGAACCTTTAATCAAAGAAACTACTGCACTGTCTTCATCGCAAGGAGCTCCCTCTCAGGCACTCAAAACACAAGAAGCAGCAATAAAGTTGCAAGAACTTTATAGCAAACTGAGTACACTGAGCTCTCCTTCTGCAATCAAAATTGCCCTTCAGAACATTCTCTCTGGCAACCTGAACTCTCCTCAGGACATTCGACACGTTTGCGAACAGGTCCGGGAACTAAAGGCTATTGCCCCTGCAGAACTTACTCAACATATTTCTGACCTAGAGGAGAAATTATACCAACTCTTGAGCCAAAGTGAAGCATACCAACACTTGACACTTGAATCAGACTGTAAACAAGAAGCAGTGGAAACATTGGTCCGCCAAGCTCAAGAAGAGAAGAAACGAATGCAGGTCATCTTGAAGGACATGTCTACTTATGAAGAAGCTCTAGCAGCCAAAAGGCTAGACTAGCTATCCTTAAAGCTAAAGTGGCTGCCCTCGAAGCTGAAGTAGACAGTATGGTTGCTGATACCTCCAAAGACCAAGCCACTGTATGCCAACTCATGAGTGAAGGAGAGAGCCAAGCACAACTATTACATGAAGCAACAGAAAATGCTGCAGGCACTCTACAAACACTCAAAAATGCATGGCTGGCTCTTGAATATGCCAAGGTATCCATGAGGGGACGTACTCTCCTATTAGAGTCATTGGGCTTTCAATTTTAAGCCCATTTTTGTTTGTTCCAAAACTTCTTTAAATATTTATTTGTTTAATCCAAATTTTGGAAACAAAGTGTGAATTGGGCCCGATAGGAAGACTGGGCCTCAGAATTAAGCCTTTTCAAAACTCGTTCAAACGGAACTAGCCTCATTTATAAACTCTAACCGCTCGCTTGCTCTAATTATCCAACATTAAATGGAATTTAATTCCATGCTTGGAATCCGTATCGCGTCAAACAATCCAATCTTCGAAATACGTTTTACCTACCCCAAAAATCTTTCATTCATCATGCTCTCCTTTGGGAGTAGATAAACCGTGACTTGGCCCAATTCCAATTAGACGCGTGTCCTCTATTAACGGTGCAATTACTCTCGTGAAGCCTTACCGCTGTGACACCTTTCTATAAAAGGTTTCTTCTTCCTTGTATTGTGAACAACCTTCCAAACTTCCTTGCGAGAATGAACTCCCCTTTTATGTTTTTTCTCTGGTTCTCCTACCTAAAGAAACCTCCAGATAAAAGCTTCCATGTCGTATTCTTTAGATAACAATATCCACGTCCAAACCTGGACTAGATATCAATATCTACGTCCAGGCGTTGCCTTGGTTGACCTAACTTATGCTTCCATAAGAAGGGAAAGCCACAATCCCGAGGTTGAAAACCTCTCGTCTTCCTCCTGTGCACTCGCTCAGTTTCAATATGCATGGAGGCTACAACCCCTATGTACATGGCTGCACAGAAGGGGAAAGACAGGGACTTCAACCGGGGAAAAATGCAACAAACGCCAAGTCTAGTGTAAAGGGTCTTTTGATCTGATGAACTAGCTTCCTTAGCATTTCAAATCCTCTCCATCTCACCACTTGAGGTCGCATTCTCTTTTCAATGTGTACATATTTGATACATGGACCCAAGGGATGGAATATCAACTGTCTGAGAATAAAGGATTTGGAAAAACAAACTGTACTTTATATTTCTGTTCTGTTGCCGATTTGTAGTTTGTTTCTCTTATGGTATCAGAGCTTGAGGCCGCAAAGCCTCTGTATTCTTCTAAATGATGAATGTAATATTTTCGTTTGAAGCAAAGAGTTCCTTTTATAAATTTATATTGATAAACTCAGATATAGTTTGTACATCACTTTGGCCACAGTAATTGGCTAACATGAACTCTCTTGACTTAGAAGAAATACAAAAAGTAAAATTTTGGCCTCCAATATAGGCCCTAACTAAGATCTAGCCTCAAGTATAGGCTGCTATGATGTACATACTCTCTGTGTGTTGCCCCTACAGTCTACTCATGCGAGTGAAATGGGATGAACATGAATAAACTGGATTAAGCCACAGTTGGGGGATCTTCATACTCCCAGACCGGTTGTATTAATTTCTTAAGGAAACGATCATTTATAGGGTTAGCATGTATAGTGCCATCTCGATCTCGTAATCGAACTGCTCATTTACCCAAAAGTCGATCGATGATGTATGGTCCTTCCCGTTTTTCTGACCATTTTCCTTGTCCTTCAGTCTTCTCACCAACAGGCAAAATGACTCGCCAGATCAGTTCTCCTTCTGCAAAACTCAAGCTCCTAGTACATCGGTCATAGGCACCAGTCACCTTTTTTTTTTCAGCACATAGACTATCATAAACTTGTATTCTTTGTTTATCCAAGTCTTCATGCTCTTGCCACATTGCTTGTACATAATCTTCATTGATCAGGCTATGTTGTTCTATCACCCGTAAAGATTGAACGTTAATTTCTAGAGGCAAAACCGCATCATGGCCGAACATTAATGCATAAGGAGTGGTACCTGTGGGTGTCCTTTTACTTGTTCTATAAGCCCATAGGGTATTGAACAATTCTTCATGCCATAATCTGGCATTGCTCGCAAGCATCATTTTGAGGATATGGATAATGATATTGTTTCTTGCTTCAGCTTGACCATTAGATTGGGCATAGTATGGAGAAGAATGTAGAAAATGTATTCTAAAATCCTTCATAAGCTCGTCTACATCTCCAGATATGAATGCAGCCCCACGGTCTGAAACAAAACTCTCAGGAATGCTAAACCTATAAATGATGTCTTCAAATAAGAACTGGCGGATGGCCTTTGCCGATGATACCCTGAGAGGTCGAGGTTTAACCCATTTTGTGAAGAAATCAGTAGCTACTATGATGAATTTGTGCCCCTCAGATGAATGAGGATGAATCATTCCAATTAATTCCAAAGCCTATCCTCGAGCTGGCAAATGCTTGATTATAGGCTGTAATGGTATTCAGAGCATATGGCTAATTGGACCATGTTTCTGGCATTCTTCACAACCCTTAGCAAATGTGATGCAATCTCTGAGCATTCCTGGCCAATAAAAACCATGTCTTTGTATTAACCACCTCATCTTAGGACTGGCCTGATATGCCCATGCTATCCCAAGATGGACTTCCCTCATTAATCGTTTTGCTTCACGTCTAAAGACACAATGGAAGAGTATGTCTTCCTCTCCTATTCTATACAACTCATCATCCTTGAGTATGTAGTTATGAGCTAAAAAATGAATCCATTTCTCTACCGGATTATTAGGATTCTGGAGATAGGAAATAATATCCTGTCTCCAATCCACATCAATGTGATCAAGTGTAGCAACGTACCACTCATTTTTATCTTCTTGGCGAGCAAAGAAAGATGGAAGGGTCATTCGTTCGACTTTTAATATACGTTCACGTACTCCATCTTGCAAGCTCACCCTTGTTGCTAGTTGAGCCAACTCGTTTGCTGCATAATTCCTCTCGCGAGGGATGTAGCTCAACCCCACCTCAGTAAACAGCTTGAGTAAGTCACAGGCTTGCTTAGCGTATGGTTTTAGAATTGGTCCAGCCTTATACTTGGTTTCAAGTTGTCGGATCACTAGTTGGGAATCTCCAAATACATGCGCATCTGTGATCTCTATATCTAATAGAAGTTCCAATTCAATGATTAAAGCTTCATATTCTGCTTGATTATTTGTGCATCTGAAGTCCAACCTGAAAGAATAAGAAAAAGTTTGGCCGCATGGAGAGACTAATGCTACTCCTGCCCCAACCATAATACTCGTACTTGACCCATCAAAGTATAAACACCAAGGGGCAAAATAGATATGAGCAAGGTCCAGTTCTGGCCCCTCATGAACATCCTCCATTATGGGCCAGAAAGTCAGCCACTACTTGGCCTTTAACCACTTTCTGGGAAACGTATTGCAAAGAAAATTTTGACAAAGCCAGAATCCACTTCCCAATTCGTCTCCGGAGAATGGGTCTGGACAACATATACTTCACCAAATCTGTTTGTGCTATAACGCACGTGGTGAAGGAAAGCATGTAATGCCTCAATTTGCATCCTGAGAAATACAGAGCCAGGCACAATCTTTCCATTGGAGAGTATCTCGTTTCACACTCATTCAAAGTACGACTCAGATAGAAAATAGCATGTTCGGTTCCTGATATGTCGTCCTGAGCTAATAAACTCTCAATAGAAAGGTCAGTAGCTGAGATATACAGCTTAAGAGGAACCCCTGGCCTTGGAGGAACCAAGACTGACGGGCTCATCAAATACGCTTTGATGGTCTCAAATGCCTCTTGATGGATATGCTCTCATACAAAGTCTTTTTGATTCTAAACCTTGAGCAACGTTGAGAATTGTTGTGTCTTCCCAGCAGCATTGGCAATGAACCGTCGTAAGAAATTGATCTTCCCTAATAAACACTGTAGTTCCTTCTTACTCTTTGGTGGGATTGCACTAAGAACCGCTTGTTTCTTGTCGTCCGGTATCTCAATCCCACGCTGATGAACCAAAAACCTCAGGAAGTCTCCTGCTTGTACTCCAAATACACATTTAGTTGGATTCATCTTCAGTTGATGTTGCCTCATTCTGAAAAACACTTGCCGCAAGTCTTCAATATGATCATTTCTGCACATTTTAACTACTACATCATCTATATAGACTTCCATGGTCTTACCAATAAGATCATGGAAGATTAAATTCATTGCTTGTTGGTAGGTTGCCTCTGCATTCTTGAGTCCAAATGGCATGTCCACGTACTCAAATACTCCTGCAAATCCTGGGCACTGAAACGCAGTCTTATGTCTATCTAATTCTGCCACTGAAATCTAATGGTAACCAGCAGTTCCATCCATGAATGTTAACATCTCATGACGAGCCACTGAGTCCACCAACAAATCCGCTATTGGCATTGAGTATGCATCTTTTGGAGTTGCATTATTCAAGTCTCTATAGTCAACACACACTCGCATTTTTCAATTCTTTTTCTTGACTGGGACTACGTTGGATAACCACTCATTATACTTGGCTACTCGTATGATCCCTGACTTGAGCATCTTCTCGACCTCTTCCTTGACTAGAATTGTTGTTTCTGTGTTCATCCGACTCATCTCTTGTTTCACGGGCTTCTTTCCCTCTATGATGGGTAAGTTGTGACAAACCAAGTCTGGTGATACTTTTCTGCAAAGCAATCAACATATTCACGTAGCAACTCAATGAGTTTTAGTCGTTCTTCAGGCTCTAGGAAGATACTAATGACCACAGAGATTGGCTATTCATTTGTCCCAAGATTGATCTTTTCAATGAGATCTTTGACTTTGGGAGGTAAATCATCTAAAGCTGCTGGAGCTAATTTAATTTCTTCCTCCTCTTTGAAGTCGTTCAGAACATCCTGATCCACATATTCCAATACTGCTATCATTAGAACCTTCTTGTAGGCTTGACTCTCAAACAGAAAATTATGAAAGCGTTCGTGTAAAGAGTAACAAGCCTCGGTCTCTATGCTTGATAGAGACCTCGTCATTGAGAATGTTTGGATGGTATCTCAATGGTGTAGGGTCTGCTATGGTCATGATTGACATGAATTATACCCCACTGAGCTAGTTCAGAGGCCGTAACACCAACTGGGCGGCCTTTGTTATCAACGTCACATACCTCCAATGACCTAAGGTCACTGTGGTAATAACTGGCTTCCAAAGAGTTAGCAGAAACGAAATATGGACGAGGATCAACATTTCTGCCTCACCTGACTCCATATTCCAAAGCAACATCTGCTAATGGAGGGACGAAGGTACACAATAACTCCTGTGAATCCAGTCACGTCCTAGAATTGCACTGTATGGAGCTGTGCACTCTGCTACAAAGAACGTGTATGTACCAGTGGCTGGACCGATGTGTACCTGCAAGAAAACAATGCCCAAAGTCTTAGAAATACTACCCTGAAAGTTTCTTACGTTGAGTGTGGTTTCTTGGATAGCAAACTTGTGAACGCCTAATAAGACCATTGCTTTGACTGTGATGATATTTACCGCTGCCCCTGAGTCCACTAAGAGTTTGTTGACTTGTATTCCCTGGACACTCCCTGTAACATATAACGACCACATGTGCATGGCCATGTCTACAGTAGGCTTGGCGAACATCATCTGTCCCTTTGTTGATAATGAATCAGTCTTTGGTGTATTGACGAGTGCTAAATTATCTTTCAATCTTGGTTCATCTTCTGGCACTACCAAGTTGTTGACGCTTCCGCTTGTGATCGATTCATCCATCAATGTTGGTGGAGGTAAAGCATATTTGAAGGACAGAACAAACACCATGTTAACAGTGGTATCCTCCTCCTCGACGTATTCTTAAGCTTCTTCATCTTCACCTTCACCGTAGTCCAACAACTGCTCATCATCCTCACAGTTGTTACCCTCAGCCTGCTGTTCCTCGGGGTCCAGAGTTGTTGTGACCTCGAGAGAAGAAACCTGTTGCAATTTATCCTCTGGAATATGATCTATGGCTGCTGGCATGAGTAGTGCTGGATCTTGCTCCTTGGGACGAGAAACTGGTTGTTGGACCTTATTATGTTCTTCTATAATTAAAGGTCTCGGTCTCCATTGCAAGACCTTGGTCTTGCTTGGAGTGTTTGGCTTCTGGATGTGTTTCCCCTCCTTTGGAGGTGTATGCAGCCCCATTGTTTCCATTGTTTCATCCTCAAAAGTGAGATGTCTTCTCACTGGCCTTCGTTTCATGACTTCACGATGATCCTCAAGAATAGGTTCGGGATGTTTTCCTCTAGACCCTAACTCTGGGTTATGGTCAAAGACACCTGGACGTTGTGCTCTCACTTTGGGCACGCGAGACTTTTTTTCGAAAACCACTAAGGGGTTTGCTGCAAGGGCATTCATTCGCCTTTGCAGCGTTTCTGGAGAACACACCAGTTCTTCTTCTTTGAGCAGACCTGCTTCATAAGCCTCTAATGCTCTCTTGGCTTCTCCAAAGCGTCTTTGAAGATTTCTTCTTCTACTTGGAGTCACCTCTATAGTCTTTCCTTCCTCCCTCACGTACCATACGTTCTCCTTTGTGATATTTCTTGAAGCTGGAGGAACATACGGCCTGGCGAGCGTGTCAGCAACTTCTGATTCAGATTTCTTGGATTCACTGACCTTTTCTATTGCTCGCGAGAGCTTGGGAGATGGGGAATCCCTTTGTCTTGCTCCTTAGGGTTGATGATCTGTTTGTGAAAATAACTCTGGGAAGAACTTAGCTGCCTCAGCTAATTCTTCATAAGAAATCTTCAACCCGCTTCTGAGTTTACAATGAGCACAAAGGGCTACTGGCGACTCTGCTTTTGGGTCCACTTTCTCTTTTCCTTTAACTGATTTCATCGTTTGCTTGCTTGATGGACTCTCGCCAGTAGTTTGATGATTGTTGGTCTGCTTACGTTTGTTTGATTTGTCTTGTGTTAGCTCCAACATTCCAACCGTCAATGACATGTCGGTCGCCAAGCTTGGCGAGGGCTCTTGGTCTATCATTATTCTCCCTCGTCAATCCACTGCTGTATCCTGAATTTCAAATCACGACAAGTACTCGTGGAATGGTGACCCCATCTGTGATGGTATCGATAGTAGAGTAGACCCCTGATATCCTCAAGATGTGGGTCCGGAGTTCTCCAATTATCAGGAACTGTTGCTATCCCTGTTAGGATTAGCTCTTCAAATATTTCCTCTCGCTTAGACGCATCGTAAGTAATCTCAGTCCGCTTAGGCCGGACAAATGCTATATTGCGTCTAGGCCTCCTCCTTGACCTCTTCCTTTAATAGGTTGATTCAAATTTATTGCAGTTGGAAGAAATGTCGATGAAATGAAATGGTGTGTCGGGAGGAGGTGATTTCCTATGAGGGTAACGTGGATGCTATTCTACCACTCCCTTGTAGTTGATTTCAATCACTTCCCAGTTGATCAACCCTTGAATCTTATCTCTCAAGGTCGAACACTTTGTTGTTTGATGGCCAAACTGGTTATGAAATCTGCAGAAATGTTGAGCCGAACCTTCATACCGTAATTGCCCGAGTTCAAATACCGGGTAATAACGGATCAAGCCCATGTCCCGTACGTAGCCTATCGAGAATCTCCTCCAACTTGTCACAGTTGAAAGCATAGGCTAAAAAGACAGATTGATTCCAGTCTTCCACACCTCCAATGCAACTATCGGGTGATGACCACTCGACGTCAATCATATTAACGTGAGGCAGTGTGAAGGGTTTAGAATCAACTAATATTGCTGTCTTGGATGCTCCCTCTAGCTCTAATCTTTCTTCATTGATCCATTTCTAGATCTGGTTTTTGAGCTTGATGCAGTCATTTGTAATGTGGTTCCATGCTCCATGAAACTTGCATTATTTTTTTACCTTTTAACTGCTCAGCTGTAGGGAGAGGTCCAAAATCTATTTTGACAGCCCGCATGCTATATAGCTCGTCCAAGATCTCATGAGCCATATTGGCGTCATAAGTGTATGTTTCGAATTCTGGCTTAATAAAAGCCACTGTCGAAAGCTTGATAGGACCCTTATTCTTCTGAAGTTTACGAGGCTTTAGAACTTTGTTTGTCGATAAATCCACATCTCCCACTTGCTCGCCATCAAAGTCCGACTCTTGGTCGCCTATATCTTCTATATAAGCCACAGTTTTTGGCTTTGGTCTGTCATAAGACTTAGCATTGTACGTTCCCTTAGACGCATTCCTTCTATTATCTCTTTCTTGCATGGTACTGTAAGCTTTAGTTACAACCATGATAAGCTCATTTAAAGAAAAATACTTGCTATTTAAGAACAGTTGGTGGTACGTGTCCTCCAAATCATTCTTGGCCATTTCTACCACCTCTTCTTTACCGAGTGGAGTCTTGCATAGATTATGCTCTGACCGGAAACGGTGTAGGAAAGTGACTGGACTTTCTGTCGCCGATTGGCTCAAGGAAGCCAGATTTCCAACACTAGTTTCAAGTCTTGCCGTTCCAAAGTGGTCTATGAATAAAGCCTCTATATCCTTCCACTCACTGACCGAACCCTTATCTAATCCCGTATACCATACGAGGGTCGATCTTGACAAGGATGATCCAAAGACTCTCAATTTGAGTCCCTCGTTATCGGCAAACTGCTCCAATTGCAGGGTGAAGTAAGCTAAGTGTGTTGTCGCATTAGAATCATCGTCACCAAAGAAAGTCTGGAAGGTCTGATGCCGGTAGAACTTTGGCCATTGCCAAGCATCAGGATCACCCTTCTGCAAAGGAGGAAACGGTGTCTCATATGTATCATACATCTTGACCAGATGTATGTCGCAATTGTTTAGGAAACTATTCAACCGTTGCTCCCAAGCAGGAGAGAAAGACTCCGCTTGTCTAGTCTTTTTTGCTAAGTCAGATACGGATTTAGTTAGAAACGCTATGTCCCTGTCTGTTCTTTGAGACAGTGTCGCCGCATGTCGGCGGTATTCATCCAAACTTATTCCCAAGTGTTGTATGATATCTATCCGTAGTTTATCCTGACCTTCCACGAGACTTGTTACTTGGGCTCCCATAGCCTCTCTCTCCTCCTAATCTCTATTGAATTCTACCAGTATTGATTGGATTTCGGCTAACGCCGTGTCTATTAAGTTGCTTTGGGTAGTTAGAAGAGTTGCATGTCGCTCAATTCTTTCATCGAGAGTCGCATAGTAACTAGTCTGGTGATTGTCGCACCTAGCCGCATAAGCTAGGTACTTTGGTAACGTAAGTTCCACTATCTCTGTTTCACTTAAAGACTTAAACGACATAATGTTAAATTCTTTAGCAAAGATGGTGTCAACCGCTTGATCACTCAATGAACGACACCGAGTAGATGTATGTTCACGGTAAGCCGATTGTGGGTGCTTGCGACACTGAGGATAATTCCTTCGGTAAGGATCCCCTATTGTCACTTAGAGACACAAAGATCTCCCACTGGGCGTACCAAAATGTTCGATGCAAAAATATCTCCCGCAGAGAGATCCTTCCGCGAAGCAGTCTCTTTTATTGGCCTCGGATAGTTTGACCGCAGGTATCGGTTTATCCTGTATGTGCTTCGTATGCTGGCGTGCCACCATTCTTCAACGGAATATAGAATGTAAAGCCGCATGACTTCTTGATAAGCGATTAAGACAAGGAGAGCACTAACCCTGTTTGAATAGGTCCTTCTCGCCTAGTAACCTAGGACTTTTGATATGTGTCTCTCGTAGAGCCTTCGAAATCGATACCTTACACTCCCTTATCAATGCAAAGCAAATCAATCTCTCTGACGATGTGTTGAGAACACTGCTTCCTTTGGATATCCAAACTCTCGCTCGATGGGTGACAAGCTCTTCAATCGTCTAGTCGCAATTGCTTCCTTCTGATCGCAATACTCTCATTCGATAGGTGACAAACACTTTGATCTGCTGGTTGTAAAGAAGATAGAATCTCTTGACGAGATGTCTGTCTAAGTGTACTTGCGTATAGCAAATGTATGTATTTGATCGGGGACCTCTTCCACAAAGCTCTTACTGTCCTTATATAATGCTCAGTAGTCTTTCAATTACTTTGAACTTCTTATGCTCTTGCTCTTTGAATCTCAATATAACTCTGACATCAGCATACGAGTTTCAATCCTTATAGAACTCCAACGCTATCACAACTCCTTTATTAAAGAAACCTATCTGAAATAGAAAAGGCATGATAGACATCCAAGCCGCATGGAATTAGCTAATTCATGAATTTCAGTTCTATTCGAACTCTATTTCTTATACTTGGCCGCTCGCCAAGCTCTTATAAAATATGAGCCGCTCGCCAAAACTTCAGCCATCTTGAGCCGCTCGCTAAAACTTCAGTCATTCAAGCCCAATATGAAATATTTATTTCAGGCCCAAACAGTATGTACTGAAACTAAGGCCGATGATCACTTGCTTCGAAACTTCATGTTTTGGATCGTAGTATAGAAACTCTGCACTTCCGTTCCTCTATCACCTCTAACATTATGAAGTCACCTGTCTTGCCGAAAGGATTTCCAACCAGCATCGGACATTACTGCTTGCGTTCTTCCATTGCTCATCGCATAAGTGATGCATTGAACGGTCCAAGTCCTGTCTCCTAGAGCATTCTGTAAGGTCAAGTCGCACTAAGTGCCATCTTTGCAGAAATGCTCCATTGCGAAATGTGCATTTATGAACTGCAAATATAAGAAAACAAATAGGTTAGTAATGACTTTAATTATTTATGCAAATCTTCCTTGAGGGAGCGCATTGCACACAAACTAGTTATTATCTCTCTTGTATGAGAAACACTTACCACACGAGCGCCTAATGATGCAGCTACTATGTGAACAGAAAGACATGGCTTGTCAGATATGAAGCTGCTCACTGGGGAACGATTATTCTCGTGTTCGTCAGCAGAGGATTTTGGGGAATTGGAAAAAGGCAGCTTCACCTCATTATCTCTTTTCTTTTCTGTCTGTGTCTGTGTCTGTGTCTGCTGACATTAGCTCCTGTATTATTCCCACAAGTTATTCATCATCATCTTGTCCATTACACATTCTCAGAGGAAAAATCCCACTAAAACTATAAACGTGAACTAACAGAAACAAGCAACTAATATACATACCTCCTCCACGAATGGGGTAATCTACTTCCATATCAGATCTAGCTTCAGCTTCAACTAGCGTTTCTTCCCTTTTCGGGCTGCTGACATTAGCTCCTGTATCATTCCCACAAGTTATTCAACGCAATGTTATCCATTACACATATCCAAAATAATAAATCCCACAAAAGCTATAAACGGTAACCATCAGCGGAGGATCTAGGGGAAATGGAAGTGGGTCTAGCTTCAGGTTCGGATCCAGCTTCAGCTTCAACTCCTATTTTCTGTCTGCTGACAATAGCTCCTGTATCATTCCCACGAGTTATTACACATTTCTAAAAGAAAAATCCCGCAAAAGCTTTAAACGCGAACCAATAGAAAGACAACAATATTACCACACATACATACCTCCTCCACGAAAAGGGTATTCTACTTCCATATCGTCCCAACTAAAAATGCGTACAAGAAAATGAGCAGGTTCTTCTCCAGAGCTGAAGGTCGCCAAATCGCCTTGGTCTAGTAAGTAAACGCTAGCAAACTCTTCCCATCCCTTCTCTAACCACATTCGGTCACGACGATGTGAAGTTCTCAATTCAATTTTCCAGGGCTCTTCACAATTTGAAACCTTGAGAAATATATGATCTGCCAACTCATCTCCATACTTCCTCACAGCCAACGGTGGAAGTTCCTATACATCAAACCAGAAAGTCAGAAACTAAATTTACCAAATCAATCCTCAACCTCCATCCAACTCTTAAGTATACTCCACTAACTCTTAGCCACAAATTTTACAGCTATGTCAAAACAAGTCTCCAAACTCATTAGCACATATAATCCAAATAGGCCTAGCCAAAAAAACTGAGCTCAAGTGAACTCAAAACAATCAACATTCCCAAACCATATAACCCTTTTCCCACTTCACTAATCACTACTAGACTTCAAATATCAAAACCAAACATACAATTCAATCATAACATACTATAAACTTAGTTAAGTTTTCAACTTTAAACCTATCAAAATGTTCATCAACTCCAAACACAAAGCTTTAACAAAACAAAAACACTAGTTCAGAACCTTCGGGAATCTTTGAGATCTTCACGAGTGAGAATCCTCAAGCAGAACCCAACAGACTCCTCTGAAACGGCACGTCTTTTTCTACAAGAAGAAGCCATCTCCAAGCTCTCCAAAGTTTCAATCTTTCTGGGTTTCTCTGTATTAAAAACAAACAAAGCCCAAAAAAAAACCAAACCAATCCTCACCGTCCATTTATGTAACACGTGTGAGATTGAACCAAGAAAAGCATAAGACTTTGGAGAAGCTCCAAATACCCAACTGTCGATCAATGAGAGTTGGTTGTTTCTTCATCATCTCTATCAGCTTCTCTGGTTATTAGCCCTAAATCTCAATTCAAACCTCTTCGCCGATCTCTGTGTTTCTGATCATAAAGGTACTACTAATTTTTCAAAGTCTCAAGCTTTATTTTAGCGATCAAGTTTTCAGCTTTTGTCTGATTTGAGCTGATATTCTATTGGTTGATCTCATGATTTGTGTGCCCTAATTAGGAGATTTTTAATGTTTAGAGGTGTTTAGATACTGTGTAGCTGAATTGGGTTTGCAAGATTTGAGCTTTTTGGAATTTTGGTTTAGCTGTTGGTGCATTATAGCTATTGTGGTTTTTTATGTATTATGAAGTGTGAGGTTTAAGTAGGTTTTGTATGATTTGTGAACTAAGAAGTAAGAACAAATGCATGCTGTCTATTTCGTAGTTCGCTTTGTTTCGAGTTAAAAGTTGTGGGTTTGTTGTGGCAATTGTGTTGTGCAGGTCTGTTGGGATATATTAGGAGGAAGATTGATTTTGGTCCATAGCCAGTATGGTAAGGTTTCGTGGAACAGCATACTGTTGCTCTACTATAGTTTTTATATATGATTGAATTGTGATGAAAGCTTCGTGAGATTGATTTGGAAGGGTTTCGATTTGTTGCAGAATTACATCATTGGAGCATTCAAACCATCCTGTAACATTTCAATCACATTTGCTGATGCAAAGACTCGCAAGCAGGTAATGTACTAATAAAGAATGAAACAAACCTGTTTTTCTTTGCTTCGGTTCCAAGGCCGGTAACGAATAACTCATATAGGAAAAGGAATTCCTTACTTCCGACAACAGTTTATATTATGGTTGCTTTCTTCTACATTCGGATAATGCAGTGAGTGGTGATAGTTGAATACGCTCATTTGTTTCATAGAGAATTACTACTAGATGTTTTACAACAGGGTTGATTCTTTTAACGTCCTTCACAATCTTCTGCAGGTTCCACTGAAGAGGGAATCTGGTCAAGCTGTATCAGTCCCACTTTTTCACAGTCAAGAAAACATATCAGGGAAGGTATGTTGTTTGATTGCTTTGTTTTGATTCTCCAGCATTATGGTTCAAGTTCAATTACTTAAAATTGAGTTATAATTAGTGACAATTCCTTTCTTTGATATCATATTCAGATCTCTATAGAACCAATTCAAGGAAAAAAAGTTGAACACAATGGAGTTAAGGTGGAGCTCCTCGGTCAAATAGGTATCTTTATTTGCGAGCTATATATGTGTTTCATTTTCAGTGCTTTTACAATAGGAGATCTGATGTAAAGTAAGAGTATGGTAGTCTCATTTTTTGGACGAGTATGTGGTACTGTGCACGTACTGAGAGATTTTAATTTTATGTTGCAGAGGTGTACTTTGACAGAGGCAACTTTTATGACTTTACTTCCCTCGGTGAGTGTGATTTGTTTTTTTTCTTCTTTTTCCTATTAGCTCTGGACAGGTTGTACTCATTTTCTAATAACTCTGACTTGGATACATGGTTTGGATTTTCATCCATCCCTTCCCTTAACAAAGAGAACTATAGTGGCACTTCTGCACTGTCTCTCCTTGATGTCAACCACACCTCTTCTATTTAGTGTTTCGTGAAAGATAAAAGAGCTGTTAAATCCATTTCCAAATGATTTTGTAGCATTGCTGCTGTACTCCCTGAAACCTTTTTCTAGCAAGTGCTAAGTTTTTTTTTCTGTTGTTTATAGTTCGTGAACTTGACGTTCCTGGGGACATATATGAAAGGAAGACCTATCCATTTGAGTTCTCTACAGTTGAAATGCCCTACGAGACCTACAATGGAGTCAATGTGAGGCTTAGGTAAGTCCTAAACATTTCTATTGATACTTAGTAAATCCAGACTACGAAGCATTATCACTGATTGGCTAGATAGAACATCAAACTCCTATTACATATCTGTGCCCATTACACTCTGTAAATCGATGTAACTGGATCCATTGCCAACTTTAGAATACTTGCATTGCAACTCCAATCGAAATTGTGAATAGTAAACATTTGAATATGATAGTTCATGCTCTGACATGTGCTGAATTTGCTTGTTATAGGTATGTTCTGAAAGTCACAGTTAGTCGTGGGTATGGTGGTAGCATAGTGGAATACCAAGATTTTGTGGTAATCTCTCTGTCTCTATCTAAATTTAATTTACCTCTTAATATATCTAATGAGTATATCTTTCTACTCTTATATATATTGAAGTTTTCTTGTTTTTTGGAAACCTCCTCATTGAGAATTGTTACTCATAGTTTATATTGATGTAATTTTCTGCTTCAGGTTCGCAACTATACCCCACCTCCATCTATCAACAATAGCATCAAGGTGAGTACATCTTCCTATTGTTTCTATGGTGATTATCTCAAGCAGACTATTCTCACTAAAGCATGGTCATCATTCTAATGAATGAGTGGTCAATATCTCAGCCTTAGCCTGTGATTACCATGGAAGTATGGTCATCATTTGTACTTGTGAGGGATTATAACCAGTAGGGAATTGGTGTGAACAAAGTGTTTGTCCCATTAGATTAAATCCATTTCATACATATATAGAGCAAAAATAGTGCCATTATTAGTCCTTCCATTCAGATATTTCTTATAATCTTATTGCTTTTGCAGATGGAAGTAGGAATTGAGGATTGTCTGCACATCGAATTCGAATACAACAAGAGCAAGTAAGTTAACCAAATATTTCATGTATGGCTTTTTTGTCTATTGTAGTTGAAACGTTGTATACATGCACGAGTTGGAATTTGGAAATATTAAGTTACATTGGGTTGGCTTTGATGACTCAAACTGGGTCAAGCCTTCACAGCTATGGCTTGACTGCCTGAGCTCACTTGTATGGGGTGGATAATCAGTCAGATTATATGTCTATTACTTGATAGTAACAGGTGAATATGGGCATTGACTATTTAATATGCAGGTACCACCTGAAAGATGTTATTATTGGCAAGATATATTTTCTTCTTGTAAGAATCAAGATAAAGAATATGGATCTGGAGATCAGGCGTCGAGAGTCAACAGGATCGGGGCCTAATACTCATGTTGAGACAGAGACACTTGCTAAGTTTGAATTGATGGATGGTGCTCCAGTCAGAGGTATGTTTACCAAGCTTTGGTTACCTTTTGTATGCTAACATTTACATCAGAGGGCTTCAACATGAAAAGGCTTGTGTCTTTAGTTTGTCACCAGAATTTTATGCTTAATTGAGATGATGAGGTAAGAGTTGTGTGATTGAAGTCGCTAGAAAATAGTTGATCCAATTCTAAGTTACTTAGTTATAGGCCATGAATGATTAGCTTACATGCATATGCTTGCCTTTTCAGGTGAATCTATTCCCATTAGACTGTTCCTCAGCCCTTACGAACTGACACCTACACATCGCAACATCAACAATAAATTCAGCGTGAAGTATTATTTGAATCTTGTTTTGGTTGATGAGGAGGACCGACGGTATTTCAAGCAGCAAGAGATCACTATATACAGGCTTGAAGAGACTTCATGATTACTCTTTTCTTATGTTATCCCCAATTGATCTGGTTAGTAGGGAAATGCACCTTGTAAAAAGCTTAAAACTATCAGAACTTGTTGTGCTGCGATCTGCTGGTCCTTGCATGTACGTGGACAGCACATAGAGACAAGATCAGCGGCTGCTGTCACGATTACTGATGAACAACCTTCTGTATCTCCAGCTTTTTGTGAATTACCATCGAAGAGAAAACACAATTTGGTTTGAGAAAGATTTTTTTCCGTCTTTTGTTTGAACTATGTATCTGTTTTTCTACTCGTTATTGACATCAGATTAGGGATTTGAGATATCTGTGTTTTGATAAATTTCTATACATCATACTGAACTCTTGTTGGTATTGTCATTACAACAACTTCAAATTCCACCCGTCATACATTTCTAATTTACAAGATTTTGCTTCAGAATTCACAAGTGCTGTTAGTACTCTCATTGGCACTTCACTCATTTAGGGACAAAACAGAAGCTCTACTCCTCTAGATGCCAATGCTTTATGATCTTCACTCTTCAGATTCTTCTTCTGATTCTACAGGCAGTCCGGCTTTGAACCACGAATACAGTCCGCCTTCGAGGTGGAACACATTGGTGTAGCCGTTGAGGGCTAGCAGGTAGGCTGCTATCAGTGATCTGTGGGAACACGAGTTGTAGAGTTAGCACTCAATCACATATGTAGTTTGTTGTTTCATCTGTGTTAGGAAAATTTAGTGTCACCTTGATTGTTGACCTTCTGGGAGATTTTGAGTTGGTCTCATTGTACCCCCAGCTGCACAAGCCACTATTATCTTTGCATTCTTATCAATCTTTGATTCCACACCTGATCAATATCTCAAACATTACTTGTTATTTTCTCTAAGGACAATTGGACAAATCAAAAGGGTATAAGTTTGCATAATACTTTGGATGAACTCAGGGTTCTCTTCTGTGCCTGCAAAAATGCCGAAAAATGCAAATGCAGCACGCCTCGCGATATCCCAAGCTGTCCACTCCTTTATAAGCCTGTAGATTTGCACATTGATGGCATTCGGCGGATGAGCCTACATGATATGCACCACAAAACATTGATCTTATTCTGATTAAGTTTCAAACAACAGAATCATATGAATCCAAGTAGGTCTTGGTGATCAGTAAACAACCTCTTTAAAATCTGCTTCAGGCCGCACGTCAAGGATCACAAAGTTGTTCTCCTTCTGAAGCCTTAGAGCTTCTTTTGCATCAACACTTCTTACCTACAAAACACAAACTATATATGAAGGCATATAAACACATTTTATATCTAAAATTTTATGTAACTAAAGTGTTAAGCATGTTACCTTTTTCTGTAACAAAAATTCTCTCTTAATCTTCCATTCTTCTTCAGCTAACAAAAGAAGCAAGAAACAAGTTGAGGTTAGTTGATTTAAGACATATATAGATCAGACTGATATATGCAAACACATATATCAAGTGATCATATTAGAGTTTGTTACCTGGTGACTTGGCTTGTTTTGTAGCTGCGCTACGAATTTTCAGTCCTCGTGGGACGGTCTGCGACGACCAACCTTGCCTTGTAGATCTTACTGATTTCACTGTAAGCCAAGTAGAACTATGATCATGTTTTGAAGCAAACCCTATTGGTGAAGATGAGTGTAGGCTTATAGAAGTAAGAGAAGCCATGAGTTTATATATGAAGGCACCTCCAAAAAACAAAGAAACTGAACAATCTGTCTAGCTTAAGGTATAGAAATGTTCATTAAAACTGGAGCCTATCACTGTCTAGCTCTGATAGATTGGTCTGGTTTTTTTTTTATTTGATTAGCTTTGAGATCTTTTTATGTGCTGAGATTGGAAAATAAAGCTAACTGGGGCCATGGATATTGTAGAGAAGTTTATCTATACCAGAATCTGAGCCTGTGGTGGATATTATTCATAGACCTTGCTCTTCGTATATCTTTCATCCTCACCCATTTTGTCATATAGTAGGACCATATATATATAAACCAAAACAATATACCCTTCGTATGTTTTGCTTAAACTATACAAAATATACGTGTAGAATTGTAGATTGTAGCTTTAGTGTTTAAGCGCATTCGATTCTTGTATTTCTAGTCCTGTTTCGACAACAGTTCCGGAAAATGTCATATACTTAGCCATATGATAGAATTCGATCATACGAGTAATTCTATAATATTGAAATACAAATATATAAGGGAGTAATCTGCGATCTAACTTTTTTCATGTACTATTCATCTAAGCACAACGCGGATAAGATTATGACAAGTGTCACACACACTATATATACACTCGAATTCATACTAGCAAATCAGGAGGAATGAGCTTCTCTGCCTAATAAGCAATGGGAGGCCATGTTTGAAATCAAGGTTGTCTAAATCAAGAGCAGTACTAGTCGTCTAGTCAGATGTTGTGATATGGTGAGCATTAATGAGCAAATGAGACTATATATAAGAAGACATATCAAAGTAGACTATGAACAGTTTTGGACTATGATTTTTCCAATTAAGAGCTTCAAATTAATTTCATTAAATGTTTAATTATTATGGTATCAAACATGTTCCCAAAACCTTGTTAAACAAACTGCTAGAGTGCAGCTATTCTTGACCTCAGCTACCATTATTTTCTGGGATAAATAGTCCTCAAAATTAAAGATATTTTGATACAAATATTGAGAAAAATAAGTCAAAACGACAGCGTTTTTGTGTTCTACTGTTAAAACACCACCGACAGCGGCAGCATTCCATCATGGAACCAGGTCTCGCCACGTGTCACACAAGCGGAATTGCCGCTAAATTCAATCACACCGCGTCCTCGCTTCTCTAATTCCGTGCGGTCTCGTCTACGCCTCACTCCCCTACACCCGCACTCTTCACCTCTCATAGTCAACAAACCCCAAAAGTCAAATGTACAATCATCCAACCACATTGCTTCCCTTCTTCAACTGTAGGATCATAAGTGACACAGAGGATCACAGCCTCCACCTTCTTCTTTTTCCTCACTCTTTTTTCTGCTTGTGTTGTAAATACAAATACAAAATCCTGCATTTCACTTCAGAACCACGTAACCTCACTACGATCTCTCAGCTCTCTCTCACCGTAAAAACCCTAGCTCTCCGGTGAGCCACAACCACCGCCACGTCAGCACAAATAATGGAGGCGTTCTACTACATAGTGTTCGGAGTACTGGCGGCGGTGGTCGCCGGAGCCGAATTCAGCAGAAGTAACAAGGATCGAATCAACACATCGTCGGCGTTCAACTCGTTCAAGAACAACTACCTAGTGATTTACTCGCTCATGATGGGTAAGCTTAACCGCACTGTGGATCTAGCCACACTATCTCTCTCTCTCTCTCTCCCTTAATCTCTCGATTTTGTTTGTGTTTAGGTGATTTGAAAATGTATGTAGGAATTTAGATCTGATCTGACGGTGTCGGTTTAGTTTTGTGGAAGCGTGAAGTAGATCCGCCGCTGATTATTTTGCTTAGGTCGATTTTGTGTGTAAGTGTGTGGCGGCATTGGTTTCGTTTTGGTGTTTTATGAGCTGAATCAAATCGGTGATTGAGAGGTTGTGGATCTGGATTTGTTATTGTATGTGATGATTTGATAGTTTGATGTTTTGAGTGTGGAGTACTCTATCTGTTTGTGAGAGCTGAATCCTTTTTAAACTCGATGAATGATAGTTTGTTTTGGTGTTTTATGAGCTTAGAGTAGTGGTTTCGAGCTGAATCGAATTTATGATTGAGAGGTTGTGGATCTGAATTTGTTACCGTTTGTGATGATTTGATCGTTTGATGATTTAGTGTGGAGTACTCATCTGTTTGTGAGAGGCTGAGAGCTGAATCCTTTTAAACTTGATGCGTGATAGTTCGGTGTGGTATTAAACTGTTGAATGATATGTGCATCATAGATTTATTGCATTCGGAGTTGAGTTTTTGTTACAGAATGTGTTACTTGTAGAGTAATTTTGTGTGTTTGGAGAATATCGTTCATGTGTGTGGTGGCATTGCATTCATATTGGTCATTGTGAGCTAGAATAGTAGTTTAGGTTTTCGAGTTGAGCCGGATCCGTGATTGAGAGGTTTGGATCTGGATTTGTACTGTTTGTGATGATTGATGTTTTTGAGTGTGGACTGTGGAGTATTCTATCTGTTCTGTGGGAGCTGAATTGTTTTGAACTTGATAAATGAACATGTTACTTGTAGGGCAATTTAGTAGTAATATAACTGACAAAGTTTTCTTGTTTGTTTATGTGGTAATAGCTGGGGACTGGTTGCAGGGTCCATATGTGTACTACCTATATACTACGTATGGATTTGGAAAAGGAGAGATCGGGCAGCTATTTATTGCTGGCTTTGGCTCGTCCATGTTGTTTGGAACAATTGTTGGATCACTGGCAGACAAACAGTGAGATTTCTGCTCTGAATGTTGTTATATAGCTTTCATACCTCTTAGACATTGATAGTGTTTTCTCAGCTTACCTTGTTTTTGATTTAGGGGTCGAAAGAGGGCATGCATCACTTATTGTATCACTTACATACTGAGTTGCATCACCAAACATTCTCCTCACTATAATGTTTTGATGTTGGGCCGTATTTTGGGAGGTATTGCCACATCACTTCTCTTTTCAGCATTTGAATCATGGCTTGTTGCTGAACACAACAAGGTAAATGTTCGTTGGTTTTTTGGTCCCTAATATTTGTATATTTTCCTCAGATGGTCTCACTTTTTATCGCGTCATTATATGATTAATTACTATGAAGTTTGACAAATAGGTACAATCACAAATAGGTGCAATCTCTGTTGCCCTATAATTCATATTGATAATTGATTTCAATAGGCAATGATTCTGATAGTGATAGCCCTGAAAGCCGTATTTTCCTTTTTTGTATACTGTTTGATTAATTTTGTCTTTGTATGTTGAACCTTCTTATCAATAATCATAACTCTGATATTCTATTGTACTGTGCAGAGGGGTTTTGAACAACAATGGTTGTCAGTAACATTCTCAAAGGCAATATTTCTTGGTAATGGTGTTGTTGCTATCTTGGCTGGGTTGCTAGGAAATACGCTTGTTGGTTCACTTGCTCTTGGGCCTGTTGCACCATTCGACGCTGCCTCGTGCTTTCTTACAATCGGAATGTTTGTCATTTTGTTCACATGGTCAGAGAATTATGGTGATCCTTCAGAGAGCAAAGACTTATTTACCCAATTCCGTGGAGCTGCTATGGCTATTGCTTCTGGTAAGTATCGACTACATTCTATAGACTGACATTACTTTTTTGTTAGTAGGCTGCATATTTTAAATGATAACCAGTGATAATTATGTCTACATGGTAATCCATATCTTGCTTTGTGCTCAACATTATGGTGTAGACTAATATCTTGGGGTCTAAGTCTTTTGTTTTACTTGCATTTCCATCTTGAGTCTTGAAGTTGTGCCTTCCAGCTTATGTATCTTTTGTATGGTTCAGATGAGAAAATTGCACTATTGGGTGCAATACAATCTCTGTTTGAAGGATCTATGTATACATTTGTGTTTCTCTGGACCCCTGCTCTAAGCCCAAATGATGAAGACATTCCACATGGATTTATCTTTGCAACATTCATGTTGGCTTCAATGCTTGGAAGCTCCCTCGCATCTCGGTTAATGGCTCGCCAATCGCCCAGAGTAGAGAGCTATATGCAGATTGTCTTCGCCATTTCAGCTACCTCTCTTCTACTCCCCATTTTGACTAGCGTACGTCATGTTATTAGTTTACACTTTGCAAGGAATGTGGTTTCCTTATATTGCTAATGATTCTGTGATGTTATCTTACCTTTGCTACTTCTGAAACAGTTCTTGGTAGCACCTTCCAAGGTGAAAGGAGGGAGTATAACTTTTGCAGGCTGTATCCAACTTCTAGGATTCTGTGCCTTTGAGGCTTGTGTCGGACTATTCTGGCCATCAGTCATGAAGATGAGGTCCCAATACATACCTGAGGAGGCTAGGAGCACCATCATGAACTTCTTCCGTATTCCACTCAACATCTTCGTCTGCATCGTGCTATACAATGTATGTATTAAGATTTACTTATAACACCATTTCTACTTTCAAATTGCATTGTAACTTTACCTGTCGATGTGGATAGCATCTACTTAACTGTGTCTTTATTTGTCTTCCAAGGTTGATGCATTCCCCATGACTGTTATGTTCGGGATGTGCTCCATGTTTCTCTTTGTCGCATGTTTCTTGCAGAGGCGCCTCTTGGCACTTGCAGAGAAGCCCAGTAAGTCCAGTTTCCGCGTCATAATCTTTCTCCTCTATTTTGGCAATTGTGTTGGGTTCATTTATCATCCAGCAACATTTCTTGTGGGTGCTCATGGTTGGATATTTTTTTTTCTTCCTGTGAACAGAGACGGAAGACTGGGCAGGATTGAAAGAGAGGGACACCAAGGCAGAGCCATTAAACCTTTGATAATTTCTGCAGCTGATTTTTGGATGTCAATCATTTAGTTAGTGCATTAGTAGTTCCAATTTTTTCGATAAAGAAATCTGCTCTTGTAATACCAATATTATTCTTCCACAGTAATTATAGCCTATATTCTTCAGAGGCACGTGAATGGGCCTGGAATCCCTCTGTTTGGGCTTAACACAGGCTTTAGACTGTTAACCTTTATAGACATGTATCAGGTCATCTGGTGGTCTTGGGACTAGATAGACCATCTTTTTTGGGTCATTTGAGAGTTTCGATTGTGCGTCATTTCAGTCAATATGAGCTTGGATAAACCACTACTATTTAAGCTAAATTATTGGTTCGGCTCAATTAAATTTATTTGAGATATGGTCGGCCCCATAAAGCTGATTATGGGCCTGTGTTGGCCCAATAAAACTGATAATAGGCTTAAGTAGGCCCAATAAAATTAATTTGGGCTTTGGTCGGTCTATTGACAGAATTTGGGCTTGAGTCGGCCATTTAGATTGAATGTGGGCTTGGAAAAGCCCATTTAGATTGAAATTGGACCTGAGTCGGCCCATTTAGATTGAATTTAGACTTGGGCCCTTTAGATTGAACTTGGGCTGGGTGGGCTTATCTGAACTGATTTTGGGTTTGGTCGGCTCATTTGGATTGAATATGGGCCTAGGCCGGCCCATTGCGATTGAATTTGGGCCTGAATGGATCCCATTAAACTTATTTTGGGCCTCCTTCTGGGCTTGAGCCGACCCGCTGAGATTGATTTTCGGCTGTTGGCTCAATGAAATTGATAATGGGCTTGATTGATTGATAATCGACTCGACCCAATTAGATTGATGTTCGGCCGAATCAGGTAGAGGGTCGACCCAATAAGATTGATTTTGGGCTTTGGTGTAGAGGGTTTTCCGCCTGTGCGCATTGATAGTTATAGTTGCAGGCCCATTACACGATTTCGGCCCTCTCGGTCTGTATTTCCATGAGAACCTGCAACAGATAAGTTGAACCCAGAAAGAGTCCCCCCAGTAACAAACGTGACGCCCTCACAGACATGACAGCATATACTGCTTTCTATCGGTTTCATTACAATCTCGGTGAGAAAAGAAAATAAAGTGAAGTAAATGCTTTTGCTCATCTAACACTAGCCGAAAGCAATGACAATGCATCTCGGACCAGATTTTCCATCTTACCTCTCAAACTGGATACAGTATTCTGCAACGCATCCGGTGAATGCATCTCATCCAGAGTGAGTTTCTCGTGTAGAGCATTGAGCTGCACCTCCAAGAACCTTCCGAGACTAGCCTCGGCAATATTTACAAGACTAAGAGATGCATTTGTGTGCATATATTTTGTAACAATAAGTCCTGCTAGAAGATGCTGATCTCCCTTCACAAGCTCTGAAACAAAGCAGGGCAAGAGTACTCTTCTGAAAAGCAAGGTTATCTCATTGTCTTCACATGCAACGTCTCTGTTCCGCCTCTGATTTTGTAATTGAACTGTTTGACACCTGTGGGATAGGTTTCCGACCAAATAGCAGATATAAGAGAAAGTGTTTCCATAAGAAGAATCGGAGATAATAGAGGACGTGATCCCAGAGAAAAGTACTAGCATTAATAACTCAAGGTCTTCGCCAATCATGGCACATATGCCTTCTTTCTTCAACTTCTCCTCAACAGCTGCCAAACATTGCAATTGCAGTGGTTTGAAAGGCAGTAGTAGCACCAACTTTAAAGCCATGAAGCAATCTTTTTCAAGAACGATTTGGCTTAAGCTCTTTGCACCATCTTCATCAAGCAATATCCCACTAGATTTCACCAAGGGCTGATCAATCAGTAGAAGGACATCCCTGAAATGGGCGAGCATTACCAGTTTCTTGAAAATCTCCAACCAACACACATGCAGAGGGTTAATGACAACAGAATTCTCCTTTTCTTTCTCAGAAGACCCACTTTCCTGGAAACTCTCCCATCCTTCATCCCAGTTATCTTCACTCCAGTCATTGCCAGCATCAGGTTCTTCTACAGAGACTCCCTTATCTTCCCTCACCAAGAAAAATCCTTCCCATTCTCCCAGTACAGCAATCAATGATTGAACATGGGAATAATCTTGAACAACATCACAAAACTTTAGGAAGGAAGAAACAGCTGTCTCCAGATTCAGGAGATCATCTGGGGTAATCTCCATGGCAGGCAAGATGTTCCCCACAATCTGAGATGATTTAAGGGCAACTAATGTACTTGTTAACCTGTTTGAGTTATCACTATGATCTGACAGACCCTGCTTGGCAGTCTCACTCCGATTATTATTTGCAAAGTGCACCTCATCCCATCCTTCCCACGGTATAACATTAGATTGTATCTCCGCAGAGAAACCTTTACTACTTTTACCTGTGAGGTACTGCATAAGCTCTAGAGCATAAACTCGAACAGAACCGGGAAGCTGCGGGTTATCAGAGAACTCAGCCACTCTATTCCAGACTAAATTCCTTACTCTATCCAGATCCTCCAAATCTCCTTCTAATTTACTCAAAGAGGATAAAAGCTGGTATAGATTATGGTATTCTTGGGATTCCCTGACGATCACATCCTGTAAAATGGATTCCAAGATATTCAAGTAGAGAAGGGAGAGTTCCTGAATTTCTGTGTCTCCCATCAATGTGAAACCAGTTGGACCTTGAATTACTGCTTCAGAAAATACTTCTGCAATAGGTCCATACCCACAACCAGAAAAAATCATCACTTTACAGAATAAATATGGTTCGGTTGCAGAATCACCAATTAAACCATGCTTGACAAAGCTGACAAGTGTACCCCAGCCTTGACTAGGTGAGACGCTGTCTTCCATTACTAACCTCATGCAAACCTTGAGGCAACACAACAAGCCTTCTAGATTGAGCTTGAGGTTTGGTCCAGCATCCTCTTGGAACGCAATCTCTATCATTTCATCGATCAATCTTATCCAAAAGTTCAAGAGAATTATAAGACATTCTTGAAATGCAGAGTTATCTGGTAAACCCCCATAAGAACCAAAAAGAGGTAGAATCATTGTGAAATACCGTTTCGTGATGTTCAAAGAATCTGAATGTGCCAGAAGTCTGATATACCTGCTGGAATGTTCATAACTCTGCTCAAGTTGACATACAAAGCTTTGCAGGGTTTCAGTGCTTTTAATGACTGAAGCTGTTCCAGCTTTAGTCTCTAAAGTTGTCAGCAAACTCCACATATAATGTTTGTAAACATTCTGCCATGTCAACAGAGCCTCTGGCAATGGATCGCTATACATACTGGTAATAGTCTGTACCATCTTCGACAAAGCTTCCAAAGTACTGTCATTGATATGCATGTAGACTTCACAGCTTAAGCACTTCAAGTTCAAACCACATAGTCCAGCAATATTTTTGAAATTAAGGTTCACAATAAAAAAAACTCTTAAGCACTCTTGCTCCATCAACCTATAAAATCGAGAAAATCCAAAACCTGACAGATGTGCTTGATCAGGGTGTAATATTGGCAACTCTTGAGCAGTTTCTTCCAGTTGCAAGTAGCACTCGGACAGTAGATCAAACAGGTAAGCAAGGCGCAACTTGTTGCATCCATCAATTTCAGGGTACACGGTAGATGATATTGCTTTGATGGTGTCCACAGCGTGTCCCATTATTTCTCCTTTAAATTCTGAAATTTCATATGTAATATCATCATTTGTCCATACCTCAGACACAAGAACTGAACATACATATCGTAAAAAGGCCTGCAAAAAAAAAACAGTTGAGCAACATCATGAAAATGCAAAAGATGTGTTTACTCCACTAAAGCCATTAATATGTACAAAGAAGCTCCCTACCTCTGCACAATTCAAGCCATATCCATCAGCTAATTTCAGAATGTCCTTTAAAATGTGCTTTTTCTCTAACTTTACCGAATCGATCAGGGGAAGAACAACACTCTCAATGTAATCAATGTCTCGAGACAAAAAGCGCGCTGTGTCAACACCTGGAAGTATCTTCTCTACTTCTCTACAGCAGTCAGCAACATGTTTCTGGTCCTCTAGTTTCAGCTTCCAATCTCTCCAAAACGTAGACTTTACCTTGTCGAATTTGTCCATTTCATCTGACAACAATAAATTCCATAATAAGAAATGGATGAACAGAAAATCAACAGTAAAGAGCACTAGTTTCAGCAGTTCAGTTAAGTACTTCCCGCAAGATATCAGAGAAAATATGAAGGTTTATTATAGTAAGTATAATATAAAATATGTCATATTTAAGTATAGAGAATCACCAGTACTAGATGGTACATGCTTCTTTTCAAACTTCCTCAACAGTAATTCCCTCTTTTGCATAGGGGATTCGCACTCGATTGCAGAACTATACAATAAGCTATATGTCATCCCTACATTCATGATGCTCGAGATTTCTTGGTAATCCTTTCTTATTCTAAGTTGCTCCTCTATCACCTGAACACCATTAATTGGATCCACCAGATTCAAGAGAAAGGAGCAGCTGGCTACATATTCCTCTTCCGTAACAGGTGACTTAATAACAGATTTTGCCAGAGAGGCAACCACATTGTCTGTAGGAGCAAAACCATGTCTTGCCAACCAGGAGAGGATGGTTACCAAAGCCTGTGTTCTTACACTGACATATTGCCCAGGAATCACGTTACGATTGAGCTTCTCACAGTGTTCAATTATCCTACTTAGTCCAAGCAACCAAGGAAGCTGAATGGCAGCAAACAACAAGAGTTTCCCATTTTCTCTCAAAGCAGATTCTAGATTGGTTCCATTATCAATAGGCAAGTCTTTAGTAACAGCAGAGAGTAAATTTTTAATGTTACTAATATGGACTTCTTGATCATCACAATTAGCTCCCTCAACCATTTCCAAGGAACCTTTTAGCTTCATTATATCTTGTATACTGTGGGCTGAACCAGTGATGATTGAGGAGCCTTGAATTGAGAACTCTGGACATTTTGTGTCACTCAACATCATCAAGGTTTCACACTGGCCTTGCAAATCAAGATCTTTCCATGCATAGAGCAGCTCACTAACAGATTCTTCATCACAATTGCTTATAGCGAAACCCAGTAGCTGCTTTCGAGAATTTATATCCATGTTTTCAAGCGCAGGACCCCTTGCTATTGCAGCAGATAAATCCCAAATGTGACCATGTCCTTTCTTAGCTAAAACAAGACAGAGATCAAGTGCCAATTGCAGATCACCAGCAACCGCAGCTTCTCTGGCAATAGCTTCCTGAACAGATGATATGTTGTCCGGAGAGCTCAATCCAAGAAGTTTGGCTATCTCAATGAGTTCATCAACATGCAAATATGCACCATTTTGACTTGTGATTGCCATTTTGATGATCTCCATTGGATCTTTTACTTGCCTGAATTGCATCGGTAAGAGAGTTACTCCTAGACTGGGAAGTCTAACTGTAAGTGCATCAATAATATCAGACTCTAGTTTAACATTTCCACTGCTTGGAAATAAATTGAGACATTCCTTTGATTTCCAGATCTGGAAAAAGATGCAAAAACAAAAAATTACACAAAGTATCAGACTTAAATGTATCATTCCATCCTTAAATATATCAGAAAACACCAGAGAACATATCATTCATACTTACTTCAGGACAAATCAGACTTGAAGCAGAGAAGAAGTACTCTCTTGCCGCTTGAATAACAAGGGTTTCAGCCTTCTCTGATGCCAATGCAACTGAACTTGTACCCTTCAAATAATTCCTGGCAAGAGAAAACTTCCCAGCTTTCAACAATCCTCTGCAAAATTCCATTAACATATACTCCAGGTCCAGAAAAGGAAATGTTTTTTCCCTGATGCATTGCATATCTCGCCACATGGTTGCCCAATCGGTATCTGATCGACCAGGCTGTCGACGTATAAACTTTGAAAGTATAAGACGAAGAATTTGCTTTACACCCTTTCCATCTGCATGAGACTCTAAAAAGAAGTTCAGCGGCTTTGGAACCTGGGGAAGATATAGTCAGTCATTAAATGCCAAAACACCAACCTTTATATATGGATTCCAGTTTCTATCTTATTCTCTTAGCAACAATAAGTGCTAATAGTTTAGGATCTCTTTGTAATTCATTTTTATCTGTGAAGCAATCATAATAATGTTTGGTCAGACAGGTCATGTCTATCTATCTGTTCTTTTAGTTGGGAAGCGTATGCAAGCATATTTTAAAGCCTGGAATGAAGATTGACTGCAGACCTGATAAAATGCCAGGAGCCTCCCAACATCAATATGGCCTTTCGCCAGCTTCAATCTCCTCTCAAGGCTCTTGATAATTATTTCACTACCTGTTCAATAAAACAATTGATATATCTTATACATGTTCATACATGAAATATAATTCGTAAAATTTGTAAAAACATCTTTGCTCACCCTCTTGCACCACATTAAACTACCTGACCATTTTTTTTAAGTCTAATGAAATAAAAGGATAAATTCTAGCCCCAAAAACAAAAAGAGATAGATGGACAAATGCAAATCTCTCAAACAGAAAGATTCCAGAGTAAAAGTAAGTCACCAATAAAAACTGTACTTATGATTTTTGTGACCACCGCATTTGGGGATCTATCATCCCCTTCACTAAAGCACTACTCTCATTGACCATATATATAAAGATCAATTACCTAACATTTGTGGAAGTTTTGACAATATAGATGCCATAGTACTCCACTTATCTGTAGATGTGCAAAGATAGATGCACTGCAGCGCACAATCTATAGCTTCAACCTCATCCTTAAATAGGCTGTTGCTATGAATGTCTTTGCACCCTTCCTCTATTACCAGCAGGCATACATCCAGTTTGTTTTCAGAAGCAGCTTCCTTCATCCATCGAACCAGAAATGACTCATCCTTATTACAATCTGCAGTATGATGATCATCTGTCCACCAATCTTGGGAAACAGAGGTTGTTGTATACTGAAAGCTATCTCGCATAAATGGAACTGCCATATCATGTAATCTTGCAACCATGTTCTCTTCATTGACTCCTTTAAGCATAATTCTGAATTTATCATAGTCGGATAGTTCTTCCCACATGACAAGAGTCAAAGTGGAATCTAGTTCACCACCGTTGACTTCTGAATAAATAAGTTGGTGCAGGTAAGAGACATCCTCGCGGAACCGCTGCAACTCATGTACACCTTTATGTTGAGCAAAATCAAGCAAGGAAATACAGTTCTCCAGCTGCCCACTAAAATTATCGATATCTCTAGCTCTCTTCTTGTACCATGTTGAAACTTCCTCAATTGATGGCCAAACAGACCCAAGGCACTGCTTAACTATAGGTTCGGTCTGAACTTGGCTACTAATCTCATGATCCTTTGGTGATTTGTTGAGAAAACTTATCATTTTGTCACATTCAACCCAATCTTCTTCCCTCACAGCTATACTTGTAGGAGGGGACCTCCCAGGAAGAAGTTGTCCATAAATTTGCACAGGAATTGTTTCAGGGATAGAACCTAAAATCTCCAAGACAAAAGGAGCCAATGAGTAAGGATGACGCTTGAACAGAAGATTTAAAGCTCCAATTTTCCCACTTTCAGCTAGTGTAACAGCAGCTTCATTTATAGGCATGACTCGGAATTTGCTATATTCCTGCACAGAAAACCTGCACAAAACTAAATGAGACCATCACAGTTTGGCAGAAAATCAAACTCCAAAACAGGTTTTGACTGATAACCATCAGAGGAAACAAAAAACACATGCAATCAACACTCCGTGATTAACTAACAAAAGAGAATGGACAGGAAACGAAAAACACATGCAATCAACTTTCTAGATTAATGACAAATAAAATGGCATGTCTCAAGCAAAGAGTGAAAAAATGAAAACATTTAATGTGCGCATAAACTACAACAATTATTGCCAATGAGTGCAATTAGTATATTGATGAATTCATTTTAGTATCTTTAACACCCACAGAAAGTCTGCTGCTAGGCATATAACTGCACAATAAGAAGTCACCAAAACTAAGCACTTCGTATATTCATAAAAAGTAATCAGTAGACCAATGCACTGTCATCAAGTAAACATTGAAGGTTAAAAGAACATTATGTGTGTACCCCTCTCTGCAAGCTCGATGCGAGCAAAACAGATATACTGCACAACCAGGCATATTTTTCATAAAAGTAATCTTAGCTTCTGAAGAGTATATACCTGCCCATGTTGATCCCAAGATACGTCTCCAACCTATCACAGTAGTGCAACAGCTGAAGTCTAGCCATGCGGAAATTCCAGATTTGGCTATCTTCATTATTTTCTGGTTCAGAAAACCTATACTGATTAGTAATTTGCAACCCATATACAAGCAAAGCCCTCGCATAGACTTCAGTTGGTCCAACTTTGTTAACACATTCGAATAGTACAAAATGTTTGTCATTAACCTTTGACAATAATGTACTTATTTCATTTGCTCCTTGATTGGAGTGTAACCACTGTGATTTTATGACTTCATCTTTATCCAGCCCATGTTGATCAGCAAACTCCAAGGCAGCCTGGTACTTTTCATTCTTAAGTAAAATATTATACATTTCAATGATAGATCTCTCAGAAAATGATACAAGGCTCCAGTTCAACCTAGAAATGTCACTCTGGTCAAGGATGTCCACAGTATCTGACATTGTTTTATCAGAGTCAGATCCCTCGTCAGATGAGAGAGCTTCCAAAAGAAACAGATTTCCTTGAAGCAGCTTTATTCTTTCTAAAACAAGCTTAGAATATACAGTTCCATTTTCCTGTACTTTTAAGCCACTCAGAAGGTTGAGCAAGGTAACAAGGCCACTCCTCTTTGCAAAAGTAATGATGTGGTCAGACCACCACGTAAAGTCCACAATATCATTTAACTCTTCCCCTTCTCCACTCGATAAATCATTGGTTACTTGTGACCCATCCCTCTCTCTGCATGTAAAATCTGAAAGGGAAAAGCATTCTTTATCCATCTTAAATACGTGCAACCTTCCTGTCACATCTAAAGTAGCAACAAATTTGGCTTGTGGTGAGATTAGAACCTTGGGATATGCTAGCTGACTTTCATGGCCTATTGGTTTGGAATAATAACCCTCAGACTGAATAGAAAACAACTGCTCCGGAGCAATCACCCCACTTATACGCCAAAGATATATATAACAAGAGCCTGAAAGAAGACTACATTCATTAATTCAATTTAATATAAGTACTTTATCACTTTAGAGAAAACCTCACTTTGTATTTTTTTAGAAAATAAATGAAAATTGAAAAGTGTATATAGTTTACTCAGATTTGAACAAAAATTGGCACAGAAATATCCAAGGAAATATAACATGAACATGGGAAATGAAAGATAGAAGTAGAGACTACCAGGATATCCACCTGATGTTAGTGTGACACCGGCAAGCAAAGAAAGCTCTGACTGGTAGTCAATGCACAAAACAACATGAGTAGGCTGTCCCTTTACAGTTAGTCTATTTTGTGAGCTCTGTGCAGAATAAAGAGAAGAACTTGGATCCTGACTAATCTCGATATGCTGAAGGGAACCATCGGATGTCACGATAATGAAGGTACACCTAACATTTCAAAAATCACAAGTGAACAACTTGGCAGTCTTGGTAAAAATATAAAATATAAAAAAATTAAAACCTCATACAAGAAGTTGAAGATCAAATCATCAAGAAGCTGTTGTTCATGAAGTGTTTCGTGTGCAATTATACAGAGTGGCCAAGAAAGGACACTCACAAACAAGATTTCTGTACATCAGGGTCATCCTGCACAATCACGCTTATCACTGGTAAAGATACTTTCAATTGCCTCCTGCTAATCCTCACTATCTCTGCACCATTTGCTTTGATAAAATATAATGTATCCATGTCATCCAAGACACCAAGAATATCATGAGTTTCTGACCAAGTTCCTGTTGTAAATGAAGCAGTGTCGCTGCCTGATGCATTGAACACAAAATAAGAAACCAAGCTTGATGGAAAACATAACTGGCTTCATGTTGGTAAAGGTGACGCATTAAGCAGCAAACATACTTTGCGCCAACCTGAAACATAGGCCTGTATGACGTGTATAGTCTCACTAACTCCCCTCATCAAAAGTTTCCTACCAGATCAATTTCTTATATAAACATCTTTTTCTCTAACTATGTAAACTGCCGACCCAACAGAAATAAGATGTGGTGGACATGGCTAATTTTCTATTGTTTTATATGTCCCCTTAATAAGGCCCTGGTGATTTATCTTAAAGAAATACAACACAACTGTCTTTATGAAAGGTAAGACCAACGTGTTGTAACAGTGATAAACTGAATGCATTGTATCACTGATAATATTCAACCTTTTTGAAATTAGAGTATTTTCAATACGATGCAACACCATGATAATAATTGATGATTGCTGAACATGATGTATGAAATCACCCAGTACAACTTACTTGTAAAAGTCCCACATGGCTCTGAGTAGTCATCCTCCTTCTTCAAAATCGTTATCTGATTCCCAGAAACCACAGCTACATACTCACCTCTTGATGAGATAAACAAGGATGTCAATCTTCTTATTTTTCTTGGTTGTTTGTATTCATACCATTTTTCTCTGAGTTGACTGATACCTTCAGGGATCAAGGAAAGAAAGGTCATATGTAGGTGTTAGACCCCAACTTCTAAACAAATCACACGGGAGCAGAAACATCAAGAACACAATGTTGGCTCTGTATGGTGTTAAAGCATATAAACACAAAACATGACTTTGTTTTGGAAAACACTATCAGTACAGCAAATTCAATCTACAAAATCCATCCTGCATCAGTGATCTTTTAATTGAAGAGAATGTACTACAGTCGACTTATGTTTCTTCTCTTTAGCATAAGAAAATCAACTCAGGAAGCAAATGAAGGAACAATAACACAATCAATAAAGAAAAGGTCAACTTGAGTGGACAAACAAGCAAGACAAATTAGGATATCCATCAAGATCCATTTGACACGTAACATAACTAATCAAAAAAGAAAACCACAAACACAGTTCAACTGTTCCATTACAAAGAATGAGAATATATAAAAACTATTAACAATAAAGGTAACGTGCAATGCACCTCGAATGGAAAGCAGTGATCGAAAGTTCCCTTTACCACCATCATTTTCCTGAACTCCAAACATGAAAACATAATGAATACAATATCAAGATAGTGACTAACTTAGCGACCAAGCAACACGAAGTTGACTAGCTTGAATTTCATTAAAATTGTAGAATTAAGAACCTGTTGAGGAAGGTAATTGGGCTTATACGGCCTAGTAATGTGCCGTCTTGTCTCGAAGAACACTCTGTCTATTGTTTCACTCATGGAAAATATTCCACGATCCTTTTTCAGCCTCAAATATCTAAGCAGTATCGTCTCAAATACTCGGGGAGTCCAGCTAAAACCATGAGCATTTCCCTCTGCAATATATCAAAAATAATTATCTTACCAATGCAATAAATTCCGTGATTCAGTCATTCACTCAAACATCCATACAAATAAACCTTTTATTTTGAGAACCAACCATAACGAAACAAAATTCCACCTCAAGAATTCATTACTAACCTCCAATTTACTGACCTCAAAACTCCAACACCGCATGCACAGGGGACTGGTGGTTCGTATCAACCTGTCAGAATTGCAATTTGCATTATCAAACACATCCATAGAAACAAAACTGCTATACACATCACCAAACGAACTCGGAATCAGAGTTTACGACATCAAAAAATTGAAAATAAACATAAATCACCTGAAACATAATAATACCTAAATTTCTCGGCTCAGAGTTAATTAACAGCCGAAATTGACTACTAAGCCACCAATTTCTAAAACTACTGATACCTAAAATCTGAAATAAACACAATTGCCTGAAACATAATACCTAAATGTAAAATGTCTTGGCTCACAACTCAATTCTAAGGTAATTAACAGCCGAAATTGACTACTAAACCACCAATTTCTCAAGCCACTGATACCTAAAATCTGAAATAAACACAATCGCTCGATACATAATACCTTAAGCGTAAAATGTCTAGGCTCCCAACTCAATTCTGAGCTAATCAACAGCCGAAATTAACTATTAAACCACCGATTCCTTAAACCATTGATAATCCGCTACTCTATTTCTCAAGTCACGATTATTTTACCTCAATTTTTGTGTATAATTCAAACAATACAGCAAAGATCAGCTAGCTCTCGTATACGTATCGATACGAAGAGAGTAGCAGCAACAAAGTCAAATACGAGGTCCAATTTGACCGATTTGTGATTACACGGATTACAAGAGTAAAGTGAATACAGTACTTACAGTAATGAATAAGTCGGCGGTGGATTTCGTGGCGAGCGAGCGAGCGATCGGCGGTGGTTTTGAGAGCTCGACGACGACGCTGCTCAGGTCTCTCTCTCTCTCTCTCTCTCTCTCTTTTACTTACTGTTCCACTTCTCTTCTTTTCTCAATCTCTATTTTGTTTGGGTAGCTGGGCCGTTCGATTTATGATGGGCTTTGTGATTTGGTCTCTTGCAAGTCTTGTTGAGTTTGGGCCTCTAGCCTGTTGGATCATTCTTTTGACTCGGCCCCTTTAATTTTATGTTCATATTTTATTATATTAGGTGCCCATGATTGCAATGGTCGTGGTTCATGTGTACTCTTGTCCTCTCTTAATAGCCTCTCTTTATGTGTGTTTGGAACCCTATTAATATTCATGTCACGTTATTCACGAATACCCAATTGATAAAGAGTCATATTCTGGGGTCAGTGAACTCTATAATCAGTTGTGATCAACTATCATTATGTCTGCATCCAACAGTAGGTAATTATAAAACGGTTGGAAGATAATTTAGTATCGTCTATCAGATGCAGATCTAATGACATGACCACAAAGCTCAGAATAAGACTTGACAAAAAATTGTGATTTATTATGGTAATGTCTATGCTGGCCGCCATGATATTACTCTTTTAGACTGGGACGTCAAGGTTCGCTCCCCCGTAAAACTGATTTCGGGTGAATTGAATTTTAAAAAATAAAAAAACAAATGTCTATGGTAGCATGCATAGTTGACGTGAATAGAAAAATGTTGGAATATAAACTTGTATGGTAGAAAGTCGATGGTCTAAATTATCACGTGGGAGTGATAAACTAGCTAGTACCAAAATGTGCGTTTAGGCTTTCTCTGAATGGATTACAACCATGGAGATTGGTAGTGGAGTGCGAGATTCGATCTTATAATCTTGAAATCGATCTTCATGTCGATCTCAATTGATTGTTAAAGCCTTTAAAAAAAAGTAAACTACAGATTATAGATTATGAGAATCTGTTGTGGTCAAGTATTCTAGTTCTAGCTATTGAAACACTTGAAAGGAAAAAGACCACAACAATGTCCACCTTCGCCTTATCCTCATAACCAACTCTTACTTCGCAGGAGCCAATACTAGAAAAGTTGTCACATGTTCCCTGTCCTACAAGTCCTTCCATCTACTACTATATAAAGAGTAGAAGCTCCAACTCCTCTAATGTATCATCTTGTATCAGCTACAAGCTTACAAGCAATTTGGATGCCCGCTATCTGCAGAAGCAGACATGGTGTGATATTGAGTCGGCTCATCGAGTTGATCATATTCTGGCTAGTTCAGCTGGAATGTGAATTCTGAGACGAGCCGAACCAATATCACTCTCGTCTGCTTTCTCTGCATGAGGATCTAGGCCCACTTAGTTACTGGGGGCTGATTGCAACAGCATGAGGATGCAGGACATGTTCTAGACTAACTCGGTTACCCCGGGGGCTAGCTGCAGCAGCTTCAATCATCATGTAATCACAAATCGTTTCTTACACTTTCTTTCGCTTTCTGCAGAATTCGGTATCACAACTCAACTGTACATCAGCTCATACATGTTCCATCTAATTCGAACCAATATCACCCTCATCTTCTTTCTCTGCATGAGGATCTAGGCCAACTTAGTTACTGGGGGCTGATTACAACAGCACGAGGATGCAGGACATATTCTAGACTAACTCGGTTACCCCGGGGGCTAGCTGCAGCAGCTTCAATCATCATGTACTCACAAATTGTTTCTTACACTTTCTTTCGCTTTCTGAAGAATTTGGCATCACAACTCAACTATAAATCAGCTCATACATGTTCCATCTAATTCGCACTGGCGGCTGCATGTTTCAACACATCTCTGAACATATGTACCTGGATCAAGAATTGCATTACCAGTATGGCTGAACAGAAACACCAGCATTACTTTACTACCATAGTAACTGAACCCTTCAACTCCATAGCCTGTTTAAAATCAATCTCTCCAACAAAAAGAATCGATGCGTGAAGCAAGCAAAAAGTGTGTAGTAATACAAGCAAAGCAAGATGCCACAAGGTTGAACTATAATCATGGACGTTGCACGAGTGTTTGCTTTTCTCATTCTCACTTGAGATGACATTTTGTAAAACTAATTTCTAAAAACAGCCATAGTATTTGACAGACTACCTACTATCCACACTAGTATCTTCTATAAGAAAAAGAGGCTTTTCATGTACATAATTGGATCCAAACTATCTACCTTATTCTTACTAGCTTTCATCAAACGTAAAACAAAGTGCAGCTGAAATCTTGAGAAAACTGTTTTTGGTAATAACTTAAGTTTCTTTCTAAAAGCAATCAAAAGCTGAAATGTGTAAATGCTGGACACGGATATCTCAAAGTAGGACAGCATCCAAATGCCTGACCTTCCATATCCTACACAGTAAATCAGAATGACCTATATCCAATTTAAGATATGATTCTTCCAGGAACATCTATAATCTAAATGACAGAAGAGCAACGACATACGAAGTGCAAGATTTTTAATCCATAAGAATCTACTACATTTGTTACCACACTTCATCGCTAAATAGATATCAAACACTGGACCATGATCGCAGAGCATTTGCAAATGCAAAGAGATCTGAATGCATTCTAATAATAAGTTACAGCATCTAACGAAACGCATCTCGCATAAGTATTCATAATAAAAGTGCATATGGAACATTCTGAAACAAATATAAAATAGTCTGAAGAAACCAAACAGAAACTCGCTCTATCGATCGCCCCACATTACCGAGAACCACATGATTCGAGTTGGTCCTAACTATGCGCCTTTAAAATTCTTGAAACTGCATGTTTGTTGTACCGCCACTCATTAACATCCCAACTTATGCAAGGCCTACAGAGAAGAGTTGTTCCACGATTTAGCGTAGATTTTTTTCTTGTTAATTTTTACTCGGCACCTAACGGCCATAAATGGAAAGGGTCGTGCGGATCGAAAATGCGTTAATCACCTGAAAATGAGTAATTCAACGCTTCCCTCGGTGCCCACCACCTGACCTCGCACCAGGATAGCGAGCAAATTGCAACCTTAAATTGACCGAGTCACGGTCATGCTCGTCGAATGTATAACCTGCAAAATCGAGTCGCCCATATACGCTGTAACTACGTACGTTTTCAACGGCTAATTAGGGCATCAACAGATAGATGATATATCACGTAAATCATCAGCTAAAATACATTTGGCCCATTTTCAATACACCTAACTAGCAGATGTGGCTCCACACACATTTCCTAAAACGGGTCACATGCTTTCTCTCCCAGAATAAAGTATACAATGATTAGGGAAACACCGTTAGAATCTAAACTTCAGCTTGCCTTGCCAAAAGAGGCATGGGATGACAATCGGCAACATACTTTTAGACAGGGCTTACAAATGAGTCTGAAAATGATCACCCAGCTACTCTAACGAGTTTCTGTAGTCCATTTGACTAATGAGTCCTATTGTTTAGAAGAATTTTCCCAGGGAATTAGGTGACTCGGCAAACAATGCAATTAGGTACCTAAGTATCAGGTGAAACCAACACCTAACTAAACACACTACAAATGCTCCTCAACATTGCAAATGGAGCTGTGACAACATATATATGGGCAGCAGCAATATTCGTGCACCTTCTTCTAAGTCAATGTATTCTGACTTGAAAGACACAGCATTCTTCTTAAGAAAAGTCACATGATTTCTCTCTTTAAGTAGAAATACATGCTACAGAACTTGGGAAATGAGAAGGTTTCAAGATCCTCACGATCTAGTTCTACTTCCTCTCTCAGAGTTACCGTAAATTGTTATCTTGCAAATTGATTAGTTTTTGGTTCATTTTTTTGGGTTCATTGTCAATACATGGCACAGTCAAGCAAGCACAATATTTTTTCTTTTTTCCTCGGTTTAAAAGATGCATGTTGAATCATTGGCAGTGCCACCTCTCCTTGAAAATAACAATAACTTAAAGAAATTCAACTCCACCACCAGTTTTATAAGAAAATCCATCGAACAAACAATTAACTGAACTAGCCAGCACACATATGTGGCTTTGGTCACTAAATACAGAAAGGAAATAACAGGCTCACCTTGCAAGGCATCCATAGCAGTGGCTGCATGGGCAGGGCTCATAAAATCGACAAAACAAAGTACCAAAGGTTCGCCTCCAGGCTGCACAAATAGGTTGTTAGTGAATTTATCAACCATCAGACACTGATTCTACCCTGAAAGAAAGATAAACTTACATGTCTTGATTCCTTGCTCACAAGTCTCACTTCTTTGTAGCCAACAAATGGGCGAAAGATGTCTTCATACAAGGTGAAGGGAAAAGTCCAAAAAAGGTTAATTTCAAGGGAAGAAAGAAAAGGGGCAGAAAATAAATAAATAAATAACCATACGAAGTCCATAAATAAAAGGATACGAGCTACTTCACGTCGCGTACAGTTCGCAGGCAATCCTTCCACAAAAAGTGTACTGGTAGCTCCAGGAGGAAGGGGCACCTCAGGCCTCCCACTTCCCAGTCCACCCATGACCCTCTCTTTTACAGGGCCTGGGTCAACCATTCCCATCATTCGCGGGTCATCAACAGATCGACCAGGTAGTCCTCCACTCATGTTTCTAGCAGATTGTCCCCCACCATAAGATGAAATTTGCTGAAAGATTATTTGTTACACTCGGCTCCAACTAAACAGAATATATATACCACAATGAAAAATGTAACTGAGATCCAAGAAGTGAATGTACCGCAGAACGCAAGTAGCGATCATATGATGCATTAATAGAGTCCGTATCTCTCATCCCACGGAGTGAACCTCTATCATCTTCGTGGGGATAATAACCAGGCATGTCGTGGCCACTATGGGATTCTACAAGATTAAAAATATACTTTAGTAACAAAACATGGACCGCTTGCTCAAAAATCATACTTTAATAATCATGTATGAACATACTGGAAGAGAAATCTATGTTAACATTGCAGATAACTTGTTAAGCACCAATCACTAGAATCACTCGAAATACAACACTAGACGTAACTACGCATATATGATACATGAATACATCCATGTATGAATCAAAACGCCAATACAATGCCTTATTGAGCTCATTTACAGACAATTCGACAGCCACGGAACCACAATACAGCACAGATCGAAATTAACTCAACACTGGCATCACTCAAATCACTAGCCAAATCCACAATTCAAACACAAAAAATGAAAACAAACATGCACTCCAATACAGCCTAACTTGATCACCAAGGATTCAGCTGAGCTCTTTCATTAACTTTAATCACACTCAAGTCAGCTCTCTCATCACTAAACAATACAGATCCTACTCAAAATCCTAAATCCAACAACCCTAATCTCATCAATCAAATCCTAAACCCCCTCATAATTCCACGAGATTTACGATTGAATTTCAATACACGACGTACCGTAATCTGGACGAGGACGCTTTCCGATTCCGGAATTCATCCCCGACAGCGGCGGCTGCTCCCGTCCGTCGCTGTACCTCCAGTAAGCGTCGGCCATGGTCTCGAGCTAGTAGCGAGCAGAGAGCTCAAAGATGATGATGATGAAATCGTTTACAGAGAGATACAAGATGAGATGAAATGAGATCGCGAGAGGAGTAAAAATGTTAGTGACGAAGTGTTGAGAGGAAGAAGAAGAAGTTTGTGTAAATGTGTTCTCTCTTCAGTTCCGCCTTTGCTTCTACTCCTTTACGCCTGTTCTTTTCTTTTTTACTTTTTTACTCGTCTCTAACTCTTTTTAATTTTTTATTTTAATCTTCTTACCTTCCCTGAATTTTTTTTCTCGGAACTTTTTTTCTTAAGATTAGATCTAATAAATTATAAAGGAGAACACCGGGTATCGGCTTGATAGAAATAACTCTCTATAGCAACTTATATTACATCGTGCTCACAATAATGTTATCACATACATAACTAAACGTGTTAGACATAGAAAATTGAATATCTAGTTATGCATCCCAAATCATAGCAACTCTCGTTGCTCCTCAACCGTCTTCTCAGCGACTGGATTGATTGCCAACTTCTTCTACAAGACTCATACTTGGACACCTCCGACACCCGATTCTCAGTTGTCCTGCTGTTCCTGGCTCCTGGTGGTGTGGTCTCCTCCCGCGTCCCTCTTTTTTTTCCGCCAAACGATCAGTTCTGATCCACCTACACCAAGTGAAGATGCTCTATCACCTCATAACTTCTTAGGTACTCGAGGGAGGAGTATGTTATTATTGTTATAACCTTATTTACTACTTGAGAATTAAAATTACAATGTATTTGAACATGATTTTACAACATTTAGAACAAATATTACTACAATGACCACATATTTTTATGATTATTTATAACATTTGCAACTAATTGAATCAAATCTACAATTTTAAGAATAATTTGTGTAATTTTTTTAATTAAGAATTAAAATCAAGTAATTACCTCAAATACGACTAAATAACACAAATAATGACTCAGATTACTATAATGACTACCAAATTTGTTCTCTCAAGTGGTAAATTAAATTGTCATATCCCTCGAGTACCTATGAATTATCCCTTTTAGTAAATTTCGAGGGCTCAATAATTTCCAGTTTGTTACTTTTTTTCCTTTGGGAATATAGTCAACATGGATCCATCATCAAAGACCAGACCATCACTATTATGGGACATGATTCATCAAGTTCATACATCTTTCCTTATCCTCACTAAGTTCCACTCCACTGTGTCTGTATATTCGTTCTCTCTCCCTCAAGTTTTTTTCCCCACCTAACCCTGTTCATAGTCAACAACTCTTTGATCATCTAAAGTTAACTTAAACTAGCCCCTCCTGGCCTTGTGTTGTTTATCATCTATTTTCTGGGGACTAAGCTCTTTATCATCTAGTCAACTCTTTTATCATATCATGTATGAAGATTTTAATCCTTGTTTTGTCTCATGAAACTTTGGCTTTGCTTTCTGTTTTTTTTAATGGTTCTTTTCTCCTATATGACTATATATGTATTGTTTACTTTCATGTTATTTTGAGGATCTGACTGTGATTGGCTTGGTTTAATTTGTGCACTAAACTCTCAGATTTCAATGGCGGAATTTGATGGTAACCCTTTCTTCAGCTGCAAGAACTGCAAGAACCCTCTCGCTCAGCGTGAAGATCTTCTATCCAAGAGTTTTCTGGTGATCTAGTGCAGTAGTATAACTATGCTGTTGCATATTAGTACTTTTGTAAAGTTGGTAACTGTGTTGATTTTTTTGCCCTGATGTTTGGTTGTTTAGGCCAAATCTGGAGTAGCATACATGTTCTCTCATGCAATGAACGTCAAAGTGGGACAGAAGGAGGACAGGAATTTGGTTACTGGTGTTTTCTCCATTGCTAACATATACTGCAGCAATTGTAGTCAGGAATTGGGATGGAAGTATATTCGAGCTTACGATCCGAGACAAATGTTTAAGGAAGGCAAGTTCATAATTGAGAGAGCAAAGATTGTCAAAGAGTACTAAAAAAGCTCATCAAGAATCTCAAGGAAATACTTCCGTAGTTCTGTACTGATAAATAACTCCATCACTTGGAAGGTCTATGTTTTTGCTTGTATATATTATATGTGTTTGTTGGTTCTGCTAGTTCAGTAGAAATGCAGAACTGTTAGGTGTTTTGTATGCAACATGTTATGTTGGCCATTTCAGCTTTTTGATAAGTTCATGTGCTTTTTGTAACCAAATGAAACAATTTCTTTGCTCTCTGATCTTTTGGTTCTGATTCATACTCTGGGAATCAGAACCAAAAGATCAGAGAGCAAAGATATTGGTTCATGTGCTTTTTGTAATCAAACTAGTGCTTTTTGTAAGCAAAGAAATCTTATTTTGGTTCTGATGCCAAACTGGTTCATGTGCTTTTTGTAACCAAACCAGTATAGCTCTTCCTGTTCAGCCTTTGCCTTGATTGATGCTCTAGATATGTGAAGCTAAGGTTCATCATTTAACAAGCTTTGAGGTCCTATTAGCATCTTGAGAAACTTGCAATTGGGGCATTTAGCAGTAGTATTTGACTATTTGGTGCTTATCCATGTTGAAATGGTTAAAGCAATATATAATTATAGAGAAACTTCTCAATGAATAGCTATTTATATGGTATAAACAGCTGACTAAATCTCTTGACCAGTCTACATTCTACATCTTTTTAACTTCATGCCTGATTAGTCTGCATCTTCTAGTAGTAATCTAGTTGGTAAAAGTTAGGTCCAGAGTGTGACCTATGATCGATGCTAAACACAACCAACAAGGCAACAAACAAATATGAATGAACTCTCACGTGTTCAACACTCGTTCTAAAAGCGCGTGAGAGAGAACTAAAACAGCTCTTGCTGATGACTCAACCAGTTGAAGTCATCAAGCTCAAAAAAAACATGGCAGAAAGTCCTCCTTCTCAAGTACTCCATTTTTAACTTAACTCAACCAAGTTAACAAGTCGAGCTCAAAACATGAGTTTCCAGCTCAGATCCTCATCCTTCTCCATTACAATACTCAAATAACCTCATGGGTTTTTTACCTTCTCCATCAAAGACTCCACCTTTGCCTTTCTCTATTATATTTTCAGTGATTTTTACTGTCAGTTTTTAAAGTTATATCTTCTGAAAATGTTCTTATTGCTTATCCTTTATTGCAAATCCTGTCCCTTTCACAGTCTCTGAATTTTATTTTATTTTAAACAGTATTTTTTGGAATATTTGATTAGCCTTGTGTCATCTAATCTTGCACGCTAACACAGTCGGTTGCTCTTATCTTTCTATTGGTTTTCAGGCTTCTGGGTTGTTCTAGGTAAATCAAAGTTTTGTTCTTTTCCTTCATATTCTGTATGTCGCTGTATCTTTGTGAATTGTGATCCTTGTGTGTAATTTTGGCTTGTTTTGGTTTTGTGGTTTTGGGTGAGCAGTTTTGGGTGTAGAGCTGAATTGGGTGTAGAGTTAATGGCGGATTTGGTAGGGCCTAGATTGTACAGCTGCTGTAATTGCCGGAACCATGTTTCACTTCATGATGATATAGTTTCCAAGGCTTTTCAGGTGAGAGAGCCACAGTTACCTTAAAGCTTAACTTGTTTCATGTTCATGTTGTTGTTGTTGTTGTTTTGTGTTCATCACTTCTGATTGTTGATTGATGAAAAAGGTGGAATCTCAAATTGTTAAGGTAATATGATCTTGTAGAGAAATGTTACAATTGGTATGTGTGTAGCTGTTGTTTGATCTGATCAATGTAAGAGCAATTTCTGTATCTTGATGTAGATTCAACTAGCATATAACGAAAGCTGAATTGGATTGAAATTAAATCTAAGATTGCTCTGTTCGGCGCGTGATGTTCTGTAAACTTGTAGCAAACCAATTCCACATAAATCTTTATATAGCAATGCTGAATTAGGATGAATAAGAATTTGGATTGCTTGGTTGAGCTTGATCTATGACTCCAGTCTTATGAGAAGTAAATGAATGTGTTGTTTCATTTCATTATAGACTATGACAGAAAGTTTTGGACAGACTTTAGTTCAGTTGAACATTGTTTTTCCACAAATCTGTCTATAGGGAAAACATGGCCGAGCTTTTCTGTTCTCCCATGTGATGAATATAGTTGTTGGGGCAAAGGAAGATAGGCATCTGATGACGGGTCTGCATACTGTCGCTGATGTCTCTTGCGGTGATTGCCGTGAGGTGTTGGGGTGGAAGTATGAACGAGCTTATGAGGCATCACAGAAGTACAAGGAAGGGAAGTTCATACTCGAGAAGTCAAAAATCGTTAAGGAGGGTTGGTAGCGACTAGCAAACTGTCCATCCTCTCACTCGCATTGATGTAGATAAGTGTACCATATATTTGTGCTGTACAGATCAAACTCGGCACCCGTATCGTTCATTGTTTCTTGCTGTTGAGTCGTGCCATTCCCATTGCCCAACGCTGTAGATCGTTCATCGTCAAATGTATATATCAATAAAATTGTGGCATTTCTCAACTCAATTATGGTGTGTGTTATTCTCAAGTGTGAAAATCAATGGCTGTTTGTTTTGTTTCTTGGTGTTTCAAGCACTAATGGTATACTCCAGATAGGTTCAATGCAGATTGCAGGACTTTGTCTTTACACAGTTAATGTTGATCTACTCGTTGCCATGCTCATCTGGATCTACAAGTTTATCAACTTGTTAAGTAACCATATATAGCTTTGAAACTTGTGAAGTGTCGAGCAATAAGAACAGAGGTGATAAGGTTAAACAAAGAACACTGTAGGTCAGAGGCTCCTCCAGCTTTGAAAGCTCGCCAAGTAGACTTGTGACATGGGAAATAGTCATCTTTGGAGCACCAGGTTGTTGCACAGTATTCCGGAGTATCAAAACTCCTTAATTTTGGAACATTTAATCACTTCATTTATCTAAGAGTGGGGACCGCATAAGTTATTCAACACACTAGAGAATTTTTTATACTCCGGACTCCGGAGCACTATAAAATTTTCAATGGAGCAGCGTACCCTTTGTTAGAGAATGTGAATGGAGAAATACTCCCACATTGGAAATGAGGGGCCTTGCTAGTGGGTTATAAGGATTTGGGCTACTCCTACCATTGCCAATTGGTTTTGGTATGGAACCCCAGATTACTTTATCATGGTATCAAGAGCCTACTAGTCTCACGACCAGTATTTTTTTTTCGATCTCTTCACCCTCCAGCAAATTGAAATGGCCACCATCTCTTCCACCACTTCTTCCAACACCTCTTCCACCACCTTCTCAATGACATCCAATCCTACTCCTTCTGTATCAAGTTTCATGACCATCAAACTTGACCGCTCCAACTATGTTCTTTGGCTTGCTCAAATAGTTCCTGTACTTCGTAGCAAGGGACTTATGGGAATCGTTGACGGATCTTCTCCTTGTCCTCCATGTTTCCTCAATGATAAAGATGGAAACCTTACTAATCAGATCAACCCAGAGTACGATCCATGGCTTCAACAAGATCAAATGATCCTTGGATGGATCAATTCATCTCTTACTCCTACTGTTCTCTCCACAGTTGCCAGATCCACCTCCTCTCGCGCAACTTGGAAATCTCTCGAAAAGAGGTTTGCTTCTCCTTCTCAGAATCGCATTCTCCAACTCCGTGGAGAACTCATGCGCACAACTCGTGGTTCATTATCCATCTCTGACTACCTGGACAAGATCAACTCCATTGCTGATCAACTTGCCTTGGCTGGCAGTCCCATGACTGAAGGGGACCTCCTCACTATTATAATGCACAATGTTGGATCCCAGTATGAGATGACAGTCAGTTCTGCTCAAGCCCGAGATACTCCGATAACATATAATGACCTCGAGGCTCTTCTTTTATCTGCTGAAAGAAGGTTCAATGAACAAGCTCAACCTGCTCTTGATAGCACTCCTACTGCCCTCTATGCAAACAAACCTCGTGGTTCAGGTCGTGGTTTTCCTTTTGGTCGTCGTGGTGGTGCACGCGGACGTCCAAACACCTCTTCTCCCAATACATATTCTGATCGTAGCATGTCCTCCTCTCATGCTCATTCTCATGCTACCGGATCCATTCTTGGTCCTGCTCCTGGTAATTCACAGCCCTTTCAAACTAATCGTATTGTTTGTCAAATTTGCAACCGACCTGGACACTCGGCGATAGATTGTTTCAACCGCCTCAATCTTGCTTACGAAGGACGTGTTCCAAGCAAGAAACTCACTGCTTTGGCTGCAAATAATGGTGCTTCATCTTCCACATGGATCACTGACACAGGAGCTAATACTCACATAACTGGTGATGTGACCAACATTGCAAACCCAACGCCCTACAATGGACTTGATCATGTTGATGGTGCTGGTAAAAACTCTTCCTTATCTATTTCTCATATTGGCTCTTCGTATCTGAACTCTCCCACCTCATCTTTTCATCTTAATAATATTTTACATTGTCCTACTGCTTCCTACAATCTTCTTTCTGTTAACAAATTTGCAAATGATAACTCCTGTTACTTCATTTTCTATCCTACTTATTTTGTTGTGAAGGATCTCCGAACACAGAAGATGCTTTTTCGGGGGGAATGTGAGAACGGTCTCTATCCATTTCGTCTACAGTCCAAGTCCACATCTACTAATCCAGGGTTGTTCGCTATCTATGGCACTCGAACTTCGTCGTCAGTTTGGCACTTTCGTCTAAGGCATCCGTCTAGTTCAGTTTTATCTAGTTTGTTTTCAAGTCAACGTTTGCCTCTCTCAGGCACGTCTAGGCCCCAATTTTGTAATTCTTGTCCTCTTGGCAAGAGTCACAAATTACCTTTTCATTTATCAAGTTCAGTTTCGAATTCTCCATTAGAGTTGTTACATTCTGATGTTTGGACTTCTCCACATTTATCACATAGTGATTTCAAGTATTATGTAATTTTTGTTGATGACTTCTCTCGATATACATGGTTATTTCCTATGCGTTTGAAATCTGAAGTATTTGGGATATTTGTGAAATTTAAAGCCTATGTCGAAATTTTTTTGTCAAGCACAATTAAAACTTTGCAAACTGATGAAGGTGGAGAATTTAAAAACAATGCTTTCAAATCTTTTCTTGATACTCACGGAATAAGCATCCGATTTTCTTGTCCAAAACATCCGGAACAAAATGGAATGGTTGAACGTAAACACCGCCACATTGTCGAAATGGGTCTTACTCTACTTGCTCACTCACACATGCCTACTTCTTACTGGGTCGATGCTTTTAACACTGCCATATACACCATAAACAGACTTCCTTCTCGTGTTCTTAATCATGTGTCTCCCTATCAAAAACTTTTTAGTCGTCCTCCAAACTATGAGTTTTTCCGTGTTTTTGGTTGCTCATGTTTTCCTAATCTTCGCCTTTCCAATAAAAATAAACTCCAATTTCGGTCAAAATTGTGTGTTTTTCTTGGTTATTCTTTAGATCATCATGGATATCGTTGCCTTGATCTTTCTAGTGGTAGAGTCTATCTATCTCGACATGTTGTGTTTAATGAGGATTCTTTTCCATTCAAAGGGATCAATCTCACATCTCCACCGCAAGCATCTGTCTCATCTCCTACAGGTTCGGACTCTACTCCTTCTCTAGTAACAACTTTCTCTTCTCCTAAAATTTCTACTTTATCTACTCCCTTATCTTCTCCACCGTCTAATTCATTACTTAATTCATCTATTCCTTCTCCACTTCAAATTAATCATTCAACTTCACCTTCTCCTAGTTCCACTGATAATGCTCATCCACAAATAAATAATTCTCCCATTCAAGCCATTAATGCCTCACCACCGAATCCTCTCTCTTATAATACAAACATCAATTCTTCTCAGTCTGTAATTCCTAGTCCACCTCTTAATTCTAATTCATCACGTTCACACCCTTCTGGTCAAGGTATAGTTCCTTATAATCCTCCATCTATCCAACCATTCCAATCTGTCACGTGTCAACCGGCACCATCCGTCATGAGTCCTACTCCAAAGCATAATATGGTCACACGCAGCAAGGTTGGGACAATTAAGCCTAACCCGAAATATGCTCTCACTACTTCTCTTACTGATACAGCTATCGAACCAACTTGTTTTAGCAAAGCAGTACAACATGCAGAATGGAGAAGTGCTATGAGTTCTGAATTTAATGCTTTACAGAAAAGTGGCACTTGGCATCTTGTTCCTGCTCATCCTAGCATGAACATTATTCCTTGCAAATGGGTGTTTCGTATTAAAAAGAAAGCAGATGGTAGTATCGAGCGATACAAAGCTCGATTGGTGGCAAATGGATTCCATCAACAAGAAGGTGTCGACTTCTCCGAGACTTTCAGCCCTGTCATCAAGCATACTACAATTCAGTTAATTATTGCTCTTGCGGTTCATTGCAAATGGCCTATTCGACAACTTGATGTTCAGAATGCCTTTTTAAATGGATATATCAGTGAAGAGGTTTATATGCGGCAACCTCAAGGGTTTGTTGATCCTCAATTTCCTTCTCATGTGTGCAAGTTGGTGAGATCTCTCTATGGTCTTAAACAAGCTCCTAGAGCTTGGTTTCAACGCTTCTCTGATTATTTGCTTGAACTTGGTTTTGAAGAATCCAAAGCAGATTATTCTTTGTTCATATACAAGGATGGAAAAGTAAGTGTTTTCCTGCTCATCTACGTTGATGATATCTTAGTTACTGGAAATAGTTCCACTCATATTGATACTCTCATTCATCATCTCCATCACCAATTCTCGTTGAAAGATCTTGGTTTGTTACATTACTTTCTTGGTGTTGAAGTCTACAGACAATCAAATGGTCTTTCTCTAACTCAAACCAAGTATATTACTGATCTTTTGAAAAGAACAAACATGATGGATGCTAAGCCGCTCTCTTCTCCGGCAATAAGTGGAAAGCGCTTAAGTATTCATGAGGGGACTCTACTTGAAGATCCTAGTTTGTATAGAAGTACAGTTGGGGCTCTTCAATATCTTACATTGACAAGACCAGATATTGCCTTTTCTGTCAATCAAGTCTGCAAGTTTCTGCATCGGCCAACCACAATCCATTGGACTGCTGTTAAACGAATTCTTCGTTACCTCAAGCACACTCCTACTCATGGTCTTTTCTATGCACCCAGCCATCTCTCCATAAGTGACTTCTCTGATGCTGATTATGCAGGTGACCCGGATGATCGTCATTCAACTGGTGGGTACTGTGTTTATCTTGGTAACAATATTATCTCATGGAGCTCTAAAACTCAACGAACAGTGTCTCGTTCAAGCACAGAGGCTGAGTATCGACAATTAGCATACACTTTAGTTGAGATTTCTTGGCTACGCTCACTTTTCAGAGATTTACATTTGTCTCTGACATGTCCCAAAATTTGGTGTGACAACATTAGCTCAATTTCTCTAGCATCTAATCCACTTTTTCATGCACGAACCAGACATTTGGAGGTTGATTATCATTATGTGAGAGAGAAGGTTATTAGAAAAGAGCTTGATGTTGATTACACATGCACTCAAGACCAACGGGCTGATATATTTACTAAAGGCCTATCTCCAGCTCGATTTAAATTCTTGGTTTCCAAGCTTCCTGTGGTTCCCAGAACAGTCAGCTTGCGGGGGGATGATAGACCACAGAATTCAAATGATTCAAATTGAAGATACAACAGTTAGTTGACTCAGTTTAGCTTGTATATTTGAATTCTAGATTCTGTTCAGTTTCGATAGAATAGCTTATGATGTAAATCTTATCATGTAAGCCTCTATATATACAATAGTACAGAGCTTGATTCTTCAAGCTATTCAACACAAAACAAACTCTTTCATGGTATCAGAGCAGGTTCACCCTCGTGTGATGCCAAATGGGCCACACGTGCTCACCGCCACCCATATATGTTGTCCACGTGTTTGGCTTGTGATGTCGCCACACGTGCGGGGGCGTGTTAGAGAATGTGAATGGAGAAATACTCCCACATTGGAAATGAGGGGCCTTGCTAGTGGGTTATAAGGATTTGGGCTTCTCCTACCATTGCCAATTGGTTTTGGTATGGAACCCCAGATTACTTTATCACCCTTTGGATATATCTGATAAACACGAACGTCCCCGCTAGATTATGTGATCATCAACCTAATAAACTTTCATCTTTTTCTCGACTTAATAATCTTCCAAACTGAGAGGAGGAAACGTAGTCTAATTAATTTTACTCTTTCCTGGTTGGAATGGGAGACTTCCTCGGATATATGAGTGTCTTCCTGTTCAAGACATCCAACCATATGCAAATCAATTCGTCGTCTTCTTTATCCCGTCAAAATATATCATTTCCACCCGATTCAAGTTTAGGCCGATAACATGTATTATGACATCTCCAACGACATAAATGAAAATGTAATTATTCTGTTCAAAAATAGAAGTCAAATTTATTTTGACTAATAGAATTTAATAATTTGCTCCAACAACGTTATACAAATTTTAGTTATACTTCAACAAATATTTAATTTTGATTGGTCAAATTTTAATAAATCATTAAATATATATAATTATTAATTACAAATACAATATAAAAGGAAATCATTAATAACATTTATGTTTATTCACATGACTTATATTTTCACTTTTTAGTATAAGAATAAGATATGAAGATATGAAATTTAAGGATTCTTTATTATAGGGGAATGATATACGGTATGATAGAACTAATTTTTGTCAAAAATTGTTATATTATTGATGAGACTTACATTTAGGGATTGAGATCTGTTGGACTTACTCTCGTATAGCTAAGCTAATTATGTGATGTGATGGTGTATAGCTAAGCATGTGTATAGATAGCTAGGGCAAATTGGCACAAGCAAAAGAACTTGATGATATATACACGACGAGTTGGGGCAGCTGCACCTCCTCATTCGCCTACTTTAACAATCCTAGTGCATGTTAATTAAGCATGCATCACAAAGCAGACCATATAAGAAGAGGTGGTCTAATAAATTAATAGAAAGGGTCTACATCTAGGAAGATTTTGCAGAATGGAGATATTCTCCTTGACATGCTCAGCTAGCTAGACCTCACTACTTAATTAACCGAGTTAGTTCACTAATTGACAACCATACCTATTTATGATGTTAGCCTAGAAAAAAAGCACATAGTTCCTGCATTATCCCAATTCAAGAAAACAGAGACGATTATCGGCGCCGGCAATGGTAAATATTGCGATAATAAAAAATGAATGCGTTTATAAGATGCAGAAAACAAGTGTGTAACATTTATATCTTATCCCTAATACATGAAAAAAATTATATCATAAATTATTCTGTACATTTGAATTCCGCATATTACTTATATAACAATCTTGGGTTTCACTATTCATTTCCCTGTTTATTTATACTGTTCATAGGGGTATTTTCGTGAGATTGTTCAGGACGTGCGAACTGTGTGAACCGACTGTTCTGGATCAGATTTCCAGCCCCCCCTGATCTACGCATTTTAGGCATATTAATTAATACATTTTCTCTACATTTTTACTTTGTTATTTACTTAGTATGGTTAATTTTATTAGCTTTTACTTATTTTTGTTATTTTTAATTGTAGAACAAAAGAGACGGAGTAAATGAGCCAACAAGCATGCAGATAAATGAAAAAGAAGATGGAGAAATAATGGCAAGAGAATTCGGCAATGGAAGAAGAAAATTGGAGGCACGTGGATTGTGGAAGTGAACCAAAGAGGAGATGTGTCGGTTAAAAGCAAGACTTTGGTGCTTTTCAAGTTTTCAAACGCATAATTAAATTGCATGAAAGAGGAGCTTAATTGCAGTAATACTACAATATTTATTCTCTCAATTAAGGAGATGTTTTGGTTAAAGAAGAGCAAGTTTATTGTGCTTTTCAAGCGTTTCAAAAGCACAATTAAATGAGAGGTGTATTTATTTGGGCTGAAACGGTTTGCTATTGATTGGGGAGGAGCTTAATTGCAGTAATAATACACATTTATTCTTTCAATTAAGAGGTTTGGATGGCACATCTTGGGAGGAGGAGAGACATGGGAATTCTCAAATCATTTTCTATATAAAGAAAGCTTTGGGGAAGAAAAAGATCATCACATATTCTAGGCCTAAGCTCTGCAAAATTACTCTCCAACCTCTCCCTCAAACACCAAAACCAAGCACGGAGTTGACAATACCGCCATCCACCATCACTCGGATCGCTTGCACACGTTAAGTCCATACAAGTGAAAACCACCATCCTTGGATTCATCTACACCTTGGGAGTTTGCAGCGTTAAGCAGGATTTCTTTAAAGTGTAACCATGAATCCTTTACTCCGTAGTCATATTTTGTTCTTATACTCTTTTTGTTTAACATTGAGTTTTGGTGAATATTTTTGAATTTTTAATACTTACTTGAGTATATCTTCCATATGTTTATGTTCTTAGTTTTGTTTGAGGCATGCTATGTCTAGTTCTTAATGTGTTGGGTAGTGCCGGATGATTGTGTTTTAACCTTTCGCCTGGAAGTTATTCAATGATTCTTAGATTTTAAGGCGTTAAGCTTTAAACCACATGACATGTTAACAATAAGAATTAGGAGCATAAATTTCGAAGGTAGCTTAATTAGGTAGAGAAAATTGGTTAGGTTGAATATGATGATCACATGTAAATAATTAGCTTATGTTTTATTTTTGTCGAAATTTATGGTGGGATTTTTGGGATTCTTTTTATGTGTTTTGCTTGTCTATGAGTCGATGCATGTTAGAGTCCTAGAATTTCTTGTTATATTTTTCAACGTTTTTAGGTAGTAATTAGATAGAAAATTAGGTAATTAAAATCAACTCATACACCCCCCATATTACACAATAATTGCATGCACCCTTCAATCCCCGGTTTAGAACGATCCCTACTTGCTTATATTATACTACATCTATAGGATTTTAAATTGTTTATGGTTGATTTATGTGTTTAATTTAAATGCATATTTTGTTCATATCAATTTTTGGCGCCGTTGCCGGAGATTATTAATTATTTATAATTTTTGTGTGTAAATATGTACATCTTTAATTATACTTATTTGTATATATTATACTAACGTTTTTCTTTGCAGGTTGTACTTAGAATCTGACTAATGTATATATCCATACGTGTCCTATTTTTGTGTTGTGATATTTTTCTTTGTTTTTGTTTTTCCGTGACCTATGTGTTAACCATACTAACCAACTCTTTTGCAGAAAATTCGCGTGTAATATTTTACATGCTAATTTTACATACAATTTTCATTACTTGTGTATATGTGCCTAAAATTGATTATAAATTTCGGTGTACATTTTGTATGTTACTAACCAAATTTGTTTTGTAGAAAAAATATTTGTAAGTATTATTCATTGTTTGTATATATATATATATTTAATAATTGTTAAACACGTTAAAGGATAGTCTTAAATTTACTTTGATTACGTGCTTGATTAATTAGGTCTCACTCCTTCGAATAGATGGTGCCTCTTTTTCTTGTTTATCTCTTTAACCCCTTATGTTTTACACATAAGGTTGAGGGCGGAGTCTACAAGAACTATGAGGGAGTGTGAATTTTTGAAAATTTGGCTGAATGTCGGACATGGTGTCTAGAAACGGGTTATGACTGGTGACAGGTTCTGGATCTAAGAAAGACTTACACCAATAGAGTATATACCATTGGCCCGGTTAGCCTCGGGGTGTATTGTCGAAATTAGTCCTGGCTCTCGCGTTATCTATATCCCCAACTGGCCATGTTTTTTGATTAAACCAAGGCTGAACAATCGAGAGTTCATACTTTATCGCACGGGTCGCACATCCTTGAAAAGACTGAAAAATCAATGCCTTGTAATCCTTATAAATTTTTGGCGAAATCAATTTGGGACATGTATGCTAAAAATTTCGAAAACTGTTTGAACATGTTCAATCTTGTGATTCCAACGTGTGAAACAATTCTAACTTAGTTATGTATATATAATTTTCGTTGACTTATTATTTTTGGATCACTTGCATTCATTCTTATTATATATCATGTGCATTCATGTTTCTAGTATATTATACCTTAGTATTTTCGTTGCATATGTGTTATATGTTTAGTATAAATTCAGAGCTGGGCAATAGGCTGTTTTGTGTGATTTATCTGATATAGTTATACATCTTGGAAAATTCTGAAACTTTTATGAAGTATTTGTATATGTGTCTAGTCTTTTCGCGTAAAATTTCAGCTAGTTCCAACATGTGATTAATTCTAGAGAAATTATTCAAATAGTCATGCTCAGGTTGCTCGATTTTTGTGAATATTTAGAATAGTCAAGCATCTTTGCATATCATTCATTCATTCATGCATTACATAATTGCATCATCTTGAATCATATTCATCATTGCATTTCATGCATTGGTTTTGGATTTTATGTTTGTTGAGTTTTGAAGGATACGACGGAGGAGCACGCTCCAAGTGTTTTCATAATTCGCAGTTTCTGTCCAAAACAGAACAGTCAACTTTGAAAAGTCATAACTTTCAGTTCGTTTGGAGTTAGCACGAGTTCTTTATATGAATGGAAAGCTCGAGACGTCTAGTTTTCAGTCATATAAAGATCACGAATTTCTGAGCTCTAAATCGTTCGGAATTCTAGTTTAAAAACACGGAGGTCAGAACATTAAGCTGCAAAGTGGAAAGAACAAATGGAGGAGATGCACCTTCAAGATCAGGCTGTTCCAAGAGCATAAATGAAGCATCATGTCTAGGCTGTAAGACAATAAAAAACAAGCGCTTGTTGGGAGGCAACCCAATGGAGGATCGACATACAGATTTGCTTTCTTTTCCCTTCCTCTTTATTAATTAGCTTGTTCGTGTGTTAATTAGTTAGATATTTTTGGTAAATTCTTTTCTACATGCTTGGTTCTATGTTTCTCTCTATTTACATTGAGGACAATGTAGGATTTAAGTATGGGGGAGGGGTTTACATTTATTTGAGTCATAAATTGTAAAATTGGGCGGACAATAGAATTTTCTAGCGGGATGCCCTAAAAAAATTGTAATTTTCGTAGGTCTTCATTTTTCATAGGATTTTTTTTTAGGATGCCCTTAACTCGTCGATGATGATATTTCTCTGAGACAATTTCGAGTTCATGGCTTTCATGTCACTAATTTATGGAATTCTTTTGTTAATAGAGATGTTTTGATTGCATTAACATGTAGTAGATATAGATTGTAAAACTTGGTGCAGAATTCGCATGCTAGAATAAGTTTAAATCATTTGAACCTATGAGAGTTTTTGAGCCAAAATCCATGATTTTAGAGAGGAAATTTCGACATACATAGGGATTTTTGTTTAAAAATTAAACATGCCTCATGTGATTGCTTGCCATAGTTTTTAATGAACTAGAAAATGCTAGAACTTGCTCATGTTGATTTTCAAAGCTTATAGTCAATACATACTCTGATGTTGGATATGATTAAAGGCATTTAGGATTTACCACCATTTTTTTCCAAATTGCTATGTGTCCCATTTGTGCGCACGAGTTGCGACCCCCTTAGTCAACCATTTTGAGCCCACATTAAGTTTTTCTTTCATCACCATATATATCCAAACACTTTAACCTAGTGTAGATAATCCTTACCCTTGTTCTAAAGACTTGGTGAAGATTTTTTAAGCTAGATACATGGAGATGGCGTGAGAATCATTAAGGAAGATGTGAGTATGGGGATAGACTTGTCCAACAAAACAAAAGAAATAGTAATTGCCAAAAAAAAAAATTCGAGAGCATGGAAATAAAGAAAAAAAAAATTTGTGAAGCTCTCCGGCAATTGGTTTTAATGTTGAGTTTGATTAATGTCCCCCATTTTTGTGGATTTGGAGGTTGAATTAAATTGAAGGCCCAATAGTGAAGAAATATGGCATTTGTCCTGTTCACGAAGCTCTAAGGAAGATTAGAATAAAGTCTGGGCCTAACAAGATGAAATCTGGCCCTTGTGCTTAAAGTCTGACACTGGTAACGTGGGGAAGAAGATGGAGCACGAAATTTAACAAGATGATGGAGCTAGACTAAGTCTTTGGAACGTTCTTAAACACCACTTATCCAAATTTTCGAATGCCTTAGTCTTAGCCCCATTATAACCCTTGAAAGTCCTTAATGATCCTTGAGATGAGTAGCCTTTGGTCTGTGGAGTTAATCATATGAGTAAGAATATGGTTTGGGTTCATTTGTGCAAGTAGCTAATTCTATTCATGAGGTTTCAACAATTTTGATTTATATCTTAAGAGAAACCATTTTCATGAGTGAAAAGATGATGAGTGCGTCCATGAGAGGATTTCAAACTTTTTTTAGTGCATGCATAGCTTATAAATCACCATTGTTTTCATCTAGGTCTTACTTGTTCATGCATGAGAATGTCTTTATTAACTCTTGAATTCCTTGTGTTCGAACATTATGATTGCCATGGAAATTTCGAAAAATCGTTTAAGGGTTTTAGATTTGTTTTGAGTCTTAGTTTAATTTAGTGTTTGCTAAGGGACTAGCAAAGTCTAAGTGTGGGGGAATTTGATCTACGCATTTTAGGCGTATTAATTAATACATTTTCTCTACATTTTTATTTTGTTATTTACTTAGTATGGTTAATTTTATTAGCTTTTACTTATTTTTGTTATTTTTAATTGTAGAACAAAAGAGACGGAGTAAATGAGCCAACAAGCATGTAGATAAATGAAAAAGAAGATGGAGAAATAATGGCAAGAGAATTCGGAAATGGAAGAAGAAAATTGGAGGCACGTGGATTGTGGAAGTGAACCAAAGAGGAGATGTGTCGGTTAAAAGCAAGACTTTAGTGCTTTTCAAGTTTTCAAACGCACAATTAAATTGCATGAAAGAGGAGCTTAATTGCAGTAATACTACAATATTTATTCTCTCAATTAAGGAGATGTTTCAGTTAAAGAATAGCAAGTTTATTGTGCTTGTCAAGCGTTTCAAAAGCACAATTAAATGAGAGGTGTATTTATTTGGGCTGAAACGGTTTGCTATTGATTGGGGAGGAGCTTAATTGCAGTAATAATACACATTTATTCTTTCAATTAAGAGGTTTGGATGACACATCTTGGGAGGAGGAGAGACATGGGAATTCTCAAATCATTTTCTATATAAAGAAAGCTTTGGGGAAGAAAAAGATCATCACATATTCTAGGCCTAAGCTCTGCAAAATTACTCTCCAACCTCTCCCTCAAACACCAAGACCAAGCACGGAGTTGACAATACCGCCATCCACCATCACTCGGATCGCTTGCACACGTTAAGTCCATACAAGTGAGAACCACCATCCTTGGATTCATCTACACCTTGGGAGTTTGCAGCGTTAAGCGAGATTTCTTTAAAGTGTAACCATGAATCCTTTACTCCGTAGTCATATTTTGTTCTTGTACTCTTTTTGTTTAACATTGAGTTTTGGTGAATATTTTTGGATTTTTAATACTTACTTGAGTATATCTTCCATGTGTTTATGTTCTTAGTTTTGTTTGAGGCATGCTATGTCTAGTTCTTAATGTGTTGGGTAGTGCCGGATGATTGTGTTTTAACCTTTCGCCTGGAAGTTATTCAATGATTCTTAGATTTTAAGGCGTTAAGCTTTAAACCACATGACATGTTAACAATAAGAATTAGGAGCATAAATTTCGAAGGTAGCTTAATTAGGTAGAGAAAATTGGTTAGGTTGAATATGATGATCACATGTAAATAATTAGCTTATGTTTTATTTTTGTCGAAATTTATGGTGGGATTTTTGGGATTCTTTTTATGTGTTTTGCTTGTCTATGAGTCGATGCATGTTAGAGTCCTAGAATTTCTTGCTATATTTTTCAACGTTTTAGGTAGTAATTAGATAGAAAATTAGGTAATTAAAATCAACTCATACACCCCCCATTTTACACAATAATTGCATGCACCCTTCAATCCCCGGTTTAGAACGATCCCTACTTGCTTATATTATACTACATCTATAGGGTTTTAAATTGTTTATGGTTGATTTATGTGTTTAATTTAAATGCATATTTTGTTCATATCACCCCCCCCCCCTCCTCTCTCAATCTCTTCCTCTCTCTATTGCGTCAGAAAAGCTAACCCAACTTCTCTTGATCTCATCTGCGACTTCCAAAACCCGACTCTTCTTGATCTCCGCTCTAGATCGATGAAGATAGTGAAACCAACTTTGAGAGAGAGCCGCACACAAACTCAAGGTTAAACCCGTCGCCGACCTTAATTTCCTAGATCTTGGTTCCAGTTTTAACATCACCATCGGACAAAGCCAGCCTCTGCATTAGTTTCGTCTCCATCTCTCCTCTGATCGATTTCAAAGGTATAGTACCAGATATGGGTTGATTTGATATTTTGATTCAATCATGTGTGCTTGATTTGATATTGTGATTCAATTATGGGTTTTGTGTTTCTTGCTGTGCTGTGTTCATTACAATTCGCTTCTAATATATCGACTATGTGCATATATGGAAGAATTTCCCTTATTATGCTCCTAAACCCAAGAAACAAATCTAACTGCACCCTGCATTGATCCTTAGACACGTTATTTCGTGACCTCAAAAACTTAAAACTGATATAGATATCAAAGGAGTAGGTAGGTTTACCTGTCATTTGGTTTTGAGTTCGAGTTCGAATGAGGCGTTTCTGCATTCTCCTGTTTTCAGCTTAAGCGAATGGAACACAGAACTCATAATGCTGAGAGAGAATCACAACTGTTGAAAGGTCAACTGGATGATCTTAAAAAACAACTTAATGAAGTCCATATATATATATATATTATGGCTCTTATAATATCATTTGAGACCCCATCATTTGTTTGTGTGTTCTTCAGTGTCAATGCCATATACTTTCAACAGTTGAAACTAATGCAGCCAAATCAAGCACCCACATGCACAATCTTCGTTATGTGTTTTTAGGAGCATCCAGTAAACTACCATTCTGATGTTATACCTTATTAGAATATGGTATTAATGCACCCAACTGAAACAGTACCATACCTGATAAGCCTAAAAATCATAGGCAAACTAAATTATGACCATACAACAACTGTCATGAAGCATACACATCGATCAGAAGGAGCCCAATGTGATCTTTATACTTTAAATCTCGCAACATATAACATTGCCAGAAAAAACTGAGGTTGCTGAGGATGCACACCTATCATTATTATTCAATTTCTCCACATCTACATATGAACCACCTCAGACTTCTCTAAAATATATGGTTAACATGTATTCAGCAAAAATTGAAGTTTTGATTCAAAGTTGTTGGTGTTGTGATTATTGTTGTAGCCTCAATGTGGGTTTGTATCATAAATATATGTGTGTTGCAATGTTTTGGTTTTTCTCTATGATTGATGTAATACTGTGTATGTAGAGTTCTCCTATAAATTGAACAAAGGAGTATTTCTCATACGTGAATTAAGGTTGCAAATTAAGGTTTTGAATTGTGGCTATTTATATATCGTTGAACACATAACGTATATATGCTCCTAATATCTTTTAATAATCATTGGCTTCATATGGAATTTTCAGTTTGTTTTTGGCATATTGTTGTTTAGCTATATAGTTTTAAAGGTTTGTTATACAAGGGATTCTCTTAATGTTATGGCTGCTGGAAGTGGCAAGTCTACATATAACGAAATCTGATTCTTACGCCTCTATCTTTTGCAAGTGTTATTCAGAGTTTTGATATCGAATGGCAAGAGTCAATTCTAGTATAAGTTGGAAGAGTCAATTAACCTTCAAAGTTTATAATCAAAAACATATAAGTTTTGATTAATAGTCTGAGGTAAAAGAATAACACAACAAATATCAAACAACACAGAGTTTTGATATCTAAGATCTCTGGGTAATCAATTGTTTAATTTGTGGTAGCTTTTTTCTACCGTATCATAATAGTAATCGATTTTTTAATTTGGGTAGCTTTTTTCTTCCATATCATAATAGTTGTCGGCTAATCTCGATAGAGATGGAGCACGTCCATATATTAGTGACTTTGAGTATTAATTTCAACTAATTAAGTTTGCTCAAGTTCAATCGCTATATATGTGTTGGATGTATATGACATGCTGTTTCTCTCTGTATTTTCTCTTTTATGAAGACTAGTATGACTACTTTTAAGTCTCCATGTACAAGTGAAATGATCATTATGGAAATATAGGTTGTTTGATGCTTGATTATTGTTTGTGTTAAGTGATGTTTAAATCTAGGTTTGTTTGATGCTTTATTATGATTGTGGCCTTGGTATGGGATTGATAACTATCAATTAGGGTCTGGAGACCTTTGGTGGCTGAACACATAACTAGGGTTTGTGTTTGATTTACTTGCAGGTTTCTCAATCTCCGATCTCTAATTCGCGTCTCAATATCCGATATCCCCAATCTCACTCTCTCTCAAACAATATCTCAGTCCATCTCTACCGCTGCTTTCTCCATCCCTCATCTCGATATTGCGTTGCTATTTTCTATCTCTCTCTCTCACAATACCCATCTCTTTCTCTCTTGCTCTCTCTCTCTACCCGTGGGCTTAGCTACTCGGTGAGTTCTCTCTCTTTCTCCTCTCGAATAATTGGTTGGCTTATTGTTTGATTTTGGATTTTGGCCCCTGGTTAGATACTGGGTACTGGATGAATTGGAATTTCAGAAACCCACACCGACTTTATTCCATCAACGAGACAGTGAGAGAGATAGGATTACAGAGGTGATACCCAACCGCGATGAATTCCCGATCTGGTTGCCGAAGAAGTCCAAGTGGGGTGAAACTTAGCCAGACCAACCGTGTACCCATTTCCTAGAAAAATTTAGCCATAGCTCGCCGAGACACCCCCCCTATATTGTAGAACCTGTGTTATTCGACCACAAAATATTTCCAGTACTAGCATCCAGGGGACCGTTCGAAGCTACAGACCCAACAAAAACTACTCCATTAGCAACAGAAATAGGTCCCTCTGTGAGAGGTTCTATGATATCATTTTAGGGAAGACTGGTTGATGAGGTGTTTGATACCATTTCAGGGAAGAATTGTTGCTTCAATAACTCACGTGTGGACTTGTATCTTAGCTATCAACCCCACCCATCATCTGCAAAGAACTTTCACCATCTCTTCCAGAGTATGTTGTATATTGTTTATATTAGCAAGAGTATGATCTGTTTAAAACCATCATTTACCTACACTAATTATTGTATTTTGGGTCTGCACAGATTAAAGGGTTTAGACTGCATTTTTTACCGTATGACCTTTTGAGTGAAATCTATATATTTTAGTTCATAATCTGAAGTTGGTGCTATAATAAAAGTTGTAGTAGACATGCTAAGATCATTTCACGTTTTGAATCACCGGAAAAAGTTTTTTCTAGATTTAGTTATAACTTTCTCAAAGATGAGCCCTTAGGTCCGAAGCTTGACTTTGTGTCTAGCTTTGGTTTGCTATATGTTATTGTTTTTTTTATATTTTCTCTGTGTTTTTAGGTTTGTTATGTTTTTTGTATCTAATTAGTTTCCTTGGTTTAATATAATGTCATTGTTTTTGCTATATTTTCTATATATTTTTGGGTCTATTTAGTTTTTTACATGTAATCGGTTTACTTTGTTTTCTTATGGCACCGTCAAAGGCTACAACACTAGCCAAAACACTGAAGCCTCAAGTAATTTTCTGTATATCTCTCTTCTGCTCTTTTGGTGATTGTTGATTATGTTGTTGTACTTTTATTTCTATAAATACAAGTAGTAAGTCATAATGTTGTTGGCCGAATATAATTGCATGAGCTCTGTTTTTGTATATTTTGTATATGTTTTTAGGTATGTTCTGTTTTTTGCATGTAATCAGTTTACTTTGTTTTCTTATGGCAGCGTCAAAGGCTACAAGACTAGCGAAAACACTGAAGCCTCGGGTAATTTTTTTTATATCTCTCTTCTGCTCTTTTGGTGATTGTTGATTGTGTTGTTGTGCTTTTTATTTCTATAAATACAAGTAGTAAGTCATAATGTTGTTGGCTGAATATAATTGCACGAAAACTAAACGAAATTTGTCATTTCATGGATCTTATACATCTTTAGTCTATTAAGAGATTATATGGAGATGGTGATGATATCTGTAGTATGGGTTTGTTGGTTTTGCTCATGTTGGTGTGGTTAGGTTTTGAGATTTAATTGTGGAGTTTCAATTTTGTGTACAAGTGATTTTAAATAGTTATTATCATATATGTGTTGTCAGATTTCCGTGACATTAATTTTTATTTTATTTTGTTACTATATTTATATGTTGTCTGCCCTATTTTATTGGTCTTCTTTATTCTCACAGGCTGACTCATGTTATCATCTGTAATTTTTGCAGATTTCTTTAGTTGCTGTTATACAGTTTGTCTGTTTTCCCTCCAGATTTGAAGTTCATCGTTGTATCATCTGGGTTCTTTAGGTTCGAATGTGATTTTGCTTGCTGTATTTCTATTTGTTGGTTTCAGATTACGTTAAGCCGATGTTTTTTCCCTAGGCACATTAATTTCAATTTTCATACCTCCCTATCCCTGTGATTTAATGATTCAAACATTCGAACATACCTATGCAACACTAGGTTTTGAATTAGTGCCAGATCAGCTACCCAATCTGAGTTATATAATGGATTGAACATTTTATCAATGTAATATCAGAATCCCAATTCAAACCACCGGAATATGATATCTAACCATAATTTTGTATAGGTATATGAAATCCCATATCCAGTTAAACTACATATCAATGTTTAATTCCTTATACATGTTGATAAGGAACATAGAACAATGTAAGACCATTGTATAGTTCTAATTTAGGAGTGAACGATTGATATAAGACCATTCATATGATATCTCATGCATCTGCTTTCTCTTTATATCCCATATTTTGGAATAGATATAGTATGTCCAAAACAACAAAGTGTGAATGTAGTTTACACTATACACTATGAATATAGTGTCTAAATTATTGAAGCTTTTAGCTTTTGAGAGAAGAAAAATGGAGTCTTTGTGTAGATCAGATTGTAACTAGAAAATGGGAAGAGGAAAGTGGTAGTGGGTTTGAGTCAGTTGTGCTAATTGTTTATGATAATTACACTACTGAAGTTGAAATTAGTTTAATTATGCAATATATCGTATTTTAGGAATATCATGCTTCATCTTCTGTTTGAGGTTGGATAGTTTGATCGCCTACTTTCAACTCTCATTCTGCAGTTTTCTTTGTTGAAATATATGTTTGGTTATTACAGTATTCTGGTATACATTAGTAGCCTTCAAACAAGACCAAGCGTGTTAGTTTTGGAATTCGTATGAAGTAATAAACATTGCTGCAAAGTAGACGTTTGTTTTTTGCATATGGTTACTTTGTATTCTTCTACTGGTGCATATTACTTTTAAATGAACTATGATCCCATTTAAATAGGAGTGTCATTTCTGTGTTTGAATGCCTCTGTTAACATTTGTGGAAGCTTCATATTTGTATGCTTGGTCTCGATTTGGTCTCTATTTGTTATTAATTTTTTTTTGCTCTCTTTTGTGCTATGACCTCTTTTCGATTTCGGTTTTATGAGCCATAATGTAGATTTTTATTAGTTGCAGTCGAATTCGTTGTTTAAGCTTATTGTTATGTTTTGTCCTTATAGGCTTTGTTGCCTTTTGTATTCAATTTTTTGGGTGAGGATTGAAGAAAAACAATAAGTTTATACTTTTCTTCACTGTTGATCGAATGAAGATTATATGTTCTAGGTTGTGTTTGGATTTTGGAAATTTCAATTAAAGTTGGAATTCGGATGGTGAACTGATGTGTCTAATTTGCTTTGTTGGTTTTTGTGTTACAGTTCGATTTGGACTCAAAAAGTTTGCCCGATCTCGCTTTGTAGATCTCTAAATCTTTCTTTCGATTTCTGCTGTTCTTGAGAAAGTTTGCCAGAGTCCTTTCTTTTACAGTAGGTGAGTTTCCAATTTCTTTATTTGATCGATTAACTTTCATTTCGGAGTATACGCTAAAAATATTGTCGCACGAGTATATAAGAGAGTTACATCATTTGTTTGCAATATTCTGTGCATTTCAGAGCCTAAATCGACAATATTCTTTATGGTATAATTTCACTTTATACCAAAATATTCTTTCCAGTTTGATTAGATATGAAAGACATTGTTTAACTTCATCAGTCTGAGTATCGTCCAGCGTACTTGGAGTACAGATTTGTGGTCAATATTTATGATGATGAACTATACTATGGAAAGAATATTTTCTAATATGCTCCTGAAAATGAATTTGGTTGTCATCAGACATGTCTGAGAGATACTTTCTTTCTAAAACTACAGTCCTTTGAAAACTGTGAATAAAAAATGTTATAATATAGCATATCCAACAATGCATTAGATTATCATATTCAAAACCATATATAGAATGATTGTTTTGGTAAAGGATCCAACAATGTAAAGTGACGGTTGTCTATTATCATATTTAATATATAGCATATTCAAGAAAAATGTTTTGGTGCATGTGGGTTATAAAGTTTTGATCTCGATACGGCTTGCTACCATGAGGTGCTCTTTCTAAATATGGGCGCTTTGGTATCATTTGCGTCTAAGCACATGTGGCAACTTTATAGTTTTTTATCCTATCGATCAATATGAAATGATGAAACTTTGTTAATCATTAGATATATGAATCATAGCTTACATGGTTTAACAGTGCCTTTCACAGCCACTAATATGATCTCTGTTCTAGGTCGATTTTGTTGATATATATCAACGACAAACTATGAAAGTTGAAAATTGATAGCTAATATATATTAGTATATATAATATAATTAGTAGTTTTTGGTTGGTGGGTAGAAACGCCTCATATGTATCATCATTGATTCTTCTGTGATTCAATGTGTATATTGCACTACTATCCAAAAACTAAACAAACATTTTGGTAAAATATGTGTATAGAAACAAAAGACAATATAGATGATAGTAGTTTGTTAATGTTTGGAGAGTGATGATGGTGTGATTCAATATGTGTGTGTATATATTAGGTGTGTATATAGCACTACTATTCAATATGGGTAATTGTTGTTTTGGTGTTTGTCTATATGTGTATATATCTATCTAAGTATATATTTGTTGTGCATAATGATGGTAGTTAAATCTGTGATGCTCAAATATTTGTTATTGTGAGCAATATAATTTTTGCTTCATCTATATGACTAATATTTATTCAGGTATGCTTATCTAGGTTTTTTCATTTTGTGATCTTAACATTTAGGTAGAATTAAGCGTGCGCATATTCGAATGGTTCTCAATTGGTGTGCTCTCAGTTGTCATTACTAAATCATTTGTCTAATTACACGGTGTGTCTTTTGATTCATTACTATTTTGGTTTATGTAGAATTTGTCAAATTCTTTTATAACTCTGAATTTATTTGATGTATTGTGTAGGGTCTAAAGGTTAATGCAAAAAAGTCTCTGCTGTATCACGTTGTTGCTGTGTCTCTGGCAATTATCGTCTTCAATTTCAGTCTCTGATCGTTATTCAGGTTTGTAATGAATTGTTACATTCTATTTCAGTGTGATTGATATTGAAGTTTGTAATGACATTCGGCTATATTGATTATATTTTTTTTAAATAAAAAGTCAACTCTGTGATTTCGAATATCAATACATTGAATTCTCTTCCTGCATTTTAGTTGTCACTCTGAGCTGTGAGACAATTGTACTATCTTTCATTCATGCTTAAACAATAAACATATATGTTTTCTTATTTGCAGCTGCATTCTTTTATTATGTAGAAATTAGTCTGCTTTGTTAATATAAACATGAAATGTACATTCATGAATTTTTAAAATTGGATGTTTAAATTGTTTGCTTAGGTATGGGCCCTAAAAGAAATCTAAGCTGTGTAGCAAAAGGGAAAAGATTGGCAGCACCATTTGACTACTCTCAGTCAAATCAAGTTCGCTCCGACAAGAGGCAACGTACCGTTTCATCGATTACAGAAGAGTCATCGATGTGCCATGAGATAGCAACATCGTTGACAAGTGATGAATCAGACCATAGTTATCTCACCAACAGATGTTTGTTTCGATCTGTTTCGGAAGAATCCTCGACATGGAATCAAACAACACCACAATTGATTTACCCTGGATTATGCAACACATATAAAGAAAGTAGTGACGATGAAGATGCCGTGGAAGATTTACCAGGTAATTTTTGTGTATATATGGTAACAATTAATATTGGTAACTGGCCATATGTTTTTGTGAAACATGTCAAGAAAGATGTATATATTACGTTGTACACATATAGATAGAGTATATTTTAGTACTTGACCATAGATTTCTAAAAAATAAGAATATTTTTTTTTATAATCAATGTAGGTGTTGCTAGAACTAGTTTTGGTCAGGCTATGTACCAGAGAACTCGCAAAGGTGAATTACATATTCGATTATCTGGTTTTGGTTATTGGAATATCTAAGTTTTTCACTATTGTTACTGGTTTGATTCTAATTTCTAACATAGTATATGATCTTTGCCATTGCAGGTGTCGCAGTAGAGTATTTTGACTGTGGTGATGATTCACACACATGTACTCATTGCAGTGCTTGCTTTTGGTCGGATGAGGCATTAAAGAAAAAAAGCAGAAATCAATTGATATATACAAATTGTTGTGAAAAATGACAAATTCAACTTCCATTATCAAATTCAACTCCTGATTATCTTGATCAATTATTGAATCCAAACAATGGTCAAACAAGCATATTATTTCGTGAAAATATTCGAGTTTATAATTCGATGTTTGCTTTTACTTCGATGGATGCCAAAATTGATTATAATATAAATAATGGAGCAGCTCCTTATGTATTTAAAATATGTGGACAAGTACATCATCAAATGGGTTCTGTATTGCCTTCTGAAGGAGAATGTCCTAAATATGCACAATTATATGTTTATGATACTGCTAATGAAATTTCAAATCGTATAAATGCCATTAATCCAAACAATGCAAATTCAAAAATTAAAGCTGATATTGTTGAAGGATTAATTCATATGCTTGATGAGTACAATGAATTAACAAAAAAAATTCAGACAGTTAGAGACAAATTTGAGAATAATTCGCTGACTGATTTTGACATGACTTTACTCGATCAACAAGTAACTGATGGAAAACAATACGAATTACCATTTGCTTATGAAATTAGTGGTTTAGTTGTTGGTGATATCGAAGAATTTAATTCTAATAGAGATGTTATCATTGAATCAAATGACGGAAACTTAAAACGTATTTCTAAAATACATCCAAAATTAATGTCACTACAATATCCGTTATTGTTTCCATATGGAGATGATGGATTTAAAATAAATATGAAATTGAAATCAATTGCAGGTGACAAAGATAGAAAATTAACAATGAACAAATTTGTATGTTACCAAATTCACGATAGAGAAAATCAATCAACTACTTTGTTAAAAGGTGGAATATTATTTCAACAATATTTAGTTGATGCATATGCAACCGTTGAAGAAAATCGTTTGGAATATATAAGATGCCATCAGCCAGATCTGAGGTGTGAAACATGGAATAATATATCTACATTTGTTTCGGGTGGAATCGTTCAAGCCTCAGATATTGGAAAAAAAGTTATTCTTCCTGGTTCTCACACCGGCAGTCCAAGAGATATGATAAATAATTATCAAGATGCAATGGCAATTTGTAGACAATACGGCAATCCGGATTTGTTCATTACTTTTACATACAATGTTAAATGGCAAGAAATTTTGAGATATTTTGAAAAAAAAGAGGATACAAACCAGAAGATCGTTCTGATATTATTTGTCGAATTTTTAAAATAAAAGTAGATGATATGATTGCTTATATTAAATCTGGAGTACCCTTTGGCGAAGTCCATGCCCACGTATGTACAATTGAATTCCAGAAACGAGGGTTGCCCCATGCTCATATATTATTTTGGCTTCAAAATAAATACAAATGTTATACAGCTAATGATGTAGATTCCATAATAACGGCAGAATTACCTGATAAAAATCTTAACCCGCAGTTGCTTGAAATAGTTAGTCAATTCATGATTCATGGTCCTTGCGGTCAACTTGATTCAAATTCTCCGTGTATGCGAGACAAATTATGTACAAAACATTTTCCAAAATCATTTATTCCTGACACGGTTTTTCAAGAAATTAAGGCTCCTCAATATAGACGTCGTGATGATGAATCACGCTTTGTAGTTAAAAAAGGAGTCCATGTTGGTAATAATTATGTTGTTCCTTACAATGATAATTTGTTATTGAGATATAATGCTCATATAAATGTTGAATCGTGTTCTCAATCTATGTTAATAAAATATCTATTCAAGTATATAAATAAATGACCCGATAGAGCTCGCGTGTTAGTCCGTGATAATATAAATGAGGAAATCCAAAATTATCTCAATTATCGATATTTAACTCCTCATGAGTCTGTATGGCGTTTATTTGAATTTTCCATTCATTCTAGATTTCTTGCAGTTCAATATTTAAAAATTTATTTGCCGAAAGAACAAACTATTTGTTTTCATCAAACTAATTCTCTTGAAAATGTGTTAAATAATCCGAATATAGAAACTACTATGCTAACTGCTTGGTTTGAAGCAAACAAGACTTATAAAAAGGCAAAGAAATTAACATATACTCAATTGCCTACTAAATTTGTTTGGAATGATAATCAGAAATTATGGACCCTAAGGAAACAATATCACGTACTCGGTAGAATAGCATATGTGCCGCCAGTTGCAGGTGAATTGTATTATCTTAGAATGCTTTTGTATATTCAAAAAGGATGTACCAATTTTGATTCAATAAAAACAGTGAATGGTGTAATATACTTTACTTATCAAGATGCATGTCGAGTCTTCGGGTTGCTAGATGATGATAAAGAATGGGCCGAAGCATTGTTGAAATCTACATTTACTGCTACTTCTCCTCAAATTCGTTATTTATTTGTTACGATTATTCTATTTTGTAATGTCTCAGATCCTCGAGCTTTACTTGATGCATATTGGATTAACATGTTTGATGATATATCACACAAAATGAGATCAAATTTTAATATGCTAAATCTTACCGTACCCGAAGATGAATTAAAAAATGTTGTTTTGTATGAACTCGAAAAATTGTTTAACATGTCCTCCAGTACTTTAAAAGATCATCAATTACCAATGCCAAAGACACAACAAATACGTCAACTTGACAATAGGCTTATCAGAGAAGAATTAGATTTTGATTGTGAAGTGCTAAAACAAAAACATTCTGACCTAATTATTAAACTAAATAGTAGTCAAAAAATAATACACAATGAGGTGATAAAAGCCGTCGAACAAAAGAACCCAAAATCATTCTTTGTTTATGGTAGCGGAAGTACAGGAAAAACCTTTTTATGGAATACTATAATTTCTAGATTAAGATCTGAAGGAATAATTGTTTTGGCTGTTGCTTCATCGAGCATTGCTTCATTATTACTTCCATTAGGCAGAACAGCTCATTCACATTTCAAAATAAAACCAATTATAGATAAAGATTCAAACTGTAATATAAATAAACAAACAAATCTTTCTAATTTAATTGGAAAGGCTGAATTAATCATTTGGGATGAAGCTCCTATGTGTAATAAATGGTGTATTGAATCAGTAGATAGAACATTGCGTGATATTTTGTCAAAAAAAGATGAACCGTTTGGAGGAAAGACTATTCTATTTGGTGGAGATTTTAGACAGACATTGCCGGTCATACAAGGTGGTAGTAAAGAACAAGTCATTCAAGCATCGTTTAATAATTCATATTTGTGGCCTAACATTACAGTATTTCAACTAACTGAAAATATGAGATTATCGACGATTGGTTTAAGCAGTATAGAAAAAAATGAAATCAAAGATTTTGCTGAATGGATACTATAAATAGGGGAAGGTCAATTAGAATCAAAATTCCCTACAAGTAATCCTGATGTAAGTTGGATTGACATACCAGAAGAAGTACTTACTAATCCTACAGTTCATCCTATAGAATCAATTTTTCAAGCAACATATCCCAATTTTTTAAACAAATATAGTGATGCAAATTATTTAAGAGAGCGTGTTATAGTGACCCCAAAAAATATAATTGTTCATGAAATAAATAATTATGCACTTAAATTATTACCCGGTGATAACAATCATATTTTAATTCGGATTCAATTTCATATAATTCAGGTAATAGCGATAATATAAATATTTTATATCCTATGGAATTTTTGAACAAACTTGAATTTAGTGGATTGCCTACACATGAACTAATATTGAAAATTGGCATGCCTATTATGTTATTAAGAAATTTAGATCAGATACGTAGTCTATGTAACGGCTCAAGGTTGATTGTGACAAAGTTGTTTGAAAGATTGATTGAGGCCAAAATACTAACGGGAAACAATATGGGAGAAAAAGTTCATATTCCAAGGATAGTATTATATGCAACAGAAACTAAATGGTCATTTATGTTTAAAAGACGTCAATTTCCTATCAGACCATGTTACGCAATGACAATAAACAAGAGTCAAGGCCAGTCATTAAACCAAGTAGGAATATATTTGTCAGAACCAGTTTTTACTCACGGACAATTATATGTAGCGTTATCTAGAGTTACGTCAAAAAAAGGTCTTAAATTTTTTATAAATAATGGTGACGACATCCCTAATAATTGTACGAAAAATATTGTCTATAAGGATGTGTTGCAAGATATATAACCATTTGTATTTTGAGATAGAATGTACATATTTTAAATACTACAAATGCTTTAAATATACATGCTTTCATAGTTATCTCTACTTTCACACTACTAATTTCTCTATTCATATACATACACACACATACATTTACAATTTGTATATATTGATGGTCATGCTATTTTTTTTCTTTTCAAAATCAACCTTGAATGCTAGATTTCTATATAACAACCATGGTTTAACTGTTCAAATGAACAGTATAACCAGCGATCTCACACTACGGATTTGCGAGATTCTATTTTTGATGGGTTTGTGGAGGTGGTTGAAGGCGAGATCACTCTTTTCTCTCTCACATATCTTCTCCCATCTCCGTGAATCACCTTCAACCTCCCTCCATCGATGCTATATTCATAGTCTCCAGCTGCTCTCTTTCTCAGCTGATATCACCATTTATTCCTCTCTCTATTTTTCTTTGATACATCAATTAAATGTCTTAATTATTTACTAATGCGAATTAAAAATAATTCAAATAGTGAATCCAATCCTCACAATCACCACCCTCCACTTGGTTCAACGAGTCTTCACCTTCAAGCAGCTAAAAAATGGTGTGAGCATGCCGCAAGGAGGGAGGAACTCGCATCTGACCAGTTTGTCATCTGCCCTCATTTAGCAGGCGCTACTTTCCATCTTACTTACTTCATCTTCATTCCATTTTATATCTGCAGGTAATTGTTTGATTTATGTGTTGATTAATCATGAGCTTTACAATTTGGGGTCTTCAATTTTATAATTTGCATCTATTTTATTGTTATAGAAGGATTGACTCTTCTGCTGCAAATCGAAAGTGAAACTCATAATAATGCATAACGTTACATAATGTGAGCTTTTTCCTGTTATTATTGCCTTAATCTAAACATTATTATTGTCTTGAGTTGGTTTAGTGTAGTCTGATTAAGTTAATAATGAATATTGATGTCCATATTCTTGGTGGTGACAAAAAAGATTGGTTCTTCGTGATTTAGAAGAATATAAAGATTGATTCTTTTTTTCCTTAATCATTCACAGGACTTTTCTTTTTCTCGCTGTAATCGCTTTTGGATTTTCATTTGAATTGTTGTAAGTATTCTATGGTGTTATGTATTGGAGTTTCAAAATGATGTTTCATAAATTTGTGGCCGCCAAATTGGTGATATCTTTGTAGCAAGATACCCAATGTTTTTGTAGCAAACTCCAAATTTGAGTATATACATGATTCATAATGATGATGTAATGAGTTATAGTCTTAGGATTATGAAATAATGTAACTTCCATATCATTTAATATAATTTCAGTTGGACATCAATTCAGTGATGTATTGTTTAAATTCTAATTCAAGTGAAGTTTATGTATGTTACGATACAACTTTTTATATTTAATGGTGTAACTTTTTGCCACTGTTCATGTTTAAGTAGAAATTAATTAGTATTGAAATTGCAGTAACACAATACTTAAAACCGTGTATATTAACAGCTTCTCTCACTACTGGAGGAGGAAATCGGGGCGACGTAGATAGGTGGTCGCTTCGTATGGATTTTACGTCGCCTCGATTTCTTGTGACCAAAACTACGTCGCCTCGTCTTGTCGCTTCAGATTGATCACGCCACCATTGGGGCGACGTAGATACAATCTACGTCGCTTCGTTTCATTTCACGCGACGTAAATAATGTTACGTCGCTTCAATTGAAGCGACGTAGATTGATCACGTCGCTTCAACTAAGGCGACGTAGATTGATCAATCTACGTCGCTTAATTTTATTTTATTTTAATTTATTTTTCTTTTTTTAATAAATTAAAGCGACGTAGATTGATCAATCTACGTCGCCTCAATTTATTTAATATTTATTTTATTTTATTTTTGAATACATTGAGGCGACGTAGATTGATCAATCCACGTCGCTTCAATTTATTTTATTTTATTTTTGAATACATGGAGGCGACGTAGATTGATCAATCTACGTCGCTTAAATTTATCTAAAATTTATTTTATTTTATTTTTGAATAAATTGAGGCGACGTAGATCGATCACTCTACGTTGCCTCAATGTATTTAAAATATATATTTTTTATTTTTTAATAAATGAGGCGACGTAGATTGATCAATCTACGTCGCCTCAATGTATTTAATATTTTTTTTTTTTATTTAGACAATGAGGCGACGTAGATCGAACAATCTACGTCGCCTCATTTATTAAAAAATAAAAATTAAATATTATTGTACCAAGTCACGACCTATCGCAATTTACAAACACAAAACCGCATTCAAATTGCAGATACGCATTCAACCACAAAAACGCATTCAATCACAAATCAAAACGTTAAAAGTTTATACAAATCAAGTTTACACAAATCAAGTTTATACAAATCCTAGATACAGTTTACGAGCCGGGAGGTGGTGGAGGAGCTTGAGGTTGTTGACTCCCAGCCTGGAATGATCGCATCATGGCCTCCATTTCTTGCATCCTTTGGGCGAGCGCACTATAATCCGCTATGGCCTTCTGCGCCACCTCTTTGGCTTCATCGATCTCCTTTTGCATTTGAATTTGGCGTTCCTGTACCCGGGCCCCTCCTCTCGGTTTGGGGTCGCGTGTGAGAGCGCGCCTCACCCCTGTAACGTCGAACAAGAACAAATATTAGTAAACTATATCGTAAACCAAAATAAAGCAAAACGTAAATCGAGATATGTATCGACGGAATCGTTTTGGAGATTTATTACCTCTTATAGAGGTCTCGGGCCTTGAACCCACCTCTTCCTCTATGATATTTATTTGTGTATCAAGAGGAAGAAGCTGGGGTTGGGAAACCTCTTCGCCGTCAACTGGGCCCGCAACACTATCTTGTTGCGACAAGACTTCATCGAGTCGACGCTTCACTGCCGCCTGCTCAATTAAAATAGATAAAATAAATAATATTACAATATAGTAAAAGAGCAATAATTGAAATAACGTATCGTGAACCTATTTGAGCTTACCACTTTCTCAGCCGCATTCCTCTCCGGCTGGTATACGTTAATCCACGTCTGGACAGCGGGCGCTCTATGACCCTCCTTCTCCAACACCTCGCTTCGGTACGAGAGGGCGAGGGATCCCGAATGGTGGTTGATCTGCTGCTCCTTGTTCTTGTTTCGGTTTCCTCGGTTGCGTTCGCACAATCGCTGCCACACACACACAAAAATCATTTTAAAATAAGAACAGATAAACATGCATATTGTTCGAACGTTTGACCAAAACTGTAAGTTCGTTTATGAAACTCACCAAGTAAGCAGGGTCTTCGAAGTGGGCTTTTAACCACGCCCATTGGTCTTCCCTCCCGAGAAACTCGGCCGGAGTCTCCTGGCTGACGTGGAGATAATGTTGATGGCAATCGTACTTCCAATCCTTATAGATTGTTTGCGCCGTCGCATCAATGAAGTTCCACATCTCCACATCAGTCGCCGGGATGTCGTAGTTCGTCTAGCACAACACATTTAAATTCCGTTATGTAAAAGTTATATTTACATTTACTACAAGTAGGTAAGTAAGCTAAGGCCAGTAAGTATACCTCAAGACTGTTACTGACGATATCGCGATGCAAATCGCTAAGTCCCAAGAAGCTAGGTGCAAGCATTGGAACTTTTCCGCGGATGATGCTACCGATGTCTCTGCACATCAGACTCCTCATTTCCCTCGTCGCAGGCCCCTCATGCCTCGTAGAGTAAGCGACTTGTAGTCGCCTATTGTTGTTCAGGCGGACGAGGTACTCCGTCTTCGTCCCGACAACGACTCCACGCTGTTGCGTCGTCGGATCTCCGGTTGCCATGTCGACCATGTCGGGGAGTTGGTCTTCTTGCACCGGATGCTGAGGGCGGGAGGGTGCTGTGACGCCGTAGTGGCATCGCTGTCATCCATTTGAGGAATCGCATCCTCAAGTGGAGGGGCGGGCGTTAACATGGGAGCTTCTGGAATCGACGGGGTCGCCGATTGTCCCGTGGGGCAACCCGACCCGGAAGCCCCATCTCGGCTGAATGCTCGCCACCCCGCCTCCGCCGCCTCCGCAGCTGCCGCCGCGGCCGCTTCACGACGCCGCTTCACCGCTATCTTCCTCTTGTATCCAGTATCTCCGGGAGCCATTCTATTAAAACTAAACTGTTATGTATTAATTAGATGATTTACTCGTTTGTACTTCTATAATGCTATAGTTATCATCACAAAACACATATAGCTTATCGCATTCGCAGAGGAAGAATCACATTCATATGTTTTCATTTAACCAAACCCTTAATCCTTAATCCCGAGAATACTACAATCATTACGCATATGTTTTCATTTAACCAAACCCTTAATCCTTAATCCCGAGAGTACTACATATTCGGTGAACCAAACTCAATTTTCAATATATCCTTATCATAACAAAACACAATACACATTCGGAATCATCATCATCATTTTCAATCACATTCGGAATCATCATTATCACAAAAGTAGATTGCTATCATTATCACAAAACACATTCGAAATCATCATCATCACAAAACACAATACTTACATGAAAAAAGATTGAAAACACATTCGGAATCATTATCACAATACACATTCAGCACAGTATAAAACACAAAGCTCCATACCTTCTCGAGTTACCTCAAATCGTTTGCTTTAGCTACACGGAGTTGGCTCGGATTCTGTTGCTTTAGCTACACAGATTTCGCCAATTCTTACATGAAAACAACAAAAAAAAACAGATTAGCTACACACGACATATTAGGTACACACGACATTTCATAACCATCCCTAACCATCCAACATATGCAAAATACATAACCATCCAACATTTCATACAATCTCAAATGTTTCACATACCATGCTTAAAATAAACCCACAATTTCATACATAACCCTCCAACATTTCATTTAGACAATTTCTTTCATATCTTGATGTATTTCCCCAATCCTAGCAGTCTCTATACTATATGAATAACAAAGTTTCTCATTGAAAATGTAGTAGCAAAACTCAGATATACAGTGCACATTGCCATTTTTCTACACAGATTTGAGAGTGAGATAATTAACCACAAAATGAGTTGTAATGAAAGGAAACAGATTACAAATCTACCATGCCTTGGCCTAATAATCCCAACAAGCTCTTCATTATGTTCCTCATTTTCTTTCAAACACATTCATGGTCCTAAATGAGTATCCAAATTTCTAACAATCACAAACAAAATCTCAATAAGAAATCCTCACCAAAATCAAAACTCATCCAATCAAAACAAAATCCAATACAAAGTCCAATACCTTCCAACAGTGCCCGAGGGAGGGGGAGGAAGAAGCGATATCGACGGTGAGGGAGGAAGAAGATGGTTTCGGGAAGAGAATGAGGAACGGTGAGGGAGGGGGAGGAAGAAGATTTGGGGAGGTCGATTTGGTGGAGGGTTTCAATCGATTGATCAAGGGGATTAGGGCTTAGTTTCGAGGTCGAACAGAAAAGAGGATAGAACTTCACGAAATGAGAAGAAGAAGAAAGCAACTGTGACCCTGGAATTATAAAGCCAACTAGGCGACGTAGATTGATCAATCTACGTCACCTCGATTAATTGAAGCGACAAAGGACTCAATATTCGTCGCTTCGTATGCTTCCTTAATACGTTCACGCGACAAAGGACTCAATATACGTCGCTTGGATTTAATTTTTAATTTTGTTTTTTTGAATTACTGAGGCGACGTAGATTGATCAATCTACGTCGCTTCCTTCTATTTCATTGTTTATTTTGTTTTTTTTATAAATTAAGCGACGTAGATTGATCAATCTACGTCGCTTTGATTTAATTTTTAATTTTGTTTTTTTTTTTGAATAAATGAGGCGACGTAGATTGATCAACCTACGTCGCTTGGATTTAATTTTTAATTTTGTTTTTTTGAATAAATGAGGCGACGTAGATTGATAAATCTATGTCGCTTGGATTTAATTTTTAATTTTGTTTTTTTGAATAAATGAGGCGACGTAGATTGATCAATCTACGTCGCTTAAATTTAATTTTTAATTTTGTTTTTTTGAATAAATGAGACGACGTAGATTGATCAATCTACGTCGCTTGGATTTAATTTTTAATTTTATTTTTTTGAATAAATGAGGCGACGTAGATTGATCAATCTACGTCGCTTTCCTGTATTTAATTTTTAATTTTGTTTTTTGAATAAATGAGGCGATGTAGATTGATCAATCTACGTCGCTTCCTTCTATTTAATTTTTAATTTTGTTTTTTTTTTTAATAAATGAAGTTTAGAATTATAAAGTTAGTAATATTTTCTCGTATACATAAATTATGCTTTAAAGAAAATACGAATTTAGGTTTCAAATTCATAATAATATTAGTTTAGTCCTCGTCTTCGTCGTCCTCCTCCTCCTCCTCCTTGTCCTCGTCCTCGTCTTCGTCCTCGTCCTCGTCCTCGTCCTCGTCCTCGTCCTCGTCCTCGTCCTCGTCCTCGTCTCGTCTCCTTCTTCGTCCAAAAGTAGTTGAAAATCTGGGTAAAATTGTATCACCGTGGGAGTGTCCTCTTGGTAAGGCTCGAATATATGATCTCCTGTACGCGATATGTTTTCATCTATGGCCAGAACTTCGGCGCTGTAGACATTGCGGTGCGACATTTCTTGTACTACCTTCCAAGTACCACCAGCTTTTGGATCGTCTATGTAGAATACATGTTTTGCTTTGGTTGCAATTATGAAGGGTGAATCCTCATAGTAACTGTTGTTTGTATTCACTGATATCAGTCCATGATCTTTTATAACGGTGTCAAGATCTTCAGGGTCCTCGGAGTTGTGCCATGTGCACTTAAACAACACCACTGGCATACGGCCTGCATATAATACTTCGACCACGTAGTTAACATGGCCGTAGAACTTGGATGAACCCATGTCTATCATGACACCGCTGTTTTGAGTCACGGTTCTTTGATCTCTATCAAAGGATGTGAACTTGACACCGTTCACATAACACGACTTATAAACCCGACATTGCTGAGGTCCTTGAGCTAATGACTTTATTCCTGCAACCAAGCTCGGGTCCGAGTTTTTTTTTTAAGGGACACCTGAGAGATAAGTGTTAAGAGGAGTTAAAGATAAGTGTTATAAACCCTCGAAGAACCTTACAAGAATTAATAGGCATATGTACCCATGTTAAGAACCATCGAAGAAAACTCCTCCTCCGACGAAGCTCGTCGAAATCTTCACCATTTTTAGCCTCGAACCTTCTTAGATGTTCTTCTAGGTAAGGTTTGACTTCGTCTGTTTCCACCAAGACTTGCCAGTGAGCCTCAGCAGTCTCTGACTCAGTCAACCTGAACTGGCGACGAGTCTCGATAATATCTGGTCTTACTAAGAGTGAAACACAGCTGACATTCCACCCAGATATGGAAGTGTCGATATCTTCGTTGTCCATCCGTCTGAGATAAGCCTTACAATACGTCACCGACTCATGTACGAGGTACTGTTCAGCAATACTACCTTCCGGGTAACGTGTATTCCTCATTGACTTTTTATATTTTCCTAATTGCCTGCAAAAACACCACTCAAGATTAGTACAATATTTTCCTAATTGCCGACATATTACACAACGAACATAATATTAGCAATAACAAAAATTTTTACCTTTGAATTGGATACATCCATGTATAGTGTACTGGACCTGTAAGGAATACTTGTTCGGGCAGATGAACCATGAGATGAACCATAGATGTAAAAAAATGTGGAGGAAATATGAGCTCCAAATTGCAGAGAATCATCACTATCTCAGTTTCCATGTCACGCACAACCTCCTTCTTAAGCTCCCTACTGCATAGTTGACGAAACCAATTTGACAGTGCTATCAATGGCTTGACAACGTTTTCTGGCAGGAACCCTCTTATAACCACAGGAAGAAGACGTTGAAGCAAGACATGGCAATCATGCGTCTTCAATCCATAAAACTGTGACGGGGAACTTATTTTCACCTTACTTCTCAAACTACCTGCATAACCAAGAGGATACTTAACATCCCTGAACCACTGGAACACATCTTCTAGATCATCCTTTTTAACTAAAAAGGGTGCATGAGGAACTTTCCCCGTAGCCAAGTCACCCGCTCTTTGCCACTGGTTTTTTCGCACATTCCTCTTCTTCAAAGCAGCGCGAGCTTTTGGACCATCCTTAGACTTCGATTCAATCGAAAAAATGGTTCCAAGGATGTTGTCACACACATTTTTTTCAATGTGCATGACATCTAGGCAATGTCTGATCTTCAATGATGACCAATACGGCAGCTTCCAAAATATGCTTTCGTGAGTCCAGCACTGTCTATTATTGGGATTGTACGGCACCTTCAAGTCTTCATGTTGGCTAAGAATAGGGTAAACGTTTGACCTAACGTCCTCCAAAATTTCATCTCCACTCTTACGATAGGGTCTTCCACCAAACTCCTCATTCCCGTTAAATGCCTTGCTCAATCTCCAAGGGTGATCCTGGTGGAGCCATTTTCGATGACCTTCATAAACTATCCTCCCACATATATGCTCTGAAGTTAGCTCATCTAAACAGATTGGACATGCCTTGTACCCTTTCACAGTTGACCCCGCAAGCATCCCTAAACCTGGAAAGTCGCTAATAGTCCACATTACCGCTGCCTTCATCAAGAATACCTCATTGTCTAATCGATCAAAAGTATGGACTCCAACGACCCATAAATGTATTAGCTCCTCGATCATCGGCTCAATGAGTACACTAAGGCACTTTCCGGGAGATTTAGGGCCTGGAATCAACACTGATAACATGTTATATTCCTTCTTCATGCACATTGATGGTGGTAGATTGTACGGCATCACAACAACGGGCCATGTACTATGCAAAGTTCCCATTGTTCCGAATGGATTGAAACCGTCTGTTGCTACTCCAAGGCGCACATTCCTGCAATCCCGTGCAAAACCTGGAAAAGTTCTGTCAAAATGTTGAAACGCTTCTCCGTCAGCTGGGTGGCTAAGGCTACCAGCCACGCATATCCGCTCCCCCAGCCATCGCATATGCTTAGCAGTGTGTGGGGACATAAACAAGCGCTTCAACCTTGGTGTTAGAGGGAAGTTACGAATTATTTTTTTGGGAATATCATTCGTATAAGGCTTATATCTTTCAGAATAACACACTGGACAAATCCTCTCGTTTACAAGCGCCCCCCTGAACAACACACAGTTAAACTCACACGCATCAATTCTTTCGTAACCCAGTGAAAGATCACTCAAGATTTTTTTTATTCTCGAGTATGAACAGGGGAATGTGTGCCCTTTAGGAAGAAGTTTATTAATGTAAATACATAAAGAGTCAACACTTGTGTCCGACCATCCATTTTCATTTTTCATTTCCATTGCATCTAATATGGCACTCAAAACAGTTTCCTCACTGCCTTCGTATAATGGGGTCTGTGACTCCTTCAATAATCTATCGTACTTTTCATAATCATCGTCTACCATTTCATTGAAGTTCATGCCCGAATTATCTTCCACTAATTGTTGGGGTGCATCTCCATGGTATCCAGGATAATAGGGATATGCATCATGTAGAATCTCCAACTGCGGGTTCACTGAAGGACCGGCACCACTAGAAGGACCGACTCTGTCTTGAAGCCACTGTCTTCGTTGACTGAGCATTGCCGGTTCACCAGAAACTTCCCCGTGAAGGTGCCAGACTGTATAAGTAGGGCTCAAACCACTGTGTGATAAGTGATGATACATGACATCCATAGTAACCTTGAACGGACCGTTCTTACAACGTTTGCACGGGCAGAAGTAATAATCGGCTCTGTTACTATGTAGCCGGGCAAAATTCATGAACTCGAATATGCCGTTGATGTACCTTGGATCAGCACGATGATATGTCATCCAAGTTTTGTCTGGGAGTCCGTCCATGTTTCCTGTCAACATAAACAATCAATATGAACAAAGTTACCACGCCACAGTTGCGATTCAACCAAAACCCCACACTTCTTCGCCTTATGCCTCCGGGTTGGGTCCTATCCCCTTCAGGGGAACACGAAATTTGTCAATGCTTTTGCACCCATGTGTTTCAGCTCCAATTTAGGGAAATTTCGGCAGCATCTCCCTACAGTTCCCCGAGTGCACACATATCTAAACAACCTAATTTGCACTCGGGGAACATTTAAAGGAGACACTGTCGAAACCATATCCCAAAACTGAAACTGAAATCACATGAATAGCAAAAGGATCAACAAAGTCATGTTCACCTAAAGTGTCCAAAAATGGGACAATTCGAGAATCAACAACTCAACTCGATCAACTAGATGAGTTGTTGATTCTCAAACGGGAGTTCTAAGTTGATAAACACCACAATTATATATAGTCATACGCTCGAAATCATGATTAACACTAATAACACTACTAATTAAAGCTCGAATACACATAATCTACTCTAATCATCAATTAATTTCACTAAATTTAACCAAATTTCAAACATTAATCATGAACCCATAACATGATTTATCACAATTCAATGCTTAACACACTAAAACTACAACATAACACCAAATTCAATTCAACTTCAAACATTTCACCAAAACTTCAATTTCACTTCTAATCATTAATAAATTTCACTAAACTTAACCAAATTTCAAACATTATTCATGAACCCATAACATGATTTAACACAATTCAATGATTCAAACACTAAAACTACAACATAACACCAAATTCAATTCAACTTCAAACATTTCACCAAAACTTCAATTTCACTTCTAATTTAATATATTATGGTCATAAAGAGGGTTAAAGAGATACAAATCAAACTAACCTTACTCAAGAATCAAATCAATGGCAAGAACAACCTTCTTTCTCAATTTCCTCTAATTTCTCCCCAAAATCGCCCAAAACAGCTGCAGAGCTCGGGGAAACTGTTTTTCTAAAATACCACCTTTATGAACGGGTTGACTTTAAGAAGAAGAGTAGATCCAGATTTAAAAAAAAACGAGGCGACGTAGATTGAGCAATCTACATCGCCTAGATTTTATTCGAAGCGACCAAACTAATCTACGTCACTTCGAATAAAATCTAGGCGACGTAGATTGCTCAATCTACGTCGCCTCGTTTTTATTCGAAGCGACGTATATTGGTTTGGTCGTTTCGAATGAAAAACTTGTCGCCTCAGCTTGTTGAAGCGACGTACTTCAATCTACGTCGCCTCAATTTTTTGAAGCGACGTTTTTTTTATTAAAGCCAAAGTACGTCGCCTCATCTAAAATCGGAGCGACGTAGAAATATAACTACGTCGCCCCTATGCCCTCCTCCAGTAGTGTCTACATTGTTTTACGTCAATTCAAATAAAAAAAATATCCAAAACAGTTTATCAAAGACATTATATAGTATAACAATCGTGATAAAACCGCCCAGGGCGTCAACCACCTAGTGGGTATGTTCAAGTTGTTCATGATCCTCATTCCTCAACTACGACTAGCTCGTGGCTTAATGATGCTGGGTGGAAGAATCTCTCAAAGTCCGACCCAAATGGTTCTGAAAAGATCTGACATTTCTGACCTGTTGCCAATCAAAAAGGAAGAAGGGAAAACAAAAGATGCTTTTTTTTTCTACTAAAGGATTGACACCCACTATCAATGAGTGCTCTACTATACTCCCCAGTATCAAAATTGTCAAATTTTAGAACATTTAACGCTCTAGGCTAAAAAAAATTTGTGCTCCAAGACACTATAAAATTTACGTATTATTATATCCTACTCACTCCACTATCAAAATGCTAGCTAATACACAATGAAACTCCACACAAGCTTCCATTGTGTTAATCTAAGATGCACATAACACGAGTCATTAAATTCTTGCATAAATTTAACTAACTAGCCACCGCACTTTCTTCCTTCTCTAGATTGGAGTGGCATTAGGCATTAGCTTAGTACTCAAAGCAAAGAGAAAGAGATTCACTTTCTTTGTGAAAAGAAAATAAAAAAGGATTACCAGAAAGAGAGAGAGAGACCTAAGAGAATTACGTACTACAACCCCATATACTATTAATTTGTTATTTTAACTAATCAAACCCACCCACCATTAGAAAAGTAAAACCAAAAACACCATCTTCTTGATCATTGTGTTTAATCTTTTTACCATGATCCTCCTCCACCCAACATTCCACTCCAATACCCACCAGAATGATCTCCTTCAGTGCTTGTAGTAGTAGTAGTAGTAGTAGTAACTGTAGTGCTTGGGATCTGCTTCAATTCTTGATGATCATTAGGAAATAGGAGCCTTGCCTGATGATGATGACTAGGTTCTTGAACCCCTTGAAGAAAACCACCACCCTCATACCCATCTAAAGAGAAACTAAGACTTGGCTTAAACTCTTGTTGCAAGTTTGGAAACCCATGAAGGCCGCCAGTGGAGAACATTGTAATAGTATTCGACATGGGAGCAGCCATGAAAGAACTCATCAAACCCCTAGATGCATTGACCCCGGTACTCTCGAGTAGCTCCATAGCTGAGGGGCTAGGGTTAAAGATGGTATGGTGATGATCATAGTCCTGATCAGATGTTGGCGGGTACGCTAAGTTGAGGTCTTGGCCTTGGTGAGTAGTAGTAGTAGTACTCTTATTAGGGTTTCGAGACTCGTCACCGTTTTTTTGAGTCAACACAAGATCATGATGAGCAAGCTTCTTGTTTGGATTTGATGGTGATGATGGTGATGATGAAGTCGAGGAAGACCTCTTGTTATTCTTCCGTGAGCCTCCACCCACCGGAACATTCCTCAGAGAACCACCTTCGGTCCAGTACCTTCTACAAGTCTTGCAGAAGTATCTTGGCTGAGATAGACTGTAATTGTTGTAGTAACAGAACTTGGTGGTTGTAGAGTTACACCTTGGACAATTTAAAGCATGATCCTTTGGAGGTCTTCCTCTTCTCTCTGAAGTAGACCTTGGATCAGAAGAACCTTCAGCTCCCATGGAGCTAACCACTCCAATATTATTTCCCTGAAACTAATAAAAAAATATAGAATAGTAAATCACAAAAATGAGAACAAAGACAGCAAAAGGTTATAGCTTTGGTGGTGATTGAAGTCATTGAAACACACAAAAGTATTTGGGAGAAGAAAGCAAAAGGAAGAAAACAAGAGTCGAGAGGTTCAGGATCACCACAGCAACATACAAAAGAAACTAGTTTACTTTATCAGATGATGGGAAGAAAAAAGAGAGAGAAAGAAACTAAGAAAGGTTAAAGTGCAGCAAGTACTACTTTCAACTTTCCAATACAAAAATGAAAGAACTAAGCAAGACAGCAATAACAACCACAACAACAACAACAAAATAAGTTCTGGTATTAGTGGGAGGGAAAGAACTAAACCAATTAGGCAACAACATCTATATCATCTGTTGGAGAAAAAGTGTCTAACTTTAGAACTAACAATCAAGAAAGGGAGTCTAAATCTTCAGAATCCGAACTAAAGCTAGAGGTATATATGTTCATTGAGCTTTGAAAACAACACAACCCTAGAAGAAAAAATCATGATTTCATGAAGGAAAAGTGAGAGAAGAAAGCAAGCTGCCTTTACCTGTGGCCAGTGAGCTGTGTCCATGGATTAAGAAGGAGAAAAGGGAAGAGATGAAAAACTTTCCAAGTTTCAGAAAGAGAGAGAGAGAGAGAGAGGAAATCAACGACTTTTTGTAAGCAGATGGGTTCAAAAGCAAAGATGAAGGAAGCACACTACTTGAGAGGAGATGGTATATGTGGTGTGGTTCCATGTGTTGGCCAACTATATGAGAAGAGATAGAGAGAGAGAGTGAGTGAGTGCATGTGTGGGGTTAGTTTTGTCTTTCAATGCTTACAGCATCATTATACATACATTCTTATTCACCTCTTTTAACACAATATTTGGGAATAATGCATGAACATATGAAGTTTTATATAGTTTATGGTCAGTGTCATGATTCTTCTATAGAATTTAGTGGTTTTTTTCTGACCAGAGAATGAGAAATAGAATTTTGCTAGGCTCATTAGTTATGCTCCATAAATCTTATTTCCCTTTTTTCAACTATTTACAGATTCTTTTTCTTTTTCTTCATGCAAGAAGATGTATCATTACTAACTATTTTGCTATAATTCAATGTATACTAATTTGACCTTCAATTATTATTCTTTCAATGAGAAATGTCTCTTCTAATTTATTGATTTTTAATAGATGTCTAGTCCAAATCTAATCCCCTATCTTGAAAAAGAAGAAGAAAGACAACGACCACATTAAGTCTCCAATTTCTCCCAAATATAGATGCATGTAGCTTCCTAATCAAGCTCCTTATCTAAGCTAGTCTAGCATTAGGCTTTAGCTAAATATAGTTAATCTGACCAAGCTTGCGTCCAAAGTATTATGACCTGCAAAAGATGACAAGAGAAAGAAAGAAAAATCTCAGTGGAGTACTAGACAGAAAGCACAGAGCCCAACTCATCGTAGTGACGGCGGCAACGTGAAGCAGAGTTGTCACTGCTGAAGCGGCAACGGTGACGTGGCGGGAGGTGATAGGTTGGAGATGTGAGCTTGGCTCATGAGGTTTCGAAACGTGTTCCCGGCGAAGTTTGCTGAGAATATTTAGGGCTGCGAGTTTACATGCTTCAAGTACAATCCCATCGTAAGAACAGTGATGAAATGAACGGTGTTTTGAGGAGAAAAAGGAACGTGCCCATGTGGCGGTGTTTATCCGAACCACAAAGTTAGATTTTCCCGAGTTTAATTTATTAGAATCACGGTACGTAAGTGGTTCAGTCAAAATATTGAGTTCTGCAACATACATAAACGTTTAATATGAAACCTCTACATGATGACAGTTGCATAAATATTTAATTTTATTGTGTATAATTGCGTGAAAATATTTAGCTTAATTGTTTAATTGTTTAATTTTTATTTATTCAGGTCATATGGAAAAACTTACTAAAAGAAAAATAAAAAGGGAAATCCTAAGACAATTGAATCAAAAAGTCAAGAGTCCATATTGAAAGAAGTTCAAGCCTAATTGGGAGAGGAAAAGACCCAAGAAATCAACACTATATAAAAGAATTTTCAGAAAATAATTTAGAGATTGGAGACTTGAGAGAAATATACACACTCGGTGAGAAAGACGCCTTTGGAGGATGGCCAACCGGACGATTTCGACGGGTCGAGAATTTTCCTCGACTGGTCGAAACGACTTTGCCGAGTTTTCTAGGGTTCTTGGTTCTTCTTCTATTTTTCATCATGTTTTGCTATTGTATTCTTATGACTATGAGTAGCTAAATTCCCTTAGTTATGAGTTTATTGAAGCCCTAGATATGCTTACGATTTTGGACCCATTTTGATTCTACTAACTATTTAGATGAGTTTTGTTTCACTGTTTTCCCACCGGACGATTTCTATGTTTATGTTTATTTGAGTGCATGCTTAGATGCATGGCTTATGATCTATAGTCTCAATTGTGTACATGATCACCTTATCATTGCGTATTCGTTAGAGACAAACATGTATTTGTGTGAAACAATCCTTAGTGATGTAAGGGTGACCACTTTATCAACCCTTGAAGTTTTGTTATTTTTCAAACATTCTTAGAACATAATGACTTCAGTTATCTAGATTTACATCACCATATGTATAAGCTGGTTAATTAGGGATCAAGATTGAGCGGATTGTCTCTCTCTCTCTCTCTTTCATGCCAAGTAAGAGAGTGTAATACACAAGATGACTTAACCAGAGCTCTTGTGTGGGGAGTATTCATCCATGGTTAGTTCAATTATATTGGGAAGGTTGTAAGTATGTCTAGGGTGGAGAGAAGTCCTTAACATTCATATCTCATTGATTTCCTCCAACAATTTACTTTCTGTAATTTACCGATTTCTGCATTAGTTGTAGCTTATCTGATTTATTTTGGAAACCAAATCAACTCAGAACACCTTCAAATTTTGTGTGGTAGTCCGGCACTGTGTCTAGTTTACTGTATCCAAATTTAGTGTTATTTGAGTCTGTTTAGAGTAGGTTCGTAATATCATTAGTGTATTGTAGTCGAGTCTGACAACTTTTTAATTTTGTGTTAGGATTTAGTTTCACCAATTATTCGTATTCGATAACCCCTATTTATCTTACTACATTGATATATCCAAGTTGAGAATATGGTATCTTTGCATAGGTGTTTACCCGCCTATCAAATTTTGGCGTCTCTGCTGGGGAATTGCTCAATTCTAGGTCCTAATAGAGTCTTTAAATTTCAGCTTTGTTTTGTTTTGTTTTCTTTTGTTTTCTTTTCTTTTTCCTTTGAGTTTTATAGTTTGTTCAATAGGCAGAGACATTTTGTGTGCCTACTAGGCACACTAGAAGTGTTGAGCCATTACTACTTGTTCTAGAGATTGAACGCTCAGCAAGGCAAAACGGAAAGCAGTAGGGACAACGGTCCATGAGTGTGAATAGTGGTGGTCAACCTGAGCAAAACATACATTCTGATACAGGGTCTGAATTTGAGGAAGAACAACATATCCCAACACCACCACCATCACCAAGAAGAATGGCAAATGCAACCAAGTTGAGAGAATTCTTTATGGCAGACACAGGTGCAGCAAATTCACCGATCGTTCTAACAGAAAACTTGGGGTCTTATTTTATTCCCCCATCCCTTATATCAAATCTGCCACACTTCAGAGGAACGCATTCCGAAGACCCTCAAGACCATCTCAATGAATTCACAGCATTGTGCAAAATTCAGAGATCGACTAATGTGGAAGAGGATATTGTCAAGCTCCTCTTGTTTTCGTTCTCTTTGAAGGAGCAAACAAAAGCATGGTATAATTCTTTAGCTCCTATATCTATGGAAACATGAGAGACGATGTGCTCTGAATTTATGAAAGAGTTCTACTTAGCTTCCCGAACAAAGAACTTGAAGAAGCAAATTAGCACATTCAGGTAGAAAGACAGTGATGAACTACATGAAGCCTGGAGCCAGTTTAAGAGTCTTCTTCGACAATGCCCTCATCATAAATTTTATCTCAATACTCAAATGGAGTTCTTCTATGAAGGACTTGGTTCTTTTAACAGGTCAAACCTTGATTCAGCTTGTGGGAAAAATTAGTGGAATATGACTAGAGCTGATGCCAAGGAAGTTGTTGAGAATCAAGCTGAAAATTCAAGACAATTCCAGTCAAGAGATAGATCTATGGGAGTAAGTAGAAGATCTCTCAATGCAGTCGCAATCGATAGAGCCATGGTAAAAAGATTAAGCTCTATGGCGAATGATATTGCTCTGATAGCTAGTAGTCTGAAAGTGGGCAAGAAGACAACAGTTGTTACAATTCAGGTTATGTGCACTCTATGTTCAGCTACAAACCATCTAGCAGAATATTGTCCCTAGTTCAGAGTAGATGAAGAGGTTGATCAAGAGGAAGAAGCAAATTACTTCCAGAGACAACCCAACACATATGGTGGAAATAAGGACCTGTTGAGCTATAGGAGCAACTATGTGCTCAATTCTCCTATTGTTCCACCTAGATTGTAGCAGAGACAGCCTACAGAAGATGGGCCATAATTTGGCCAAAGGCATATGCCTTAGCAACAACAAGCTCAAGCTCAAGCTCAAACATCATCAAGGAATTCTACCTTGGAAGTCATGATGCAACAAATGATGTTTGACAACAAGAAGGAGCGAGAGGAGAGTAGTGCCTTTCGCTAAGATATCAAGGCCACAACTCAAGAGCTCAAAGCTACAACTCAGCAGCAAGGAAAGACAATTGACTTGCTTGAGCAACAAATGAGCCAAATGCAGTAAACAATGGCTCAAGTCAAGGAAGGAAGTCTTCCTAGCAACACTCTTCCCAATCCCAACACAAAATATGAAGCTCATGCAATGACCTTGAAGAGTGGGAAGGTGTTGGAAGAACTACCCAAGTCCACAAAGAGAAAGTGGGAGGAGCCCGTGCTTGAACAGGTTGTCCCTTACAAGCTGTTGGACAAGCTGTCAGAAGATTATGCAGGAACCCCAATTCGAGCCGTCGAAAATGACCTGAAATAGACAAACCGACAAATCAAAGATCAGGCCAAGTATCCTCTACTCCTTCCCCTTCTATTATTCATAATATGTCTTTTCTTAGCAGGTTGAAGAAGCAGGTGAAGGTTGACAAAGAGAAGGAGATATTGGATGTGTTTAGAAAGGTAGGAGTAAACATCCCCTTGTTGGATGTGATCAAGTAGTTACCACAGTATGTCCTGAAAGATTTGTGCACAACAAAGAGAAAATTCTATGGAATTGAGACTATGGCTTTGGGGGAGAGAGTATATGCAGTGCTTCAAAGAAAACTTCCACCTAAGTTGGGTGATCCAGGACGTTTTATAATCCCATGTACTATTGGTGATCATAGGTTTACAGGTGCTTTACTTGATTTAGGTGCTTCCATTAATTTAATGTCATACACTGCTTATAACAGGTTGAAAATTGGATAAATTATTCCCACAGGTGTCACCATTAAACTTGCAGATCGGTCTAACTGTTACCCTCGATGTATTATTGAAGATGTTTTGGTACAAGTGGGAGATTTGATATTCCCAGCAGATTTCTTTGTGCTGGAGATGGAGCATGAGCCAATGCCATCAGAAATACCATTGATTCTTGGGAGACAGTTATTGAGAACAACGCGTACAAAGATAGATTATTTTGATGGATCATTGAGCATGGAAGTAGCTGAGGAGAAAATCCACTTCAATATTTATGAAGCTCTCAAACACCCAAATAGTGATGATGTGTATTCATGTTGTTCAATTGACACTTTTGAGAGTTTTGTGCAAAAGTTCATTCAATATTCTTTGGAGGAGGATCCTTTTAGAAAGGTCTTAGAGGTATCAGAGATAAAGGACGTTTCAGGGGTGGAATTCAACCCGTCGAAAAAGAGGCATGAGAAGCGGCAGTGGCATTGCTTCGACCGGTCGAGGAAAATTCTCGACCCGTCGAAAATGAATTTTGTGACGGACCGGTTTTGGACAGTAGCTTAACCTCGACCTGTCAAATTTGAGTCTGTTTTTTGAAATTGTTTTTGCTGAAGATCTTGATATGGAAGAAGAATACTATGCAATGGAAGAGGCATTTGAATCAATGCCAAGCATGAAAGGTAAACCTTCTAAACCAATCTCTCTTCCGACTTCAACTGACGTTCTTGCTCCATCTATACAGGCAGCACCCACATTAGAGTTGAAACTTATACCTGAGCATTTGAAGTATGTTTTTCTGGGGAAGGATGATACACTTCTAGTTATCATCTCTTCCAAGCTCTCAACATTACAAGAGGTGAAGTTGTTGAGTGTACTTAAGAAGTACAAGGCTGCCATTGGATGGATAGTAGCCGATATCAATGGCATCTGCCCAACTTTGTGTACTCACATGATTTATCTAAAGGAGGGAGCTAAGCCAACAATGGAAGATCAACATCGTCTCAACCCTCCCATGATGGAAGTTGTCAAAAAAGAAGTAATTAAGTTTTGAGATGCAGGTATCATTTATGCTATTTCTAACAACAAATGGATTAGTCATGTGTAAGCGGTGCCCAAACGTTCAGGAATCACAATGGTAAATAATGATAAGATCGTGTTGGTTCGTCAAAGAGTCCAAACGGGATGGATAGTGTGTATTGACTACCGTAAGCTCAATGCCACCACAAGAAAAGATCACTTTCCACCCTCATTCATTGATCAGATGTTAGAAAGGCTGGCAGGTCATGCATACTATTATTTTTTGGATGGTTATTCAGGATACAACTAGATAGCCATACATAAGGATGATCAGGAGAAGACTACCTTCACATGTCCCTATGACACTTTTGCTTATAAGAGGATGCCATTTGGCTTATGCAATGCACCAGCGACATTTTAAAGATGTATGATGAGTATTTTTTTCGACATGGTCAAAAAAATCATTGAGGTATTTATGGATGACTTCTTTGTTTTTGGTGATTCTTTTGACATATGCTTTCATAATCTAGCTATGGTTTTAGAGTACTGTGTAGAAATTAACCTTGTGCTTAACTGGAAAAAATGTCACTTTATGGTGGAGCAGAGTATAGTTTTATGACATGTCATATCAGTTAGGGGCATAGAAGTAGACAAAGCTAAAGTTGATATCGTGCGGACCTTACCACTTCCTTCTACTGTGAAGGAGGTGAGATCTTTTCTTGGCCATGCAGGTTTCTATAGCAGGTTTATCAAGGACTTCTCTAAGATAGCCCGACCATTGTGTGCATTGCTACAGAAAGACATAGCATTTGACTTTACAGCTGGGTGCATGCAAGCATTCAATAAACTTAAGAAGTTGCTCACTACAACTCTCATCATCCAAGCACCGGATTGAAGTTTACCATTTGAGTTAATGTGTGATGCTTCAGAATATGTTGTTGGTGCTGTCCTTGGCCAACACCCAGATAGGTTATCTCATGCCATCTACTACGCCTCTAAGACGCTAAATGATGCATAGTTGAATTACTCAAGTACAGAAAATGAGCTCTTAGCAATGGTTTTTTCTCTTGAAAAATTTAGATCTTATTTGTTAGGAACTAAAGTTATCATCTTTTTTGACCATGCTGCTTTGAAATATTTGATGACTAAGCAGGATGCTAAACGCAGGTTGATTCGATAGATGCTCTTACTTCAGGAGTTTGATATCAATATCAAAAAAAAAGAAGGGCACTGAAAACATGGTGGCAGATCACTTAAGTAGACTCACCCATGAGTCTAAGGCCGAAGAAGACACTCTTCCTCTCAGAGATAGCTTTCCACATGAACAGCTCTTTGTTGTTCAAGATGTGGAGCCTTGGTATGCTGATATTGTTAGCTACAAAGTGAGTAAATATATTCCACCAGACTTCACCAGAGCGCAGAAGGACAAGCTTGTCAAGGAAGCTAAGTATTATGTGTGGGATAAGCCGTATCTGTGGAAACATTGTCCAAACTTGCTGATAAGAAGGTGTGTGCCTGAAACTAAATTTCATTCAATTCCATCTTTTTGTCACTCACATGTAGTAGGAGGCCATTTTGCTGAAAAGAAGACTGTGATGAAAGTACTTGAGAGTGGATTCTTCTGGCAAACATTGTTTGGTGATGCACATAAGTTTCATAAATCATGTATTAAATGTCAACTGACAAGTAACTTAGGTCCTAAAGATCAAATGCCCCAACACCCAATTTTAGTGGTTGAGATTTTTGATGTGTGGGGTATTGATTTTATGGATCCTTTTCTTAGCGCTTTTCTGAATAATTACATTCTACTTGTAGTTGATTATGTTTCAAAGTTGGTGGAGGCAATGGCCACTTGTACTAACGATATTGTTGTTGTTTTAAAGTTCTTGAAATCACTGTTTGTGAGATTTGACACTCCCAGGTACATAATAAGTTATGACGGTTCTCACTTTTGCAACAAGTCATTTGTAGCGTTGCTCAAGAAGTTTCATGTGCATCATAAGGTGGCAACACCTTATCATCCTCAGACGAGCGGGCAAGTAGAAGTCTCTAACCGGCAGATCAAGCAAATTCTGGAGAAGACTGTCGGGCCAACAATGAAGGATTGGAGTCAACGTTTGGATGAAGCGTTGTGGGCATACAGAACAGCTTTCAAAATGTCGATTGAAATGTCTCCCTATTAGATGGTTTATGGAAAAAGCTGCCACCTTCTAGTGGAGCTTGAACACAAGACAGATTGGGCAGTGAAACGGTTCAATTTTGATATTGATGATGCCAATGTTCATAGGAAGTTACAGCTGAATGAGCTAGCTAAGATTCAAAACAATGCCTATGAATCTAGCCACATTTACAAAGAGAAGAAAAAATGTTCCATGACCAGATGATCAAAGGAAAATCGTTTGCCGTTGGGCAAAAAGTGTTGTTATTCAACTCGCGGCTGAAGTTGTTTCCAGGTAATGTTCGGTCCAGATGAACTGGCCCTTATGTTGTCCGTAATGTGTTTTCTCATGGTGCAGTTGAAGTTTAAAATCCAAGAGACGACAACATATTTAAGGTGAACAGACATAGACTCAAGCCATTCTATGAGCCGTCTCAAGTGCGAGACGTGGAAGCAATACCTCTCCAGGATCCTACACCGGAGGATTGAATTTGGTGTGCACTGTCTAGCTAAAGATGTTAAACTTAGCGCTACTTGAGAGGCAATCCATGTTGATGGAGAAGCGTGAAAAACTAGATTTGCAACTCTTAACTCTCTATCTTTTTCCTTTACTTTATTTTTCTCTATGTTTAGTGTGATTTGTGATGTGTTATGTGTCTCATTCCATGCTTGTTGATATATGGTATGTTTTAGTTTTGTTTTAAATTGAGGACAATGCAAATTTCAAGTGTGGGGTGAGGTTTATATCATATCCTTAGCGTCTTTGTATAAATTTTTTGTTTTTTGGGTGTTTATTCAAAACTATGTTGTGTTCTGTCTTATGTAATTTATTTGACATGGGTAGAAGTCTCAGAAAATTCTGAAATTTTGAGGAAATGTTTGTACATGTGTCTAGTTTATGCTCAAAAATTTTAGCTCATTTTGATGTGTGATTAATTCTTTGTAAATTATGAAAGTGGTTACGCTCAGTTTTGGATGTACAGGGAGTGTTTTTCGACCCGTCGAGGAAATTCCTCGACCCATCAAATTTTGTGAAATTTTTGGACAGGAGCATAGCTTCGAACCGTCAAGGAATTTCTTCACCCGTCGAAGCCTGATGGAGTCTTTTTCGACGACTAGTTCGTCGTGGAAGGGTTTCTTCGCCCAATTTTGGTATTTTTGAGTTTTTCTTTATTTTCTTGTGTGTTTTGGTGTCTTATATGAAAAATCAAATACAAAAACAAATAGTGTCAAGAAAAATACAAAAATAGTCTCTTGTTTTGAGTCTAGAGTGCTCTTAACTAGTCGGTGATGTGATTATATCTTCCAAAATTGTGACTAAAAGATGATCATATTATATGAGTTTCTTTGGTTAATCTTGATATATGGTGCATATGAGAATATGTAGTGGATGTAGAAACGAGTTAACATGATACAGATTTATGAGCATGCTTAAACTTTGTTGAGATTCATTTCACCTTGTGAGTTTTTGAGCCTAAATGTGATATACATGCTTTCTTTATTGTGTGTTAATTGTTTGCCACAGATTAAGTTAATGAACTCTAGAGATTACTAGAACCTACTCTTGTGTCATTCAAAGCGTATAGTCAATACATGTTTTGATTGAGGAAGTGATAAAGGCATTTAGGGGACACCACCATAGCCATATAAGCCAGTGTCCCGACTTTGTGTGCACAAGTTGTGCACCCATTAGTTAATCACTTTGAGCCTACATGTTTTAACTTTTTGTCATCACCTGAATAATCCTAACCTTGAACTGTAGAATAGTTATATATGTACCCTTGTTCTAGGACTTGGTAGAGCTATATATGAGACAGGTATGGGAAGACGGTGACAAAGTCGAAAGGTGATAAAAAGAAATAAGTGTGGGGTATCAAGCTAGTGTTAATATATATATATATATATAAACAAACAGAAGAAGAAAAAAGTTGTGATGTCTAGCTTGATATCTCAGGTTAACTGTTGATGAAAGCAATGATGTGAATGCCCAACAAGATGAAATCCAGCAACAATAGTGAAAAAGTTCATGGTTGTAAGGTTTGAAGAAGTCTGTTATTTGGTGTTCTACTAAGTTCTAAAATTGTGTTTGCAATCCATACCCATTTATTCTCTAACATCTGAGCCAAGCCCCATTACAACCCATGAAGCCTTTTGATCTTCAAGATGGCAACCTTTGATCTGTGGAGATTAGTCACAAGAGTAAGCATATGGTTTAGTCCATTTGGTAAGTAATTGAGTTGAGTGAATACCTTAGACCTACTTTGAGAGAAACACGTTTGAGAGCATATTTTTGTGATGTTGAATCTTGACTTGTTTATTACATGTTTTAGCTCCATTCACCATGATTATGTCTTCATCCTACATATTACATGTGTGTCATGCATTAAAATTAACTTTCAAAACTTTACGGAATGTAAACGTGGAGTCACACTAATCTTGGTGTTACAATTGTGGAAGATTGCTGAGACAATATGTTAATGGCATTAGAGTCATGTAGTTAGATTTATATTGAGTTGTTTTAGAATCTTAGTTTAGTGTTTTGCTCGAGGACTAGAAAAGCTAAGTGTGGGGTATTTTAATAATTGCATAAATGTGCAACTTTATTGTGTATAATTGCGTGAAAATATTTAGTTTAATTGTTTAGTTTTAGATATTTATTTATGTTTTTATTTATTCAGGTCATATGGAGAAACTTACTAAAATGAGCAATAAAAAGGGAAATCCTAAGGTAATTGGATTAAGAAGTCAAGAGTCCACATAGAAAGAAGTCCAAGCCTAGTTTAGAGAGGAAAAAGTCTAAGAAACAACCCTATATAAAGGAATTTTCAGAAAATAATTTAGAGGTTGGATATTTGAGAGAAATATACACACAAAGTGAGAAAGACATGCAACCTTTGAAGGTTCGCCAGTCGGAAGATTTCGACGGGTTGAGAATTTTCCTCGACCGGTCGAAACCACTCTGCAGAGTTTTCTAGGGTTCTTGGTTCTTCTTCTCTTTTCCATCATGTTTTGCTATTATATTCTTATGACTATGAGTAGTTAAATTTCCTTAGTTAGAGGCTGATTGAAGCCCTAGATATGTTTACGATTTTGAACCCCTTTTGATTCTACTAACTACTTGGGATGAGTTTTGTTTCACTGTTTTCTCACCGGATGATTTATATGTTCATATTTCGTTCAGTGCACGCTTAGATGCATGGCTTAGGATCTATAGTCTCGATTGTGTACATGACCACCTTATCATTGCATATTCGTTAGAGACAAACATGTATTTGTGTGAAACAATCCTTGGTGATGTAAGGGTGACCACCTTATCAACCCTTGAAGCTTTGTTATTCTTCAAACATTCTTAGAACATAATGACTTCAGTTCTCTAGGCTTACATCACCATATGTATAAGTCGGTTAATTGGGGATCAAGATTGAGCGGATTGTTCCTCCTTCTTTCATGCCAAGTAATAAAGTGTAATACACAAGATGACTTAAACCAAAACTCTTGTGTGGGGAGTATTCATCCATGGTTAGTTCAATCATATTGGGGAGGTCGTAAGTATGTCTAGGGTGGAGATAATTCCTTAATATTCATATCTCATTGATTTCCTCCAACAATTTACTTTCTGTAATTTACTGATTTCTGCATTAGCTGTATCTTAGCCGATTTGGTTCCTCCACGTAAGCTACTGACATAGATTTGTGCCTCTCCGAAACGTATGGTGACTTTGGAGCATAAGTACCTTTTGATGCATTTCATTGATTGTCCCTTTCCGAGAACCCGAGATGCGCCCGAGATACCGCATCAATTACCTCGTTCAAGGATGCAAACTTCCTGCCCTCAAAATTGTTGTGCATTTGTTATTCCAATCCTCCAATGGCGATGTCTACTATTTCAACCATGGTCAGGGATGTCTCGCTCTTAGTGTATTTGGCCCTGAAATGATGTAAATATGCCACAGGTGATTATGAGGGTTGTTGGATAATTTGGCATAGTGTCAGGATCTTTACTTCGAATTCCGACTCCATCCCGCCAAAGTGGTCTATGAATAACCTCTCCATATTTGTCCAAGTTTGGACCGAATTAGGTCCCAGCCATGTGTAACAAGCTAGAGATGACCCCAAAAGTGATGAACCAAACACTTTGAGTTTGAGTTTTGGATTATCTCTCTAAGGCCCGCACTGGAGTTTAAAGCGATCCATATGTGTTGAAGCGGGTTCTGTCTCGTTGCCACTGAAGGTTATGAAACTGATTGGCTTGTAACTCCTTGGCCATTCCCAAGTTTGCTCGTAGGGGAAAGGATCAGTGTAGCCAATTGGGAGTTTTGCCGTGCTGGGCATTCTCTTGTTAATGAGATCAAGGACTGTATGTTCCCACTCCTCTAGGGATGGAGGTTCTTTCCTTTCTCTCCCACTGTCAATTTCCTTGTTGTTAGCTAGTGCGGCAATAGATGCATTGATAGTTTTGAGATGTCATTACATCTACTCGTTGAGAGTAGCTATGTTTGCCACTAAGTTATTATGGCTTACAGTGAGCGTATCGAACTGCTTTTAATGCTTCTTTCGGTCTTCCTTCAAGCTCACACGCATGCTCTTGACTTTACTAGTAAACCGCTTCAGGATTTCGTCAGCTTCAGAAATTCTTCGCATGACTTCCCTCAGCTATCTGTCAATCTGTTGGTCTCGCTGTAATGCATACTCTATGTAGGCTGCAAAATGAAGTGCCTTGATTTTCGCAGCTGTTTTTGGTTTAGAAACCATTATTGTTTGTCGTACACCAAATTTACTTTGGTAACTCTTTTGGAAATGTGAAGAGTTATGTTTTTGGAATTCTGGTGGACGATGTTTGGTCTAACTCGAGTAACTCTTTTGATATGGGTCACCTATCATTGTTATGAGACACTAAACCTGAGTCCCACTAGACGTGCCAAAATATTTGGCTCGATTTTTCCAATAGGTAGATATGACTGGAAAATCACAAACTGTCTCTTTTAGATGTGTGGGTTGGCGTGCCATTGCCAAGAGCTGAATGTCGTTGTGCGTTGCGTCGATGATCTTACTTCCTTACAAGCAATTAGAGCGAGGAGAGCACCAACCTCGATCGATGAGTCCTTCTTACCTAAGTGTCTCAAAACTTAGGTTTCGTGTCTCGTTACTGAGTTACGAAAATCGATACTTTGTACACCATGTCTTGTAAGAAGAGCAATCTTCTCGACGAGTGTTGAGAACACTTTTTGATAGAGGGTGAGTTCTTGAACCGTCGGAACCTTCACACCCTATCTAGTGAAAACTCTTTTGATCGTCGTCGTCTAACAAAAGAAAACATTTGAATCCTCACGCCATTTCTGGTGAAAATTCTGAGTTCGCTGTCGTCGGTTGTTTCTCGTAGAGAGAATGTTTATTTGCTTAGAGCAAATTTGCATATGTGTGTAAAGGTCCTTAATTCGTCTTGACCAAATCAACTCAAAACACCCTCAAATTTTGTGTGGTAGTCTGACACTGTGTCTAGTTTACTGTGTCCAAATTTCGTGTTATTTGAGTATGTCTAGAGTAGGTTCGTAGTGTCATTAGTGTACTGTAGTCGAGTCTGTTAGCTTTTTAATTTTGTGTTAGAATTTAGTTTCACCAATTCTTCGTGTTCGATAACCCCTATTTATCTTACTACATTGATATATCCAAGTTGAGAATATGGTATCTTTGCATAGGTGTTTACCCGCCTATCACGTCATGCGTTCGAACGTTGGCGGCGTCAAAACATGTTTGCTGAATTATAAACATTGGCTGCAATGTACAGTTGAATTATTTCACATGGGTCGTGGAACCCCCATGTCATACGTTCGAACGCTAGTGGCATCAAAATGTGTTTGCTTTGAATTATAAATATTGTGTTGTAATGTACAGTTGAACTATTTCACATAGGTCAGAAGATTTATCATAGGCCTAAGAAGCTCTTGGATTACCCTTTAACACCTAAAAAAGAAATATATATCATTAGGGTTTAAGCCAAAGCTTCTACTACTGTTTTACATGTAGAGATCCCCGTTTGGCATTTTACGACTTGTCGTTAACCTAGCTTGTTGCTTAGGGTTGTCGCAATGATTTGAGTTTTTTTTGGAGATAAAATGGCAGAACCAGCGAGAGTGATTCTCCATTTTTATGATAGTGTTGCCCATCACTATGTGTCATTCTATTATACACCGAGAAATTTGGTGAAAGCTAATATTGGAATCTAGTTGCTCCATTTCTACATGATAATGGTTCGCATCTTGAAAGAGAGTGGGGACAATTGTCTTTTTAGAGTTCTCTCTTCCACTTTCTTCAATCCATCAAAGAGAAAAAGGAGTGAGGGTTTGATCCGGGGAGAGTCTTGCATCTTTGGCACGGCCCCGCCGGTGAATATGTTCGCCGTAGTAAAATATTCACTGATCACTTTCGAAAGTTCTTAGGTGAACACGTTTAAGGTGAACGGTCTCACTTATACACACAACAAGTGTGACTTGTTTTTTTTAGGGGAGTACGAGGTGCCCACTTAGTTTGTGTGTAAAATTGAGATCGTTCACCTTGAACGTGTGCACTCAGCAATATTGACCGTTCATGTGGCTAACCAAAGATTACTAACAATTTCGGTTTCATGTAGGAAAAGTTGCTAGTGTGAGAGCATATGCACCGGTCAGTGGTTTGCTTGATCAAATGGTAGAGTCGGCCGGATTTCTTTTTGCTCGAGCGAGAGGAGGAGCAATTGGTTCTTACTCTTGCTCCTACATCCACTGATACACTTTGCTCATGCTCCTCTGTATCGGCTCCACCATTTGTTCGAGTAAACCCGCGGTGCAGATGCTCAGAGGTTTCAAATTCAAAACTCTCCTACTCGAACTAATCTACACTAACTTATGATATAAAATGACTAAATCTGGTTGTGTAATTACTTGAAAGATCCCCACAAAAGAATGTGATCAAACTTTTCTTGGGTGCTTTTAAAAATGGACAAGTAGGAAGACATTCCTTATCAAGGCGAAGAATTGAAAAGGGGCGCGCATTCCACTTATAGCTTTCCCATCTTTACAAAGGAAAACGTACACAGGCTGGTCCAACTAAGATAGTTCCACCCAGAAGAAGAAAATGAACATGTGGACCCATGGCCATCCCTGCTATTGAGTCATCACCTAAATAAGTAGTTTAGTTCTTGTAAGGATCTCCCATATCTTCGTCTGAATCTAACTAAAAACTAACAACAATTCTATAATCAACTAATTTTAAACGCAGTTACCCCAATTACAACAATTTTTGGTGCCTTGGTTATCCAACACCAAAAGTTACATAATCTTTTTTAAAAGGAAACTTGAAGTCCTAAACAATTAACATGGCAAATCTAACAAGTTTGCTAGTCTATGTTTCATATATTATTCTAAAAGACAATGATGCAAGATGATTGAACAGTTAGGCCAAGCATTCAGCTAATAGTCAATCTGAACATTCCTTTCTTTGGGTATGAAAATGTTTCCAATTTTTAAACACGTTAACTCGGAAGAATTTGTCCCCAACATTCACTTCTACATCCAACAGAATCTTGGATTTCATAGTTATATTTCAAGATCAAAGCTGACTTGTATCTAGTGTGGGACATGAAGCAATACCATCGCTATGTGGATGGCGATTTAGATTACTTGGATCAATTCGACATGAATATATTACAAAAGAGATCTGAATTTAGACGTAAAAGAATGTAAGCGGCCACAAATAGGCCACTAACACATCAGGGCACAATGATATCAAAGCTGAACTTACTCGTTCAACTTGCAAACATCAATGAACTTCTGGACTGCATTGTGGTACTGAGTTCCCTGTAGAAGCAACATTCTATCAAAAGCGTGCTTCTAAAGTGCTCAGCATCCTAATAAGGAATTTTCCCAAATAAAGAGAACAAGTCCAATAAAGTGCCATTTTCCTATAGCCATATGAACAGATGTATTATAAAAATTTGTAATGTACAATTTGATCTAATTTCCTGGATATGAGTCCAGGTGAGAGGGTGGAGAGTTCAAAGATATATATACCTCCCAGTAAAGCTGGTTGCAGTCCATGCACTGCCAAAACTCTAGATTCTTATCAAACAGACAGTTCGGGATTCTTTGAAAACCTTTTGCAGCTTCTACAGCCTCTTTGGTCGTCAACGGCTTCTGAATAAACTTACCGTTGCATCTAGTACATGTTGACATCAGCTGATCTTCACTAACTTTTAGTTTGAAAGTTTTGATCACCTAAAAGTATACTTCAAATTCAGTTGGTAACAACAATTCTTCAAGAATCTAAAATTGTTATCTAGGAACATCATTACGGATTTTACCCAAGCTAGATTTCCACGTTCCACTACATATTGAAAAGATACCTGTTCATAAGTCGTCTGTTTTCTTTACTTTAATAATTCAAACTACAGAGCTACATTCACAATGAACTAGCATGTGATCTCATGTCTTGACTATTTAAAACCCACCCAACACTGATTAACAATTAGCATAACTTGATGATATCAATATTCTTTTACATGAGAATGAAACCTATGCTGATGCTACATGCTCTCTATTAAGTCAACCTGAATGATCATTACTATGCTTGTATATTTTTATGTTTTAATTGACTATTGTGGAATGGTAAAGTACTTTCATTGTAAACGCATTCAGATTCGATGGAAGTTGAAGACCTAACAAGATGTGTGCATGCATACCTCAAGTAGTTGTTCATTCTTGAGAAGACTCTCTTTACCCTATATAATAGGTACTCATATCTCAGCAGGTTGGCATCATGCGTCAAGAGCACTCTTTTCTCTCTATTAGCGTGATTTATTAGCTCCCTGCATTGCATGAAACCAATTTAATATCGTCATAGAAACAATATATTTAAGCCTCACATAATCACGATAATACCTGGATTCAGGCTTTTTCGACTCCGGGCTTGCAGCATCAATCCCAGCACACCTTAAATGTTTAGCCAAGCCTTCAACCTGAATTAGCATGATGAAGTAAGTCACATAAGAAATTTTATCCCACGAACACTTACAAAGCTGCAAATTATACAAATGGTTTGTTTTTTCTCTTGGCTAATTAGGATATGGAATTACACATGGAAGAGAAGTGAGTAAAAAAGTTCCTAGGAGCATCAAACCAAGATGACTACACTTATAAGAGAGATTACCATCACATCGCATAGAAATTTTGGATGTCCATCACCCCCTATGGTCAAGTCCCATGGAGCAGGACCTTCCCAATCATCAAAATGTTGTCCTTGCTTCAAAGTCACTGATGACTGCCTTTTTCCTTTTCTTTTTGTAGTTTTGGCCTTCTTATCTGATTCTCCCAACACAACTTTCTCCCCATATTTGCTCACAACCTTCAAGAGAAACTCATCCATAGGTTGGTTGTTCTTAAGCTGTGTCTGGATATTCGTTCCCTCTATAATAGTTATATCATTAGAAACATCAGTAGCTCGGACCATATCTACAGCTTCACAGAATTTTGTCCTTACAACTTTATTAGATATATCAGGCTTCTCAAGAACTTGTTTCAACCCAAGGTTCACAATGCGAGGATGTGGTTCAGTAGGAGAGTGCCCTAAGATCCCTACAGTTACCATTCCAATAATATCACATGAGCAACAGAAATCAGCAATTGGTAAAACAAAGGCAACACTTTGAAACCGGATGATATAAACTTTCGGTGGTTTAATCAATAATGTGCAAGAACTGCAAAAGCACTAGTATCTGTGATCTAAAGTACGATGTACCTTCCTTCATGACCTTCATTCAGAAGACATTGAATATTTGAAGCAAGCAGTGTGCATCCATAGCTGCATACAATTTCTGCTCTTCTGTGAGAGGACGACATGACCAATCACTACATTGTAGTTCCAAAAGAAAATATGTGTTACATTACCAAAATATGAAAACTAACTAAAATGCACATCTCACCACTCTGCCTCAGTACTTAAAGACCAGATATTTATACTGTAGAGTAAATTACAAACTTGATGAAAGCTCAAATAACATAAATTTCAAAAATCAAACCTTTGAAAGAGATATGCCAAGGAGCTCTTTACAGATAGTTGCCAAACACTTGATTTCCTTCAGCGCCTTCTCTCCAGGTTGCTTGTGTTGTAAATGCTGGTATATGCTCGTAATATCCAAAAACGGCTCCACCTATAACCAAAAACCTCTCTCTTATAAAACATACCAACATACCCTCTACAATACAACCCTTTTCGGGTTAACTACTTATCTCAATCTAAACCATCTCAAAGTCTAGTAGTTACACTCAAATATATACCAGGCATAAATATATCCAAAATCTTCAAAGTCAATGCATAGCTCCTTAAACAAAAAATGACCTTCAATGGTTCATCTCCTATTCAAATTTGCCCATACAAAACATATTAAATATCGAAACATCCATAAGCAAGCTGATGATTTTATCTTGATCACATTATCATCTACGAAACAGAGTAAGGTGAACAGCATTGAACTTTGTAAAAAAAAATCAACCTTCTCTTATAGAACATACCAACAGACCCTCTATGATACAACCCTTTTCGGGTTAACTACTTATCTCAATCTAAACCATCACAAAGTCTAGTAGTTACACTCAAATATATACCAGGCATAAATATATCCAAAATCTTCAAAGTCAATGCATAGCTCCTTAAACAAAAAATGACCTTCAATGGTTCATCTCCTATTCAAATTTGCCCATATAAAACATGTTAAATATTGAAACATCCATAAGCAAGCTGGTGATTTTATGAAACAAATTACATATCGAAACTGCTGATGAAACATCCATGATGAAACTGTTCTACTAACAACGGTTCATCTCCTATGATACAAATTACATATCGAAGTATCCATAAGCAAGCTGCTGATTTATATTGATCACATTATCATCTACGAAACAGAGGAAGGTAAAAAAAGCATTGAACTCTGTAAAAAAAAATCAACTAGGTAAATCTTAAAGTATCAAACTTTGAGCTTTTCTTACTCTGTCGAACCCAGAATCACAATATTACATATGTATCTTGATAACCAAGCTGCTGATTTATCTTGATCACATTATCATTTACGAAACAGAGCAAGGTAAAAAAGCATTGAACTTCGTAAAAAAAAATAAAAAATCAACTGGGTAAATCTTAAACTATCGAACCAAGAATCACAACCCTGAGAGCTGAAAGTTGACGACAAGTAAACCAAAACCTGCTTAAACCTGAAACCCAGTTTTAAAATATTTGGAGAAACAAACACGTCCTTTAACAATTCCCATATCGGAGGTAGAAGAATGGAGTCCAAGTCGAGCAAGAACACCACCACCACCACTGAGTCGGGGTCGAGTTCGGTGGGGCCGAGTTGACAAGCAAGCTGGAGGAGAGAGACGGTGGGGGGATTGGGCTGGTGGGACCGGATGGGATTCCATTCGGCATCGAGGGCGATGATTTTGGAGCGAGTTAGGGACGAGGTGAGGTGAGTGAACTCGGGCGAGTCGGTGGTGGAGATGAAGTGGATTTTGAAGGGAGTTTGGGGATCCATGGGAAGAAGCTAGAGTGCATTAAACATGGTTTTAAGACTTGACAATATGAACCAAGCTAAAATGTACATGGTCTAAAATTATAGATATATATATATATGTGTGTAATTAACGTTGAAATTTAACCAAGTGCAAAAGATACACATACAATGTTTGTTTTTTTTTTTGAAAAATGATATGTTGATTGAATTTATAAATTTATTTGGAAAAATAATCATAATGATAACTGAAATTTGTCACAATTAACAATTTGATCATTAAATATTATAAAATATCAAAAAAATAACAAAATTTTAACTTTATTTATCAATTTAATTACTGAAGAAGTATGAAAATCAATAAGAAAGAAGAAAAAATTGACATTCAAGACGGACATAATGACCAACCAAATTGATAGACAAAAATAAAGTTTTCAGTGACATTTTTGATATATTCTAAAGTTCAATAATAAAATTGTCGATTAATTGTGACAAAATTTAGTGATCATTCTAATCATTTTTCCTGTTCATAACGTGAATGATAAGTTTGAAAGGTGGGTTCTCCAGTGTGGCAAAAATTGTGTTTACCTTGGTGTGTTCAAACTTGTCCCGAAGTTATTACTACTACTGAGAATAATGTTTCAGAAGATCTAGTGATGGCGACATACTATGGTAGTCGATAGTATTGAATCTACTCACCGAAGTCGGTCAGTTTTTCTGAAGTACTCACCAAATTATATTGAAAACTTAAAAGAATATGCAGCAGAGAAAGAACAAAGAAGAACAACTGTGAACAAAACACAGCTACTTGCATGTACTTGCCTACTCATTGACAGCAGTAGCCATTGTGGCTTACTGAGCCAATCAATAGATAGATATACTAAGGAAAGTCACTAAAAGAAATGCTTCAGATGAACTTGAGCAATGTCTGTCAAGAATGAACAGATATGCAAATTAAGGTAGACTTCTTTCTGACCAGTAAATGTTTACTAAGATATCATCCCGAAAACTATTAAGATACAACTTTTTTGCAATGTGAAAATTTAGAAACAAAATGACCGTCTGCAAAATCAAGACAGCATAGCATCCAGAGAGCTAATAACATAATGAATATGCATTGCAGATGCAAGGATATAAAGTTAGGAACAGTAAATCCATCGGCAAACAAAACATGGGTCTTATAATATTAGAGCAAAAGTAATCAAAATGCAAAGTTATCACTTCACCTACTTTCCATCAGTAAGAAACTGCATCGTCCCTATCGAGCAACACAAGGCTCTCTTCAAAAAAGTCGACAGAACCAACCTTGCCACAATAGCAGTTATCAGTTATACACTCAAGGCTTTTTGCAGTTTCTGATGAAATAGCACACACCCGCTTCTCGGATACTTGACCTGACTGCTCTCCATTTTCCTCCATTTTGGCTACAGACACCTAACACTGAAACTGAACCATTCCTATCAAACATTAACACAAAATTCCATTTAAACAACTAAAGGGTAACTCAACAGAACCTCAACATTGAACAATCAAAACAAAAAACACAGTCAGTTAAAGAAGTAAATCAGTCCTTTCGAGCTACTTTCAACAACTCCAAGACCTTGACCTGAGTCGTCGTCGTCGTCCCTCATCTTCGTCAAAGTGTCTGAGAGTCTGGAGATGAAACTTGGTCACCAGCACAGCTTCTGAAAATCGAAATGCTTTCTCTGCTGAAAATGGCGAGCGAGTGATTTTTTGCATTTCTGCAGTGGTTTTTAGGACAACGGGACCAACTTTGCATTACTCATGTTGGGCCTAACATGAATAATGTAATGTTGGGCCGAGCAAGTACACCCTACCGACCCGGCCCATCTCCATCAAAAACAATTTAAACAACGGGCGCCAAATAAAAATACACAAAGGGCGCCAAAAACACCATTTCCCGGTAAAACCCTAAATAGCGCGCCAAACCTTCTCATTGCTTAAATACCCAGAGAGAGAGAGAGAGAGAGAGAGCCCAAAAATGGCGACCCTGAGGAAGAGAACTCGAGCCCAGAAACCTAAAATGGTAGAATTCGAAAGTGGGTCCGAATCCAAATCTGGAAACGACGACGTTTGCTGCGAGGAATGTGGGTCCGGCCACTCGCCGGCGGAGCTTCTTCTCTGCGACGGCTGCGACAAAGGTTACCATCTCTTCTGTCTCAGACCCATTCTCGTCAATGTCCCTAAAGGCTCTTGGTTTGGGCCTTGTTGCTCCAAACAAAAACAACCCAAGTGTAAGACTTCATCCAAAATTCTATATTCAATTTCGAAACTTTTTTGTGTTGTGATTTGGGTTTTGATACGGGTTTCATTAACACCTTCATTGTTTGTTTTGTTTTGGGTATTACAGCGTTTCCTATGATCCAGACCAAAATCGTTGACTTCTTCCGGATTCAAAGGAATACAGAATCACAGGACAAAGCGAATCAAGGTAAATTACAATTGAGTGTCTGAAATTTGAAAATGTGTGTGTTGGGTATACATTTACTCATGTGAAATGTGTGTTTATTTTGTGGTGTTAATTCATAGATAATCGGAGGAAGCGAAGGCGAGCGAGTGGGTTGGTGATGAGCAAAAAGAGGAGGAGAATGTTAGCTTATAGTCCTAGTGAGGATCCAGCAGTGAGATTGAAACAAATGGCTTCATTAGCAACAGCTTTGACAGCGACTGGAACTGAGTTTAGTAATGAGCTTAGTTATAGGCCTGGGATGGCACCGAGGTCAGCTAATGATCCAGCTTTCGAACAAGGAGGAATGCAGGTAGAAAACAGTTACTTATCCGATTCAATATAACTTGTTTATGTTTTTTTGTTATATAGATTGTAACTAGTTCAAATAGATGGTGGTTGCTCTAATACTAAGTTAATGAACTGTATTTTCTTCTTGGTAGTGCTCTAATTAGTATGGATTGTAGTGAATTTGAACTAGTTGCATCATCTGTTACTTTATCATGAGTAATACTTGTTTATCAGCTTGTTAAAGGAATGTCAGGTAGCACCAACATTGACCTAAAGAGTTTCATATGTTTCAGGTTTTGTCAAAAGAAGATCTTGAAACTTTGATTTTGTGCAAAAGCATGATGGATAGAGGAGAATGTCCACCTCTCATGGTTGTTTTTGATCCTCAGGAAGGGTGAGTTTTGGGAACAAATGTTTATTGTCGTAAAGAAAGAAAAAATTGGACTCCTGCCTCATTGTTGTTTTTCATTCTTATAGGTTCACGGTTGAGGCAGATAAGCCTATAAAGGATTGGACGATAATCACTGAGTATACTGGAGATGTTGATTACTTGAGGAACCGTGAAAATGATGATGGGGATAGCATTATGACATTGCTTTCAGCTGCGGATCCTTCAAAGACCCTTGTCATTTGTCCCGACAAGAATGGCAACATTGCGCGCTTCATCAATGGTATCAACAATCACACACGGTAAGCTCTTCCCTCCATTCCAACTTCTAATTTTCTGCCTTATATGTGTACCTTATCGCATTGTATAAAACCACGTAATATATATCCAATTGAAACTTGTGAATCGGATAGTTGCATGTCTTCAAATCGTTGATGGTTGCTGCTGTTGCCAATACGACTAACATTTCTGTCATTTGGTACAGGGAAGGGAGAAAGAAGCAGAACCTAAAATGTGTAAGATTTGATGTCAATGGCGAGTCTCGGGTGTTACTGATCGCAAACAGGGATATACCAAAGGGAGAGAGATTGTATTACGATTACAATGCATATGAGAATGAATACCCAACTGAGCATTTTGTGTAGTGTCCCTTCTCTGGTGTAACAATGTAACTGAATCCCCACAGTAATTTAAATGAAGCTTACATAGTTACATCTCCATGCGTACTGGTTGCTTTTCTCAACTCACAATTTTTTTTGTTAATTTTCTTACAAAATCTTGGTCATGAGGAATAAAGGATAAGATGTTGATTAAAGCTTGTGGATTAGTTCAATAAGAGGAGTGCTCTTAGCTACAAATGTATGTGTGTTACCTTTAGCAAAAAATTTATTACAAATTTTTTTTTTAGTTTTGGAATGTTAGATAATTTTTGTGATCTTTATTTTTAGAGAAATGAAATGATCAAATGTTTTAAAATTGAAGAGTTTTGGTATTCCGATATATTGTTAAACACTCCCTGCTTTTAGATGTGCGTAAACGATTTCAAATCTGGATATAAGATGTTTCTTTTGGATAGTGTGTTTATTGGAAATATTTGTGTTCGACAACATTTGGGGTATCTTGAACCACATTCAATTTTACCGTCCAAATCACATGAACTTCTGGTGAAATCAATGTTCGAATGTAAAGTAGCTGCCTTGCTGGGCACTTGAGTTTGGGCCTGATTCAGTTGGGCCCATTATTTGCTGGTATAAATCTGATCAGACAGATGAGATCAATAAGGGATCTGTGGCGCAATGGTAGCGCGTCTGACTCCAGATCAGAAGGTTGCGTGTTCGATTCACGTCAGGTTCAATTTTTTAAACATAATTTTTTTTTCACCTGGACTATGGACTATTTCTTCTGTGTTTTTGAAATACTGCGACTGTTTCAACCTTTATCATTCTGCCACAACAACAGTACGTACAGTGAGTTTGGACAATGTGTTGAACAGTTCGAATGGATCGTCGGCAATTTAAGGTGGTTGGTTGGAGAGTGTTGAAAAAATCCATGGCAAGCTGCAAGCTAGCTAGCAGAAGAGAACTGTCGATATACGATGTGCATGGTACAACATATATACAGCAACTTACACACTGTCACTGCTACTTTCCTCTCCGCCCTACAGCCCTACTCATCAACTCTTCATGAATTCGAATTCAAGGACCACCCTCATAATGCACGCATATATGCTTCTGTTGAATAATCTGTTCAGTTTTCACAAACAAACAACGTACACTCTGGCCTCTAGGGTTCTTATGTATAAACGACTAGCTAGGCTGGTCCAGAACTGCAGGACGATGATCAAGACACACTGTAGTAACAGCCACAGTAGCTGGCATGTAAAAGCATTCAAGTTCAATTCAATTAGTACGTACTCAAAGCTAGAGAGCAAACGCAGAGAGAGAGAGAGAGAGAGAGAGAGAGAGAGAGAGAGAGAACTAAATCACAAGTGGGCGCGGCCATGCCATGCATGCATCCCCACTTCGTACAGCTTTGCTGTGGTCACTACTCTTCTCGATCTAGCTAGCTCACTCACCCATCCACAATCCAATTACTCGATCAGCTCTGTGATCTTCGTGTACGTTCTGCAATGTACTGCTGGAGATTGATTAGGGTTTACTATATATATATATGCAGTATTATTAATTAGTGAACTGTGGTCCTTTACCAGAGATCTGTGTGACTAATACGTAATATATACTGCATGTATGAACTGATGGAGCATTATGTACGTGTTTTTTGGATTCGCTGTTTGATCGGGAGGACCAGCCAAACATCTGAGCTATCAGAGATTTTCCATCAGGAAACTACATACTCTTCAATATATCCCAGTACGTTCCATCGCTGTCTAGAGATGCATGCTAACAGATCGATGAAGATTTGAGATCGGTTATATGCCAAAGTGCCAATAATTAAGAACGTATACATGTAAAAACATTATGCATTAATACAATTGAATTCTGTGGTGAATTCATGCATTAATACATGTAAAAACATGTTCTTGTGTCAGTAAATTATGTGGTCAACTGTCGTTAAATTTGCATACAATGGTAGATAATTAAAAAACAGTTGAAAAATAATTTAATATTATCTATTAAATGTAGATCCAACGATAATTAACCACGACTGACCACGAACTCATTAACCATCAGAACATAATTGTTAATATGTATATAGCACCAAAAGAAAATGTGTTAAGAATGCTCACAAAAACTAGCAGGCACTTATGTACGTTGCCTTCTATCAACATTTTTTTTTGTCAAAAAACAGTATAGATGTTTCTCTGTAGATAATTAATCCATTATCCATCCCATAGTTTTTTAGGGCATTTTTAACATAGTAACTAAAAGCTATAATTTTTAAAATTATAGTTTTTAACCACTCAAACTGATTAGATAAAATTAAGCTACACTTGATTTTGAGTTATAGCTTAAAAATTATATATCCCATCATCCAAAAAATAGTATCATTATCCAACAATTGATCCAATGGTTCAAGTATTTAAAATGACTTATCTTTAATTACAAAGTTAGAGTAAAAAACACATGAGTTATATTTAACTTTTTAATTAAAAATAATTATAAATATAAATCACCGACGTATAATTGTGACGACCTAAAATAAAATATGGGAAAATATATATTGGGGCCAGAACAGAATTGGTGGAGACTGAAATTTGTTGATACCAAAAAGAAATGGTAGTAGAGACGTACCCATCATCCTAACTTGAAATTTTATGATAATTTCTCATAAAAGGAACCAATCATATACCCTACACCAGCCTGCTTGGTAGTAATTTGTCCCCAAGCACACAATGATCAATCTATCTAGTAACAACAGATTTTGTAGCTTAGTCATCACAATTCACAACCATTTATATTACGCATATATACATTACACTTAGTTTTCAACTAGAGGATTTGTGTCTATATCCAAACCCGTGGTACGTTTTAAGATTATAATATTGCTGAGGACCATATGATCACCACGTACGTACACATATCAATATCCATATGATGGAGATGATGATAATCCCACTTGCTGGAAGTCTTGTAGTTTTCAGTTCGTTGCTTTTCATTTCTCGAAAGCTAGCTAGCCTTCCACATCGAAATGTTTGATGGTTTGGCTCATGCACCCTTTCATTTGGCTCAGATCGAATGGCCGCCCAATATATATATATAGTTACGTACTCTCGTCTCGAAATAGATATATATTGGTTGGATATATATTGGATCCTGTCCTCTTATCTGAAGTCAACTTCGATCGATCAAGCTCGCCGGGTATTGAAAGCAAACACTTCGATGAGTTCGATCGTCATCAAGTATGTGTATAGTGGATTCATGAATCTACCTAGCTATGCATATAGTGCGAGTGCATATATATAAATGATGGATGCATAGTAAACCAAACTAAGTTTGTAATCGATCGATTATATACTTAGTACACATGCATGGATAGAGTGAGGAAATGATGGAACACGCACGTATTGGGAAAATGCTTAACTTGCATCTCAATGATCCACAACGTACATCTATGTATATATATGGTCTTATATATGTTTCGACTTTCAAATGATCAATTAGCTAGCCCTTAAGGTTACATGCACATATCGCACTTAAGCACAAGTTGAACATGTAAATTTGAACTCAACTCTAGAATCTAGATTCCGGATCTAATTATCTACTACATTATCAAGTTAGTACCAGCAGAATATTTTTACGTATACTAATGACTAATCTATGTCGGCTGTCAAATTATGGAGTAATATAGGGATAGAGATATGTGCCAAACAAGAACTCCCTTTTTTAATTAAACATGATATGTGCACACACACGCACCCAAGAGATAGAGATCGACTCTTGTAATTTTGTGTATGTGCATGATCGAGCACAATGTTCCTATTAAAATCTAATCATAAGCTGAAATTCAGGGCATAAAATATGTCAGGATGGGTCAACCGCCAAGAGAAGTGAATCTCATTTTACAAGAAGAAATCACCATACAAATACCAATACTATGGACTTTCTAGTCTTCTTCCAAGCCAAGAATCCTGGGTGGTGCTCTCGGGATCTTTCTCGATCGAGAAAAATGACCATTATATATACATGTTTCTTAAGCCATAAGAAATTCCAAATGAAGATATATATATATATCTAGCGAGAGAGAGAACCAATGTTCTTAGGATTCGAAGCTTAATTATAAGCAGGCCACCTAATTATAGAGTTTCAATTGTACACTCAATATTGGGAGATTGTAGTAGTACTTAGCATCAGTTGTTGGATAACCAGTAAACCCTAGCTGGCTAATTTGTTGCTGGTGTTATTCGTTGGTACACCAACTTCATTATATGCATATGCCACATGGCGTGCGTAGGGTTTGTTTTTGGCTTTGCATCCATGTGAAGGACAGATCGAACATTGCCTTAGTCGATTCCATACATTTGTAACGTGAACCAACAAATATGCATATATGCAGGGAATGTTTCCATCGATGCTAATTATATATGTATGTGCAATAACACTTAAGTTCATGCATGATTATATATTCTGAAGATTATATATTAGATAGCGTCAAGTAGAGGCTAGCAACTCCTTTATTTTTACATCATGCATGATGCTTATATACTTTTTTTGTTGTTGTTGCATAATGCATATACTGCTTGTTGTTTGCTTTCGCCTGATCTTTCTATACAAAATTCGTATATTCTTCCAATATATAGTGGAACTAATGAGCAACATCTACACTATTATAAAGAGAACAACGTACGTTGTTCTCTCTTTTTGTCATTTCTTCCCATTATATCCTTTTTTGATAGGTTTAAAAAAATATTTCAAGGTTAATAATATAATTAGCAAAATAAGAAAGAAAAAAACAGAAAATATACAATTTTGTGTTTCTTTCACTACGAACAGTTTTCCTCCTCTCTTCTCCTACTTTTTAGGCAAAACGGTAAACTGTACTTTTATTTATTTATTTTTAAAAAAACTGACTTTTTTTTAATCAAAAGATTACCTCAATTATTTATATTTTAAATTTGAACCTCAATTATTAGTTGAAGTAGTTTATTCACACACATAGGGGGTGTGCTTCCCCTAGTACAAAATTAAGACGATACTTTAAAAAAATAAAGATGATTAACGTACTAATTATGTTTCCGTTGATGTCTTCGTGAAATATATATATATATATATATATATATATCATTGTCGGTAGCAAAATTAAACATTTATATATGCATTAAAACCTGACCTATATTCTCATTTTAAAGCTTCTTGCATTGTTAGTTGTTTTGTATGTTTCTCATCTCTTTTAACGCATGCATGTAATTACCGATCAAGAAACAAGACCAGACATGAATGATTGATCGAAGGTACGTGCTGTTGAAAGCAAAGAAATGAATGAGGAAAGGTGGTGTTGAGAAATTGGGACAGATCGATTAAAGGTTTGGGAGCTACATTGTAACATGTTCCTCTTTCTTATGCACAAAAGAAGAATAAGCTCGCAAAGATGCTCTCTTTTTTGTGTGTGAGCTTAGCTAACTAGAGCATGACGTGTATAAATCATGCAGTAAAAAGAGATGGAGTTGGCCGTAAAGCTAAGTTTAGCTTAGGCTTTTTGTCGATTCTCCTCGTCGTATTAGCTAGGGAAATCACTAAGCTACGAACGAACCACAAACATTGCGGAGTCATCATTTTTCGATTAACAATTTTCTATTAACAAATGCTGATCGAGTAAGCTAGCTAGTTTGAATTGTGACTGTTCCGTATGTGCTGACATTTGCTTTAGAGTGAGTATTGGGGAAGATGCAACCCTTATTAAACTAAGATTGCAAACAAACTGCCCGGTTTAATGGAAACAACCCGACTTTTACTTTGGGACTTTTGAGGTCTGTGTAGGGCTTTAACGGTGACAAGATAAACCTAATGACAAAACCCACCTAACTAAGTACTAAGTCTGTCCATTTTAATCAATCATGGTAATAAAATAACCTTTTGACTTATGGGGTTTGTGTGGCTAATTTGGGTAGCATCATTTCTAATTCATCATATTGTTTACAATTGTCATTATATAGAGACACATTTAATTACATGCATAAGAGTATTGGAGATGAGGTATCGAAGTGTAAGTTTAGGTAACTTTCAGTTGGACTTAGTTGCCCGAAAGCTTTTTTTTATTCGATATGAAGTTTAACAAAATAGATTAGGAACACTTTAACGTCGATCTCCTCACTTAATCACACTAGGTTATGAATCACACCATGGTCACGTGGTGTTCTACAATATTCTGAAGTACCAAAATTTCACAATTTTTAGAATGTTGGATCACTTTATTTCTTTAAAAATAGAGGTCGCAGAAGTTATTTAACATTCTAAAACTAAATATTTTTTGTACTTCAAAACACCATAGAACTTTAACCAAAGTCACCACCTAATAACGTAATCTTAGATTATGTAGTAAATATTGTGATCGAGGATATTGAAGCATCGGTACTCGACAAGTTCAAGGTAGGAAATGCCAAAATATGTTATTTTTTCTAAAACTAATTACCGTAATTAATTTCGTATCGCATGAAATCCCTAAAAGTTAAAACCCTTGAATGGCTTCCCATGCCCTAGAATATTATCCAAGGAAAATCCAGGTTTGACCTGTCAGTCTATTTCAAAGTCTAACTGTAAGCATCAGAACCCAAGCCCATTCCGTGCTTAGATCATCTACAGTAACTAAACCAATTGGCAAGGCAAAGTGGCAAAGTGGTAACCCAAGTAACATATTCAATAAAATTCTTATAATTTTTTTTTAATAAAACGGACATGTATGTGACAAATTTAGCCCCTTATTATTGTGTTCAAGTGCATAAAAATATTCGTTATTGTAAAGTTCGAAGGCTTTTAAGTTTGAACTTGTACATTATTCTAGTTAAAATATTTATTATTATCATTTTTTTCTATATTAAATAACATAGGTAAAAAAATATAAATCTACACGAGGATCATACATATCTGACTATCGCACTATCTGACCACTCTTAAGGCATATTATATGTCTTGTCCAATTTTTTTTTTCCACAATTGATTCCACAGTTCATATATAGTCAACAAAATTGGCATGGACCCTTTTGAAAGTGGAAAGTGACCTACATTCTTGCCTAATTCTTTTTCCTTTAGGGTCAACAATTTATTCTTATTCTCATAGTTTAAACGGGTATTACATATTTGGTATAAGTTTGCCAAAGGTGAAGATATGTTGGTTAAAGACAGAACTTGTTTCATCTACCATTTTGGTAAGTAATTAACAAACCAAAGTAGCAATACAAAGATTTTCTGAATTTTTATTTCCAATGTCTCAAAGCTCTTAATCTCTTATATTTTGGTTCCATCAACAAATCAACATTATCACAACCACTGTTATAAGAACTAAACGAACGCAACGAGCTCAAGTCAAAAGATAAGTTCATCTTCGAACACTAATTTACTTTGTCTACTGTATTCGTATATTTCATGAGTCTCTATTGAATTATAATATCGTAAATGTGTAATATGTTATTGGAGAATGTTGTTTTAAATGAAGGTTTAGAAGACTGTCTAGACTCTGCCTAGACATTAGAAAGTACGCAACTTTGAAGACCTAGGCGGCTCTCTAGACCCCGCTTAGAGCTACTTAGACCTTGTCTATATGCTCGAAGGCATCCTCATTGTATAAGATCGCATAACGTTACTCGGAACCTTAACGAGAGAGAAAAAACAACCAAATTGGACATCCTATTACTCTCAAAATCTCGTTTCTCGTGCCATGTATTCCCGAATATCAAAATAAATAATAAGTGTGCCTTTTTTTCTTCCCTTTTCTACCCTTTCACATATTCTCCTCTTTTTAAAAAATAAAATAAAAGAAAAATGAAAATCTCCCAAATAAATACTACTAAATTTTCGCTTATTATTATTAAATTTTTTTCCGCATATTTCTGCCCTGCAGTGCTTCTTTGCTTCCTCCAGCGACCAAGCCAGCGACTCCCCGAAAGCTTCAAATCCGTCCATGGCTGCTTCTGCTTGGATCTATGCCCTCCTCTTCACTCCCAAACAATTCTCATAAAACCACAACACAACAACAACACACCCTTCCTTCTCCAATCCACGTAATCAATCTCTCTCTCTCTCTCTCTCTCTCTCTCTCTCTGTACAAATTCCCTCCGTTGTTCTTATATATATATATATATATATATTTTCTCTCATCCCTCATTATGGATATTGTCACCGAAATATGTGTGTCACAATATGTTTGTAAATTGGTTTTTATCTCCGGGTGTTCTGAAAAAGAGTGTTTTCTTCCGGGTTTCGTTTGTTCATGATATTTCTGCATTACTTATTTTTTTCTTTCTATATTTTAAATTGGTGTTGAGTTTTTGTAATGACCAGGTTCAATGGGTGTGGATTGGGATCCATGTTGGATCTACTGGTTTTTGTTTTATTGTTATTATTATCTAATTTTTTTTTGAGCAAGTGGTTTCTGTTAATACTGATATTGGTTTCTGTGTTTTTTTTTCCTGTTTGTTTAATTTTGTAGTTACTGTTACTCAATTGTGGTTGCTTTTGTGGTGAGGGATTTGAGGAGGCTGTGTGTGTCGGATGCTTTATAATGTTGGTTTGTTGTTGTTGATTTGGGAATCTCTCATGGGTTGAGAGCTGCTTACTCAAAATGGGGAGCTTAAGTGAGGAAGAGTTTGGGTTTTTCGATGCCCGAGAGGAGATTGCCTCGGTATCTGATGCGAATGTCGATAATGTGAATTCGCCTTGTGGTGGTTCTGTGAGGTGGGTTGGGGATAGTTTTTCGTATGATGTGTGGGTTAGGAGTCCGGGGAGTGTGAAGGAGCGGCGGGGTAAGTTTCTGGATTGGATGGAGCTGAGTGAAGGTCGAATTGTGAGGGAGAAAATAGTAGCTAGGAGTGATGTGTTGGGGGAATTGGATAGAGTTAATGAGAGTAGTGGTGCTGTTCTGAGGACCTCATCTGTGGAGGAGAATGATTTTTCTTCGAGTCGCTCTTCAATGTCTTGCTGGTCCAATGAGGCGAGAGGTAGGGATTTGAGTGGGAGAATGGAGTGTGATGGAGATGAAGTGGAGCAGGATGGTCGAGAAGTTGCTGAAGAGTCTGATCGCGATTCTTTCTCGTCGTCTTCCTTATCTCGTCAATTGAGTGAAAGGCCAGCTGGGGAAGGGATTAGCAGTAAGGCGTGGACACTGAAGAGAGTTAAGAAGAGGTGGTTGAGTAGATTGCGGTCCATGCCATGTCTTCATGATAAGCAAGGGACTGGTGACAGATTGGTAGAGGATGACGATGATGCAATTATGGGAATTAGGACTCATAGAGTGAAGGTTCGCCATTCCGGGAAGCGGTTGAAGGAACTCTCGGCTCTTTACATGGGGCAGGATATCCAGGCTCATGAAGGTTCAATATTGGCAATGAAATTTAGTCCTGATGGACAGTACCTAGCAAGTGCTGGTGAGGATGGCATTGTGCGAGTCTGGCAAGTGGTTGAGAATCAGAGGTGTAATGAACTTGACATCCCGGAGATAGATCCATCTTGCATATACTTCACCGTGAATAATTTCTCTGAACTAAATCCACTGTTTTCGGAGAAAGATAAAGTGAGCAAATCACGTAACATGCAGAAAACATCAGATTCAGCATGTGTAATTTTCCCACCTAAAGTCTTCCGGATAGTGGACAAACCACTGCATGAGTTTCACGGCCATGGTGGTGAGATATTGGATCTCTCTTGGTCAAGAAATAATGTAAGTGATTCTTTTCTAACTGTAGATAACTTTGATGAGCCTGTATATCATTCAGTAAGACATGAGTATATGAGATATTAATTCGGCTGTTTTTTTTCTTTCTGTAATGCAGTATCTTCTGTCGTGTTCTGTTGACAAAACCGTTCGTTTGTGGCAAGTGGGGTGCAATGATTGTCTTAAAGTATTTGTGCATAGCAATTATGGTGAGCTTTTGGCTAATTTGTTTTCATTTTACTGTTTAAATGTGGAGCTAGTGCACACCAGCAATATCCTGACCCTGTGTTTCATATCATTGAATTAACCTCCTAACATTTTTCTTTATGTGCTGGTCTTTTGCAGTGACCTGTGTTCAATTTAATCCGGTGGATGATAATTACTTCATCAGTGGTTCAATAGATGGAAAAGTTCGAATCTGGGGAATTCCTTGCTGTCAAGTTGTAGACTGGAGGGACATGCGAGATATAGTTTCTGCGGTGTGCTATCGCCCTGATGGGCAGGTTTGGTGATTTTCTTTCCCTTTCATCACTTAGAAATATGATGTATACTTGTCATTTACGAATGTTAACTAAATGCTGTTGTTTTTTTTTCTGCAGGGCGGTATTATTGGCTCCATGACAGGAATATGCCGCTTTTTTAAGATATCAGGTATGCTGGGATGCTTAAGATTCCCCTGCTTGAGATAATGGTAACTTTAAGCTGAGTTCTAGAACATAATCTTATCGTGAAGTGGTTATGGTTTTCTTGGAACAGACAATCATTTCCAAATGGATTCTGAAATATGCCTGTACAGTAAAAAGAAGGCTGCTTGCAAAAAAATCACAGGCTTCCAGGTAGTTATTACTTTCTCAGTCTTTTTTGTATTCTAATTTTGGTTTCGTGTGCATGTCAATTTTTACATCCTTTTTGGAATTTCGATTCTTAACGCCTTCTATTGTATTCTACTTGTACAGTTTTCCCCACAAGATCCTACCAAAGTTATTGTCACTTGTGCCGATTCACAAGTCAGAGTTCTTCATGAACCTGATGTGGTTCGCAAGTACAAGGGTATGTACACATTCAAAGCACCCTTGATGCTGATGTTAGTCTGCAAATAGAAATTTACTCTGCTATAGCATAAATTTTTGTCATACATGTCTCATATTGAATGTCAAATCACGTGTCCTTTAGCTAAATTTCCTCTTCTGTTTATTTCTAGGATTACGAAGTGCAGGAAACCTAAGATCTGCGATATTTACTTCAGATGGGAAACATATAATCGCAGCAAGTGAGGATGCAAACGTATATGTGTGGAACTGCAGTGATCAGGAGAAAACCTATTTCTCTCAAGCAAGGAACATTAAATCTTGTGAGCGCTTCACCACTGATGCTTCCATAGCAATACCATGGTGTGGTTTGAAATGTGAGGTGTCAGAAAATGCAAGGAGATTTGGTGTCGTGGAAAATAATCTACCTGAATCTTTACCTTTTTCTTTTCCGACATGCTTTTCTCTAAGCCAAGAGTCTCTCCTCGGGTCTATTCCCAAGGGCTCTGCGACTTGGCCAGAGGAGAAGCTTCCAACTTCAAGCCCCTTGACAAAGTCATCAACTATGCACAAATCAGAGTACAAGTTTTTCAAAACTTCGTGCCAGAGCACATCCAGTTCTCATGCATGGGGTCTGGTTATTGTGACTGCAGGTTGGGATGGAAGGATCAAATCATTCCACAATTATGGATTACCAGTACCGGTTTGATAGTCAAGTAGCTTTGGCTTGTTTCGAAGGAATTGTTGCTATCCCATTTGCAGACAATTAACTTGTAGTATGCTCTTCGGCTGATTCCAGGCTGCAAATTAAATGGATTGATGAGCGACTACTTTATGTTAGGCGGCATCAATAGCCACAGAAGGTCCAGGTTGACTACTGTAGCAGGCATGTGCACAATAATACAACTTTAGAATTTTGCTTCTCCAGAGGGACCTTTCTCAGTTGTCGCAGGTGATCATGACTGATTTATAATCTGACAAGTGGATGGTTGCAACGTAATCCATTTTGAAACCAGCAAGCTCCTGCAGATAGGCTTCGTGGGATTTTTTTGGTTTGACGGTTCACTAAATGAGATGTGGAAAGCCATTTGCTAGGAGGCCATATGGAGATATTCTCCATGTATAATGCAGGTGCTCTGTGGGCCTTATAGAACTTCATTTGTTCTCTGAAATGAGATATCGAGAGCTGGTGGTTCTTGTAAAAAATGGTGGGGAACTTCACAAAACTTTCATGCTGGCCGGACAGAATTATTGAATTCTTTGTCTGCCATTTCTGGTCCGGTCTCATGGTGGGGTCCGTGACCTGTGGTTTTGCAGGCGGTCAATTTCCCTGAAGTGGCTCATTTTCTCAGTAGCCGGGGGGGGGGGGGGGGGGGGGGGGTGGGATCCAAGCGTTCTCATTTTCTGGCTCAAACTGTTGCTTTTGCTCGAATCCATGGTGGCCGAGCATTGCAGAAGTTTTTCTTCAGCGGGGAGTCCCCATTTCGGGTAACATAGAATGTATATTTATACTCTTAGTGTAGTCTACTGACACACTCAGGTTAGATTTGTGTAGTTAGGGGTTCTGTTAACTCGACAGGAAGGAAGTTTACGTTGAGATTTTCATATTGTAAATTCAATTTTCTGCTCGATTAATTATATAATGAAATAATGTAGTTCACTTCGTAGCTTTCTCCAAAATGATTCAGATTCATTTTCATAATTCTATCCGAATTAGTGGAATTCTTTTTCCTTATTTATGATGTATGCTCGAGAGTCATTTTACAATGTGCGGAACATAAATGTGTAAAAAAGTAAACGGTCTAACTTTTTTCATACAGTACTCATCTAAGTCTAATATGGATGAAATTATAACAGTATTCCGTATACTATAAGTGCATTCGTATGCCTGGTGCATACATCATCTCAATTTGGTGACATGACCGTGAAGTAAAGTATCAATACCAAGCGTTGTAAAGTGAGCTGCCCGAAGCAGCTCATGTGAGAAATCAAAACGATGGAATGATTGGAATATATTGCAGGTAAGGGATGCCACTCTTAGGAGACAATGGGTACAAAGCAATGACTAATTATATATGATTTATGATGATGGGAATAAAGGACCCCAAAGAAGCAATTATTAATGGATTCTCTTCTCTATCCTTCTTTCATTCTCCTAACTAATAATTTCAAAGGAAAAACTGGAACTTATAGAAGTTTGTCTTGATTTTCTCAAATTTCCCATTTTTTTTTATTAAAAAAAACATTTCTACAAGGCTGTTAAGCTAGCAATGGCTAGTGGGCTACTGTCTTATGCATGCCAAGTGAAAAATCCCTACAGCCTCACAGGCCACCGCCCAGTGTTAGCAAACTTCTATCATTTCCTAATTAGGTTGGGAAAAGTTCGTAATTAGTTAGGGCTTGTCCTCCTTACGCAACCGAACGCAAATGATAGGGTGACAGGCATAACATGTATGGCTTTTCATTCTCATCGATCGCATCGGGATATCAGGTTGTGATGTTATTTAAGGACGGAGAGGACAACACGATGAATATATAATTACAAATTCAATTCTTGTTCCATTTGATGTCGATTGTCATCATAAAAACTAACGAAAACTTTTTTGGAGAATCTTTTCAATCTTCAAAAATATTTAATGTTTGGTTAATAGTTTCAACAATATTATTTTCAAATATATATATCTTCAGAAATGTCAATTTCGTTGTTGATAACTTTATTAATGTCGGACATATTATTAGTAACAACAACATATAGAGCAATTTTCTACCTGAAATTGTTGCTCACCTCTGATAGAGGATTTTCTTTGTAATTTTCTTTATTTTTTAGCAATATATATATATAAAAAAACTAACGAAAATCCAATATACAAATCAAGAAATCAATAAGACCGGATCACTGAAAGTTGAACCATCATCATATAATACAACAAAGATTGGACATCACAATCATGACATTACATCACAAGCAAATACAATATTCACCATGGTGATGAATACAAATTTAAACCCATTTTTATTTATATCACCTTCATCCATTGCAACTCCAAAAAAAAAAAAACCCAACAGACCAAATCTGGTTTTATACCCACAGAACTAAACCAGATTGAGAAGATTTAAAAAAAAAGAAGAGAGACAGAAAAATAAAATTAACCTAGACACATATACATCGTTACGTTTGCATGTCTGAAAAATTGTGTATCCTCATATCGGGGGGGGGGGGGGGGGGGGGGTGGAGCTTGACGACCTGAGGGCATAATGGGATACGATCCGGGGAGGTGGTCGCTGAGGTTGACGGAGCGAGAGAACATCATGAGAGGGCGGTCGTGAGCCTCCTCCGGGTTGGTGTAAAAGTCATTGTCGTCGTGAGTAGAGAGGTTGATGCATGAGCACCTCTCTAATGAAGCGAAGAAAGCCGACGCCACGTGTGTTCCCAGCCAGCTCAGGCACGAGCTCTGCTGGCTGCTCTCCATGATCGGCCGGCGGCGAGTATGTTTCACGCGACTCACAAAATTGTTTGGTTTTCCGGGATGAGACATATTCAAGGAGAAAATGAGTAGAGAGGGTTGAGAGTTATACGATGGTCAAGGAAGAAGAATAGGGCAGTCCATTAATTACTTATTGCTTTGCGAGATTAGAGGGGGACACTTTTTCTATTTATGTTAACGTTAATTTTTTTTCCTAACATTAAAGCTTAATGCTTGCCGGCCGTTTAGTTTAGACCCTCTCACCGTTAGACCAATCACATGACAGTTATGTTGTTTTGGTGCTCAATGAGTTCGTGGTGAATCGTGGCCAATGAGGTCGTGGTGAGTCGTGATCAATAACCGTTAGATCTGCATCAAACAAATGATATTAAATTGACTTAAAACTGTATTTTAATTAACAACCGTTGAATACAAATCTAACGACAGTTGACCACAACTGACCACAAAATTTACTGACCACCAGAACAGGATTTATCACACGATGTTAATCTGTGTGCTTACATTTTATTCTCATTCACATAATCTAAAGCTCGGATAAATCATTACTAAATCATGAACAATTTGTAAATGAGCACATGATATATATCATATATACTAGAGGTTGCAACACATGCTATGTATGCATGTGTAAAGTTAGTTTTTCTCGCCTTAGTTCAATTGTTGAACCGTGTAAAATCAGTTTCGATAGAGAGGTTTTAAGGAGAGTGGATGAAAAATAGTTTTCTCTGATCATTTTTATTTTTGATATTGTATTCTTAATTACTATAATAGCTTTTTAGATTAAATCTAACTAAAGCAAAAGAGTATTTTTTGGAAAAAAGTGAGAAATAAACCCACTTCCTTTAATAAATAGTACGTATAGATTTGAAGTGAAGGTCAAGAGTTTGAGTTGATGTTTTCTTTAAATTGGATTTGATAATATCTATATCGCTATTAGAGAAAATGTAGCGTAATTGCTTTTGCGTTGCATTTTCTCAACCCAAGGCTGAAAGCTTTTGCAATAAAACTCCTACCATATACTGTGAAATGAAAGAAAGCCCAAGTTGATCAAACCGGGTGGTATTCCTTGTGTTCAGTTTTGGCTGATCAAATGAAAAAGTTGTGGGCCCAAAGCATGTACTTTACTCATTTGTCACGATAAATCAGTTTCTTTATCTTTTATCTGATGCAATATATTTGTTTTTATTGTGTTAATTAATTAATTATATGTAAACTCATAATTAATTATCAATATGCATTTCAAGGTTTACTAAATAATGACTAGCTAGGGACTAGTTATTTTATTTTCTAATTTTCTTCTTCCATCCTTAAAGCAAATTGGTTTTCTTTAGCTAATTAAAATTGTGCCATCTTTTGATTTAATGTTCATACGACATGTCGCTGTTTGCAACAAATCTAAAAGTAAGATCGACGAGTTCATCGTGGCCATACGCAGTCCCAGATGGGCATGTGCCACGTCGTCGTCTTTGATATTTTCTATAAGAGCTTTAACGGATAAGAAACACACAACGAGTGAAGAAGACTGACAAGAGAATCATCAACAAAGCAAACCAAAAAAACAAAAAAAATGGCTACTTCGCTTTCATTTCCATCGTCTGCTCGCTTCTCTCTCGCGAAACGCCACCGTTTTGGCGCCGCCGCAGCAGCAGAGTTCCGTACACCTCTGCGTGTTTGTTGCTCTGGTAAAATCGATCAAAGTAAACACTGTTGCTTTTTTTTAGTTTTGTTGCGATGGCTTATACATTAATTGGTGGGAAATAGTTTCTAGGGATGGTGGTTTTGAATCAGAGGGGGGAAGCTTGCCTCATATTAAGCAGCAGCTAAAGAATGTAGCTTGTGGAATTCTTGCTGTTTGGGCTGTAACTACTGCCTCACCTGTCATTGCTGCTAATCAGGTTTCAAACACACACTCATATATAAGTTAATTAATTGAGGTATTTCTAACTATATATAGTTGAATGAGAATCTATTTCATTTGTTATGGATGTGTTATATGTAGTAGTATGTTGTATCGATCATTTGATTGTATGCCATGAATATATATTCTTTGATAACAAAGAATAAAAAGGCCAAGATCTTTTCTCTTCTTGACAAAGAATGTGTCGAAAATTCTATAATGCTCCGTAGTACAAAAATTCTCCAATTTTGGAGCATTTGATCACTTATGCGGCCCCCAAATTTGAAGAACTGAAGTGATCTAACGCTCTAAAACTGGAGAGTTTTGATACTTCGGAGTAATGTAGAACACCCCCTAGCTCATCCAGATTCGTTATAATGACAAAGATGAACTAAAGTCTATTAGTTTCTAAATTTGCTTATGATCATGAAAGGTTACTAAATAGACTTGTGTGTTTGTATCAATCAGAGGTTGCCTCCATTGTCAACTGACCCAAAGCGATGTGAACTTGCATTTGTTGGCAACACAATAGGCCAAGCAAATGGAGTTTATGATAAGGTTATTGATCTCCGCTTCTGTGACTTTACAAATGAAAAGGACAACCTGAAAGGGAAGAGTCTTGCAGCAGCGCTCATGTCCGAGGCAAAATTTGATGGTGCAGACATGACTGAAGTTGTCATGTCAAAGGCTTATGCCGCAGGAGCTAGCTTCAAGGGTAAGATAGGACTTCGCTTTTCATCAATGTGACAATGTCAAATGTACAAGACCAAAATATGTTTGATTTGAATGACAGCAATGTGAGTCTGAACCAACTTTTTGTGTTATATATTTGCAGGTACAAACTTCTCGAATGCAGTTCTAGATCGTGTTAATTTTGAGAAAGCTGATCTGCGAGGAACTCTATTTGTAAACACTGTATTATCAGGCTCCACCTTCAATGACGCGCAACTTGATGGCGCTGTGTTTGATGATACCATCATAGGCTACATTGATCTTCAGAAACTTTGTAGAAATACAACCATCAATGAAGAAGGAAGAGCTGTTCTCGGGTGCCGATGACCATTTTCCCTTTGTTCCTAATACAAGGTCACCTGTCGAAAATGAAGATGAAGCTACTTCTGGTGCTTCATGTACTTCAGGTTTTTCTTTTTGGCATTTTACGTGTATATCCTATATAGAAACCTGCATGTGTATCATGAATTTTTGCTTACTATGAACAGGAGATACGGTTCTTTATGTTATTCTTAAGCTTTATCTTCCTTCATCAAATTAAATAGAAAATAAAAACGAAGAGGTAGTTGGATACTTGTATGCAAGGTACACCAACCAACTTTAGAGAACAATAATCTGAGGGCAGTTTCGGGGTAGGTTATGGTACCCAAGGATATGTCATCCATTTATTTATCACTTTGAAAACTAAAATTACAATATATATGAGCAAAAATTTACAATATTTAGGGCAATATTACTACTGTTTGAGCCTGAAATAAATATTTCATATGGGGCTTGAAAGGTTGAAGTCTTGGCGAGAGACCTAAAGTGAGCCGATGTCTTGGCGAGTGGCCTAATTAGAAAAGAAGCTTGGCGAGCGGTCAAGTAGAATCACAGAGTCCGTTTCCATATCAATTTAAGACTGTGGAATTATGATAGCTGATTCATGCGGCTTAATGTTTATCATATCTTTCCTATTTCAGTTAGGGTTCCTTCAGTGAAGAAGTTGTGATAACATTAGAACTATATAAAGATAAGACCCATGTGTTGGAAGATGTTAGAGTTATATTGAGAATCAAAGAGCAGATGACGTTCAAGAGAATTAAAAGACGACTACTGAGCATTATATAAGGAGAGTAAGAGCATTTGAGAAAAGGTCCCCGATCAAATACAAAACATTTGCTATATGCAAATACACCTAGACAACTTGTCAAGAGATTCTATCTTTGCAACCAGACGATCAAAGTGCTTGTCACCAATCAAGTGAGAGTATTGCGATCAAAGGAAGCAACGCGACTGGAAGATTGAAGGGCTTGTCACATATCGAGTGAGAGTTCGGATATCTAAGGAAGCAGTGTTCTCAACACATCATCAAAGAAGTTGCTCTGCTTTGCACTCGTAAAGTGTAGTGCGAGGTATCGATTTCTGGGGCTCTGCTAGAGACACAAAAACCCCAAGTCCTAAGTTACTAGGCGAGAATGACTCATTCATGCAAGGTTGGTGCTCTCCTTGTCTTAATCGCTTATGAAGAAGTCAGACAACTTTACATTCCATATTCTTTTGAGAAACGGTGGCACGCCAGCACACGTACAGGATAAACCGGCAACTGCGGTCAAACTATCCGAAGTCAATAAAAGAGACGATTTACAAAAAGGATCTTTCGACAGAGATATTTTGAGATTAAACATTTTGGCACACCCAGTGGGACCCTTTTCGCGTCTCTAAGTGACAATAGGGGATCCTTACCGAAGGAATTACCCTCAGTGTCGCAAACATCCACAACCGGTATACCGTGAACACACTTCTACTCGGTGTCGTTCACTAAGTAATCAAGCGGTGTAAATCATCTTCGCTATAGAATATCACGCGACCATGTCATTTAAATCTTTAAACGAAGCGGAGATCATGGAACTTACGTTTCTGGAGTACCTAGCTTACGCGGCTAGATGCGACGAACATCAGACAAACTACTACATGGCTCTCAGTGAAAGGATTGAACAATAAGCAACTCTTCTCACTACTCAAGGCGAAAAATTTGACTCGGCGTTAGCCGAATTCCAAGCGTTAAGGGTAGAACTCCATAGAGACCAGGATGAGAGGGAAGCAATCAGAGCCCAAGTAGCGAGTCTTGCGGAAGGTCAGGACAAATTACGGATGGACATCATGCAAACCTTGGGAGCAAGTTTGGATGAATACCGCTGACATGCGGCGACACTGTCTAAAAGGACAGACAGAGATATAACATCTCTAACAAAATCCGTTTCTGATCTCGCCAGAATGACTAGACAAGTAGAGTCTTTCCCGCCTGCATGGGAACAAAGATTAAACAGGTTCATGAACGAATGCGACAAACATGTTGCCAAGATGTATGAATCATACGAGATACCATTCCCTCCCATGCAGAAAGACGACCCATATGCTTAGCAATGGCCAAGGTACTACCGACATCAAACCTTTCAGACTTTCTCTGGCGGTGATGATTCCAATGCGGTAATTCATTTAGTATACTTCACACTGTAGTTAGAACAGTTTGCCGATAACAATTGACTCAAGTTGAGAGTCTTTGGATCATCTTTGTCAGAATCGGCCCTTTTATGGTATACGGGATTGGAAAAGAGCTCGGTCAACAAGTGGAAGGACATGGAGGCTTTGTTTATAGATTACTTCGAAACGGCTAGACTTGAAACCAGTGTTGGAAAGCTGGTTTCCTTGAGCCAATCGGCGACAGAAAGTCCAGTCACCTTCCTGCACCGTTTCCGGTTAGAATACAATCTATGCAAGACTCCATTAGGCATATAGGAGATAGTAGAGATGGTCAAGAATGATTTGGAGGATACGTACCATCAACTGTTCTTAAATAGCAAGTACTTTTTCTTGAACGAGCTTATCACAGCTGTAACTAAAGCTTACAACACTATGCAAGAACAAGACAACAGAAGGAATGCGTCCAAGGGAACGTACATTGCTAGGTCTTATGACAGACCAAAGCCAAAAACTGTGGCTTATATAGAAGACATAGACGACCAAGATTTAGACTCTAATAGGGAGCAAGTGGGAGCTGTGGATTTTTCGATAAATAAGGTTTTGAAACCCCGCAAACTTCAGAAGAGTAAGGGCCCCATTAAACTTTCGACAGTGGCTTTCACTAAGCCAGAGTTCGAGACATACACATACGATGCTAATATGGCCCATGAGATCCTGGATGAACCCTACAACATGCGAGCTGTCAAAGCTGATTTCGGATTTCTCCCTAAAGCCGAGCAGTTAAAAGGTAAAAAGTATTACAAATTCTATGGAGCATGGAATCATATCACAAAGGGCTGCATCAAGCTGAAGGATCAGATCCAAAAGTGGATCAATGAAGGAAGACTAGAACTAGAGGGAGCGACCAAGGCAGCAACATTAGTAGATTTGAAACCCTTCCCACTACCTCAGGCTAATATGATAGATATTGGTTGGTCGCCAACCGATAGCTGTGTTGGAGGTGTGGAAGAAGGAAATGTACCGGTCTTTTCATCTTATTCTTTTCGACAGGATAAGGTGGAAGAGATCTTGGATCGTTTGTATGAAATGGGGCTTATATTTTATTACCAGTATTTAAACTGAGACATTTACAGTATGAACGGCCAGCCCAACATTTCTGCAGATTCCACAATAAGTTTGGTCATCGAACAAAGACGTATTCAACCTTGAAAGATAAGATTCAAGGTTTGATCAACTGGGAAGTAATTGTGGTTAGTCAAGAATGAGTGGTAGAATGGCACCCACAAAATCCTCACGCACCACCGTCTTCTGCTATATCATCTACTTCCCCAGAAACATCCTTTTCTCGCGATGCACCTGAGCCCACACACAGAAGGAAAAGATCGAGGCGGAGGCCTAAACGCAATATTGCATTTGTCCGACCTAGGCGAGCTGAGATAACTTATGATGTATCCAGGAAAGAAGAAATATTTGAAGAGCTAGTCCAGGCAGGGATAGCAGTGGTGCCTGATAATTGGGGAACACCAGACCCACATCTTGAGGATGTAAGGGGTCTACCTTACTGCCGATACCATCATCGGTGAGGTCACCATTCCACGAATTCCTGTAATGATCTAATGTTCAGGATTCAGCAATGGATTGATGAGGGAGAAATACTGATAGAAGAAGAACCCTCGCCAAGCTTGGCGACCAAAGAATCATTGACGGTTGGGATGTTAGAACTGACTAGGGGCAACCCAAGTAAACGCAAGTAGATCGTCGATCTTTACACTACTGGCAAGAGTCCACCAAGAAAACAACCAACACGATCAGATAAAGGAAAGGAAAATGTGGATCAAAAAGCAGAATTGCCAATAGCCATTTGTGCCCATTGTAAGCTTAGGGGCGGGCTGAAGATTTCCTATGAAGAATTGGCAGAAGCAGCCAAGGTTTTCCCAGAATTATTTTCAAACTCGGATCATCCTCAGTCACATAGCCCACGAGGGGTAAGACAAAGGGATTCCCCAGCACCTAAGTGTTCGCGAGCGACAGAGAAAGTCAGTGAAGCAAAGAAGTCCAAATCAGAGATAGTTGACACGCTCGCCAGGCCATATGTTCCACCAGCTTCAAGAAACATCACCAAGGAGAACATATGGTACGTGAAGGAAAAGAGAAAAACCATCGAGGTAACTCCAAGTAGAAGAAGAAACCTTAAACGACGATTTGGAGAAGCTAAGAGAGCATTATAGGCTTATGAGATGGGCCTGCTCAAAGAAGAAGAGTTTGTCTGTTCCCCAGAAACGCTACAAAGACGATTGAATGCTCTTGCAGTAAACCCTTTAGTGGTTTTTGGGAAGAAGTCTCGCGAGCCTAAAGTGCGAGCACAACGACCAAGTGTCTTTGACCGTAACCCAGAACTATGGTCCAGAGACAAGACACCAGAACCTATTCATGGGGTTCATTGTGAAGTCACAATGCGTAAACCAGCATGCTTGAACTGAAGGGGCAACACATAGGAATTACTCACGTTTAGATAGCCTATACTTGGGGCTAAATTTTTAATTTTTATTCTTCTGATTAAAGAGTTCACACTCGCCAACCATTGTGGCCAAAGTTATGTACAAACTACATCTGAGTTTATCAATATAAATTTATTGTTTGCATAAGGGAACTCTTTGCTTTAAATAGAAATAGATTACATTAATCAGAAGATTACAAAGACTTTGCGGCCTTAAGCTCTGATACCATATGAAAACAAACTACAATCAGCAACAGAACAGAAAGATAAATACAGTTTGTTTTTCCAAATCCTCGAACAGTTCATAACCGGTCCTTGGGTTCACATATCAAATATGCACACATTGAGGAACCTCAAGAGACAAAAAAGAGATGATTTGAAACGCCAAGGAAACTAGTCTAGCAGATCAAAAGACCATTTGATGTAGGCTTGGCGTTTGTTGCCTTTCCCAAATTGAACTCCCTGTTCTTCCTCCCCAGTGCAGCCACGTCCACTGGAACTGCAGCCTCTATGCATTTGGAAGCTGAGCGGGTGCCTGAGAGGAAGACGAGGTGAGTTGTCCCTCGGAATTGTGGCTTCGTCACCCTGTAGATAATCCGGTGAGTCAGCCAAGGCAACACCTGGACATAGATATTACTATCTAATCCAGGTATGGACATGGATATCACTATCTAGAGTCTATAATATGGGAGGTTCTATCTGGAGGATTTTCCAGATATGAAAACCAGAGCAAACATAAAGAAGAGGAGTTCATCTCGCGAAGAAGTTTGGAAGGTATGATCACAAGCAATGAAGGGAGAGACCTTTTATAGAAAGAAACTACAATGAGCTGTAGCGGTAAGGCTTTGCGAGATTAAATGCACCCGTTAATAGAGGACACGCGGCTGATGGAAATTGGGCCATGATACGGTTTATCTACCCCTATAAGAAGGCGTGATGAATGAAAGATTTTTTGGGCAGGTAAAACGTATTTTAAAAATTTGATGGTTGACGCAATGCGGATTCCAAGCTTGAAATTAAAGTACATTTAATCCTGATAATCTGGGCAGGCGAACAGTTAGGTTCTGTAAGTGGGACTAGCTTTGCTCGTTTAATTCTTGGAAGGCCTAAGTCTGAGGCCCAATAGGATTTCCAGGGCCTAGTTCAAATACTGATTCCAAAATATGAATGATGAAAGAAAATACTTAAGAAGTTTTGTAATATCATCGTAATACAAAGAATGGCTTAACCTCTGAGGCCCAACAGTTACAATAGAAGGGATTTTCCCTCAAAGTTATTTTTGCAAAATCTAAGTCTCGCCAAGATTGTCTATACATTTGTAGAGCGCTTGTGACTTCTTCTCTTGCATCTTACAGCAGTTGAGCTTGGCTCTCTCCTTCAATCATGAGTTGGCAGACGGAGACTTGATCTGATCGAGCATCTGATCGTAGGCGGTCCACCTCGGCTTGAAGGGCAGCTAACTCTACTTCTTTGGCTACCAGAGTTTCTTGCCGAGTTGATGTGTTTTTTAGAAGGGTCTAAATTTGTTGATTTTCTTCTTGCATCTGGCGAGCCAATGTTTCCACCGCCTCTTTCTTACGTTTAGTTTCGAGTTTCAGACGGTGGTGGGATTCGCTTTGACATAAGAAGTCAAAAAGCTTTTCCTCAAGATTGGGTTTGGTCTGAAGGAATTCAGTAGGGGTAGTGGCCTTTAAACTCCGGATTTGTTCTTGAACTCGCTTGATATCTTGAGGAGAATCCAGGCTACTAGAAATGATCTTCTGAAGAGCAACATCCATAGCCGAAGGGGAGATCAATGCACTCAACCTAGTCGAAATCTCTCTTAAGATTAAAATCTCATTTTGAGGGTTGATTGCTTGAGAAGAAGTTTCCTTTGATGAAGACGGAGCAGCAGTTTGTTCAAAAGAAGTTTCAGGTTCTTAATCAATAGCATGTAGCGAGCTTGAAGGCTGGTCGACAACGGCCATTATGGAAAGCTCTGGAGATTGAGGAATGCTTAAAATCTGAGATTGGCCTTGCGGGCTTGCCTCTTTCTCTGAATTCACCTGAAGATCAGGTTTGGACTAAAAATAAATACAAGATGTCAAGGTTCAATAAAAAAGAATCCAATGTACAAACGAAGTAAATGAACTGATATCTTACTTGGACGGGGGACAAGTGTTGTGGTTCTTCAGTCGCTTGGAGTGCAGGCTCTGGCGAGGGAGAAACTTGGTCCTCTTGTTCTGGAATAACCTCAACCAGCTGTTGTGGTTCCTTAACCACAACTTGGAGCTCTAGCGAGGGCAAAATTTGAATATTCTGCTCCGGAATGACTTGGTCATCTTGGAAGTTATTTTCCTCGCCAGGGGAGGTAGGAATGAAGTAAGAATGAAATTCAATCTGAAGGCGCCTAAAGAGAATAACATGACCAATTGTTTTTTTCTTTTCCTCCTCCTCAAGCCAGAAATTTTGCTATGAAGTCTTTGCATCCAGAAATTTTGTTATGAAGTCTTTGCAGCATTCTTTACCGCTGTTTATGACTTCCAGCCCTGTTTCACGAGCTTCAGTTCCAAATATTATGCTGGAATCATCAAACTTCAAAATATAGGCTTTTCAACACCGTTCGAAAAGCCTTTCTCCCCGTGAGTTGATAATATAGTAGGCTTCATCTTCAGCTTTGAGGACGAAGAAGTGATTATTCAAACTCACTAGGTACACCTGAGGCTTGGTGCTCTTGCTGATGTTCTCCCATATTTCATCAAACGATGCAAGATCACTCAGGTTTGTAAACTTCTCTGGGTTGAAATACCTAATGAAGGAGTCATCAGAAGAAATCTTCAGGGGTCTGATGTTTGCCTTCAGAATATGAGAGGACCCAACCTTAGATGAATTAGTAATCTAGAATCAAGCCCTAACGACTGACACTAATCTAAGAGTTTCTGTGAAAATTTTGAAATAACTTCTCTTATAAAAGAGGCACCCAAAAACCTGCAAGGAAAACTGACACTCCGCAGGTAGACCCACAAACAATACCGTGGACCACCGTTGTCCATCCGAATTTCTCAACATAAAACTGGAATTTGAAATTGATACATTATTTAGAATTCGAAAACATAACTCTAGTCAATACACTAATTCACAAACAAAGAAACTCAACTTGACAACTATATGAGTGACAACCTATTCACAAGAGTCTCACAAGACGATACTACAGAATTAGTATCCAAGGTGACTTCAATAACACAAGAGACATACTGACAGTGAGCAAGGACCTACTGCTGGAGGAATTGACTGGTGCACTCGATGCCCTCGACGACATCCAGCACCATCATGATACACACTGCAATCTGGACAAATAAAACCGAAAATCCCAGGAAAAAGGAATATAAAATCATAAAAACTGTTAGAGTGAGTGGATGAAAATAATATTTCACTTTTTAACTGAAACTGTAAATAATATGCCTTCCATATATAATCTGCATAAAAAATAATGCAAGTCTGAAAATAAACATGATGCGGGTTTAAAACCGCGGGGTTCCTCTCGGACACATCCACAACAGTACAATCTAAATCACGGGATCTCAGACATACACGTGATTAAATAGTCAGAAAGACCTCGGGTCAGGATTCTGTCCCCCCCTCCCCCCCCCCCCCCCCGGAGCATCTCGGGGATCAGCCGAGCATGCCAACGCATCGATGCCATTATTATCTCTGAGACTGTACTCTGTGTAAAACAAATCATATTTGTTTCCATGCACATGCATAATCGTAAATGCATAACCGTAAAATGCATAAATCAAGACTCGCAAGTCAACGGTAAAAATAAAATGTCCACTCACAGGTTGCCGGGATGAACATAAAGCTGAAACACATTTGATCAGCATAATTATTCATCTGTTACACCCGCTAACTCATGATCCTGAAACCACGATTAAAATAATATCTGATCATCGGAGTTCATACTGAATAGTAAAGATCATAATCTGTTGAGTAATAACCTTGAGAATCTCGTATACTCGAATAACGTATTTCTGTTTAATTACTGACTCAACTAAATTCTGAATTCAATTTCCTGCAATCCCTTACTTTTAAGAGTCGAAAACAAATCTCGAATATCAAACGATGCGCAATTTAACTGATAAACAAAGCGTCATTTAATTTTGTCGTGAATTAAACTGATAATTGTCCGATTAAATACTTGCCCAAATTTATCAAACTCAAATCTGAATATAAAGCTCATCATTGCGTTTGACACGCGAAAACAAGCAAAACGACATAAAACTTATCGAAAATTCCATCTCGCCGGAGCTCCGCCGCGCATGGCCTCACGTGAGGCCATCGCCGGCCGCCGGAATTCTACCAGCCTAGAAATCTTTAACATATACATCATTTTGAAGATCTCAACATTTCCAACAACTTTTCGGTTCAAAGCTAAGCCCAATTTTAACCGAAAAATGTCCAAAACTCACCGTGAAGTTCAAAAACCTCACAGGAATCTATGTCCTCCGATCGGCCACCATCGGCCACGGCAAGAGCCGAAACCACTTGGGATCAACTCACCATTCCATGGGCTTCAAAACCCCCATAAGGTCGACCCCCAATACCGCCATCTCCGCCACCGACGAAATCCGGCCGGAAAATCCTCATTTTCATCGCTTCGATTCTTCCTCCTCCGGCCACCAAACTAGATGATCCGCCTACCAACTTGAAGAAGAGCCCAAGCCCAACAACTTTCATCAAGGAGTCACGGCCAAAAGTGGCCGGAATAAGGCACACTGCCGGCAACCATTTTCGGTGATAAAAACAGGTCGGCTTGACCCGTGGTCAACGTGGGTCAACCCAGTAATCCCCAAAATGGAAACTTTCCTAAATTATCTCGTATTTATATCGTATACATACCATACACATACTAGCCCAAATCGACGGCTATAATTCAATCTGATCAAGATCAGACGGTCACCATTAAATCAATAATAAAAATAACACTTTTATATATATATTCACTAACAGACTTCAAAACTCGTTAAATAATTGCTCGTTTATCCGAAAAATTCCCTGAAAATTCACATGAGCTCGGAATGAAATACTCTACAATTCTCGTGAAGGAAGTCAACACAAATTTTCACCTGGTGAAATAGTCGTTAACAAACTCAATTATGCGACTAATTTGCGATAACGCATAACACAAATCGATAACTGCATGATTACGGTTCAGGTTGTCATAGAATAACTTTAAGATCAAAATTTTGATCTTGGTAGGAGTTAGTGAGGGCCTCATTCTTGCAGAGTTTCTGCCACTCCGAGGAATCTTGGACTATGAGGTCGGTCGAACTCGGAGACTGTGGGCATAGCGTCCGGATTTGCACATAACCAATGAGCAATGGTAAAGACCAATGCTGAGCAGGCACTTGCCCCGGAGGCTTTTTCACTCTGTTGATCGAAGGAGGCGTGGAAGACGTTACCCTGAAGCCTAGTTTGTCCATCTCTGCTTGTGTTCTCTGTAGCTGTCCAGATAACACTTGGGGGCACCTTCAAAGCTAAAGGGAGCTTGGGGAAAGTCCTCCTCCGCTTATGAGACTAATAAAGAAAAGGCTGGGTCAGTTACATTCGGTGGAAAATGCATAAGGTATGATTGATCTGGGTAAAGAACACTTACTAATTGCTCAGAAGGATTGGACCTTCTCTTCTTAAGAACTTACAAGCTGACCGCTACGTCTGTTTCTTGGACGTGCTGTCGATTAGAAAAAGAAGAATTTGGTCAAACACACTATGAAGAAATTGATAATGCCTATGGCAAGGTTAAATGTAAGGAGTATATCTGTGGCCAGGGAGTTTTACTTGTGCTCTTGTACAATTTCCCAATGACTGCCAAATCTTCTTCATTTGTAAATCTCTTGCCAAAATCACAAAAGATTTTGGCAAAGCGAGCAAGCGGTCCTATGCGTCGTATGTCATCCCAAAGCTGGGAACACCACACCAGGTATGATTCAGTGACCGAGTGGGAAATCGCAAGTGGCTTTGACAAATCAGGAATTATCACTCTCATGAAGCCAAAGTGTTCATCCTGAATATCAAGTACTGTGTGATGACCTGATCTTCGCCAAAGACTGTATATGTTCAAAGAACAAGCGAGGGGCATGGGGGTATCTTAGGTAAGTCCGAGCTGTCTCGAGAAATGATTGGAAACATAGAGCTCATACCAGGGGCTCGAAGAATCAGGGACTGGCAAGTCCTTGCACGTGTGACTTTGGAGGAAGATGTTCCTCGCAATGTCATCTTGCTCTGGCGATGACATAAATCCACTCGCAAGGTTTCCGGGATGACGACGATTCAAAATTACTTCAACTGCTGTAGTTGGAAAGTCCTTATGCGAGCAGAGGTAGTTGAAGCAGGCTAGATAGGACCATGCTTTGGCCCTAAACAGTGCAGACACCAAGGTTTGGCCCAGAAGCTTGTTCTCTTCAAAAGAAGGGACTGTTGAAGGGCAAAAGAATGGAAAGTACATCTGCAACCAGAACTCTACCATCTAGAGTGGTCCTCCTTGATTAAGGTCGATGTTTGAAAGGAAGACTCGCTTCAGGCCGTAGTAGATGTAAGCAAGAACGGATTCAACCAAGCTCAGTTGTTCACGATTGAAGAGACATTCGGCAAGGTTGGTCCAGCATTTGTTGACCTTGGCAGAAGTATGACAAAAGATGTACTTAGATAGCCAGTACTCCAAGAAGGCTATGCCTCCTTGATTGGTGTCTTTTTCCTCTTGTGCAAAATGCAATCCCAAAAGTACATGGCTGTGGCGAACGGTGCTCTGTTGCCACCAGTAGGAAGTGAAAAGAACAAATCGATAAGTTGGGTAATGCCAGCCGCTTCCCATCGATCAATATCTTATTCGCGACGGTGCCAGTACCAAGCGAGGTCTTCTGCATTTGGGTGCGGCCACTTTCCAATTAAACAAAGAGTATCTTTGTTTGTCCATTCTCTGGGTTCTGCCTTTGGATGTTCTTGGAATATCAAGGCTAAGTTGCAGAGGGGATGGCGGAGAAGAGGAAAAAGTTCTGGATTGATCGGAGTTTCCAGAAAGGGACTAAGTAGGCCATTGCCTTCACTTGGGTCGATATTCAGAGAAATGATGGCCTCTGGATTTTGTCGACTAGTGACGGCTTTGAGGTGTCTGAAGAAGTTCTCGACATTTCGGTCTGAATATGGGATAATGATGTTTTTGCGTGAAGGCATGATTTCTGATCGGAATAGATGGACGACGGCGAGAATGAAATGTTTAGCTTTTGGCTGAGAAAGCTGAAAGATTGAAATCAAGGCAGGTGAAGGAGTCTCGTTGGGAAGTGAGATTTTGTTGATGTGGACTCGTGCTTTTATATTACATCATTCGAGTAACGCAACCTTTTAGAGGAGTTGAGTAACGTGGCACTTGCGTGTGATGTTACCGTTTGGATTAACAACGCGACATTCAGGTAATATTCAAGTCTTTTCGCTTGCACAGGTAATTTAAGCTGAAGACATGAGGGGCAATGTTTGGACCTAAAATAAATATTTCATATTGGGCTTGAAAGGCTGAAGTATTGGCGAGCTGCCCAAAGTGAGCTGATGTCTTGGCGAGCGGCCCAATTAGAATAGAAGCTTGACGAGCGGTCAAATAGAGTCACAGAGTCCGTTTCCATATCAGTTTAGGACTGTGGAATTAGGATAGCTCATTCATGCGGCTTAATGTTTAGCATACATTTCCTATTTCAGTTAGGGTTCCTTCAATGAAGGAGTTGTGATAACATTAGAACTATATAAAGATAAGACTCGTGTGCTGGAAGGTGTTAGAGTTATATTGAGTTTCAAAGAGCAGAGGACGTTCAAGAGAATTAAAAGACGACTACTGAGCATTATATAAGGAGAGTAAAAGCATTTGAGAAAAGGTTCCTGATCAAATACAAAATATTTTCTATACGCAAGTACACATAGACATCTCGTTAAGAGATTATATCTTTGCAACCAGACGATCAAAGCGTTTGTCACCAATCGAGTGAGAGTATTGCGATCAAAGGAAGCAACGCGACTGAAAGATTGAAGGGCTTGTCACATATCGAGTGAGAGTTCGGATATCTAAAGAAGCAGTGTTCTCAACACATCGTCAAAGAAGTTGCTCTGCTTTACACTCGTAAATGGTAGTGTGAGGTATCGATTTTTGGGGCTCTGCTAGACACAAAAACTCCAAGTCCTAGGTTACTAGGCGAGAAGGACCTATTCAAGCAAGGTTGATACTCTCCTTGTCTTAATCGCTTATGAAGAAGTCAGACAGCTTTACATTCCATATTCCGTTGAGAGACTGTGGCACGCCAGCACACGTACAGGATAAACCGGCAACTGCGGTCAAACTATGCGAAGCCAATAAAAGAGACGGTTTACGAAAGGATCTCTCGACAGAGATATATTGAGCTCAAACTGTGACAACCTGAACCGGAAATGGTATGTTTATTGGCTTGATTTGCGAGTTTCGCGATTAGTTGCGATTTTGTTGTAATTGGTTGTTATGGCGGGTGTGTTAACGACTAAATTATCGGGCAAGCATTTGATTTGAGTTCATTCATGGAAGTTGTAGAGAATTTAATTTTGAGCTCATGGAAATTTTTGGAGGATTATTTCGAGTTACGTGTAATAAGTTATGAATATTTTCGGCCGTTGGATTTAGTCGTGTTTATCCGATTGGTTTCGATCCGTTTTCGACCGTTGATCGTTTTTATCAGATAAGCTTGTGTTGAATTGAGCTGTTGACTTTTTATCAGATTTGTCGAAGTTGGTTGAATTCAGGTGGAAATTAAAGAATTTGTCGAGATAAGTTCTTAGACACGAGAATCGTTGAAAACGGAGTTACGATGCAAAAGTTACGTTCGATCAAAATTTGTCGTAAAATAAATACGGAAGTTACCAAAAATGGAAAGTATAAATAGTGAGTTTCCTTTTTGGGTAATTCAGACTTGGACTTTAGGGAGTTGACGGAGTCAACTCGGGTGAATTGACTCACCCTTGTTCACCATTTCAGGCCGAGCTTTGTTTGCCTTTGATGTGCCTTATTCCAGCGTCTTTTGGCCGTGGTTCCTTCATAAAAGTTGTTGGGATTGAGCTCCTCTTTCTTTTGATAGGTCATTCACTCAATTTAGTTTTCGGATGAAGAAGTTATGGCTTGTCAAAGTTTGAGAATTTCGGTGGGTTTTCCGGCGAAATCGCCGACGACGGTGGCGACGGTGGAGGCCGAGATGGAGATCGACTTGTTAGGGGTTTTGTTTCCCTTGAGGAGAGGAAGCTTTTAGAAGTGGTCTTGCACCTTGCCGTGGCCGGAGGAGGTCGATCGGAGTTAATGAATTCCAGCGATGGTTTTTGACTTCAAGATGAGATTTGGACATTTTCCGGTCAAAATTAGGTTTAACTTTGAACTAGAAATTTGTTGAAAATGCCGAGATCTTCAAATCCATGTGTAGGTTGAAATTTTCTGGGCCGATGGAATTTTTCGGCAGCGGCGGGCTGGCGCGCCGCCGTCCGCGGCGGTTTTCCGGCCGAGATGATTTTTGACAAGTTTTATGTCGTTTTGCTCAGAATCGCGCACTGATAGCAGTGGGGATCGTGATCATCCGTCGGATCTCGGGATTAGCGCGTTTGCGCGCTGTGCTTATCTGTGAGTGGACATTTATTTACACTGTCGTAACGAGTTCTTGGTTTCAGTATTTATTTTCAGTACATTATTGAGATTATTTATTGTTTTGGAGGTATTGTTTTATGATTTATTGGTGGTGGCATTTACTTAGCATCGATGCATTGACTACTCGGCTGATCACCAGTCGTCCAGTTCCAGGCTTGAGAGATTCGCCTAGTCTATCACCTTCGGGCTTGTGAGATTCGCCCGACACCTCCATTTATTTTAAGATCTCGCATTATTTTTATGTTATGTAAATGGTGAAAGGCATATGTTTATTTTCGTCCACTTACTCTAACGATTTTATTTGCCTTTCCCCTGGAATTTTCGGTTTCCGTGCCCAGTTTGCAATTTGGATTCAGGTGTCGCACGTCGAGGTTGGAGGCATAGTATTCGAGCCACTCTTCCTTTTTCAGTAGGTTTCTTGTTTGGCCTACTGTTGTGTATATATGTATATATTAGAGGTCGCTCTGAATACTCTGATGTTTATATTTTCATATGATTTTCCCGGATTTCTGTAAAATTACAGTTTTTGCTTCTTGCTTTATATTATATTATGATTTTGAGAAGTCCAGATGGGATTGGTGCCCACGGTTTGGGTTTTTTGGCATAGGATGAAGTGTGTTTTCGGGTGCAGGTTAATGGTAATTCCGCGATATAGTGAAACTTTGCCGATATTTTTATGGTTTTTTGAAAGTTCGTGTTTTCAGAAGGGGTTTGATTCCGGTTTAGGAAACGAAATCGGGGTTGGGTCCTTTCAGCTTGGTATCAGAGCATTAGGTTTTAGGTTCTGCAGACTTCTGTAATCGTGTTCACTAAGGATATTTGAGAATGTACAACATGTCTGGAGCGATGACCCAACCGGCAGGCGGATACTCATCAATTCGCTGGGTGTTGTATGCTTTCAAATGTTTGAAGTTCTATGATTACGTCCTATTTGTTGTGAATAATGTGTTATTCATTAGGATGCCTCCTTGACGTGCTTTCTGTGTCAATAAGGTTATGGATCCTGTTAAGGATCAATCGACGCGCGACTTGATAAATGAGTTGTGGGTTTGGATGAGCATTTTGGGTTCAGTGATATGTGTGACATGGTTTGCCTAGTTGTGCGTGTATGGGTGCCTACATGTTACTTCAGAGCAGATAATTGTGGTAGCTGATGGTTTGCTTGAGTCAGATCATTGCTTTTGGTGGGTTGGTATTGTGTGAGTTCCAATTGCGACTCCATGACCTACATTCAGGGTATTGTTTATACGGTAATGGTTCAATCAGGCTACCCAACAATAGAAATATGGAGTGTTTACCAACCTGAGGCAGGGATGTATTGTTCACATGTTTGTTCTAGTTTGCACGTGTTATGTGGCTTCAGAGGAAGCAATGCAGGAGGTTCGAGATGAGTTTGAACCTGAGCATCAAATGGATTTTGACTGTTATGCCTCGAGACAACCGTGAGGAGTTTAACGTGCTGCACTCAGAGGCGAGGACATTGAGAAGGAAAGGCATATGCGGTTTTAGACATGTCGGTTTGAGGAAGGTGAACTTAGTTGAGATACTTTGATGAGGTTGAGTTCAGGCACCGCGGGATCAGTAGCTTCATCAGGCGGTGGCCTTTTCGATTATGTTGAGGGTCATTTGGACAAGGCAGAAGATCCGTTTGGTGGAGAAGGAGATCACAGAGTAGTGGATTAGTTCCTATGGTATGAGTCAGGGTGGTCGTTGGTGATCCTTCCACACAGCAGAAGTTTCCATTGTGCAACTTTTACAGCAGGCGTTACTATGGTTTGTGTCAGATGGGCATTCTCAGTTGCTATTGTGGTGGCCAGGAGGGTCACGATACGAAGGAATGTCCTCAGTTAGCTGCTTTTCATGGTTCTGCAGCTCAGAGTTTAGGAGGAGGCCAATGTACTATTTCTGGAGTTTGACCAACGCAGACTTTTAGACAAGTCAATCAGCAAAGTCACAATCAACGTGAACGGTTAGTTGGACATGCCAGAGTTCGTGCCACGACCCTGTGTGAGGGTAGAGTTTCCCTGAGGTTATCGTTACTTGACATCCATGGCTATTATGCTTGCATTTTCACTTCTGGGTTTGTGGAGAATGTTGTATCCATTTGATGAGATTGTGTGTGTCAGGTGGGGTATCGACACTATGAGGTTTGCAGGAGGTTGTGGACTAGCTGTGGAGTGGTTGTTCGTCGCAAGAATGTTGTAGTCTTTTGACGTCCAGCCATGCCAAAAGATCTTGTTTAGAGGTGAAAGAAATGTTTCTCTACTATGTGTGCTTTCAGCAATGAGGCTGAGCTGATGATGAAGCAAGGATGTATGCCGTACTTGGCACATGTTCATGATGTTGAGGTTGTTGTACCTGATGTTCGTGATGTTGAGGTTGTTGTACCTAATGTTCGTGGTGTTGAGGTTATCTGTGAGTATCCAGATGTATTTCAGAGTATTTATCAGAGTTGAGGGAGTTGCAGATTCAACTTCAGGAATTGTTTGAGGAATACTTCATTTGATTCAGTGTTTTACCATGGGGTGTTCCAGTATGTTTTATGAGGATAAAGGATGGTTCGATGAGGTTATGCATCAACTACCGGAAGCTGAATCAGGTTTCAATGAAGAACAAGTATCCTCCACTTCGGATTGATGGCTTGTTTGATTAGCTTATTGGAGCTTCAGTTTTCGGAGATTGATTTTAGATGTGAGTATCATCAGTTTCGATCAGAGGGTCGAGTTTGAAATGGTCAGATACCTGTGATGAGAGTTACATGTGGTGGTTAGAGGAGAGGTTGATTACTGCGCCAGTGTTCACATTATGTGATGTCGGTGAAGTGTATGTTATGTATAGTGATGTTTCAGAACTAGATTTTGGTCGTGTTAGGATGCAGCATAGCAATATGATGGTATATGATTCTAGGGAGTGGAAGCTTTATGAAGTTACGTATCCTATGTATGAATTGGGAGTAACTGTCTTTGTGTTAGCATCGAAGAGTTGGAGACACTACTGGTATGGCGTGCAGCGCAGTGTAAGATGTACACTGATCACTTGAGTTTCATCTACTTGCGTATTCAGTCAGATTTGAGCATGAGGCGGCGTAGATGGATGTGGTTGATTAACAATTTTGGCCACACATTTGAGTTCATCCAGGGAAGGCTATTGTGATTGCACTTTGAATATCATTCAGAGGTGTTGTTGCTGATGCACTTAGTCAGAAATTTGGAGTTTCTATGTTTCATGTATGTGTTGCAAGAATCTAATTGTTAGCTGAGTTGCGAGCTACAGGAATTGAGTTAGAGTGAGATGATGAAGCATTGTTGGCTAGTTCCAGGATCGACCTGTGTTACTTGATCAGGTCTGTGAGGCTCAGAATGCGGATTCCTACTTGTTGGATAAGAAGAATGTGATTCAGAATGGTGTTCCAGCAGAGTATCAGTTGAAGAATGTTGGCACTTTATCGTGCAGAGTGAGGCTATGTGGGCCCAGAGATAATGATCTGAAGAGGAAGATGCTTATTGAAGCTCATTGTTCTACGTATGTTATGCATTTGTGGTATGAAGATGTATAAGATACTTAGAGTTTACTACTTGTGGCGCAACATGAAGAGGGAAATATCAGCTTATGTGAGCAGATGTCTCATATGTTGGCAGGTGAGGGCAAAGAGACGGAAACTTGCTGGGAAGTTACAGCCATTGGAGATTCCCGATTAGAAGTGGGAGCATATCACTATGGATTTCGTGTATTAGTTACCGTGTACTTCAGATGGTAATACTAGTTATTGGGTCATTGTGGACCGTTTGACGAAATCAGTTCTTTCCTTGTACTTCCAGGAAAGATTTCAGTGGACAGGTTGGCATAGCTGTATTTGGCAGAGGTTGTCCATTTTCATGGTGTGCTTGTGTCCCGGGTTGCTGATCGAGATAATCAGTTACAACAGAGTTTTGGCAGGTATTGCAGTGAGCATTGGGGACCAGATTACAGTTTAGTACAGTTTTTCATCCTCAGATTGGTGGGCAATCTGAGAGGACTATTCAGACTTTGGGGGACATGTTGTGGTCCTGTGTATTGCAGTTCAGAGGGATTTGGGACCAGCAACTTCATTTGTTTGAGATTTCTCGCAGTACCAGTTTGCATACCAGTATTGTTATGACATTGTATGAAGTTGTATATGAGGAACAATGTTGCACTCCATTGTGTTGGAGCGAGTTAGGAACGAGATGGCTTTGGTTCCTGTTTAGTGATATGCGCTACTGTAGACTTTCAGATTAGCTGAGACAGGTTGATAATTGCTCGAGTTCGACAGAGAAGTTATTCAGATGTGAGTAGGTTGAGTCATGAATTTACCACGTTATTTTGGTTCGTATGTGATCATAGGGCGAGTTTGTGTTGTGACATATAGTTTAGCATTGCCTGTAGCGTTGGCCAGTGTGTATGTTATATTTCATGCGGTGAAACTATATTTTAGATTTATTGCATGTTTAGTACCCTATCAGTTCCCTATATAGGAAAACTTGACATTTGCGGAGGAACCAGTTCAAATTCTGGATTTGAGGATGCAAGGATTACAGCACAGAGATATTTCCTATTGTGAAGTCTGATGGCAGAGTCATTCAGTTGAAGTAGTCACTTGGGAGGTTGAGTAGTATGTAGAAATGGTGTCCCTATTTATCAGTTGGCAGGCTTGAAAATTTCAAGGTCGAAATTTTTGTAAGGGGGGTAGATTTGTGACAACCCAAACCGAAAATGGTATGTTTATTGGCTTGATTTGCGAGTTTCGCGATTAGTCGCGATTTTGTTGTAATTGGTTGTTATGGCGGGTGTGTTAACGACTAAATTATCGTGTAAGAATTTGATTTGAGTTCATTCACGGAAGTTGTAGAGAATTTAATTTCGAGCTCGTGGGAATTTCCAGAGGATTATTTCGAGTTACGTGTAATAAGTTATGAATATTTCCAACCGTTGGATTTAGTCCTGTTTATCCGATTGGTTTCGATCCGTTTTCGACCGTTGATCGTTTTTATCAGATAAGCTTATGTTGAATTGAGCTGTTGACTTTTTATCGGATTTGTCAAAGTTGGTTGACTTCAGGTGGAAATTGAAGAATTTGTCGAGATAAGTTCGTAGACACGAGAATCGTTGAAAACGGAGTTACGATGCAAAAGTTACGTTCGATCAAAATTTGTCGTAAAATAAATACGGAAGTTACCAAAAATGGAAAGTATAAATAGTGGGTTTCTTTTTTGGGTAAGTCAGACTTGGACTTTGGGGAGTTGACCGAGTCAACTCGGGTGAATTGACTCACCCTTGTTCACCATTTCAGGCCGAGCTTTGTTTGCCTTTGATGTGCCTTATTCCAGTGTCTTTTGGCCGTGGTTTCTTAATGAAATTTGTTGGGCTTGAGCTCCTCTTTCTTTTGATAGGTCATTCACTCAATTTGGTTGCCGGATGAAGAAGTTATGGCTTGTCAAAGTTCGAGAATTTCGGTGGGTTTTCCGGCGAAATCGCCGACGACGGTGGAGGCCGAGATGGAGGTCGACTTATTAGGGGTTTTGTTGCCCTTGAGGAGAGGAAACTTTTAGAAGTGGTCTTGCACCTTGCCGTGGCCGGAGGAGGCCGATCGGAGTTAATGAATTCCGGCGAGAGTTTTCGACTTCAATGTGAGATTTATACATTTTCCTGTCAAAATTGGGCTTAACTTTGAACTAGAAAGTTGTTGGAAATGTCGAGATCTTCAAATTCATATGTAGGTTAAAATTTTCTGGGTCGATGAAATTTTCCAGCAGCGGCGGCGGCCCGGCGGTTTTCCGGCCGAGATGATATTCGACAAGTTTTATGTCATTTTGCTCGAAATCGCGCACAGATAGCAGTGGGGATCGTGATCATCCGCTTGGCGAGGGATATTCCGCCGGATCTCGGGATTAGCGCGTTTGCGCGCTGTGCTTATCTATGAGTGGACATTTATTTACACTGTCGTAGCGAGTTCTTGGTTTTAGTATTTATTTCCAGTACAGTATTGAAATTATTTATTGTTTTGGAGGTATTGTTTTATGATTTATTAGTGATGACATTTACTTAGCATTGATGCATTGACTACTCGGGTGATCACCGGTCGTCCAGTTCCAGGCTTGAGAGATTCGCCTAATCTATCACGGTCGGGCTTGAGAGATTCTCCCGACACCTCCATTTATTTTAAGAACTCGCATTATTTTTATATTATGTAAATGGTGAAAGGCATATGTTTATTTTCGTCCACTCACTCTAACGATTTTATTTGCCTTTCCCCTGGGCGTTTCGGTTTCCGTTCCCAGTTTGCAGTTTGGATTCAGGTGTCGCACGTCGAGGTTGGAGGCATAGTATTCGAGCCACTCTTCCTTTTTCAGTAGGTTTCTTGTTTGGCCTACTGTTGTGTATATATGTATATACTAGAGGTCACTCTGAATACTCTGATGTTTATATTTTCATATGATTTTCCTGGATTTCTGTAAAATTATAGTTTTTGCTTCTTGCTTTATATTATATTATGATTTTGAGAAATCCGGATGGGATTGGTACCCACGGTTTGGCTTTTGTGGCATAGGATGAAGTGTGTTTTCGGGTGCAGGTTAATGGTAATTCCGCGATATAGTGAAACTTTGCCGAAATTTCTATGGTTTTTTGAAAGTTCGTGTTTTCAGAAGGAGTTTGATTCCGGTTTAGGAAACTAAATCGGGTTTGGATCATTTCACAAACAGCCACAATGATCACATTTTTTATGATTATTTAATATTTACAGCTTATCAGATCAAATTTATAACTTTGAGAACAACTAGTTCAAAAGTTGTAATTAAGTCTCTAAATAAATTAATTATCTCAAATACAACTAAATAATCCCAAAAAATAACTCATATTACTAAAATGACCACCAATTTTGTTCTCAAGTAATAAAATAAAATTATCATACCCCTAAATACATAAGAATGATCCGAAAGTTACATTAATCTAAGTCTACTCTTCTGGCCATTTGTAAAGTCTACAATGTTCTTGAGAATGATTAGTAGTATCCTATGCTACTTACATTATCGATCAAAGTGTTCTCCAATCTCCACTGCCCCAGTTGCTACCCGCACTATCATGTCAAAATCACATTACCTCATTATTGAAGGACTAAAATCACTAGATTACTTAGTTAGCAACTAAACAAGTGTTTTGGTCTTGTTTCTGACTTCTGGAAAGAACTACGAAAGAGACGACCCTCCATTCTTCAAGTATAGAAAGGTCAAGTTAGTTGAGCGCAACACATGAACAAATTTACAAGTAATTTTTGACGTCTCAAACTTCTTGATGCTGGCTTAGTCTTCGCCTCATCGCCAAAAACAAAACTCCGAAAGCGACTAAATCCATACAGTTTTGTTTGGTTCTACCGGAGTTAGCCGCCCCTATTATTATAATTACCACTTATATATAGTATGCGGAACATAAGTGTGCGGAATACTTGTCATAATTTTATCCGTGTTAGACTTAAATGAACAATGTATGAGATAAGCTATACCGTTAGATGGATATATCATTCTTAGTACCCAAGGGGTATGATAATTTATTTTATCACTTGAGAACAAATTTGGTCGTTATTGTGGTAATATGAGTTATTTTTGGGTTATTTAGTTGGATTTGAGATAATTATTTATTTAGAGACGGAGTTACAACTTTTGAATCAATTGTTCTCAGAGTTATAAATTTGATTTAATTAGTTGTAAACATTATAAATAATCTTAAAAAGATATGGTCATTGTGGCAATATTGTCATAAATATTATAAATGTTTTGCTCATGTGTATATATTGTAATTTTAGTTTTTAAAGTGATAAATAAATATATGGCTTACCCCTTAGGTATCATAATTTACTGTAAATTACTCCGTTACACATTTGTATTCTTTATGTTGTAAAATTACTCCTCCAACTCTATATATACACTAATTCCTTGTGAAAGTTTGGGGTTGCATCACTTGCATATGTATGATTTGAACGATTAGTGGGTTTGGAGTGTAGCTCGCGTTACATATATGCGTGCGTACAAGGCTATATCTCGAGTCTGAAATTCTATATTTAACCACCATTCCAGATCAACACCTAAAATTCTATGGTGAGTAGTCTAATATATAGATAGATAGATAACATCAATACACCCATCCAACTCCGCTTTTCGAACTGACTGTCAAAAATATATAAGAACCGACAAACAAACTGTCTTTAATTTGTATCTAGACCTAGCAAAAACAAAAATGAACTCGACGACTAAGAAGATGAGAGGTAGCTCTCTCTTACTGTGCTTTCATACCAGCAAAGCGCTAGCTAGCTAGCTCCTCGATCTACTCACCCGACTAGTGAGTGGCTTACCCAAGCTTAATGATTATGATGGGCAATCTTAGTCAGTCATAACAATCAACTGAGTTGAAGCTTTTCTGTTCTATTTATAAAAGTAGAGCCTCCTGTGTGTTAGGGTTCTTCAATTCCCAGAATATATTCCTCTAGTACTTCTCATCTATATATATATATATATCTCCTCTTTGTAATATTTCTTGCTCAAATGAGTATTCCAGTCGTCACGTCTCAAGCTGTATATGTGTAGCTTCTGCTGATCAGACTGAGATACTCATTTGAGCAAGCAACGTTAAAAGCAGAAGAAGTTTTGATCCATGAATTAGGGCATATATATATATCGATCTGAATTCTGAACAGATCGATGTAGGGCGTATATCGAATTCGCTGGCAGCTGCACTAAAAGATAAGTGAAGCTTCTTACACTCTCTCTTTATATATATATATATAGCTAGCTAATTAAGCATGCATATTTACTTGGTTTATATATGTACTTAATTAGGTTCAGTGTTGGGTGAACCTGATTGCAAATTTAAGATCAGTGCAATTTATACTAGCTAGCTAAGTTTATGTATATCTAACAATCTATATATATATAAGAATTAGCTATAATTAAGCTCCTAGCTGATCGAATTCGAAGTTGAAAGTGGAGGTTCTGTACGTATATACTTCTATTTAATTATGTTGGAATAGTTGGTGTGGCTTGTCTGCTTTTGTTTCAAGTTTCATTTCGCATTTTCCTTGTCCATCATGGCAAGTAAAGATATAATTCTCTCCCTACTCTCCAATCAAAGTACCGTACCCTTTGTTTTTGGTAAATTCTCTCTGAATTCTTGTAATTTGTAATTCTCACTTTCTTTTTGTTTTTTTTTTGATACGAGAAAGAACAAAGGGAAAACTCTAGAAAGAAGACCCCTTAGAGCACTCAGCATCATCAGACTAATCAAAGACAACAACAAGGTCGGCAACAGAAGGCAGCGAGTGATCCGGGTACGAAGATGCTAGAGTTTGTGTCCATGATTATCCAACTTGTCAGCAATAAAATTTGTTTCACGAAAGATATGATTGAAATGAATTTCTTCAAATTGGTTTGCCAGGTTGCTATCTTCAATGAGACTTCGAATTGTTTTTGGTAAATATACGACAGAGCTAAGGGAATTTTTCTTGTAATTTTTGAAAGGATATTTGATGGAACAGATTCAAAGTAGTAGAGAGGGTTCTATGAGACATATAAACAGTACTACTTAACCCTTGGGAACAAGCTAGCTCAGATTATATCGTACTCGCCCAATCCCAAAGAAAAGCATCTATGTCGAGCTTAATAAGTACTTCTTTACCAACATGGTATCACCTAGCTTCCCTGATTTACCATTCATCTTCTTCACTTCCGGCCACTGCTACTCATGGCACACTCTCCACCGAAGTCCGTCGTAAACGGAGGAGCTATCTCTATAGTTTTGCTCTTACTTGTCTCGATCTTCAATGTCAAAGGTATGCATCATATCCTTCATGCTATAGTTAATATAATCATGTATATATGAAAGTTGTTGCAGTCATGTATTAAAACATAATACATATTAGAATTTTTGGGAAGATGAGCATGTATGTTAACATGCATGAATTCATGACTAAATGAAAACTGTTTTCTCTGTCATGTGTGCTAGGAGTGCAAGGATCTATAGGAGTCAACTATGGCACGGTGGCGGACGACCTACCTCCACCGTCGCAAGTGGCGCACTTCCTTCTACAATCCACCATCATCAATCGTGTTAGGCTTTTTGATTCAAACCCTCAAATACTCCAAGCCTTTGCTCACTCTGGAATTCCACTCACCATTACTGTCCCGACTGACCAAATCCCACATTTCACCAAGCTAAGGTTTGTCCAAAATTGGCTTAAAACCAATGTCATACCCTACACGCCAGCCACCAACATTGTCCGCATCTTAATGGGCAATGAAGTACTCTCAACAACAAACAAGTTGTTCACTGGGAGCCTAGTTCCTGCTATGCAAACCCTTCACATGGCACTTATAGATGCCTCCTTGGATCGTCAAATCAAAGTCTCTACTCCACATTCTCTAGGCATTCTCTCAAGCTCAAGCCCACCTTCCACAGGTAAGTTTAGGGCGGGCTATGACACACATGTTCTTAAACCAATACTTACTTTCTTGAGGGTCACCAAGTCTCCTTTTATGATTAACCCTTATCCATATTTTGGATATTCGGCCGACACGCTCAATTACGCGCTTTTTCGGCCAAATTCTGGTGTGGTGGATCCAAATACTAAGCTCTTATACACTAACATGTTAGACGCACAGTTAGATGCTATTTATTCTGCTTTGAAGTTAATGGACTTTGGAGACCTCGAAATTGTTATAGCCGAAACGGGCTGGCCTTCGCAAGGTGACGAGGGCCAAGTCGGCGTTGACCCACAAAGTGCGGCAGACTACAATGAAAATCTCATTCGTCACGTGACATCCGGTAACGGCACTCCATTGATGCCGAACCGGACTTTTGAGACTTACATCTTCGGCCTCTTTAACGAAAATTTGAAGCCCGGCCCAACAGCTGAGAGGAACTTTGGACTTTTTCGACCCGACATGACGCCGGTCTACAATGTCGGAGTCCTACGAGACACGGTAACTATTGCACCCTATGACCATACTAATCATTTCCTCTTTTTTTTATTTTATATGTGCTTGATTGGTTTGTGGGCTTCAATCTAACAGGCTAGCTCGTCAATACCCGGAAACTCAAGCGCAAGTCCAGGCCCAACTCCAGTGGTTGCACCGCAGAACCCGGTGCCGGAACATGGAGGAAAACCACGTTGTTTACCCAAGACTGGGGCTGACCCAGAGGCCTTGCAGAAGAATATTGATTATGTTTGTGGGCTAGGTTTGGATTGTGGCCCAATAAAAGAAGGTGGGCCGTGTTTCATGCCCAACACAGTTAGAGCCCATGCAGCTTATGCTATGAACATATATTACCAAGCAATGGGAAGAAATGGGTATAACTGTGACTTTGAGCGAACAGGAGCTACCACTACTGTTGATCCAAGTGAGTTATTTTTCTTCCCCGTCTCTTTTAAAGCAAATAATTAATTTCTGTCAAGAGTTATTGTTACCGGAAATATTTTCGATGCCAGGCTATGGACAGTGCAAGTATCCATGATGAAAGAGAAAGCAATCAAACATAAATGGAGGAACCCGTCAACATTTTGTTCATAATATATTCAGCGCAACTGTGCAAGATACTACCAATGATTAACTCTATAATGTATGTGGTTTGAAACGAAGTTTACACTATTTTCTGGCTTTTAGTCATAGTATAGATTTAGAGCAAGAATATAGCACCTATAGCGCTATAATGTTCGTATCGCATACGAAAATATTTTGTTATTTAGTGTTTTCGTTCAATTATAAGTAATAACAATTCGTAGAATAGTATGAATTATGTTATTTATATTTTTCGTTTCATCATCATCATCATCATGGCTATATAAAAACTAGTCGCGTTACCATGATTATATCTAAACCGAATCAAATTCACAACAGATAATCCATACATCAATTACTTCTTCATACTTTGGAATCTTCTTAATTATACTACTGAAATTGGTAACAAATTATTGATCTCATTAGTTCCCTCCCCCGTCTCTGTCCCTCTTTTTCATTACACACGTGCGTTACACGTGACATTAGATTCGTCCGCGCTGCACCAGATCCATCTCTCCCCAGTAACGACCACCAAACACCGCACCCTCGCCACGTACCTCTCTCTCTCTCTCTCTCTCTCATACGGTGCCCTCCGGCGTTTACCTCTCTCTCTCTCTTTCTAACCTTCTCTTCTCCTAGGGTTAGGGTTAGGAGGGTTTTTAAGCTAAATTTTAAGCACTGCTACTACTAAGTACTACTACAATGGTGGGAGGCGGCGACTGGCAACAGCTTCTCCAATCGATCTTCCTCGGCCTCATTTTCTCTTACCTCCTCGCCAAGCTCATCTCCGTCGTCGTCTCTTTCAAAGACGAAAACCTCACCATCACTCGCTCCACCGAACCCGACGAGCCGACCCGGCTCAGCGCCGCTGCAGCAGCAGAATCGGTCCCGCTCCTCCACGAGGCCGATTCGATCGTCGCCGAGCACGGCAGCGTCAGGAACGAAAACTTGGAGGCCGCGAGCGACGACGACGACGACGAAGACTGGGAAGGTGTGGAGAGTACGGAGCTCGACGAGCTCTTCAGCGCCGCCACGGCTTTTGTGGCGGCGGCCGCGGCGGAGCGGTCGAAAGTCTCCACCGAGGCTCAGCTGCAGCTCTATGGGCTCTACAAGATCGCCACCGAGGGTCCCTGTAGCGTTCCGCAACCGTCGGCTCTGAAAATGACTGCTCGCGCCAAATGGTAAAAATAACTCTGTTTACAGTTTAGGGTTACCGCAATTGATTTTTAGTCTCTGGTAAGAAATAGAGATTTAATGTATGTTATGTATGTATAATTTAGGCAAGCATGGCAGAAGTTGGGTGCAATGCCTCCGGAAGATGCAATGGAGAAGTACCTTGATATTGTTTCGGAGCTATATCCGACTTGGGCTGATGGTTTGGTTGTGGTGAGTAGTCTCCGTTAATCTGTATCGGTAGAGCTGTACTGTTTTTTTACTTACTTACTTACGGTTTTGTTTTCGTGCTTATTGTCTGTAGAAGAGCAGAGGTGGAGATGGTGGCTCATCTGGGAATGATTCCAAAACACCAATGGGACCGGTTTTCAGCAGCTTTGTTTATGAAGAGGAATCTGAAAATGACTCGTAAGCGTCTTATTACTACTTGAGCATTGGTGGATTAATGCTTCATTTGAAGTAGCTTGTTGGTTCCCGTATCATAGTCTGTTGGAGGTTTAATACATGCGCATTGATCACATAGTGTTTGTTATTCATAGTGGAGTGATTAGTACGGTTTAGCACATATATGTGAAGTTGCAATACACTGAGTCATCTTGCCATTTCCGTGTGGAGTGATTTAGGATGGTTTATATGTTATATTGTATAGTCCAGGAATCTTCTCTTAGTTGTTGGTTATGTTTTGTCTAACTATAAGGAGTTACTTAAAAGTTGGCATTGTAATACAATTCAGTCGTACAAAAAAAAATAGAATTCATATCAACTTTAGAAAGATTAAAAAATCAGAAAGCGATGCTAAGGCTAAGTTGTTTCCTTTGCAGCAAGATGGATGCAATTCATGCCTTTGCCAGAGAAGGAGAAGTGGATAACTTGCTTAAATGCATTGACAGTGGTGTTTCAGTAGATGCAAAGGGTTTGTTTCTTTCTATCTATTCTTTATCTCCATCTAATTTTTTCCTCATTAACCTTGCTGGATTCCATGTTTGCTGTGACTACAAGTCATTAGTACTGTTTCATGAGCAGAGTAATGCTGCTCTCTAGCAACTCATTTTCTTGCTAAGGCTAGCTTAGTGTCCAGTTACTTAAAAACATAGCTTTAGCACTAGATAGGATCCTGTACAATTATGAGCAACCGAGGTCATTGAACAGTTATCAACATACATAATTGATAGACTTGAAACTATAAGATGCATGTGTCAATGCCGCGAATCATTGCAGTACGTAGATGTATGTAGCCTCCAGATACATGCTGACTCTGTGGTTCATGTGCTTTCCTCACAGTGAGTGTGGTGTAGAAGTTTTGATAAATCAACCTGGCCTTTTTGCTTGTATATGCAGTATGGCACTCACGTTCTCTTCATCTGTCTTCTGCAATGTGTTTTCTTGTATTTCCTTTCATGTGTTCATAGTCAAGTCTGGCATTATTTGCATTGAAAGTAAGTTTAAAAGGAAGCAGAAACTGGCCAAAGTTCTATAGGTTCAACTTTTGTTTTTCAACAATTGGGAAGTGTTTGATGCACAAATGTTATCTGTGTACTTGCTAATTTTTATTCTAAGCATGTGCTGTTGATATCAGCATATTAAAATAGTTTTGGTGCAATTAATGCAGACAGTGAGGGAAGGACCCCATTGCATTGGGCTGTTGATCGTGGCCACCTAAACATGGCTGAGATGCTTGTTAGAAGGAATGCAGATGTCAATGCAAAGGTAGATTAAACTTATACGCTTCTTACTTATGTCCCAACTTTATAGCATTATTTCCTTCCCTGCCAATATTATTGTATTATACTAGCTTAGCGTTCTCTGTTTTTGGGTCTGGAAGGACAATGAGGGCCAAACCGCATTGCATTATGCTGCTGTGTGTGAGAGAGAAGGCATTGCTGAATATCTTGTGAAGAAAAATGCAGACACAAATGTAAAAGACAATGACGGCAACTCTCCGTCTGATCTTTGTGAGTCCAACTGGCCTTGGCTGCAACGTGCGAAAGAGTAGAGTTATTGACTAAGGCTATACGTTTGTTCTTACTAAAGTAACTTTTCAAATAGTCCTTGTGGGTGGCTGTATATGGTGATGTATAACCCTTCCTCTAAATCTAGTGTTTGGAAAAATGTTAAAGTAGAGCAGTATGTGTATGTAGATTTCTACATTGTCATTTGTGTAGCCTTCTTTTTTTAGCTTTCGGCATTTCCCCAATTGTGGAGATGAAAGGAAAGGTTAAAATCACCGGGTTAACTGTTACAGGCTTACAACATATAACATTTCTTAGTTGATCAGTTGAATGCCTCTACTTGTTTGGCCATCGGCTTGGCATATATAATTCGTTCATATTTTGATGCATTAATCTCAAGGATTATGATTCAGAAGAGAGATTTTGAGAAACGGTTAAGGCTTGTGCTATGTTATTATTTCTGTTTGTGAGTCTTTCTTCCTTCTCTTATATTAGAAATTTGAATGTAGTAACTAAGTAGAGGAACAAGATTATCCACGTGTTTCTTTACCAATTAATTGAGTTTAATACAGGCTTCTTATCCAAGGCAGGTCCTATTTTTACCTTACAATTTTAACCGTCATTAACTGTTTCCTCTACCAGGTACCCCAATTGAGTTAGTTTGGCCTCAGTTATTCACAACCTTGTCCTCTATCTTCTGTTTGTCACCGCCTTTATTGTTGTTCTTATGTTCTTCTCTCCCCACAAGCAATGCTGCCACGACATCCATGGCCTCAGCCGCCGCCTAGGCTACACCGGTCACATCCCCATTTTTGACCCTCTCGTTGCCAAGATGGAAAGGTACGCAGAGGAGAAGGGGTTGGGAGACCATGACCGTCCTCGCCATCTGGAAAATGACGAGGTTATTGCCAATCAGGTCGAGGAAGCACATGCGTATTTGACCTTGAGGCTGGTGAGTCTATTCCCATTGTTGGATCAAGCACCAGAAGATGGTATCATTAGCTACAATGAGCTGAAGCACTGGATTAGAGAGCAAGCCTTGGAAAGAATGAACTATAGGACATGAAAAGAATTGGCAGCACATGATAGAAATGGTGATGGAGCCATTTCTTTCAGGGAGTATCTACCACAATTCTCCATAGAGGATATTGGTAATAATCATATATGTATACATAGATTGATCTCACGTTTAATAAAGAAACACATGCATTTAGAAACCAATGATAATGTGAATGATTGTGGAACAGATAGAAATGACATGGATCATGGAGAAACAGGATGATGGAAGCAGCAATTTGATAATGCAGATGCTGATAGAAATGCTTTAGTTACCTTCAACGAATTCAAAGAGTACGTAAATAATTCGGTTTTTGGTAAAAATTAAAATCAAACTGTAATACTTTTTTGGTTCGGTTTGGTTTTTCATTTTTTAAAAGAAAAATCGCGACTATTAAATTACGTTTGGTTCAGGATTTTTTTCGATTTCTCTCATTTTTTTACATAATGCATAAAAACTAAATTTTTAAAAAACTAAATGAAAAGTTCCATATAAAACACTATTTTTTTAGTCGCCTAATATTTTGATTCATCTTATTAGAGAATTTGACAAGAATTGTGCATAAAAAAAAAGATTTTAGGAGTTTAAGATTTTTATTTTGCATATATTTATATAATATATTACAAAATACCCAAAATGATGTATTTTGCGTACTTCGATTTTTCGGTTCGGTTCGGTTTTTATAAATCAAAAACCGAAACCAAACTAAATATTTTGATTTTTTTCGATTCAGTTTGTATTGAGTTAGGTGATTCTCGGCCGTGGTTCGGTTTCGGCTCGGATTTTTTTTCCCCAGTTTTTGGTTACAATGTCCCACCCCTATGCATGTCTATTTTTTCTCAAGATTTGGAGCTAACTGATTTACCTTTCTTTGTAGCCTTTTACACCCAGAAGACAGTAAAAACGACAGAATCCATCAATGGCTGTTGACAGAGAAAATGAAGTACGTACATTTTTGCAAACATCTTCTCTTATTTACATACTCGTAAACCATGTCCATGCTCTATTATTTTCTGTAATAACATGTTTGATGTCTACAGAAGGATGGACCTTGATAACGATGGAAAGCTAAACTATGGGGAATTTTCGAAGAATGCTTACGACATCTTCAAGAATTACATTGAGTTCGAGACAGGAGGAGCTAGGGTACCTACAGCTGAAGAGTTTGCAGAGCTTGATGTCAACAAGAACAAGTACATATATACACAATACAATATTGATCAAACTAGCTTGTTTAATTTCTTTTTTCTTTACTGCCAAGATAGAAATGATAATAATTTACTGAGCTAGGTGATACTGTGACCGATGCAGACTCTTGGAAGCTGAAGAGTTGAGACCTATACTGCGTTATCTTTACCCAGGAGAACTGACTTACGCTACTTATTTCGCAAGTTACCTAATCTATGAGGTCAGAAACTGAAAGAACTGTTTTTTTTTCATTATGAATGCACAAGCATATTATACTTGAAAATATTTACTGAAGTATGTGATGGTGTGACATTGTTCATTTTCAGGCTGATGATAACAAAGACGGAAAATTATCGCTGCGAGAGATGTTGCGTCACACCTTCTACAACACTGTCTATGAGAAGTTGAGAACATCTATGACGATTTCGACGATTATCATGACGAATTTTAGCTAGAGTACTTTCGCAATGTTGCGAAAACGAGACTCCAAGTTTAAGAGACATACATAGAACCAAAACCAAAATTGACTTAAAATTAGGTTAAACATGCTTGACATAGAAAGTTAGAAACACTGTAGTCTGAATGATCGTTCCTCAATTAGTGGTACGGGTTGATGTGAACTGGGTTCACAATGAACCTAATTTTTTTCTCTTGTAATTACTCGTGGGACCTACCCCACTCCTTTTGTGTGGTTGTGAATCTGAGTTCATGGTGAACCTGGTTTACCCGAGAACCATCCCTCAATTATGGAGTAGTATTGCAATGTGTATAGAACGTTTTTCTTAGCACATTGTTAGAAGCAAAAATGTAGCTACACACGGGATACGGTGGGTTACACTCGCCCCCCCCCCCCCCCCCCCCCCCTTTATATTTTGACAAAACATTATTTGTAACGTAATTTTTAGTGTAAAATTTTAAATTTTGAAACTTAGTCCCCCTAGATTTGTATACTTATCTCCTAAGTCATTTGTAAACTTATTCGAAATTTATTTTAGCCCCTTTTATTATAAAATTTTGGCTCTGCCCTTGGTTAGAAGCAATGAAAAGAATTGTGTAAAACAAAAATCCAAATGCTCTATCAACATGTGTGTAGCTAAAGATCAAGTGCTTCCTGCAAAATCACTTCTATCAACATACACAGCTAGCCCTCTAAATGTGATTGTCCTTGAGATTATTGGCAGCTTCCTGTAACAGAAAAGATAGAAGGAAATGGATGTCACTCATGTCAGTGACACCAACAAATACCAACAAGAGCATGGGTCTATTTTTCTTATCTGTCCATACATAAAATAAGCCATCCTCTTTCTTTTTCATCAACATTGAAGGAGAAAAGTAGATAATATACGCAATAGATTGAAGCTGTATTTTATTCATTGATAGATGATTTTTAAATAGACATTATAATCTGATACAATAAATCTCCCGATAAATCAGGGATTGAGAGGATCTTTTTATCTACTCTAATTAGAACAAGACACACACCGGGATACCAGGAAGACAATTCCCTTAAACACTCCCCCTTGTGTCGTGATCCTAATGTATGATGCATAACATGTTGCCTCACTAAAAACCTTGCCAAGCAAATAAAAATCTCTTGGGTAAAATAAAAATTTGGTCGAAGGGAAAAAGAATACAACGCATCAACTACAAAAGCGATCACATGTAATGTAGACTCCCCCTGATGTCTACGAAATGAACTCCCCTTGATCATTAACTCAATCTTAGAGTTTAGACATTCTTCACATACCAATGCGTCTCACATGCTTTACAAATGTAAATTTTGGTAAAGACTTGGTGAACAAGTCTGCAACATTATCCACCAAACCAATCTGGTTCACACAGATAATCAATAACTGTTGTTGTGGCTGATTGTAGGAGTATATTGGCGGGCTGAGTTTAGTATGACCACCTTTAACATAACCCAACTTCGTTTGTTCAATGCAAGCCGCATTATCCATAAACATGCAAGTTGGTGCTTATCGTAGTAGATGATAATCCACTGGCCTCTCGAATATAGTGTACTACTATCCTAAATCAGACATATTCATTGAACCGTTTCATGCAAAGTTATAATCTCAGAATAATTCGAGGTAGTAGCAATAAGGGTTTACTTTGTTGATCTCCAAGAATTGCCATGTTCCCATGGATAATACATAAACAATGTGGGAACTACCTTTACGTGGATCAGAGAGATACCCAATATCAGCAAAACAAACCAAGACATCACAAGGCATCTCTGAGTAGAGGACTGCACTAATTTGAATAACAAGTACATGCAGCCAGAACAACCTTTGACAGGTCAAAGATTTTTCTCAAAGGGTCGAGAGACAGGTTCTGGTCGATACAGGGGTTACCATTCGACCGGTCGAGAGATCCAGTCGACGGGTCGCAAATCTCAGAATCTGTAGGCTGCTTTTTAACCATTCATTTTACAGAATTTCAAGTTTCTCTCTATATTCTTTGTAGGGAAAGAATAGGCTTAAGTCAATGACTTCCTTCAAGTACAAGAAGGTATGTTATATTTCATTCTAATGACTTTGCGTTGGTGTGATAACTCAAACCGGAAATGGTATGTTTATCGGCTTAATTTGCGAGTTTCGCGATTAGTCGCGATTTTGTCGTAATTTGTTGATATGACAAGCTTGTTAACGACTAAATTATTGGGCAAAAATTTGATTTGAGTTCCTTCACAAAAGTTGTAGAGAATTTAATTTCGAGTTCGTGGGAATTTCTGGAGGATTATTTCGAGTTACAAGGAATAAGTTATGAATATTTTCGGCTATTGGATTTAGTCGTGTTTATCCGTTTGGTTTCGATACGATTTGGACGATACGTGTACTGTATAAATATGGGGAGAATACGTGACGATTTTAGAGAGTTTCTCAAAATGGAAATTTTGCCCGTTGACCACTTTGACCCGTGGGTCAAAACTAACCCATTTCAGACCGTGACTTTCTCGCCTTCAATGTGCCTTATTCCGGCGTCTTTTGGCCGTGGTTCCTTCATGAAAGTTGTTGGGCTTGAGCTCCTCTTTATTTTGATAGGTTATTCACTCAATTTGGTTGCCGGATGAAGACGTTATGACTTATTAAAGTTTGTGAATTTCGGTGGTATTCCAGCGAGATTCGGCAGCGATGGTGGCGGCGGAGGCGGCCGAGTTGGGGGTCGACTTGTTAGGGGTTTTTTTTGCCCTTGAGTAGAGGAAGTTTTTAGAAGTGGTCTTGCACCTTGCCATGGCCGGACGGAGGAGATCGGAGTTAATGAATTCCGGCGAGGGTTTTCGATTTCAAGGTGAGTTTTGGGTGTTTTCTGGTCAAAATTGGGCTTAGCATTGAACTACAAAGTTGTTGAAAATGTCAAGACCTTCAAATCCATGTGTATGTTGCAATTTTCTGGGCGATGACATTTTCCAGCGGCCGCGCCGCCATGTGCGGCGGTTTTCCGGCCGAGGTGATTTTCGACAAATTTTATGTCGTTTTGCTCGGAATCACGCACCGATCGAAGTGGTGAGGTTTATATTTTGAATTGAGCATCAGAATTTGTGGTGAGATTTTATAGTGTGTTTATTGGATTTTCGACGATTTCGTCAATATTCGAGTTATATGTTTTCGGGAATAGTTAGTTCTCGAGATGTGGTTCAGGGTTTTGAATTGTGATTTTGAACAGTGGTATTTATGATTATTCAGGAGATCGTAATCGTTCGTTTGGCGAGGGATTTTCCGCCAGATCACAGGATTAACGCGTTTTGCGTTGTGCAAATCTGTGAGTGGACATTTCTTTTCATTGATTGGTTGCGAGTCTTTTATATACGTTTTACGAACATGAGCATGCATATGCGATTAAGATTTATTCGAGCATGTATTTTAAGATTATGCATTTACGATTATGCATCGACGAATATGCTTTTATAATTATGTATTACAAATATGCATTTACATTATGCTTTATACATTTGCATAGAAACTATTTATGATTTGGTTTACACAGAGTACAGTCTTAGTATATATTGTTGTATCGATACACTTAGCATCTCGACTGATCCCCGAGGATATTTACCGGGGGGGGGGGGGACTGTGACCCTGACCCGAGGTCTTTACCGGGGGGGGAGATACCCTGACCTGAGGCCTTTCTGGCTATAATCACGTGTGGGTCTGGGATCCCGTGATTCAGACTGCACTAGCGCGAATGTGTCTATGAGTAACCCCGCGGGATTTTCGATGCATGCTCTGTACGTGTGAGGAGTTAGAGTCTCCCTCGTGTACCATATTATTTTCATACATTTAGACTCGCATATGTTTTTATAACATATATTATTCGGCGAAAGACATTTATTTTTGTCCACTTACTCTAACGGTTTATATGTTTTTTCCTGGGCTCTGCGTTTTCTTTGCCCAGTTTGCAGTTTGGATTCTGGTGTCGCACGTCGCAGTTGGAAGCATAGTATTCGAGCCACTTTTCCTTTCTCAGTAGGTTTCTAGTTTGGCCTACTGTTGTGTATATATGTAAATAGTAGAGGTCGCTCTGAATACTATTGTGTTTATATTTTCAAATAATTTTTCCCGGATTTCTGTAAAACTATAGTTTTGTTTATTACTTTACGTTATGTTATGTTTTTGAGAAATCTAGATGGGGATTGGTACCCACGGTTTGGCTTTTGTAGCATTGGATGAAGTGTATTTTCGGGTGCAGGTGAATGGTAACTTCGTGCTATAGTGAAACTCTGCTGAAATTTCTATGGTTTTTAGAAGTTCATGTTTTCAGAAGGGGTTTGATTCCGGTTTAGGAAACTAAATCGGAGTTGGGTCCTTTCAGTTGGCGCATACCTAAAAGACAATGTTTAAATGTGTGCACTGAGCTAAATTCAACTAAGCTCTAACCGCACTAAGATATGGAATCTCAACTCCAAAAGTTCATTACTACCATCGTTCTGATGAACTTGATCTTTTTGGGTTCCAGACTACAAACAACCATTGGTATGCTAAAAATGTTGTGCTCTGTCCATTGCCTAATCTAGACATAAGCAAACTGGTGAATAAGAATTCAATCAACTCAATGTTCCATGTCTAATACCAAAAAAAAAACCCGAGTCCTACCAAGGTCTATCTTCTCAAACATCTAATGAACACACATGGGCATAAATTATCATTCTTGCATCTCTTCCCAATCAAGTAGTCACTTAGAATAGTGAATGTCTCAATTTGAACACATGAGCACTCCATGGTTTAGAGTTACTTGTATTGAGTATAACCATACCAATTGACACTCTCATGTACATCTCTGAATCAAGATCCCCATAGAGATATATAACCACATCAATTAGCTGTATACTTAGTTTTTCGGAAACTACTAAATTGATAAGGTGGCGAAAAGTAATGATGTCCATAATCAGAGAATACATCTCCTGATAATCAATACTAGGTCGTTGAGAAGATCCTTGTGCCATAAGTTCTTCTCCTTGTGCTTCTAAACAAAGACTCATTTGTGTCTAACTGGTTTACCATTCGGTGGTCATAGCATTACTATACCAAAAATTTGTCATTTTAAGAGAGTCTAGTTCAACCTAGATTGTAACTTTCCGTATTGGTCAATTTCCTGTATGTTATGTTGACAATCCTGAACTAAGCAAAGTTTCACTTCATCGTCGTCAATTCCTGATCGACAGAATAAGTAAATGCATCATCAACGACCATGGAAGAACCATCCATAATACCGCTAGCATTTGTTTAACTTGGTGAGATTTCTTTGTTTATTAACATCGTCATTGACTTTGAGGCGTCCCCTAGTATTTGTCAATGTCGAATTTTAGACACATTCACAGTTAGAAACAATCTCATGTGTTGATGATGAGAAGTTATGCCTTGATGGTTTGCCTTTTCACCGGCAACTCATCAGTGGATTTTGACCGATGCTACACCCTTACTATGAGCAAGAGAAATTCTACGTTTTCCGGGTGTTACATTAACTTGCCCAATTCTAGGGATTTTCAACCTTACAGGATTTACAACATGTATAACTGATCTCGTCACTCTCATGATATCAGTAAAGGAGTCAAACATCAAATTTGTTACTTTCTGAAGATTAAGAATACATTGCACTTCAATCTCACACTGAGATGTGCGGGGATCATGATGAGACATAGTGGGGGCATACCATGTCAATTTCTGACGTTTAATCAGAATGAAATCATTCTTATCTCCCCTAGCGGCGGGAAGTATGTCTCATCACAGTGACTGTTTGCAAAACAAGTAGTAAATAGATCTCTTGTCAAAGGTCCTAAATAGAAGACGACCATTGGAAATAATGACTATCATCAACCAACATAGATGTTTAAACATCATTGAGAACCCATTTAGTACGCGTTAGAAGCGTAGTAGACACATGTATCATGCAACCAAAGATGCGTAGATGTGAGATATCAGGCTCATATCAGTTACCAACTGGTACACACTAAATGGTTGACGATTTACGGATCTTAAAACGAATAAGCATATCTGCATGTAACGTTGCATATCCCCAAATAGATACCAGTAAGTTTGTATACATTACCACATTTCTGGCCACAAGTTTTAACCGCTTGATTTGTACCTTTGCTAAATCGGTATGTGAATGAATATATAAAACTCCTGCATTATCCAATCTAATAAATCTGATTGAATTATCCAGGTAGTGAGCCCGAAACTTAATAAAATGTGTTAGGAGTTTTGCAAATGCAGTATACCATGTGGATTGTAAGGACGTGTGGTCTATGCGTCGATGCAGCAATCAAAACCATAATATAATCTGCATATCTATTTGATTTTTCATAAATATATTATTTGAAATATGTGGAGGAATGAAAGTTGTGTCTATAATAAAATACCGCCATGCATGTAAACAGTATTACAGACATGAACAAGCTTTACGAACCAAGCGATATGCATTATATTTTGCCATAAAGACATCTAGTGGAAAATATGCACAAGATTGTGCTATGTTAGTCTTGGAGACAGAGCCTAGATTGAGTGAATTTAATCTCACCCCCCCCCCCCCATCTAAACCGATGGTGGTAGATATTCCCACATGTTTCTTTGTTCTTAAGAATTAATGACCATAAGAATTTCTCAATAACTTGATCATCATAATGCAAAAGCTTATATGAGGCAGAGTCACACCTAATAATATAAGGGACTGCGTTAGGTTAATTTAATGATCTGAACCGTAGTAATAAACCTCAATAAAACCTCATAAACCTCTCCATAGCGCAATTGGCAGCATTCTATGGAGATTGAACACAAACCTCTTTACCATTCTCACAATATTTTTCCAAGTAAAAACCGTTGGCACAAAAATGTTCAAAAACTTAACATGGTTCGATTAGAGTGCTGATTATAGCAACATCAAATAACAGATGTATAATGACATCTGACCGGTCAAGATGACCCTTGTAAATTATATCTATGGCATGACAAAAATCGATGTAAATCCACATTTGGTGCAGAATTTCATAATTTTTCTGAACCTTTATTTGTCGATAAAATCGATGTAAAATACATCAAAAACACCATTCTTGGGTAGCATCTTCGACGGGTCGAGAAAATCCAAAATAAAACTTGATTTTTCGATAACTATTTTTTCGACGGGTGGAGGGTTATTTTCGACGGGTTGAAAATTAGAAAAAATTGTCACATAGGCAAACATTCGACAGGTCGAATGAAACCAAAAATCAATATCGAGTTTTCGATATTTTTTTTCGATTGGTCGAGGTAGATTTTCGATGGGTCAAATTTTGTGCCAAATGGAGACAGAACCATGCATTCAACAGGTCAAGGTGAATTTCAACGGGCCAAAAATTTGCACAAACCATTCCAAAGTGATACCATCGATGGGTCAAAAATCTCTAGAATCAAATCATATTTTCTTTTGTCTCGTTTTTATGGAAATTTGGTGTCATAATGCTATAGAAATTTGTAGAATTTGAACCTTGTAAGCAATATGTATGAACATAACCATTCTTAATTCTTTTAAATACTGGAAAAAAATTTTTTATTGCTTTGCCAACATCAAAACTTACATCAAAAGATTGTTCTTATTCAATTAACCATGACTAAAAAAATAAAGTCAAATACAATGCTAAACTTGATTACATGGTAGAGATATCATCTAAGCGAAATTTGTAGTCGTTAAGTTTAAATTTTGAATATCTTCTACAACTAGATTGGCTTCTCCACCATCTTCCATCTCTTCATCCGCAGTGTAGTTGGTCTCATGAGCTAATTACTGCTTGCATCTCTTGTAGACATTCTGGATATCCTTGGGTGCACGAAACTGCTTGTGCATGTGCTTACTTGAACCACACCTATAGCAAGGTGCTGAGCTATATGTTGAAGGAGTAGACTTTGAAATTTTTTCATTGTTCCTGGAACTAGAACTAGATGGATTCTTGTTGTTGTCTTGGCGAGTCCAAGTCAAATTCTAACTATTTCCTCCTTGGCCACTACCTCTACCACGTTCACCTATACCACAACGAGTTTTATAAGGTTCTGAGCGATTGTTCTGCTTATATTTTCATGCCTTCATTGTATGATGAGCCTCCGAGATTTTCTTTGTACCGGCTGACCTGGCATTGGTGTAGAGAAGAATCTCTTAATTCATTTCTTTCTTTGCCAGCACACTCATAAATCACTGAATAATCTAAGTTTCTTTTGCTCATAATCAATACGATATTGATGAGCAAGAGTGTCAATGGAGGTAGGAAATGTGGTCAATGACTTCTCGACCATGGCTTTGTCGTTCTTGACAACTCCACAAATAGCAAGCTTAGATTGCAGCTCTGACATACCCTGGTAGAAGTCGTTGATCTTGGGATAATCTAATAACCAGATTTGATCCCACTTCTTTAGAAGTTCTAAAAGCTGTGCATCATGCACATTATTAAATTGTTCTTGTAAAAACCCCCACAAATCCGCGGGGTCGTCCTTTAACAAGTACTGCTTCCTTAAAGCAGGATGAATATGTCTCCGAGAAACATGAGAGCTTGAGCTTTCCGAGCTATAGTGTCGTCATTGGCTTGAGTGCCAGCTGGTAGTGGTTTGAAGGTGTCTGTGAGTTTCTCTCCGATGAGAGAATTCTTCACATCAGAAACGCACTCGTGGTACTCTGCTCCTTGAAGATCAAGAATGTCAAATTCTGGCCTCGCTGGCTCAATCATCTACAAAAGAAGAGAGATGAAATTAGTTTACCGATCAAAAATCACGATCACTAATCAAGTTTAGGGAATAAGAAAACATGATCCATTGATGTATGATCACAAATATCGATGCAATATCTGGTGGTTTCATACCACACCCCATAAAATCGTAACTGACTCGGAGTCACAAATTATCGACTTCCTTTTTTTTTTCATGTATATCGTGACTCTCCCAATACCGTCACTATTGTTTAAACTTTGAGGAGGATGATTTAATACTCCACTCACTTATACATGCAATAATCCATAGGAACTAGAGGCAAAAATAAAATTCATGGTATTGAAACCTAAATCTAGACCTAGATCTAGGGTGTTGCGGTAATTAAGTTTTGCAACCTAATTCTAAATCGAAGAAGTTAGTCGATTTACCTCGAAAGTGTTATACTCGGTATGAAAACTTCTCTTGGATCGAAGTTTGAAGAGAAAAACGAAATTCGGCGATGGGAGGAAATCCGGCGACTGTTGAAGATGCTTCAGCGGTGGTGGACTTCCGATGACTTTGGGGTGATCGGTGGCAGTGGAGAATTTTTGGCAAGGAGGAGGCCGGCGATGGAGCAAGTAGTGTTTAGGGGTTAGGAGTTTTTTTTTCGGGTTTGGGTTGGCTATCAACTCAAAAACTGTTGATAAAGTGTTGAAGGAGAAAAGTAGAGAAGATACGCAATAGACTGAAATTGTACTTATTCATTGATAGATGACCTTTAAATAAACATTACAATCTGATACAATAAATCTTTCAATAAATCAGGAATTGAGATGATCTCTATATCTACTTTAATTAGGACAAGACACACACCAGAATAACAGAAAGATAATTTTCTTAAACAATTTAAACAATAATAATAATAATAATAATAATAATTGTGAGACATAATAACCATAATCTTAGAGTCCAGCTAATGTTGATTTGTCTTTCCACCACTGAGTTCATTATCGGCCCTAAAGGGACCCAAAAGGGCAGGTATATGCCACTCTTGAATAGCTGCTTCATCAATTCATCATAATCAAATTCTCAATCTCCTCGTTATAATATAGAATGAAGAAGAAAGTAACTAGTATTGTACATGTACTCGAATAATTAACTATGTTATACACTTCTACGGTTCTACTAACATATGGTCCTTATGATTCTAGCTGCGCCTGACTACTTTCGTTTTTACTTGTGTAACATTCGTCGGTGATCTTGTTTACTTAGGTTCTTAATTATGACATACATAATTCTTTTAGTCGTTGTCGTTGTTATTTTAGTTTGTTCGTTTGGGCTATTTGCGCTTAAATAATTATTAACATTGTAGTACTTTGGAGTTTTAATTTATCGAGCCGAATATTCCGTTAAAACTCTGTACTATAGTCACCATTATATATTTTTACAATATAAAAAGAAAATACCTTCCTTCGGACGAGTTGCAGTGTTGCTTATTTTTCGTTCAAAAAATTATACGTCAATGTTCTCACGGACTTTTTACCTCAGGGTCATTATTTATTTACTCGGTACAGTAAAAAGAAGAAGAAGAAGAATCAAACGGTTAAATAAAAATAGTTGTTAATGAACCCGTAAATAACGATCCTGATCCATATTCTTACGCCGAACCCGTATTTCCGCGAAACGCGTACTAAAAAAGCGCGCCCACGTCATCATTTTTATTTTTATTTTTTCAGAACAAAAAATTCAAACGAAAACATCACAGCTCTCTCTCTCTCTCTGCAAATTCCAAGCTCCAGCTAGAGCCACTCTCTCTCTCTCTCTCTCTCTCTCTCTCTCTCTCTCTCGCTGAGGAAGAGGAAGAAGAAGCAGTCTCTTCGCTCCCGATCCGTAATCGAACGGTCGTCTTCGTTTTCAGGTAAACATATCGCTGCTCTGCTATGGAATCATCGATTTTCGTTTTAATACTGGTGACTTAGGGTTTTGAGGATAGCGTTGTGCGTTTGATCTTGATCTTATTGTGCTCGGTTGACGTTTGATTCAGCTCGAGCACTTCAATTTTGATACTTCAGGAAGCTAATTGATCGGTGATTTTTTGTTTTGTTTTGGTTGATTTGTTGAGGATTTGGTGAAATCGATTGTGTGTATGTTCTCAGCTGATCGGTGATTTTGTTGTTGTTGTTCAAATTTCGTTATTAGTTTTCATTTTGTGTGGAATTTGTGTTAGGTTGTGTTGTGGATTGACCTTAGTGTAAGCTGAGGCTTTTGATTATGTGAGTGTATTGATCGCTGTTATTTGAATTCGATCCGTGTATATTGTTGGAAATTGTGGTCTGAGAAGATAAGATGTGACCTTGGATTGATCTATTGTTTGATAATTTGTTGTTTTGATACTTCAGATACAATGGCGTTGGAAGTTACACAGGTGCTTCTGAATGCTCAAGCGATAGATGGAGGTGTGCGGAAGCAAGCCGAAGAAAGTTTGAAACAGTTTCAGGAGCATGATCTTCCTTTGTTTTTGTTGTCTCTGTCAAGAGAGCTAGCGAACGAAGAGAAACCTGTGGAGAGCCGAAAATTAGCTGGTCTGATACTCAAGAATGCTTTGGATGCTAAAGAACTACATAGGAAATCCGATCTTGTTCAAAGGTGGCTGGCACTGGATCCTAATGTGAAAAGCCAGATTAAAATGTGCTTGCTACAGACACTGTCTTCCCTTGTGGCTGATGCTCGCTCGACTACATCACAAGTCATTGCAAAAGTTGCAGGCATCGAGTTGCCTCAGAAACAGTGGCCTGAATTGGTTGGATCATTGTTGTCAAATATTCACCAGTTACCCCCTCATGTAAAGCATGCCACTGTGGAGACTCTTGGATACTTGTGTGAGGAAGTCTCTCCTGAAGTTGTAGCTCAAGAGCACGTAAATAAAATACTGACGGCTGTAGTTCAGAGTATGAATGCATCTGAAGGGAGCAATGAAGTTAAACTTGCTGCCACCCGAGCACTATACAATGCTTTGGGTTTTACTCAAGCCAACTTTAGCAATGAAATGGAGCGCAACTATATCATGAGAGTAGTCTGTGAGGCAACTCTGTCTCCAGAATTGAAGATACGATTGGCTGCTTATGAGTGTTTGGTTGCAATTTCATCCACCTACTATGACAAAATAGCTCCTTACATTCAGGACATCTTTAATATCACTGCAAAAGCAGTTAGGGAAGATCAGGAACCAGTTGCTCTCCAAGCCATTGAATTCTGGAGTTCTATTTGTGATGAGGAGATAGATATATTGGATGAATATGGGGGTGACTTATCTGGGGACTCTGATATTCCTTGCTTTTACTTTATCAAGCAGGCACTCCCCGCTCTTGTCCCATTGCTTTTGGAGACTCTTCTTAAGCAGGAAGAGGATCAGGATCTGGATGAAGGAGCTTGGAATATTGCTATGGCTGGGGGAACATGCCTTTGTCTAGTTGCTCGGACAGTAGGTGATGATATTGTTCCACTTGTTATGCCATTCATTGAAGAGAACATAACAAAATCAGAGTGGAGGCAAAGAGAAGCAGCGACTTATGCTTTTGGTTCTATCTTGGAGGGCCCATCGGCAGACAAGTTGACACCTATTGTAAATGTTGCTTTGACATTCATGCTCAGTGCTTTAACAAAGGACCCAAACAACCAAGTGAAAGACACCACTGCTTGGACCTTGGGAAGGATTTTTGAATTCCTACATGGTTCAACTGTGGATGGCCCGATTATCACCCCAGCAAACTGCCAACAGATCATCACAGTTCTTCTTCAAAGCATGAAGGATGTGCCAAATGTTGCTCAGAAGGCCTGTGGCGCTCTCTATTATCTTGCCCAGGGTTATGAGGATGTGGGATCATCATCTCCCCTGGCTCCGTTTTTTCAGGAAATTGTACAGTCTCTAATCACTGTTACTCACCGAGCAGATGCTGGGGAATCACGATTGAGGACTTCTGCATATGAAGCGTTGAATGAAGTTGTTAGATGTTCGACAGAAGAAACTGCCTCCATGGTATTGCAACTTGTACCTGTTATCATGATGGAACTGCACAAGACTCTTGAGGGCCAAGGACTAGCATCTGATGAGAGAGAGAGGCAGAGTGAATTACAGGGACTTCTCTGTGGATGCTTACAAGTCATTATTCAGAAGCTAGGTTCATCGGAGCCAACCAAGTATGTTTTTCTGCAGTATGCAGATCAAATAATGGGACTTTTCTTGAGAGTGTTCGCTTGTAGAAGTGCTGTCCATGAGGAAGCCATGCTTGCGATTGGGGCCCTTGCATATGCATCTGGCCATGAATTTGTAAAGTATATGCCAGAGTTTTACAAGTACCTGGAAATGGGTCTTCAAAATTTTGAGGAGTACCAAATCTGTGCTATCACTGTTGGTGTAGTAGGAGATGTTGCTAGGGCATTGGAAGATAAGATTCTACCTTTTTGTGATGGAATAATGAGCCAACTACTAAGGGATTTATCAAGCAACCAGTTGCACCGCTCTGTAAAGCCTCCTATATTCTCCTGCTTTGGTGATATAGCTCTTGCGATAGGAGAGAACTTTGAGAAGTACTTGATATATGCCATGCCAATGCTTCAGAGTGCTGCTGAGATGTCTGCACGCACAGCAGGTGCTGATGATGAACTGACAGACTATACCAATTCTCTGAGAAATGGAATTTTGGAGGCATATTCCGGGATCTTTCAAGGTTTCAAGAACTCGCCCAAAACACAGCTCTTGATACCTTATGCTCCTCATATCATGCAGTTCTTGGATAGCATATACATGGGGAAAGACATGTAAGTCCATCTGGTGTTTAGTACTTTTATCTTTCACATGAATATGTATGCATATAAAATGATTCTTTTGTTTTTCTGATCCTCGGAACTTCATTTGTTTGCAGGGATGATGTGGTGATGAAAACAGCCATCGGAGTTTTGGGAGATCTAGCAGATACACTGGGAAGTCCTGCAGGCTCTTTGATACAGCAATCTATGTATAGCAAAGAGTTTTTGAAGGAATGCTTGACTTCTGAAGATCTTTTGATTAAAGAATCTGCAGAATGGGCCAGGTTGGCCATTGGCCGTGCCATATCTGTCTGAGGCTGCTGCCTGGTACTCGGAAGTCCCTGCATGCATTTGGGTGTGTTGAGTTGGGCCATAGGATTGCATGTGTCAAGCATTGCCATTTTCAGACAACGGAGGCTGTGTTAGTCTCCAAGTTGTCACTAACTTGCATCATCTCCAAAAAATTGTGACTAACAATTGCATCAGCACCAAAGGTTTGGGTCCTGGTACTTGCATAGAGGAAGTGCGGGCAGTGAGCATCACTGGATTAATTATCAGATATCTTTTGGTCTGAGAGGAATGTGGCACCTCAGTGGAGATTAAATGATAACTCATGAGCTTAACATTTGAGGTCAATTGGTTTCTGAACGATGAAGGTTTTGTTAATCTGGGCATCTCCCGTGGTGATCTCCTCCAAAGACTTTGGGGTCAGAATGCATAAAAGCTTTAATGGTGCTCAGGTGCTGACACCTTATCATCACCTTGACCATGTCAGTCAAATCCTCCTTACCAGGGCTTGATTACTCAATCTAGTCCTCTCATATCATTTTTTGAGTCTGCATCTAAACATACTATTCATATATTCATTTGTCATAGTTATGTGTATTCCGGAATATCTCTCTCAGCGGTCCAGAGTCCAGACTGCTTTCTCTTGTGGGTTGAGGGTCGGGACGGTACTATTGGAAAACGCAGATCCTGCATTGCATTGTGCATTTTTCATTTTCACATTGTCAGTAGGGTAAAGTCAGTTTCATATGTTCAATATATACCATGCATTTCATGAAAGTCATTGTAATGCGGCTTTTTGAAGAACAGGTTTACATTTTCTTGGGAACATGTAAGAAATTGATCTTTTGTTATCACCATCATTGAACATCACTAATTGTGATGGCATAGAATGTGAGTTACATGATGGGAGGGGCATTGTATTTGTTAAATTGCCTCATTTGTTTTCTTTCGAGTGATATTACAATAATAGATGGTTAATGCCAATTTTGTGAGATTTTTTGCTCTATTTCTTTATGTTGGTATTCATTGTATGTGCTCATTATTTATCAGGAGAAAACAAAATCTCTGCATTGCTGAGCTTGACATTGCTTATGAGCCTGCTATCTGATTTTTTTTTCTGAAAAGTTGTTGGTTAAAAGCCATTTTTGAAATTTGTTTTCCGACTTTTCTCCGGTAGCAGTTTAAGTCAAAAGCAGCTCAACAGTATCAAACTGCTGGACCCTATATGAGATTTCCCGTTTTAAGGAGGCTTCGTAGTTTATGATGGAGGGTGTAGTATATGAAGAAGTTGATCGACTTTAGGTTTATGATCCCTGATTTGCATACAGCTATTGTGTCAACTGAAGTAGTCAACTGAGTGTTGAAGGGTTGAGATATGGTAGAGTTGAACTTTGAAGGCAATTCAGAGAAGGTGCTGTGAGGTAATGTGATATGACTCCCACTAGAACAATAGTGCAAGTGAAATGAATGGATGTAGTGCTTTGCTTTTCTTTCTCATTGTACCAGTCTTTCTTTCTCTGGCAAATCCCCCGCCACACCATGTGTGGTGAGGTAAGCTTCTTCCTTGGACTCTTCATTAACCTTGTGAAAACGAAAAGGTGTTAGAGAATTTGGATATGCATCCAAAATGAACAGGCAGTGCCACTTTAGAAATAGGCCATGTTAGTGACACTGCGGATGCTGTAGACAGCACTGGCTTATCTCATCCATGGCATTTAGCAATTGCATACAAGTCATATAGGACCAAGTACCAAGCATAGCTTGTATTTCAAATTTCAAATATGGACCACCTCTCGACTCAATTATAGTTCGGCAGCATATTAGGAAAGTTGGTCTTAAATGGGTATTGATGGAATGTTTTCGTGGGAGAAGCAATAATTTGATCTTTCAAGTATGTCGCCATATATGTAAAGCGGATAGAATAGCATGTATGGTATTCTCTGTTAAATTGTGCATGTTTGATTACATAGTTAGTATAGAATGTTCTGTGACTATCTGGGATATTCTATATGTGCTCAATGTAATATGAGATTCAGGTTTAATGTCATCTCCCCTTATGTACTCAACGTTTTCATTAGTAAAGACTTGAAGGTTGCCGCACCGCTTTTTCTATCAAAAAAATATGGACCAGCTCTCCCATCATTACCAACATAAATTACCAATTCCTAATTTTGATTTTTGGCCTTTTAGGGGTTTTAGTTGCAAACATGTTTTGTCCTAAACTCCTAATTGAATTAGTATAAGATAGTAGTGTACTTCAAATTGTTGAGTTGTCCCCCTCTATTGTGACTATCATGATAGTGCTCCCTCCTCTCAACTAGTGGAACTCACACAACATTTTCAATTCAACTCTTGTATACTATCATAAGCTCTCTTCTGTCTGATCTATATATTTGTTTTTCGTCCATGGACTCATTAGAAAGCGACGAAAGCCGAAATAAAAGGACCTAAAGCAGACTTAGATCATCAATTGTGTTTGGTACTATGAAAAGTTTGGAATGTGATCTTTAGGAGTTGTGAAAAAGGCTAGAATTGCCTATACATGATAACATGGTTGATAAAGATTTTTAAGATTATCAATTCATGGTCTGAAATTCACCCTCGTATTCTGGTAGTCAGTGAATATTTCGTAGGAATAAACGATCTACAAATCAATATATAGATGATATACAGATCAAATAGAAAATCTTTTTCTAGATGATATACAGATCAAGTAGAAAATATTTTTCTTTTCTGCTTTTAAAATTAATAAAAAACCTTCCAATACCTAAATATCAATACTGAGGAGTTTGTGGTTAGTGAGTCTTGTACAAGTAAAAGATTGAGGTAATATTGCACTTGCACTGTATCTCTACTCAAACACTATTAGATTCAAGGCATATCTCCTAGGGCTCCCATATCTTGGATCTTCTGGGAAGATCACATTGGCCCTTGCGAACAGCTTAATGCACTATCTCCGTTCAACTCTTAGCAAAACTGTGTTGACATTGATCATCAGTCATCAGACAAATGATCAAGAATGACATTGAAACAATGGGTAGTCGAAAGGTACTTTGTGCACCATCGAAAACAATGGGAGCATAGATTAGCCATGAGAAAAATGTCGACAGATGATATGTACAATGTTGGAAGATCAATGGGATAAAAGCAAATCAACTAAAAGAAATTAAAGAAAAGGTGATGGACATCCCCAATGAAAGGAGGCAGAAAATATATGGCCAAGTATTTACAAGCCATGCAAGGAATGGTTGCATCAGTTGACTTGTGCATGTTGTGGGCTAAAAAGAGTTGTAGGGTAAGCGTTTCATCTCCATCATCATCATCATCATCATGTCTCTGTTGCTATTGGCTTTGAGTGCACACACAATGAATGACTATACCAGCTAGCTAGCTCTCTCACACATTATAAGTCATAGCGCATATGCTTTGCTTTGCTTCCTACCACCAAGTACTTTTGAGCAAGCATAAAAGGCCATCCTCTCCTTCCCTTACCTTCCCCTTTAAAGAAAAAGACCTAACTTGTAGTGCTGATACGAGATATGGCAAAGCTTAGAATCAAGTTCTTCGTTCTTCGAGTCCTTTTCATCGCAGCACTTCTCATATCCTTATCTTCTGGTAAGCTACACTTCCGGTACTATATACCTACGTTGTATATACTCGTATGTGCAGCCTTTAGAAGTGAGTACGTAGTACATGTAATTAAGTGAAGTAATTAACTCGATCTAGTAGGAAACAATGTTGAAGGCTTTGAAGATGACAATCTGCACCACATTCAACATGTACTTCACAAGGTAATATATATATATATGGAAAATTAAGTGCATCTACCTAAATTTATTTTTATAATTTTGTTGATATTATTGTAAAATAAGACTATTTTTGTGTATTTTTGTTCAATTTTCGTAAACAAACACATTTTTACAAACTTGAGAACAAATCGTAGTCAATATTGTAATTTAGCTCAATAATTTATAATTGATACAAAAAATGTTCGTAATTTTGTTCTAAATATAGTAAATTAATTCTTATTCAAAAAGTTAAAATTTTGTTCAATTAATTGTAAATAATATTTTTAGGTAGATCTCATCTACCATAGTCTTATACCCATAAATAAATATATATAATATACATATTGGAAAATTCTAGGCTGGAATGACTCTACCCTAAATTTATTCACTAAATTAGTAGCTGTTATTATTGTAAAATGAGATAATTTTTTAGTAATTTTGTTCAATTTTTTGTAAATATTCCAACGAGCACATTTTCACAAATTTGATTACAAATCGTTGTCAATGTCTTATTTTAGTTTAATTGTTTTAAATGATAAAAAAAATTGTTGTAATTCTATTCTAAATGTAGTAATTAATTTCTAGTTTAAAAAGTTGTAATTTTGTTCAACTAATTATAAATAAATATTTACATGCAGTAGATCTCCCCTACGCTTACTATAGCCTTACCCATATATATATATATTTGAATTATTTTGTCGATTTTGAGTAAAAAAGAACTTCACACCGAAATTTCAATGCAAAGCTTCGGATATATATATATATATTCGAATTATTTTGTCGATTTTACGTAAAAAAGAACTACACACCGAAGTTTCAATTAATGCGAAGTTTCGCACTTGATAGGATCTATATATATAGTGGCTCAAGTGCGGAGGTCCGCACCGAGCAATTTCGTACGGATTTCGCTTTTGGTCGGCATTTCGGTCACCAAATCTCATCTCCACCGTTCAGAATATAGATATATATGTATAGATCAACTCTTTAAAATTTTATCTAATTTAGTGATCATTTGGGTCCTCAAAATTAATCGCGATTTACACAAACGGACATAATCAATATAACCGAAACAGTTCGTGTTATAAGTGGTAAATCACGATTTTGAGGACTCAAATAATTACCACATTGGATAAAATTTTAAAGGGTTGATCTATACATTTATATCTATATTCTGAACGATAGAGATGAGATTTGATTTGCCCGGCGTTCCGGCCACCAAATCATGTAATTCGCTCCCGGAAGGCCTGTATGTGTGTGTGTGTGTATATATATATATATAGCTCTAGTTTGTTCTATAAAACTTTTGTCACAAGCTTCATTAGTTAATTAGAGTTTAGCTGGCTTAGCTAATTAACTAACTGGAAATGGTTTGTGTTTGAGTTTTAGGGTATCAAAGTGCATTCAAGGAAGCTGGTTTGGATGCCTGATGCTTCCATGCATGACTACGACGATGCAGGAGCTAACCCCAAACACGACCCTAGAAGAAGACCTGGCAGAGGCCCTTGATCGATTCATCATCGACTACTTAAGCAACTTATATGATTTCGAATTTTCGATCATGCACTAGGGATCGGAGACGATGTACGTCGCCTGATATATAGAGCTAGCTAATTAATAAGCCATCTTGATGATGATATGAGTTCCGATAATGAATAATGTTGGAATATGATATGTTGGTGTATTAGTCTAACGAGTTGTCTGTGTATGCCTCATATCACATGCAAGTCCTTTGGCTATTGTTTCTCTGTTATATTGTCGCAATTAAGTATGTTTAAATAAAGTCTACCAGGAAAACATTAAATTAAGTCAGATTGCGATCAAAATCACAGCAAATCAGAAGATCTTTCCTTTACGATTCTCCTATATCCTTAATAGGAAATTGGGTTATGCCTCATTGTATTGCCTATAAATGACACCAATATGGAGAAGGAGCTCAAAGTACGTACGTACCCTAAAACATGGGTAGTTGCTGTTCACTTCACACAAGAAGAGTTGCTTTCATTGTCAAAGGAAAAAAGAGGCAAATAGAGAGAACTAAGCAATGGGTTGAGACGGTGAAGCAAGACAAAGACTTGTGGTCTGATCATTCTAGAGTTGATCATTCAAAAGATTATACCTCCCAAATTCGACATCCATGGCTTCAAAGACTTCCGTAGCTTTAAAAGCTTTTGTCATTCTTGGAGAACCATCGCGAAAGCTTCTACTTCTTACCTTCTTCCATCACCCCAAATTTCATGGCTCTTGCTTGATGTCAATAAAAAATATTCCACCCTCTTTGATCCTTGAACAAAAAAGTTCATTCGCAAACTAAACAATCTCTATTGTGACGATGACAGTCACGAATTCACGTGTGTCGTCGCATGGGTGGATAGTCATGTTGCGTAAACACAAACCACCGCCGGTGCATAGCATGTGGGCTCACACTTGTGAGGTTAGGGAATCAATGGTGAATCTTTATGATCCTATTACACGAGATAGTATATATCCCCATCCCGGAAACTCATCAAACTCAAACTCTTCAAGGTTACAATATCACCAAAGGCATTATCTCCTCCAATCCATCTACCAGCAGTGGCTTTTATGTGGTTGTGGCATATAAGTCCGGACTTGCATTCTACAATTATGGAGGTGGAGGAAACAAATCATGGATCAAATTTGGCGGCGACGAGGAGGAGGAGCTGCGTTACGATGACATTATGTTCCGCAATGGCAGATTATTTGCACAGGCCAGAGGGTCACTTGAGGTACGTATGGGACTTCAGACAATATCGATCAAGTCTAGTTCCAATTAAAACAATGCATATACAAGACTCATCACCTCTAGTACGCACTCATTTGGTACGTGGAGTCATTGGCCGGTGATATATTACGCGTAGGAGAAATTCGACTGTTTGGAAAAGCTAAATTTATCAGAAGAAAATAAGTGGGAGAGAGTGGAAAGTTTAGGGGGTGGTGATGATGATCAAGTTTTGTTCTTGTTTCGTCATCAGCTACTGTCATTCTCTCCTTCATGTTTAGTACAAGAATTGCAATGTGAAGGAAACTCTATCGTGTTTTCTTCTTTTGAAGTTCACACGTTTTGGGAATGTTTCAAGTTCGGAAACAACCCACCAGCATTTACGGTAACGAATTTCTGGGATCTATTCAGCAAACGTCGAAGGAGTCGAAGCAAACCTAAGAACTTTGATGACAAACAATGCGTTTGGGTGCATCCTAATCCATGGTGAGAAAGCTGGACACTGTTTGATCCACATTGTAAACCAAGTTGTATCTGCATGTAGATCCATTTCTAAGAATTTATCAATGATATAGTATGTGATTGAAGAAATCTATATATTAACGATGTGATCATTGAGCTACAACAAGGGCCAGAACTATATATATATACAAGTATAAGTGTACAACTGACTTTTTAGTTCCTGAAATCACAAGTTAATTTCGAACCGATTAGTTCATATGCGTGCATGCACTTTTTGCCACGTAACAATCTTGAGATTTTTTCCTATTAAGACAGAGACAATAATACAAATAACAACATTATATGGCCCGGCCCATTAAATCAATTCATCAGTTTCACTCTGATCAATTCTCCTCCTCTGTTTATCTCTTATCCTTCTCCGAGCTAGCTCTATCATCACACCCACCTTTAATTCCCAGCTCCCAAAACCTCACCTCATATTCAACTCGGGACACTCACTCCCTCAGTTGACAATGGCTTTGTTGAGCCCTCAATTGCAGAGGTTCCACAATTCCATAGGTACCTCATCCTTCAAGACCACCATAGCCAACAGAAACAATATTGGCTTCGGCTTTGGCTTTGGCTTCTCTAACAAGTCAACAACTCCACTCTGCTCGGCGATCGCTATAGACACCGCCCCCGGTTCTTCTTCCTCTTCCGATGTCGCCGGAGTCCGGTGGGCCTCCACCAGCTTGCAGGGCGCTAGAGCAGAGATGGAAGACGCCGTCGTTGTACGCTCCGATGATGGCCTCGACGGTTATTCTTTCGCCGCTGTTTTCGATGGCCATGCTGGCTTCTCCTCCGTCAAGTTTCTCAGGTTTAGTTTAGTTAGTTATTTCAGTTACCAAGCCAGTTTAGTTAGTTAGTTAAAGTTAGATAATTTAGTACTTTGATGGACAGGGATGAGCTGTACAAGGAGTGTTGTGTGGCCTTACAAGGTGGTTTGTTATTGAGTGGCAAAGATTTCAAAGCCATTAGAGAGGCTTTACAGGAAGCTTTTGAGAAAGTTGATGCCAAATTGTTGAATTGGTAAGAGCTTATATAATGTATAGAGCTTTATTTATTTAAATGAAGAACCAACATGAATGAAAAGTGTGAAGTATATAGTATGATTTTGTGTTATTCGATATTATTGCGTGGAAAGTTTAGATGGTGTTTCATTTTGTAAAGGCTTGAAAGGAATGGGGAGGAGGAAGATGGATCTGGCTCAACAGCTACACTTATGTTCGTTGGAAAGGATATGCTATTCATTTCGCATGTTGGGGACTCCTCTGTGGTGTGTGCTTGAATTCTAGTGTGTTCCTGGTGTATAGATTACAATTTTTCTAAAGGTAGTATTATGTAGTTTGTTGCATTTATCAGGTGAATGGTTTATGCAGGTTAAATCTTCTTCTGGAAAAGCGGAGGTATTGACTAACCCTCATCGACCTTATGGAAGCAACAAGGTCTGCCTTCAGGAAATCAGAAGAATCAGAGAAGCAGGTGGATGGGTGTGTTATTCTTTGTTTATTTCTAGTTTCTATCCCTTTTTTGAGCTAGAAACTGCGTCAAAGACATTGATTACTATGTTACAACCTTAAAACACTGATTGGTATCATTTCAATCATTTGCGTTTTGCATTATTCCAATCTGCCATCACATTCTTGTACCTCTTGCCAACTTACAAATGGTGTATATAGATTGTCAATGGAAGAATCTGTGGAGATATTGCAGTATCTCGTGCTTTTGGTGACATGCGGTTCAAGACAAAGAAAAAAGAGTTCAGTCTCTTAAATTTTATGATCATTCTCTTAAAACTTAGGATTGGATTTGCCAGACTTTTATACTGAGGTTTGTTGCATTTTGATAATATTGGCAAGGATGCTGACGAAAGGAGTTGAAGAAGGAAGATGGACGGAGAAATTTGTTTCTCGGTAGGTGAATCTAGCTTGAGTACTGCTTGCCTCTTTGTCTCTTTCCAGCTTCTCTTGTAGTTTAGGGTGATTTGATGAATACTAAGCATGCAGTAATTGGATCATGTTCATCATGAACACATGGTTGAACCAAAGCCTTCAAACTAGTAGACTAACGGAGCTAGTAGTGTATATCTGTTTTTTAGGCTGCTCATTCTCTTTAGAATGTATGTCAACTAATATTGGTAGTTCATACTTCCCCTTTCGTTTTGTGCCAGTGTGCGATTCAGCGGAGATCTTGTTACTGCATCTCCAGACGTTTACCAAGCAAGTCTTGAGGAAGACTCGGAATTTCTACTGTTAGCTTCTGATGGCTTATGGGATTACATAAACAGGTACTGGGACACTCTTGCTTGCTAATTTCAGCCAATTCTCATATTCTCTCTTCAATTTGTTCGAGTCACCTAATAACTTTTGATACTGTCAATTACAGCTCTGATGCGGTTTCTTTTGTAAGGAATCAGCTTAGGAAACATGGAGATGTCCAGGTATATAATGACTAGAACATCTCTAATAGACTATTTGGACAAGTACATTGATTCTAGACCAGTCCCTAACTACATAAACTTTCCGTTTCTCGTTTCAGCTAGCTTGCGACGCCCTTGCTCAAGCTGCTCTGGTAACAAATATTACATGGGAGACTGATTTACCCTGAACATAGTGATTACATTTTCTACAAAGGCTAATATTCATATTTTCTACAGGATAAGAAGTCACAAGATAATATCAGCATTGTAATTGCGGATTTAGGGTATGCATCTGTTTCTACATCAGCATGCATGATCTTCTGCTTGTACCTAGTTATCTAACATTGTTTGCCACGTTCTTATGCTTTTGTCTTTACTCTTACGGTACGTTTGAATCGTTACAGGCGAACAGACTGGCAACGTTTGCCATTTCAACAACAAAATGTGGTATATGAGTTCGGCCAAGCTTTTGCTACTATTGGGATCGTTTCGCTTGGGATTTGGATGTCGACATCCTTCCTTTCTTCATGAATCTAAGGCATCCTGACTCTGGAGGATGATGTATATAATGGAATCAACATAGGTATTCACACTTTCATTTGTATAATCTTAAGTGTACATGCCTCAGCACCTTGATATACTTTTGGTTTAGCTGAACTCAAGTGTAATAGTAAAGAAGAATTTACAAGATCAATGATAGTATGTGATTGAAGATGGGATTGAGGCATTGAGCTACAAGGGGCAAAACTATACAAGTAAAACTGACTTTTGAGGTCCTGAAATCTCAAGTTATATATCGAATACTAATTCTTATGCATGCACTTGCCACAGAAAAATCTTGAGGTACATGCGTATTATATGTATCAGATCACCTATTGCCTTGTGACATGACTATATTCCAATTATCAAACCAGAATTTCAAAAGTGAGATGATTAAAGACATACACAAAAAATTCATAAATGAAGTCATGGCTTTTCTGCTTTGAACATGCAGATAAGGAACATGTTAATTAACAGGCTACCCTTCTAAAGTCTCAGACCCGCAGACTAATCTGTATACAACAGCTCCGTCTTAGTTTCCATATCAGAAAAATGAAGTTACAGCTCCACGGAAAAAGCTGATTCAATCATGTCCGACCCTCCTACAGTCCTACTCCTCAATAATAGTCTAGATGCAAAACAAACAAGAATAAGGTAGTCATATGTGGTTCACATTTTGCTTCTAGCTCCCCCATCTCGTCCATAAACTGATCTACAGTTGCTTCACGGCCTGAATTGTACAGCCACTCAATCGCCTCGAATGATGCACTCCGAATTGCATTCACCACATTCATATCAGGATTTAGATGTAATACTGCATGACAATAGCGCCATTTCTTGCAAAGATAGGGTTGAAACTTGCTTAAAGGTCTCTCAACAATTCCTGGCCAAGAATAGGATCCTGAGCTCTAACCCTGTGCAAAGCTTCTGCACATGCAGTTGCTACTTCCATTTTTTCGGCAGGCATACACAGATGTGGCACATTCAGAAGGATTTGGTTGACATATTCTGACACATAAAATATGTTTTGAATCTGGTTCTGCACATTCTCATATGATTCAGTTGGAAGAGTACCACCAGTCTGGATCATCAACTCTGCTGCTTCAATATGTGGTAATATATTATCATAACCAACATTGTCAACTTTGCTCCTCAGATGAGTGAGACACAATGCAAGAGCATTTTTGCCAAGTATGGAGCTCTGTAACACTTCTAAATGTATCCTATGGTTGATGGCCATGGCAGCATCTGCAGTTGGTTGTAAAAGAGTCCAATTGATGGCACTGTCCAATGCAGCAACGAGTTGTGCCCTATCTGCATCAACAATATCAAGTGTGGCAACTCGAGTTTTGGTCCAAATAGCATAACTCCTTGGGCGCATCCGTGAGAGGAGGTTGAAAAGCTCCCGAACTTTTGCAGAATGCTCTTTAACATCCTCACAGAACTACCGTTGTCGCTGAAGTGCATTCTCAACAGATCTATCTCTCTCACTTCAAATATCGATCTTACATGCTCATCTTCAAAGGTCATGCAATACATCGTGGTGCCAACATCAGAACGGTAAAGTAGCTCAATGATGTTATACTGCCAACCAAAACATGTTATGTCCAAAAACACATTTCTTCACAACTTCACCACATGCCAAATCCAGCATAACTAAATTCCAGCAAGTTGAATTGAGAACTATTTTCTTTGGGAGTAGTTCGTGGTTTGAAAAACTTCAAACTCAGTCTTAAGAGCTGAGGGAGGACCTCTAGCATATTCAGAGCATGTGCAACGGTAGTAGATAGGAGGAGCAATCGGTAGTGGCCCGTCAGAAATAGCACGAGCAGCAGCAAATAGAGCGTGCAACGGTGACGAAGGCTTCCAGCGACCGGTAGTTGACCTAGCTCGCGAGCAGCTGCTCGAGCAAAACTTGCTCGCCGTTGAGGAGGAGCAACCTGGTGGAGCCTACGCACGTGGGTGACGCCAAGTTGCGTGAAATTTTTTTCTTTACGGCGCGTATAATACATGCGCCAGTAAAGTAATTTTTTTTTACGGTGTGGACTGGGCCAATCAAGAGGCAACACGTGGCGCAGACCTGATCCATTCCCACCACCGACGGTCAAGTGCCCTGGGCCATCCATTTCAATTACAAAATTGAATCTGACGGCTCAGATTCAAAGGCAACGACTCATTTTTACAAACACCCGGCTCATTTTTTTTTTCCGAATTGTTAACGGGCAGAAGACTTTTTTTCCCCAAAAATATTCTAAAAAAATTCCAAAAAATTCCAAACACCGCCCTACAATTTTTCTATAAATACTACATCAATTTTACAAACCTCTCACACCAATTTGTGCATAACAAGCTCACAATCTCCCTCCATCTCTTCTCTCATTCATCTTTGTTGTTTTCTCCAAAAAAATGTTGAATTGGCTTGCTTCGGAAGATTTGCAATTGTGCATGTCTTATATGCATATTAGCATTGATCATATCACTGGGAACAAGAAAAAAGTCGATAAATTGTGGGAAAAGATCTATGCCAATTATATCGAAAATTGGGTGATTGGTCATGGTGAGTCAACCAAGGAAGATAGGACTCAAACCACAATTTCATCTTGTTTTACTCAATTGAAGCCGGTTTTCAATCTTTGGAGAGAAGCTCTTAGTTATTCATGAAGGAATCCATCACCATTCGGCACATCTCCACAAGATCAAGTAAGTCCTTGTAATTTTTCCATGTCTATTATTTTGATTTTATGAACTAAATGTTGTCATCTCCATTAAACATGAATAAATTGTGACATAGAACTGATAGAAGTTTATTATTTTTTATAGTTAAGAAAAACTCAAATGTGGTTTGTGTCGAAGACAAAGAAAGAGTTTTCGAAGTTTGAATGTTGGGAAGTGGTGAAGACTCATATTTTCTTTAGGGAAATCACTGCTATCACCAGCAACAAGCAAAAAGTCGACAAATTGTGGAAAAATGTCTATGCCAATTATATCGAAAATTGGGTGATTGGTCATGGTGAATCAACCAAGGAAGATAGGACCCAAACTGCAATTTCATCTCGTTTTACTAAGTTGAAGCCGGTCTTCAATCTTTGAGGTGAAGCTCTTAGTTATGCACGAAGGAATCCACCACCATCTGGCACCTATCCACAAGATCAAGTAAGTCCTTGTAATTTTTCCTTTTTTATTATTTTGATTTTATGAACTAAATGTTGTCATCTCCATTAAACATAAATAAATTGTGATATAGAAATTTATTATTTTTATAGTTAAGAAAAGCTCAAATGTGGTTTGTGTCGAAGAAAAAAAAAAGTTTTCAAAGTTTGAATGTTAGGAAGTGGTGAAGACTCGTCCTTTTTTTAGGGAAACCACGGCTACTACTCCACGTATTTACAACTACGAAGCTACTACTCCTACCGTTAGCGAAATGCCTCCCACCGTCAATTTGGATAAGGATGAAGTGATTGCAACACCAACGAGCAACCGTGAAGGTTCTTTGAGTCCCTTTAGACCACTGGGAGTGAAGGCAGCAAAAGAAGCAAGGAAAAAGGGGGAAAAAGTCATGACTCCTACGAGTGAACTACGAGATGAAGCTTTGAAGACCATTGTGACCAATCAAGCCATTTGGGCCGCCGCTCAAAAATCAAGTGAGGATAACGATTTTGCTTTACACAAAGCGCAACTTCTCCTTCAAGAAAAAGACTACAAATTGAGAGCTCTACAAGAAGAAACAAGGATCATGACAATAGATATGGAGAGACCCCAAATTCAAAGAGATACTTCACGAAGAGGAAATCGAAAATCCTTGAGCAAGGAGAAGGAGACGACAACAACGAACAATAAGATAGCGAATTGAAACACGTACTTTTTTAATAGTTTGGTTTTCGTAATAAATCTAGGCTTGACTTGTCATTATGTAATTTAAATTTTTAAGAAATAAAATTGCACTTTTTATTTAGATATGATATTAAATAACATTACATGAAATCCAAATTAAAATACACCAAATTAAACACACCAAATTCAAATACACCAAATTGAAACAAACATAATGCAAAAACATATAATTCAAACAACATTTTTAGATATGTTCACCGGTCTCTAGAAACCAGTTGTGCTTCACCAAATCCTTCTGAAGTTCTCCATAGATATAAGAAGACTGAATATCGACAACACAGTCACGAAATCGTTGTTCATCCAGTCCATCCCTTCCAACTGGCTCAAAAGGTATCCGATTACCTTATTCATCCACTGACCCATCATAATTTGCGAAAGCACTCGATGAGTTTTGTAGATCTTCTTCTTCATTCTCCTCAAATTCGTCTTCAACTATCATGTTATGCATAATAATGCGCGAGATATTAATATCGTTCAATTTTGGTATGTGATTTGTAGTCTAATGGTAGAAACTACATAATATAATCATCGAAGTCACATGTTTCGAATCTTATTAGACACTAATTTTTTAGACTCTTTTAGACATTGAATCCCATAATCAAACACAAAATTTCCTCAAGCCTGGCGGCGCACAAACTTAACAATAAATGTTCTAAGATCTATATGTCTCGATCTACCTTATCAAGTTCTTTTACGTTGCAAATGTTTAACGTAATACATTCAGGCTGTTTTAGAAACTCATTAATCAGTGTTTACCTTTTCTTTTTTCTTCACGAGAAAACGAAAAACATGCATAAGATTAGGGGCATGTGTGATCTATATATACGAAGCTTATTTTTTAAACATCCTAAGACAAAGCTTTTCCCAACCTAATGCAAAAGTAGCAAGCAAGGTTTTTGGAATCTCTAACAAAAAAGTAACTACAAAATTAATTTCCAAAAGCACAAATTATTCCTTTAATCTTTTATTTCTAAATACCCATATGGTAAATGATCCAAATTCAATAAGAGAAACGTACAATATATGTAAATACGACCCCACCAAATTGACCAAAATTCAAACTAGTACGCCTCGTCCATAATGGACACGGACACATCTCAATGATCTCGTTACCTCACATTTTTCGTTACTACATTATCCTGTTTAGCCAGTTTAGACAATGCGACGTCGTCTGCTTCCCCCATTTATCAACACACTGTATTTGAAAAAAAAATATATATTTATATATATAAGATAGAGTGAGAGCAGATATGCCGCGTTGGAGAGAGTAAAGTAAACGAGAGAAAAGACTGAGCTGCTTAAATCTGTCGCCAGATTTTTCTCTCCACACATCATCATCATCATCATCGTCTTCTAGGGTTTTCAAATTTTTGATAAACTGCCCTTATTATTATTCTCGAAGACTCGAGAAATTTGAATTCCGAAACCGAAAACGAGCTGAAGAAAAGGACGAGGACTGAGGACTGATTTAGTAGTAGTAGTTGTAGTAAAGAGACAAGGACCAAGTTTAGTAGAACCATTTTCCAGCTATCAATCGAAATCGGAACCCTAAAGTCTTCTGCGAATGGACCGATGAACATGGAGAGGTCTAGATCTAAGAGGTCGTACTACTACGACAACAACAACAATCAGGACTACGATACCGAGACAGTCGGTAGAACCAGACCTCGGTACAACCACCACTACAATAACAACAACCACCGCCACCGTGGCAGTAACGGCGGCGGCGGCGGTAATAGAGCTGCAAAGGCTGCGCCGCCGCAGCAGAATGAGGGAGGAACGGTGTCGGCGGCGACGGTGACCACGAGTTACCGGATTCTGTGTCACGACATGAAGGCCGGCGGGGTGATCGGGAAGTCAGGCTCGATCATCAAGTCGATCCGGCAGCACACCGGCGCGTGGATCAACGTGCACGAGGTGGTCCCGGGAGACGAGGAGAGGATCATCGAGATTTCCGACACGCGCCGCCGCGATCCGGAGGGAAGAATGCCGGCGTTCTCGCCGGCGCAGGAGGCTCTGTTCCTGATCCACGACCGGATTCTAGATACCGAGCTCGCCGGCGGCGGCGAGGAGGAGGACGACTACGGCGGCGGCGGGAGAGGAGGGACACGTGTCGCGACGAGGCTGGTGGTGTCGAGATTGCATGTGGGGAGCTTGCTGGGGAAAGGAGGGAAGATTATAGAGCAAATGAGGATGGAGACTAAGACTCAGATAAGGGTTTTGCCTAGAGATCTTAACCTCCCTCGCTGCGTTTCCATGTCCGAAGAGATTGTTCAGGTTCTCTCGAATCACTTTGCATGTCGTAGTTGCATTGATTTTTGGACCGAAACTGAACCTTTACATATACTCACTGAACACTATAGACCAATGTGTGGCAGCTCAGTGTTGAAGATAGTCTGAATGCTCAAAAGTTGTTTTGATGTGCATCGAGTTTGTTTAGGTTTCTGGACATATGTCTCGGTGCTAGTTTATTGAACTCGAGATACAGGGTAGATGTGGTGTTGTTTAGCTAAAAGAGTTTATTGAAAGTTTGGTTCAGTTGTGTGATAATGGATTTTGTGGTGCAGGTAGTAGGGGATCCGAATAATGTGAAGTCAGCTGTGGAGATTATTTCGTCTAGGTTGAGGGAGAGTCAGCATCGTGACCGTGGTAATTTCCAAGCACGAGCGCATTCGCCTGAACAGTTCGTTCGTGCTGATGATGATTATGTTCCTCATATGAACAATGCACGTAAGGGGTCTATGGATGGAGGGGCAGGTTATGGACCGAGGGGTCCCCATGCGAGGAACAACAACTATGGCTCCCGTTCATCTGGTTATATGATGGAACAAGGGTCTACTCCAATGGATGGTAATGTGCAGCCCTTTTATGGGGAAGACCTTGTGTTTCGAATACTTTGCCCAATTGACAAAGTTGAGCTCGTAGTTGGACATTCGGATGGAATTGTAGAGTTGCTTCGGAATGAAATTGGTGTGGATGTTAGGGCTACTGCCCCTGTGGCTGGTGCAGATGAACAGATAATCATCATTTCTTCTGAAGAGGTATTTTCTGTTTGTTATACATTTATTATTTTCTCCAGTTTCTTGAGTAAATATGAAGTGATGGTACTGCCTAAGTGATGATACTGACTATTGGTTTCCACTCTGTAAATAGGGTCCTGATGATGAGCTGTTTCCAGCTCAGGAAGCTTTATTGCATATCCAAACTCGCATTGTAGATCTTATACCAGACAGAGACAACATTATAACTACTAGGTTACTTGTCTCGTCAAGTGAGATGGGATGCTTAGAGGGAAGAGATGGGTCGTTATCAGATATGAGGCAACTTACTGGTGCAAACATACAAATTCTGCCCAGAGAAGAACTTCCTCTGTGTGTATCAGGGAATGATATGCTTTTACAGGTTTGTCATTGTACCTTCTAATTTCTTCAATTTTCCAGATATGCTACCCACCCGTTACGTTACCTGGAAAGACTGATGTGGTGATCTTTGCTGAACCTTGATTTCTTTTTAATTAATCTGATTGAACTTGATTTATAATGTGGAGTTTCAACTTGACTTGTAAAGTTGAGATTGAACTTGATTTGTAAAGTGTAGCTTGTTTCTTACTTATGGATTGATCATGGGCTGTTCAAAGTGAACATGAATGGTGGAAGAGTTATGATGTCAGCTCGTATTCTAACTGCTAGTCAGTCGAATATCCTGTGAATGCTTCCTTCCCTGTGTCTGCATTTGAATATGGCATCTATATGTTCCACACTTCCACCGTTACTTATCACTTAAATGGTGTTGCTACAAATGATAAGGGAACAATAGTATAATCTTGAGATTAATTAGTGATTGGGCTTCCTGGTGAACACGACCTGTTACACCTTAAGCGGTTCTTGATTTCTCTTTATGTCACCTGCAGATAGTTGGGGAAATAAAAGCAGCTCGAGAAGCTCTTGTTGAGGTGACATCAAGACTAAGGAGTCACTTATATAGGGAGATGTTTCAGAAAGATACCATTCCCCTTGCTGCACCTGGTCCTGCCAGCAGTGCTCTAGGTTATGTAAATCCTGTTCGTGAAGGTCAAATGGGAAATGGCCCTTCAACAGCTACCTATCAGAATGTGCAAACTGCACGGCCATTAAAGGTTGGATTAAGAAAAACTCAAGTTTCTGCCAATTTTGCAGTTCTCTTGCTTTCCCTTTGATTCTTTTGTTCTCTACTTCTCTTCATAAAGAATTATATGGCTGTATGCTGTCTACCATTAGTCTTCTCTATGCATTTTTGAAACCATGTCTATGTCCAGCGTATATGTTTAATTCCCAAAAAAGAGAATTATTGAGTCCAAAAGGGAGGAAATAGATTCAGAAGGAATTTTCCTTGAGAATTGATTTGAAGGCTGTCTAGATGCCTAGTTGTTGTTTTCAAAGTGTTTTATGTCTCCAATTTGTGTTTTAAGATTGTAATCCTCATATTGTAGGAGTCCGTAGGGTTTGTCAGTGAAGCAGTAAAGCAGAATGAAATTGAACGACGAGAAGATATTCCAAGCGGGTTGAATAGGTATGTAAACTCATTAGTTCACCTCATATGCTCTTCACCTTTCATAATGGTTTTGCTATACTGTATATGAGTGTAACTTATTAATGGTTTCTTTACGTTATTCATTAGAATACCTGTGACGCTTGTCACTCGGAGTATACTTGAAGTTGTCATACCTGCGAAGGCTGTTTCCAAGCTCATAACGAAATCAAAAAACATGCTTGCTCAGATCAGCGAGGTCAGCCTAATGAACTCTTGAAGTCTGATGGTTGCTTTCCTAATATAATCTGTGCTGATTGGTCTCTCAACTTATCTTTTGAGTGGAACAGTTATCAGGAGCCAAGGTGACCCTGGTAGACGATAGTCCAGAGGTATCTCAAAAGATCATTCAAATTTCTGGTACACCAGAGCAGACCGAAAGAGCTCAGAGCTTGCTCCAGGGATTTATCTTAAGCAGTAAGTCCTCTCTCTCTCTCTCTCGCTCTCTCTCTCTCTCTCTCTCTCCAAATGCAAATTATCTATGCCTATTGGTTTAACGTTGTACTTATCTCGTGCAATCGTGCCCCAATAATTTGACTCTTGGATCTCATCTGTCATTCAACAGCACAAGACGACGACCCTTGAATGAACAGGAGTAACATCTGTACCAAAATTTTGAGCCAGGCCTGCTGGGGTATTACTGCTGCCCCAAATCGTATCGAGACGGACTGTCCTGCAAAGCAAGCAAGTTTTATTGCTCCATTCCAGGCATATTAGAGGCTGCTTTTGTTTCGTGTACTACTGTATATGTAACATCTGAACAAGTTTCAGCTGTAGTATCTCGGCCTTGTTTGAGTTTTCCTGTATGTACCGGGAGAATCGAAACACCCCAGTGACAGTTATCTTCATTGTATCACACCTTTGCATGTATCGACCAATGATCAATGTTCCTTGTTCTACAAGATGATACTAATAGATGTGAAAGTAAAACAGGCCTAATCATCACACATTCTCAGTTTCTCCACAGCCAAAGCAATGCATGAACTGATCAGCAACCACCGGAGCATTATCGGAATCAATGTACATCCCGGCGGCAAAGGCGTCAAAGAATAATATTGCTTTTTTAATGTAAAAATCTATTTTTTTAAATCATTTTTTGAGAGAGGAATAAAGTTTTCATTATGAAAATGTTGGCCAAAGCAGTACCTAGAGAAAATCTACATAACCGAAAAATGCAAGTGTAAAGTAATTTGAACACAAGACATTTACATAAATAAGTACTTTAGAATATCTTCAACAGTAAAATTAAATCTATATCTATTTTTAGTTAAAAAGCTAAATGTAGCTCATCATTTTTTAACTTCAATTTTAACAGCAATGACTATTCTAAAGTTAAAAGTTAAATATATAGTGTTAAATGTTTAGATTTATGTCATTTTCTCTCTCATCGGTAGCTAAATGTAGCTAGAGACTTAACAAAAGTTATATTTGATTTTAGCTTTAGCTATAGTTACTCTGTTGTAATCGATTTTAGCTAAAAAAAAATTAAAAAATTAACTTTTAATTACTCTGTTAGAGATGCCTCGACATCTGCCAATTTTTTTATTATGTTTAATCCAAAACTTTTAACGTTTAATGCTTTAAGCTATAAAATTGATTTGTGGGGAAAAAAATGAAAATTAAAAATGGGGCAAGGGTCTAAGAACAGGGTTAGTTTGGACATTTGCCTTAAACCTTCTAAACTCCAAAAACCTTCCTTTCTCTCATTCTCACTGTAAAACCCAAATCCTTTTCTCACTCTTTGTTCGCGCCACCAATCACAGCTACCGGAATCTTTAGCTTCCTCATCGCTGCCGGTACGTTTTGTTCTCGCACAGATTCTCCCGTATCTTAATTTCAACTCTCACCCACAAATTAACACTACCCCGGTTTTCAAAATACGAAAAAAAATACAAACATTTCTCGATTGGTTTTTATCCCATCTCTGATTTCGTTTTCTATGTTTTTGATGATTGAAGCTTAAAGAGGGCATCATGGCTTATTTACGGAATGGCGGAAATGCCCTCCGCCGAATCATGAGGGACTCATCCGAATCGGAACGTATGATGAACCCTCTGATCTTTGCTTGCCAAGGAGTTCGGCACAGAAAGTTGGAAGTGATTTTAACTACGGTGCGTAAGTTTTTCTATCTCGAACTTAGTAATTTTGGTGTTTTTGATATATGGGTTTGGTGAGTAGCTCAGTAATTAGTGTTGGGTTGTGTAAAGATTTGATTTTTATTGAAGTTGATTGCGAAAATTTCATCAGAATGTGGATAAGCTAGGGAAGGCTGGGGAGACTGTGAAGGTTGCGCCAGGGCATTTTCGTAATCATTTGATGCCGAAATTGCTTGCTGTGCCCAACATTGACAAGTATGCTTATCTCATCAGAGAGCAGAGGAAGGTGATGTGCTTGTAGATTGAGTGTGGCTATATATTTAGTGTTGTTTGTGATTTGTTGGGTCGGTTTGTGTAATGATTGTGGTGAATGTTGTTGTTGTTTAGAATGCGCTGGAGGAAGAAGAAGTAGAGGAGAAGGTGGAGGTTAAAGTGGCTTTTGTGTCCGAGGAAGTTAAGATGAAAGAATACGAGAAGACTGCTAAACGTCTTGATAATGCTCGTCTGGTTTGTAACATATCTTATGTGTTTCTTTTGTGTTTGCATATGTGTTACTTTTGATACATTAATAGGGTAGTCAATTAAAGTTTCATGTTACAATCTGAACTCGTTGATTTGTGCTTTGATATAATAGCTGGATGCTTGGTTGGTCATATATGAACTGATAACTTACTGTCGTCAACTTCTCTATTGTTGGATTTCTCTGATGCTTGCTAGAACTGTCATGCTTTGGTTAACAATGGATGAAGTTTATAAATTCTATAGGTAATGCGGAGGTCCATTGATCTTAAAAAGTTCCGGACACGTGCAACGAAAGAGGATGCCATAGAATTGCAATCAGCTGTGACGAAAGAGGATATTATTGCTGAGGTATGGATTTGTTCTTTGTTGTCTTCAGACTCTAAACCTTGACGTATGCTATCTCCTTTGTTTTTGCACTGATGTACTATTCTCTGTCGAATTTTAGGTGGCAAGGCAGCTTTCAATAGGCTTAGAACCTGAAAACGTGCATTTACTGACTCCACTGTCAACTGTGGGAGAGTATGAGGTACCACTGCGCCTTCCAAAGTCTATCCCTTTGCCGGCAGGGAAGGTTCGTTGGACACTTGATGTCAAAGTCCGGTGTGCATAAGCATCTTATCCTTCTTCGTTCTTGCTTAATGTCATCTTGCTCACAGTTTGAGCTTTTGTAATTTGAGAATTGTTGTAGTGGCTGATGTACTTTTTGAATCAAAGACATTCCCATAGTAGTTACTCCTTTGCTTCATGAATTAGTTTCTGTTGGTGTTATTATTAGTTAATGTCAAAATGACTTTCAATAAAATGGTTCTCCAACATATATGTTCTTGGTGTACTATTTTCAAGTTACTAAGGCATAAATTCTGATTGTGCGAATCGGGTACAAGTGAGCTGATATAATGGGTCCTGGGATCCTGGCAACATAGTTTTGCAGTTCTTGTATCATAGGTCCAAAACACGGATGCATTTTCTAAGAAAAACACGGGAGCATTTCTAATCAAACAAAACACGTGTACATGTTATGTTGGCCGTTTTGAGCCTAGATAAACAGTGCAGTGCATGAGAACGCAGTGCCGATAATATAGTTGTTGTTCGGCAGTTGTCGTTCGGCAAAACATTAGGGATGTTGGTCGAGAATGAGTTTGGATTGAATGTTTTCGGGGAGAAAGTAATATAATCTTTCTAATGTGTCACCATAACGGTAAAGCGGATAGAATAGATTATACGGCTTTCTCTACTATTTGGTGCAGGTTTGACTACATAGTTATTGTAAGATGTTATGTGATTATCTGAGAAATTTTATATGTGTTCATTGTTATATAGGATTCATAGTTTAAAGACTGTTGCACCGTTTTTTTTTTATAAAAAAAAAAAAAGCAGTGGCATGAGAACAAATATTTGAGCCTAGATAAGCAGTGCACGAGAAGAAATATTATTTCTTTAGTATACATATTGACTATACGCTTTACTATAATCGGCTTTCGAAAGCTCATTTGACACAGAGAATTAATTGAATTTAGTCTATTTGACGTATCAAACTTATCTACCTCACCAACTACATTGTTTCTCGTAACAAAAATGTCACATATTAACCAGTTTAAATTGTACTCTATCATGTCCGTCTTTCGGCCTTAATTAGTCTGCGATCAGTTCTGGCCAATTACTATTATCTTCGTGTGATTAGTAGTAATAAATTGTTATGTAACTCTTTATTTACTCACTAGATTCAACTCCAAAAGTATCTGACTACCAGATTATATTGACCACAACAACACTAGTAGTCTAGTATGATATGGATTCGGACTTTTAGTTTGGTTCGACCGACCCGACCCGACCCGGCCCAATTGTGGTTAGTTATCTCTGTTTGGCGCCGTCTAGCTCGCTTCGGCTTTCACTCTTCTGCGAACTCCTCGTTCTCTAATGGCAGCTTCTCTGGTTCTCCCTTCTCACTTCTTCAACATCTACAAGTAATCTACCTCTCTCTCTCTTTATCTCTATATGTTTTCCACATGCTAAATCGAAATGGGTGTGTATTTATTCTTCACATACCAAACATCTAAGCTCACTGTAAAGACTTTTACTTTAGCCAAGTTCATAATCAAATTGCTTAACTTTCTCAACAGAGGCTTAATAAAAGTAGAAATAAATGTTGGGTTTCTATCTAATGATCGTTTTGAACAATTTAGGATGAGCAAACTGTGCTTATATCACAAAGGCATCACATGTTTCTCTGTTAAAGGACTGGCCTTTAGAACTTTGGCCTCAGTTGGGTCTTTGGAGAATCAAGTTTCAGCTCCAAATAACATTCACAGGTGCTTTTTCTGAAAGTGTTTTTCTTTTTTTGTTGTTGGGTACATTTACAATGTAAGTGCTTTTGTTTACTGGCTGTTTGATGTTCACTAGTAGGATTGGAGCTGATTTTAAGCACTCGGGTACAGAATCGAATTTCGAGAGGGAGTTGCAGGATTTGTTTAATGAGGTGAAAATGTTGGTTATGAATGGGAGTAAAGATGATGCGGTGGAGTTGCTTCAGGCTAATTACGAGGCTGTGAAGGAGAGGATTGATGTTGGTGTTAGAGGAATTGAGGAAGCTGCTACCGTTGATATTGTAGCTTTGGGATTCATGGCTATCGGCGACTTTAAGTTTGTTGAGTCGTTGCTGGATATGGTAAATTTCTTTCCTTTTTGTAGTTGTGTTGGTGCTCTAATGTTATGTATGTCTGCAGCTTAATCAGTTCAATATTATAAAACATCATAAACTATCATAATCAGTCATTAGAAATATCTTCCGTGTGTTATTAGATGTGAAGCTGTTGTAGTTGTGAGATTGGTCCGTGTCTGTTTTGTTGTCACAACCTTTGACATCTCTAGGAAAGCCATGGTTTTATCGAAAGGCAACATGTAGTTTTTTTTGTGTGACCTAGCTATTCCACTCCTTATCGTTGATGCATTATAATGGGTGCGCAGTTGAATGAGATTGTTGACGGTCTGAAGAATGACGAACCACTTTTGGATTCAGTTCTCGTGCATATGGGAAGCATGTATTCAACTTTGGGCAAGTTCGAGAAATCAATGCTTGTATATAGGAGGGCAATCGATAACATGGAGAGCATATATGGTGAGTACTTTGGTTATTCAGGCTTTCTCATTACTTGATAGTTGAGGTGGCTGTTTCCTGATGCCTGGTTTATAAACATGTATATTATTATGAGCATCGTAGAATTGATTAAAGAATCTTTCACTTACAGTAATATCTGAGTGAACTACAAGGTTGATAAATAATGAGTCCATTGTAAATTTCGGTCACTGTTGTCTGCAACATTCGGAGTTTTTCAATGATACTAAGCGGTTGTTGTTGCATTTTCTTCAGGGAAAGATAATGTTTTTCTTATCACACCAATATTGGGCATGGCAAAAGTTCTTAGTTCAATTGGAAGAACCACAAAAGCAGTAGATTTCTACCATCGTGCAATAAGTCTTCTTGAATCTAGCAGAGGTGCTGAAACCAAGGATTTGGTCATACCTTTGTTTGGTCTTGCCAGCCTTTTACTCAAACAAGGGAAACCTAAAGAGGCAGAAACTCCTTTTCTAAGGTTTAACTTTTATCTGCCTCTTGTAGAATAGCTTTACTTTGCTATTTTGTGCATTGACTGGCAGGTTTAGTTTGATAACTTGTTCTTCTTGTCCTTCTTTTTAAGAATTTTGAACATATATAAAAGATTATATGGAGAAGAAGACGGAAGAGTTGGGATGGCTATGAGTTCCCTGGCCCATGTGAAGTGCGCAATGGGTAATATTGCAATCTCTTTCTCTTTTGCTCTATTTCTCTCTAACCCTACAATATACATATATATTAGCATGCGGGAACTTATGTGGTAATTTGTTACAGGCAAAGCAAATGAAGCAATCGATTTATATAAAAAGGCTCTAAAGGTCATCAAGGATTCCAATTATCTGGCTTCAGATGACAGCATAGTGGAGAAGATGCAGATAGATCTGGCAGAATTACTTCATGCTGTTGGGAGGTAAAAAGTCAAATTCAATGCAAAGTGTCATAGATACTAGATTTATAAATGCAATTAAGCTATCGTTTGGTGCATGACGTGTATACTGTTTCGTTATTATATGATTGTGGTGGTGATTTGGTATAGTGGTACTCTATGACTATGACAATGACTGCATATCTTGCCAATGGAAAATGTTAGTAGGCAATACACTTGGTAGAGTTTGTACCTTTCAGTATCAGTCACCATATGGTTCTCTGTCAAGTTTAAAACCCACAAGCCTAGACAACTTGCAATTTCAAACTTCGCCTTTCTCATTCAAATTTGGTTGTTTTTCCAGGGGAAAGGAAGGCCGAGAGCTACTGGAGGAATGCTTGTTGATCACCGAGACACATAAGGGAAAAGAGGACCCTAGCTCAGTGACACACTTAATCAACCTTGCAACTTCCTATTCGCACTCAAAAAGCTATGTAGAGGCGGAGCGCTTGCTCAGGACGAGTTTGCAGGTCATGGAAAAAACAGTGGCGCCCGATGACCAATCCATCTCGTTCCCAATGTTGCACCTCGCTGTCACTCTGTACAATTTAAAACGGGACGAAGAAGCTGAGCAACTCGCCCTCCGGTCGTTACACATTCGCGAGAAAGCATTCGGAAAAGACTCCCTTCCTGTTGGTAAGTTTTATTTCCTTAATTGTCAAGTGAGTAACATATGATCATTATGTGTTCTGTCTCACACACTATGTACTATTGCAGCAGAGGCTCTCGACTGTTTGGTGTCGATTCAAACACGATTAGCAAGGAACGACGAAGCATTACTCGAGCAGCTGAAGAGGGTTCTGAGCATCCAAGAGAGAGAGTTCGGCAACGAGAGCCAGGAGGTCTTGACAACCTTAAAGAAGGTTGTATTCTACCTAGACAAACTAGGAAGGAAAAATGACAAGCTCCTCTTGCAGAAGAGACTCTCTGCTCTTAGACAAAAATTCAAGCAACGAATTCAACAACAAGAATAATGAAAATGTGATATTTTTTTGAAATTTTTTATTATTAATCACATCATCATGAAGTGAATGCCAACAATCAAGGTTCTTCTTCATTTGCGTCACGCAACATTATAGGAACTACGACACGTCGTTTAAACAAGAACAGGACATATGGAGAGAGAGAGAGAGAGAGAGAGAGAGAGAGAGAGACTGAGGGAGAGTGATGTGAGATATTTAGACCATGTTCATTTGTGAAATAGAAACCACTATATGGTCACATCTGTAGTTTGCCAATTTGCTAAGCAAACACTTCTAACTTCTTTCATGGGGTGTGCCAATAGTGAGAGACACAAACCAGTTGAGTTTTACAGGACCACTCTCGGATTTTTTTCCCACCAAAATGGACTCATGTTTATCGAGACAGGTGATTCTACAATATGCGGAGCACAAATACATAGAGAATAGTCGACGATCTACTTTTTCTCTTGTATTATTCATTTAAGTCTAACGCGACGAAGATTGTGACAAGTGTCCCGCACACTATTTAATACACTCCATGTTTCACTTGTGAAACAGAACATTGTACAAATTGGAGTCCTGATCTTTTGTGGTCAGCTGTAATTAAATTTGCATTCAACAAATAATATTAAATTATCTTTTAATTATTTTTTAAGAGTGACCACATAATTCATCGATGAACTCGAACAAGTACATACCCAGTTGTAACAGAAGTTACTAAATCGTTGTCGTATAGTTTTACTAAACTTTCCTTTTTCATCTTTTGGATATTTTTCGTTCTTTTTTTACACACTCGGAAAATGGATATGCATTATTATAGCAAAACGGTGATGTAAGAACCAAGCAAAGAGGTCATTCTCTCTGTCTCTGTGTCTGTGTCCGTGTCTGTCTTCCTCTCTGGATCTAAGAAACTCAGAGGAACAACCCATCTTTTTTTATTACGAGGTAGTTTTTTTCTCTCTGTTTTTTTCAGTTCTGTTTGTCTGAAATTGTACTGATTCTGATGAAAGCATGCATCTTTGGCATGGAATGTGTGAATTGTTGGATCAAAGTTTGAGTCTTTTGAACTGTGTGAACTTCTTTTCTGATTGATGTTTGAGTTTCATGGAATGATTTTGAGGTGGTTACTGTTGTGATTGTGAAGTTTGTATGAGATTATTGGGATGTATGTAATTTCTGTGTAGTGGGTCTGGTTTTGTAGAGTTTATATATGTGAAACTTGGAGAATTTGGATGGACTCTAGATCTTTCTATACAATGAGTGAGGGAGAGTATAGATTTGTTTCTGTTACCCATTTCGTTATATAGGGTTGTCTGAATGAGGTTGTATTGCTTCTGTTATAGGAACTAATGGGTTGAATTGAGAGTATGTATTGGGTTGAACTAGAGGTATTATTACTAGGTTGAAGTTAAGGTAGTTGTGTGTTGAACTGAAAAGTACTGATAGGTTGGTGACCATGGTTTTCAAGTTAGATCATCCGACTTTGGATCTTCAATATCAAACATTTCTGATATGTTAAATTTCTTTTTTTTCAGACAATTGGGATTTTGATTTAGTGGAACATTGAACTTATATGCATAACTACTTGATCTGTGTCCATCGATGACTTATAACTGATTGTTACTTTGTCATTTGAAAAATTTACTGTGCATAGATAAGGTAATGGCAGCAAGAGAAGCGCGGACTGGATGGCAGCACAGATCTAATTATTGTTTTGTCCACGGAGATGTGAGGAGCGCTCAAAGATTTTCACGTTGCCCATCATCATCTTTCTCAAAGGAATCTGATTGTGGAAATGAGAATGCTTCAAATGGGATTGATCACCTCATCCCAGATTGCATGCCTTATTATAACTCAAATCCTGAACTAGCGCGCAGTAGTAGGTGGTGGTTGAACCTGGAACCGAACTTTGGGTCTCAGAGTTATGAACAGTGTAAAGGCCTGGAAGCTGAGCTCGAAGATTTGACGTCTGGATATGTGAATAAAACTGCCATCATAAGTGATTATTATCAATGTAAGGAGGCGTTTAGTACCCAAAGTGATCATGAAAAGAATGCTAATTCTTTTGTGGAGCAACCGTGCAAGGTTTCTGTCCCGTGCACCAAAACTGACCAGACTAAGAGAATGCAAGAACTCAAGGCTGGAGCTGGTGATGTTCCACAGTTGCATAAGAAAAGGGATGCGGGGGAGTTTTGGTACTCCGATGATGATTTCATGAACTTGGATTCTTTCACCAGTTCTGAACAAGACATGAAGCTCTCTTCCGATCTGGATTCTCAATGGGTGGTAAGTGAGAAATCTGAACCTTGGTGGCGCTCCGCTGGTAAAGATGAGTTGGCTTCCTTTGTTGCTCAAAAGTCACTCGAGAATGTTGAGAACTGTGATCTTCCAAAGCCCTTGATTAAGCATCGAAGGTTGGGTCCTGCTTCCACAAAGTTTCTTGATTCTAGTCTGTCCTTGGAACAGATGGCTGATTCGAGCTTCTCCAATATTGACACTTGCACTCTGGGAAATATAACAACAGGTCACTCAACATATGAGTCGGACAGTCCATTAAGGTACCTTTTGTGTCTTGAACTTTCTTTTACATTGTTACCTGGACCACCATCTTCTGTGTAGATTGATTGTTGCGTTTGCGTTTACATGTTGATGACTGCCATTGATATGAAAGGATATGCCATGATTCTGTTTTCATATGTCAATGAAGCACGTTGTAATGTGTGGATATTTAAGAAAGTTATTGCCCATGGCGAGTCTTTGAATAACTTTTTTGATCGGATGCTTTCTTTTGGTTAATGTTCACGAGTAAATACTCTAAATGTAAAATCTATGATGTTGTGCGGGTTGTATACTGACTGTGGTATAGTTCTGTGATCTATCGTCGCAGTTAGATTTTGAATTCTTTGCACTGTTCAAATGGTAAAAAAATACACTTTATCATTCGGCACAGTATTGATTAAATGATATGTTTTTGTTTTCAGCCACAGCAATGATCTTGCTTCGACCAACCAAGATGAGCCAATAGACGAGCGAAGTAAAGCTCAGCTGCTGGAAGCTTTGTGTCATTCCCAAACACGAGCCAGGAAAGCCGAAAAGGCAGCACAACAGGCCTACACAGAGAAGGAGCACATCATCAGTATGTTTTTCAAACAAGCATCACAGCTCTTTGCCTACAAGCAGTGGCTCCAATTACTGCAAATAGAGAACTTCTGCCTGCAGCTCAACAACAAAGATGGCTTACCTTGGTCCCCATACAAAGGCAGACCCGTGAAGAAGAAGGGTCAACGCAGGGCGGGAAAGAGAGAGTGTAGGCCGAGTTATGAGTTCAGTAAGGGCATTGTTGCTTTTGCCCTTGGATTAGGTCTTGCCAGCGCTGGTTTGCTCCTCGGATGGACTATGGGATGGTTGTTTCCGACTGCTTAGGAAACTCTTCAATATCGACATCACCTTGTTTAGTATCGCGCGCCTTAGTGGTAACTACTATTCCTAGCTAGGAGTTCAATATCAGATTAGTTACTTCTTCACCTCCTCTAAGTAAGTATTTCACTTATTTAGATTTGTTGATTGTATATATATATGGAAAACAGGTTACTATTTTCATTCTGTAAAAAAAGATGTAACTAGCATTATATTATATGCATCTGTAGCCAATCTTTCTTTCCATTTTCTTCATGTTGATTGTGAAATGTGAATATATGCCTCTTTTTAACTCTACTTAGTGTAGCTCAGAATTTTTTTTTTTAAGAAATATGTTATGCAATAATGTGATTCATATCTCTTGTCTAGTTGGATTCAGCTACTGATTCCATTATTGGGTATAGGACCAATTGCATCAATTATTCTTATGAATCTTATCTGCCACGATATTCCCATCCAATCGCATCAATTATTCCAAAATATAAACATGAGCTAAATACTATTAATCTTGGCATGTAGAGTCTTTGTCTTACTTACCATACGTCATAATCATACACAGAAGTAGCAAGCTGGACTCGGTCACACATTTCATTTTATGGTCGGAAAATTAGTACATCACAAAAGACACATACTTTCGAGTTTAGGCATAACACAACAAGATAAATACTACTACGATATGGTTGGAAACTTGGAGTAGAAGAGTCGAACACTTCTAGAAAATGTGCCAAAAATGTTTTTAGTTCCCTTTGGAGCAACTTCAACAGTTTTCATATATTTGAGTTTTCTTCTATTTTAAATAATATTTTAGTTGTTTTACTCTAACAAATTCTCTAAACACATTCCCTAACAAATTCTCTAAACACATTCCCTATTACAGAGAATATGATGAAAGAGAAAATAACATTTCCTAAATTTATAATATTCTCTAAATTGAGAATCTGTTAGTTATAAACATAAGATGTATCGGAAACTGTGTTTTTTGCTCCCTTATAATAAAAAAAAATACGAAGAAGATGTTGAATGTGTTCTTATAGGTTGAATTTATTATTCAATTATATTTTGATAAATCGTTGTTTAAAAAATTTCGATTTAAAATTTTCACAATCGTTTATAAAATAACAGTCGACTATATAAATTAGTTATATAAATAGATTGAAATCATGAGCCATCCATTGGAGAGCTGGAGAGTGGACACACTTTTACAGCAACTCTAAGATTAATCTAAACTATAGATTAACAAAAGATTAAGACCTCAAAAAAGCGGACACTACATGCTTCCCAGTGTGTTCCTCATTGAGCTTGAGTTAGTTGACTTTTGACCAAATCTCTTTTGATAACATAGCTACAACCGCTGACTACGCGCCACGTGTTCCCGCCTAATCTCTCCCTCCGTTAAAGCCCAAAAATTCTTCTTTCTTCTTCTTCCGAAATCTCAGCAACAAAAAAAAAAAACTTCTTCTCTCGAAAACTCCACATCATCATCAATAAAAAACGATGCCGTTTTGCGATGTCCGGTCGCCGCAAAATGCCAACGACGCCGCAACCAAACTCTACTACCGAACTTACGGCCAGGGACCCACCAAGGTCCTCCTGATCATAGGTTCGAATCCCAAGGATTATGACCATTTAAAGTTTTCAACTTTTCAACAAAATCCGAAAATCGGGTTTTTTTTGGCCGGATTTTTTTTGAAGATCGGCTTTTTTTATTTTATTTTTCTGTACAGGATTGGCGGGAACTCACGACTCGTGGGGCCCACAGATTCGTGGGCTAACGGGTTCGGTTACGCCGAACGACGGCGATGATAGGCCGGCGGGGGATGACAATGACGCTGGTTCTAGCGGCGGAGGTATCGAAGTTTGCGCCTTTGATAATCGGGGCATGGGTCGGAGCTCCGTGCCGACCAAAAAGTCCGACTATACGTGAGTTTGGTGTTTCATTGATATTTCAATTAGTTTCAACCTCAAGACTTTAATGAAATTTTAATCTAAGGATAATAATAAAAATTTGATCTTTAATTTTGTTTGAAGTTTTCAAATTGCTGGTTTGAATTTGATAGTTGTTGTGTTTGATGCAGAACAAGGATAATGGCGAAGGATGCGATTACGGTGATGGATCATTTGGGATGGAAACAAGCTCATGTATTTGGGCATTCAATGGGTGAGTGAGTCTTAGAGTGTCCTTGTTAAAGTTTACTACTGTGGTTATAGTGACTACTACATTAAGTTGAATAGAGTTTCGATTTAGATCATTTGGAGTTTAATTGTTGTTAGCTGTGTGTGTGTTACAGGAGCTATGATAGCTTGTAAGTTAGCGGCTATGGTGCCTGACAGGGTTTTGTCGTTGGCTCTACTTAATGTGACCGGAGAAGGTTGCTTGTTATGGATTGTTGTTTATTGAACTATGTAGAAAGTATCTTAATTGTTTCTGATTGAGTTTCTTTCTCATTGTTAGAGTAAATGTTTTGCAGCTCGACCGCCAGACATTGTCTATTGCTATTCGTTTTTTAAAAGCAAAGACTCCTGAGCAAAGAGCAGCTGTTGACTTGGACACTCACTATTCGAAGGTCCAAAAGCTATTCATTTTGTCATGTTTATGTATGTTGCTCGATATGAATTGTCAACCGAATAAAGAAAGATTATTACTAATACATGACTGATGAACAAGAGAAAAATGCAATCCTCTCACAGATCGGCCCTATTGTTGTACAGGGGTATCTCGAGGAATCTGTGGGATCCAACACAAGACGAGCAATTCTGTACCAAGTAAGAACTTTTCCTCTTCACAGATGAAACCTGATAAGTTGGTACTCCTTAAACTTTGAGAAATGTAGCATCTTATCAACCAAGAATTGCAAATTTTGTATAGGAGGGACTTGTAATTGCCTATCTTACAAGTGCCAGCAATTGGTTGAGGTGTTGGTATAGTTGTATCGTAAGAAATCTATGACCTAATCAGAAATCTCTCTCCAGGAATATGTAAAGGGTATATCGGCAACTGGGATGCAGTCCAACTATGGCTTCGAAGGTCAACTCAATGCATGCTGGACACACAAAATGACAACAACTGAAATTGAAATGATCCGCACTGCTGGATTTCTAGTTTCAGTCATTCATGGAAGGTGCAGTCATAGAATCCCACCCGTTTTTTTTTTCCCTCGAGTAGTGTCTTCAGAGCATATCAGATGATTTTGTTGAACAAGAATTACCAAAATTGCACACGTTAATTTCTGCATCGAATATAACCAATCTTCTCTGAAAACCAATCCCATTGTGGCATGGTATGACAAACATAACATCCTAGTAACTGTACAGGCATGACGTCATTGCTCAAATATATTATGCAAAGAGACTGGCACAGAAGCTACATCCTGCAGCTAGAATGGTTGATCTACCTGGAGGGCATCTCGTCAGTCATGAGAGGACAGAAGAGGTATTACCTTATACTTGGTTCACATCACGTGGCGTTAAACTATTATGTAAATCAGACATGACAGGGACTTGAACTTTGAGTTCTTCTTTTATCAGGTCAATAAAGCTCTTACTGAATTGATGGAGGCTTCAGAAGCTAAGACAGAACCACATCATTGGACAAATATGCCTGAGAAAAGTTCAGGTAAGCAACATTAAGTTCAAGGTCTTCACCTTTTTATATGATGGCATGGATCGACATCATGCCATGTTGATGGAGACCTCTTTTGTGTATAAGTGCTGATCTGTGCTGTTCTTTGGCAGGATGGGTGGTTACCAAGATGTCGTTTATAAGAAAAAGTAGTGGTGAGGGTAGTCGTGCATCTTTGGCATCCAGTTTGTTACATAAGCTACATATGTTCCTCTTGTACCTCTTTGGTCTCATTGCACTAGCATTCGAGAAGGGAATGATGACTGTCAGAAGTATAAAACCAGCTAGAGTTGCACATTCCGTCTCATAACCAGTTGGCTAATCGAGCCCCAAATATTTCACTGGTAATAACTCTTTCTTCCCTGGTAATAACTCTTTCTTCCCTCACCAAGAATCATTTTCAATCAAGAAAAAACATGTGTTGAGCTTGACATTGGAGCTTTTGTCAATAGGGGCTCATCCATTTTTCATTCTATTGACCAATGAGAATTGCACCATCAAGTAAATGCTGTGAAGATTCCGGAGTTCCATAAATATATACCAGAGTTCATTTAACATATTGAGATCTTTCATACACAATAAAGACTTACTGCAGTCGGAGGAAGAAGTGGAGCCGATCGCAGCAGCCAACATTTCGGCAGTTCCTGATCCTCATTAACTTTCAACAAATACTTACAGATTCACACTAGCACAGAAAGGAACTGCAGGCTATCTCTACTTGTATCTATATATTGTTCATCATGTAATTTTACCATTCTACACTCAGCAGCAGAAAAAAACAAACACTGTAATTGAAGACTCTGAGACTCTGAGTGAAGTTATAAATTAAGCAGAAGTTTTGGTGCTCAGCTATCGTATATTCTTACATTTCTATCTATCAAGTTGGCAAGTTTTTTCTTCATACAACTAAATTAGCGGGATGCGTATGATATGTATGATATGCTTCCAAGTGCTATACACAGAATTAACAGATACTCATAACACAACTTTAAGTTAAAACATAACTGCACTCACCTCTCAGGTAAAAACAACTTGGAACATCCGCGCCCTTCAATAGTCCGAAACACTATAGAATTTTCGGTAACAACATGAAGTTTCCGAGAGAAGAATAGATCGACAGAATTCGAAGAAGAAAAGGATGCAACATACCAACTTAAAGAGGAGAAAGAAGAGAGTGATGTACAAAGAAAGAGATGCTATATCTCAAGCATTTTAGACTTGTTAACTTTGTTGTAGCATTGCAAGATATGCCTCTGGAATATGCCATTATACCCAAAACTATGTAGTTTACTTCAACTCTTGGGGTTAGTTATGTCTTTTCAGCTGTCAATTACTCTACGACGTCGTTTAATTTGTTCTGAAAAACCCTAAATTCTATTAAGCTGTCTTAAACCCCAATCTGCTCATATATTTCCAAACTAGTTGGCTCCAGGTAAAAATGGCTGCTATAGCTCTTGAGAAGGAAGATGGTCAGACCCAGTGGGAATTCAGCTGGTAAAATACCCTCTACTTTTGTCTCTATGAATTCAAGTATGTATTTTTTATGTTATGATTCTGCTCTAAGTGTGTACAGTTTACTGTGTTAAGGTTTTGATTTGGATCAAAGGTTATAGATTTCTTTAGTGATTATTGAAATAGGGTATAAAGTAAGAAGATTTGCTTATAAAAACTAAGCCTGGAAAAAATGATATATTGTTGCTGATTGAAAGTTATGTAGTGCTCTCATATGTGTGGAGTGGAGTTCATCATTTTGTTTGTGCTATTTTGTGTTTTTGTTGGTAGTTTTGGGCTAAATATTGTTTCTACTGTTGGGTATATATATGTGTGTTTGGATTGCATTCTTAAGATTACGAAGAACTGCGAGTACTTGGAGTGAAAGTTTCCCTTTCGTATATACTACCGAGTGAATTGAACCGTATGCATGCTGTTATTTACTAGTGTGAACTGATGGGTTTGCACTTTGCATGTTAGTAAGTAGTTTTCCAGTTTCCTGATTAGGTAGGAAGAATAGGATAATGCGTCTTGTTCCAACTGACAACTCTGGGTCCTTTTCTATACAAATGTTATTGTTGTTCACTTTGGAAAATCGTAGAAAATCAACCGCTTGATATTTTTGGGTTCCGTCAGTTGGTTCAGGTATGTCCTGAAGGTGTTAAAACATGATTGGACCCACCAATCATGGCCAAGGTTAGCCTCGCCTAGATGAATTTTGGGTGTAAATCTACTTCAAAGTGTTCATGGTGAATCTGGTTCATTGAAGTAATTTGCTAGTGTTAGTTTTGAATAAGCCAGAAAGGTGGGGAAAGTTTGAATGTGAGCATTCTTTTAAGTCCAGAATCGAGGATCATGTTTCTCCTTCAAGCTGACATCATATGTCCAACCCAATTGTACATTCCATCTGAGTTTGAGTCTTTGAGATTTGCTTAACCTGCAGAGGTTCATTTGCTGTTATTGACACAATGATACTTTACAGTGACTTGGAGGTCGATTATGAGTCTGAAAAAATTGCTTCTATTGTCTACACAACATTAGCTGTTGATAAAGAGGTAATGCTTTATATGCTGAAACTGTGTCTATTCTCAGTTCATATTGGTTCAGTTAGCTTCTTATCTGAATCTGTTTGTAACTTTCAGTTGCAACCGGACAAAGTGAAAAGGCAAATGTCAGTTTCGAATGGGAAGCTTTCAGTGTAAGCATTTTGGTGGAACTGCTATTTTACAGTGCATGATGCCAAGTTTATTTTCGGCTGACTATCCAAACTGTTTTTATTTTTGTCGGGGCACAGGCACTTTGAGGCTGTTGAGGCAAGATTTCTCCGAGCATCATATAGTGCTTTTGTAGATGTTTTGACTCTAGCTACAAAAACAATTGAAGAATTTGGAAAAGGAATAGAATTGTAAGAACACTGTGGGATGAACTTCTCATAGCAGCATTGTATCCATTTTACCTTTATGAACTCTCTCTGCTTTATGTCTGAACCATGCTTATTTCATTTGTTAAATAGAGAATAGCTGAGAATTGTATCATTCTTTGTTGGGCTTTGTTAAAGTTTGACACTATGGAAGACTTGGATATCTCATAATTTTATAGAGATCACCATGATGTTGCTAAAATTTATTTGAAGAACCAAAAACAATTAGTGCATGAGAGCTTATCCGTCTATGTTAAACCTCATCTTCCCCAGAATTCAACAACTTAATCTTTCAATGGTCGAATGGCCGGAGAATCTCTTAAATTGCTTGTGAAACGCAAAAGCTCGTATTCTTAAAAGCTAGCTAACTCAAAATTACTGGAATGCAGTGCATATTATCCATCAAATACGTACAGTTAATAAGGAGTTTTGGTACTTTAGGATCCTATAAGTTGAGATACCAAACTGACCTGGCAAGCAAAGACGTACAAATTAAAGAGAGAAACTGAAAAACTAAAGATACTGTTGTCATATGGACCATGCATGCATAGGAGTCTTACACTCCAACTTGATTTCTTATCCTCTCTCACTCTCTCTCTCTCTCTCTCTCTCTCTCAATCCTCTACTATATATTTCCTACTCCTCCTCTTCTGATCAAGCTTCTCCGATTTGCGTGGTACACAATCGGCCACCAAAATCAGTATCTCCTCCCCTGGATCTGCTTAGTGCTTTACCACGGTAAGTCTCTTGCAACTCGATCAGCTTCTTTCTTAACATCTGCTCAGGTTTAGCTTGCATGTACGTACTGTCTATATTATCAAAATAAATGTCAGTACTTAGGCTAGTATATCGTAAACTAATATATATATATATATATATATTCTATCAAGTGCGAAGTTTCGCACTGAAATTTCGGTATGAAGTTTAGATACATACATATAGAAGGATCGTTCTTGCAAAATTTTAGCTCAATCGGAGATGTTTTGACCATTTGATCACCACATCAAATTTTGAGCTAAATTGGGCAATCTGTGTACATTGTTAAACAATACGACGATCAAATAATCAAAACATCTTCGATTGAGCTAAAATTCTGCATCTAAGAATTTCCATATATCAGGTCTTCTTGCACGCTGGATGCGGACCTCCACAATGTTGAAATATGCGACTATGTGGAGTAGGATATCTGTTTTACATCCCCTACATCGATGACGATAAGAAGTGCCTCCGAGAAGACAAAGGGATGCGGAATGCAGCTCTTATTTTGCGATCACTCACAGATATCACTTTCATAGTGCATATTATCTATCAACTACGTCAAGCCAAGAGAATTTTGGACAGATGGCATTACAGATGGCTATTTCCTGAAGAAAGCACGAAGCATGACATAATTGTTTGTCTTCGAGAGTTGTCAAGGAGTTCTTTACTCATTGATATTATTGCTGTTCTCCCAATTCCACAAGTAAGCTGGCTACCTAAGGGAAAAATTAACCAATATAATACACTTTTGGTGTGAAATATATATGATATGAGCATCCAGGTTGAACCGTACTTAATAAATCGGCTAGCTTCTCACTCGTTCAATTATATTCATCAGGTGCTAATAGTAGGTGTGTATTTCAAGATGAGAGGCCCTAATTATATGGAGGGTAGAAAGGCTATGTGTTTCTTTCTTCTTGCTCAATATCTTCCGAGAATGTATCAAATTTACCTGTCATCTAAGAAGCTTAGAAAGGATACTGCTTATTGGCTGAAAGGTGCATTCAATTTATTCATGTACATCATCGCCAGCCATGTAATCTCTTAATTCTGATCTTGCACTTTGAATTCAACATTAGTTAAGGATAAGGTTATTCGAACGTGCTTTTACAGTTTTTCTTATGTTCTGCATGTGTTCATTCTCAAATCTTCATAGTAAAATCAAATCAAATCCATATCTGTCTTATCAATTATAACTTTATAAGCTACTAGCAAAATACCTGCACTTGTTGTCGAAAGAAGAAGATTATATTAAACTCTCTCGGCTAGAACAATACATACACATTTGACAAGCAACTCTACCTCTAAAAAAGAGAAAGATAAACTAGTCAAAACAAATACTACTCTTTAAAACGCTAAGTTTAACATAGTCGAGCTTACCTACATCTTTCAAGGACAAACGAAATACACTTGAAAGGAGATAAACACATCCCTAAGCACTCAATTGTGGTACATATATCTTCCCCATGAAAAAAGCAATCAAAGAAAGATGCAAGTAAATCTTGGTACCAACAGTACCGGACTCTAGAGTCCTAAGAATAAGACCATAAAGGTAATTAGAAAATCTAAAACCTAGGAAACCCTAATTGCATAGCCCACAAATATTAGGCCCAAAATCCAGCCCAATCAATTTATCTCTGGCCACAGCACCGTAGTCGCCACAAACACCAACGCCGCCACCTTGTCGAATCATCAACCACCGTCATCTGAGCAGACCACCACAACCACGATCCCAGCCACAATCAACCCACCAACTGCCAAGACCATCGTCACAGCCACCATGCACTCAGACAAACAAACCACCCACTAACCACTTCCACGAGACGACCCTCCGACCAAAATACCCCAAAGCCAAAAGGACCAACTGTGGATTACACGGTGTGCTGTCGGAACCACTGTATTACCGCCGCCCAGAGAAATCACACAAATCGAGTGATTGAAGCCTAAACTTGCAAAATCAGCAAGTTATGGACTACCGTCCGACAGCTAACCACGACGAAGGCATGATCCGATGACCAAGCCGAGGCTTATTCGCCACCGGACAAGACAAAGTTGAACTAGATGAGCCAACGCAATTAAACTCTGAGAGAGAAAAAGAGTCTCTCGTTAAATACCCGCACTTGTTGTGTGCATAGTGAGAAGAGTAAAATTTAAAAACAGTTATTATGATTCATTTTTTATTAAAGGAATATAACTGCTAGAAAAAAAAATGATATTTTTAATCATTCACCTTGTTCATTAAATTATGTTTCTTTGAAGCTATAAAAAAAAAGGAAAGACATTTTAAGGTATTTCAAATATTCTACTTGTAACACTGCCATAAGCATCTTTTGTTTAATTAATATAAATTTGTTAAATTTAGATATTTGGAGCATTTTGGTACTTTTTCTCTGTTCAACGAGTTACGGAATGTTGGCATCAGAGCTACTACAAAACTGGTCAAGGAAGTGCAACAACTTATTACTGCCATAACACGGCATTAATCGACATCCAATTAATAAATGGATCATGTCCCATTAGTCCACTAAATAAAGAGAAATTTAATTTCGGAATGTTTGGTGATGGCCTTCAATCTGGTAACGCAGGATCAATAAATTTCTCAGTAAAACTAATTTACTTATTGTGACGGGGTCTGCGAAACTTAAGGTTTGCATTTTCATTTTTTTTAAAATTAAATTGTTGGTGTAAATTTTTTTTTTCATCATTCAATATAATGAATGTCTATAACTTGTTGCAGTAATTTTGGCACTAGTCTGGAAACAAGTAACAATGTGTGAAAAAATTGTTTTGCAATTCCAATATCGGTTGTTGGGTTGATATTGTTTTCTTATCTTATTGAAAATATACAGGTAGGTGATTATAACACAACTAACTCTCGACTCTATATTGATCAAATGTCGACTTTTATAGATCGATATATGTGCCGAGCTTCTTAAGTTGTTGTGAAACAACAATATATGCAGTCGGCGGAAGAAAAGAAACAGTTAAATGACAAGATCAATAGAATAAAGATGGATGTACAGAACTGGATGGATAGAAATAAACTGGATGATTTTACGAAGAAGGAAATCATGAAATTTATAAAGAAAAAACTGGAAGATAATGCAGAATTTGATTTTTCAGTTCGGAATCTCTTATCCATTCTTCCACGCATACGTATATCGAGAGACATCTAAAGCGCCCTCTCTGCACGAGTTTCTTAAAAAAAGTACTTTCCTTATCAACTAAGCACCATCAATTTTCCATCAACAAGCATTATGCTTATGCATATATACTGTACATAGATCTCTGTTTAGTTTAAGCTAACTATGGAAATGATATGTAACTATAGGTACCAATGTTTAGCAAAATGGATAAAGAAGACTTGGATTCAATCTGCGACTATCTGAGGCCAGTGCACTACGCAGAGGATACCTTTGTTTTTCGGACTGGAGAGCCAATTGATCGCATTAGAGTTTGCTTCTCACGTCTAGGTACGTTGCCACCAAGGGTGCAGTTTCAGCACCTCAATCACTAAGAAGGCCTGTATCAAAATGTGAAGCCGAAGCCTGTGAATTGCCTTTAGCTGGTGACCAATCTAGTGTGCTGAGGCGGTTCTCTTTTTACAGTACATTCAGGCAAGCAAGTAGTTTTTGACAACAAAAAACAAAATAAAAATAATAATCAATGTCCGACCAGCTCGTCAGACGAACTAGCTACAACTGATCTTAACTTGCATGTCATAGTTGATTACCTAGTTTGGTCGGTAGTCAGTACTTGATTAGTTAATTATTTCAAATCAATGTATTAGACTCGATATTCTTCATTATTTGATCGCATGCTACTTGGTACAGAGGGCTTAGATCCGTACCATGTACTTCTCCATCCTGGTATTCATAGATCTAAATCATCTAATTACAATGGCTGATAAATAGTACAAGCTGTTTAAATACAGTTCATTACGCTTCATTGGATAACTAGTCATCAATGACTTGGTGGTTTAAACGACAACATAATATCTTCACCTTCAGTACCCTGACTCCCTGACTCTCTTGTAAACCTACTCTCTTGTACCCCGATTCCAATTCGGATTACAAACCCCTCCTCCCCATTGAATCACAATCCCACATCTACCTTTGTATGCTAATTTCCTGAAAATTTTCTAATTTTCCAAACCTAGCCGCCTACTCGATCTATTTCTCTCTCTCTCTCTCTCTCTCTCTCTCTCTCTCTCTCTCTCCGATCTCCAATCTCCACCATTTTAATCCCGTTTTCAAAATGGTATTGAGATTCTTGTTCTCCTCCCTATACTTTTTCTTCCAATACCTTTGCATGTTGCTATCTCCACCGGTGGAGGATGTTCCTCCTTTTCCCGAAGCTGTAGCCGATGCCGAGCCGCAAGTCCTAGTGGCGGCGGTAGGAGCGATGGACCTCGCCATTTCTGATGAGGAGGAGGAATGGTACTATGTCGTTGTTTGTTGTTTCTCTCTTCATTTTTTTGAATTCGAGAAGATTCAAGGATTCAAGACGAAGATGCTAAGACTTTGGCGTGATGTTTCGGGCTCGAAAAACATCAGGTTCAAACAAATTGTCTTTGATCGCCTTGTCTGCAAATTCCGGTCCGAGGCGGATCGAAAAAGAGCTATGAAACACAGTCCTTTGTTCCACCACGAATGACTATAGTGGTGGAAATTTTTGATGGCTTTTCCGATCCATTTTAGGCTCCGGCTTCTCGGTGTTTGGCTTAGGTTTTTGTTAGGCCAGTTTCGAGTCGTTTTGCTTCTGCAGTCATCCAAGTCAAGTGGCTCAAGCATATGAAAAATGCGCTAGGAGGTTATCGGTCCCATGATCCACTCCTCGTTTCTCATCGCTCAGAGGTCAAGCTTCACATGGATCTCGACATTCGCATGCCACTTGTGGTGAGTACTACTTTTAATATTGGTAGCATCTATTCTGTTGATGTTGCTATGAACTATAGGCGTTTGAAGGGATACTGTGTTGTGTGTGGTGCTTTCAATCATGGTCTTTTGGGATGTCTAAGGTCCCCTATGGCTCTGTCATCCAAATCGTCAGCAACTACGACGACGGTGCCGGAGAGGTCTATTGCCGCTTCGGGCACTCGTTGGGAAGGGGGACTGGTGCAAGGGATTCTCAGCAGATATTTGGCAGTGTTGCTATACCCATCCAGCCTAGTGGGTCGAACCCTAATCTGACAGTGGTTCCGACCCATACTTTGGATGGACCCTATAACAAGGATATTGGTTTGCAGGTTCCTAATTTGAAGCTCTCCACATTCGATGTTGTCCCTAAAGGTTCACTCTCATTTCAATGTTTCCTCAGGGATCGTGATGTCGGCTCCAGGTCCTACTGTCATGCCCGTGGCGGATGTGGTGACAGGTGGAAGTTTCACAGTCTAATTTCATGTCCCAAGTTTGAATTTGATGGTGACTGACCAGGAGGGCATGGGGGTGTCCAATAATGGTACGGGGCATCCAAACAATAAAAGAGATAGATCTAGCCTTAGCCCTAAAGCGGGTGGCATGAAGGAGGTGTCGCTCAAAAAGTCTGCAATCTTTTTACCGGCTGATATGGATGTTGAAGAGTTGTTTCGTTGTGCGGAGCAATAGGGGGGCTCCTAGCTAATTAAGGAGTGGTGCACCCTTAACTTTGACAGTTACTTGCGCTACTTTGGTTTATTAATCTAGGGTCTGGGTGTCATTATATTAAATCAAGTGTAGTGGTATGATAAAATTTCTTTATTTGCGTGCCGAATAATCTAGTGGAATTATGTATTGCTACTAACTTTGATCTATAATAGATATTTTAGCGGCCCCTGAAAAAAAATTGACGTCTTCACCTTCCTAATTTGTTGCAGCAATGGGTAACTATATAACAATTGATAATAGGTAGTTTACAAAAAGTAGGGAACATACATTTCTTTATAGAAAAAGGGAAGCTTTTGGAAAGCATAAGCAATACATCTGTACCAAGCAAAAACAAAAGTCGAAAGCAAAAGGATGCAGTAATTTTCTGCTTCAATTGACCAACCGTTAGTTCAGTATTCTTCCAAATAAGTGTATAACATGTCATCTTTCTTTGACTTGCGCCGGCTAATCAAGGCTTTGAGGAAGCACTTACTTTTGCTGCGGATTTCTCAACCTCTATGACATTATTATCTCTTTCTGTAGGTAACCGTATTGACCCAAAACAAGTATTTTGTCTCAATTATACCAACAACATGCTTCTGAATGTGCCAAAAATATGTGTGCTTGCTAGGGCTTAGATCGGGTTGAGTTTCACGTTATTTTCTCGGAATTGAACCTGAACAGACGTATTTGTATTCGGGTCAGTTACAATATTTTTATGATGGTCACCTTGTCTACCAAGATGGCACATCCTCGATAAAGATATGACCCACTATGATGCTCTATTTCTCACTCACGCTTATGGGAGGCGATGCTTCGCATCTGATTCGTTCAAAATTAAGCTTTGTTCTCACTCTCTATATGACCCACTATAATCGCCCGAAATCTTGATTCAGAAGAAGAAAAAAATTGAGCTCCATGTATCCTCCCACTCCCCTTCACTCTCCATCTCCAGCTCCCTCTCCCTCTCCCTTTCCCTCTCCCTCCCTTTAAATGGCTCAACTGAAGCAAAAGTTTCGGCGGGGACGACCACCCAATTGGCCCAATGCCTGCCTCTCTGATGGTGAACATCTGCCAACTGGACTAGGACCAATATTTTGAACATTTGGGTCAGATGAATATGGAGGAGGCAAGGAAACCGAGGTGGGGAGGAGCAGTTTTTGCATGGGAGCAAGGTGATCATCTTCTTCCAATCATCGATATTATATTGATATCGCAGTGTGCAAGATCTGTCATTGTACCAATATTGTCCCAAATTAATCAAATTTAAGATGGATTTTATCTCAAATACCTATGTATAATTAGGAATAACTCATCCACAACTGTAGATGAATCGACAAATCCAAGACAAATCCTATACATGGATTCGAGTTCAGTTCCAAGAAAAAAAATGTGAAGCTCAACCCGATCCAAGCCCTAACATGCACACATATATGTCTGGCGCATCCAAAAACATGTTGTTGGTAAGTGAGACAAGATACTTGTTTAGTACCAGCATGGTCGGACCTGAGATTATCAAACTTGAGACGAACTATAAAAGATGTACCCCTCCAAATATTGTTGACATGAAGATTGAAAAAGTAGTGATTTTCATACAGTCATTATAGTATCAACAAAAAATCAAATCTTTATTTATTGTTTCATTTTTCAATAATTTTTTAAGTATCTTATCTTAAGAGTGTGAGATGTGATTAATATTTAGCGCATTTATTATTTAGTGCACTTCATATTCCCAAGATTTTATAAATCACATCATTTTTCAACTTCACATCTCCCCAAGCTTCTCTTTAAACAACAAAGAAGAGGAATGATCTGTCAATGTTGAAGATGAGTGGTCAACTGACAACATAGTAGATTAGTAGTCAGTTGATCAACCTTATTCTCTTTTTCATCTCAGAGGCGATGTTCGCTTGAAATCGAGCAGCAGAGTCACTCGAAATCGAGTTCAACCACCTCTAGCCATCTATAATTTACCCAAAACAATTCTCTCACTCTCTCCTTCAGTATATCGTTAGAAATCCTTATTAAGAAAATAAATAAATTGAGCTCTCCCCTTACCGGTTGTCTCCTCTCATCCATCTTCATTCTCCGTCCAAGCTAATCAAAATGGCTATATATAGCCACTCTCTTCACTCTTCATCTCCATTTCTAATATCCAATCTGTAATCTCCATCTCATTCTCATGGCACTACCAAAGCCAAATGCTCTACCGGCGACCGTTCTCCAATCGGCACAGTATCTGCCTTCTGCCTGTTAATATCTGCCAACTTTACTGGGAAAAGTACTTTGATCATTTGATCACCAAGAATCTTAATGTATGAGAAGCTAACTGATTTGTTAAGTACGGTTCAACCTGCATGCTTATATATAATTCACACCAAAAGTGTAAATTTTGGTTAATTTTACCCATAGTTCACTTGACTACCAGTTTACTATGTTGTTTAAGGTTAATCACTTTATCATCCCTCTTCAACATTAACAGAGTTTGAAATTTCTGGAATTCCTTTAGGTAAAAAGGATGCCGGGATGATTTGCATGTGTTATGAACTTAATTCCAATGAAATTCTTCACGCTCGTGATGAATTCAAGGTACATCAAATTCGCGTTTAAATTGTTGTTGACAAGGCAAGCTTCCTAGTATGCTCAAGTTAAAGTCAAGTGGCATACAATTCATCTTTTGTGATGTGTAAATAGAATATAGGATGTGAAGTCGAAAGATGATGTGTGTTTGACTTAAAAGAGAATTATATAAAGATGAACATGTCAGATCCATATTTGAAGTGAGATATAATTCATTGAGAATGTAATTCAATGATGGTTTTGTAATAATGTCAGAGAACATGCTGCAAAGTTACCTCTTAAACCGCTTGAGGAGTTATGCTATTAGAACTAAGAATTAAGTTGCCAACTTGGTATTAGTGAATAATGATGCAGAAAAACTTCTACCATCTTCAAAGTCATCAGTTGAACACTAAGAATTGTCATTCTCTCAACTCATCAAACTTTTTAGAAACATAATCCATCAATTTCAACTCATCAACAATATCATGACTCACACCTTTAGTTGTGTACAACAAAGAGTAATGAAAAAATATCTTAAATTGCATCCTTTGCAATTTGCTCAAACAAGTGAGTCATGTTTCTCTCAATTTGGACTAGCTAGTCCCTTTCATTTGAGAGAAAATGCTCATAGGATTTTTTTCCCGATGAGAGAAAATGCTTGTAAAAAAATTTATGCTATATATATATGCCCTTGGTTTATGCACTTGACAATAAATACTAATATACAATACACACTTTTTGTTTGTATATAAACAAAAACACTAGATTTTATGTTAATAATACTATAAACGTACGTATGAAAAATCACTACATTCTTTTTATGTGAACATTAAATTTGGAGGGACACATAATTAGAGATCACCACAAGTTTGATAATCTCATGTCTGATCATGATAATACTCTGCTAACTGAGTCATATGTGAGAGTGTTGAACCATATCTAAAAGAGGTATCTTGTCTCAGATTGGAGGAGAAGTAAAAAGGAGTGTTGAGACAATACGACCAAATGAGGAGACATAACTTTCTACAAATTTTTATATACACAATCTCACCAAACTACTTTTCATTTCATTACAGAGTTGAGAGTTGAGACGAGTGTAGATAGTTGAGAGTAGAAGAAAAGAGAAAGACAGAGAGCGAGAGTAAATGGTAGAGCTAGTGAAAATACTGAGTGATTGAGTATAGGTAGAAATGAGTATTTCAATCAAACAAAACATTGGAGTGGATTTGGGTACGTACCACAAACTCTACTGTTGATTATGTCAACTGCATGCTTTTGGATGTGCCATATATATGTGTGCATGCTAACAAAGAGATAGTAACACTTGCATGTACAAAAACTTTGAACAAGCTTAGGGCTAAGAATGGTAATCTTGGCTAAGTCTTTCACAAGTTGTTGAAAGAGCTTCAAGCAAGATTTGACCTTATCATCGTAAGGAATGATGTTATTAAATTTCTATCGATAACATTTCTTATGTTCATTTAATATTGCATTTGGATCCATATATGGTTGTGGTTGATATAATTTAGAAGGCATCATTCGAGACTATTGAGTGGCTACTTCAGGTCGTGCAGCAACAATATATTAGTTTAAAGACAGGTTAGAGAAACTGAAAGTGATAGTGTGTCCTAGTAGTAGATCAGTTTATACTTCAGGTCGTGCAACATCAGTAGATCAGTTTATAGACTATAGTTTACCGTGTGCTAGCAATCTTGTTCGATCCCATATTATTTTACATCCCATTCATTGATTATGAAAAGAAGTGTCTTGGGGAGGACAAACGGATGATGATTGTCATTATTATCTTGAGATCATTTATTGATCTGACTTTCGTTGTGCTTATAATTTATCAATTATATCGGACGAAGATTGATAGGCAGAAAACCACCTATCAAAGATAAGTCCCTACTCTACTCCTAATATTGTCAATTGTAGCAGAGGTAAGTAAGGGTCTTTCCCACAGAGGACTGATTAGACTAAATGCTTTAAAGGACTCGATACACTAATACCAGAAATCTGGCAGATTTGACCTAAAGACGAAGACTCAGTTAGTTACCTAAACCAGACTGCTCCAAATTCTACGAAATTTATATATAGTAAAGTAGACTCAGTCATGGACTACCACACAAAATTTGGTTAGGTTTAGATATGATTTGATTACAAAAATTAATCGGCTAACTACAGTTAAGTGTAGAAAAGTAAATATGAGAACCAAATATGGAAAAGAAGTTAAGATAGAGTGTTATCCACCACCGTCATTCAATCTACATGAAACACACTTAACCTAATATGTAATCTAATGAATGAAAGTTCCCACAATTGAGCCAATCAAGCTAGACATACCAATCGTATCTACACATCTCTTACCGGATATACTAAGTGAAATGGTCATCCGCCTTAGTGTAATCTCTAGTTGATAAATATGGTACTATAGTAAGTCCTCATCTATTCAACCAAAGTCATTATGTTCTAAGAGTGTTTGAAAATCTACAAGGGTTCACAAGCTAGCCATGGGTATAACTTGCTAGACCTAGGGTTTCATACATCCAACGGTTTCTCACCTCCATTGGTTCCTATCATGGAGAGATCAAGGAGGGTATGATATGCCTCTATCTTAAATCTCCTAGAGTAAACTCCTAAACGTACATACTAAGATTGTTCACTCGTTAGCAACATGTAAAGAAATCATCAATGATAAAGCAATATAAGAAAACCTCATTCAATCAATACGCAAAATTAGACTAACGAGTATGTATCATGTAAACTTTATGTACGGGGCTTTAAAATAGCCTCTTAATTAAATATTTAGCTACTTATAGACAAGTAAGCTATAGTACAATAATCCATGGAAACAAAGATAAAAGAGAAGAGAAGAATAAGAATCTGGATAGTCGCTTCTTGTTGTATCATGAGTTGTGTGCTCTCTAAAATATGATTCCCCTTACAAAATTCTAAAATAGAGTATTTATAAGGTGTTGAATGAGTTTTTCATGGGGGCCCTTTGGATTTGGGATTTCGGTGTGACTTGGGCCTCCGAACACAATTTTCTCATCAAAGACAGATTCTCTAGCAGACTGACATTTATGTATTAAAATGACTATAACTTTCTCTAAAAAAGTGATATTCACGATCTGAAAGAAGTTATTGAAACTAGACATCCAGGGCTCTCCACACATATAAAGATAATTATCTGGTTTATTATGAGTTTCTCTCAATATTCTATCGAAGTTGATGAATCTACACATGAATTTATTGGTTTCAGCTTTTAATCCTTATTCTTTACTTAGGTTTTGGACTCTCCTTTTTGACAAGTCAAACCTCTTAGCTTCATATTGCACTAAAAAATCTTTATTTCTCTTCTTTTCTTCATTTATCTCCATTTACCTACAAAATAATAAAACATAAATATATTTGTTGAATAAATAACAAAAGAATAAATATATGGGCTTCAATATATAACATATAGGTGCATATTTATGAACTGATCAAAGATGACTTCAGATAGAATTTGGGATAAAGTACGGGTACTAAAAGTAGAAAAACATTACATCACTATCTATCTTCAAGAATTGTTGTCAAGGGGTTCTCTACTGATCGATGTTGTTGTTGTTCTTCCTATCCCACAAGTAAGTTTCTCATTCGTACACTTTTTATATACAATTTTTGGGGTGTGAACCACATATTAGATTCTCATTCATTGTGTTACATTCTACACTACATGTGCTGATTGTCGGTGTCTATTTCAAGATGACTGGCCCAAATGTTATGGAGGATAGACGGGCGATGTTCTTCTTCCTTCTTGCTCAGTATATTTCACGTTTGTATCAGATTCAACAATCGTAAAAAATTATTAGAAATGATACTGTTGTTTAGATGAAAGGAGCATTAAATTTATTCACGTACATTATCACCAGCCATGTAAGTCAACCTTCAATTTCTAATATTATGCTTTAAACTGCTTCAATGGCATGATATTAACAGTTGTCTTTTACCATTATCATGCACTTTATTTTACTTACGTTTTGCTCATATATGTATTTAATCTTAGATCTTAATAGTAATTTTCTGTCTTATTTTTTAGATACTTGGGGCTTTCTGGTATTTATTCTCCATCCAAAGAGTGACTAAGTGTTGGCATGAGAACTATTGCCAACAAGTTAATGATCATGGATGTGCAACGACTTACTATTATGATGACACCACTTTTAATGACATTTCATTTATCAATGGATCATGTCCCATTAATCCACCAAATAAGGATAAATTCAATTTTGGAAAGTTTGGTGATGGTCTCTAAGACCAATCGAGTAACACAAGACCAATACAATTCTCAGTAAAACTAATTTACTCATTGTGGTGGGGTTTGCGAAATCTAAGGTTTACGTTTTCTTTTCTGTTCTTTTCTTTTTCAGATTGAACTTTTTATTTGTGTAAATTTATTTATCATCCTTCAATCAATATAATGAGTGTTTTTAACTTTGTTGCAGTAATTTTGGCACTAGTTTAGAAATGAGTACCAAATGTATGGGAGAACTATTATGCAATCCTAATATCCATTGTTGGCTTGATCTTGTTTTCTTACCTTATTGAAAATATGGAAGTAGGTTTATTATACCACACTCTATATTGATCAAATGTATCACACACACACACACACACACACACACACACAATGTTCTGAGTTTCTTAAATTATTGTGAAAACAACGATATATGCAATCAGCAGAAGAAAAGAAAATGTTAAAAGACAAGATCAATGCAATGAAGATTGGTGTACAAGAGTGGATGGATACAATTAAATTCGATGATGGCATGAAGGAGAAAATCATGGAAGTTATAAAGAGAAAGCTAGAAGATGATGCACAATTTGATTTCTTAATTCAGTCTCTTCTTCATTCTTTCTGTGGATCTGAGTATCACTATACGCCTAAAGTGATTTCTCTGCGTAAATATCTTAAGAAAGATACTATCCTCACCATCAATTTTTCATCAACACAATACCATGGTTCCTTTGTATGAAACATATACAATTAAATCTCTATAAATTAATAGCCTCTGACTAGCAAAATCTATTAATTTAGCAAGATATTAAATAATCAATAATGTTCAAATGTCTCATATATATAATGTTCTGAGCTTCTTAAATTATTGTGAAACAACAATATATGCAATCCACGGAAGAAAAGAAAATGGCTTATTCCGGCGGCAGAGGTTTTGGTGCATGAGAAGAACTAGCTTGTGCCCAGTCAATTCTATGTATTTTCTAACTGTTCATTAACCTTTTGTCGATCACTTTTTACAGAGTTTTACCATATTTTTTCTTTTTATCTTTTTGTGCACCCAATTTTTTTCCAGTCTTTACACTTCAACTAGATCTTCTCCGTTTCTCACATTTTATAGAGTTTGACCATATTATTTTGTCTCTTTGTCCGCTCAAGAATCTTTCCAGACTTACACTTTAATTTAGACTTATTCTACTTATTCTCTCTCTCTCTCTCTCTCTCTCTCTCTCTCTCTATTGGCTATGTTAGTAAATTCGCGAATTAATGATTTTTTTTAAAACGTCCATTTCCCAAATTATTTGAAAGATTCGGGAAAAAACGCGTTTTTTTTAACCTGGCAGAATTATTCGAGAATTATACGTTTTTTTCAATAAAAAAATGTGAATTAAAAAAAATATTGTTTATTATTTTTCATTGGAGTTCCCTAGAACTCTTTCTTCTTCTAAAAAAATTATGGTCGAATTTTTTACAAATTTTATTCATATAAAACTACCGAATTATACACGTACGTATTTTTGACATATAATTCGCGTACCATATTTTACTAACTAGACTATTGGGTATAATTTTCATTTCTAGGACTATTGTTCAAGTTCAGATCCACACGAGCTATTACTCAGAGAAATTTGATCGACTAAAAAGACTTGAATAATGTCCGCTTCAAAAATCCAAACGACTGGTGAAACTCATGAAAGGGTCAATGTAAGGTGAGGTGAGGATTAGTGATATCGTATTTTTTTTTCAAATAAATGTAAATCTATGTATGAACTCAGTCCAGTCTTGACGTTGCAAGAATATTCTAACTTTTTCTTGATCTACTTCGTTTGTCATCGTTGAGACGCAAGAAGATACTAAGATGCAAAAGTGAACCAATGGGGCATGATCCATTTATAAATAGAATGTCAGATCTACCAATACAATTCTCAGTAAAATTAATTTACTCATTGGTGGGGTTTGCGAAATCGAAGGTTTGTGTTTTCCTTTTTGTTCTTTTCTTTTTCAGATTGAACTTTTTGTTTGTGTAAATCTATTTATCATCTTCAATCAATATAATGAGTGTTTATAACTTTGTTGCAGTAATTTTGGCACTAGTCTAGAAACGAGTACCAAATGTGTGGGAGAACTGTTATGCAATCCTAACATCCATTGTTGGCTTGATCTTGTTTTCTTACCTTATTGGAAATATGGAGGTAGGTTGATTATACCACACTCTATATTGATCAAATGTCTTATATATATATAATGTTCTGAGCTTCTTAAATTATTGTGGAAACAACGATATATGCAATCCGCGGAAGAAAGAAAATATTAAAAGACAATATCAATGCGATGAAGATTGGTGTACAAGACCGGATGGAAACAATTAAATTGGATGATGGCATGAAGGAGGAAATCATGGAAGTTATAAAGAGAAAGCTAGAAGATGATGCACAATTTGATTTATCAATTCGGAGTCTCTTCTCCATTCTTTCCGTGGATCCGAGTATCACTATACACCTAAAGTGATTTCTTTGCGTATAACAATAATAGGATGTGTTTGGGCCTAAATAAAATATTTACTTTAGGCCTGGATGGCCGAGGTCTATCGAAGCCCGTTATGGTTAATTGTTCTTATCGAGGGAATTGGTTCCTATCGAGGAAGTTAAGATAAGATGTCCAACGAGATTTGTATCGAGCTTCGATGGGAACAGACTTAGAGTTCTATTAGGACTGTGTCTTATCGAGCTGGTTTCACGCGGCTCAGTTTCTATCATAACTAGTTGATATTTGCAAGATTCTTAGAAGAGTTATGATGGAATTGGAATGCCTATGAGAGGTATAATTCGATGCTGGTATGAAGATTCAGACAAAGTTACAAGAGCAAAGGAGTTAGAAACATAATCAATGACTGATATATAAGCAAGTATATAAGGAATGCAAGGGTCTTATGAAAAGGACGACTACACAAATATACAAACAATCCTTGCTATACGCAATACAACCTAGACGGTTATCTCGTCCTCGAGATATCTATCTTCTTGCAACCAGAAAAGTCTGAGTGCTGTTCACCTATCGAGTGAAAGTATTTACGACTCCAAGGAAGCAACTGCAACCTGAAAGTTGAAGAGCGGCTCACTTGTATGCTGAGAGCTTGAATACTCAAAGGAAGCGAGTGTTCTCAACACTTCATCAAGAGATTGCTCTGCTCTACACGAGAGACGTGGGGGTATCGATTTCTGGATCTAGCAGAGAGGTACACATATCAAAGTCCTAGGTTCCTAGGCAAAAAGAACCTATTCGGATAGGGTTGGTGCTCTCCATATCTCAATCGCTTACATTAGAAGTCAGGTGGCTGTAACTAGTCCATATTCCGTTGAAGAACGGTGGCACGCCAGCATCGAAGCACATACAGGATAGACCGGTACACGCGGTTGAAACATCCGATATCAAAAGAGACTGCTTCGCGGGGGAAGTCTCTTCCGAGAGATATTTCTGCATCGAACATTTTGGCACGCCCAGTGGGATTGTCAATACTTATTTGCGTCTCTAAGCGACAATTGGAGACCCTTATCGAAGGGTTTACCCTTAGTGTCGTAAACATCCACAACCGGCATACCGTGAACACACTTCTAACCAGTGTCGTTCATTGAGTAACCAAGCGGTTAAAGTTATCTTCGCTAGCAACCTTAACACCATGGCGTTCGAACCGTTAAGTGAAGCGGAGATAACGGCACTCACGTATAACGAATACGTGGCCTACGCAGCAAAACGGGACTCACACCACGCTAGTGGTTTTCGATCATTCGAAGACAGACTTGAGCAACATAATGAGCATCTCGCTGCTCAGACCGACTCCTTAAAGGAGATAGCGAGTACTATGTTTATGCGATTAGAGTTGAATCAAGAACAAGAGGATAAAGAATCCATAAACGCTCAGGTAACTAGTTTGGCAGAAGGTCAAGAACGCCTACGGGTGGATGTCCAAAGCCTTTTAGACAAAGGATTGGAAGAATACCGCCGGTCAGCGGCAGCTATCACTCAAAGAGTTGATAGGGATCTGGGTTCTCTAACCAAAACCGTATCGGGCTTGGCTAGAAAAACCAGACGGTCAGAGGATTTTGCTTTCGAGTGGGAGGCACGTATAAATAAGCTCATGGATGATTATCAAGTAAGAATAACCAAGATGCATGAGACTTACGAAGCACCGTTTCCCCTAAGCAAAGACGATCCTAATGAATGGCATTGGCCAAAGTTCTATAAACACCAAACCTTCCAGACATTCTCTGGTGATGATGATGCTAATGCGGCAACACATCTGGCTTACTTCACCTTGCAGTTAGGTCAGTTTGCCGAGGACGATGGACTCAAGCTAAGGGTCTTCGGTTCATCGTTATCGGGATCAGCCCTCGTATGGTACACTGGCATCGAGAAGGGCTCGATCAGTACATGGAAGGAGATGGAGGCCTTGTTTATAGACCACTTCGGAACGGAACGGCCAGAAACCACCGTAGGAAAGTTGGCCTCTCTTAGCCAATCGGTAACCGAGAGTCCGGTCACTTTCCTACACCGTTTTCGTTCAGAGTATAACCTCTGTAGGACCCCTCTAAGCAAGGAAGAGGTGGTCGAGATGGCTAAGAACGGGCTGGAGGATACTTATCACCAGCTATTCTTAAATGGTAAGTATTTCTCTCTAAATGAATTCATCGCTGCAGTGACCAGAGCATACAGCAACATGCAGGAGAGAGATAACAGAAAGAACGCGTCCAAAGGGACGTATAACAATAGGACCTATGACAGGTTAAAGCCAAAAACTGTGGCTTACGTTGAACAGATGGATGACCAGGAAACAGATTCTGAGGACGATCATATAGGGGCTGTGGATTTAATGTCAAATAAAGTGCTGAAACCCCGAAAGCTTCAGAAGAATAGAGGTCCCGTCAAGCTCTCGACAGTGGCTTTTACTAAGCCAGAGTTCGAGAAGTACACTTATGACGCCAACATGGCGCATGAGATTTTGGACGAGTTGTACAGTCTGCGCGTGGTCAAGGCAGACTTCGGACCACTTCCTACAGCTGAGCAGCTAAAAGGTAAAAAATACTGCAAGTTCCATGGTGCATGGAACCATCTTACCAAGGACTGTATCAAGCTAAAAGACCAGATCCAAAAGTGGATCAATGAAGGAAAGCTGGAGTTGGAGGGTTCGTCCAAAACAGCAGCATTGGTGGATTCTGAGCCATTCCCTGCTCAACAGGTGAACATGGTGAACGTAAGTTGGCCAGCACCTAGTAGAATCCTTGGAAACAAAGAGGCTTGGAATCAACCAGCCTATTTAACCTATTCATTCAAGACGGACATGGTGGATGAATATTTGGATAGGTTAAAGAATATGGGGTTGATTTTCTTCTACCCTGTCTATAAGCTTAAACATCTACGGTATGAAGGGCCAGCCCAACATTTTTGTAGATTCCACAATCACTTTGGCCATCGAACATCGATGTGTTCAACCCTGAGAGACAAGATCCAGGGCTTGTTTAATTGGCAAGTGATTGTGATCACTGAAGACGGAGAGATGGATTTTCATCCTGAATATCCTCGTAGAATGCCATCTCCTCCAATCACAGCGTCTCCCGTCAGCGGTACTTCTTCAGAATGTAGTCAAGGTACACCAAGTCAAGAGAAGAAGAAGTCCAAGCGAAGGACCAGGCGGAACATAGCCTTTGTCCGACCCAAGCGGACACGCGTCACATACGACGCATCTTGGCGGGAAGAAATATTTGAAAAGCTATGCCAAGATGGAATAGCAGTGGTGCCTGACAATTGGGGATCACCAGACCCACATCCAGATGATGTTAGGGGTCTCCCTTATTGTCAATATCACCACAAGTGGGGAAGTCACAGGACAGCTGTCTGTAGAGATCTGAAATATAAGATTCAGCAGTTGATCGATGACGGAGTAATAGCGATCGAGCAAAAGCCTTCGCTCAACTTAACAACTCCAATCCCCATGATTGTTGGCATATGCATGTTGGACGTGACAGGTACTAAAACCAACAAAAGAAAACAATCCAACGACCAACCAACAGCTGGCGAGAGTCTACCTCGTACATCAAAGAATAAAGGAAAAGAGACGATGGACCCTAAAGCAGACTCGCCAATATCCCTTTGTACACACTGTAAGTTGAGGAGTGGGTTGAAGATCTCCTTTGAAGAACTGGCTCAGGCAGCCAAAACCTTCCCGGAATTATTTTCCAATAAAGACCCTCAGTCCCCACCATCGAAACAAAGGGATACTCCTGCTCCCAAGCGACCAAGAGCAACCAAACAAGCCAGTGTGGTTAAAACACCTGAGTCTAAGGTTGCTGATACGCTCACCAAACCGTACGTTCCTCCAGCTTCAAGGAACATCACAAAGGAGGATGTATGGTATATAAGGGAGAAGGGAAAGACAGTCGAGGTGACTCCAAGTAAGAGGAGGAACCTACAGCGACGCTTTGGTAGGGCCAAGAGAGCATTGGATGCTTACGAGGCTGGCCTTATCAAGGAAGAAGACCTGGAGTTTCCTCCAGAAGTGCTGCAGAGGCGGTTGAACACCCTCGCAGCAAATCCATTAGTGGTGTTTGGGAAGAAATCTCACGAGCCCAAAGTAAGAGCCCAAAGACCAGGGGTTTTCGAGAGAAACCCAGAATTAGAAAACAAAGGAAAAGAATCTGAACCTACTATAGACGTTCACCGGGTAGTTCAGAAACAACTACCAGTAAGGAGGCGCCTTACTTTCGAAGAAGACACGGTGAAACAAGTAGGGTTGAAGACACCTCCCAAGGGAGCAGAGGGGCCACCACAACAAAGTATTCCGAGCAAGCCACCAGTCCTGCAATGGAGGCCAAGGCCTTTAGTGGTAGAAGAACAAGCGAAGGCCAAGAAATTAGCCCCAGTTCCCAAGGAAACAGCTACACCACCAACACCACCGCCAGCTATCGATCCTATTCCTGAGGATATTGTACAGCAAGTTGCTCATCTCGAACTGACTACATTGTCTATCGAGGAAGGACAGCCATCGACCGAAGGTGATAATGACAACGAAGACGAGGAGTTGGTGGATTACGGTGAGGATGAGGTCGATGAAGAACAAGATTGCATCGAGGAAGATGTTGCAGCCATTAACATGGTGTATGTCCTATCCTCCAAATATGCTTTGCCCTCACCAGCAACAAGAGACGAATCCAGAAACATCAGTAGTGTGATGTTACAAAACGAAGAACCAGAGGTGCCGGACAGTTCCACACTCGATGGCACACCGGAACTAGATTCACCAGACACAAGAGGACAAATGATGTTCTCCAAGCCCACCATTGACATGGCCATGCACATGCGACCACTATATGTCACAGGACAAGTCCAAGGAGTCTAATTGAATAAACTTTTGGTGGACTCAGGGGCAGCGGTGAACATCATCACCTTTAAGGCATTGGCCCTTATCGGTGTTCCCAAGTCATCTATCCAAGAGACATCGCTGAGTGTCAGGAACTTCCAGGGTAGCATAACAAAGACCTTGGGGATTGTCTTCCTACAGGTACACATCGGGATAGCTTCAGGCACTTATGCATTCTTTGTGGTAGAATGTACATCACCATATAGTGCCATCCTGGGCCGTGATTGGATCCATAGAAGCTACTGTGTACCATCCTCGCTGCATCAGCAGATGCTATTGTAGAACATGGAGTCAGGAGAAGCAGAGATAGTCAACGCTGACCCTCGCCCATATTCCGTCTCTGCTAATGCTCTAGAAGCCAGGTATTACCACAGTGATCTTAGGCCACTGGAGGTATGTGGCGTCGATAGTAAAGGCCGCCCGATGGGTGTCACGGCCTCTGAATTAGCTCAGTGGGGGATTGTTCAAGCAAATCAGGATAGTCAAAGACCCTACACCATCGAGCTACCATCCAGACGTTCTCCATGAGTGGGTCTCTATCTGAAATAGAGACCGAGGCTTGTCTTTCGTTGCACGAACGCTTTCATAACTTTATGTTAGAAAGCCAAGCTTTAGAGAAAGTTCCAATGATTGCAGCATTGGAATACGTGGATGAAGACGTTCTGCAAGACTTAGAAGAGGAGAACGAGATTCAACTAGCTCCAGCAGCCTTAGATGATATACCTCCTAAAGTTAAAGATCCCATCGAACACATTCAGATTGGGACACAGGAAGAGCCAATGTCTGTGGCTATAAGTACTTTCTTAGAGCCTGAAGAGAGGCTCCAGATGATTGAGTTGCTAAAAGAATTTGCAGATTGTTTTGCAGAAAAATATGAGGACATGCCGGGTCTTTCACCAGACTTAGTTTGTCACAATTTGCCTACCATCGAGGGAAAGAAGCCTGTAAAACAAGAAATGCGTCGCATGAACACAGAGACAGCAATTCTAGTCAAAGAGGAGGTTGAGAAGATGCTCAAGTCAGGAATTATACGAGTGGCCAAATACAACGAATGGCTGTCCAATATAGTTCCAGTCAAGAAAAAGAACGGGAAGATGCGAGTATGCGTTGACTACAGAGACTTGAACAATGCAACCCCTAAGGATGCTTATCCTATGCCAGTAGCTGATTTGTTGGTTGACTCAGTTGCCCGCCATGAGATGTTAACATTCATGGATGGTACTGCAGGATATCACCAGATTCCAGTGGCTGATGAGGATAAACATAAAACGGCGTTTTGATGCCCAGGCTTTGCTGGTGTTTTTGAGTATGTCGATATGCCATTTGGACTCAAAAATGCAGGGGCAACCTACCAACGAGCAATGAATTTGATCTTTCATGATCTTATTGGTAAGACTATGGAGGTATACATCGATGATGTGGTAGTCAAAACGAAACATCGAAGCGACCATTTTGAAGACTTGAGACAAGTGTTTCTCAGAATGAGGCAGCATCAACTGAAGATGAACCCAGCCAAATGTGTGTTTGGCGTCCAGGCAGGTGACTTCCTGGGTTTTCTAGTTCATCAGCGTGGGATTGAGATACCGGATGATAAGAAACAAGCGGTTATCAGTGCAGCCCCACCAAAGAGTAAGAAGGAACTACAACGTCTATTAGGAAAAATCAATTTCTTACGACGGTTTATTGCCAATGCTGCTGGGAAGACACAATCATTCTCTACTCTCCTCAAGCTTCAAAATCAGAAAGACTTTGTATGGGAGCCTATAAATCAGGAGGCCTTCGATACCATCAAAGCATACTTAACGAACCCACCAGTCTTGGTCCCTCCAAGACCTGGGGTTCCTCTTAAGCTGTACATATCAGCTACCGACCTCTCCATTGGAAGTCTATTGGCTCAGGACGACACAGCAGGGGTTGAACGTGCTATTTTCTACCTAAGTCGTACCTTGAACGATTGTGAAACGAGATACTCTCCAATGGAAAGGTTATGCCTAGCCTTATACTTTTCAGGGTGTAAGTTGAGGCACTACATGCTATCCTTCACTACGTGTGTCATAGCACAAACATATTTAGTGAAGTATATGTTATCCAGACCGATTCTCCGTGGTCGTATTGGAAAGTGGATTTTGGCTCTCTCAGAATTTTCTTTGCAATATGTCCCTCAGAAGGTGGTGAAAGGCCAGGCAGTGGCTGATTTTTTGGCTCATCATCCCATGAAAGAAGTGGTCGATGGACCAGAACTGGATCTCGCTCGTATCGATTTGGCCCCTTGGTGTTTATATTTCGATGGGTCAAGTACGAGTACTATGGCTGGGGCAGGGGTAGCTTTGGTCTCCCCACGCGGCCAAACTTATTCTTATTCTTTCAGGTTGGACTTCAGGTGCACAAACAATCAAGCAGAGTATGAAGTTTTAATCATTGGATTAGAACTTCTATTAGATATGGAGATCAATGACGTGCATGTCCTTGGAGATTCCCAACTAGTGATCAGACAACTGGAGACCAAGTACAGGGCAGGCCCAATACTAGAACCTTATGCAAGGAGGGCCTGTGATTTATTGAAGTTGTTTACAGAAGTGGAGTTGAGTCATGTTCCTCGAGAGAAGAACTATGCAGCTAATGAGTTGGCTCAACTAGCAACGGGTGTAAGTTTACAAGATGGAGTACGAGAAAGAATACTCAAGGTTGAAAGAAGAACCCTTCCATCTTTCCTTGCACGACAAGAAGACAAAAACGAATGGTACGTTGCTACACTTGATCACATCGATAAAGACTGGAGGCAGGAAATCATCTCATATCTCCAGGATCCTAATAATCCGGTTGACAAGCGGATTCGATTCTTAGCTCCGAATTATGTGCTCAAAGATGCTGAGTTATATCGAAGGGGAGAAGAAAGCATACTATTAAGGTGTGTCTTTGGACGTGACGCTAAAAAGTTAATGAGAGAGGTCCATCTTGGGACTGCAGGGGCTCATCAAGCCGGTCCCAAGATGAGATGGTTGCTAAGACGACATGGCTTCTATTGGCTAGGAATGCTCAGAGACTGCATCACGTTCGCTAAAGGTTGTGAAGAATGCCAGAGACATGGTCCAGTCAACCATATGCCCAGAATACCATTACAGCCTATAATCAAGCCTTGGCCAGCTCGAGGATGGGCTTTGGATTTAATTGGAATGATTCATCCTCATTCATCCGAGGGGCATAAGTTCATTATCGTGGCTACTGATTTCTTCACAAAGTGGGTCGAAGCTCGACCTCTCAGGGTATCTTCAGCGAAGGCCATCCGTCAGTTTTTATTCGAAGATATTATATGTCGGTTTGGCATCCCTAAATGTTTTGTTTCAGACCGAGGGGCAGCCTTTTTGTCTGGAGAGGTAGATACTTTAATGAAGGATCTTGGGATCCATTTTCTACACTCTTCTCCATACTATGCCCAATCCAACGGTCAAGCTAAAGCGAGCAATAAGATCATTATTCATATCCTAAAACGGATGCTCGCTGGAAATGCCAGGCTGTGGCATGAAGAACTTTTTCATACCTTGTGGGCTTACAGGACTAGTAAGAGGACCCCCACAGGTACAACTCCTTATGCACTGATGTTTGGGCACGATGCTGTTTTGCCTTTAGAGATCAATGTTCAGTCTTTACGGGTCATGGAGCAACACAATTTGATCGGTGAAGACTATGTCCAAGCAATGTGGCAAGAGCATGAGGATCTCGATGAGCATCGAATACAGGCTTTTGAAAGTCTACGTGCTGAAAAACAAAAGGTGGCTCGTGCCTATGACCAGCGAACAAGGGGCATGAGTTTTGCAGAAGGAGAACTCGTTTGGAGGGTGATCTTGCCTATCGGTGAGAAAACGGAAGGACGAGGAAAATGGTCAGAAAAATGGGAAGGACCATACATCATCGATCGACTGTTAGGTAAAGGAGCAGTTCGTTTGAGAAATCGAGATGGTACTATACATGCAAACCCGATAAATGGTCGTTACCTAAAGAAATTCATACAACCTGTTTGGGAGTATGATGATCCTCCACATGCTGCTTAATCTAGTTTATTCATGCTCTTGCATCAATAAACTACAGGGGCAACTCATATACTCATCGAGGATCATAGTCATCGAATAAACCTACCAATGGGGTTAAATAATCAAGTGCCAAATTTTGTATCAGAATAATTATTTTGTCCAAGTCAAAGTTCGATACAGGCCAGTCTTTGTGGCTTAAATTTTTGAGCAAACTATATACGAGTTTATCAACACAAAGAACTTTTACACTGCAAATAAATACTACATTCAAATACTTGGAACAATACAAAGGCTTTGCGGCCTCAGGCTCTGATACCATATGGTGAAGATGAATCTAGGACAACTGCAAAAGATGAATGAAAAATCTTAAACTGCAGAAGATGAATGAAAAAGCTAAAGGATTCATTCTTCACAAGATCCTCTGCGTGGCTCTCCATCTCTCAACCTAACAAGAGGTCCAAGTTGGAGAGCGAAAAGGAGGATCCTCGGTGCTCCCAATCCCGTCTCTCAAGAAGATAAAACCTGCAGATCGAGCTCGGTGATTTGAAGAGATCGACCTCGGTGAAGGAGAGGGAGAGGAAGCTGGACCGTCAAGACAAGAGGAGGAGGACTACGACAAGAGTTGCACCTGCCTTGACGATCATCGCCTTTGTCCAGTCAACATGATGCCCCCAACTTTTCCCATGGACTGCAGGAGGCATTAAAGAGGAACACCACCCTCTATGCCTATCGACACCGAACGGGTATGAGACAGAAGTCGAAGGGGATGGAACCTCTGGATTGTGGCCTCTCCCTTAGAGTCTCCTTCAAAAAGGGAGAGCCAAGGCGACGCCTGGGCATAGATATTGCTATCTAGTCCAGGTTTGGGCATGGATATTGCTATCTAAGGAACAGAACATCGAAGGATTTATCTGGAGGTCTCTTTGGATAGTAAGACCAGAACATGTCGAGTTGGGTTTGATTCATTCTCGCAAAGGACTTGGTGTATTTTTACCAAGGAAAGGAAACCTTTTATAGCCAGGAATTACGACGGTTTGGTTTCGCATGAGTAATTACACCCAACAACAGTGAATACGTGTTCAATTAACAGTGGACCATGAAGCGGTTTGACTGCTCGCAAGAAGTGCATGATAAATGAGAAGATCTCAGGGGCAGTTAAAACGTATTTCAAAAGATTTCGATGGTCTAACGCGATACGAATTCCAAGTGTAGAATTCAATTCCATTTATTGCTGGACAACCGAAAGAGTTAAAATTAGTTACAGCTTGAAATGAGGCTGGATCAGGGTTTGGAAAAAGGGCTTATTATAGAGGCCCAACCAAGTTTTAAACCCAATAGAAGCTTTGTTGTCAAAACAGTGTAGATATATAAAAATCTTTGTTTGTTCGATAACAAAATACAAAAAAAAGCCTATACTAAAGGCCCAAAATTTTCAATTGGAAGACGAAGCTCTTTATATTAATCTTAGTATACTCCGAGGCCACCCAGGCTTGTTGAGCTGCTAAACAAGCTTCGCTAACTTTCGCACGTGCCTCTTGTAGATGTTGAGCCCGAGCCTCGTCCTCATTCAGGAAATGCTGTACTTTGTCCTGATAAGCGGGGATTTCAGTTTCCAAGACAGCTATTTCAGAGTTGAGTTTGGCAAGGTTGGCCTCAAGAGCAAGCCTTTGGGCACGTTTGGTCAATAGAGCCTTTTCCCTTGTCTCTTTCTCCTGCACAAGTTTTTGAATTTCCTCTGCTTCCCTTTGAGTTGTTTGCTCTAGGTTGCTCGCTGCTTCAGTCTCACGATCAACCCCGAGTGTTAGATCATGAAAGGCTTCACTTTGGCGTTGATACTCAAGGAATTGTTCTTCTAACTTATCCAGGAAAGGAATAAATGCTGCAGGGGCAGTGGCTCGGAAATCCTTCACTTGTCTCGAAACGGCCTGAACATCCGTACTGGAGTCTAGTGGCCCAGAAAGAATTTTACGAAGCTGACAAATGAGGACCGTACGATCAGGAGAAGTGCTTGAAGTGCTCGATGCACCTGCAAGTTCTTGAACTGCAGTTGACCCTTGCACACTGAGCAGGTCGAGTTGTTTTCCAGATGATGAAGAGGGGACAATTATTTCCTTGCAGCAAACAGAAGGTCCTTCATCATCATTGGCTAGGGATCAATCAGGTTGGTCTCCGACGACCATCGAAATTGGCTCTCCTACTATGCTTGCTTGTTTCCTTGGGCTATCAGGAAGAATTTGCTGAATGGTCACGTCCATAGAAACAGCATCGGGCTTCGATAACAGGAAGTGTTAGGAATATATCGAACAAATTTCTAACCTAAGAAGTGAGGTTGTGATAGCTTACTTGTTGGGGAGACAGTATTGGTGTCTCCTCAAGAGTCTGAACTTGTGGCTCTGATAAGGGGGGATTCGATGCTTCGACCTCTGGGCTAGTCTCGACTGAAGTTTGTGATCGATCAGATCTGGGCTTTGGTGAGGAGACGATTTGTTCAGCCTCTGAAGCAACTTGTTCATCATGAGCACTGGAACCTTCGCCAGAAGAGGAAGGAATGTAGCAGCCTTGAATTTCAATCTGAAGATGGTTGTACAAGGTAGTAAGGGCTACAGGTTGTTTCTTCTCCTCTTCTTCAAGTTCCGTTCGATGGACTCCAGCCAAGAATTCGACGATAAAGCCCTTGCAACACTCTTGGTGGCTGTTGACTATTGCCTTGTCTGCAACGGTGGATATGTTGCTGGACTCATCGAACCTCAGAATAAAGGCCTGGCTGTGTCCTTCGAGGAGCCTTTCTCCTAGTGAGTCAATTACGTAGTAGGCTTCGTCTTCAGCCTTGAGGACGAAGAAGTGATCATTCCAGCTCACTATGTAGACCTGAGGTTTCCTGCTTTTCTGAATGTGTTCCCACAAGTCATCGAAGGAGCAGCAGCCGTGACCTTTTAGATTAGCAAACCTTTCAGGATTAAAGAGTCCTATCAAGGTGTCATCGGCCGAGAAATGGAGTGGCCTGATGTTTGCCTTCAGGATGGTGTCCAAGTCAAAATGCAGGTTTGGATACTTCGTGGCCAGAGACTCATCCTTGCATAGCTCTTGCCATTCCCTGGAGCCTTGAAGAAGGAGGTCATCGAACTGAGAAAGAGTGGGAGTGCTACCTGGATTTGCACAAAACCAGTGTGCAATGGTAAAAGCAATGGATGAGCAAGCACTAGACCCTGAGGCTTGACTACTCCTTTGATCGAATGAAGCGAAGAAAGATGGAGTGACGAGGCGTAGTTGGTCGTTTCTGCTCCTAAGCCGAGATTCCAACCAAACTCCACTCTTTGGGGGTGCCCGTTTGAGTTTCTTGGAACTTTGGGGCTACAGAGATTAAGGGCCAATATCAAGATCAGTAATGAGAATCAGCAGGTTCTGAAAAGGTAATATATTGAATACTTACAGGTGATTTGGAACGCTGGGTCCTTTTCTTCTTGAAAGATTGAATTGCCATGGTTATATCCGGCTGTGGATTGCACTATGAGAAGAAGAGAGGGATGGTTATTTCTGGTTTTAGAATTACCAAAACAAGTGGAAATTTCTGAACTAAGGCATACCTGTGGCCATGGAATTGGGCTCGAGTTGGAGGAAGGCTCGATGAGTGCATCTTTGTCTGCTGTCATCGGGAATTTCTCATCGAATCCACTAAAGATGGTGGCAAAGCACAGTGCTGGACTTTTGTATTGTAGCTCGACCCAAAATTGGGAATGCCAAGTGAGGTATGTTGGGGTAACCAACCTCGATGGGGACAGTGGCTTGGTAACCCCGGGAACTATCACCACTGGAAAGCCAAATTCTTCATCGATGACTTCTGCTGCGTTAGACTTACCCTCTGCCCGCCAGAGGGTATACTTGTTAACAGAGCATACAAGGGGCATAGGGGCATCCTGGCCGAGTCCAAGTTGCCTGCAGAAGTGATTGGGAGCATAAAGCTCATACCCGGAGTCTGGAAGTGGTAGATCCTGGCAGGTGTTCGTCTTAACGAACAAACTCCTTGCTTGATTATCTTGATCAGGAGATGGCATGAAGCCACTTGAGAGGAGGCCAGGATGACGACGATCCATAATTCTCTCGATGGCGGTATAAGGAAGCTCTTTGCGGTAGCAGAGGTGCTTGAAGCAGCTGAAGTAGGACCATTGCTTGGTCCTAGGTTCCATAGAGACCAGCGACTTGCCCAAAATCTTTTGTTCTTCGAACTTAGGGGTTCTGGAGGGACAGAAGAAAGGGAAATAGACCTGTAGCCAGAGGTCTACCATCCAGAGTGGCCCAGCTTGTTGCAAGTCGAGCCTCGATAGAGCAACTCGCTTGAGACTGTAGTAGATGGAGGCCAGAACGGGTTCAACCAAACTCAGTGGTTCTCCGCTGAAAAGGCGCTCAGCGAGATTAGTCCACGTTTTAATAACCTTTGCTGAGGTCGTGCAGAACAGGTACTTCGATAGCCAATACTCCGAGAAGGCTATTCCTCCCTTCGCGTTGCTTTTCATTGAGAAATGATTTACCCAGGCGGTGTAGGATGTAGGCCGTTTTTCTGAGGCCTTGTCAGGAGTCTGGCTAAAAGTCTGAGGAGTCCAGTTTTTCTCAGCGGCAGGAACTCCAAAGATGGTGTAGAGGTCGAGCATTGTGATGCTCATGTCTCCACAGGGAAGTCTGAAGCAGTTCGCTGTGCAATCCCAGAAGCACATTGCTGCAGCAAGTGGGGGTTTGTTGGCTCCAGCTGGAAGATAGAAGCATAGATCAATGAGTTCTGTAATTCCTGCTGCTTCCCATCGATCTTTGTCCTGCCTACAGCGTTGGCGGTACCAGTCGAGGTCGTCGGGGGAGGAGTGTGGCCATTTCCCAATAGAACAGGGGCTGTCTTTCTGAGACCATGACTTTGGGTCTGCAGAAGGGTCTACCTGGAGAAGAAGGGAAGAGTTGCAGATGGCTTCCCGAAGGACAGTTGGAAGGTCCAGACTCAATGGGGATTCCAGAAATGGGCCGAAAAGACCTGTATTTTCTTCTATATCTACGGCAAGGATGCAAGTGGTGTCTGGGTTCGATCGAGTAGCAACGTCCTTGAGCCGTTTGACAAACTTCTTGGCGTGAACGTGGTCAAAAGGAATAGTAATGTCCTTACGGGGAGGCATTTTTCCGAGTTAGGGTTTTGGACGGCGGTGAGAAGAAAGGTTTAGGCTTTTTGATTGTGGGAGTTAAAAAGCTGCAGGTCTCTGAGTATTTGGAAAGTTTTTGATAAAGGTTGAAACTTGTGGATATGGACTGTTGCTCTTATAGAGGAGTCAGTCGAGCGTCATACTTTTTTGAAGAATTGATTAGACGTGGCGGTATAGCGTTTCAAAGTCAATAAGCACGTCGTTCAAGGTACATTCAAGTCTTTTCACTTGTTCAGGACGTTTCCAAGTTCAAGACCTGAGGGGCAATGTTTGGGCCTAAATAAAATATTTACTTTAGGCCTGGATGGCCGAGGTCTATCGAAGCCCGTTATGGTTAATTGTTCTTATCGAGGGAATTGGTTCCTATCGAGGAAGTTAAGATAAGATGTCCAGCGAGATTTGTATCGAGCTTCGATGGGAACAGACTTAGAGTTCTATTAGGACTGTGTCTTATCGAGCTGGTTTCACGCGGCTCAGTTTCTATCATAACTAGTTGATATTTGCAAGATTCTTAGAAGAGTTATGATGGAATTGGAATGCCTGTGAGAGGTATAATTCGATGCTGGTATGAAGATTCAGACAAAGTTACAAGAGCAAAGGAGTTAGAAACATAATCAATGACTGATATGTAAGCAAGTATATAAGGAATGCAAGGGTCTTATGAAAAAGACGACTACACAAATATACAAACAATCCTTGCTATACGCAATACAACCTAGACGGTTATCTCGTCCTCGAGATATCTATCTTCTTGCAACCAGAAAAGTCTGAGTGCTGTTCACCTATCGAGTGAAAGTATTTACGACTCCAAGGAAGCAACTGCAACCTGAAAGTTGAAGAGCGGCTCACTTGTATGCTGAGAGCTTGAATACTCAAAGGAAGCGAGTGTTCTCAACACTTCATCAAGAGATTGCTCTGCTCTACACGAGAGACGTGGGGGTATTGATTTCTGGATCTAGCAGAGAGGTACACATATCAAAGTCCTAGGTTCCTAGGCAAAAAGAACCTATTCGGATAGGGTTGGTGCTCTCCCTATCTTAATCGCTTACATTAGAAGTCAGGCGGCTGTAACTAGTCCATATTCCGTTGAAGAACGGTGGCACGCCAGCATAGAAGCACATACAGGATAGACCGGTACACGCGGTTGAAACATCCGATATCAAAAGAGACTGCTTCGCGGAGGAAGTCTCTTCCGAGAGATATTTCTGCATCGAACAGGATGATTTCTTAAGAAATGTATCATCCTCACTATCATTTTTTCATCAACACAATACCATGGTTTCACTGTAGGAAACATATACAGTTAAACCTCTATAAATTAATAGCCTCGGGATTGACAAAATATATTAATTTAGCGAGATTTTAAATAATCGATAAATTAATAATTTATTCATTAATTAATAACTTATTAATTTATAAAACTATTATTGTTATACCTTGTTCAATATATATCATTTTTCAATCTATTATGTATACATTATTAAATGTGCTATGAGAAGACAATACAATAAATTCTTATCATGTTAAGAAAAGTCCAAGATGACATTCAAGATGACATCAATTTCAAGAAGTAACAAGTCGTAATTGAGTCATTTTTCATGAAATCATGATAAATTTAAAATTAATTACATATATGAAGACATTATTAATTTATATATTGCTTGGAGTCTATATGAATTTTCGAATTTCTATTATATTATAAATTTAACGAATTATTAATTTAACATGTTGTCTCCAAGTCGGAATCGACAAAAAAAATTATTTTAACGAAATTATTAATTAATCGAGTATTAAATTATCAAAGTTCTACGGTACGTGCATATGAAATATCGACGACTGTGTATCATCATTATGATTTGATGTGCTGCATATTCAAAGGAAAGCTGGCTGGGATTTAATAGGACATTGGAATCATTGGATGAATATGACTATGAGTAACAGTGGTCACTACTCACTGGTGATTACTCGGTCATATATGCATGTGTGGCCTTGTCTAATGATGCAAAGTTGTGTCTGGTCTCTCTAGCAGCTACTGGTGCAGGGAGATGAACTCATGAATGACCTAGGTAGAAAATTGAACTGGGTTGGGGGAGGGAGGCCAGGATATAGAGACTGTGAGAGAGATAGAAAAGGCAGCGGAATCATGTGTGTTCAAAGCAGAAAAGCCATGACTTCATTTTTATCTTATGAATTTTATGTGTGTCTCTTTAATCATTTCACTTTTGAAATTCTGTTTTGATAATGGGAATTTAGTCATGGCACAAGGCGATAGGTGATCTGATTGATACATACAATATGCATCTACGGTGTACCTCAAGATTTTTCTGTGGCAAGTGCATGCATAAGAATTAGTATTCGATATATAACTTGAGATTTCAGGACCTCAAAAGTCAGTTTTACTTGTATAGTTTTGCCCCTTGTAGCTCAATGCCTCAATCCCATCTTCAATCACATACTATCATTGATCTTGTAAATTCTTCTTTACTATTACACTTGAGTTCAGCTAAACCAAAAGTATATCAAGGTGCTGAGGCATGTACACTTAAGATTATACAAATGAAAGTGTGAATACCTATGTTGATTTCCATTATATACATCATCCTCCAGAGTCAGGATGCCTTGGATTCACGAAGGAAGGATGTCGACGTCCAAATCCCATGTGAATGAATGGACTTGATGGATGAAACGAACCCTTAAGGTTGGCTTTGCCATTATAATCTGTTGGAGCTGTAGACCCACCAAATGCAGCAAGGGGGCTATATAACAATTGGAGCTATATAACAATTGATATGTTGTTTACAAACAGTAGGGGGCATACATTTCTTTATAGAAAGAGGGAAGCTTTTGGAAAAGCAGAAGCAATACATCTGTACTAGCAAAAGGAAAAGCTGAAAACAAAAGGATGCAGTAATTTTCTGCTTCAATAGAACAACCATTAGTTCAGTATTCGTCCAAATAAGTGTATAGCATGTCATCTTTCTTTGACTTGCGTCGGCTAAGTAAGGCTTTGAGGAGGCGCTTACTTTTGCTGGGGAATTGCTCAACCTCTCTGCCATTACTATCTCTTTCAGCAGGTAACCGCATTGAGGCTGATTTCCGAGGCTCTGAAGGGTACTGGTATATATAGAAGATATTCGGTTTATAAGTTTTGTCATAAGAGGATGAGGGTAGTTAATTAAATTAAATAGGTAGAAATGGACACTTGATTGCAATTACCAGGCGAAAACAAATCTACACTCACCCGCCGTCTGGAATTAGGAGGATTTGGAGTAGTCGGTCTACTTGAGTTCGGGGTAGTTGATCGACTTTTGCTTGGAGTTGTCGGCCTACTTGCAAGATATCCAGAACGTATAAGTGGGAACCGATGAGGTGAAACAGTTCGCTTATCTGTAGTAAACATCATCATCTTCAGATTGTCGATTAAGAAAACCACTATGATGGTGGCAAAGGCCATAATGTTAAAGATGTAAGCTCGCCTATTTCTTTCTTAGGCATGGTAGATGTAAATGAGAAAATTGCAGGTCGTTGAGGAGGCTGTGGAGAAGGAGATGGAGACCGGCCTCTACTGCACATAACATGTTTAACGATGATAATGATGCCCCTACAGACTTGTATCAAAGCTAAATTTTGAATGAATATTTACCTGACCGTAGTTGTTGGGGGTTCCGTAGTTGTTGGGGGCTCTCTGATTGTAGCAAGAACAGCTTCACAAAAACCAATCAGATTAATAAAAGGAAACTATCTTGAAGCCTTAGATATGACCTTCAACAAAGGAGTACAGCATAAAGAATGCTACCATTTCGAAATTGATGCCATTCATCTTCATCATCAAGGTTGCACCCTTGGAATTTTGATTTAGCTTTGTTGGCTCCACGAATGGTCTCACCAACTGAACAAGAATTTGACTCGTAAGAAAATTTATTTATCTTTATCAACACTTCCAGAGGATGGACAAGATTTACAAAATGGTGTGTTAATATCATCACATGAGAGTTGAAGTATTTGCCTGGCAAGACGTAGCGCTTGTGGTATTTTGGAGTATCTATCACTGATGACTGTTGGGAAAGGCCCTCGTGATCTATATATTCTTGACACGTCCTTAGCCTCTAGGATACCAAATAGAAGAGAATAAAAGAGCAATGTCACACCTCCAAAATGTATTGGTGTCTAAAAAATGAAACAGATAGCAAGTAATCAATATGATTTGAGATGTTGCAATTTTGAAACACCAATCATGTCAAGAGAACCAGGTAGACAATCCCCACCAAATACTTAATCAATTGTGATCTGGGATTCTGATGATTTCAGATGCTTAGTATACAAATTCTAATGAAAAGAGCTTTGAACCCATAGTAGAAATCTTGTTCATGAGGTCAGAAAGTGAAGCAAGTACAATACGGAAGTCAACAGTCCAGAAAACCATTTTTCACTGATCTCTCACAGATCATACAAACTTGTTCTAGATATTTAATTGGATCAGCAATGTCTAATTCAATAAAATATGGTTAACAGTTCGATGTACCTGTTCAATGCAAGAAACACGGAATTCAGTGCCAGAAACTTCATCCACTTTTTCATCCAAGAGATCATTGACCTTATATGTAACAGAACCCAAATGGTCCACCGTATTAACAAGAGCTTTAATGGCATAATCTTTCAATGTCTCTACCACTCTGCACAACAAGATGATTTTTGTTCGTCTCTTTATACTAGACAAGGTTTGAAAGGAAATAATGCTGGAAACCTCAAGCAGACAGGAATCAGAGTAACTCACGTATGTTTCTGGTCATCGTTTGTATAAGATAGTTCAAAGTACTCCGCTGCTGAATATAATTGTGATCTCAAATTCTTCAAATCCTGAAAAAGTAATGTAGTGCACAAAGAAAATCACCGAACTTCACTTTCATAGGACTGACTAACAATTTAAAGTTGAAAGAGTTGCTATTTGCTAACACTGGTTACAAAACAAGCTATCCATCAGATTAAGAATGCACTTGAATATTTATACTAATGACTGAGATATTCAAAGAGCTGATTATTCAGGAAGATCATAAAACCTATATAACTTGAAAAACAAAGGACCAACAATGTAGGGCAAGACTCAACAAAACTGATTGAAAATGTAAAGAGCATTACCTTGAGACTATCAGAGAAGAGCAAGCTCTGATGCATAGAAACTTCATCAAAATTGGATGCCACTCGCGGGATGGGGGTAGCCATCGTTCCCATGAAGCCCAAAACTTTAAAAAGAAAACTCGGATTCCCTTATGCTGCAAACAATCCCAACAACAATGTCAAATCCCAATGACTGGGATATATAACACCAGGAAAACATCAGACACAGCACTCAATATGAATCTCCACCTCCCAAATTGCTTGTAACTTCCAAAATACTTAGCATCAAACTCAAATTCCTAAATCAAAACGTCGAATTCAGCATCTAAAACCCCCTAGAATGTCCCAAAAGGTTTAAGCTAAATGTGTATGCGACTGTGTGAGAGAAGAAGAGAGAGAGAAATGCACCCAAAGTCAATTCTAAAGACTTAAAATTGAAATTAGTTAAACAAAGCAGCAAGTGTGTTATGTGAGCAAGACAGAAGGCTCTTCAATAACAACTAATAAAATACCTGAATCTACTATTTTAATTAAACAACAGGCCACTGTCAGAGATAAACAAATACATAGGAATGAGAAAATGAACAACAACATAAAGTTGGTGCTTTGCCACATTTAAGCAACTATCTGAGACGGCAAAATCAACAATAGCAATATTCTAAAACACTAAGGAAATATCCAAAGCTCACTTTGTCTGAATTTCACTATCATTACAAAAGCTGTAAAATTTGAGTACCCTTTACTTTTATGGTTGAGATAATTATGAGTATTCCTTTTTCTTTTTTCAGTTCAAAGCAAGTAAATTTCTGAAAAGGAAAAGACAAAACACAACGAAATTAACAAATAGAGAATGCCCAATATATCATAAACAATCTTCTTAGTTCAAAGTTTCTATCTTTACAATGAGCATCGCATAAATGACAATTGGGTATCATCACTAACCTCAGTGAATGTTTCTTCTGCAGCTGAAAAGCACAACCCAGAAGCTCAAAACTCAAAAGGGCCAGAACCCAGTAAATCCAATTTCAAAGTTTCAAATTTAAAGTTGGAAACTTGGGATTTAACTGAGAGCTAAGTGATGATGAAGCAGAAGAAGAAGCATAAATAGGTTTAGAGTTGAGAGTGACCAATATTGGTTTGGTACGAGATTTTGACTAAAGCAAAGAAAACGACAACCCTGTGAGAAACAAAAGAGAGAGAAAGGGAAAGACATGGAGGGACATCCATGAAGGACCTCAAGGAATCTGATGAGGCATCCCTCTCTGATTTTCAAAGAACGAAAGAAAGTCTCGCCTTTTCTTTTATTTGGGTAGCAATAGTTTCAAAACACACACTTGTGTTCTCTACTTCCTCTATCATCATTACCCATTTTGTGGGGTCCACCTTTTCCTTTACTTTACCTAGGTTCCACCTAATTCGTAATAGTTAAAATTTTAATCTTGGAAAAGTTGTATGTGAGACGATCGTATATCGAGCGTGTGAGTTTGGCGAAATGGTCTCCTTGTATGATATCGTATTCCTATCAGTTTAGCTAAGCATATAAGTTGGGCGAAATGGTCTCCTACAGAGAATATCGATTTGGGAATTGTTTTCTTAACCACCGCATCGGCGAGTTCCAACTATTTGTGGTACATAGGTAAATGCAAGGTTTCCATATTCCTTAAAATAGTGTGAACGGTTTAAAACTTCTACGTCTATAGCTAGTTAGCTACCCTACAATCGTCACAAGCATTCCTTGAATTGCCAAGCTTGTATTTAAGTCTGCTATAAATGCCTCAGTTGGACTAGAAACTTAATCATCATCATTAGTTAGAGCACAATAGGAATCATAGGACAATAGAGATGGAAATAGTTTAGAATTTAGTTTCTGAGGCGTAGAGGTCGATTGGCTAGTGTAAAGCACATGGCTAATGAGAGTGTGAGACCACGCCTCAATCATGTAGGATTTTGGTAATGGCAGGTCGATGTGTTAGTGGAGTGGATGGTAGTGTGCACAAGTCATTAAAATTCCCCGGCACCGGCAAGCCGGGCAGGGACGTGACCTTGGAGGCACTCATTGCATTCTCAGCGTGCAATCCAAACATTAAACTAAACTAACTTGCCAAAGCATCCCTCATGTCATAACAACCTTCGATTGTGACATATAATTGAAGAAAACGAGCTATTAGATTATATTTGGAGTCTAATCTATTGGTCAATAAATAATGTAGTCAGTTGTGGTCAATTGTCGTTAAATTTATATTTAACTGTAGGTGATTAAAAAACAGTTAGAAGATAATTTATTATCAATCGTTAGATACACCGGCGAACCCATCTTCTGCCAAAAATGACTGGTGTCCCCACTAAAATTTTTAACGTCTGTAATTTTTTATACAAGTTTTTAATTAAGTATATATTTTTACTAATATACGCCTTACTAGCCACAAATTATTGTAATTCTTAAGTAAATTTTTAAGTTTGTCACTAGTTTGATGGAGATCTAACGTAATTTATTAACTACTAAATTAAAACTAATTAGATTTGAGGGTGTGACTGTGGATGCTACATTTTATGCTGCTAGTGTTCTCTTTTCTCTTTCAAAAAGTTGGCTTGGGGTGATTGACCGGATTGTAGACTTGCAATTTTAGCTTTTAGAAGCTCCGTGATTGTAGCTAGGTGCATTTCAAGTAGTTGGGATAAGCGGCATGATTGATGGCCAAAAAGTGTGCTATTAGAAAAGAAGAGTTCAGTAAATGTACCCATGTTATGCCTACCAAATTGCCAATGCTACTAGTTGTTAGTGTTCATAGATTGCCGAACACAACACTGTCGGTAATACATCGTACCACCAATCACCGATCGGACTTCTTTTGATAAGTGTAGAGCTACTTTTGAAGTAAATGATATTTTTTCGTACTTTAGAGATGTCGAAAATGTGAAAAGGATTTTTACATTGGCACATAAGTCTACAAAAAAAAACATTTATTCTAACGTGAGACTCTTCTCCCCTCACACCCTCAATTAATAGCCAGCTCTTTCAAATATTGATGTGAAAGTGTTATCAAACACGCTTTCATGATCACATTTAGGATTTCAAACTTGAGCTTCATGCACTGACACAGAGTTTACGAGTCCCCCGACCAAATTGATAAACCACTCTCTTCATTTGGGCCTAGCCTACTGATGAGTGCGGTTTTATCAACTTTGGGCTTTGTGCATTCTTACTACAGAAGTGTTATAGCTTATGACATTCAGTAGATGAAGAGCCCAAACCTATACCATTTCAGTCTCCCAGGATTCAAAGTGTTCACCGGGACTTTCCTAGTCCATATTATGTCTCTTTCCTAGGTGGTGTGGGTGTGATCAACATTTACCTATAGCGATTTGCATTTGGACATAATTTTTCGAGTAATTTTACAATATCCTGAACACAAATATATAAAGCAGTAATCTACGGTTTAATTTTTTTGGTGCACTGTTCATGTAAGCTCAACGCGGTTGAAATCTACGCTTAAAATTTTGATGCGATGATCAAATTAATAGTCAAATCATCTCTGATTAGGCTGATTTTTTGTAAGCATGATCGTCTAATAATAATCTAAAGAATTAGTAGTTTCAATTGTCAAACAATTTGTCAATCTTGTGAAAATCAAAACTTCGTTTCGATTTTTCAAAATGGTGCTAAGCTCTTGATAGAGAATAATATATATATATATCTAACCGGACGACATTGAATTTGTATATATAACAGTTCTCCATTGCAAGTCTCATACACTGATACACATTGACTCGTGTAACGTACTTGCGAGTTAATCTCATGCAATTACAGTTCTCCATAGCAATCAAATACACATTTACTCGTGTATCGTGAGATTTGTTACTGAGATCAGTTCACATGCATTTTCCTACTCATAGTTATTGGAAGCTGTTGTTGATAAGAATTTCTCATCTTCTCTCTGGCCAGTTGTGGAAGGAAATTAGAGTTGTTAGGGTTGAAAAATAATATTAAAGCAACGTACGTTCTTGGTCTTGTTGGCATTGGTCAGTGATAGCGATCTGCAACAGATAAAACTAAAATGGAAAAAAGAAAGACCAAGACTTCAATACGCATGCATGGTCCGACAAGTATAAGACAAATCACTTTTTTTATTGGCATATTAATATTGGCATGTCTTTAATTAATAAAAAATTATGAATCAATTAAGTTATGTCAAGGTTATCATCATCTAAATTAATAATCAAGCAATGGATTACCAAGCAAATTGATCAAGATCACAAAACTTTTGTCAAGATTATATTCAAGACAAGTTGGCGATAAAGGTAAATGACATGCACCTACATATCATGTAATTTCATCAACCAAGCTTTTCTTGTGCATATATCCAAAACTTTTCGGTAGGTTTATACAAATGGGAGAAGTAGGTTGTCTCCTCTTTGTTTCTTCCTCTTGTTATCCCGGTTGGACATAATCAAATAAAAGTCATACCTTCTCTTTTGGATAGGTATATAGACACAAGTGAAGTAGGTTTCTCTCTTCCTTGTGTCATGGAGTAAGGTGTTTCTCCAAAGCTTTCTCCCCTTGTTGTCCCGGTTGGACATAATAAAAAACTAAGTCTTACTTGTTCCTTCATCCAAAACCTTTTATAAAGTGAGTTGTTGAAATCTTAACTTACAAGTTTTGGTTCTTCAAAAACTTTTCACTATCTACTTTTAGGTACGTTTTCAAAAGGTGAAAGAAGTAGGTTGTTCCCCCTTGTTTTCATGGAGCAATATTGTCTCCAAAATCTCTCTACTCCCTTGCATGTCCCGGTTGGGCAAAACCAAAGAAAAGAGAAAAACTTTTCCTTATTTTATGGAGAACCATTTGATTCACCTTTTTTATGAATGAACAAGATTGAATTATGTTCTCCACTTGCAAACTTTTGGTGGCTATAAATATCACCTCAAAAAAACCATTTGGTACTTGAAAAAAAATATGAGAGATAAGGGTCTAGGTCTCCTCTTTTATTTTCTCTTCAAGTCACTCTAGCATTTGCTAGAGTTTATCTTGGTTTTCAAAGAGTTTTCCATTTCTTCATGCAAGCGTCAAAAAATCTCTATGCTTCTACATTGTATAGGAGACTTTTATCAAGGTTTTTCTTTTTAGAAATTTCATATCCATAGGAAGCTCATAAAAACCTTTTTCAAAAAGTTTTTTATTTGTTCATGCAAACACAAAAACTCTTTTATGCTCATACATTTGCTAGGAGGCTTTTATCAAGGTTTTTCTTTCTAGAGATTTTATATCCCTAGGCAAGCCCATAAAAAACCTTTTCAAAACTCTTACATTTGCTAATAGTTCATCTTGTTTTCCAAAGAGTGTTTCAGTTTTTCAAACAAGTATTAAAACTCTCTTTTGCTCCTACAATTTCTAGAAAGCTTATAAAACAAGATTTTCCTTCTTGAGATTTTATATCTCCATAGGAAAGCACATAAAACCACTTTCAAACTTGCATATTTTCATATTGTATATCATGGGTTGAAATGATGGTGCAATTTCGTCGGAATTATTCTTGAGAGAATTAGTCGTTCGTGTACTAAGTTATAGGAGAAACTTCATTGCCACTGATATAATAAACACTTGTTCTGGCGAAAAGAGAGTTAGATCTTAAACTAGTGGAGTGAATATTAGTAAGGATAGAAGAGTGTCTTTGTATCCTGAGAGCTATTGTCTTGTAAAGAAAAAGTGTTTTACATAGGGATTGTAAACACTTGTTCTGGTGAGAAGATAGATAGATCTTAGTCTAGTTGTGCGAATACTAGCAAGGATAGAAGAGCATCTTTGTATCCTGAGAGCTACTGTCTTGTAAAGAAATGTGGTTTACATAGTGGAAATGTGTGTCCCTCAAGAGTTAGGGGCACACAGTTTTCTTTCCTGGTACAGGGTTCCTGCGTTAAAGAAAAACATCCATGTGTTATTTATCACTTTCCTACTTATTGCATTTTGACCAACCTCGAATTAACACCTCAACGAATTTTATAAAAGAGCCTATTCACCCCCCCCAGGACCTTCACTTTTGTTTTATTCTTTAATTTCCTACCTGAAGATAATAATTGACAATACTTTACTCTATGAATTATGGATCAGTCACACAAAAAAACAAATGAAAATGACGAAATTAAAACTTTGCCACATGAATAATCTTATAAAATTTAGTCAAATCAAAAATTGTTTAACCCTTTAATTAAGTCTTTGAATGAATGAATGATAGAGATGAGTAAGGAGTAACGACTGCTAGGGTTTGGAACTGCTAGGGTTGCTCTCGGAACCACCACCAATTCTCCTTCTATCAATGGATGTATTAGCTTGGAATTGTAGTGGGATTGGTAACGATGCCGCGGTGGAAGCTCTGAAGGTATTGATCCATGAAAACAAACTTTCAATCATATTCTTGAGTGAAACAAAGATTTCAAATCCTGTCCAAATGGATAAACTGCGCAGGGAGATTGACTTCCTCAATTGTGAGGTTGTATTTAGAGTCAATCAAGAGGACAACGTGACCCCAGGCCAATCGGGGGGAATTGCCATGTTTTGGAAGAACAATGTCCGGCTCGAGTTCAAAACAAAATCGGCTCACCATAGTGATATCGTGGTGGAGGTCGAGGGGGCAGGGATAAATGGCATCTCACCAATTTCTACGGTCACCCTACCACGTTGGAAAGACACAAGACCTGGGATCTATTGAAGAGTTTGGAAAATGTAGCCTCGTTGCCCTTGTTAGTAATCAAAGACTTCAATGAACTTCTGCACAATGATGAGAAGGACAGTGGTCCTTTGAGTCGAGAGGGTCAAATGCAACTCTTTCGAAATTGCTTGAGTTACTACGAACTATATGACCTAGGGTTTATTGGGGATCAGTTTACGTGGAGGAGAGGGGATACTTGTTCGAGGTTGGACAAAGTAGCTGCCTCAAGATCATGGTTTGACCTATTTCCTAGATCTACGATGTGCAAACTCAATCACGTACATGGGGATCATGTTCCAATTCTCATGGAGTCACATGCGTCAAGGTTAAAGGCTAATCAACGTCATAAGACACTCTTTTGGCTCGAAGCGTACTGAACGAATCATGCAGAGTGCGAGGAGATGGTTCGTAAAGAGTGGCAGCACTCTAGGGTTGCTACACCTATACATGAGGTGTCTCAATGCATCCTTAACACATGCTTTGTGTTGAATGATTGGCAACGAGCAAAATTTGGCAACCAGGGTAAAGAGATCGCGGCAATCCGAGACGCATTGCAGTTCTTAATACACTGCCATTGTCTACTGATAATGTGGCGGAGTATTCTACTATTACTGCTCGTCTTGATTGCTTATTGGCAGATGAGTACCGGTTTTGGGGTCACGAGATCTAAGGTACTTTGGATGACAGAGGGAGAGGGCAACACTAAGTTCTTTCACAGGAAGTGCTCCAATCGGAAGGTGAAGAACCACATGTCGGGCATGCACATTGAGGATGGAGTACTACAAACCTCCGATGAAGGAATTGAGAATGTCATGGTGGACTACTTTGGCCTCCTTCAGTTGAAGAATTGCCTTCCAACTCAGCGGGGGGAGTGGCTGGGAAACGTCGTCGCCCAGAGGACAAGAAGAAGGGTAAAGCTAAGTCTAAGTTGGGCCTCACTTTGGCCTCTCATGAGAAGATTTCACCTCATAAGAAGACGGTGTGCCTTTCGATGGGGATGACTGCTGAAGATCTTCGGCAGTCTGTCTCTCAATAGACATGGTGTCTGGATAACTAAGGAGTGATATCTCTTTTTTTAGTCTCTTACTACTCTGATTTGTTATTTCGGGTTATTATGGGCTCCAACGAGTAGTATTGTAGTGCTTAAGGGGTTTCTCTTTTTCGGGTCGGGAATTTGGTGAAACACTGTACTATAGTCATCGATTATCTTTTCGCCATGTCAAAAAAAAAGTGTATCTAATATATAAGTAATCCCCTGTCGCAATATTCCTGCCCCATCGACCCAAAACGTGGTTCTTTAACCCTAGCTCTTAGTGCAGCCGTCGTTGCCGCTAGCAAGACGACTTACATATTTTCCTCTCCCTCATTTTCTTCTTCTGGTTTACCTTGTTTCCTCTCCATGTTCTTCTAGTTTACCTCCATCTGAGTTTCCAAATGATGGTGGGCCTCTTGGCTTTGCTTTCTTAACTAATTATGGGGGTGATCTATGCTCCTCCTCTTAGGATTTGACAAGGTTGGGATTTTGTTAGTCCTTCTTGATTTTTGAGTGCCATGGGTTTCTTTGCTCACACCTTCGCTCCTGTGCGAGGAGAAGGTGAACTACGCTGAGTAAGTGCTGATGAAGAACAGCGCTGGAAGGAGGCAGGGAGTGTCTTGCGAGGACGAGTTCGACCCAGTCCTGGGTGTTCCAAAATTTTGGATCCAAACGGATTAAGGATTGAGAAAGGTATAAGGGCGGCGCCAACATTGATCAAGAGCGGAAGTACTGGCCGACATGGCAGACCCGCCGATAAACCTATCCACACAAGATTTGCCGGCGGCTGGTCGCTTTACCTAGTTAGGCTACCTTGGTCCTCGTGGGCCTCACAATCTGTGTGGGCTTGTGATGGGCTTAGGGTTTGGCACAATTGGGTTGTCTCTCTTGCAATTTGGACCCTTATGTACCAACCATTTGTTTGGTTCCATAGGATTTCACTTCCGGGTATTTATTTTCTGCATCAACGTTGGACGAGACATTTTGTCTTGAGAGGCTACCCTCATTGTGGGGGACTTTTAGCGTCTCGCATTGAGAACTTTGTGGCTTTGGATGCATGTATATGTAGTTGAACGAATACTAGACTCACATGCTCTATAGACATTAAGAGCAGCCCTGATCTAGTAACTGATCGCATCTCCGTCTCTAGTGATTGTCGACATTCAACATTAGTTTGATGTCGTTTGTTTAGTCTTTATGTACTATCTTTATTTTTTACTTGTTTTAATCTCAAATCTCAGTTGTACTTGATTTCCTGTTAATGAAATTTTCGACTTATCAAAAAAAAGGAGTGTACCTATACTACTAACAAGTACAAAAAACAAGTGATTTTCGATAGCCTCCGCTTTTCTCTATCTGTATCTCTCCCAATTATCCCTAATTTTCTAAAATTATAGCCTCCGGATTTCTATTCTGATTATAGATTTGGAATTCACTCTGTTAGCTTTCAATTGGTATTCTAGTATTCTAGCTTTCAATTGGTATTCTAGTATGTGGTAGCGTTCAATTCCGGGACGAGGTAGTGTTGATCTGAATTCTCAACTGTTCATTGAAATACACCAGTACTTTGAGATCATTTCATATATATTTCCGTAGCTACTCGATCGTAATTATTGGAAGCTATTATTGATGAGGATTTCTCATCCTCTAGCTCGCTCGCTCGCTCTAAATTGCATTGGTGTAGGGTTGAGAACAAATATTAAACTAAGCAAGTACTTGGTCGATCTTGTAGGCATTGGTCAGTGACCCAGCTAGTGGTACGTTGCAAGTTTGCAACAGATAAAAAAGGAAGACCAAAACCCTGATCGGATGATAAGACGAAGCACTGGCTGCAGCCTGCATATCCTTATTTTCCTAGCTACCATGCACTCTGGCCAGGCCGACTCTGAAGTAGCTCTAGATCAGTATTAAATACATGCATGCATACATTTTTTCAGGACGCATGCATGGTCCGACGACTATAAGACGAAGCACTCTCTTTTGCTTTATTCTTTAATTTCCTAGCCACCACGCAGGTGAAGATAATAATTGATGATACCTTACTCTATGAATTATGAATCAGTCACGAAAAAAAAAAACAAACGAAAACGCATATATTGGTCCTTATGCCCGTGGCCTGTTGACTGTTGCTGGTAGCGGTGCATATGCTCTAATATCAACGCAACGTACGTACTGGTCAGTGCCTGTGTGGTAAAAAAGTAGCAATAGATAAATAAATAGAAAGACCCATGGTCCGACAATAAGTCGAAGAACTCTACCAAATAACGAAGAAACCTGAAGTTCACAATCAAACTATTGCATGTCAAATCGTCGATACACTTATATATGGATTTAAGTTTTGTATCTGAATCATGGTTTCAAAGGGAAATTCATGTGTGTTTCCCGTCTCTTTTGATCCTCTCTTCTTCTACATCCCCGTCGTTGACGAGCTAATTAAACAAAGTGTGGTCGGATGGAACACAGCTGATCGACAAATTTCGATACCAATTTGCATCTACACCTCCAATTAATTAAGAACCTATACAAACTTCATAATATGGCTACTATAATATCGGTATATCCCAACGACGACATCGATCGATCGATCGGTAGGGAGGGGTTGAATATAAGATGAAAGCAACGTACGTACTTTTTACTTGGCTTTGGATTTGTGGTAGGCAGCTGGTAGCAATAGATAAACGATCTGTATAATGTAAAAAAGAAAGAAGACCAAGACTTCCAAGATGGTGAATATACATTAATTGTCGATGTTTTATGTCTTCGATGCATTAATAGCAGTCATGAATCGACACGCAAGAATAGAGTTTTCTCGAATTCATGAGTGGTTAGGAGAACACAAAGAACAGAGAAACTAAACCTTAAGGGGTAGGACTGTAGGAGGGTAATAAACAAAAGATCTGATCAAAATAAAAATAAAGTCCAGATCGAAAAATAGGTTAATCAATTTTGCCAAGGAGCTAAACGACACGGTTCATCCAGCAAACTTAGCTAGCTTTGTTCAGAAAATAATTGCAACTCTCTTTTGCGTAGGAGACCCACCCTATTACCCCACGACACTGGTCTGCTTGTCTACTTAAGCTAACACTTCGTATGTTCTTTCTTAATTAGATCGATCATGATCAATGCAAGCTAGCTAGCTAGCTGAGTTTTGTTTCCGAGAATTTGCGTCGATCCACTGCTGGATTTGAGCACCATTTTGAGCGTCCACCGCACCATCACTTAAAGATAAATGAGCATATCAACATAATTAGGGTATTATTTATGAGATTTATTTTAAGATTTGGTTTTCTAGTACTTAGCATAGATATATTAGAGCCTCTTGAGTCTCTTTAGACTTGAGGGACTCTAGTCAAGTATACATTGATTAAAAATGTTATTGTGGCACCTCGTAGAATCTCTTGGCTCGTAACTTATTAGGTACGAGTTGAAGGATTCAACCGGATGTCCTCTCGGATTCTCCAATCGATATTCGAGAAGGGAACATTTTCACATTTATCACACGATTTACTTGTTAGCTTCACAACATGAAATACGGTTGAGGTATAAGTCCGTAATGACTTATGTTTTGATCTCGACTCACCAAACACTTCAATGTAAGGCTTAAGTCTTCTAGTGTCCGAGGTGACCTAGGAATTTGAGTTCAAAACCAATCGTGACTCTCAAGGTCACGATTTAGACAACACTTTGTGTGAACAGACTTAATCTATACATAAACCGGGATATTGTTTGATGCATCATGTGGTTAGCGGAACTCCTCTAGCCGACCTACTTGCTTTATCTTGAATTTGTGTTATTTAGCTCCATACTTAGTATAAACAATCAATCAATCAATCAACCTTCGTTTAATCACTCATCGTAACTTAACCACTCCTTACAATTCTAAGTATCCAAAGGATTTAGTAATGTAATATCACTTCCATCTTTCCTTTACTTTCTTTAGTGCCAAGTAGTGTAGTGTCTAGTGAGTTGTAATCTTTGTGTTTTCATTTCCGAGCTAAGGAATCTAAGTGCTTAATCCTCGTGGGTTCGACACTTGATTTTCTTTCTATACTATTACCTGTCCCTGTACACTTGTAGGCGGAGACAATTCTTATACTTATGAGTTAGCTAATAATTCATTAATTTTTAGAAGGTATTAATTCTTCCAACAAGTTTTTGGCGCCGTTGCCGGGGATTAAGTTTATCTTAATTCCTTCGCCGGTTAGCCTTTGATTGCGGATCATTCGGACACTATTGCTTGTTGCTTGTTTGTTTTGCTTTTGATTTCTTTCAATTTATCACTTAGGATCTTATTTCGCTTATCTTTGCTTCATAAGGATACTTTGGTAGGTTTGTTGGGGTAAAAGGGTCTTAGAAATTGTGCTCTAACCTTGGTTGCTGGACACATTTTGATCCATCAATATTATCTTTCGATCCATCGAATTAAGGCTGCATCGAAAGTCTGAGGAGCTGCTTCGATCCATCGAAGAGTATTTTCGATCCATCGAAAGTTCTTCAGTCAATGAAACCCGGGAGATTGCTTCGATCCATCGAAGGTATATCCTTCAATCCATCAAATCTGGGTAGATTCTTGAGGTTGTTTTGTTCGATCTTTCATCCATTTCCTTACTTATCTATATCTCTTTGAAGAACACTTCAATTGAGTCTTATTTTTACGTATTATAACTAATGTGTGTCTAGATTTAGCAAACTTAATTTTCGCTACACCCTAGATTCTTAGGACTTTATTCGGCAATTCCGGTATATTGGGTCACGCAAACCTTTACCTCGGTTCATCTTGGTGTCCATAGCACAGTGAATGCCACTGCGCCACGTACCGGATCTCATTTAAACTCTTAGAGTGCTCATTGATATTTTTTTAAGGGGGGGTGTCAAAGAAGCACCGTGGAAGGCCCTCAAGGCTTTGAGTACTTTGAGAGTTTAGACCTGATATCTATTGGTTGCCTAGTGTATTTTCAGGTTTATGCCCTTTTGTCACATACATCTACACACTCCATCTTCGAGTTCGTCACCCAATTTGTGGAAGACTAATTTGGGTTTCGACAACGTGGCTCTTACAAGAGATGGAGCTAGTACAAGTAGTGAAGAATGGTTGGTGTACCGCTGTTGAGGGTTAGTGACTGGGAAGCACTTGGAAATTTGTTTGATCTTGCTCTAGAAGCTCAACGATAAAATCCATCTTATGGAGGCCGAGTGTTCACAATCGAAGTTGATCTGAAATCTTCCGAAGAAGCTAGTGAACACGAAGAAGACTCTTCATCCGAAGGAGAAAATGTACTTTCCATAGAACAAATAGTTATGGGAGACGGTGGAATCTATGAAGGAAGACCATTGAGGGAGTGTGTTCTTCGCTCTTTGGCGGCACATACCGGATGCATTGTCCTCTAACCGTTGGTGGGCGAATCGTTCGAAATTAAGCCAAGTTTCTTACATACTCTACCATTTTTCCTTGGACACGCAAATTAGGATCCTTACTCGCACTTATTAGAGTTCGAGAAAGCGTGTGCCTGGCTAAATATCTGCAACATGGACTCGAGTCAATTGGGGTTAAAGGTTTTTCCATCAAATTTGCATGATAAGGAAAAAGAATGGATTAATAAGCTTCCTCCCAACTACATCAATTCATGAGAGGCACTCCAAAGAAAGTTCATTACCAAATACTTCCCACCGGAGAAGATCAATGAGAGGAGGACAAACTTGATGACCTTCAGAGAAGAGGATGGAGAATTATTTTGCGAAGCTTGGTTGTCCCAACCATGGGCAATCTCAAGATATGTTAATGTCTTTATTCTATCAAGGGCTTAGCACAAAGACTAGAAGGAATGTGGACAACGCATGTGGTGGTAACTTCATGGACAAGATCGCGGAGGAAGCTCATATCTTATTGGAGAAATTGGCGGAGCGCTCGGCATTGTGGGATATTAAGCCTCATGTGAAGAAGCTGGCGGTCTCCATGAGAGAAGCTACACAAGCTAGCCGGGATGGTATCTACGAAGTGAAGGGAAATCATATTCAAGAAGACACCATTAAGAAGCTCGAGGAATCCATGACCAAGAAATTCGACTTATTGATAAGACAAAACCGAAGTGGTAGGAAAGTTAATCAAGTATTGGAAATAAGTGTGGAGCCGGTTACTTGTATGATTTGCGAGAGTAGGGTGCATGAAACCTTGCAATGTCCTCACCAAGAGGATTATCTGGTGATTATTGAAGAGTGCAAGAGGATCTTCTATGACCAACCTCAAAAGAATGATCCTTATGCCAACTCCTACAACTCTAGGTGGAGGAACCACCCTAATTTCTCTTGGGGTGGTCAAGGGCAAGGCAATCAAGGAGGATCCTCAAGGCAAATGGGAGGATATCAAATTGGTTTTCAAATACCAAATGGAGGATTTAACAATCAAGGTGGAAGTCAAGGTAGTTATGGTACATCGGGAAGTGGAAACAAGGGAGTATCTACCTATCAAGGAGCCCCCGAATTTGCACCAAGGCTTAGTGGAGGATTTACAAATGTCTCGAATGGTAATACTTACCAAGCGAGAGCACATTTCGTGCCTAGAGCTCAACAACAACAACTACCAATGATTCAAGTACCTACTCATCCACCTCATTGGAGGCACCTAAGGCTAATACGGATGAGCTTTTGGCGAAACTATTGAAGCACCAAGAAGAGTTGACGAAGACAAGAAAACTTTTCTTGACATTTTCATGAGTATGAAGAGAGACAACCAAGCCCTCTGAAATGAGAACCAAAGTGTTATCCACAAGCTTGAGATGCAAGTGAGCCAATTAGCAAATGCACACCAAAACCAACGAGAATGTAAAGCTCACGAATTTCCCTTTACTAAGGAGAGGAATCCTAAGCATCAAGTCAACGTTGTGAAAGCGATATTGAGATCCGGAAAAGGGGTTTGACAACTATGGTGATGCTTCGGTAGTAGAAAGCGATGATAAAGAAGAGGATGACACACCTTTGGTGTCATGATCAACCTCCCGGAGTGGATTTGGTACTTCAAGCAAAGAGAGAGTGGTAAACTTCCAAAAGAGAACCAAGGTAATCCCATTTGAAGATGTAGAAGCATTGGATGACGAAGATGATGAGTTAGAGATTGATCAAGTGGGGTCCAAAACCAGTTTGAGTCACTTTGGAAATGCCGGAAAGGGTCAAGAAGGTAGAGAGATCAACGGAGAGCAGTCCGGGTCAAATTTGAAGGAGAATGGAAGAATCAAGATCCTTCCTTTGATGAGTCAAGATAAAGCTTAGGACCATCGAAGCAAGCCCACATATTTAGATGCAGAAAATTTTCTATAGGTCGAGAAGAATCTTCGACCCATTGAAAGCAAGAGTCAGGGCAAGTCCAAGAAAGGTCCCGAAGAGACTCGAAGTGATGTAGAAGTGTGCCTACCTTTTCCCAAAGTAAGAAACAAGGAGAGGGCACAAGTGAGCTTGGATCGAAAGACCAAGGAGTTCTTAGATGTCTTCAAGAAGGTCTAGATTAATATCCTCTTTCTTGACGCCATCCAAACCATCCCAATGTACTCCAAGTTCTTGAAAGATTTGTGCACTAACCGCCGGTTGAAGAACAAGTTTCAAGGGGAGAAAAAGAGCGAGAAGGTCAAGCTAAACGCCACGGTCTCGGTCATCATACAAAGGAAGGTGCCTAAGAAGTTGAAGGATCCGGGAAGCTTCACTGTACCGTGCACCATAAGAACAAAGTACTTACCGAAAGCTTTGATGGACCTTGGAGCTTTCATTAACTTGAAGCCATATTAGTTATATAAGTCCATTGGCTTGGGAAAGTTGAAGTCGGTAGATATGTCGCTACAACTTGCGGATATGAGCATTGTCCATCCAAGGGGAATAGTTGAAGATGTGTTTGTTATGATTAAAGATCTTATAATACCGACCGACTTTGTTATTCTTGACATGGAAGAACCAAGAGGGTATGATGATCTCCCCTTGATCTTCGAAAGAGCTTTTATGGCCACGACGGGTACCAAGATTGATGTTAAAGCTGAAGAGCTCACCATGACTGTGTTTGAGGAGACAAGAGCGTTCAAGATATTTAACAAGTCGACAAAGATCCCTTCTCTACAAGCCATGAGCATCAAAGTTGTGCATTCAAGACCTGTAAATGATGAAGACACAAGGTACATAGAGCCGGAAGCTGATGCAATGAGTGTTGACGAGGTGATGGCACCGTATAAGGTCAAGGATCGTGCAAAGGAGAGGTTGAAGCCGGAAAGGCTCGTCATTGGAAGCAAAGTAACTTTGAAGAACTCGAACTCCTCACTGGATGCATGCTACAAATTGCTAGAGATATGTCCAAATGGAGTGGTGCTCTTGAGAAACTTAATGAATGGAAAGACTTTGGAGCTTCATAGAGAGAAAGTTGAGGCATTTAGGGAGGCGACAACGAAGTGTAATAGGAGGGTATTTCATTCTAAGGACCCGACCATGATAGCATGACCTCCTTCCTCCATCGGACCATGTTTATGTCCGAAAACTACAACCCATAATGGCCGGAGTCCATAAATGTTCCTTGAAATAAAGTGTGAGGTAGCAGATTTGGTGTGTGACCTGGAGAAGCGTAGAACCTAGCATGGAAGGCAAGACCAATCTTGGTCTTGCATGTTAGTGATTCTTGGTGACTTTGAATGCTATATTTTTGGTCTTCAAATGAGAGCACTTCTCACCTCTTACCTCACTCTCACTTTTATGCATGTCACTTCTCCAATTGACTTTGATGTGCAATTGGATGTGTTGACCAACCACGTTCATGTGTGTTAGTTTAGTTTTGTTGTATTTGGTGTGTGTTTTGGTTGTAGGGAATGGAATGGGACTTGAGACAACAATCTGCAAAATTCAGGCTCTTCTTCAGCAAAAATCTGTGAGCTAGCTTCGATGGATTGAAGGTTTGCCTTGATCCATCGACATTGGCCTGCATACAAAAATCTAAGGGTTTGCCTCGATGGATCAAAGATTTTCTTCGACCCATCAAAGACCACTGCCACACAAGGACCCGGGGACACGCTTCAATGGATCGAGGGGTTCCCTTCGACCCATCGAAGACCATTTCTAAAAAAATCAATTTTTTTGCCCATTGTGGAGTCCTCATTCCATGGCCTTGCTCATATGCACCCTCGGACTTCCCAAATGCTATAAATTTCAATACGAGGGCGCCAATTGTCGGTCGTCCCTTCACTCATATCACCTTTGGATGGCGAGACCTAACTTGGTCTTCGTGGGTTAACATAGACGTACATATAGAGCTAAGATTCGGTCTCCAAAGAATTTGCACTTTCTTTCTCTCTTACTCTTTCTCTACTTTCTAGCACTTATGAGAATATGTTTGAGAATGATGCTATGTTAGGATGCTTAGGTTTAACTTTCATCCCCAAGAGTAGACATCTTCCAAGGGTTGTTAGCCTTGCAATGTCTTGATGACTTACTCTTGTTCGATGAGGGAGCGAGATATTCATCATTAGTGTATTGTTTGGAGTCACATAGAAAGTAGTAGTCTTGTATAAGTGTGAGGTCTCCTCATATTTTATGCTAGATTACAGTGTCGTTTTCCTTTGAAATGTGATTAGTATGCATGTCCTCATCGTGGTTGATGGGACTCTAATAGCTTCATTACTTCTTAGAGACTATATGACCCTTTAAAGTGTGAATGCATGCTAATTACTATGCCTAGGATGCCTTGCTATCTTGTTTACACTTTTGGTTATTATGTGGTTTTATGCAAATTGCGGAAAATTTGGTTCTAAAGTGTGAGGTATGCGGCTAAGCCATTATCACTCCATATCCGGAAATTCCATAAAAAAAATTGAAAAATATGAGAAAAAAATGAGGAGAAAATTAGAAAATGGAAAAGGGATCCACAAAAAGATGGTAGTGTATATAAATAATAAGTGTTTTGGGAAATGGTTTGTGTAAAAAATGGGAAGTCAGTAGCACCTAGAATATGTTTAGAACTTCAACATGTGAGTTGCTTGCTAGGTTGCTTGGTTATTGGACTTCTATACTATTCTTTCATTTAAACCCCTTCCTTAAGCCTCGTTACAATCTGAATAAAAATCCTCTTGATTTGAAATACTTATGTTTTTGGATTTTTAGAGCATTGGTTGAAAATCGAGTCTATGGAGGACATGTGATTGATGCGTTTTATGAGTGCAAACGCTAACCCTCAAACGTTTGTTTGCATTGAGTGATATCTAGTGAGTTTGATGGTTAGGAAACATATCAATTGGAATACATCTCATTGTGATGCATTTGGTTTAGCATAACTCATTTCAGCTTATTACATATACATTGATTTCATGTTTTAAAAGTGTTGCTCAAAAGTGTTTGATTGCCTATTTGTGGTTTCAATTGATGTTTATTAACTTGTATTTACGACGAGCAAAATGTTTTTTGTGACGTGCTAATTAATTTTTTGCGATACACTAAATAGATTTTTTACAGTGCGCATGGACGTCTTTTGAGACACACTTAATGTATTTTGCGACTTTTACGACATGTATGCCTGTATCGTAAGTAAATTTTATCTTTCATGACGTGATCTTTTACGACACACGCATGTGTGTCGCCAATCTATTTTTTACGACACACATTGTGCTATCGCTAAAGACACTTTCTCCCATACTAGTAATAAAGTAGCAACAGATAAATAAATAGAAAGACCAAGACCCATGGTCGGATGGTTCGACAATAAGACGAAGCACTCTATCTAATTATGGATCCGTCACCAAAAACAAAATAAATGGAGTCATTGTAGCAATGAAACATATATAACTAAGACAACTTTACCAAATAACGAAGAAACATGACGTTCACAATCAAACTATTGCATGTCAAATCGTCGATACACTTAAATATGGATTAAGTTTTGTATCTCTGAATCATGGTTTCAAAGGGAAATTCCTGTGTGTTTGCCGTCTGTTTTGATCCTCTCTTCGTCTGGTACATCCCCGTCGTCTAAATTTCTAGTTTAGATAAAACTCCCCCTAAACTTATTTCTCTAAGACAAAATTCATTGTATTTTTCATTATTAAATTTAAGACACTATTAAATACTAAAAATATGATATTAGAATATCATAATTTATCTATATATTTATATAATTTACCATTGTCTTAGAGCATCTCCAATGATGCTCTCTATTTTTTCAACTGAAAAAATAACTAAAAGTCAAATTTTTAGGGAGCTAAAAAAATTGTGCTTCAACCATACAAGAAAAATAGGGAGCCACACTAAATGCATCTATTTTTAAATGTATTTTTTCTAGTAATTTCACTAAACCTTTTAATTTGTTTATGTTTAATAAAATTTACAAAGAAATAGCATAAATAATTTCATAATCTTTATTATTTAAGGTTACCACTTAGTCATGCTAAGCGCTATGACCTTTATTTTAAGGGAAACAAAATATCGGGGGACATATAACTAAAACCCGATAAATTTAGAAAAATCATATTTAAGGGTTCATTTTTACGTGCGTTTTGCTTTGTAATGATTTTCATTTGACGTGTCTCATAATAAATTGCTAGAATTGGAGACATCACACTAATGTTGAGTAACATAATTCTTTCTTCCTCTTGTTCTTCCCTCTGTTGCAATTTAGCGTGTTTAACATTGATCTTATCTTGTTCTTGAGCAAAAACATAATTTTATATTAAATATTTTTGTTTTAAAAATTATTTGATTTAAAACTAATGTATTTTTGACCAAAATATAAATAATAAAAAATATAATAAATTATATTTTTATAAATTATATAATCATCATTTTAATCATTGATATGATAAACTACTTCCATTAATGCTTCAAAAATCTTATGAGCTCATTTCTCTCTTTTCAAATTTAGGAGCTCCGAAGGAGTGTGAATGAAGTGCCAAAATTTAACTTTTCTCTATTTTTTTGTCTAAGGAGCTTCAATAGAGAATCCTATTGGAGATGTTCTTATATTCGTTGTCTTTATTCCTAAAATTCAGTCTCATTAATAAGTGAAACGCAGCTGATCGACAATGTTCTATATATATATACCAATTTGCATCTGCACCTCTAATTAATTAAGTTCCTATACAAACTTCATAATATTACTACTATAATTTCGGTATATCCCAACGACGACATTGACAGATCGAGTAGAGGTCGATCGGTTGGGACGGGTTGAACCGTTGACGATAAGATGGAAGCAACGTACGTACTTTTTACTTGGCTTTGGATTAGTGGTAGGCAGCTGGAAGTAATAGATAAACCATCTGTATAAAGTTAAAAGAAAGAAGACCAAGACATCCAAGATGGCGATCGAGACCCTTGCTATCATGCATGGTTAATTCGACAGTATCTAAGACGACGAAGCACTACTCGATCGATCGAGCTCTTTAATTTCTGGCCAACCACTCGATCAGGTGGGGGTAATAATTGACCGGTAATTCGATCTCTACCCTATACAGAAAAACAAAATGAAAGGAATAAGGAACGAGAAAATTAACTTTGCCAAACGAATAATTATCAAACTAGCTAGCTATTACTCGTTGCCTCGTTAATTGGTAGTGAATATACATTAATTGTCGATGTTTTATGTCTTATTGATGCATTAACAGCAGTCATGAATCCACATGCAAGAATAGAGTTTTCTCGAATTCATGAGAAATGGAAACAAACTAGATCGAAAATCGAAGAACACAAACTAACTAAACCTTAGGGTTTGGGAGGGAAATTAACAAAAGATCTGATCAAAATAAAAATAAAGTCCAGATCGAAAAATAGGTTAATCAATTTTGCCAAGGAGCTAAACGACACGGTTCATCCAGCAAACTTAGCTAGCTTTGTTCAGAAAATAATTGCAACTCTCTTTTACGTAGGAGACCCACCCTATTACCCCACGACACTGGTCTGCTTGTCTACTTAAGCTAACACTTCGTATGTTCTTTCTTAATTAGATCGATCATGATCAATGCAAGCTAGCTAGCTAGCTGAGTTTTGTTTCTAAGAATTTGCGTCGATCCACTGCTGGCTTTGAGCACCATTTTTCGCGTGCACCGCTAGAAATTCGAGCAGTAGAGACTGTTCAGTGATGGCAACCTTTCATGATATAACTGTAGAAGTGGTGGAGAAGTCAGAAGAGAAAATTAAGAGGTCAGTTTGATCCTTAATATACGCGTACAAATAATGTTTTGGTGATTAATTAATTGAAACATATGTTCTGATAATGGGCGGGTGCAATTCTCTGTTTGTTGTCCTCTCTAATTGATATCAGAGTGAACTCATGGTCAACTATAGAACTGTGTCTAAGAAAGATTCGCACATGGTCACCGACATTGGAGTTCTTTCAGGTATGGGATAGGATATTTACAATCTCATGCGTGATTGCCGTTTCACTGGATCCCCTGTTCTTGTACATTCCTATTGTACATGAAGACATGAAGTGCCTCGTTCTGAACAAAGAGTTGAAGGCAATAGCTTTTGTATCAAGATCGTTGACAGATTGCTTCTACATTGTGGACATTCTATTACAAATTCTAGCTAAACAATCATCAGCTGGAAACTCTGGAGGAGATATCGGGTCGAAAAAGAAGAAATCAGCACTCAAGCATGTTTTGGCAATAGCACACCGGTTCTTACCTTGGTACGTTCTAGTGGACATTTTAGCTGTTCTTCCCATTCCACAGGTATTTTCAACTAGTTATATGTAATACGTTACGTTATTTGTATATATTCATTATATCTTGGTTAGAAAATACTTAGAACGCTCGGCTATTTAATTTTTTCAATAATTGGCTTTTGTTACTTCTCTAGGTTGTAATCAGCTTCTTTTCCAAAATGAGGAGATCAAGATCTTCAAACACAAGGAAGTTCCTAAATTCTCTTGTTCTGCTACAGTATGTTCCGCGAGTTCTACGCATTTTTTTGCTGCGTAAATCCCACCATTTGATCAAGCCTATAAAGGCAGGCATATGGATCAAATGTGTGTTCAATTTCTGTTTATACGTCCTAGCTAGTCACGTAAGTTCAATCTCAAACTGACAAATTTTTTTTTGTTTTTTTAAATGCTTATATATTAATCGCTGATGAAGTTAAATTGTTTGTCTTTTAGGTACTCGGAGCACTTTGGTACTATTTTTCTATTCTAAGAGAGACCAGATGCTGGCGAAGTGCTTACCAAACTGATATTGCTTATGAAAATACTAGTTTTGATTGCAATGATCCCCAGATATTGAGAAATATAACATTACTAGATGGTTTATGTCCTACAAATCCACCCAATCCGAAACTCTTCGATTTTGGTTTATTTACTAATGCATTTCAGTCCGGCATGCTAGGCTCTACGGATTTTCCTCAGAAATTTTTGATTTGCCTCTGGTGGGGATTGCGGAATCTAAGGTTTACACATAATCCACTTGAGAACTAATCGGCTTGTGTAGAGAACTGATATAGTATGAAAGTTTGAATTGCAGTTATTTTGTTAGTAGATTCACATCTCTTGTTAATCTCAACAACGGATCTCGATCGTTTAAAGGCGTCCACTTCTGTTCATTGAATGCTCTTTCCTTGCTTTCAGTTCTCTTGGTCAAAATCTGGAGCCAAGTCCAAATGCATGGGAAAATCTCTTTGCGATTTCCATCTCTATAAATGGTTTGCTACTATTCTTATATCTCATTGGGAATTTACAGGTTTGTGTATATTAATTATGCATCACCTTAATTTATAAATATCTTTTTTATTTAAGGTCATATATATATATATTTCAATTATTTGTACAGAAAAAAAAACTGCTCCACTTTATATTTTCACACCCGTAGGGTGTGTGTTGCTTGTAGTATGTTCAAATCCTGAATAAGGGATACTCAAGATATGAGCAAACGTTGATGTTTAGTATCCGCGGTACGGATATCGGGTATTGGGCGGGATTAGGAAGGGATGGGATTCGGGATGGTTAAGGTTGGGCGGTAGCGATACATGATTGATGTCGGGCGATGTCGATGTAGGACTGATGTCGGGCGATGTCGATATATAAGTGATATCGGGCGATGTCGATGTATAATTGATGTCGGGCGATGTCGATGTATAATTGATGTCGGGCGATGTCGATCTCGGACCCTGATACTGCTAAGACCCACAGCGGTTAAGGAGAGACGGTGTAACCCGCCTTCAACCCTCCGATGCCTAAGTCAGAAACGATATAAAGATTGGACAGGATAACGGTGTAGTAAGTTGGGAGCGCTTACCATTTAATGTTCAGTTGACCGGCATATATTGGTGGTTGGAGGTTGGCGTGTCCTCTTGTTTTCGATGTGGGACTTGGTGTGTGTGTTCTTCTGCTGGGTGTTGTCTAACCGGTATCGGTAGCGGCGCGTGAGCGTTATCCTGATCGGATATCGGGCGGGTTTGGTCATCGAAGTTGGAGCCTTCCTGGCGGTGGGTCCTGTCATGGTGGCGGTGAGACATATTATAACATATAATTTGAAGTCGCCTAAGCACGTGTGTAGGTGATTAAGCCGGGTATATGTACAAGTCCCCCAACTTGCTCAGCCAAGGGGATCAACCTTGGTTGGCGAGTTGAAAAAGAAGTGATACCGGCGAGATCACCATAACGTGCTTCGGCGGCGATGTGTACCTTTGTTTAGGAGCCGGGTATCATGCCATACAGTCCCCCAACTTGGCGACCTAGGTTGTGCGCCTTGGCTGTGGGTGCCCCTGTACCTGCACATATCATTTAGATCGGTTTGGGGCGAGATCGGTGAGTAGCTAGTTCACCGTTCTGCCGTGGTACTTCGTAAAAAATGGTGTTTATGTATCTTTGTTGTTTGAGCGCTCTTCCGTTTGTATCGACCAGGGGGTTTTTGTTTGTGGGCGCTATGGTAGGGGGAGCTCGTTTGAATTGGTAACCCTTAAGTCCCCGAGTCCGTTCCTCCTAGTGGCCAGTGATGAAGAGTGATGCCGCATAGTGAAGAGTGAAGCCGCATAATGAAGAGTGATGGTTTATCTGCTTGTGGGCGCTATGGTAGGGGGAGCTCGTTTGAATTGGTAACCCTTAAGTCCCCGAGTCCGTTCCTCCTAGTGGCCAGTAATGAAGAGTGATGCCGCATAATGAAGAGTGAAGCCGCATAATGAAGAGTGATGCCGAGTGTGGAGCGATATCGGTGACGAAGAGTGAAGGGCGATACCGGGAATGGAGAATGACGGGTGATATCGCCCGTATTCTGGTTATGCGCTCTTGGTCATCGATTTGGTGTGGTTGGTGTGCCTGTTCTGCCTATCATTAAATGTTGGCTGGTGTCGTGATGCCACGTGGCCGAGTAGGGTGTGTTGAGGTTCCCAAACGTCCCGTCGTAGCCATAAAGCGTGATGATGGTTTTTTCGAGAGTTGCGTCCCCCCTCGAAACGGTGCGTACCGACTCTCGTTCCAGACCTTTCTAATTCTGGTTGACACGTGCCGGGATCCCCTTGACAGACGTGTCTGTTCCAACGGTTGCGATCTCGCCGTTTTGTCTATATATGCTCGTTCACTATTTGGTATGTTTTTCTTTTCTGCATTTCTTGCTTCTGCACTTCTTTGTTTTTCTCTGCCGTCGGATTCTCCTGTTCTCCTTCTGTCTCCGTCGTGTTTGTCGCTGCGCCGTCGTAGGTTTCTCAGTCTTCCTCAACTTCCGGTAAGGATTCGCTGCTTAGTGCCTTCTGTGGTTTTTGTTGTTTCATACCTTGCTTTTCCTTTGGGTTTTGGGTTGTCTGTGTTTCTTCTTCTTCTTCTCGTGTTTGTATGTTTTTTTTTTGTTTGTTGTTGTTGTTTTTTGTTTTGTTTGCCGGGATGGTATGTCGTCTAGGAAACTAGTTGCGGGCTGGCGAACCGTTTAGGTTTTGACATTGTCCGTGGCTGTTTCGTAGGTGCCATGTCATCTTCTCGTCAAGACGCCGACACCGGCTCTGGATCTCGCCGTTATGGGCTCGACGGGCCTCTTTTGTGGACCCTTAGTGATGGTCAGGAGGTTGATGAGCCTGTCAAGGCGTTGTCCATGGCGGAGTTGGACAAGGTGAGGTCTGAATTTCAGATCGGTGCCGGTGTTACCCTGAAGTCCCCGGCTCCCGGTGAGCAGTTCTCTAGACCGCCTAGGGGTTTTATCGCCGTAGATCGCGCTCAGCTTCGGTACGGCCTTCGCCTGCCTCTTCACCCCTTCCACGAGTACATATTCGGCGAGCTATGTTGTGCCGTGGGTCAGGTATCGCCCCTGATGCTTCAAGTGTTGAGTGCGATGTTCACATTGTGGAAGCTAGCCGGTCTCGACTACCCCACTCGGAACAAGGTGCTTTACTATTTTGACGTGGCGTATTCCACGAAGAAGGGTTGTGGTGGGACGCTCTCGCTCCGTCAACGACGTAAGAGTTCGCTGGGTTTCACCGACTTCACGAGTTCGTGCCCTGACTGGCGGAGTGAGCACTTCTTTGCGAGTGGGTGGTCATCACTCTCCCGAAGCCGTGTTCCTGCTCGGTTTCGTTCCCGAGGTGACGCTTCTATGCCGACGTGATCCTCGTTAGTGTGTCGTTTGCGTGCTTGTCTTACTTGTTTTTATTTTTGTAGTTACGCGTCAATACTCTTTGACCGCTATGGAAAAACGGCGTTGTCATAGGATTGAGAGCGGTTTCAGTGAGAAGTTTAAGAGTGTGTACTTGCTTGCTGATTACCGGATCATGGAGATGACCGGTCTCGCCAAGGCGCCCAGTATGCCGTCCTTGCTTGCTTGTTTGCCTGTTTGTGTTGTTTGCTTTTTGGTTTTGTGCTTTTGTTGTGTCTTGGTGTCTTATCTTTCTTCTTTTCTTTTTCAGTCGGGTACAAAAATCAGAAGCGGGACCGTAAAATGTCGAGTTCCTATGGCGATATTGACGAGATTCTCGCCGAGTTGGCGGCGGAGGCCGCTGACGCCAAAGTGATCGATCTTGACGTGCGCTCTGGGAAGAATATTATTCTCTCGGAGCAGACGGACCTGCCCCCTCCCCCGGAGTCTCAGACCGATATGGTGGGGAGCTCTGTTCCTGTCCGGGTTGTTGATGGTCAACCCGAGAGGTCTCCTCGCTCTCCTGCTCGTCCGAAGAGGAGGTCGGAAGGCGAGGTTGCTCCTCTTAAGCGCTTGAAGAAGATGGGCGCGGTTCCTGAAGTTCCCATCCCCGTTCACGATGATGAGGAGGCCGCTCGTGTTACCGTTGCAGTCCCCGGTTCCGGAGCAGGTGCTGTTGACACGGGCGATGCCGCTGAAATAGGTGATGCTGATAATCTTTGGTACTTCGATAAGGAGGATACTTGCCTTCCGGTTGATGATTCTGACATTGGTCCTTATTGTCTATTAGGCGGTGTTCCCCGGGGTGATCCCAACCTTGCCGTTGACGGGCGCGTCGTCATTGCTCGGTCGAGCAGCTGGGAAGGACCGCCACCGTACTCGACCGAGATACTCGCTCTCCTGCCCCCGGACGTGGCTACCGTGGCCAATGTCGAGAGTGGGGCCGAGCAGTGTCTGCGGTCCTTTGCCGCCTCTCTTCAGTTGATGTGTCATCAACGCCACACCTTGGTGGCGTCATCTGAGGAGCTGGCTCGCGTCAACGGCCTTCTGTCGGAGAGGGACGAGCAACTTGTGAAAGCGAACGAGGAGTGGCAGTCCTTGCAGCAGAAGCATGAGCTTTTGGAGGGCGAGAAGAAGCTCGCTGACGAGTGCCTGAATGCCTCCTACATCCGCGGTCATCAGCTCGAGTTAGAAGTTAAGGAGGAGCGGCAGCGGTCTGAGGACTTAAAGGCTCGTCTGGCCGCTGCCGAGGGCCAGGTTACTGCCCTGCGCGGCCAGGTGAAGGAGTTGGAGGATCAGCGTGAGCAGGAGCTGATCGATGCCGTGGACGATTTCAAAGCTGGCCCTGAATTTAACGCTGCTGTTAAGAAGGCTTTTACTGACGGCCTGCAGCAGACTCAAAAACGCTTTTTCGACAACGGCTGGGTGAACGAGAAGTATGACGCTGACCTGAAGCGTATTTCCGAAGAGCGCCGTCTGAAGCGTGAAGCCCTTATCAAGGTCAAGGAGGAGCAGGCCGAGGAGAAAGAGCGGCAGCGGTTGAATGTTTCCCAAGGTATGACCCCTGACGGTTTTCACCCCTTAACGCCTAGTGCGTCTCCTTTGACCCCTCTAACCCGTCATATTCGTGATGTTGAACTTTTTTCTCAGGCCCGGAGTGAGAGGTTGGCTGGCTTGTATCGGGAGCGGTTTCTTGAAGATGGCGCTGCAGATCTGCTGTGAAGCTCGGGTCATCATTTACCTTATAGTTGTATCGCTTTACTTTTGTTTAGTGTAGGCCTACTTGAACTTTTGTACTCCTGCCGTGATGGCTTATGAAATGAAATTTTTCCAAGTGTCGCCCGGTATTGCCAACGATGAAAGGTCTGAAAAAAATTCGTTTGTCTGTTTGTGGAATCAAAGTGTTTAGGGTGACCGGTGTCCCTAATAACGTCTAAGAATGATACAACGTTTTGCGTTTTTATCGAGATAACCAAAGTGTCCTAGCAACTCGTATGTAAGTGATTTGGCTACTCCACTTGTGCCTTGCTGGGCTTTTACTATGCTCTTTTTTTTTTGCTTTACAAGTATCGGCGTCTGGGAACGCGATATAGTCAAACGACAAAGGTCTGAAGAATTTTTGTTTCATCGGTGGTGGTGCCGGATGACTGAGCTAGATGAGTCCCTGGTCTGATCGATTGGATGCCCCGACCGTGTTGCTGCGTGGAAATCGTCCTACTGGTGACAATATCGGAGGTGTTCTGTATTCCACGTGCGTGGTATCCTGAGGCCGTTCTTGTCCTGGAGGATGAACGTGGTTGGCGTGACGCTCTCGGTGATTTTAAAAGGGCCTTCCCATGTTGGTGCTAAGCCCTTAGGTTTAGGGATGACCTCTCTCCAGACCATATCGCCCACGTGGAGCTTCCGTGCCCTTACCCGTCGGTTGTAGTGTCGGGCTACTAGTTGTTTGTTCGTCGAGAGTGTGATAACGGTATCGTCCTGCCGTTCCTCTCGGAGTATGTTGGCCATGTTTAGTCCGTGCTCGTTGGTGTCCTGGTCGTAGCCTTCGAGCCTTGGGCTTCGGTGTGTGATTTCTAATGGTAGGACGGCCTCGGCGCCGTATACAAGTGAGAACGGCGAGTCCCCGGTTGCTTCTGTTGGCGTTGTTTGTATCGCCCAAAGGACCTCGTAAAGGCTTTCTGCCCATTTGTGGCTGTAGTCCTCCATTCTTTTTTTCAGGCCGTTCTTTATTTTTTTGTTTGCCGCTTCTACTTGGCCGTTTGTCTGAGGGTAGTACACCGATGCGAATACCAGGCGAGTTCCTAGGTTGCCGGTGAACCTCTTCATCTCATCGTTGTTGAATTGTTTCCCGTTGTCGGTGACTATTGTTAGCGGGGCTCCGTATCGGCAATATATGTCTTTCCAGAGGAAATTGATGACCTTCTTTGTGGTGATGAGGACAAGCGGCCTGGCTTCGATGTATTTTGTGTGGTAGTCTATGCAGACGATGATGTACTTGAATTGGCCTGAAGACGCCTTCAGTGGTCCGATTAGGTCGAGTCCCCATTGTGCGAATGGTATAGGGCTAACGATGATGGACATTGGTGCTGCCGGGGCGTGTATCCGGTGTGCGTGCTGGGCGCAGGCCTGGCACTGGTCGACGATATTTCTGGCGTCCTGCCGCATACCTCTGTAGTAGAACCCATATCGGAGTAGTTTGTGTATGATGTTATTTGGTCCGCCGTGGTTGCCGTACTCGCAGTCGTGGAGGTTTTTTAGTATGCCCCTGCCTTCCGTTTGCGTGACACACTTGAGCATTGGGAATCCCCTTTTGTTCATGTATAGTTGGCCGTTTTGTATGCTGTAGTACGCCGCTCTCTGGGCGAGTTGTCTTGCTTCTGTTCGATCGGTTGGCGTTGTTCCATCAGTGAGGTATTTGGTTAAGCTTGTTCGCCAATCTTCCTCTGGCGTTGTCGGTGGCGCTGCTGTGGTTATTGTGAATATTTCCTGAAAGCTTTTGGATATGCTTGGTCGTTCTAGTGTTTCCACCATTGTGTGTCCCCTTGCCGCGATTTCTGGGGCGGTTGCTAGTCTTGCTAGGGCGTCGGCCCTCTTGTTCTGCTCTCTTGGGATGTGCGTTATGTTGTAGAAGGAGAATTTGCCTAGTAGCGCCTTTACGTATCCCAGGTATGCCGACATCTGTGTCCCGCGTGCCTCGAATTCCCCGGTTACGAGATTGACCGTCAGTTGGGAGTCGCTGAATATATTAACATCCCTGGCACCCGTATCCAGAGCGAGTTGTAGACCGGCAATTAGGGCTTCGTACTCGGCCTCGTTGTTGGATGCCGGGAATGCAAACCGCAGAGCGTATTCGGCGTATGTTTTGCCGGGACCGGTTAGGATTGCCCCCGCTCCTGCCGCTATGGCTGTTTTGGATCCGTCAACGTACAAGTTCCAGTATGATGGTGTAGTTACCTGGGCTGTGGGCGATGTGTTGGACGTTGGTTGCTGTTGGTCGGTGATTGTCGGTGTCAGTTCTGCAATGAAATCCGCTATTGCCTGTCCCTTTATTGCTCCTCGTGGTTTGTACTCGATGTCGAACTCGCTGAGTTCTATCGCCCACCTGGTTAATCTTCCGGAGTGGTCGGGGCTAGCCAGTACTTGGCGTAGTGGTTGGTCCGTTAGGACGTGTATAGTGTGAGACTGGAAGTATGGTCGCAAGCGTCTCGCCGATGTTATTAGCGCTAGGGCCAATTGTTCGAGCGCCGGGTATTTTGCCTCTGCGCTTTCCAATCCTTTTCCGGTGAAGAATACTGGTAACTCGGTGTCGGTATCCCGTCTGACTAGTGCTGAGCTTACGGCGGTGAGCGAGGTGGCGAGGTAGATGTATAAGATCTCACCCGGAACTGGTGCGTAGAGGAAAGGGATGTGGGCGAGATATTGTTTGATGGCGGTTAGTGCCGATTCGCACTCGTCGGTCCATTCTACTGCCTTCTTTTTGGTGAGTCTGATTGCTTTGAAGAATGGGCCGCATTTGTCTGTGTATCGTGCTATGAACCGGGCCAGTGATGCTAGCTTCCCCGTTAGCGCTTGAAGTTCCTTTTTTGTTATCGGGCGAGTTGTGTCGAGGACAGCCTGTACTTTTCCCGGGTTAGCCTCGATCCCACGCTGGCTCACCATGTATCCCAGGAATTTCGTTGTTGTTACCCCGAAGATGCATTTTGCCGGGTTGAGTCTCATGCCGCTGCTGATGAGTGTGTCGAGTACCGCCTTGAGGTTTCTTACGTGGTCTTCCCGGTGTCGGCTTTTGACAATTAGGTCGTCCACGTAGACTGCGACGGTGTCGTTGTCTAGTGGCGCGAGCAGCTCCGTCATGAATCTTTGGTACGTTGCTCCGGCGTTTTTCATTCCAAAGGGCATGACGTTGTAGCAGTATAGCCCTCGGTCGGTGATGAAACATGTTGCTTCGCTGTCGGCCGGGTTCATCTTGATTTGGTTGTATCCGGAGTAGCAGTCCATTGTTGACAGGAGTTCATGGCCGCTGGTGGCGTCTGCGAGTTGGTGAATCTGTGGTAATGGGAAGGAATCTTTCGGACATGCCTTGTTGACGTCGGTGTAGTCTACGCACATTCTCCACTTGTTGTTACTTTTTTTGACCATTACGACGTTTGAGACCCACTCCGGGTAGTGGATCTTTCTGATGAACCCTATGTCGAGTAGCCGGGTTACCTCCTCTCTCATGGCGCTGTACTGCTCTTCGTTGTATGCTCGCCGCTTTTGTTTCTTTGGGATGGCGTCGGGCGAGATGTTTAGTTTGTGTGAGACGATGTCCGTTGCTATTCCTGGCATGTCGGCGTATGACCATGCGAATACGGAGCCGCATTCCCTGAGTATGCTGACAAGAGCGGTCTCGATTGCTGGGTCCAGGTTGACCCCGATCTTGATGGTTCACTCCGGGTGTTCGTCCGAGATGGAGATCGGCTTTGTGGCTGTCTCGGCCGATGGGCGGGCCGTTAGTGATCCCGCCCGTGGATCTTGGGGAGCCTCGTGCAGTCTGTTTCCCTTTAGTGCGCATACCTCCCTCGCCGGGTAGCTGGCGTGTTCTGGGGATCCTGGTAGGGTGGGCGTTGTTCCTCTGACGGTGCACACTCCCCCGGTCGTTGGAAATTTCATTATTAGCATTCGTTGCGATACGATGGCGTTTATTCTGTTTAGGGTGTTGCATCCGATGATGGCGTTGTAGAATGATGGGGTGTCGACCACTAGGAACTCGATGTGTGTTTCGGCGCTGCAGCCCTCTTGTCCCAGAGCGATTCTGAGGTAGTCGCTTCCCAGTAGTTGTATTTGGTCGCCGTTGAAGCTTACTAGTGGGTGGTGGTCCTTCTTTAGTTTAGATGGAAGTCGTTCAAGTGCCTCGTATGCCGGCCGGAATATGACGTTGACTGAAGAGCCTGTGTCCACGAGGCATCGCCCGACGCTGCATAGGTCGATCACGGCGTCCACTAGGAAGGGGTAGTCTTCCGACACCGGCGGTCTTTCCTGCTCTTCTGACTCGTGGAATGTTATGGATCCCCAGCCGGTCCTGGCGGCCTTCGCCGGTCCCTGTCGTAGGTTGCATATCGCCCGTTCGTTTCTTCGTTCCGTTTTGGACCTGCCGCCCGTGATTGCGTTGATTCTTCTCACACTATTGATGTTCGTTGCTGGGCGCTCCGGTTGAGCGTTGTGTCCCGCCCTGAACGTTGATAGGTTTCCTTTTTCCAGTTGTGCTTGTACTGCCTTTTTTACTTCGTGACACCTTTCTGTGTCGTGGGATTCGTTTTGGTGGAAGTCGCACCACCTCCCCGTGTTCCTGTAATCTGTTGCTCGGTATGACTTTTTGGGTAGTGTGAATAGTTCTGGGTGAGCCGTGAGGATGTCGACGTACTTGGCGTTTAGTACGCTGAATACCGGTTGTGGTAGCGGGGTGGTGCAGTTTGCTTTTTCTTCTCATTGTCTTTTCCCGCTGTTGGTGTAACCTTTGCCGCTGTTGGCGTAATTGTACCTTCCGGTGTTGTGTCGTTGTCCGCTTTGGCGCCATCGCTGTTGGTCCTGGTCCTGTGACCTTCCCTTATTCCTGGGTGGGGTTACCCGTGATCGGTCGTTGGCGGGGAGCGCTTCCTGTATGTTTGGGGTGAATGTGTTAACCTGTTGCGATGTCGTGGGATTGGAGCCGAAAGTTTGCAGTTCTAGTTGGGCATGAGATGTCACGCGGTCTAGTAGGTCGGCGTATGTGGTGGCTGGGTTCTCGTTGAGTTTCCAAGTTAGCGATCCTGGTTGTAGGGCGTTTCTGAGTACGCAGAAGGCCGAGTCGCTTGATATGCCGCGGCAGTTGGCGATAGCGGTGTTCCAGCGAGAAATGAACGTGGATAGTCCCTCCGTGGGTTCCTGTTTTATAGCCTGCAATTGATTGTAAGTTAGTGAGCAACTCGCCGATGTAATGTATCTCTTTAAAAAAGCTTTAATGAGTTCTGGGAAAGATTTTATGGATTTTGGCGGGATGCTGAAGAGCCAGCTGAGCGCCTCGCCCGTTAGGCTCTCCATGAATAGGTAACAGCTTGTGGCGTTGTCGTAGCCCCTGCCGGTTGTTGCTGATGTGAAGACGTCGATGTGGAGGGATGGGTCTATTTTTCCTCTGTATCGCTCTATTTTGATTTTTGCCAACGGATGTCGCCCGCGGCGCATGATGTCGCTTGAGAACGGTTCCTTGCGCACTGCCGGGAGTGTTCGGTCAAGGTAGCTGGGTTCTGGTTGTGATAACCGTCGTATCATCATTTCGAGGTCGGTCACTCGTGCCGCCATCTGTTCACTGAGTGGGTCGTCTGCATTCGCTCTGTTGTTGACGCGTGGGGGGGGGGGGGTGATACCGGTGAACGGGTGAAGTCATATGGCTCTGGCCCGTCAACGTCTTGCAGTCCCCGGTCTCCTTCCGGCGATCCTGGCTCTTGGTTGTCGGGTTGGGGTGCTTCTGATGATGGGCCTGGGTTGGCCCCCATGTTCTCCGTGGTTCTTATCCCCGTGGATGCCCCGATGTATCGCTGGTGCTCGAAGTCCCTGGCCTTTTCGAGCTCTACGCACCTTTCCATGGCTGCCTCGTATCGGCGTTGCATGTCGGCGATATGGTTACGCGTCATGCCTACGTGGTGTTTACCTGGCCGCTGGAACGTTTGATCGTCATGTTCGCTGTCGTGATGGGTTTCCCGCTGTCTGGTACCGGGTGATATTCCCAGTGTCAGGCTGGTGTCCATGCTCGTCGCTTGCTGAGAGTTTCGTGGTTTGAAAAAAAAAATTCTTGTGTGCGATTCCCACAGACGGCGCCAATGTTCAAATCCTGAATAAGGGATACTCAAGATATGAGCAAACGTTGATGTTTAGTATCCGCGGTACGGATATCGGGTATTGGGTGAGATTAGGAAGGGATGGGATTCGGGATGGTTAAGGTTGGGCGGTAGCGATACATGATTGATGTCGGGCGATGTCGATGTAGGACTGATGTCGGGCGATGTCGATATATAAGTGATATCGGGCGATGTCGATGTATAATTGATGTCGGGCGATGTCGATGTATAATTGATGTCGGGCGATGTCGATCTCGGACCCTGATACTGCTAAGACCCACAGCGGTTAAGGAGAGATGGTGTAACCCGCCTTCAACCCTCCGATGCCTAAGTCAGAAACGATATAAAGATTGGACAGGATAACGGTGTAGTAAGTTGGGAGCGCTTACCATTTAATGTTCAGTTGACCGGCATATATTGGTGGTTGGAGGTTGGCGTGTCCTCTTGTTTTCGATGTGGGACTTGGTGTGTGTGTTCTTCTGCTGGGTGTTGTCTAACCGGTATCGGTAGCGGCGCGTGAGCGTTATCCTGATCGGATATCGGGCGGGTTTGGTCATCGAAGTTGGAGCCTTCCTGGCGGTGGGTCCTGTCATGGTGGCGGTGAGACATATTATAACATATAATTTGAAGTCGCCTAAGCACGTGTGTAGGTGATTAAGCCGGGTATATGTACATAGTACATATATATGTTCTACTCAGGAATTAATCAGACATATTTGGAACACAGTCATGTTTGCAGTTTGGAACACAGACATATTTGGAGTTTGCAAAACAAGAATCAAAAAGGAAACGAGACATTAAACAGAAGATGGAAATGAAAAATTTAGAAGTCCAGTTGTGGCTATCTAGGAAAGGCCTTCCTAGCCATTTGAAGGCAGTCCTCATTCATTTCATACAACAAAAACTTGAAGAGAACAAAGATGTCGACGTTGATAACATCCTCGATGTTCTTCCATCACCACATAGTAAATACATCAAGCGCTATCTTCAATTGACTACCTTGAACAAAGTAATCCTTTGCTTTGTGATTTATCAACTGATAATAGATTAGTAGTGGAAAGATATAAGATAAAATCTAACAACAATGTTTATTAGGTTCCAAAGTTTCAAACTATGGGGGTAAAACTGTTGAAAGGAATCTCCAAGAGCCTGGAACCGGTGGAGTATACAGAGGACAGTTACATTATTAGAGAAGGTAGTCGACTCAATAAGATGATTTTCATCACACATGGCACAGTATACACCTACGAGACAAATGATGAAGGTAGAAAGATTGGTTCCAAGTTTCTTGAGAAAGGGGACTATTATGGAGTAGATGAACTTCTGGAGTGGGCATCAAAATTTAGCTCTATCAATGAATTACCTACCTCGACGAGAATGGTTAAGCTTGTCACGAAAGTTGAAGCCTTGGAACTAAGCGCACCCGACTTGAAGAGTGTGGCCATTAAGTACTGGTGGAATTTCACCAAGAAAAAGGACCTAAATGAATTCCGCGATCAATCTATGTTGGAGGAGTTTGCAGTATCTTCCATAGAGAAAGAAATCCGTCGGCGCAGGCAAGGCAAAATGAAGCATAGTGCAAGTCAGAAGCTGCAGAAGGTCATCAGTAAGATCATGCGGGATCAACTACCCTCTCCTGTTGGTGCTCTCTTAAAGGTTGCTAGCTAGCAGCTATGATTACTTCTTGGACAAAGTCACAAAACTAAGCTATATATATATGTAATGTATCTACGTATATATAACTTCCAAATCAGAATGGATATGACATTTTGATATAGCGTGGCCTTTCATTAATTTGCATCAACTTCGAATTCATATTGTTTATGATCTTATCTTGGAGGCCTATGGACTTTTGAGCCATTATTTTTATCAATATTCCCATATAAGGTGCGTGTTATAAACCAAAAAATTTCATGACCAAACCATATCTTCAAGTTCTACTCTCGATTTTTGTTATAGAGACACTTAACTAGTTAATTTAATCAATGTCAGCAACGATAGAGGAGATCTTAATTAAGTTCGAAAATCCTCTCTGGAATGTATATAAAAGAGACGAATGTAACGATAGGTACGTTGTTTTATGCTACCAATTCAATTGAAGACTAGTTTTGGTTAGAAAATAGGGCAACAACTGTTAGGTATGCCATAGGTATATTACAAAACTTGTGTAATTTATAGACTTATATATAGTGCGAGTAATATGGAGTTGACTCGAAACGATCTAGTCATTGCCCAAGTCCATGAGAAATGTCAGGTGCGTAAACAAAGTTAGGTATTTGCTCTCGAGGCCAAGGACTTGGAGACGGTAGTCACTAATTACTGGTGGCATTTCACGAAGGATAAGTTTCCTCTGTACCAATGTTTTAGCCAAGTTCAGCTGGAACTGTTGAAGAAATTTGCAGTTTCTGAGATAGAGAGACAAATTCGACGCATTAGAACTCAACCAAAGAAGAAGAAGCCAACTACGGATAATCAGCTGGCTCCCCAAATGGCAACTGGTTCAGGTCGTAAAAACTGGCAAAGGGTACGCAAGGTCGTCAAGGAGCACCTAGCTTCCACCAAATTAAGAGACCAACTTCAGATCGTCATTAGCTCTATGTTTCTGCAATTCTTCTTAATATAGTTAATTTCTTAATTAAGATGCATTTTGTATTTTCTCTTCTCCTACTCATAATTATTGGAAGCTGTTTGGGCCTGAAATAAATATTTCATATTGGGCTTGAATGGCTGAAGTCTTGGCAAGCGGACCAAAGATTGGCTGAAGTCTTGGCGAGCAGCCCGTGTATTATAAAGAGCTTGGCGAGCGGTTAAGTGTAATAAGTAGAGTTCAGTTAGAACTGTGATTCTTTAATTAGCTGATTCCATGCGGCTTGAATGTCTGTCATACTTTTTCTATTTCAGATAGGTGTCTTTGATAGAAGAGTTGTGATAGCATTGAGATTCTATAAGGAAGAAAACCTGTATGCTGGTGTTGGAGTTACATTGGGAGTCAAAGAGCAAGGACATAGGAAGTTCAAATGAATTGAAAGACAACTGGTGAGCGAGTATATAAGGAAAGTAAGAGGTTTGTGGAAAAGGTCCTCGATCAAACATACGTTTGCTATACGCAAGTACACCTAGACAGACATCTCGTCTTCGAGATTCTATCTTCTTTGCAACCAGCAGATCAAAGTGCTTGTCACCTATCGAGTGAGAGTATTGCGATCTGAAGGAAGCAATTGTGACTGGAAGGTTGAAGGGCTTGTCACCTATCGAATGAGAGTTTGGATACTCTAAGGAAGCAGTGTTCTCAACACATCGTCAGAGAGATTGCTCTGCTTTGCACTGATAAGGGAGTGTGAGGTATCGATTTCGAAGGCTCTGCTAGAGACACATATGAAAGTCCTAGATTACTAGGCGAGAATGATCTATTCAGGCATGGTTAGTGCTCTCCTTGTCTAAATCACTTTATTAAGAAGTGAGGTGGCTCTTATATATAGTCCATATTATGTTGAAGAACGGTGGCACGCCAGCATACGAAGCACACATACAGGATAAACCGATACTTGCGGTTAGAACTATCCGAATCCATAAAAGAAACTGCTTCGCGAAAATATCTCTCCGCGAGAGATATTTTTACATCGAACAGAAACTATCATTCATGATCAAATCATCCGCTAGGTCTGGAAAGAAAGAGTGTTGCATTGGTCAGTGGAAAAAGATCTGGGAATGATGGATAAGATGGACCCCATGCATGCATGGTATACCAATTACTTTATGTTTGATCTTTAATTTTTTACCATCGGAGACGATAATAATTGATATTACTTTACATGCAATGTATCAATTCAATCATATAAAGAAAACAAAACAAAAGTATTGTAATTAACTATTGTTTTTCTGAAACATATCAACAAGAAAACCTTACCAAACGAAGAAACATGGAGTTCACATCAAACTATTGCTTGTCAAATTGTCGATACGCATATATGGTTTCAAAGAGATTCGGTTGCTGAAAACTTGATCGAGTACGTTGTACGTATCATCCTTCTCTATTTAGCAAAATAGACTAAATAGAGTATGTTATGGCCGACTCGATCTGAAGTAGCTCTAGATCTGTATTAAATACATGCATGCATATATATTTGGAGATCAACGTTGGCCGGTCAACGGTTAACAGCAAGTCAATACCAACTTACTCGTGTATCATGAGGTTTTCTCGTAAGCTTTTTTTATTTATATCCTCCTTTTTTCTTACTCGTAATTATTGGAAGCTGTTGTTGATGAGGATTTCTCATCCGCTAGCTAGATTTGGAAGGAAAGAGTTGCATTGGTATGGTTGAAATTAAGTAATTAATATCAAGTAGCAACAGATAAATAAATAGAGAGCCCAAGACCCATGGTCGGATGGTCCGACAATAACGAAGCAATTGCTGTCTTTAATATCTAAAATGAACAAAATGATTAATTTGAATGACAATGTAAAATATGAGTGACAAATTTAAAATTTGTCAAATATACGTGACAACTTTGTCTTGACCGTCAAATATTAGTAACATTTTCAGCAATTTTCCTCGTGTGTAATACTGTTATGGTGTGTTTGCATTTAGATAGATCAAGGTAAAATGAGAATAATTTAATTAAATTTCAAACATTTAATTAAATTCTAAGAATTTAAAATTCTATCACCTAATTTTTGTGTTTGGATAACTTTTTTAAGAACTTAACAATTTATCTATCTTTAAAATCGGAGGAATTAAAAACTTAAATTCTTCATTCTAATTCCCTCAAAAAGATGTGTCATTTTACAATTTGCTCATATCATTTTTAAAAGTTTGTAATTCTTGTCATTATTAAGTTTCTTAATGAATAAATCCAAACACAAGAATTCACGAATAATGTAATTTAAAACACTAAAATTTTAATTTGCGTCATTTGTAAATTCTTATAAAAATTAAGAATTTTTCTTCTGCACACACCGTAATAGAAATAGAGTAAGCCAGGGCTTGCTTGTTAGCCTTGTCTGCTTGATCGAGCATTTGACTCTTTCTCAGATCGACCTGTTTCAATACGTACTTAATTAGTGTCTCGATGGAAACCAGGATTTGGGGTTGATCTCAATTCTCAACTGTGTTGTTGAAACAAATACTAGAGATCATTATATTTCATATTTCCCTTAGCGCAATTATTGGAAGCTGTAGATTATGAGGATTTCTCATCCTCTAGCAACAGATAAAAAGATCTATATGATCGACGTATAAAGAAAGACCAAGACTCCAAGACTCATGCATGCATGGTCGTCGGATATGATTGTCCAACAATAAGACGAAGCACTAAACAGTCTTTAATTTCCTACCACTTCAGGCGACGATAATAATTGATAATACTTTACGCACTCCATCAAATTATATGAATCTGTCACCAAAAACCAACAAAATGTTAAAAGCAATTATATATTGAAACATATCAATAAGACAACTTTACCAAGCGAAGAAACATGAAGTTCACATCAAACTAGTGCATGTCAAATCGTTGAAACACTTGTGGATATTAGTTGCTCAAAACTCGATCGAGTACTTATCATCCTCACTAGTTATTTATTACGCTTCATAGTTCATACTTGAGAGTTAAGTTATGGCCGATTCTGAAGTAGCTCTACACGTGGATCACTTGCAAGCAAAGAAAACACAGAGGTAATTAGTCGATCACTTCCTTATGCTTTTGATTCCTTGTGTTGATCGAGTGTGACAAATTCTACGTTGCATGTTGTGTGTATTTTTCCAGCTCGGCTGTTGATGAACGTAGAGAGTTAGCAGAAGCTACTCGGACGCAGCCGAAGACTGCTTCAAGTGATGGAGGAGATACAAGAACAAAGCAGAGAACATGTCCATCATTTAGCGCGATTTGTAATCCGAAAGGGAATTTCCTTCCTATGTGGAATCACATATTTGTAGTAACGTGTGTGTTTGCCGTCTCTTTTGATCCTCTCTTCTTCTACATCCCCGTTGTTGACGAGCTAAAGAAGTGTGTATACTTCGACACGAGGTTGAAAGCAATAGCTCTCGTCCTACGTCTTCTCGCGGATCAGTTCTACATTGCTGACATTGTGATACGATTTTTGAGTAGCATATGTACATCATCAAAGTTATCTGCGGATTCTGAGAGGAAGAAGACACGCGAAGCTCCTAAATCGAAAGGGAAAATGTTCGTCGAGTATGTATTGGAACTAGCCAAGAGGGCTTGGGCCAAAATTAATAGAACTTACATCCTCATCGACATTTTTGCTGTTCTTCCAATACCCCAGGTAACCAATAGAAGCCTAATTATGTACTCATTTGCTTAATTAATTTAATTTCGAGCTCTCTCTTGCAGTCTTGCTAATTAGACGTAATTAATTTAATTAGGCATGTGTATGTATGTTATTTTTGCAGGTGGGAATCTTCGTTTTCTTTTCGAAAATTAAGGGGCCTAGATGCTTGAAATCAAGGAAGCTTCTGGACACTCTTGTTTTGTTGCAATTTGTCCCACGAGTTCTTCCCATTTACTTATTGTGCAAAGAACGTAGTAAGACTTTGAATAAAGCAAGCATGTGGACTAAAGGTTTTTTCAATTTCTTTCTATACATCCTTGCAAGTCATGTAAGTTACTATAGTTTCTTAATTAATTATCCTAGCTAGCTAATTTTAACAGATTATTAATCGTCCTAGACATAAATTAACTTGAGGATCGATCGATTTTTAGGTACTGGGAGCTCTTTGGTACTTTTTCTCGAGTCAACGAGAGGTGGATTGCTGGCATCAAGTTTGCCGAGGTCGTGAAGGATGTGAACCTCGTACATTTAGTTGTAGCAGACGCAATCCGATGTTAAGAAAGAGTGATATCGCATTGTTGAACACTAAGTGCCCAATAAAGCTACCAAATCCAACGCAGAGAGCGCCCTTTGATTTTGGTATATTTGCTGATGCCCTTGACTCTGGCATAGTGCAGTCAACTGATTTCGCTCAAAAGTTCTTGAATTGTTTCTGGTGGGGGCTGAGAAATCTAAGGTAATGTAGCTTTAACTCTATGTTTTTTTTGACGGAATAGGTGTTTTGCCGGCCGTAGGTTCTGGTGATTAATTTACTTCGTGGTGAGTTTTCTGATGAAACATGAACCCGAAACGTGTGCTAAGAGTAATTAGTTAATTAAGTTCACAATTCTCAACTACCCTGTATAATTGGCTTGTTGAACACATTGTTTATGTCTTCATATTGTTCGAGCCCAAGATAAAATATCTTATATTGGACTTAGAGGGCTGGATATGGCGAGCAGCCCGAGTAGGATAACAAGGTCAATTTTCCTGTTGGGTTAAGACTATAAGTCAAGATGGCTGATCCATGCGGCTTAATGATTATCAAGTCTTTCCTACATCAGTTAAGTTTCTTTTATGAAAGGAATTGGGATAGCATTGAACTATATAAAGATAAGACCGTGTGCTAGTAAGCATTTAGAGTTATATTGAGAATCAAAGAGCTGAAGACGTACAAGTGAATCGAAAGACGACTACTGAGCATTATATAAGGAGAACGATAGCGATTGTGAAAGATCCTCCTTGATCAAATACAAATTTTGCTATACGCAAATACATCTCCTCAAAGAAACTTTGTAACCAGACGATCAAAGTGTTTGTCACCTATCGAGTGAGAGTATTGAGATCAAAGGAAGCAACGCAACTGGAAGATTGAAGAGCTTGTCACATATCGAGTGAGAGTTTGAAAATTCAAGGAAGCAAAACTCCAGTGTTCTCAACATATCGTCAAGGAAGTTGCTCTGTTTTGCACTTATAAAGGAAGTGTGGAGTATCGATTTCCGTGGCTCTGCTAGAGACATGAAAAAATCGAAAGTCTTAGGACACTAGGCAAGAATGACCCATTCAGGCGAGATTGGTGCTCTCCCCGCCTTAATCACTTAATCAAGAAGTCAGGCAACGCAGTTATATATTCATATTCCGTCGCGAGACGGTGGCACGCCAGCATACGAAGTACATCAGGATAAAACCGATACATGCGGTTATACTATCCGAATTTCATAAAAGAGACAGTTTGCAAGAGGCTCTCTACGCGTTCCTCGCCAGGGAGATTTTGGAGTCAAACATTTTGGCACCCCCAGTAGGACCATCTTTTTGTGTCTCTAAGTGACGATAGAGGATCCTTACAAAAAGGAGTACCCTCAGTGTCGTAAACATCCACAACCGGTATACCATGAACACGCCTCTACTAGGTGTCGTTCATTGAGCAATCGAGAAGTTGAAATACTCTTCGCCAAAGAATACCACTTAACGATGTCGTTCAAATCTTTGAGCGAAGTGGAGATCCTGGAGCTCACACTCCAGGAATACCTAGCCTACGCAGCTAGGCGTGATGAACATCAAACAAACTACTATACAACTCTTAGTCAATGGATCGAACAACAAGCAAACCTTCTCACTACTCAGGCAAGAAAGTGGACTCGGCATTAGCCGAAATCCAAGCTCTGAGGGTAGAACTCCACAAGGATCAGGAGGAGCGAGAAGCAATCGGAGCCCAAGTAGCAAGCCTTGCGTAAGGTCGAGACAAATTGTGGGTCGACATCATGAAAATCATGGAAACAAGTTTAGATGAATACCACTGACAAGCAGCGACACTATCTCAAAGGGCAGACAGAGACATAACATTTTGGCAAGATCTGTTTCTAACCTCACCAGGAGGACCAGACAAGTAGAGTCTTTCCTGCCAACATGGGAGCAGAGACTAAACAGGTTTATTGACTATGACATACATCTCACTAAGATGTATGAATTATACGAAACTCTATTCCCTCCTATGCAGAAAGACGATCCAGAAGCTTGGCAATGGCCAAAATATTACCGACATCAGACCTTCCAGACTTTCTCTGGCAATGATGATTCTAATGCGGCAACTTACTTAGCGTACTTTATCCTACAACTTGGGGCAGTTCGCTGATAATGAAGGACTCAAACTGAGAGTATTTGGATCATCTTTGTCAGGGTCAACCCTCGTTTAGTATACGAGATTGAAAAAGGGCTCGATCACAGAGTAGAAGGATATGGAGGCCTTGTTTATCGATCATTTCGGAATGGCAAGACCAGAAATCAGTGTTGGAAAGCTGGCTTCCTTGAGTCAATCGGCTACATAAAGCCCAGTCACCTTCCTACACCGTTTCCGATCATAGTATAATCTATGCAAGACTCCTTTGGGCAAAGAAGAGGTCGTTGAAATGACCAAGAATGGTTTGGAGGATGTGTACCACCAATTGTTTCTCAATAACAAATACTTCTCCTTGAACGAGCTTATTATGACTGTAACTAGAGCTTACAGTACCATGCAAGAATGAGACAACAGAAGAAATGTGTCCAACGGAAGATATACTGCTAAGTCCTATAACAGACTTAAGCTAAGAACTGTGACTTATATAGAAGAGGTGGAAAACAACCAGGATTCAAATCTGAAGGAGAACAGGTAGGGGCAGTAGACTTGTCAAAAAACAAGGTCTCGAAACCCCGTAAACTTCAGAAGAACAAAGGACTAATTAAGCTTTCGACATTGGCTTTTACTAAGCCTGAGCTCGATGCATATACATATGATGCTAATATGGCTAATGAAATCCTGGACAATCTCTACAACATGTGAGTTGTCAAAACAGACTTTGGACCTCTCCCCACCGCCGAGCAGTTGAAAGGAAAAAAGTATTGTAAGTTCCATGGGGCATGAAACCATATAACGAAGGACTGCATCAAGCTAAAGAATCAGATCCGGAAGTGGATCAATGAAGGTAAGCTTAAAGTGGAGGGAACATCCAAAACAGCGGCATTAGTAGACTCTCAATCTTTCCTAGCACCTCAAGTCAATATGATCGATATCGATTAGTCACCAGCCGTTAGCTATGCAGTGGAAGCAGAGGAAGAAAATTCATCGGTCCTACCACGTTATAATTTTTAAACAGGATAAGTTAGAAGAGATTGTGGATAAACTGCAAGAGATGAAGATTATCGTTTATTGGCCAGTGTTCAAACTGAAGCATCTAAATTATAAACGGTCAGGCGAACATTTCTATAAGTTCCACAACGTGTTCGGACATCGAACAACAATGTGTTCAACCCTGAAAGACAAAATCCAGGGTTTGATCAACTGGGAAGTGATAATAGTTAGACGAGAAGGAGTGGTAGAGTGGCATCCTCAGACACCATTTCCTTCCCCGGAAACTTCCCTTTCTCGCAAAGCATCTGGGTCCACACAAAGAAGGAAAAGATCAAGGTGAAGACCTAAACACAATATCGCATTTGTATGACCCAGGCGAGCTGAAATCACATATGATGCATTTAGGCGAGAAGAGATTTTCGAAGAACTACTCCGAGCAGGGATAGCAGTGGTTCCCGATAATTGGGAAACTCCAAATCCAAATCCTGAAGATGTAAAGGGTCTACCTTACTGCCAATACCATAATAAATTATGTTGTCATTCTACTAATGAATGCATTCACTTAATGTATAGAATTTAGCAGTGGATAGACGAGGGGAAGTACGGATAGAAGCGCTCGCCAAATCTGACAATAGAGGAAGCATTGACGGTTGGGATGCTAGAACTGACTAGGGGCAACCCAGGCAAGAGAAAGCAGACAGTTGATATCCATACCACTGGCAAGAGTCCTCTAAAGAGGCAACCAACGAGATCAGTTAAAGGAAAAGAGAAGGTAGATCCAAAGGCAGAGTCGCCAGTGGCTTTTTGTGCTCATTGCAAGTTCAAGTGTAGGTTGAAGGTCTCCTACGAAGAATTGGCAAAAGTAGCCAAGGTTTTCCCGGAATTGTTTTCAAGTCCAAAACATTATCGGTCGCATAGCCCAAGGGAGTTAAATCAAAGGAATTCCCAAGCATTCAAGCGAGTGCGAGCGGTAGAGAAGGTCAGTATAGCAAAGAAGTCTGAAGCAGGGATAACTGATATGCTCGCCAAGAAATACGTTCTACCAACTTCAAGAAACATTACTAAAGAGAACGTATGGTATGTGAAGGAGAAAGGAAAGACCATTGAGGTAACCCCAAACAGGAGACATAATCTTCAACGATGATTTGGAGAAGCTAAGAGGACATTGGAAGCTGATGAGATGGGCATCATCAAGGAATAACAGTTGATCTATTCCCTATAAAAGCTACAAAGACAGTTGAATGCACTTGCAGTAAACCTTTGGTGGTCTTTGGGAAGAAATCTCGCGAACCTAAAGTGCGAGCAGAACGACCAAGCATCTTTGATCGTAACCCAGAATTGTGGGTCATAGACAAGACACCAGAGCCTATACCTGAGGTTCATTATGACATATGAAAGTATAAATCAGCAAAACAACGTCTTAGGTTTGACAATGAGGCAATGCCAATGGTGGGGTTAAATAATCCACAGAGGAAGAGAGAACATGATCAGGGACATGTCACTATGAGCGAGTTCAAAGGCTTACAATGGAGACCAAAGCCTTTGATCGAGGAAGAAAATAAGAAGAATACCAGTTTGGACAAAGCTTTTCCCCCACTACAGAAGCAGAGCTCTGGATTATTTATGCCAACAACCGTAGAACCTATATCTGAGGTTCAGATACAGCAGGTCGCTTCCTTAGATGTCACAGCAGACATAGATGTAGAAGATGGGAAGCTCGAAGATCACATCAACGAGGATGATAAAGAGTTACTGAACTACGGTGAAGATAAAGTAGATGACACACACGAGTACGCGAAAGAGGTAGATACTAACATTAATATGGTATTTATTTTACCCTCTAAATATGCAATACCTTCACAGAAGACGACAGTGGTTGAAGCAATCCCAAGGAGAGATTTCAATAACCTGGCAATGCCAGAAGATGAAACAAAACCTTCAACACAGCAGGCGCACGTCAAACAGTCAGAGGTTGACTTACCATTAACCAAGGGACACATGACGTTCGTGAAGCCCACTATAAACATGGCCATGCTCATGCGACCATTGTACATGACAGGGACGATCCAGGGGGTTTAAATTAACAAACTATTAGTGGACTCTGGGCAGTAGTGAACATCATCATCGTTAAAGCAATGACACTACTAAGCATTCCCAAATCTACCATCCAAGAGACAACCCTAAATGTCATAAACTTTCAGGGCAGCATATCCAAGACTCTGGGAATCATCTTTCTACAGGTGCACATAGGTCCACCCACTGGAACATACACATTCTTTGTAGCAAAGTGCATAGCTCCATACAGTATAATTCTTGGACGTGATTGGATCCACATGAGCTATTGTGTGCCTTCATCCCTCCACCAGCAGATGGTGTTATGGAATATGGAGTCTAGCGAGGTAGAAATTGTTGATGCAGACCATCGTCCATACTCTGTGTCTGCGAATTTTCTAGAGGCCAGTTATTATAATAGTGACCTCAAGCCACTGGAAGTATGTGGCGTCGATAACAAAGGTCATCCAATTGGTGTAACAGCCTCTGAACTAGCTCAATTGAGTGCAACCAATTGCTGTAGTTCCTCGATTACATTGACCTGGAGCTCTGGCAAAGGCAAAGCTTGAGCCTCTGGTTCTGGAATAACTTCAACCAAATGTTGTGGTTCCTCAACTATTTTGGCTTAGAACTCTGGCGAGGGCAAAGCTTGAGTTTCTGGTTCTGGGATAACTTTGTCATTTTGAGAGCCGTTGTCCTCGCCAGAGGGGGAAGAAAGCTCGATCTGTAAACACTGAAAGAGGGTCAGATGATCAACTGCTTCTTTCCTTTCTGCCTCTTCAAACTCCCTGAGTATTATCCCAGCTAGGAATCTGGTGATAAAGTCTTTACAACACTCTTTCCCACTGTTGATGATTTCTGGCCCCATCTCATTGTCCTCGCCTTCATACATTATACTAGAATCATCAAATTTCAGTATGTAGGTTTGGCTGCACCCTTTGAAGAGCCTTTCCCCTATGAATCAATGATGTAGTAAGCATTGGCTTCGGCTTGAAGGACAAAGAAATGATCGGTCTAGCTCACCAGATATACCCAAGGCTTTGTGCTCTTACTGATGTTATCCCATGCTTGATCAAATGATGCAAGATCTTTTAAGTTCACGAACTTCTCTAGACTAAGGTATCCAATGAATGAGTCATCAGAAACGGTATTTATTGGTTTGATACCTGCATTTAGAGTCATCTCAAGGTCAAAATGGTTGTCAGGGAAAGAATTGGCGAGGGTCTCGTTCTTGCAGAGCTTCTGCATTCCAAAGAGCCTTGAACAATAAGGTCGTCAAATTCAGATGTTGTGGGCATGTCGTTTAGATGTGAATGAAGCCAGTGAGCAATGATGAAGACCAATGTTGAACAGGTGCTTGCCCCACATGTTTTCTCGCTTCGTTGAACGAAGGAGGTAAAGAAGACATTGGCTCGAAGTTTAGCATGTCCGTCTCTGCTCACAACCTATGACGCTTCCTAGCTAGCACTCGGGTAGGCTTCCAAGGTCAAGAGGGGTTGAGAATCATCTTTGCGAGCGGATTTGGAACCTCGGGTTCTTGAAAAATCTCCAGAAGAAGAGTCAGTCCTTGTGTGCTTTAATGACTGGTAAAGAATAAGCAAGTCAGTTATAATCAGTGAGACAGCAAAGGCGATGAACATTGGTAAAAGATTTTGATACTTACTGACTGCCTAGAAATGTTAAATCTTTTCTTCTTTGGGACTTACAAGCTGGCGGCAGTGTCTGTTTCTAAGGCATGTTGTTGATTGTAAAAAAGGAAATTGGTCAAACGCTATTAAGAAATTGCTAACACATGTGGCAAAGTTAACAGGGTTCTATGAATAGGAAAAGAAGTATACATGTGGCCAAGGAGTGTTGTTGCTGTTTTTGTATAGGGAACGCCAGACCAGGTACATTTCTGTGACTGACTGAGAAGTGAAGAGTGGCTTCATCAAAGTAGGGATTGTCATAGCCGGGAAGCCAAAATGTACATCTTGTAGATCATATACTGAAGGATGGCTAGATCCTCGCCAAAGGCTGTATGTGTTCAGAGAACAGACGAGAGGCATGGGGCATGTTGGGTTAACCTAGCCTGTCTGGAGAAGTGATTTGGAGCGTATAGCTCATACCCAGGGATTGAAGAATCAGGGACTAGTAAGTCCTTGCAAGTGTGACTTTGAAGGAAAACGTTCCTCGCAGAGTCATCTTGTCCTGGCAAGAGCATGAATCCACTGGCAAGGTTGCAGGGGTGGAGGCAATTTAAGATAACTTCAACTGCTGCGGTTGGGAAGTTTTTCTGTGACCATAGGTGTGTAAAGCATACTTGATAGGACCATGTTCTGGCTCCAGAAGATGCAGTCGCCAAGGTTTGGCCCAAAATTTTGTCTTCTTCAAAGGAAGGGACTTCGAAAGGTCGGAAGAAAGGGAAATACATTCACAACCAGAACTCTACAATCCAAAGTGGTCCTGGTTGATTGAGGTTGAGTTTCGAAATTACAACTCGTCGCAAGCCGTAGTAGATATAGGCGAGGACGGATTCTGCCAAGCCCAGCTTTTAGCGGTTGAAAAGGCGTTCAGCAATGTTGGTCCAGCATTTGTTAACCTTGGCAGATGTAGGACAGAAGATGTACTTGGATAGCCAATATTCCAGAAAGGCTATGCCTCCTTGATCCGTGGTGCTTTCTTTCTTTGCAAAATGGTCAATCCAAGCAGAGTAGATGGAGGTCGTTCCTTTGAGGCTCGGACTTTGGTCCTGTGTGTATGATTGTGGAACTAGATATTGCTAGACACAGGGACTCCAAATAAAGTATAGAGGTCAAGGATAGTAATGCTTACGTCACCATAAGGAAGACAGAAGCAATTGACTGAGCAATCCCAGAAGTACATGATGGCGGAGAACGGGGCTCGGTTTCCACCGGTAGGAAGTGAAAAGTATAGATCAATAAGTTGAGTAATACCGGCTGCTTCCCATCGATCAACATATTTTTCACGACGAAGCTTGGACCAAGCGAGGTCTTCCTTGTTTTGGTGCTGTCATTTACCAATAAGACAAAGGGTATCTTTGTTGGTCCATTTTTTGGGTTCTACCTTTGGATTTTTTTGGAAGATAAGGGCTGAATTACATAGGGAACGACAAAGAATATGATAGAGTTTTGGGCTTATCGAAGATTTAAGAAAGGGACCAAGCAGGCCGGTGTCGTTGCTTGGGTTGATTTTCAGATGAATGATGGCTTCTAGATTTTGTCGTTTGGCGACGACTTTGATATTTTTAGTGAAATTCTCGACATCTTGTTTTGAGTAAGAGATGGGTATGTCTTTGCGAGGAGGTATAGTTTTTGATTGGAAGAGATAGTCGATGGTGAGGATGGAAAGTTTAGCTTTTTGGAGAGGCTGAAAGATTGAAAGTGAGGCAAGCGAAAGAGTTCTGTTGAGAAGTGGAAATTGATTGATGTTGACATTTACTTTTATATTACATCAGCCTGAGTGACGCAGCTTTTTAGAGGGGTTGTGTAACGTGGCACTTGCGTGTGATGTTACCGTTTGGAGTAACAGCGTGTTGTTCGGTAAGATTCAAGTATTTTCGCTTGCATAAGTAATTTAAGCTCAAGGCTTGAGGGCAATATTTGGGCCCGATATAAAATATCTCATATTGGGCTTAGAGGGCTGGATCTGGCGAGCGGCCCGAGTAGGATAACAAGGTCTATTTTCGTGTTGGGTTAAGACTGTAAGTCAAGATGACTGATCCATGCGACTTAATGATTATCAAGTCTTTCCTACATCAGTTAGGTTTCATTTGTGAAAGGAATTGTGATAGCATTGAACTATATAAAGATAAGACCGTGTGTTAGTAAGCATTTAGAGTTATATTGAGAATCAAAGAGCTAAACACATACAAGTGAATCGAAAAACGACTACTGAGCATTATATAAGGAGAACGATAACAATTGTGAAGGATCCTCCTTGATCAAGTACAAATTTTGCTATACGCAAATACATCTCGTCAGAGAAACGTTGTAACCAGACGATCAAAGTGATTGTCACCTATCGAGTGAGAGTATCGAGATCAAAGGAAGCAACGCAACTGGAAGATTGAAGAGCTTGTCTAATATCGAGTAAAAGTTTGGAAATCCAAGGAAGCAAAACCCCAGTGTTCTCAACACATCGTCAAAGAAGTTGCTCTGCTTTGCACTTATAAAGAAAGTGTGGACTATCGATTTCCGTGGCTCTGCTAGAGATACGAAAAAACCCAAAGTCTTAAGACACTAAGCAAGAAGGATCCATTCAGGCGAGGTTGGTGTTCTCCCCGCCTTAATCGCTTAATTAAGAAGTCAGGCAACGCAGTTATATATTCATATTCCAACGTGAGACGGTGGCACGCCAACATACGAAACGCATCAGGATAAAGCCGATACCTTCTGTTATACTATTCAAATTCCATAAAAGAGACAATTTACAAGAGGCTGTCTACGCGTTCTTCGCCATAAAGATTTTGGAGTCAAACATATATTCCATTAATTATAGTTAAAGGACTATCACCTTGCTACGCTTACGTGCATGCATTAGTACTTTTTACATGAACATGCACGTACATATATATACCCTAGCCTCCATGCATGAAAACTTGTTTCTTATAGATATAGTATTGCTGCAAAATTAAAATTTGTTAATTTGTGCAGCTCCCTTGGTCAAAACCTCCGCACAAGTACACGTATGTATGGGAAAACCTCTTTGCCGTGTTCATTTCCATTATAGGCTTGCTTCTGTTTATATATCTCATCGGAAATTTACAGGTTGGTATAGATTATGGCTAATTTATAACAACCGTAATGCTCATATATAGGTATATTATATAGAAGTGTACTAAAATCCCTAGCTACTTCTGTTTTGGAAAATGTTGTAGACATATTTGCAGTTTGCAACTACAAGATCAGAAAAGCTTAGACGGAAGATGAAAACGAAAGTTTTAGAGGTTGACTTGTGGCTGTCTAGAAAAGGCCTGCCTAGGAATTTGAAGGAAGTCCTCATGAATTTCATTCAACAAAAACTCGAAGAGAACAAAGATGTCCACGTTGATAACATCCTCGATGTTCTTCCATCACCACATAGTAAATACATCAAGCGCTATCTTCAATTGGCTACCTTGAAGAAAGTAAGTCTTTGCTTTGTGATTGATCAACCGAATATAGCTTAATAGTGGAAAGATAGAAGATAAAATCAGGTAAGGTTATGGTAGGAGAGATCTACCTTAAATATATATCTACAATTAGTTGAACAAAATTATAATTTTTTGAACTAAAAATTACTACATTTAGAACTAAATTACGACCATTTTTTTTATCATTTATAAATAATTAAAATAAGATACAATATTGACAACGATTTGTTCTCAAATTTGTAAAAAAAGTGCTCGTTGGAATATTTACAAAAAATAAAACAAAATTACCAAAAAATCATCTCAATTTAAAATAATAACAACAAAAGTAGTGAATAAAATCTACGATAAAGTCACTACACCCTAAAATTTCTCAGATAGAATCTAACAACAATGCTCATCAGGTTCCAATGCTTCAAACCATGGGGGTAAAACTGTTGAAAGGAATCTCCAAGAGCCTGGTTTCGGGGAAGTATACGGAGGAAAGCTGCATTATTGAAGAGAATAGTCCACTTAATAAGATGGTTTTCATCACACATGGCACTGTACACACCTACAAGACAAATGATAAAGGTCGAAAGATTGGTTCCGAGTTTCTTGAGAAAGGGGACTATTATGGAGCAGATGAACTTCTGGAGTGGGCATCAAAATTTAGCTCTTTCGACGAATTACCTACCTCGACGAGAATGGTTAAGCCTGTCACGAAAGTTGAAGTCTTTGAACTATACGCAAACGACTTGAAGAGTCTGGCTATTAAGTACTGGTGGAATTTCACCAAGAAAAAGAACCTAAATGAATTCCGCAACCAATCTATGTTGGAGGAGTTTGCAGTATCTTCCATAGAAAAAGTGATTCGTCAGCGCAGGCAAGGCAAAAAGAAGCTTAGTATTAAATCTCTAAATAGGTTGGATATTCAGGGTGGTAGTGCAAGTCAGAAGTGGCGGAAGGTCATCAGTAAGGCCAAGAAGGATCAGGTACCCTCTCCTGTTTGTGCTCTTAAAGGTTGCTAGCTAGCAGCAATGGTTACTTCTTGGACAAAGTCACAAAACTAAGCTATATATATGTCATGTATCTACCCTCTACGTGTGTGTTTATATATATATATATATATATATATAGTTTCTTCTAGTCACCCCCCAGCTGAAACCATCATACTTGATCACTGCCAGTCACCCATAACTGCCTCCCCTTTCAAATTACCTTCTCCAGATAACCAAGATTCCAAGAAAACAACATAACAAATTAATTACACAAACCAAAGTCTAATCACTATAGGAAGCCAATTAGACAAAATTGAAACAACCATAGACAACATTTTTAATACAGTTCAACCTCCCAAAAAACAGGAATCACCTTTGATTCATTTCAGAGACCTAAGTAAAAATACTCTTAAACCTGTCACCACCATCCAAAAAATAGAACAAATGTTGAAGGAGATAAAACCCGAGTCTAGTACGATCACAGTCATTCATACTACTGACTCTTCAGACGATAACTCTAGTACAATATCTAAAGTTAACCAGAAATTAGAAGAACTCCAGTTAAATAGAATAGGACATTCAGCTAGGAAACCTTTTAGAAATTGGAAGGAACGCCATTTACCAATAGATATCCAGCCAAGTAGTAACGCCACTACAAATCAATTTGCTGTTTCGGCAGACAAAACCTACGAGTGGAACATTGACAATCTTTCCGAACAAGAAATTCTCAACAAACTCCATCATATGTCAATGACAGCCAACAGTTACATAACTGCTTACAATTACTCCCAATCTGAAATTGTAGATATCCTCTCTTCAGGATTCACAGGAATGCTTCATTCCTGGTGGGAAAAGCATCTCACAATAGAATCAAAAGAGTCAATCAAACATGCAGTCATGCATGATGAAGACGGATCCCCAATTTTTGACACTGACATCGGAATGGGAATCTCTGATGCAGTAAACACCCTTTTTTACACCATAATCCAACACTTCATTGGCACACCTAGTCACATAACCTCTAGAATTCATGACCAACTTAGTAATCTCAGATGCCCAACACTTAGTGCCTTCAACTGGTACAAAAATGTTTTTATCTCCAGAGTAATGCTTCGAGATGATAGTAACCAACCTTTCTGGAAAGAAAAATTCATCAATGGTCTTCCAAACCTCTTTGCCCACAAGATAAGACATGTCCTGAGTAACGAGTTAGGACAAATAGATTATGATTCCTACACCTATGGCCAAATTATTACAATAATCCAAAAAGAAGGACTTAAAATGTGTATCGACTCTAAAATCAACTCTGCTGCTAAAACAGATAAAAAATTAGCAAAGTATGAATTAGGTAATTTTTGCGAACAATATGGTCTTCCTTCTCTACCCCCCTCTAGGAGAAAACCAAAACACGTTGAAACTAATCACTACAGAAGACCCTTCACCAAAAACAGATTCAAAATCCCTTTCGAGCCAAACAAGTTTTATTCAAAAAATAAATTCCAGTCCAAGAAACCTTTTCATTCTTCTAATAAAAATATTGCAAAAGGCAATTACTTTAAATGCAATAAACCAGGACACTTTGCCAACAAATGCCCTCTAAAGGCCACTATCAACCAATTACAAATAAGCCAAGATGAGAGAAACAAACTTATCGACCTCTTAGATTTGAGAAATACAGAATCTGAAAATGAAAATTCTTCAGAACCAAATGAACCCTTCGAAACCTCCTCAGATACTTCTAATCATTCCTCCCCAAATATTACTTTCGGTTGCCATGATACTCTTAATTGCAACAACGACTGCTGCACTAAAACCATTAATGTTTTAACTAAACAGGAAGAACAAGAAGAACTCCTAATAGATCTAATTAGTAAAATCCATGATCCCGATTTAAAAGCTGAGTACCTTACGAAATTAAGAAAACTAATTACTCAAGAAAAAGAAATTAGTATTCCTCAACCAAAAATTAGTTTGACCTCCACCTTTCACAAATTCGAAGACAAAAAGAAAAAAATAACCTTACAGGATCTCCAACAAGAAATAAAAACAATCAAAACACAAATACAGTCTCTCCATCAAAGTCACCAACAATTGCTTCAAGAAAATGAAGAAATTAAACAAGATCTAAATATCGTAAAAATCAACAATCAGTTCCGTCATTTAGACAATGAAGCTATCCCAAGAAATTCTGAAGAAACTTCTCAAGATGCTGCCATTAATGTTATTAGACAAATCCATTTAAAAAAATGGTACATTTCCATAAACATCAAAGTAAAGGATTTTTCCTTAACTGCGATTGCTCTTGTTGATTCAGGAGCAGACCTAAATTGCATCCAAGAAGGGCTAATACCTTCTAAATACTTTGAAAAAACAAAAGAATCTTTACGTTCTGCCAATGGCTCAAAAATGAACATGAGATACGAACTTCCCAAAACTCATGTCTGCCAAAATAATGTTTGTTACAAAACTCCTTTTGTTTTAGTCAAAGACTTAACCGACAAAGTCATCCTAGGACTCCCCTTCCTTACTTTAATTTATCCTTTTACCACAGAATATGACGGGATTACCACTTATCCCTTTAAAGAACCAGTCAAATTCCCTTTTCTCAGTAACCCCGAAATACATTCCTTAAAGACCTTCCAAGAAAGTTCCATTTCCAACACAATCAATCTCATTCAGGCCAAAACCAGACAAGTCACCTTCCTCAAGGAAGAAATTAATTTCAAGAGAATAGATAATCATTTGCAAGACACTGCCTTGCAAAACAAAATTAGAGCCTTAGAAAATAAGATAATTGCTGAGTTATGTTCGGACATTCCTACTGCTTTTTGGCACAGGAAAAAACATATAGTCACCCTTCCTTACATCAAAGATTTTGATGAAAGAAAAATCCCTACTAAAGCCAGACCAATTCAAATGAACCATGAAGTCATGGAATTTTGCAAAACTGAAATCACAGATCTTCTTAACAAAAAGATCATCAGACCTAGTAAATCCCCCTGGTCTTGTCCAGCCTTTTATGTTCAAAAGAATGCAGAATTAGAAAGAGGAACACCTCGCCTAGTCATAAATTACAAACCACTTAACACAGTCCTTGAATGGATACGATATCCTATACCTAATAAGAGAGATCTTATTAACAGACTAAACCATTCAGTCATCTTTTCAAAATTTGATATGAAATTTGGATTCTGGCAAATCCAGATTAATGAAAACGACAGATATAAAACCGCTTTTGTCACTCCCTTTGGCCATTACGAATGGAACGTAATGCCCTTTGGTTTAAAAAATGCCCCTAGTGAATTCCAAAATATCATGAATGATATCTTCAATGATTACAGCCACTTCTGCATTGTCTATATCGATGATGTTCTTATCTTTTCTCAGTCAATAGAACAACACTGAAAACATTTACACCAATTCTTCACGATCACCAAGAATAATGGCCTAGTTATCTCTGCGTCAAAAATCAAACTCTTCCAAACTAACATTAGATTCTTAGGATTTAATATCCATCACCTCCAGATACAACCAATTGACAGAGTTATCCAATTTGCTGATAAATTCCCTGATGTAATTCTAGAGAAAAACCAATTACAAAGATTTTTGGGTTCCCTGAATTACATAGCAGATTTCTACCAGAATCTTAGAAAACGTTGCAAACCTTTATTTGAAAGATTACAAACCAATCCACCTCCTTGGTCTTCCATACACACTTCTTTAGTCAAAGAAATTAAGAGCCATGTTAAAACCCTGCCCTGTCTTGGTATTCCACTTTCAGATTCCTTCAAAATTGTTGAAACTGATGCTTCTGAAATTGGTTATGGTGGCATTCTAAAACAGCAAATTTCCCCTAATCATCCCGAACAAATAGTCAGATTCCATTCTGGTACTTGGAACCAAGCCCAAAAGAATTATAGTACAATCAAAAAAGAAATTCTTTCAGTTGTTTTATGTATCAGTAAATTTCAAGATGACTTATTAAATCAAAAATTCTTATTACGCGTTGATTGCAAAAGTGCAAAAGATGTTTTAGACAAAGATGTTCAAAATATCGCTAGTAAACAAATTTTTGCCAGGTGGCAAGCCATTTTAAGCATTTTTGATTTTGAAATTACATTCATTAAAGGATCTGATAATCATATCCCTGATTTCCTAACTAGAGAATTTCTCCAGGGAGCCAGTCATGTCCACCAGAAAGCTTCGCAGCTCAGTCAAGACAGAACCGGAATCTCCTCCGGCACAAACAGTCAAAAAAGAGGAACCAGATAGTTTAATGATCCCTGGCTTTCCATATCCAGTACCCACCAGATCTATGACCCCCAATCAATTGGTCAACTACAATCCAATCTTGAATCCTCTACCAAATCCCCAGAATATGATCCGTCCCAATTTTCAGTCAGTTTTAGTAAACCAATATGATCCTTATAAATGTGATCCTCCCCCTAGTCAAATTCACTTCCCAAAAACCTCCCCTTACCACCTGCAAATTAGTAAAAACCTTTTTTACGTTGAACCCCCTCATAGTCATCTAAAAAACCCAATGTCCTTAATAAGGGAATATTTCCCCCCAAATTTTCATTTTGCTCCAAGCCACCCCTCTCACTCATTAAACTTCTACAAAGACATTCTAGTCAAAACCGGATCAATCTCCATCAGAGCCATTTATGACCAAAGAAACACAACCAAAATACTCTATCATTCCCTCTATATAATGAAAGTTGATTCCTTAGCCAGTTGGGGTGATCAACCCTACAATTTTCATACTTGCCAAGACATATCCTATAATTATAATGATTATATCAATGCCTGGTCAAATATCTTCCTCCACCAGACAGAAGACTTCAGTCATTCTTGGTTTATCAACTTTGACAAGAATTTCAAAAGAAATCTCCCCATGTGGTTTCTCAGATGGTGGGCAACTCATGGTTTCCCCTACAACCTTCTGCCCCAGCAAGCCAAAGAAGCAGTAACCAGATTCCAGACAGTCATGAATCTCAGTAAATATGATCAGAATTTCCCAGTTACTCTTCATTTCATGGCCAAATACAAATTGCCGTGGATTTTCAAATGGCATTATGAACTCAGTAACAACATTGTTTCCAGACAGTACCTAGTCAAATGGTGGGACAAGTTCAACCTGGACAGAGTCCTTTCCCAGTTCAATGAAGAATTCCCAGTTACGGTTCCCCACCATAGTAATATCAAGCATGAAGTTTCCCCAGTTCAAAACCCTCATCTCAGTCAAATACAGACCCCCTCAAATAGTCAATTAGCATTATTGACCCCTCGCCTCAGTCAAATACAGACCCCCTCAAACAGTCAGTTAGCATTATTAATTCCTCAGTTACCTCCCCCATCTTCCAAGCCTCAAGTATCTTCTACATCAAAAACATCCTCCTCCAAAAGCAAACAAAGATCTTCTTCCAAGAGTAAAGCACAATCTTCCAGATCTGCAGAGTTAAAAGCTCTTGTTAATACCCTTCAGAAGCAGAGCGCCGTTGTCGATGCCCTTCTTCAACAAGTCAGTACTTCAGAATCAGACAAAAATTCAGACAATATTGAAGATTGTAATTCTTCGCAGTCCTCATCTTCACCCCCCAGTCAAGCACGACCCTCTACAAGATGGTACCAAGATAGTCAGGATCCATACGAATAAATCCAGACTCCTATCTTCAGTCAAAGTCAAGCTTTGGATGCCGAAAGTTACTATTCATAAAGTAACTTTTATTATTCATCAAATAGTAAAATGATTCTTCCGTGTTTTATGGCGCCACAGTAAAAAACGAACAGTAAAAGAAGATTCTTCCGTGATTTATGGCGCCACAGTTCATCCAGTTCAGTCTATTTAAGAAGTCACTCTCCTTCTTTCTCGGCAGGCTTCATTCTTCAGACTCTCCTTCTCTCTCAGTTGATACAATTCTCTCTAGTATTCAGAGCACTCATGTGTTGAGTTAGTTAAGCTCTGCCTAGTTTAGTTAAACCCCTCATGCATTGAGCTTACGGCTCTTACTATTTTGTAAGTTTTCAATGTTAATACAAACGTAACTCTGTTTTCAATACAATGAAATTCCCTTATGCTTCACTTCCGCGGTTTCTGGTATCATTGTATTGAAAACAGAGTTACGTTTGTATTAACATTGAAAACTTACAAAATAGTAAGAGCCGTAAGCTCAATGCATGAGGGGTTTAACTAAACTAGGCAGAGCTTAACTAACTCAACACATGAGTGCTCTGAATACTAGAGAGAATTGTATCAACTGAGAGAGAAGGAGAGTCTGAAGAATGAAGCCTGCCGAGAAAGAAGGAGAGTGACTTCTTAAATAGACTGAACTGGATGAACTGTGGCGCCATAAATCACGGAAGAATCTTCTTTTACTGTTCGTTTTTTACTGTGGCGCCATAAAACACGGAAGAATCATTTTACTATTTGATGAATAATAAAAGTTACTTTATGAATAGTAACTTTCGGCATCCAAAGCTTGACTTTGACTGAAGATAGGAGTCTGGATTTATTCGTATGGATCCTGACTATCTTGGTACCATCTTGTAGAGGGTCGTGCTTGACTGGGGGGTGAAGATGAGGACTGCGAAGAATTACAATCTTCAATATTGTCTGAATTTTTGTCTGATTCTGAAGTACTGACTTGTTGAAGAAGGGCATCGACAACGGCGCTCTGCTTCTGAAGGGTATTAACAAGAGCTTTTAACTCTGCAGATCTGGAAGATTGTGCTTTACTCTTGGAAGAAGATCTTTGTTTGCTTTTGGAGGAGGATGTTTTTGATGTAGAAGATACTTGAGGCTTGGAAGATGGGGGGAGGTAACTGAGGAATTAATAATGCTAACTGACTGTTTGAGGGGGTCTGTATTTGACTGAGGCGAGGGGTCAATAATGCTAATTGACTATTTGAGGGGGTCTGTATTTGACTGAGATGAGGGTTTTGAACTGGGGAAACTTCATGCTTGATATTACTATGGTGGGGAACCGTAACTGGGAATTCTTCATTGAACTGGGAAAGGACTCTGTCCAGGTTGAACTTGTCCCACCATTTGACTAGGTACTGTCTGGAAACAATGTTGTTACTGAGTTCATAATGCCATTTGAAAATCCACGGCAATTTGTATTTGGCCATGAAATGAAGAGTAACTGGGAAATTCTGATCATATTTACTGAGATTCATGACTGTCTGGAATCTGGTTACTGCTTCTTTGGCTTGCTGAGGCAGAAGGTTGTAGGGGAAACCATGAGTTGCCCACCATCTGAGAAACCACATGGGGAGATTTCTTTTGAAATTCTTGTCAAAGTTGATAAACCAAGAATGACTGAAGTCTTCTGTCTGGTGGAGGAAGATATTTGACCAGGCATTGATATAATCATTATAATTGTAGGATATGTCTTGGCAAGTATGAAAATTGTAGGGTTGATCACCCCAACTGGCTAAGGAATCAATTTTCATTATATAGAGAGAATGATAGAGTATTTTGGTTGTGTTTCTTTGGTCATAAATGGCTCTGATGGAGATTGATCCGGTTTTGACTAGAATGTCTTTGTAGAAGTTTAATGAGTGAGAGGGGTGGCTTGGAGCAAAATGAAAATTTGGGGGGAAATATTCCCTTATTAAGGACATTGGGTTTTTTAGATGACTATGAGGGGGTTCAACGTAAAAAAGGTTTTTACTAATTTGCAGGTGGTAAGGGGAGGTTTTTGGGAAGTGAATTTGACTAGGGGGAGGATCACATTTATAAGGATCATATTGGTTTACTAAAACTGACTGAAAATTGGGACGGATCATATTCTGGGGATTTGGTAGAGGATTCAAGATTGGATTGTAGTTGACCAATTGATTGGGGGTCATAGATCTGGTGGGTACTGGATATGGAAAGCCAGGGATCATTAAACTATCTGGTTCCTCTTTTTTGACTGTTTGTGCCGGAGGAGATTCCGGTTCTGTCTTGACTGAGCTGCGAAGCTTTCTGGTGGACATGACTGGCTCCCTGGAGAAATTCTCTAGTTAGGAAATCAGGGATATGATTATCAGATCCTTTAATGAATGTAATTTCAAAATCAAAAATGCTTAAAATGGCTTGCCACCTGGCAAAAATTTGTTTACTAGCGATATTTTGAACATCTTTGTCTAAAACATCTTTTGCACTTTTGCAATCAACGCGTAATAAGAATTTTTGATTTAATAAGTCATCTTGAAATTTACTGATACATAAAACAACTGAAAGAATTTCTTTTTTGATTGTACTATAATTCTTTTGGGCTTGGTTCCAAGTACCAGAATGGAATCTGACTATTTGTTCGGGATGATTAGGGGAAATTTGTTGTTTTAGAATGCCACCATAACCAATTTCAGAAGCATCAGTTTCAACAATTTTGAAGGAATCTGAAAGTGGAATACCAAGACAGGGCAGGGTTTTAACATGGCTCTTAATTTCTTTGACTAAAGAAGTGTGTATGGAAGACCAAGGAGGTGGATTGGTTTGTAATCTTTCAAATAAAGGTTTGCAACGTTTTCTAAGATTCTGGTAGAAATCTGCTATGTAATTCAGGGAACCCAAAAATCTTTGTAATTGGTTTTTCTCTAGAATTACATCAGGGAATTTATCAGCAAATTGGATAACTCTGTCAATTGGTTGTATCTGGAGGTGATGGATATTAAATCCTAAGAATCTAATGTTAGTTTGGAAGAGTTTGATTTTTGACGCAGAGATAACTAGGCCATTATTCTTGGTGATCGTGAAGAATTGGTGTAAATGTTTTCAGTGTTGTTCTATTGACTGAGAAAAGATAAGAACATCATCGATATAGACAATGCAGAAGTGGCTGTAATCATTGAAGATATCATTCATGATATTTTGGAATTCACTAGGGGCATTTTTTAAACCAAAGGGCATTACGTTCCATTCGTAATGGCCAAAGGGAGTGACAAAAGCGGTTTTATATCTGTCGTTTTCATTAATCTGGATTTGCCAGAATCCAAATTTCATATCAAATTTTGAAAAGATGACTGAATGGTTTAGTCTGTTAATAAGATCTCTCTTATTAGGTATAGGATATCGTATCCATTCAAGGACTGTGTTAAGTGGTTTGTAATTTATGACTAGGCGAGGTGTTCCTCTTTCTAATTCTGCATTCTTTTGAACATAAAAGGCTGGACAAGACCAGGGGGATTTACTAGGTCTGATGATCTTTTTGTTAAGAAGATCTGTGATTTCAGTTTTGCAAAATTCCATGACTTCATGGTTCATTTGAATTGGTCTGGCTTTAGTAGGGATTTTTCTTTCATCAAAATCTTTGATGTAAGGAAGGGTGACTATATGTTTTTTCCTGTGCCAAAAAGCAGTAGGAATGTCCGAACATAACTCAGCAATTATCTTATTTTCTAAGGCTCTAATTTTGTTTTGCAAGGCAGTGTCTTGCAAATGATTATCTATTCTCTTGAAATTAATTTCTTCCTTGAGGAAGGTGACTTGTCTGGTTTTGGCCTGAATGAGATTGATTGTGTTGGAAATGGAACTTTCTTGGAAGGTCTTTAAGGAATGTATTTCGGGGTTACTGAGAAAAGGGAATTTGACTGGTTCTTTAAAGGGATAAGTGGTAATCCCGTCATATTCTGTGGTAAAAGGATAAATTAAAGTAAGGAAGGGGAGTCCTAGGATGACTTTGTCGGTTAAGTCTTTGACTAAAACAAAAGGAGTTTTGTAACAAACATTATTTTGGCAGACATGAGTTTTGGGAAGTTCGTATCTCATGTTCATTTTTGAGCCATTGGCAGAACGTAAAGATTCTTTTGTTTTTTCAAAGTATTTAGAAGGTATTAGCCCTTCTTGGATGCAATTTAGGTCTGCTCCTGAATCAACAAGAGCAATCGCAGTTAAGGAAAAATCCTTTACTTTGATGTTTATGGAAATGTACCATTTTTTTAAATGGATTTGTCTAATAACATTAATGGCAGCATCTTGAGAAGTTTCTTCAGAATTTCTTGGGATAGCTTCATTGTCTAAATGACGGAACTGATTGTTGATTTTTACGATATTTAGATCTTGTTTAATTTCTTCATTTTCTTGAAGCAATTGTTGGTGACTTTGATGGAGAGACTGTATTTGTGTTTTTATTGTTTTTATTTCTTGTTGGAGATCCTGTAAGGTTATTTTTTTCTTTTTGTCTTCGAATTTGTGAAAGGTGGAGGTCAAACTAATTTTTGGTTGAGGAATACTAATTTCTTTTTCTTGAGTAATTAGTTTTCTTAATTTCGTAAGGTACTCAGCTTTTAAATCGGGATCATGGATTTTACTAATTAGATCTATTAGGAGTTCTTCTTGTTCTTCCTGTTTAGTTAAAACATTAATGGTTTTAGTGCAGCAGTCGTTGTTGCAATTAAGAGTATCATGGCAACCGAAAGTAATATTTGGGGAGGAATGATTAGAAGTATCTGAGGAGGTTTCGAAGGGTTCATTTGGTTCTGAAGAATTTTCATTTTCAGATTCTGTATTTCTCAAATCTAAGAGGTCGATAAGTTTGTTTCTCTCATCTTGGCTTATTTGTAATTGGTTGATAGTGGCCTTTAGAGGGCATTTGTTGGCAAAGTGTCCTGGTTTATTGCATTTAAAGTAATTGCCTTTTGCAATATTTTTATTAGAAGAATGAAAAGGTTTCTTGGACTGGAATTTATTTTTTGAATAAAACTTGTTTGGCTCGAAAGGGATTTTGAATCTGTTTTTGGTGAAGGGTCTTCTGTAGTGATTAGTTTCAACGTGTTTTGGTTTTCTCCTAGAGGGGGGTAGAGAAGGAAGACCATATTGTTCGCAAAAATTACCTAATTCATACTTTGCTAATTTTTTATCTGTTTTAGCAGCAGAGTTGATTTTAGAGTCGATACACATTTTAAGTCCTTCTTTTTGGATTATTGTAATAATTTGGCCATAGGTGTAGGAATCATAATCTATTTGTCCTAACTCGTTACTCAGGACATGTCTTATCTTGTGGGCAAAGAGGTTTGGAAGACCATTGATGAATTTTTCTTTCCAGAAAGGTTGGTTACTATCATCTCGAAGCATTACTCTGGAGATAAAAACATTTTTGTACCAGTTGAAGGCACTAAGTGTTGGGCATCTGAGATTACTAAGTTGGTCATGAATTCTAGAGGTTATGTGACTAGGTGTGCCAATGAAGTGTTGGATTATGGTGTAAAAAAGGGTGTTTACTGCATCAGAGATTCCCATTCCGATGTCAGTGTCAAAAATTGGGGATCCGTCTTCATCATGCATGACTGCATGTTTGATTGACTCTTTTGATTCTATTGTGAGATGCTTTTCCCACCAGGAATGAAGCATTCCTGTGAATCCTGAAGAGAGGATATCTACAATTTCAGATTGGGAGTAATTGTAAGCAGTTATGTAACTGTTGGCTGTCATTGACATATGATGGAGTTTGTTGAGAATTTCTTGTTCGGAAAGATTGTCAATGTTCCACTCGTAGGTTTTGTCTGCCGAAACAGCAAATTGATTTGTAGTGGCGTTACTACTTGGCTGGATATCTATTGGTAAATGGCGTTCCTTCCAATTTCTAAAAGGTTTCCTAGCTGAATGTCCTATTCTATTTAACTGGAGTTCTTCTAATTTCTGGTTAACTTTAGATATTGTACTAGAGTTATCGTCTGAAGAGTCAGTAGTATGAATGACTGTGATCGTACTAGACTCGGGTTTTATCTCCTTCAACATTTGTTCTATTTTTTGGATGGTGGTGACAGGTTTAAGAGTATTTTTACTTAGGTCTCTGAAATGAATCAAAGGTGATTCCTGTTTTTTGGGAGGTTGAACTGTATTAAAAATGTTGTCTATGGTTGTTTCAATTTTGTCTAATTGGCTTCCTATAGTGATTAGACTTTGGTTTGTGTAATTAATTTGTTATGTTGTTTTCTTGGAATCTTGGTTATCTGGAGAAGGTAATTTGAAAGGGGAGGCAGTTATGGGTGACTGGCAGTGATCAAGTATGATGGTTTCAGCTGGGGGGTGACTAGAAGAAACTAGAGTATTATTGGCTGTTTTCCATTTTGACTTGGATAGGGTATGGATGTTCTTTTCATTGATTTGGTCAATGAAATCGAGAAAGAATATTTCAGATTCTGTTTTGAGCATGAAGTTCTTCCATTGTTGGAAAAGTTCCAATCTCTGTTCTTTGGTAGGGTATTGGCTTCTGTAAGCATTTCTCCTAGGGTTGTTTTCTTCATAGAGAAGGTGTTGATCTAATTTTGAATAATTAATCGTAAAAGATTTGTTGAGGACATTTAATTGAGGGTTAATGGGGTTGACTACTTCAAAGTCAGTTGCAGTAGGGGAAGTTTGTTCATCATCAGAATCTCTGTGATGACTAGTGTAACTAGGATAGGTAACTTGGGAGGTGGTCTTTACGTTCTTAATTTTTAATTTTCTTAATTCCTCTTCTAATTCCTTTATTCTAATATTTTTAATTTCTTTATCTAGGTCACAATCTCTCCTTGACATGGTTTCAGCAGTGCTAGAACCAGCAAAGGAATGCCTAGAAGATTGTCCTAGTTCATGAATTCTGGGATTATTTCTAAAGTTGATTCTTACTGTGCCATCATTGAATTGGTGGATACAGTTCAAATCACTTTGGCTATGCTGGATATTTATGGGCTGGTTTTCATTGGTAAGAGCCCATTCCGAAGGGAGCTGGACATCTGACCATTTGATTGCGTGAGGAACACGGACATTGGCATTTTCATGACTGCTTTGGATCAAAAGAGTTTGATCTTTGGGGCTTTTACTAATGGCTTGAAAGTTAATGTTTGTACCAGTGACTTTATAATGGACCCTGTAGATCAAGGCTAAAGGTTTTGATCCATCAAGGATATTGTATCCTGAGGTTTTAATATTTAGCGTTAGGGTTTTGAGGACGTGAGGGTCACTCAGACTGACTGTAAAATCTGGATAACAGTCAAAGTGTATTGGACCATTGAATAAACTTGACTCGATTATTCCAAGGGTACTGTCAGTGAAGTCGGTAAACCGAGCATCACGAAGACATAGAAGAACTGAGGCGTTTAAACCTTTTATTGTTAAAGGTTTTACTCCTATTTGGACTAAGCCGATATGAAGGAAGTTATGGCCATCTTTTTTATGTTTCCTAATTGACTCAGGGCTGAACAATTGACAAGTTTCATGCTGTGAACTTACAGCATAGATTTGTTCAACTGTTTTAACATGATGTTCACTTCTGAAAGAAGTGATTGACCATTTTTTCTTATAGATTTCATTACTAGGAACTCTTGGAATATTCCAATCGTTTCTATCAATGTTACTATGGGATTGTATTTCAATTTGTTCTTCATTTACTATGTTTGGGATTGCACTAAGGGAAGATCTGGATGAACTGGAGGTGACTGAGTTGGACCTGAATAATCTACTCATTTTAAAAAGTGAATTGAAGGATTAAAATAGTAAAAGGTTCTGGGTAAAAGAAGCTTAGGTCTGACGCCCTAAAGGCTAAGGTACTCACCTCTCCGCTCACGCCGCTCCGCTCACGCCACTCCTTGGGCCTTACTGTTTGGACGCCGGCCTTACTGTTTGGTTTGGTGAATAGACTCAGGAAAAAGGAAGAACAGAAAAAAGGATCTAATACAAGAAACTTTAACTAATTTAAGAATTCAATTACTTAAATAAATGAATAAAATAATTCAAATTAACTCAAGAACAACTCAAGAACATCACAAGATCCTCACCTAGGCGGTAATCCGCCACCTGGGGATTGTGAAGGTTGAAAACATTATCCCAGAGACCTCACCTAGGCGGTAGTCCGCCACCTGGGGTCTGGGATTTTAAAATACTAACATAATCTTTAACCCTTACGGCCCTGATACCAGAAACCGCAGAAACCGCGGAAGTGAAGCATAAGTGAAGCATATATATATATATATATATATATATATAACACTTCCAAATCAGAATGGATATGACATTTTCATATAGCGTGGCCTTTCATTAATTTGCATCAACTTCATATTGTTTATGATCTTATCTTGGTGACCTATGGACTTTTGAGCCATTAGTTTTATCAATATTCCCATATAAGGTGCTTGTTATACACCCAAAAATTCCATGACCAAACCATATCTTCAAGTTCTACTCTCGGATAATGTTATAGAGACGCTTAATTAATTGTTTTGATCAATGTCAACAACGATATATAAGATCTTAATTAAGTTCAAAAATCTCCACTGGAATTTTTATTATAATAAAGTCAGGCCTCTTTAGTATTTAGTGTCATCGGTTTCATCAAAAATTAAATTTTTAAAAATATTCAAGATAAAATACTGGAAGAAAAATATAAGTTAAGATAATAATATAAATTACAAACAAAATAAGGGATTGAAAATTGTGCAGGAAGTACTGCCGGTTCTTTTTTTTTTCTTTCTTGCGCACGAGTGAAGGCACGAACACGAAGACTTACTAGTGTATATAAAAGAGACGAATGTAACGATACGTACGTTGTTTTATGCTACCAATTCAATTCGATACTAGTTTTGGTTAGAAAATGGGCTAACATGTTAGGTATGCCGGAGTATATATATTACAACTTGTGTAATTTATAGACTTGAGCACCGCTATGGGCCGTCAAAATTTGTGGTCTTACATCCTATGTGACATTATATGTCATTAAATTAATAATTCTTTATATATTCAAAATGTCACATCACAATACTAATTTTATCCTTATTTTAATTTCAATTTTTTATTTTGATATATTAATTTTTACAATCAATTTATTATACTCAAAATTACAGCTAAACCCTAATAGAATCAATTTATATTCTTGGAGTAAAACCCATAAAAGTTTCCCACCAACATAGCAGCCAAAAACCCTAATTAAATGAGGAATACATGTAGGTTTGATGAGTAATTCGCTGTGTTGATTTATCCTAGCCTATTGCTACGACAACAATTAATATATTGAAATTTGTGTAGATTGATTGTTTCAAGTTATGGGTTGTTCTAGAATAGTTTTGGTTTAAAAAATCTTTTCAAATAGCTTGTTATGTGTTTCATTTTCACTATGCTATTCAACAACAAATTACATCAATAAATCGTTGAGTTAAATAAGATCCATAGCTGTTGGGTATGGGTTCTTGTGGTGCTGGGTTCTTGATGAAGTTGAAGAAGATTGTACACGTACAGACGGAGAAAAAAAGAGAAAAGAAGACGTCAAACTTCTGATAAGAAAAATTTCTCAACTTAAGGTCTCATTATTATTAATCTAATCTAAAATATTAGACAATTTTTTTACTCCGTAGATTACACAAGGATATGATTGAAATTTACTTATTTTAATGATATTAATGAATTAAGTAATATACTTATGTAGAATATACCACATAACATATAACATATAAGGCCAAAAATCTTGACCTCTCATAAGGCCACATATCATTTTCCTTACAGACTATTGCGTAATATGGAGTTGACTTGAAACGATCTAGTTAATTAGCACCTTACAAGAGAGTTGACTACAGTTTGCTGGCTCCTCTCTATCACAATAGTACGTAATTTATATAAAAACAAACACAAAAACTGAAATGTTATGCAATGTATGTCATAAGATTCGGTCGATGAGGAATTGAAACCCTAATTCCATTTGTTGAGGTTATATTTTTATTTTTTTAAAAGAATTAGACAATGCGACAACTCTCAAGTCTTTATTAATGAAACTGTTGAATACATGAGGGGTCGGGGCCATAAAACATGAACCTCATATAATAATGAACACACATAGAACATCCCGGATAGTCACAAATCATCAAATAACTAATTAGTTAAACCGACACTAAATAGCAGAGAAAATCGTACATGCTATTTTATCTACTTTACAACTATGATGACACACGAAAAAGATCATATTGCTTCCTCCGTGAAAACATTCAAACCAAACCTAGACCAACTTTCCTTGTGCGTTGCTGAACGATAATTACATCGTGGACATTACGTTTCTAATTAGCAACAACCAATTTCCTATTTTCGAAGAGGAATCATAATATTTCCAAATGAGATCGGCATGTTCATGGTTGTAGGTTAATTCGTAATTTTGTATGGCTTCTGGGACTGAAGATGCAGACATTAGCTGGACTTTGACAAATTCTTCGTCAATGCAGACTACTACGTACAAGTTAAGTTAGTTAACAACTTGCAAGTGTGCTTGCATGTGGGTCTATAAAAATCAATCCAACACTACAATTAAATTGCAACAAAAACTTCGAACAGTGGTTTAAATTTCTTTGAATCTAAACAATGCTCAACTCGGCGGATAATGAAGTCCCTGAATTAAGGTTAGTTTCTTCGATTCTACTTAGTTTTCTGGAAGTACCTATACGTAGGACACTGAAGTTTTCTCTTATTCAATTTTCTCATTGCTTTCCCGTTCTTGTGTTTTTAGTCTTACAGCAGATTACAACACTCACTGTGGATTCCGCCGGAAACCACACAACGAAGAAAAACCGAAACTGAAACTCGTCTCGTGGTGGACAAGAATTTCGAATCGGAGTACATGGTGGGATACGATTTTCGTAGCGGCTTGTGTTATTGCAGTGTCATTAGATCCATTGTTCTTCTACATTCCCATCATCGATAGGGAACGAAAGTGTCTTCAAGCAGACAAAGATCTCAAGACCGTAACTCTCATTTTGCGTACCATTATGGATTTCACTTTCATATTCCATATTATCTATCAGATCAGTGAAGCTTTTATAGCTGCGGCGACGGATCAATCTAATCCGGAGGATTCGGAAATGTCGTATTTCTTTGATTACGTTGGTGCAGTTTCTTCCAATTTGTCATGGAGCTCTCTCATTACCGATGTTCTTGCTGTTCTTCCCATCCCACAAGTAAGTGAAATATTAAACTTAATTTGCATGAGATCGATCTTTGAAGACTTTGAAATATTATGAACTGATATATGTCTGTTTAATCTGTTCAGTTGCTACTACTTGTTGTGTTCTACGAGATGAGAGGCCCTGGATATTTGGACCAGAGAAAGCTTCTGAATTTTTTTCTTTTATCTCAATATTTGGCAAGGATCTATCGAATATATTTATCTTCCAAGAAACTCACAAAGGGTCATGGAATCTGGATCAAAGGAGTGTTCAATTTTTTCCTCTACATCTTTGCAAGCCACGTAAGTTTAATTATTTTCTACCGATCCATGATAAATTTCTTTATTACAAGTTGACAAAAGAAAGAACTTATTGAATATATGGAGCAAAGTTATTCCCCATAAGTATTCAACCATGTCTCCATCTCTCTATAGCCCACCCCGAATTTTGTTGAAGAAAATATGGAAACGGCTGGTATGTTTGACATACATTAACTTATAAATTAAACATTAATTTACTTAAACGCCATTCTAGAATTCTAATTCTGCTGTTGTCTGACTAATTAAACATAGAATTCCGCAAATGGGAGCACGTTCTCCATCTACTTCTACTTATAAATGAGTACATATATATGCATACAGTTTTTATCGAATGCGAAGTTTTGCACTGAAATTTCGGTGTGAAATTTTATTTTACGAAAAATAAATAATGTAATTCGATCATTGAAGCTAATCATATTTTAGATACCCATGCAATAATTGGGCATACAAAATTTCAGCTCAATCGGAGATGTTTTAACTATTTGATCGTAGCATTGTTTAACAATGCACACAAATTGTCTAATTTAGCTCAAAACTTGAATATGGTAATCAAGTAGCTAAACAATCTTCGATTGAGCTAAAATTTTACATGCCCGATCATTGCATGATATCTAAAAGATGATTGACTTCAATGATCGAATTACGTTATTAATTTTGTGTAAAATACAACTTCACACCAAAATTTCAGTGCAAAATTTCAGTACAAACCTTTTCATGATATGTGTGTGTGTGTATATATATATATATATATATATATATATATATCACTTGATTAATGATTGAGAATCGTTTTGTCTTACTAATGTGTTGCAGGTGCTTGGAGCCTTTTGGTATTTTTTTTCGATTCAACGGGAGACATCGTGTTGGCACCGAAGTTGCGATGACAAATGTATAAGTAATTTTTACTGCGATGGGTACGAGGAATCACCAAACATGACGAAGCTTGTAGCATCTCTAGATGCATCATGCTCTATACAAAATGATGGAAATGGACCATTTGACTTTGGAATATTTCTCGACTCCCTCAAGTCTAATAACACAATTTCAACGAATTTTACACAGAAATTGTTCTTCTCTTTCTGGTGGGGTCTGCGAAATTTGAGGTTCGTATTAGTTTGATAAGTATGTAATTTTGCAGTAATTTCCTTCCATTGTCACATTGATTATTAATTAATCTTTCCAATTTGATTGACTTCTTGCAGTAATTTTGGCACAAATCTTGTGACTAGTAACTATGTGTGGGAGAACTTCTTTGCTATTGGTATCTCTATCAGTGGCTTGTTACTGTTTTTGTACCTCATTGGAAATGTGCAGGTTGGCATGCTATGAATCTCTTTATACATCTCTATATGTTAAGTTTTCTTAAGATATATCAATGCAATCTTGATGATACTAATGCATTTTTTTGCATGGTGAAACAGACATTTATGTCTATGGAAACTGAGAAATCAGAGGAGATAAGAAGGAAGATAAAATCAAAAGAGCAAGATATGAAGGTGTGGATGCAGAGAAATGGCGTCCCTGAAAATCTGAGGAAAGAAATCATGGCCAAGATAAGAGAGAAATTAGAGCAAGACAAGAACGCAGACGTGGAGAATCTATTCAACATTCTTCCTTGGGCTACCAAGAAGTCTCTAAAACGTGTTCTCTGCATGAGGACACTGAGAACAGTAAGACTTACGTAATCTTAGTTACATAATGATTATGACTTATGAGACTTACGTAGTCTTAGTTACATAATGATTATGACTTATGATCGAATCCAGGGTTAGAGTCCTCTTCTGGTGCTCAGTGAAGTCTATGGTTAGTTATGGTCAACTGTCGTTAAATCTGCATCCAACAATAAGTAATTAAAAAACAGTTGTAAGTCAATTTAATATTATCTGTTGGGATGCAAATCTAATGGTAATTGACCACGACTGACCACAAATTATGTGGTCAGTTGTGGTTAACTTTCGTTAAATATGCATCCAAAGACTTGTAATTAAAAAATAATTTGGAAGACAATTTAATATTATCTATTGGATGCAAATATAACGATAATTGATCACAAACTCACCGACCACCAAAATAGAACTGGCTTAGGATTAACTTCGAAATTTATATGTGTGTGTGTTTGTAGGTGCCAATTCTTCAAGGTATGAATCCTAAAGTTTTGAAGATGATATGTGATTATCTGAAGCCTATTATATACCCTGAACATAGCTTCGTTGCCAAAGTGGACGAACCAGTTGATCGAATGGTGCTGGTGACAGAAGGAACAATGTGGGTCTACTCGTCCAGCTCTAGTTCGATCCGGAGGATTGTAGAGAACGGCAGCATTTACGGAGACGAACAACTTCTGAGTTGGGTATCCGAGAACATGCAGCATGTATCCTATTCAAACGTTCCAATTTCGAGAGAAAATGTCAAGTGTCACACGAGAGTGGAAGGATTTGCAATCACGGCCAAGGATTTGAAAACAGTCGCCACCAAGTGCAAAATGCATTGGAAATACGATGAGGAAGCTGCCATAGGAACAACAACACTTCGTCCAACAGTTGCTGGCCGTGGAGCTCGTCCGACACCTGCAGGCAGTGTCGGACTTGCCCCATTTAGGCCGGCACCTGCAGGCGGTGTCGGACCAGCGCCAAATAGGCCAACACCTGCAGGCGGTGTCGGACCAGCGCCAAATAGGCCAGCACCTGCAGGCAGTGGTGTCGGAGGTGTGAATTCGCCAAGACATAAAATCGAGTATCTGCAGAGGAGATAGTGCCACCAACACAGCCTTGGTAGTCTTGGCGTTATGGCTACATGTTTTTTGCACCGATCTTTATGTAAAGTTTTTGTATTATTGCAATTTTTATTTGTAGGATCGTTCTTCTGAAGCTGATAAGGGTGTACACACAAGCACCAATTGTCTTCAATAAGTAGATCAAAGTATGAATGGTGTCATTCTCAGGAGATACAAAGATGGGTAGAATAGATTATGAACCGTATATATTTATTTGAACAAATTTCACTTTAGTATCCTAAAATTTGGGTCAATTTTCATGTCGTTACTTGAAGTTCTAAATTTTTCAGTTTACTACTTGACGTTTGAGTTTCTCTTCATGTTTACTACCAAAACTTTTATTTTTTTCAATTTTCTTCCTGAGATTTCATTTTCTCATCACTTCTATTTTTTCTTTTAAAAAAATATGTAATGCAAGAAGGTATTTTGATCAAATTTATTTATTTTTAATGAGAAATTTATTTAATTTTTTACAATTGTTCTTTCTAACAAAAAAAGTTATGTTAATTTTCTAAAACATATATGGTCGATTGGTTAAATATGTCATGTTCACCCATGATTGGTTAACGTGGTATAGATATTACGACATATAAGTGACATAATTTGTAGAAACTCATAAAGTTGGCTCATATGACAAACCATCTTGTCTTTTTTTTTTTAAATCTAAATTTTTTTTCTTAAAAAAACAAGTGATCTTAATATTCTAAATTTTACCTGGACTTATTTTGCTAAAAAGAATAATTTTAGATTTTTTTTAAAGCTAAGGGTTTATCAAACTAGTTAAATTTATGAATTCCCACAAATTATGTCACCCATATGTCTTAATATATATTCATATGATCCTAACCAATCGAGAGTGAGAGTGACATATTTAGCCAATCAACCATTTTTTATAAAATTAATATAATTTATTTGTTAGGAAGAACAATTTTAGAAGATAAATTTTTTGCTGCTGTTGCCTGCGCGTAGGGCGTCACCCACTTTTTAAGGCAAAAATAAAAAATGATGAGAAAATAAAACTTCATGTAGAAAACTGAAAAAATTAAAAGCTTGGGTAGTAACATGATAAAAAACTCAAATCTCAAATAATAAACTGAAAAATTTAAAACCTCAGATAGGGACATGAACAAAGACCTAAACCTCAGAGTACTAAACTGAAATTTAACCTATTTATTTTATATTCATAATTATTAGATTATCTGAGAACATCTCTCGTAATATCCAATAGTCACAGCACTAAACACACAGTACTAGTTAAACCGAAATGCCTCCAAAGCGCTCATCAACCCCATCTATACTTTGATGATTACCTAGTTTCTATTCTTGCTTATGAAATTCATATGAATAAGCAGGAAACCAGACTGACCAGTTGCTGCTTTTTATAAACTTCACGACAAGTGGTTTTGTTTTGCTGGAGATGAAGAATCACAGAGTGAGCTCACCTCCCTCCTCACAAAAGGAGGCAAGGCGAAGGCAGCCGAGTGCATCTGTCGGAGAAACAAACATAATTGCGGTGAATAAATGAGATTACAAGTAAGATTAATAGATTATAAACGCTGATTCCAATGGAGCCCATACCTCAGAGTTATAAAACCGAAGCTCTCTTTTCTGCTTGACAGCTCCTTCCAGTTTCTCAATAGGATTGACTGGATTTTTGAAATCAACAGGAGGGCCTTCTGTTGAGCATAGCACAAAACCTATAACACCACTGCATAACCATAAAATCAGATTTAAAATGATATTAGAGTGGAAAAGTCCACTTTATCTCGGACTCTAAATTTTGGTTTTAGTATACCAAAATCGGCCAACAGAAAACATATGTGAGAAAGTAGTACCTTGGATATGTAGGAACACTCGCCCATGCATAAGTGACTGATCCCTGGAATGTTTGGCGGCATACAGATATCATATCTTCAATAAGATGTGTATGAAGCCACATACTCTCCGCCATGTTACAAAGAACACCACCAGGCCTCAATGCTCTAGCTATTGTTTCAAAGAATGGCTTCTCTACAAGCTCTTGAGCAGGACCTGCATAAAAGATGCCATATACTTGCACATTAGGTTCCACAACCTTAAATTTAAAATTTCATACAAGTATGACGAGTATAAGCATAAACACATCTTCCAAAGTAAACATATCAACAGATATATTATCAGCAGGAAGAGTTCGGTAAATTATAAAAAGGTCAGATAAATTACCTACAGGATCTGAGGAATCAACAATCACAGCATCATACTTCCCTTCAGGTGCATTCCTTAAGAATTCAGTAGCTGTCATGTAACGAAATGAGTATGATTGGAATGGCAAGCCAGACAAAAAATAACAATCTGATCAAACCTTTTAATCAAACGGATGGAAATAAAATATCAACGATGAGCGTACCATCGCCAACATGAAGATGAACACGAGGGTCCTCAAATCCAACAGCTAGATCTGGGAAAAACTTCTTAGACACCTAGAAGGACAAACAAGCCACAAAATATGAGCTAGTTGCCACAGAAATTCTCAACAATCCAAATAACAATGGAAACCAATACGTACATCTATAACCATCTTATCTATCTCACATATATCAATAAGCTCAACAGAAGGATGGCGTGAAATCTCCCTAAGAACCCCACCATCACCACCTCCAACTACCAGGACCTGCATCAAGGATCTTATATCATTTAGCGTCATAAGAAGAATGCTGTCCTATTAGTAAAATTCATGAAGGAATCTAAGACCTAATGTTTTTAGGTACAAATACACCCTATATGAGGTTGAAGCCACACTATCCAGGCACAGGAGCACAGCATATATAACTTGTTTCAGATTGCAAATAGTCAGCAACGGAGTTGTTGCAGCCAAAACAAGTCACAAACACCATTCTATGGGAGCCACTATAAGCAAGACGTTTCTGGTAAATAAAAGTGTGGCCAACCCCTTTCCAAAATGCCTCCTAAACCCAGATACGCTTATTCATGCTAAAGTGGCAACATTTACATCAGCTTACAGGTATGAAAAGGATATCATCACAAAACCCACTGGCAGTATGTAATAGCAGAAACAATGCAAGTACAATTCACAGACAGGACCACAAATATTTCAGCACATGGCAGCAAACACATCACAAATCAAATTAAAGAAGGATGTACGATGAAAATTACACTTTTCGGGGAGGGAATCGAACAAAGAGGCAGATGAGTTATCATCTCCTGGTATGCACATTCATCCTTCTCGCTCAGCTGAATAATGCCATCCAGAACAAGAACTTTTCCATATGTTGAAGACTGCATAAGAAGGAATCCACGTTTATAATACAAAAGAAAATTGTTACAAAAAAGTAAGAAGACAATGCACATAAGCAGCCAGACATAAACTTCAAGATGAGAAAGCCAAACCTCAAAAACCAAAACCTCTTGAAACTCCGATTTCCCCTTGAATAGAATCTTTTCTACTTTCAGTGAGTGAGCTTCACCTTTAAGAATAAAAGAAAAGCATAAAAAGGGTTATCAGGGGCATATTCCTAGAGATAAACATGATTTAGTGATTTACAGTAAGAGTGGGAACGTTCAACTGAAATATATCTATGAGCTGCAATTTATATGAAGGTACTACATGAACAGAAGTGAATTTACAGATGCATCCAAGTACTGCCTACCAGGCCACATCGGGTTGTTGAAGTAAGTCTTTTTACTCGCCTTATCTGCATAAAAGAAAGAAAAATAAAGAGGGTCAATGTTATCAACCTGCTTCACTGAAGGGAAAGATAGAAGTGTTGAGTGGGACTATAATCGAAGATATCACAGATAAAGACCTGTGCGAGACTGGGATTCTGAAAACCAGCCAGAAACAACAGTAGAATGGCATATTGCATCGGCCTCAGGGTCAGAAGCCTTAGCCTTCAAGCAACAAGAAGGGATGGCCTTCTCTGAGCCATTTCCATTACTCGCCTTCCCATCCATAATCTTCTGGCATTCCAAACCTCTTCCTGCGTCGTCCCCCATAAACCTTTTTCGTCTTCTCTGACTCCAGCCTCTGGAATCAACAAGTACTCATAAGTAATAAGTATACAAAAACAACAGTCCACAGTAATCACACTAAACAAAACTTTCTAACAGAAATGCACACATAAACTGCATCGAGTTAAACCCTCTATCTTCTTATACAATAAAAACAATGCAGCTAATGGAAAAGTTTCACTCTTTCATGAACATACCAGACGAACAATTTCACGAACCACTCCAAGCAAAAGGCTTCAACTTATAAACCACAACATAAGATTGAAATCGAAAGTTTCACTCTTTATGTCAAAATAGGCTTCATTAGAGAAAATGGATCATAATGACCATGATTTTCTCTAAAACCATATCACACAAAATCAAATCCAAATCACACATTTCCCTCTTAAGGCTTCACGCAGTAAAACAAAAACTACACCACTCCAAAAATTATACCACTCCAAGAATCATCTGAAATTTTATATAATCCATTTACTGGGCCCCAAATAATACTAGCTGAGAAAGCAAAATAACTTCAGGTCTTCAGCAACTAAACTAAAGTAACAAAAACACAAGCCTTCTCCCCAGAAACAGATAACATCAGAACCACCGACAACTGCCAAAAGCATTAACCCGATTATTAAAAAAAAAAAACAGAAAACACTCGTATTATATGTCTCAAATTCTAGTTCCTATAAATTTCACAGGAAACCACAGAAGCTGCATAGGATTAAAACTGAGACGATTCCTCTGTTTTCAACAAGTTGGGAAGATCAAATTGAACATAAACAGCACAGAAGAAAGGAAAAAAAATACCCGCATTTACATTCACAACATATTTTACAAAATCAGAATGATAAGAGAGAACCATAGTACATATGTGAAAAGAACAGCAAGAACAACAAAGATGAGAAACAGAGAAAGTGGTCTTGCCTGGTCGAAAGACTGGTTCTTTTTGCGGCTGCGGAATTTGGTGAAGCTTCGATTGAGCGTGGAAGAAATTAATAATAATAGGATTAGATTAGAGTGACTATGGAAGAATCTAGTCCGTGTTGATTGATAGTCAGAAGTGACAGTCTCTGAGATTCTCTCTCTCTCTCTCTCTTATGTGTGTGTATAAACTAGTTCTGGCCTTCTGCTTCGGTTTGGATGGGAATGGCGAACGAGACCATTATTTATAGAAAAAGTTCCAATATATCGATAACACTTTATAATTTTAATTGAATTTGTGCGTTCTTTTTATTTTTTAAAACTTTTTTTCTGGTTCATGTGTGGGCTCTAAGTCCTAATATTAAGTTATCTATTTTTTTTGTTAAGGCCCTTTTTCTTATTTGACATTTTTTATTTTTAGGGAGCGCAAAATTTATCTATTATAGACTAAAATCGATAGCAATACAGAATTGTACTGGATTATCCAGCACGCTAAAGAAATAAATTCTATTGTACCACTATATGCACTTGGTTTAAATATATAACACACAAACTCTAGACTAAGAAACCAGAGTAACACAAGTAACTGTCAAATTTAAGAGTGCACAACTCCTTAATTAGTTAGAAACCTCATTTGTTACGGAAGTACCTCCCCCGGATCCCATGCAAAGGGACAAAGAAGACATGAACCACAAAACCAAACAATCCAATGGCCTAAGGGCAGAAGAGTGAAGCCCATAGAAAAATGAGCATCCAGACCCACTTAATTTGTCTTATGCCAACCCAAAGAACCCACTTCACTAATAAAGAGCAGGCTCAAGGCCAACAAACACCAAATTTCATTTTGACGGTTGGTCGAGAATGACCCCAGCCTCTGACTTGTTGCGTACCAGAACTCTCCGCATGGGTACCTGTCGCTGACCCTATATGTTGCTTTCTGGTCCACCTCGTCGCCGCCCTCTCCAAATCTGACGACCCGAACCAACCCCACATCCCCTTGAGTCGAACTCGATTAGGCCGAGGTCTTAACAAACCCTACCATCATCTCCGCCAGTCTACAGCATCACGGCGCAATAACCACGCCCCATCGCCGAGAAGACTAGTCGACGGCCTCCGTCTTCGCCTCCGCACCCAGGTTGGATCACCCACACAGCAACTCATGCCAACCCGAGTGCTCCTCAACCAACAGGATCCAAGATTCCTACCTGAACCTCGACCACCACAACTCCGTCGGATAGGAATGAGAGAGAGAACGAGAGAAACGAAGAGTCGACTTGAACAAGCACACCAAAAAACTCTAGATGTACGGGGTTAGACACAAATCTCCAGCCTCAGGGAGGCGGAGCACAAGAAAAAGATACAGTTTGTGCTGGCGGCGCAAAACCCTAACCCGAGAACTTCAAGAGATATTTTGCAAAACTATACTTGAGAACTAGTTATTGATCCACTTGGTTGTAAACCCTCAATTTCCAAGTAGATTTTCAAGAGGAAAATAAAGGCACATGAATTTTTCTTATTTGACATAATTTTACCACAATAAAGAAATTTGTTTTTATCGAAAAATTTGAAGAAACTTATACGTCACGTTGTTATATTTTATGGAAGGTATCGAAAATACTACTATTAAAGTCTAAAGAGTTCATATGTGCATTGTAAAAACTTATGTACTGTCGATTATAACCGACAACGTTTTGGTTATACAACTCACACCTCTTTGAAATTAAAATTTTGCGCAACTACACTATATCATGTTTATAAGATATTCGGTTATACTATTCGATTCTCTTGTTCAAGATATTTGTCAGACTCTGTGAAGGTTTTAAAGGGGGTGTGAATAGACCCTTAACGACTTTTTCTCGAAAGTATGGTGATTAATAATCAGAGATAGTTATGTGAAACTATTCTGACAATTAGATGAACCAAGTAAACATACGATGTTATAAGTACATGGGACAAATAACACATGTATGTTCTTTTTCTCGCAAAAATCCTGCAATCAGGGATAAAAACTGCGTGGCCCTTTCTCTTGAAGGCCAAAGCTTTCCAATATGTAACAACACTTTTACCAGACTATAGTTCTGATAATAGCAAAGAAACGGTGCTATCCTATCTAGACTCACGCACGAAACTAAGAGATATACTCTATCTTGTATATAAGAGTTTTACAAATGAAAGTTTACAAAAGTTTAACAAATAAGCTTAGCTATCGCACAACTAACTCCCTTGGAAACTCTTCGGGTTGCTTGCATCTACCATAAAGAACTCATGGAATGCAAGATGTATGTAGATGAGATGAAAGGGTTTTCATGTAGACTTTAAAACATAAAGCACAACACAAAATAATAAGCACAAGTTTAGACTCTGTTTTGAAGAAAGAGTGTGACTACCTTCTAAAACAACCAAGTCTTAAACATGGGGTTGCTATGTGTATATATAGACACGGGAAGGAGGAAAAATGTTTTGCTCAAAGTAATTCTAGTCATGTATTTGAGACTTGATCACCACACAAATCTTTCTTTAATGTTAAAGAAAAGATCTACCCAAGTGAACTTAGCTCACAGCCAAGTACACAAGCTGTACTAAATTTACAACAATGTATTGAGCTGTAGACTGCTAAGATCATTTCATCCCAAAATATCATTTTTATCTTTAAGTAAACGTGAGAGTGTGTTTTGTATAAAACATAAGCTTCATTTTAAAAAACACCATATGGTCAAAGAGATGTTTTGGAAAAGGTTTTCATATTTATAAAAAGCTGTTTTAATAAACCCGAACATAAAGATTTGTGAAGGCAGGGATTTTCGGGATATGAACCTATGTAGGTATCCTCTGTGAAAAACAGTGAATGTATATGCATGTTTTTACCTTGAGCCCATGAGTTCTTTACGGTGTATCTTTGATCTTTTTACTTGTTTCTTCACTTGTTTCGAGTCCTCTAAATCATGTTTTGTAACCATATAAGATATGTCAATAATCATATACCTTCACTCTGGAGATATATTGTGGAGGTGTTCGTGGAGATAATAGACATCCCTTGAGTTTTATTTTTGTGATAGGGGTTTGGTATCTGCCTAGAAGCTTAGAGGCTCATTCCCACGCATGTTTTGATCAGAAATAAAAGGAACAGAAATCAGAGGGGACATAAAACCTAAATTCCGGGACAAATTACAATCAACTTCGAGAAGCATATCCTGAATAATCACAGGACACTCCTTAAACCATATCTTATCTAAAGAATACGACCTAACTAGATGAGCTAATCTATCAGCAACACCATTAACTTCATGATATACATGTCGCACAATAATATTATCAACTAAAGACATATAAGCTTTACAATCCTCAATTATGCAACCAATAGCAGAACGATCTCTAACCTTGGAATTAAGGGAAGTAACAACCTCCAAACTATCACATTCCAAATCAACATTAGACCAACCTTGTGCCACTGCTAGCATGACTCCTTCTCTACAAGCTTCAACTTCAGTATGAGGAGCTGACCCGACATTCTTCAATTCACGAGCGAATACAGCTAATGCATGTCCATATTCATTCCTTGCAAATAGCTCCAATACCTCCTGAATTGTTATCAAAACTCTCATCCAAATTAATTTTTATTCTACCAGAAGATGGACCACACCACTTCGTACGTGGTCTTCTCTGCTTTGCAACACCCAACTACTGATATTCTCTAATATACTCCTTTAAAAAAACAAAGTGTCCAGCTAGCAGTATTACTTGGAGATAACACTCGATCATTCCACACAACATTGTTACGTTTATGCCACAAAGCCCACATATATGTGTGATAACGCGTAAAACATGCATCAAATATTAACACAAAGTAGACATTCAACACATATCTCACACGTATGCAATTTAAAACCCTTCTTTGTAGATGTAACATTGATAAGTAGGAATCGTTCTTAACCGGGGATTGAGGGTACTAATGCATGACAACGTTTATAAGCACAAAAATAAATGTATGGGGGTAAAGAGAGTTGTTTTTAATTTCCTAATTTACTACCTAGAAAACGTCATAAACACATAGCAAATAATTCTAGAACCCTAATATGCATTGACTCATTGACAAGCAAACACACAAAAGACCCCTAAAACATCTACCACATATTTCGACAAAAAGAAAACCTAATTACATATTACAAGTGATCATATTATTCATTATCTTCTCTCAATAACCTATGAAATTATATCACTTAAATTCTCAAAACACATGCATATTTCATATTTTTGTGCTCGGTAATCCCCTATACACCATTGATTTTAGATTCGGAATCCCCTAAGTCTAAAATCAAAGCATTAAGAACCAAATACACATGTAAATTTCGAATAAAAGTAATAAAACACATGGAAGATTTATTGAAAGACATATAATTCATGAAACCGAAATGAAATCATCCAAAACACAAAATCAAGTTTAATACACAAAAAGAGACTACGGAGTAAAGAGATCATGGTTACACTTTTATAGCTTCGGAATCCCCTAAGGCTACTCAAGAGCATTAGACTTCTTTGGTGGAAGACGTTCGGAATCCCCTAAGCGTCGGTGGAAGAAGAGATGCGGCGGTTTGATGGCGTAGTCGGCTTCTTGAGGATGTCGGCTTAATTTGTGGAGAGGAGAAGAGTATTAGGCAGAGCTTAGGCGTAGTAAATAAGTGATACTTTTGTTCTGGCCGAAGCTCCCTTTATATAGGCCAAGCAAAACCTAGTTCGACTCCTTTTAGAACTCTAACTATTCCACCCGGGTAACCTGACCCTTCTCCACGAAAACAGAAATTTCTCTCGTTCTAGAACTCCAAATCATGTGATTCTAATTGCGTTGGAAGCTAGACTTCTAGATCTTTCCAACCATATTCTAATCGCGTCTAGATTCATCCGGATTTGTTCACAGTGGTCTTTCAAAGTGGACTGATGTACAAATGCCGATTTCTGATAATTCATTTTATTCCATCTTCTTTTTTTGGGCTTCTTTGGACATGCTCTTGGTTTTTGACCCATCTTCATTAATCTTGGTCCATTCTTGAGTAATTTGGGCTCCCCTATAGCAATATGGTCGACATTTTCCATATATAAGCAAGTTCGTGACAAATCCTTCTTCTAGGTGGACTAGGATTTCAATTCTTCTTCAATCACAATTAGGAAATGTTTCCTTCATCAATTAGGAAAGATCCGGACACTTCCTCTCCACTTTAGGAAATATTTTGCACATGTGTTCCGAATTCACTTTCTTATTCTCTCGAGGACTTCTACTCCAATAAGGATTCCTAGTCGAAATAGGATTCTTCATTTTTCTGCGCTTTTGCTCCATTTTGCCTCCTTTATTGTTCCTCCTTTATTTTCAACCTAAAAAGATAAAGTAAGTTAGAAACGTATTCACTAAGATCATAGCATTGCAAAATGTAGAGAAAATTACATTAATAATCAAACATAAAATACGTAGATCAATGTAAAAAATATGTCACGATGACACAAGACAAAGAAATACATACCTCATGAACCCATTGTTTAAAACAAAAAGATGGATAGCGCGACACCTTCAAGATGCAATGGTGACTCCAACCAAAATAAGTTTACCACATGGCACTCTTTAAACAAATGAAGCTCATCTTCAACTCCTCCTCTGCAAAAACTACAAGGAATAACGCGTAGGAATTATACCCCAAAATAAACGTCAGACAAAAAATCTTGACATCCCTTGAGTTTTAAGGTAATGGTATGTGTTGCGTTTCATCTAACAATAATAATTTATCAACCAACTGTATCGTTGATATGTTCTCCCATCGATCATCATTTCTTCATATGAATTTTTATTTATTTAATTATTTGGTACACTTCCTCATATGATTTGGTCATCGATCAAAATTTGTACTTTTGACAACCCGATTCGATTTATTAAATGACTCGTATACCATGTGTATCGTATAAATTAATGTCACTATACATGTGTCCATTTTTTTATTGTATGCATGTTTTTTTAAAATAATTTTCGATAATTACCGTATACATATACAAGTATCACTAGCTAGTTCTGATGAATATATAGATGAGAGTGAGAGAATACCAAAACAAATAAAACAACGTGATTCTTGCTTGTGTCGACTATCGATTTTCTTTTATCGGCGGTGGATCTCAAAAGAATAGGAACCACAGCATTTCTTTTATCTGAAATGCTTTTCTTGTTGTGAATTTGCTCATCATTTGCATGGCCCCAGCCTCATCAAATTATTTGCCATCCATCAATACGGGGGCATATATAGTTTTGGCCAATAATAGTTTTAGAACCTATCTTTACATGTTTACATGCATTTAAGATATCCAGCAGATCGAAACCATGCCATGCCCCAGAATCTAGTAAATAACTACGCACGGCATACGGCGGGTATAGCGTCCCTTAAATTCTGAAAAGTCTGTATTCTGTAGTTAAAATTAAATTTTAAAAATTTGCCGCCGTCTTAAATTTGTATACCAGTTTATTAAGATTTCTCAGAAAAAAAATTAACCTCCCTCATTTTAAAATTCTAGTTCCGCATTTGGCCAGAATTGATAGTCCGCGGAACGAAGAACATCCAAGTCTACATCCATCTTGATCTTCTTTTAGTGTTGTGAAGAGAAACAAAGGCACTCTAGCTAGCTAGGATAACATGCATGAGCACGCTGCTTTTACTTTGATCAGTAGTATTCGATCTTTTTCATTCTTTTGAATCGGAAAGCCATAAACAGTAGATCGATCTACTTTCTTACCCTTAATTATCGTCAAAATTGTCTACTTTGCTCCTACATATATGAACACTTTCTTGAAAAGCAAAATATTATGAGTTCGTCGTAAGTTTACATGCATATATGAATCAAACTATCAATTATTAAAGTTCCCGTGCATCATATTCAAACAGGCAATGAATGAATGATAAAGCTGTCCTGAAGAGAAGAAGACGTATGTGTGTCCGTTCCATGTAGCAATGTATTTTATCTCATTCATTTTATATCTTCATTACTCATAAATCACAACATGTTTGATTAGTAGCATCCATTTTCGTGTAGAATTAACACAGAGCTAGCTAGGGAATAATTGAATAACCAACTGTAATTAGCAGAAAGAGAAAAATATGCTTAAAGGAGAGAATAATCGAACCACGGTTTTAGCTCATTTTGAGTGGAAAGTGTTCCAGTTAATCTAAGCCGTAATGGAATCAGTAATACTGTAAAGATAACCCATGTCAATCGAATACAGTACTAGCTATAATTAAGCTTCTGGCTAATGGCAAGGTCATTATCAACAGAGTACGGACGTTGTGTATATTTAGAGGTCATGAACTCACACGTATGACGTATCACAATATATAAACGATTATGTGGGGGTGAGAATATTGCCATGGATATAGTTTAGATTTTAAAAAGGCTACCTATGCACTTGGCAAAGTTAAAGTACATTTTAATATAGAATTCGAACGTAGAAAACATGTTAAAAGTTATCAAAATCATGTTGGTGGTTTAGCAAGTAATATTGATAGTAATTAAGTTTCCAACTATTGATTTAGTGTGCTCTTTGTTCATATCGTTTGGCTTGGTCTAATTAGTGGTAACTGGCCGGTAATACGTCTTTTAAATTTCTTCTTCAAAGTTTTGATACAAATTTGACTTCAATGTATTAATAAATGTTACACTAACTCGATCAATCCTTGGCCATACGTTATTCACGAGTTGATATGAAGATAATCGCTTATCACCTTGCAAGCCATAATTCGATATGGTTGATCGAGAACGTGCGATCATGCATCCTCTTAATTGGACCTTTAAATTAGTAGGGCTTCCTTTTCTTTGTTTGATTGGTACATTATACAAAAGTGTATGGCATGTTAAATAACTGGGCTTACAGTTTCGCACACGAGAAAATGATGTACGTGTGTGTATACACACTAAAATATTTTTGATTGAGCTGAAATATTGTAGGTTCGATTTTTCATATATCTCTAAAAAATTATTGACTTCAATGATCGAATCATGTTTTTCGATTTTGTGTAAAATATAACTTCACGCTAAAATTTCAATGCAAAATTTCACCCTTGATGAAAACTATATATAATTTTTTCTAGAATGTACCATGTTATGTATACCAAGAATACCAGTGAGGAGGACTGATGCATGTCACAGTCCGCGACAATTGAGAAAAACATGGCAAATTAACGTCGACGTTATATCCCACACCATATTTTCTTGTCGGGTAAGTAGTTGCACGTCCGTACAGTGTTCCTTATCTTCTAGCTTTGTGGTGAATAATTGCAAATTTGCACATATATATAATATATACTTGCATTTACATACTGATATTGCTTACTATGTGTTGAAGAAAAAGGCTGAGAACGAACGGGAACCTTATACAAAGACTTGGATACGTACTCTTCATATTTCTGTAACCCCGTGTGAGTGTCAGATGTCTTCGAATTTGATCAAACCGGAAATCATAATACCACCTTGACAACTCAAATGTTCAGTCGAATAAAGAATCAACGTACACGAGACATATTTAGAAGGCATTACATGCATATCGATAAATTTAGCAACATATATTAATTTAGAAGGCATTACATGCATCGATAAAATTAGCTGCATGCATCCTACTCCTCAGTTTCTACGATCCCCACTTTTTTACTTTAGACTTTTTATTTCTAAAGTAAATGAAAAGTATAATTTGTTACTCCAGAGTAACATAGAACACCCTGATTGCTAGCTGTGCAGCTGGGTAGGCGACTCCTTTGTGAGGTCGACAACTATGACACTAATGTTATCTCTGCTTAACTTAGCCATGGCTAACTCGGCCAACACTGCCGATGCCTCGGATAATCTACTACTTCTCCCACCGTCGGGTGGCATTTCATGATTCAGGACCATTTGATCACGATCATGATCAATATCGACCTTCCTCATCGTGATTCTGTCACGGAGGACCTTGTTCACAACTCGACATGCAAACTCGTTGGATATAACATCCCACAAGCCATCACTGGCTAGGATCAAGAAGTCATCCTCGTCGGTTCGCTTCGTCACCGTCACCTCCGGTTTCGATATCACATAGGGTTTCAAGTATTGATCACCTACATACAAGTACCCACTCGTGGTTAACGTTACTTATGATCAGTTGTACTCAATATGATCGAATGACAAAGTGTAACGATTTTGCGAGTGCCCAAAGTACGTACACTACAAGAATCCTTCAATACGTGCATATATATATATATATATATAATACGGATGCATACCTATGGATCTCGAAGTGGAAAGCACCCCAAGAACACGGCTTCCATTCCAATTAATTACCCTGCCACCCTCAGCTTCAATTCTCTCCAATTCATCCGCTCTGTCGGGCTAATTCATAGATTCATTCGACAAGGTACGTAATGAGGTGTTGTACACTTGTACATATATATTCATCAGTAAGGTATACAGAATCTGAGTAACATGTATATATGCAACATGCATGCAAGCCCTTCGATTTGTAGTTATAGTCTATGCAGATAGTTGTACACTACACAATATTCCGTGACTATATATTTGATATATATGTCATGTGTCAATGAGACTACCTGTAACGGTTTATTCCGAATTTTATACTCACAAGTTGGCCTAATTATTAGTGCAATATATAACACACTATTGCATTACAGATTAAAATAATTAACCAATCAACTAGCAAGCTAGAAGCTTACACGTTGAGGAGAATGTACATATATATGTCTTTACCGATTCAAAATCTAGCAATACGACTAAACATACTACATGTAACAAATCAAGCTACTTATACGTAGACATTGAGTACGTATTAGCTTAGATTGTTACCTTATGATCACTCGACAAGGGCAAAGCAATAGTGCCACCTGATCTCGACAGTACAGCCCTACAATCACCACAATTCGCCACCACAACATGCTCCTCCGTCACAACCGCCGTCACCGCCGTAGACCCAACCATCCTTGCCTCCACAATCCCACTCACCTCCTCATCCATTTTACCAAAACACCCCTCCATCACCCTCTCCCATTCAACCTCCTCCTCCTCCTCTTTACTATTCTCCACCGCCTCCGCCACCACCACGTGTAACCTATCCCGGCAAGCCCTTGCTATGTCGGCCCCACCATGTCCGTCGTACACCCCAAAAAAGTCGTACTTCCCGTTGACCGCAAACCCTACCTCCGCCCTCACCTCATCTTCCATCTCTCTCCTTTTCCCCACAATCGAAACGACGCCGTAGCTCCTCCGCCTCTTGCTCCCGAAACTCTCTAAGCTGCTGCCACTGTCGTTGTTCTCTAACGTCGACGAGAACGAAACCGATGATACCTTCTCTGCTTGATGATGATCATCTCCGGAGCCGTGATCCTCATCGCCGCCGGTAACGTCCAGCTGACACGTGTACTTTAGTCGCCGGACTCCCAGTCGTCTCCGGCTCCGACCATGCTTGGTTTCGATAACGAAGCTTCGTCTCATCTCGCCGGAATCACACGTCATTTTTTCTGAGATCAGATTAATGTCACAATGTAGACAACTATACAGCACATATATATGAAGTGGCTAAGGGACCCAACCAACCAAAGCTCTAAAAGAGTACAACTGTGTCGAACCTGAGCCGTTGATTTTAACCGTCCGCCGTTGGATGGGTGCCAGCGGCGATAGTAAGGACCAGTGACTCGGGATTTTCGAAGGGAGACGTGGACGGCCGCGATAGGGATTGAGGACACGTGTATGGGAAGGACGTGCCAGCTAGTAAATTTCGGGGTGTGGCGGGAAGATTTTGTTGCAGGGAAAAAGGAACAGGTGTAGGGTCGGTAGGGAAGAACGTGGCGGGTCGTGATGGAACTTCGGTGTCTACGTCTTTTACTTTTTTGGGGTTCTTGACTGGAATGTTGACTCGTGATGTGGCGAAGGGACACGTGTCGAAGTTGGACCTCGTACGACGTGGCTGTCGGGTCATCATGTCGGGTTTGAGGACTAAGATGTTTATTTTCCATATTTCTTATTTTGTCGCAATTGATAGTTTGGTATTATATGAATTATTGCTATTTTAGGAATTTGTTTTGTCAATTTGTACCGTAAAATTTGAAAATTAGTCAATTTATTACCTATATATTAAATTAGACAATATATTTAACTAATTTGTTACCTTTGTTTTATATTTTTTAAATAATTTTTCATGTTTTTTTTTCATTTAAGTCAATAAAATAGAGAATTTAGAATACTAATTATTTTTAAATATTTATAATTTAATGAATAAATTGAAAAAATTCAAGTAATCAAACAGTGTATCAAATAAATTGAGAAGTTTATAAATCTTAGAATAGCAAATTAATATAAAAAATTTATAGGATAGCAAATTGACACTGAAATAATTTCTACAATAACAAATTTACAATTAATAAGCCTTTTATTTTTTTAAAATATTTTCCCAAAGAAAATAAAGATTGGGACTTTGTGAGAGTTGTTACTTTTTGTTTTTTGTTACTCTAATGTGATGAAAATGCTACATTAATCTTTGAGTAGTATGCTTTTGGTAATATATATTGTATGACCATTGGATCGTATATATCGAGCTTGGTTAATAGTTGAAATTCATATAATTAAGGTGCATGTACAACATATTGATATCCATGTAAATTGGCTAATGTTTCTATTTAACTTCGTTCTCATCGAACGAAAAGAAGAAGATGAAAGATAACGGTTGCACCAGTCCCCCAAATCACTTGGGTGAAGATACTTTGTTTGATTAGCAAGGAATTAAAATGAAGACCTTTATGCAAATGACCGGAGGAAAGTCACTACTGCTATGATTGAAGTTTTCAAATAATGGAATATGTGCTTCCCTTTCTAATAATAGACCAATTGTAACATCACACACAGCTCCTAGCTAGTACTATTATTCATTTGCTTTCATAATAATAATTTTAGCAAAGAAATATCGTCTCATTATTGTTGGATCTACCATGTGTCGTGCGACGAATTGCTGCTAGATTTCTTTGACAATTTTCCTCGTCAAAGTTTGTCCATGTTTTGATTCATTGATTGAGTGGAAAGAGTGGAATCAATCACTGTAGCACTTGTCACGTAGGGATTAAAAGAAGACAAAAAATATATATTACAAACTCTCGTTTAAAGTATGGGCTTGGGCTAATCAAACATTTCATAGCCAATTTAAGCCCAACAGGCCCAACAAATTTAAATCCAAAATGTATGCACAAAATTGTGGGAGGAAAAAAAAGGTGATAGTAACTAAAAAGTAAAAACTACCAAAGCCATTTCTCATTGTGGAGATTTTCTACAAATAGGGCAAGTAGCATTCATCTTAAGCCATTCATCTATGCAATCATCATGAAAGCAATGTTGGCATTCCGGTATGGTCTTGAGCGTCTCCTTTGGTCGGTAGTCCGACAAGCATATCGAGCACGTATTGTCGTCCGGCTTCTGTAGGCGGCGGCTTTCACCGAGGACTATTTTCGGGTAGGCCTCGAGTGTTTTAACGTCGAGTCCCATAACTATAGCGGGTTGCGGCGACACGATCGAATTAAATTCCGGGAGAGATGTGCGTCTCATTGTTATAGCCTTGAGCCGGCCACAGATACAACACAAAAGCCCTAGGAGGCACAAGATTGCTGGCACTCCAACGCCTACAGTGATAGCATAGCGTGCAAACCTTGGAATTCCTGCATGAAATTAATTTTAAGATTAGGAAATTAGTCGAATCACAGGTGTAGCACGCTTGGTGATCCAAAGTTGGTATAAAAAGTGATAGAGGAGCTAAATAATTCAAGTTATGACAAACTAAGCATTGACCGTAGAATAAAAGCCCAAAAAGCAGACTTGGTAAACGAATAAAACAGTGGAATGACCCGATCGATCCAAGTGCGTGTGCTACGAGTCATATAACTAACATTCTTTCATACTTGGCGTTTGAGTTTAGTATTCCTCAAAGTAAGAATTAAAGTGTAAACACAATCGATCTTTAATTTCAAATTCCACATTTGATTAAGTGCATATACTTTGAAAGTAGCTAGACAATACATCACAGACACTTTTAGATAGCTGCAGTTGCTGAGTTTATACTCTAGCCATCTGCCACTCTGGAATGCGTGTGCTTTGTGTGTGTGTGTGTATAGTAGTTGACTGAAGTTGGGCTAATGTCAATTGTCGACAAAGCCGAAAGCTAGGTATGATTGCCCACTAACACAGATAGTGCCATAGACTACATAGAGAGCCTCCAAAATCCAACTTTAGAATAGACCACAGGTCCTTTGATCTACGCTTGCTTATCTCTAAGGATTTGCCAATCACAAGAGGCTTTGATATATACTATATGGTGGCTTAAAAGTCAAGTAAAACTAAAATATATAAGCAGCTAGTAGTGTCACTGCATCAATATATTCAACTCTTATTATCATTCTTATTCTATCATTCAACGAATGCAAGAGTGCAAGACCCATTCAAAATTCAAAGTTTATGAGAGTTTTCATGGTCTCAAATAGTTAATTTATCTCACTAGATAAGGTTTAATTTCCTAAGAAATGACATCTCCCCATAGCTAGATAAGGGCTTCTTAATTAACAAACGATTGAGACATGCACGATCACTTGATCAACGACGTGTGGAATTCGAAGGAAGTCTCGTGGTGGTGTAAACTCTGGGAAAGTTCTGGAATGAACTGAGTTCAACTTGAATTAGGGTTACATTTTAAAAAGTTGTAGAATTCTCAATTGTCAAACAAAAATGAACCAGATTCAAACAACTCTAACCAAGTTAGGTGTAAATTTTACGTAGGTAATAATTTAACTAATTATAAATGATGAAGTGGTTAATTAGTACCTCGTTGAGGGAGGTTTGAGCAAACAACTTTAGTGGAATTGGCCTTGTACCCACAGTGTCCTCCTCGAGTCTCGCAGTTGCCGCAGCCCGGCCGCTCCCACTTGAGCCGGATGTCATCGGCGAGGACCGACGACTCAATCTCCTGATCGAACGACCCCTCAACCGGAACAGGGAAGCTTCCGAGTGTCTTGCACGTCAAGGACGTCGACGACAGGTACCTCATCACACTCCTCGAACTCGTAGCGAACACGGTGTAGTTACGTCCACTCATGCAAGCAATAGGGTTTAGAGGTAGCTTGTAGTCCAAGTAATCCGACGTCGAGCAGTTAAAGAACGTAAACTCTTCGACATAAGCGGCACTAAAGGGAGAGCCGGTGAGGTTGAGAGACATGATTCGTTTGGGGAGGCATGTGTCTGGGGAGTTGAGCCATATCTCTTGCACGCCGTAGTCTATACCTTGTACGGTGAAGTCTCCCGAGCTAGGAATGTTGAGCAGCGTATGCGTGGCGGCGGCGTCGCAGCGGAGACTGAAGCCGGGATAGCCACACGACGCGGGTTGTCGTGGGGCTATCTGAAAAGGGAACCGGATTTCGGGCTCGCCGATTTGGCATGCGGCTGTTGAGCAAGTCCCGGAGCCGAGGAGATCAGTGACTGCTAGGGATGAGGATGAAAAGAAGAGAATAAGGAAGGAGAGAATGGTGGGTATGAGAGTGTTCATATTCTTTTGATAGTAATGGAGAGCAAGTAATCGTGCCACTTACTTGAAACTTATATGTGCAAATGTGTATCACATTTGACTTTGTAAATTAAAACTAGTCTTCGATCACCACATTATATATTTATAGCTTTTAATGGAGTAGATTCTGTTAGAATATGAATGCCATGATGGCATGAGAATTCCGAACTTTTACAAGTAGTACAACTTGCATGAAGATTGAAGAAGACCCACTTTATTATTTCGTGTTTCGTGTGTGAAAATTTTGGAAATTTCTTACCTCCAGCTATCTTGCTAGAAATAGACACAGAGACTGGATCAAACTAATTAAGCACTTGAAACTGGAGTCTTGATTAATTTTCTGCAAATTCGAACTAGTTGAAACTTTTAAAGTGATCGAAACTTTCCGTTATGAATGGTAGAATATATTAGAATGATGAGTCTGAAAACCATATAATCATGGATTCATTGCATGGAAATTAAGCTGCCTAAGCTGAATCCTATTTTATGGGGGTGGTTTTACGTTTGATTTACGTTTGCATAGACTTGTTCAATATGTTTGGAAGTGGTCAATTCATGTGGGGAGCAAGATGTTAATGTTTACATAAATCCCAAAGGAGGAATGTGACTTGATTCAAAGTAGAATAAACTTGACGAATTGAACCTCGAATTATTGTTTCGGTCCCATTCATTATATTAAAGAGCTTACCGATATAATTGCTCCCATAGATCGATATTGACATATATGAATATATATATATGTCCGGTATAGATTGGCTGCTTCATGCTGTATATATGATGACCGGGCACTATTAGAATATAAGACAATAAGCGCACACATATACATGGTCAATAAAGAGGCGGCAAACAAAATTAGTAGTTATTAAGCTTTAGAAATACATTGTCACAAATATGTTGTTTGCGGCTAATAAAGAGGTGACAATTCATATTTTTAGTGGCAAAAATAAGTATAGTAACGGTAAAAATGGACATATTTGTGACAATAATAGGTATATTAATAGTAGTAAAAGCTGACCCACAATTATTTTTTTGGGAGAAAAATTGTATGTGACTTTTATTAAGTATCGTAGTAGTAGGGATTAATGACGTGATGCTACTTAATTATATATAAATTGTATCATTGACTCGACTCCTATGCAAATTTAAGCAAGTAAAGATTTTTCTGCATTATCCTTGTACATGTAGACGACTGATGCTAAGTTTACGTCTTGTTGTGTTTAGCACTGGAATTTTTATATATTGGACCAAAGTATCTATGTAATTTAGGTGACAACTTCCCTATATAAAATGTTGACATAACGAAAGTTTGGTAATTTTTCTCTGTTATATACTTATATCCGGCCGGTTGGAAACTTTCACCGAAGCAACCCGACCGAATTGTATGCAACTTTGCATGCAACTTCTATGTTCAATCAATGAGCCAAAGAATCCGGTGAAATTCTGTACTACAATCATAGATTATAAATTTTGCTGTATCAAAAAAATGAGCCAAAGAAGCCAGTTCATATCGTTCATCTTGAATAGCGATGGGTTAGTATAGGTTGATCCATGCAGATATGATCGAAGACTTGAAATAGATTGAAGACTTTTGTCCTCCTTTACTCTCAACAATTGTCCCCTTCACGGCTAGGGGTAGAGACAAGATCGATTAGGACGATCAGACTAGTTAAATACTCATCAATCTAAACCATATATATGCAAGATTGCATGACAGTCAATGTCACTGAATGTATTTATTGATCGATCTTCGCAGCCCCTTGACGATATCAATTCAAAACTCTATCTTTTTCATCTAGATAGTTTCCTTAATTAAGCTCTACTATATGAAAAGATCAAAGTGGTGCAGATATATATATGTGCAAGCATAGTCTACAGTATATGAAGCTATCTAGATACTGTAACGTCAAAATCATAATCTACTATAAAAAAAAAACTATAAGTTTAAGTTGAACCGTAAAATACGTGTTTAATACTCGAACTCGTTGAAACACTTGTACTCTCTATGATCATTGTTATGACCTATGACCTATGAACTTATACGTATAACGCCTCAGTCAGTTGGTACGTGTTGTATCAGTTATTTGTGATATATCATATCACTACAAGAAAACTGTACCTAGACCACGGACCATTTCCGTCGTCTAAGTGCAGTTTTCCGTCGTCTAAGTACTTGGACGACGTAAGCTCCGTCGTCCAAGGTCCGTGCTCCAAGTGCTGTCGTCCAAGCACCTGGACGACGGAGACTTAGTGTGTCCGTCGTCCAAGTGTACTTGGACCTCGGAAATTATCCGTGGCCCAGGTGTTCACCTGGACGACGGAAACACTAAGTTTCCGTCGTCCAGGTGAACACCTGGGCCACGGATAATGGTAGCAATGTCCGTAGCCCAGGTGCTCACCTGGACGACGGAGACTTAGTGTTTCCGTCGTCCAGGTGAGCACCTGGACGACGGAAACACTAAGTCTCCGTCGTCCAGGTGAGCACCTGGGCCACGGAGAACGACGGAGTTTAGGGGTTAGGGGTTAGGTTTAGGGTTTGTGCACCTGGACGACGGAGAACATAATCTCCGTCGTCCAAGTGAATATTTAATTTTTTTTAAAAATAAATTGAAATTAAATATTATTAATTTAATTTATTATTATTTTAATTTAAATAATGAAAAATGCTAATATTAAATAAATAAACTAAATTTTGAATATTAAAATTAATAACTTATATATAATTATTAAATAATCAAAGTAAATTAATTTGTACATACGAAAAAACCCATAAATTAAAATATTGTTCGGAATGCGTAAAGAAACGAGATAATATACTACGTGCTAGCTAATACACTGGAGGAGCAGATGCGGGGCCGAGTCCTCCGCCTCCAGCCGGGTCGTTGTCGTCGGGGTGTGGGTTCGGAGGAGGTTGACATACTTCTCGATTTTGGTTCATGAGCGCGATGAGTTGGGCTATTTGTGCTTGTTGTTCGTCAAGTCTTTGCCGCATTGACTCATTCTGCTCTTGTGTCCATCGATTCTCCTCTCGTGTCAGTCGAGCCTCTTGAATGGCTGCTTCGACGGCCGCAGCCTGACTCATTCTCCGCTGCCTCGAACCTCCCGTAGATGATGAGCCGGAGGTCGTCGACAAATCTCGTACCACCCTAGGCCCAAAGTGCCTAACCTCCTTGCCAGCTCTACGACCGTAGACCTCATCCGCGATTGCAATTTGGATCTCTAAGGATAGAGGAGGCAGGTCTTCCGGCGGCACATCTGGGAACGCAAGCTGAGTGTTGGCCAACTCTTCATGCGCACGCTCTATCGCCCTTGCCTACAAAATTATAATTAATTTATTATAATTTTGTAATCATATTTAAATAATAATTACTATAATTAAAAGCACATATATATATATATCACTTACCCCGCATTGACTCGCTTCATTATCGAGCCCTGGCGTCACGTACGCGCTTACGCTTGCATCAATAAAAGGGTGTTTGGAACCCTTATCCTTGTGCTCCTTGGCAATTTGAATGAACTGCTTGGCGCCGGTAGTATGGTGTTTCTCCTTCTTCCCCCGGTTGGCTTTGTTGACACCGGAGAATTTCTGTTACACAAGATAATTAAATCATTAAAAAATGAATAACTACAATTTAAATAATTCAATTATTTTAATTGAAATAAAAAAATTAAATTAATACCTTAAATTGTTCATCGGCAAAGTGGTTACACAACCACTCCCACTCATCTTCTCTCTCCCCTTGCAGCTCTACAGGGGGAGGCACGGGACCGACATCTTTGAAGTACTTATGGAGCCTGTACTTCCAATCTTTGTAGATGGAGTTGGCGGTTTGATTGATATGCCTCAACATAGCCGGTGTCGGATCCACGTCAAATTGTTCCTATGAAAAATAAATAGAAAATTATAATCGTATATATTATGAAATTTTGAACCGAGATTAACAATATTATATAATAACTAAATTTAACGTATTAAGTACCGAAAGATCTTTGAAGACTTTCGCCTTCTCATGATCCGGCGCCTCCTTCCAAGTAGGGGCAGTGATACGAACCCGGTTACGGATGATTGACCCTATCCCATGCGCCGAGAGACTTGCTAGTTGAGCTGTGGGAGGGCCACCGGTAAATTCGTCGTACGGCAAGTCGATATTTTTACCGGTCGTCTTGCAAATACGCTCCGCTTTCCCCCCTTTAACGAGACCCCGAGTCCTTTTCGGTTCCGGGTCAGTGGGGGCCCTCCTTTGCCTACGGCGGGCGCTGTACGTGATTGATTCGGCGGTGGAGGACGCCTGAGTACTTCCCGTTGAATGGGTACCGGGCGTCGGAGATTGGAAGGGGTCGACGTCATCACCGCTCGAGATGAATGGGGGAGCGAGAATTTCCCCAGAGGGCTCTACGGACGGACCAGATGATCCGTCCGGATTGAGAGCGTCGTTGCCCTCCTGTTGAACCCAACCGACTTGGGCCGCCAACATTCGGAGCATCTCATCTTCAGCCTCCAGTTGGGCTTTCTTCTTGCCGGATGTGGTCTTTGGCGGAGCCATTTAAACCTAAGAGTACGGTGTTAAAATACCTACTTACCATAATAATTACAACTTAAAAATTAACGCTAATTAATTAAATACGTTTAAGATTTAAATAGAGTACACTAGCTTGGCATTTTCGGTCGTTCAATGGACGTGCGACCCGCGCGATAAAGTGTAAATTTTCAATTAATCAGCCTTGGTTAAATCGAAAAACATGGCCAGTTAGGGATAGAGATAACGCGAGAGGCAGGACTAATTTCGACAAAAGTCTTTCTTAGTCCAAATCCTGTCACCAGTCATAACCCGTTTCTACACACCATGTCCGACATTCGGCCAATTTTTCGAAAATTTACACTCCCTCAAGTCCTTTGCAAACTCCGCCCTCAACCTCGTGTCCATAACTTCACTTAGGTTATGGTGTGCGGTGATGAAATCCACACATCACGAGGGGTTAAGGAGATAAGCAAGGAAAAGAGGCGCCATCTATTCCAAAGAGTGCGACTTAATTACACCAAGCCTATGTACTAAATTTAAATCGAACACGTACTACTAATTAATTTACTAAAAAATACACGTAATTACATGCAATAATTTATTTTCCATTTAGCATGCAATAATTAACCATTTAATTAATTAATAACAATAATTATTTATTTAATTAATTAATAACAATAATTAATTATTTATTTTATTTAATAACAACAAATTTACAATTATTCATTTAATTAGGAAACAATAACAATAATTATGATTTAATTAATAAATAACAACAATTAATCATTTATTAAATATTTAAAATTAATTACTAAATTAATTTAGAATTTAGAATTTAATTAATTAATAAAATGAAAATTATTTAAATAAGGGAAAAATAGAAATGTACCGAAGCGGAGTTTACGGGAATTTCGCCGGACTTGAGTCGTCGGAGAGGAGGAACCACGCCGGAAAAAATGTCGTCGGAGCGTCGCCGGAGGAGAGGAGAGGAGAGGAGAGGAGAGGGAGAGGAGGAATGATGAGAAAATGAGGGGGGGGTGCTGTTCTATTTATAGAGCTTGACTTAGACTGTCATTCTCCGTCGTCTAAGTGCACCTGGACGACGGAAACAGTGTTTTCCGTCGTCCAGGTGGCGGTTTAAAAAATTTCAATCGGCGCGTAATTAATCGGCGGGACGTTTTGAACCGCCATGGAATTGGACTTAGACGACGGAGAATGGATTCTCCGTCGTCTAAGTGAAAATTCAAGCGGTGCCGAAAACGGAAGCGGTAAATTGAACCGCCATAATTTTGGACTTGGACGACGGAGATGGTCAGTTTCCGTCGTCCAAGTGAAAATTACATGAAAAAAATAAACAAAAATAAATTTGAACCGCCATGGTTTTTGAACCTGGACGACGGATAAGGTCATTATCCGTCGTCCAGGTGAACACCTAGACGACGGAAAATGACCGTCTCCGCCGTCCAGGTTCAAATTACGTAAAAAAAAATTTTAAAAATAATTCGCTAGGAATTTAGCGATCTGTCATTCGAGTGAAATAGTCGTACAATATCGATGAACGCATCGTATATATAAACAGTTAAATTTGAACCGACGATTAATTTTACGTATTGAAACATGTTAAGTATCGACTAATCTTTACGACTTAAGTGTTCATGAGTAGACGCTCATTTGCAGCAGAGTATTAACGAAATTGAATTTGGACAAAACAACCGTTGGATATGTTCGTCGTAACATAATATATAATTGTCTTTAAAGGACCATAAAATAATAAGTTCGGGAAGGGTTTGATCGGCACAGTCAACCGCAAAACCGATAATTTCACAAATCGGAAACGTGGATACAAGGCATTTCGCAACTCCGATTTTCGAACCGTCGAAGCTCACACACCAAGAATTGTTTACTCTAAAGTCTTGATGAAAAGAAAATGCATTGGAAGAAGGTCTAGATGGTCGTTGTCTTAGAAAAAATTACGATATCTGCACCTGGACGACGGATTTGAGTGTTTCCGTCGTCCAGGTTTATATCTGGACGACGGATATGAAGTTATCCGTCGTCCAGGTTCTAACCTGGACGACGGAGAATGACGTTCTCCGTCGTCCAGGTGTATAGACCCTGAATTAAGGGGTTAGGGCCTTACTGTTTAGGGTTTAGGGTTTGTGAACTTGGACGACGGAAAATGACTATCTCCGTCGTCCTAGTGTGTACCTGGACGACGGAGAATGACCATCTCCGTCGTCCAGGTGTAAAAACCCCGAATTCAGGGGTTAGGGCCTTAGGGTTTACGGTTTAGGTCGTCCCCGGTCATTTGTGTGTGCGTTCAATTATTCTGATTCAAAAATATAATTAAAAAATTGATCGATCGATCCGATCTGCTAGGTTTTGGGTCCAAGATTTAGGGTTTTATATGGCGCCAAAGGTGAATCTGGCGGGGGACCTAATATAAACGTGGACAGAATTCAGGTGTCCGTTAAATTATTTTGAATGACCATAAAAAAATTAAATAAATGATGGATCGATCCGATTTGCTAGATTTAGGGTCGAGGATTTAGCTAGGGTACGTTTTATATGAGATTGAGATTTGGCGCCAATATTTATTAATTTCTCCGTTGGCCAGGATATATATATAATTCAGATTAATTTCTTACCGTAAACCGGCATCGATCATATATATATATATATTACAATAATTACAGTAATTAATTACCAATTAATCTCCCTCGTCGTATGACCGTACTCTTCGTCATAATCATCATCGTCCTCATCCCCGTTAGTCGACGGCTCATCCTCGTCATCGTACTCAACATCGTCCGACGAATAACCTGAGTCCTCGTCTTCTTCATCTACCTCATGGATAATCTCATCTTCAGTTAGATATGTACAACCATCAGGCATGGGTAACCGTTCACCATCTTGAACCAGGTCCATTATATCGGAGCGGACCATAGAAATATTAGGCTCTTGATAGGCAGGAATGTCTCTTTCTGGTTCAGCAGCATCTTCAGTCGTCGCCGGTGTCCCTTCAATTGTCTCTGTATTCCATATTCCTCGGTGAGAGATATGGTTCACTATTTTCCACCCTTCACCGGCTTTCGGATCGTCGAGATAGAACACCTGCCGAACTAAGGTGGCGAGAGCGAAAGGCTCATCCTCATACCAGTGCGAGTTTGTATCGACAGATAATAGTCCCAGGTCTTCCTTTGTACGCTTGAACCATCTGCACTTGAATAGGAAAACGTTGACATCATTCCCGTAACATAGCTGAACCACGTATACAATAGCCCCGTAATATAGATCATTGTCTTTCCCAACGGCTACCCCACTGTTTTGTGTTCTTCTTCCTTCGTCTCGGGCCAATGAATGGAACTTTACACCGTTCACAAAACATCCGGGATAAATATAGTGTTTAACCGGCTTCCCTGCTAGCAAGTGTTTTGGCCATGACCACCACCCTCCGTGGTTATCAGATTTTTGCAGATCAATCATCTGCGAAAAAGGCCAAATTAATATAATGGTTTACTTTCTACAAACATGAGCAATATGTATTTAAATAATTAATACCGAGTCGTACGTACGTACCCATTGGAAGAAATAATCAGGAAACTTCTTCTTAACCATTTTCTCAATCCACGCCGAACTCTTGTTTTGATTTAACGCCTGAAGCCTCTCCCTGTATGACATCATGTACGGCTCAACTTCATCACAGTCTCGCAACACTACCCAATGTGCCTTTGTCCTGTCCCATAATTGTACGTACCTTTCTTGAGGATACATCCAAGTGTACTGGACCGGACCAGAAATGAGCACCTGCTCGGGCAGGTGGATCATTAGGTGAATCATGATGTCAAAGAAAGCAGGGGGGAAAATCCTCTCTAGTTTGCAAATGATGTGCACAATTTGTTGTTGCAATTCCACCACATCTGACTTCTTTAATTCTCTGGCGCATAACCTCTGCCACCACCTGCACAATGCCACTATTGGTTCTACGACGTCCCGAGGCAAGTATGGTCGAATTACCACTGGAATCAGACGTTGCAGCATAACGTGATAGTCATGTGTCTTTAGACCAACAAACTTGTGTTGCACCTCGTCCACTGCTCCAGTTATAGTAGCTGCATACGTAGCCGGATAACAAACGCCCTTAAACCAGTGAAATACAGAACGTCTAAGCGTCGGCTTCACTGTGTAAGGTGCATCTGGCATCTTGTTGTACACTCCTTTCCTATCCCTCCTCAACCACAAGGGACGACGTAGATTCATTGATTCCAAATCTTTGCGCGCTTTGGGAGTATCTTTAGTCTTGAACTTAATACCGAGAATTGTTCCCACCACGCTGTCGCACACATTCTTTTCTATGTGCATCGCGTCCAAGTTGTTCCTTAGCTTCAACTTCGACCAGTAAGGGAGTTCAAAGAATATACTCTTGTGATCCCAATAGCTCAGATCATGTGGAGGAATTGGATTGCATTTCTTTACATCCGCGTCATTGCTCAACACACCAAAGTCGAAATAGCTCAACCTCTCTAAAATCTCTTCGCCCGACCAACTACGGGGTTTAGGATTGTTCTCTACCGTACCGTCGAAATGAGCTTCATCCCGTCGCCACGGGTGGTCGTGAGGAAGCCATCTACGGTGACCCAAGTAACACACCTTCCCCGCGTGCCAACTAGAGTTCACGTCGTCCAAACATATAGGACATCCATTATATCCTTTTGTCCTGCAGGCTGCCAACATCCCATAAGCTGGAAAATCGTTGATCGTCCACATTACAGCAGCCCTCATCGTGAACATCGTGTCAGTGAATTTGTCATAAGTTGGGACTCCATTTTCCCACAACAGTTTCAGCTCGTCGATCAAAGGTCTGAGGTAGACATCTAAGCACTTCGATGGAGATTTAGGACCTGGAATTAGTACGGTAAGGAAATTAAATTCCTTGTTCATGCACATCCACGGAGGCAAGTTGTACGGCATCAGAATAACTGGCCAAGTGCTGACGGCGGAGCTATTACTTCCCCAAGGATTGAATCCGTCTGTAGATAGGCCGAGTCTAACATTTCTAACCTCTAAAGCAAAGTCTCCAAATTCTCTGTCGAAATGTTTGAAACCCTCCCCATCCGCGGCGTGTCGCAGGACATCGTCATCTATTCGCTTTTCTGCGTACCATCGCATCGCCTCTGCTGTGTGTAGAGACATGTACAGGCGCTGCAATCTGGGAATCAAGGGAAAATATCGAACAACTTTCACAGGAATTCTCTTTTTCGAACTCTTCCTATTCAACTGGAATCTGCACTGGCCACATACGGGACAATAGTCCAACTCTTTATACTCTTTGTAAAATAGCACACAATCATTCGGACATGCGTCAATTATCCTGTACTTTAGGCCGAGGCTGCTCAGGATATTTCTAACCTTATAATGAGATTTAGGAAGATTGTGATCATCAGGAAGCAACTTACATATTTGCTCCTGAATTTCGTCAAAAGCACTCACTGACATTTTGTGCTTCACTTTTATCTTCATTTGCTCCATCACATATTGCAACACATTCTCTCGACATCCAGGGAACACCGGGGTCTGCGCTTCAAGTAGCATCCGGTTGTACTTTTCCATCTCACTGGTGTCAGTGGCCAAGCTAGCTGCGGGGAATGTGTCATCATGCTCATTGGTGGTACTGTAACCTCCGTCTTGGTGTTGGTGTCCGCCATGACTACATCCCGGAAACGCATCATGGACCAAATCTGCAGTTGGGTTGCAAGCTGGGGGTCCGGCACCACTGCCGCTGGATGAGGCACCATGGTAACTGTACCCTGAGCTGAAGTCTGCTGCGCTGAACTCTACTGCTTCACCATGCTCGCTCCATGTAGTGTAACTCCACATCATACCATTTTCGTACAAGTGTTGCACCATAACATTAACCTCCGCATACTGACAATTAAGACATTTCTGACACGGACACCTGAAACGTTTCTTTCCCTGACCATGTTCTATCGCAAAATTCACAAATTCGCTAATTCCATCCATATACCGGACATCACATCTATTCTTCAACTTCATCCAACTCTTGTCCATACTGCTACAAAATATTATACTTAATTAATTATATATTACATATATATTAGTCCATTAATTTACGCTTAATTATACGTACTCGATCTACATCGATCCATCAATTACGTACGTACGTAATTTAATCTGTATATATATAGCTAACATCCATGCATGTATGTACGTACGTTTTCACTAAATATATATATTAATTAAGCAAATTTTAACTGCGTACGTACCTGCTGGCCTTCTCGATATCTGTTAATTAAGCTATAGCTAGTTTGGAACCCTTATCCTGATCCTTCTCGGCCTTCTTTCTTCTCCGATATATCCTAGCTTCTCCTATCCTTCTCCTTCTCCCTTCTCCTTCAATTCTTCTTCGAATGGAATGAAGAGATGGAATATATATGAATCGAAGAGAGTTTGGCATCGGGCTTATATAATACTTCACTTAGACGACGGAGGTGTCGGTACGTCGTCTAAGTAGAAGTTACTCGGATCACGGCGTGTCGGTCCGTTGTCCAGGTGGCCACCTGGACGACGGAGATGGTATTCTCCGTCGTCCAGGTGATCACCTGGACAACGGAGAAGACTCCGAGGTCCAGGTGTCCACCTGGACGACGGAGACGGTATTCTCCGTCGTCCAGGTTCCCACCTGGAGGACGGAGAAGACTCCGAGGTCCAGGTGATCACCTGGACGACGGAGATGGTATTCTTCGTCGTCCAGGTGGCCACCTGGACCTCGGACTCTTCTCCGTCCTCCAGGTGGGAACCTGGACGACGGAAATAGACTTCTCCGTCGTCCAGGTGTTACTTGGACGACGGAAAAGTCTCCGTCGTCCAAGTGGCACTTGGACCACGGAACAATTACTTTTCCGTGGTCTAAGTGCTGTTTTCTTGTAGTGTATGTTGGTACTGCCGTACTGGTTTGGATACAATTGTTCGAAAGAAATCACATTAGTATCTAAGAAGGAATGTGAAGTTACTTTAATTATAAGAGCAACATAAAGGAGATAACGGAGAGAGATGAACAAGAATCATTGTCTAGCTATAGACTTAAAAACTTGCATAGACGTAGGAAGAATCATCCCTTTTCACTGAAATTCTGATTACGTGATATGCTCAGTTACTTGTCTCCGATATCTTAGATCATCCGAATTGATTATGATAAAAATATGAAATACATAATGTGCATGCATGTATATAAATTGATATAGGATGAGATTTAACCATGGATAGCAAGGACTATCCATAACCAATCAAAATGCGTCACGTGACATTTTTGAGTTAATTTCTTTAAATTTTTGGCTCTAGTCCATCATTTCCTTCTCATAATTAATCTAAAAACATCACATGTCAAATGTCGAATTTTGATTGATTGTGGGTAGCCCTTCTTGCCCATATCTCATGTATTGGTATATGCACGTGTCTGTCTAATGTAGGGGTGAAAACTTATATTAGACGTTGACATAGAAAATGTTAAGCATATGTAACACCTCTCATCATATGCCGTATAAATTTTTTAACATCATATGCCGTATAAATTTTTTAACCCAGCAAGCCGACCGAATTGCATGGAATGTATACTTTCGATTCAATGAGCTAGCCAAAGGATCAGAGCCAGTTCATTTCGATCGATATCTTGAATAAGTGGATTAACAATTAGACTGTTCCATGCAGATCGAAGACTTGAAATGGTTTGAAGACTTTGATTCTGACCCTTCACGGTTGCAGGTAGATATCGATTAGACTAGTTACTCCTTAATCTAAACCATAAATTGCATGTCACTCGATGTATTATTGATCTTCTCAGCCCTTGACGATATCAATTCAAAACCATATATGTTTTTTCTAGATAGTTTCTTCAAGCTCTACTATGAGAAATAACAAACGGGGGAGATAGTGCAATTTTACAATACGAAGCATTGAAGCTAGCTATGGTCAGAAGTCAGAACCATCGGTTTAAGTTGAACAGTAAAGTTCGTACTTAATACTAGAACTCGATTAAACATTCATAATGGATCCGATAATTGTTAATTATAGAGACTTACAGATCTTGCCTAGCTCAGTCATTCTTTGCGTTGTATCATTAAGTTCTTTTCTAATATTTCATATATGGGTATAAACTTGGATACGATGAGTCGAGAGATTCATATTATGACACGACACTGCAAAAAGCAAAGTTACACCGTTATATCGAAATAATCAACATTTTTGTCTAAATATTATTTTGTAATATATTTTGTTGGTTCCCTCCAATATCACAGATCACCGAAATCGACGTTATGAGAAAAATACAGAATACACTAAGTATATATAAATTGGTGTCATATACTAATTGACAATATGTCTAATATCATGTAAAACTTACATGACACAATCTCATGCAAACATCTTCATACACGTAAATCCATCCCGTCTCTCTGAGAGCAGCTGCACCGCGACTGGATCGAGCAGCTCGAGCAGGTCGAGATCGGCGGGCCCCGGCACCGGCAGCACGAGCAAAGTCGAGATCGGCGTGCACCGGGGACGAGCAAGGACGGCGACCGCACGTTGACGGAGGGGACGAGCAGCTGCACGAGCAGCTGCTGCTCGTTCTCGTGCTCGAGCAGGTGATGACGTCATCCACGCGCGTGGGTGACGTCATCGAGTGTAATTTTTTTTCACCGTGGCGCGTGCAAGTAAAAGATAAAAAAAATTTTACCGGACCAATGGGGCACTGACACGTGGCAGCCCGAAAAAAAAAAAGTAACGGTCAGATTGATCTGGATCGTCCATTTCAAATCAAAAATCTGATCGGACGGTCCAGATTCAACCGAAACGGTAACCTGATTTTTTTTCTGAATTTTCTGATTTTTTCTGCCATTTTGCAAAATAACCCCTGAAAAATTGCAAAAAAATCCCTAAAAATTCCAAAAAATTGCAAATAACACCCTAGTATTTCTCTATAAATACTACATCAATTTTCATTCACATCTCACACAAATTCATTCTCTCATTCCTCTTCTCCTTCATCCTCTCTTTCCTCTTCTCCTTCATCCTCCTCACAAAATGTCGAATTGGCAAGCTTCCGAAGATTTGCAACTTTGTATTTCTTATTGTCGCATTACCGTTTGCCCAATTACCGGCAACTCGCAAAAGTCCGACAAATTGTGGGAAAAAGTCTATGCCGATTATAAGGAAAATTGGTCTCTTGCGCATGGTGAATCAAGGCCGGAGCCTAGGACCCAAACCGCGGTTTCTTCTCGTTTTACAAAGTTGAAGCCGAGTTTTCGAACTTGGGGTGCCGCTCTTGCATATGCACGAAGGAATGTACAATCCGGGGAAAATTTGCAAGATGAGGTAAGTGTTAATAATTTATCGTAAAGCTCATCTATTACATTTATTTTAATCAATGTTGACATCTCCATTTCGTAGATATTATTTTGACATACAAATTTTTGGCACCTTAGATAAGAAAAGCTCAATCATGGTACGTGGCACAAAAAAAAAACAGTTTACCAAGTTTGATTGTTGGGAAGTGATGAAAAACCATCCAAATTTTCGGGCCGTCGAACCTACCATACCACCTCCTTCATATTCCAACTCCGCAACTACTCCTCCTTTTACCTCAATGCCTCCCCCCGTCGACGTGGAGGATGATGAAGTCATTCCAACACCACAAAGCAATGAAGAAGAAGTGTACTCTAGTCCGGTTAGACCAATGGGAGTGAAGGCGGCCAAGGAAGCCAAAAGAAAGGGGAAAAGAGCATGCTCATCTTCAAATGAGGTAAGAGATGAGGTTTTGAAAAGCATGATGGAAAATCAAAGAATGCATCTCGCCGGGCAAAAAGAAACTGATGTCACTGAACTAGCTTTGTACCAAAAACAACTCGCCCTTAAGGAGAAGGACTACAAATTGAGGGCCGAAGCGGAGGATTCAAGGATAATGGCAATGGATACGGATGCTATGACCCCAAAATCGAAGAGGTATTTTTTGAAGAAAAAAGAGAGTATCCTAAAGAGAATGGATGAAGAGGAAGGAGATGGTAGCGATGAAACATTTTCAAATTGTTATCGCCCACTGTTTCAGTAGTTTGGTATTTGTTTTTCCATTATGAAATTATGTACTTTAAATTTCCAATAATTCTAGGGTTTGATTGAAATTATGTACTTTAAATTTCCAAGTAATAAAAACGCACTTTTCTTATTCCATCAAAGCTCACGCACAGTACAACAACACATAATGACTTCAAATCAAACACACAAAGCTCAAACAACTAAAAGGAAAAACAAATAAAGCAAACATGTTGCAAACCAAGTTAATTAAAATTACACACCCACATCATTTAAAGTCGTTCGCCGGTCTCTAGATACCAGTTGTGCTTAACTAAGTCCTTTTGCAACTCTCCATGGATGTACGCAGATTGGAGATCTACAACACGGTCGGCAAATCGTTGTTCATTTTGTGCATCCCTTCCAACAGGCTCAAAAGGAATACGATTACCTTGTTCATCTACTGGCCCATCATAAACATTGAAAGCAGTTGATGGGTTTTGAAGATCTTCTTCTTCCAACTCCTCGAACTCCTCCTCCACAAATTCTTCTTCGACAATCATGTTATGCATTATAATACAAGCCAACATGATGCTCTTCAATGTCGATTGGTGATGACACCTAGCTGCATGTCGAATCATTCCCCAACGAGATTGCAAAATTCCAAAGCACCTCTCTACATCTTTGCGGTACGCCTCTTGTTTCTTGGCAAACAGTTTCTGTGGAAGCTCTTGGGGATTAGAGATTGTTTTCACAAACGAGGAGTACCTGGGATATATACCGTCAGCTAGATAGTAAGTATTGTGGTAAGTCATACCGTTGACTTTATAGGTCGCACTCGGACTGTTTCCGGCAAGGAGCGAATCAAATATGTCTGATTGGTGGAGCACATTGATGTCATTTTGTGATCCGGGTACCCCAAAGAAGCTGTGCCATATCCACGTGTCATATGAGGCCACCGCCTCTAAAATAATAGTTGGACGCTTCTTTCGGCCCGAGAATGCTCCTTGCCAAGCTGTGGGGCAGTTCTTCTACTCCCAGTGCATGCAGTCAATGCTTCCGATCATACCAGGAAATCCGCGATGCCTTGCTCTCTTTAGAAGTCGGGATAAGTCTGCGGCATTTGGAGCGCGGAGATAGAGGTCACCGTAAAGCTCGTAGATATGCATACACCACTTCTTCATGCATTGTAGTGTTGTGGATTCACCCATCCTTGTTATTTCAGCACACTGATCTGCGGCTGCGCCGTACGCCAACATACGAAGAGCGCCTGTCATCTTTTGTTGTGGAAGAAGTCCAACCAATCCGACGGCGTCAGCACTTTGTTGCCAAAATTGGTCGTGGTTGCAGAGATCCGTCATTATACGGTTGAATAAATTGGTACTCATTCGATACCTTCGACGAAAGGCTTGTTCGTTGAAGACGGGGCGTTCGATGAAGTAATCCTCCATCAGATTATGTCCCCTTGACTCCCTCATTCTTTCTTCATTTGGTTGGCGGCGATGTGGTTCGTCATCGAACATTGCATCGACCACGACCGCTTCAGTGATGAAATTGTTAGCAATTTCGGCATTTCGCCGACGTTGTTGTCGCCTCCTCCGGAAAAAGTTCTCAAAACTAAAAGGATTCATCTTATCGGAATGTGGAATATATGGTTGGTTTTGGTGTGAATGAACGATGAGCACCGATCAACAAATATATAGCCGAGGGTAGATGAAGTGATTAGATAAGCTGATGACACGTGTCGGCTTTCAATTGGTCGGAAATCTCTCCGAGAATCTTATACAATTATTAGAGCCGATCATGAACAGTTGACATGACACGTGTTGCCTCGTGATTGGTTGAAAATCTTATCGGAAATTTTGTACAATTATTTATCCGATAACCTTCTGTTGGCGTGACACGTGTCAACTCGTCATTCGTCGGAAATCTTACCCGAAATCTTATTCAATTATTCATACACGACAAATTTAATTTATGTCAAATTTAAAAAAAATTAAAATTTAATTTAATTTAATTATTCATACACGACAAGTTTATGGCTTGGTTGAAAAAAAAAAACCAAATTTTGTTTATGAACAGTAATAGCACGTGCTATTTTTTGACACCGCTGCGCGAAAAACAGAAACTGCACCTCCTATTCGATGAACAGTGACTGCTCCACCTCAAACAGTGCCTGCTCCTCCTCAAATTGCTCCTCCTATTCGATTTTACCCATGCGGGTGCTCTGAATCACACAATCTCAACCTTCCAATTCACAGTCATTGGGCTCATCATCAAATTAACCAAAGCCCAATCCAAACAAAAAGATTGCAGTCCTATTTGCAACATATTTAGCTATATTAGCCAATTCCGCGAAATTTGAAAAATGGCGGGACTAGCTCGAAAATAAATGAAATTATAGCGCGGGGGGAAACTAAAATATTCATTTTTTTCAGTTCAAGCGCCAAGAAGAAACACATTTTCGTACGCAAAACTCCCCCACCACGTCACCGATCCGCACCGAACCCAAATCCAACAAATCCAGCCGTCCATCACACAACTCCCCCTTAAAAACCACGGATCGTCAGCTCCCCCACTATAAAACCCACCACTCTCACAACCTCCAATCCACACAATCCCCATTTTCGAATCTCAATTTTACTCAGTCTCTGTAGCTCACTTCATCAATCTCCAATTCAGGTTCGGCTTTCTTCTCGAAGCTTCTCCGATTCAAAATTTCCGTCTTCAATCTCTCCATCACTGTAGTAATACATCACTATTTGAATTTTTGATCTGTAATCTAGGGTTTTGAGTACCAAATTACATCTTCGAGCTATAATAGTACCAAATCTCATCTTCAAACTCTGATTTAGCTTTTTCCGTACCAAATTTGTTTTCCGAGTTCTAATCTAGTGTTTTCAGTACATAATTTCATCTTCGAGCTCAAATCTAAGGTTTTCAGAACCAAATCTCATCTTCTAACTTAAATTAAGCGTTTTCAGTACCAATTTTTTTCTTTAAAGCTTTAATCTAGCGATTTCAGTGCCAAATTTCATCTTCCATATGTGATCTAGAGTTTTTCAGTACCAGATTTCTTATTTGAGCTCTAATCTAGTGTTATTCAGTACCAGATTTCAGTTTTGAAAACTTTAAATCTATTTTTTTTATTTTTTAAAATCTCTGGATCTAATTTGAGATTTGATTCCTCACTCAGTTTATCCGAAAATGTCTGGGCGAGGCAAAGGAGGCAAGGGACTCGGAAAGGGAGGAGCGAAACGACACCGTAAGGTTCTCCGCGACAACATCCAAGGGATCACCAAGCCGGCGATTCGCCGTTTGGCTCGCAGAGGAGGAGTAAAGCGCATCAGCGGCTTGATCTATGAGGAGACACGTGGCGTGCTCAAAATCTTTCTGGAGAATGTGATCAGGGACGCGGTGACGTACACGGAGCACGCGAGGAGGAAGACGGTGACGGCGATGGATGTGGTCTATGCGTTGAAGAGGCAGGGGAGGACTCTGTATGGGTTTGGTGGCTAGGGTTTGGGGATGTGTTTGCAAGTCTTGCGGTCAAGAAAAGAAAAAGAACGGGTTAATGGAATCGTGTTGTTTAGTTTGTTTTAGGTGTCTGGGGGTGTGTTTTTGTTACGTAGTATGTAAGTAGGGGAGCCCATGTGGTTTGGGTTTGGGAATGAAATCTAATGGATATGGTGATGTTTGATCTTATATTTTTCTATTGGTTTGTTGAATGCGTGGTTTTTATTGCTATTGTTTACTTCATGATGTTGTGGTTAAATTTATGTTTAAAATACATAGGCTATATTAAATTTATAGAAGCTATATATAAGACTACTTGGGTTGTTCTTAAATTCCGTACTACCAGAAACAGAGTACAAAGTATGATATTTAACAAATATGTACAGAAAGAGCATTTGGAGCCACAAAAGCAAGATTCATCTATTGGCGCCACATTTTACATCTCCAATGGCTGTAGCCCCAAAGTTAGCTGAAATGGAAGTAGCCCTTTGTTGTGTGCATTTTTGTTGGAGCCTAGGAATTCGGATGAGTCATGAGCCTGCACCAAAAACATTTCAGCTACATAAAAAATGGTCAATGAAGAACACAATGATAAACATGTATTTTTCACAAAACATTTTCATGAAGAGTTCCTGATTGAATTTTTTCGACCTAAACTGGAGGTCTGATCTCATTGTTCTGATCTATCACCAAATGTAAGTAATAAGTAAAAACTCTAAACTTACAGGAAATATAAACTAATGCTAAAATTGTCATTTTGAAAGTGTTTGAGTCAGTTGAGAAAAAAGCATATGAATTGAGAAATACCTGTATATTTCAGTGCCAGATATCCTCATCGTCATGATCGAATATTCTAAAATACAACGGAAGGTACATGTTGGACTTTGTAGAAATCTTCTCCTTCATGAAGCCTAGTGCGGTCTGTTATATCTATCCCTCTGATATTAATTTTTTGGAGAGTAGTAATGTATCTCATCCCCTCTGGAAGTATTTTCAGATTTGGGCAAGAGTAAGTGGACAGTTCACTGAGATTAGGCATGCCTCATTTTTCCACCTCCCAGTTCTCTAAATCATAGATCAATTCAAGGGTTAGAACTTGAAGATGTGGAAAGTGAAGGCATACACTTGTGTTGGCTATTTCTTGAGCTATGACAAAACACAGCAATGGAAGATCATCAAAGCTTAAGTGACATTGCATACTTTATCTCTTTGGACAAATATGTATATCATTCATTGCATATCATGTTTTCCATCTAGGATAGACCACTGAGCATGTATCCCAGACATTCTGGAACGTTTTTCTGGTGTGATATTTCATGGCTTTAATCACTTCTAGAAATCCAGTTTATTTGTGATTAATCTGGTTGATCTTTGACTATAAAGAAACTGACTTAGTTAATGAAGATCCCTAGGGAAGTTGACTAATGTTCACATGTGATTTCTTGAAAACTGGTTTGTCTTTTTCTGTTTGTCAAAGTGCTTTTGTTTCCTGGTTTCCTGGCTCTTCTTTCTGCTGTCTTGAAACGTGCTTCTTCCTTGAACAATGCATTAGCTATTCTAGTACAAGTACATGGGAACCTTTTGACTTGTTTACACTACCGGAATAAGAACCATTACCGGCGAGATTACCGGAGACAAGGCCGGCGACCGGAAAAGTCGCCGGTAATGTTCATCATTACCGGCGACTTACTCCGTCGCCGGTAATGTCGCCGGAAAAACGCCGGTAATGTTTCAAAACATTACCGGCGACTCCAACCGTCGCCGGCAATGTCAAGCCAAACATTTCCGGCGATTTTCCGGCGAGAATTTCGCCGGCAATGTTTGGCTTGACATTGCCGACGACGGTTGGAGTCGCCGGTAATGTTTTGAAACATTACCGGCAATTTTTCGGCGTAAAGTCGCCGGTAATGTCTCCATTGCCGGCGATTCATTAAATCGCCGGAATTTAATGAATCGCCGACAATGCCTCTTATATTAGATGCAGATCGCAAGAGCTCATTCATTTTGATAAAAAAAAATTCGGTGAAATCGAAAGAAGGAAAACACTCTGAAATCGATCCTTCGGTATTGTCAAAATTAAGGCGCGCGTCGAAAACTCGATCACTCGGGAAGCTATATATATAGGTACGTATATATACGTATATGTGTATGTATATATATATGTGTGTTGATCAAATCCAATTCGTGAGATATGAAATGTTGTTGATGTCACCGAAATGAGATAACTGCTTGTAGTTAATCTTATCTTATGTCTGAATCAACGACTGGTATTATCGTAGTGCTATCGGAGTCAGGCTTAAGAGAGCCTCCTACCTAGTCAAATACATTTTGAACTGAAAAAAGAAGAATACCATCATCGAGTACTGAATCGAATTCAGAGATTAGATCGATATATATATATATATATGTGCATGCATGTGTTGATTTAATTAGAGTTGAATTGAGATATCGCGTCGATTGTTAGTACGTAGTGAATGTGTGTATATATAATACGTAAAATTGTTAGAATTTTCAGGATGGACAAGAGTTGGATGAGCCTCGAAAGATGGGATGTCAGATATCACCAGGGAATTAGGAGTTTTGTGAATTTTGTGAAGGCTAATTGTGGAGACACTACACTTCATTATTGCCCGTGTAAAGAATGTAAGTGTTTCAGCGATCGATTTCATTTTCCCATTGATAAAGTCTAGAAGCACCTGAGTAAATACGGGTTTTGGGATAAGTACACTTGTTGGATTTATCACGGTGAAACATTGTTAGCGGGTCCGCATGATCATGAACAATTTGGTGAGAGGGCCGGTCCACGCTATGATCATGGAAATTTTGCTGAGAGGGGCAGTTCATCTTATGATCCAACATCGATGTTAATCAATGATATGTTTCCTCATGAGAGCGGTGTATTTGCTGATGAAGCACCAAATGTCCCTCCTGTCGTTGAGGGTTTCCCCCATATTGAGCCAGTCGAGCCATTACCTGGAGCTCATGTCAACACAAGCGGTATGGACAAGTACAACAACCTGATTGCATTGCAACAGACTCCGTTGTACGACAGTTGTAGTAAGACTGTTCTTGAAAGTGTCATGGGAGTGATGCAGCTCAAAATGGAGAACAAAATGTCTGTCAAAGCTGTTGATTCTTGGTTGAAGTGGACCGCTTCGCTACTGCCACCCAGTCATCGTCTTCCAACCACTGATCATAAGGTGTGACATATCCTGAAAGATCTTGGGCTTTCCTACATCAAAATCCATGCATGCAGATATGATTGTATTCTCTTCTGGGGAAAAGATCTCGAAGACCTTGAAGCCTGCTCGGTATGTTTTACAGAAAGGTATAAGTTGACTCCTGCAGGCAACAAGAAAGCTGTGAAGATACTTCGATATTTCCCGCTTATGGATAGGCTGGAGCGGTTCTTCATGTGTGCTTTCACGGCCGAAGCAATGAGATGGTGGGCTGAGAGGAATTTTCCTGACGATGACACCCTTATACACCCTTCCGACGGAGAGGCTTGGAAGCACATGGTCAGGGAGTTTGATCATTTTGCAGCAGAGGTCCGAAATGTTTGGCTAGGGCTCTCCTCTGACGGATTCAACCCTTTTGGCAACATGAGTCTTCAATACAGTATATGGCCAGTTATTTTGGTACCGTACAACCTTCCACCATGGATGTGCATGAAAAAGGAATACAATATGCTCACTCTGTTAATTCCGGGCCCGGGTTATCCAGGCAAATGTCTCGATGTGTATTTTAGGCCTTTGATTGAGGATCTTAAGTACCTGAGTGAGTGTGGCCATCCCACTTACGATAGGTTCAAAAATGAGATGTTCCATATGCATGCCATGCTTGTTGGCACCATCAGTGATTTTCCTGCCCGCTGTATGTTGTCGGACAACGTTACTAGGGGTTACAGGGCTTGTTCAGAGTGCATGATGGTTGATTGTTGCAGTCCTCATTGCAGTAAAATTGTTCAGACGCGTCACCGTTGTTGGCTTCCATATGATCACCCATTTAGGCAGGATCCAGACGCGTTTGATGGGACTGTGGAAACAGGTGTGGCACCCAGGCGATGGACAGGGGAAGAAATTTTGGAAGTGTTGAATGAATATGATTTTGGCCAACTGAGCAATCATCATGAGATAATGGCGTCAATTCCAGACAAGCCCGAAATGTATAAGTTTTGGACACACAAGAACATATTCTGGGAACTCTCATACTGGCCCAGGTTGCCTATCAGACACTACCTAGATGTCATGCACATAGAGAAGAATGTGTGTGAAAGTGTTGTGGGCACAGTTCTTAACTTGGAGGGGAAAACAAAAGACATCTCTAAGGCACGCATTGATCTGAAAGCATGGGTCTGCGGAAACATTTGTGGTTAAAAGATGGTAAGAGAAAAATGCCGCAAGCTCCTTACACCGTAAAGCCGAAGCATAAGCATGAAATTTTTCGGTGGCTGATTAATGTCAGGTATATATTCTTATGGCTATGCAAGAATTTGACCTTAAATTTTTACCGGATTATGGTTATATGCGAGAAATATAATTGTTGCCTATGGCTATATATATATATGCAGGTATCCTTATGGCTATGCAGGAAATATAAGCAGGTGTGTTAACTTCCGGGACAATAAGATGTACGGATTAAAGAGTCATGACTGCCATGTACTGCTTCAACACCTTTTCCCTATTTTCATTCGAGGGTACCTGCCCAAAGAGGTGGTGGAGCCGTTGGTGGCCTTGTCAAGATTCTTTCAGAAGTTATGCACCAGGGAAGTTAAAAAATCAGACCTCAGGGAGATGCAAGATGACATCATTTTTATCATGTGTAAGCTTGAGAGGATATTTCCCCCAAATTTTTTCGACATCATGCCTTACCTGATGATCCATCTTCCCGAACAATTGTTGCTTACCGGTCCCGTACACTACACTTGGATGTATCCCATGGAAAGGTACAAATGATTCATACATTTGGTTTGCCTCTATTTTTATATGTAAATTCTTATTTTTTAAGTAAGTTAACATGCGCGCACTTCTTAACTTGTAGACAATTGGGAGCGTACAAGGACTATGTGAAGAATAAATATGCACCTGAAGGGTGTATCGCTAAAGCATATGTTGCGCACGAGTGTGTAACGTACACCAAAGTGTATTTGGGAGCGCTTGAGGACCCCCAACAACAGATGCCGATAGATGAACCCCAGTTCAACCTTTCTATCATCTCCAATGACGTGGTAGTACAGGGAAGCTTGCCAAAGTCGTATAAGTTGGATGGAAATGGGGTAGCCATTGCCCACTGGTCGGTACTGATTAACTGTGAAGAAGTACAATATTGGAAAAACTATCATCTTCACTGCCCTGCTATTGCCAGAAATGTTGATTACCACAATAGGACGTTTGCAAACTACTTTGGTCAATGGGTAAGGGTATATGTCTATAGGTCTATTTTTATATATATCCTTATATAGCATGTGTGTACGTACGTGGTTTTGTGGTTTCTATGTTCATAATTTCTTGTGTACGTATTTCTTATCGTTTTCAGATGAACCATGTAACAGATGATGGTTGCCCAGAGTGGTCAAACGAATTGAGGGTCCTGACGATGAAACCGATAGCTTCAAAAGTTTACTCGATGTGTCAGGTCAATGGCGTGAAATTTATATGTGAAAATCGAGACGACCGACTGAAAACACAGAATTGTGGGGTGATGGTCCATGGTGGGCAGGATGACGTTGACTATTACGGTGTCCTTCATTCAGTTGTTGAACTAATTTATGGGAACCGCATGAAAGTGCACTTGTTCAAGTGTAGATGGTTTGATAATAGCCCGGAGAACACAATGACCGTTCAGTATGGAACATTTTCGGTGAATACTGATACTAGCTGGTATGAAGAAGACCCTTTCGTTCTTGCCTCATCAGTAAAACAAATGTTTTACCTTGACGATCTTCTTAACAAAGTCCCGTGGAAGGTGGTTAACCATGTTGCTCATAGAAACATATACAGTGCTGCCACACTTGGTGAGACCGTAGTTGATGAGGAAGTTACTGCATACCAAGAGCCGAACGCTTTTGACATTCCGGAATCATCTACGATTCGCCTTAATAATATGAGTTCTGGGAGTGTGGTTCCAATTACTGGAGCAGAACTTCTCGATGTTAATCCATTGGAAGTTGACGCTGATTCAGATGACGAGGAGCGGCACATATTGCCAGAGGTTACCTATGAAACCGATTCAGACTCAAGTGATGAAGATGATTACGATTATCATCCTTAGTACGTTAATGATGTAGTCGGAAATTGTAGTCAGAAATCGTGTCGGCAATCGTTGTCGGAAATTGTAGTCGGAAAATTGTAGTCGGAAAATTGTAGTCGGAAATCGTAGTCGGAAATTGTCAAAAGAAATTATAGTCGGAAATCGTAGTCGGAAATCGTAGTCGGAAATTGTAGTCGAAAATTGTAGTCGGAAATCGTGTTGGAAATCTTGTTGGAAATCGTAGTCGGAAATCGTAGTCGGAAATTGTAGTTATATATGGTCGGAAATGTTGTCGGAAATTATTTAGTCGGAAATTGGTCGGAAATAGGTCGATCGGATAATCTTCGGGAAATAATGACATTACCCACGAGTTACGTACGTCGTTGGTAATGTCATTACCAACGAGTTACCATGTAACTCGCCGACAATGGTGGCGGTATTTCCAGATCATGCAGCTCGAGCTTCTCCCCATTTCTTCCTCTCCCTCTTCCCTCTCAAACCCTAAAACCCCTCTCTCTTCATCTCAATCAATTTCCTCACCTCCCTCTCCTCAATCGTCTCTTCCTCTCCTCGCCTCTCCCCTCCCCTCACCTCCCCTCTCCTCCTCCCCTCCTCCTCTTCCTCCTCCCCTCACCTCCGTCGCCGGACAAGAGTTGGGTCGAGCTCCACCATGGCAGGTAATAGCCCACTCTCTCTCCCTCTCTCTCTCTCTCCCCCCCCTCTCTCTCTCAATCCACATTTTATTTTTATGCATTTTGATTTATTAATTTTTGATAATTGTGGGATGTATGTATATATGCATGTGGAAAATATTAGGAAAATGTAATGAAGGTATGTTTGAAAATTGTGGCAAATTAATGTGGATAATTGTGGGGTGAAGGAGAAATATATGTGATGTATATATGTGAAAAATTAATTAATTTATAAGCAATGTATATATATACGTATGTTTGAAAAATGTGGAAAATTAATTAGCTAGGGTGATTTGGATTAATATGTGATGTATATATATATGTGTGAATTTAACGTGAAATTAAGATGCATGATGTATACAAAGTGTATATGTGATGTATATATATATGTGGAAAAATGAAAGCCTGAAATGATGTATGTATATAGGTTAAGTTAAGTGATATAGTTGTTAATTTAACGTATAATAAGTGAAAAATCGGAATCGGAATTTAACGTGTTTGGATTAAGGTGATATAGTTGTTAATTTAACGTATAAATTAATGTGAAATATCAGAATCAGAATAGTTTGGAACCAGAACGGTTTTAAACCGGAACCGTTTGGCACTGGAACTATTTGTAATCGGAACCGTTTGAAACCTAACGGTTCTAGTTCCAAACGGTTCCAGGTTCAAACGGTTCCGGCTCCAAACCGTTCCGGTTCCGATTTGTTATAGAACCGAAACCGTTTGGAACCGGAACTGTTTGTAACTCGAACCGTTTTTAACATAACGGTTCCAGTTCCAAACGGTTCCAGGTTCAAACGGTTCCGGTTCCAAACCGTTCCGGTTCCGATTTGTTATAGAAACGAAACAGTTTGGAACCGGAACCGTTTGGAACCGGAAGAGTTTGTAACCAGAACCGTTTGTAACATAACGGTTCCAGGTTCAAACGGTTCCGGTTCCAAACCGTTCCGGTTCCGATTTGTTATAGAACCGAAACGGTTTGTAACCGAAGCGGTTTGTAACCGGAACCGTTTGGAACCGGAACCGTTTGGAACCGGAACTGTTTGTAACCGGAACCGTTTGTAACATAAAGGTTACAGTTCCAAATGGTTCCAGGTTCAAACAGTTTCGGTTCCAAACCGTTCCGGTTCCAATTTGTTATAGAACCGAATCCTTATGACTATTACGGTGTCTAGGAGGTTTTGCGGCAAATTGGCTTCGGAGAGGTTCCCGAAATAGTGGAGGGAGCAGTAGTCAAGCTTCCTCCTCACCCGCAGTTAGCAACACGCGCAGTGGGCCAATGATGAATGCTCGCACGAGAGCCTTGCTAGATGCGCGAGCTAAGGAGGAAGCTGCATGATCAAGAGCCGTGCAACCGGAAGTCGAGCCTCGAGCCTCAGTCAGCAGATGCTACGTCAGAAAACGTCCCTCCGGTGGCAGACAGTCAGACGAGCGACAGTCAACGGGGGCATCAGAAACTCCCTCAATCCGAATGCCCCATATTCGCCCGGTGCCTACTCCCGTTTCACGGGAATCATCTGAGGCACATGGTGGAGCTGGCGCCTCATCGTCCATGCCTCGTCTATCTCCGCCGTCTGGTCTCTTCCTACCCGACGAGATTCCTGTCATCCCTGAATTCGATGATAGGGGGATGCCTGTTTATGTTGAAGGATGGCCGGAGTTCCTGAGCGTGGAGGAAGCGTATAACTTCATCCCGTTCGACCCCGTGTATCTTTGGAGTGTGAGGTGCACCAACCAACAAATGGACGATGCAGGTAAATTTTATTTAACATCAGATTGATTACTTAATTATTACTTAAGACTTACGATATGTTCAATTAATGATATCAATTTGTTGACATTGTATTATTAGGCAATTTCGTTAATGGGACTGGAAAACGGAAAAAGGCTAGAGGCACCTGCACCGGGAAGAGACTTGAGAAGGCCACCGGGGGAAGGAAAACGCCCATAAGGGCCAATGAGGATGGCGAGGCGATCGAGGCATTTGACACCACGCGAAAATATGTCAGCATGGCTGGTGCGATCGTGCGGGACAAGGTCCCAATGCTTTGGCCAAATTGGGAATCTGTGCCCATTTACGTGAAGATGCAAGTGCATAATGCACTGAGTGTGAGTTAAATCGTATTTTCATTACGTAAATTTTACATTTATTAATTAAGTCCGAATAAATATATAATTGTACCTTTTATATATTCATATTGCAGGTGTGGTTTGACGTGGATGAAGTTCTTATTCACACGTGGGTAGAGCGTCAACTACATATGAGGTGATGTGCTTCGAGTTATTTGAGTATATATCGAGTTAGATTTTTGTTTATCAAGTGTTTTAATATCTCTAACTTTTTTTCCTTGTTTTAATATAGGTATAAAGAGTGGAAGAACGAGCTTTCTTCCCATTACATTGTATACAAGGAGATAGGCCGAGGTTCTACCCCTAGCGAATTCCGGTTTAGGGAGTACAAGTGGCTGTGGCTAATAGCCCACTTCGAGCACCCCAAAGCTCAGGTATACATCCTGAATATATCTTACAAGCGTAATGTATCGTATCACATTGAAATAGTTAGTTACTAATTTTTTTTCATATGTTTATCAAACAAGGCGATTTCGAAGACGAACCGGGCGAATAGATTGAAAAACACCAGGGCCCATCATGCAGGTTCACTCAACTATTTGGGTTGGTCGACTAAGGCGCAGCAACAACAAGAAGTGAACCCGTTGGTGTATATTCATCAGAAGTTCTATCCGCAGTGCCCTGAAGAAGCGGTAACTCTTTCGCCTCTCCATGTGTTAATAAAACTATTTTTCGATATTAATTTATTTTGTTAGCTAATACGTTATTCATTTTTGCTTTTCAATTAGGCGAGAGTGGAGGAGGAGACCGCAGAAGTGACTATGAATATAGCTCGGACTTACCATCCTGACTGCTCCGAGGAAGAAGTCACCCAGTATGCTTCTCAGATCGATCCGCTTGATTGCCCTATAGCGGCTCAGATCATGGCAAAAGCGTGCGGGACTGGAAAGAATACCTACTACTGTAGGGGAATGGGCTCGGCGGGCGAAGGAGTATTGAAGAGCACTTCAGAATACTCTACCGGGTCAAGAAGTTCAACTTCTAGTCGTAACCTCGCAGCGGAGCTTCAGAGGACGCGGAGGGAGTTGGAGGAGCAAAAGAGGCACGCAGCCGAGCAGCAGGCAATCAGAGATGCCGAGTACCAAAACCTGGTCCAGACTCAGACACAGATGTTCACATGGATGCGGACGATGTACGAGGCTCAAACTACCGGACAACCGTTCCCCACACCTCCCCCGGTCCCTCCATTCCCTAGTTATCCATCACCACCACCGCACCAGTCAACGCCAGAGCAAGACCAGGGTAGCCACCAGAATTCAAATGAGTACATGGATTACTTCGACCCTGACCCGCAAGTTCCTCGACCCTGACGTGGAGTTGTAGTTAATTTTCGTATCGTCGTTGCTATTTGTACTGTACGTTGGACATTTATGTGTACTGTTGAACTTGTATGATTGTACGGTTTATGTTTTTCAATGCATGTTCTGGAATTGGGCCCAATCCAGAACCATGTTTTTTTTTCAAAATTTTTCCAAGCATTGCCGGCGACATGGACCTAAGTCGCCGGCAATGTCTTCAAATTCCGGCTACGGCGGCGCTGACATTGCCGGAGACAGGTGTGCTAAACATCACCGGCGACTTGAGTCACCGGTGATGTTTAGGACATTACCGGCGACGGCGTTTCCCGTCGCCGGCAATCCTATCTCCGGCGGGAAATTTCCTGCGACGGCATTGCCGGCGACTTGTCGCCGGTAATGTCAATTCTGGCGAAAAAAAAAACAAGGCCGGCGACTTAATGTCACCGGCAATGTCTCTTAATGTGGTAGTGTTAGATAACCTTAACTCTTTAAGGTAAGACCTAAAAGCTGTCTCGGTTTTTGCTTGCTGTTTTAGCTTGCTGTGTCCCATCGGTAGCTGCTGATTTTAGGTCTGCATTGGTCCATGTTTAGGTCTTCATTAGGACAGTGTTTAGGTCTACATTTAGGCCTCTTGGCTGCTGTGTTTCACGTGGTGACTAGCTGTCCTTGACCTTTGATTAACCTGCCCTATATAAGGAGTCCCAATCTGTCTTGGATCCTTGGTTGGTTGAGTGAAAACTTAAGGGGTTTTGGTTATTTTGTTTTGGTACTCTTTGAGAGCACTTTCGAGTGTAGTTTCTCTTATCTCTTCTCCTCCCCTTCCATGTCTTCTGGTTGCTCTGTTTAACTGCATAATAGACATGGATTCTTGAAGCATAAAAACTGTTTTTCAAAACTTATATGCATTGTTGCATTGTGCATTCCATTGAGATAAAGTATGGAGATGCCCAACCCAAGAAGTTGATCACACTACAAGAAAACAACACTTAGACCACGGAAACGTAATTGTTCCGTGGTCCAAGTGACACTTGGACGACGGAAAATAATCCGTGGTCCAAGTACCACCTGGACGACGTAGAATACAATCTCCGTCGTCAAGGCTATCACCTGGACCTCGGAGTCTTCCCCGTCCTCCAGGTGATCACCTGGACGACGGAGAGGACGGAGAAGACTCCGAGGTCCAGGTGATCACCAGGACGACGGGGATTGTATTCTCCGTCGTCCAGGTGGTAACCTGGACCTCGGAGTCTTCTCCGTCCTCCAGGTGATCACCTGAACGACGGAGATTGTTTTCTCCGTCGTCCAGGTGATCACCTGGACAACGGACCGACACGCCGTCGTCCGAGTACGTAACGTACTTTCACTTAGACGACGTACCGACACCTCCGTCGTCTAAGTGAAGCATTATATAAGCCCGATGCCAAACTGAATTCATTCCATCGATCCGATCCTCGATCTCTTCGTTCCATTTGAAGAAGAATTGAAGGAGAAGGGAGAAGGAGAAGGGAGCTAGCTAGAAGGCCGAGAAGAATCAGGATCGATAAGGGATCTCCGCTGACTAGCTAGCTAGCTTAATTAACGTACAGATATCGAGAAGGCCAGCAGGTACGTACGCAGTTAAAATTTGCTTAATTAATATATATTTAGTGAAAACGTACGTACATACATGCAAGGATGTTAGCTATATATATATATGTACAGATCGATTAAATTACATACATACGTAATTGATGGATCGATGTAGATCGAGTACGTATAATTAAGCGTAAATTAATGGACAAATATATATATATATATGTAATAATTAAGTAATTATAATATTTTGTAGCAGTATGGACAAGAGTTGGATGAAGTTGGAGAATAGATGTGATGTCCGGTATATGGATGGAATTAGCGAATTTGTGAATTTTGCGATAGAACATGGTCAGGGAAAGAAACGTTTCAGGTGTCTGTGTCAAAAATGTCTTAATTGTCAGTATGCGGAGGTTAATGTTATGGTGCAACACCTGTACGAAAATGGTATGATGTGGAGTTACACTACATGGAGCGAGCATGGTGAAGCAGTAGAGTTCAGCGCAGCAGACTTCAGCTCAGGGTACAGTTACCATGGTGCCTCATCCAGCGGCAGTGGTGCCGGACCCACAGCTTGCAACCCAACTGCAGATTTGGTCCATGATGCGTTTCCGGGATGTAGTCATGGTGGACACCAACACCAAGACGGAGGTTACAGTACCACTAATGAGCATGATGACACATTCCCCGCAGCTAGCTTGGCCACTGACACCAGTGAGATGGAAAAGTACAACCGGATGCTACTTGAAGCGCAGACCCCGGTGTTCCCTGGATGTCGAGAGAATGTGTTGCAATATGTGATGGAGCAAATGAAGATAAAAGTGAAGCACAAAATGTCAGTGAGTGCTTTTGACGAAATTCAGGAGCAAATATGTAAGTTGCTTCCTGATGATCACAATCTTCCTAAATCTCATTATAAGGTTAGAAATATCCTGAGCAGCCTCGGCCTAAAGTACAGGATAATTGACGCATGTCCGAATGATTGTGTGCTATTTTACAAAGAGTATAAAGAGTTGGACTATTGTCCCGTATGTGGCCAGTGCAGATTCCAGTTGAATAGGAAGAGTTCGAAAAAGAGAATTCCTGTGAAAGTTGTTCGATATTTTGCCTTGATTCCCAGATTGCAGCGCCTGTACATGTCTCTACACACAGCAGAGGCGATGCGATGGTACGCAGAAAAGCGAATAGATGACGATGTTCTGCGACACGCCGCAGATGGGGAGGGTTTCAAACATTTCGACAGAGAATTTGGAGACTTTGCTTTAGAGGTTAGAAATGTTAGACTCGGCCTATCTACAGACGGATTCAATCCTTGGGGAAGTAATAGCTCCGCCGTCAGCACTTGGCCAGTTATTCTGATGCTGTACAACTTGCCTCCGTGGATGTGCATGAACAAGGAATTTAATTTCCTTACCGTACTAATTCCAGGTCCTAAATCTCCATCGAAGTGCTTAGATGTCTACCTCAGACCTTTGATCGACGAGCTGAAACTGTTGTGGGAAAATGGAGTCTCAACTTATGACAAATTCACTGACATGATGTTCACGATGAAGGCTGCCGTAATGTGGACGATCAGCGATTTTCCAGCTTATGGGATGTTGGCAGCCTGCAGGACAAAAGGATATAATGGATGTCCTATATGTTTAGACGACGTGAACTCTAGTTGGCACGCGGGGAAGGTGTGTTACTTGGGTCACCGTAGATGGCTTCCTCACGACCACCCGTGGTGACAGGACGGTACGGTGGAGAACAATCCTAAACCCTATAGTTGGTCGGGCGAAGAGATTTTAGAGAGGTTGAGCTATTTCGACTTTGGTGTGTTGAGCAATGACGCGGATGTAAAGAAATGCAATCCAATTCCTCCACATGATCTGAGCTATTGGGATCACAAGAGTATATTCTTTGAACTCCCTTACTGGTCGAAGTTGAAGCTGAGGAACAACTTGGACGCGATGCACATAGAAAAGAATGTGTGCGACAGCGTGGTGGGAACAATTCTGGTTATTAAGTTCAAGACTAAAGATACTCCCAAAGCACGCAAAGATTTGGAATCAATGAATCTACGTCGTCCCTTGTGGTTGAGGAGGGATAGGAAATGAGTGTACAACAAGATGCAATATGCACCTTACACAGTGAAGCCGACGCTTAGACGTTCTGTATTTTACTGGTTTAAGGGCGTTTGTTATCCGGCTACGTATGCAGCTACTATAACTAGAGCAGTGGACGAGGTGCAACACAAGTTTGTTGGTTTAAAGACACATGACTATCACGTTATGCTGCAACGTCTGATTCCAGTGATAATTCGACCATACTTGCCTCGGGACGTCGTAGAACCAATAGTGGCATTGTGCAGGTGGTGGCAGAGGTTATGCGCCATAGAATTAAAGAAGTCAGATGTGGTGGAATTGCAACAACAAATTGTGCACATCATTTGCAAACTAGAGAGGATTTTCCCCCTGCTTTCTTTGACATCATGATTCACCTAATGATCCACCTGCCCGAGCAGGTGCTCATTTCTGGTCCGGTCCAGTACACTTGGATGTATCCTCAAGAAAGATACGTACAACTAATAAATTAATTTGTTCCACTGGAGATTATATATATACTAGCTAGCTATATGTACTTATTCTTATTGTACGTTTGATTTTGTAGACAGCTTGGACAGTATAAGTCATTCGTCAGAAACAGGTCGGCCCCGGATGGCTCCATAGCAGAGACATACCTAATGCATGAGTGTGTTACTTACTGCAACAGGTACCTCAAAGATCCACCACCTCCCACTGCCTCCGATCGCAGTGCCCGCATCAATCTTTCTGTCGTCACCAATGTCGTCCGACCGTTTAGAGGAGTATTAAAGGAATCGTTAACACGGGAAGAACTTATTGAGGCACATTGGGTAGTGTTGCGAGACTGTGACGAAGTTGAGCCGTACATGATGTCATACAGGGAGAGGCTTCAGGCGTTAAATCAAAACAAGAGTTCGGCGTGGATTGAGAAAATGGTTAAGAAGAAGTTTCCCGATTATTTCTTCCAATGGGTACGTATGTACGTCTCGGTATTTAATTAGTAATTTATATACGTACATATCGATCATGTTTGGAGAAAGTAATTAAACCCTTATATTAATTTGCCCTTTTTCGCAGATGATTGATCTACAAAAATCTGAAAACCACGGGGGGTGGTGGTCATGGCCAAAGCACTTGCTAGCAGGGAAGCCGGTTAAACACTATATTTATCCCGGATGTTTTGTGAATGGTGTAAAGTTCCATTCATTGGCCCGAGGCGAAGGAAGAAGAACACAAAACAGTGGGGTAGCGGTTGGGAAAGACAATGATCTATATTACGGGGCTATTGTATATGTGGTTCAGCTATGTTACGGGAATGATGTCAACGTTTTCCTATTCAAGTGCAGATGGTTCAAGCGTACAAAGGAAGACTTGGGACTATTATCATTCGATACAAACTCTAGCTGGTATGAGGATGAGCCTTTCGCTCTCGCCACCTTAGTTCGGCAGGTGTTCTATCTGGACGATCCGAAAGCCGGTGAAGGGTGGAAAATAGTGAACCATATCTCTCACCGAGGAATATGGAATACAGAGACAATTGAAGGGACACCGGCGACGAATGAAGATGCTGCTAAACCAGAAAGAGACATTCCTGCCTATCAAGAGCCTAATATTTCTGTCATCCGCTCCGATATAATGGACCTGGTTCAAGATGGTGAACGGTTACCCATGCCTGATGGTTGTACAGATCTAACTGAAGATGAGATTATCGATGAGGTAGATGAAGAAGACGAGCAGGAAGATGACGCGGACGACGACTCAGGTTATTCGTCGGACAATGTTGAGTACGATGACGAGGATGAGCCGTCGTCTAACGGGGATGAGGACGATGATGATTATGATGAAGAGTACGGTCATACGACGAGGGAGATTAATTGGTAATTAATTATTGTAATTATTGTAATATATATATGATCGATGCAGGTTAATTTACGGTAATTAATTAATCTGAATTATATATCCTGGACAACGGAGAAATTAATTGCAGGTTGTCGCCTTTGGGTATTTTGGCTATCTCCCTAAATCCTCGACCCTAAATCTAGCAAATCGGATCGATCGATCATTTATTTAATTTTTTTATGGTCATTCAAAATAATTGAACGGACACCTGAATTCCGTCCACGTTTATATTAGGTCCCCCGCCATTTTCACCTTTGGCGCCACGCCAAATCTCAATCTCATATAAAACCCTAAATCCTGGACCCTAAAATCTAGCAGATCGGATTGTTCGATCAATTTTTTAATTATATTTTTGAATCAGAATAATTGAACGGACACACAAATGACCGAGGACGACCTAAACCGTAAACCCTAAGGCCCTAACCCCTGAATTCGGGGTTTAGAACTTGGACGACGGAGAATGGTCATTATCCGTCGTCCAGGTACACACTAGGACGACGAATATGGTAATTCTCCGTCGTCCAAGTTCACAAACCCTTAACCCTAAACAGTAAGGCCCTAACCCCTGAATTCAGGGTATATACACCTGGACGACGGAGAACGTCATTCTCCGTCGTCCAGGTTAGCACCTGGACGACGGAAACGCTCATATCCGTCGTCCAGGTGCAGATATCGTAATTTTTTCTAAGACAACGACCATCTAGACCTTCTTCCAATGCATATTCTTTTCATCAAGACTTTAGAGTAAACAATTCTTGGTGTGTGAGCTTCGACGGTTCGAAAATCGGAGTTGCGAAATGCCTTGTATCCACGTTTCCGGTTTGTGAAATTATCGGTTTTGCGGTTGACTGTGCCGATCAAACCCTTCCCGAACTTATTATTTTATGGTCCTTTGAAGACAATTATATATTATGTTACGAAGAACATATCCAACGGTTGTTTTGTCCAAATTCAATTTCGTTAATACTCTGTTGCAAATGAGCCTCTACTCATGAACACTTAAGTCGTAAGGATTAGTCGATACTTAACAACTTTCAAAACGAAAAATTATTCGTCGGTTCAAATTTAACTATTCATATATACGATGCGTTCATCGATATTGGACGACTATTTCACTCGAATGACAGATCGCTAAATTCCTAGCGAATTAATTTTAAAATTTTTTTTAACGTAAATTTCACCTGGACGACGGAGAATGTCGCATTCTCCGTCGTCCAGGTGAAATTTACCATGGCGGTTTGTTTTTTTTTAATTTTTTTTTCCAATGAATTTTTGACTTGGACGACGGAGAACGTCATTCTCCGTCGTCCAAGTTGAAAATCATGGCGGTTCGATTTACTGCCTCAATTTTCGGCGCCGCTTGAATTTTCACTTAGACGACGGAGAATCCATTCTCCGTCGTCTAAGTCCAAATTTATGGCGGGTGAAACGTCCCGCCCATTAATTACGCGCCGCATTGAAAAAATTTGACCCTTCACTTAGACGACGGAAAACACCGTTTCCGTCGTCCAAGTGAACTTAGATGACGGAGAATAGTGCTCCGTCGTCTAGGTGCAACTCTATAAATAGAGTTGCACCCCCCCTCATTTTCTCATCATTCCATCTCCTCCTCTCCTCTCCTCTCCTCTGCTCTCCTCCGGCGACGCTCCGACGACATTTTTTCCGGCGTGGTTCCTCCTCTCCGACGACTCAACTCCGGCGATATTCCCGAAAACTCCGATTCGGTAAATTTCTATTTTTCCCTTATTAAAATAATTTTTATTTAATTAATTAATTAAATTCTAAATATAATAAATTAGTATAATTTAATTTATTAATTAGTTTAAATATTTAATAAATTATTAATTATTGTTATTAAATAATTAAATCATAATTATTGTTATTAATACTAATTAAATGAATAATTGTAAATTTATTAAATGAATAAATTATTATTCAAAATTTATTAAATGAATCAATTTTTTATTAAATTCATGATAAATAAAATAAATTATTGCATGTAATTAAAAATTATTAATTAATATTTACGTGTATTTTCTAGTAAATTAATTAGTAGTACGTGTTCGATTTAAATTTAGTACATAGGCTTGGTTTATTAAGTCGCACTCTTTGGAATAGATGGCGCATCTTTTCCTAGCTTATCTCCTTAACCTCTCGTGATGTGTGGATTTCATCACCGCACACCATAACCTAAGTGAAGTTATGGACACGAGGTTGAGGGCGAAGTTTGCAAAGGACTTGAGGGAGTGTAAATTTTCGAAAAATTGGCCGAATGTCGGACATGGTGTCTAGAAACGGGTTATGACTGGTGACAGGATTTGGACTAAGAAAGACTTTTGTCGAAATTAGTCCTGCCTCTCGCGTTATCTCTATCCCTAACTGGCTATGTTTTTCGATTTAATCAAGGATGATTAATTGAAAATTTACACTTTATCGCGCGGGTCGTACGTCCATTGAACGACCGAAAAAGTCAAGCTAGTGTACTCTATTTAAATCTTAAACGTACTTAATTAGCGTAAATTTTTAAGTTGTAATTATTATGGTAAGTAGGTATTTTAACACCGTACTCTTAGGTTTAAATGGCTCCGCCAAAGACGACATCCGGCAAGAAGAAAGCCCAACAGGAGGCAGAAGATGAGATGCTCCGAATGTTGGTGGCCCAAGTCGGTTGGGTTTAACAGGAGGGCAACGACGCTCTCAATCCGGACGGATCATCTGGTCCGTCCGTAGCGCCCTCTGGGGAAATTCCCGTTCCCCCATTCATCTCGAGCGGTGATGACGTCGACCCCTTCCAATCTCCGACGCCCGGTACCGGTTCAACGGGAAGTACTCAGGCGTCCTCGACCGCCGAATCAATCATGTACAGCGCCCGCCGTAAGCAAAGGTGGGCCCCCACTGACCCGGAACCGAAAAGGACTCGGGGTCTCGTTAAAGGGGGCAAAGCGGAGCGTATTTGCAAGGCGACCGGGAAAAAGATCGACTTGCCCTACGACTAATTCATCGGTGGCCCTCCCACAGCTCATCTAGCAAGTCTCTCGGCGCATGGGATAGGGTCAATCATCCGTAACCGGGTTCGTATCACTGCCCCTACTTGGAAGGAGGCGCCGGATCATGAGAAGGCGAAAGTCTTTAAAGATCTTTCGGTACGTAATACGTCCAATTTAGTTATTATAGAATATTGTTAATATTAGTTAAAATTTCATAATATATATATACGATTATAATTTTCTATTTATTTTTGATAGGAACAATTTGCGGTGGATCCGACACCGGCCATGTTGAGGCATATCAACCAAACCGCCAACTCCATCTAAAAAGATTGGAAGTACAAGCTCCATAAGTACTTCCAAGATGTCGGTCCCGTGCCTCCCCCGGTAGAGCTGCAAGGGGATAGAGAAGATGAGTGGGAGTGGTTGTGTAACCACTTTGCCGATGAACAATTTAAGGTGTTAATTTATTTATTTTATTTCAATTAAGATAATTGAATTCTTTAAATTGTAGTTATTAATGTTTTAATGATTTAATTATGTTGTGTAACAGAAATTCTCCGGTGTCAACAAAGCCAACCAGGGGAAGAAGGAGAAACACCATACTACCGGCGCCAAGCAGTTCATTCAAATAGCCAAGGACCACAAGGATAAGGGCTCCAAACACCCTTATCTTGATGCAAGCGTAAGCGCGTACGTGACGCCTGGGCTCGATAATGAAGCGAGTAAATGCGGCGTAAGTGATATATTTATTATGTGCTTTTAATTATAGTAATTATTATTTAAATATGATTTCATTATAATAAATTAATTATTCTTTTGTAGGCAAGGGTCATAGAGCGTGCGCATGAAGAGTTGGCTAACACTCAGCTTGCGTTCCCAGATGTGCCGCCGGAAGACCTGCCTCCTCTATCCTTAGAGAGCCAAATTGCAATCGCGGATGAGGTTTACGGTCGTAGAGCTGGCAAGGAGGTTAGGCACTTTGGGCCTAGGGTGGTACGAGATTTGTCGACGACCTCCGGCTCATCATCTACAGGAGGTTCAGGGCAGCGGAGAAGGAGTTAGGTAGCGGCCGTCGAAGCAGCCATTCAAGAGGCTCGACTGGCACAAGAGGAGAATCGACGGACACAAGAGCAGAATGAGTCAATGCGGCAAAGACTTGACGAACAACAAGCACAAATAGCCCAACTCATCGCGCTCATGAACCAAAATCGAGAAGTATGTCAACCTCCTTCGAACCCACACCCCGACGACAACGACCCGGCTGGAGGCGGAGGACCCGGCGGCGCATCTGCTCCTCCAGTGTATTAGCTAACTAGTTAATTATCGCGTTTCTTTATTTCCGAGTTCCGAACAATATTTTATTATTTTTATGGGTTTTTAATTTGGATGTGTACGTATGTACAAATTAATTAATTATTTAATTAATACATTAATTAATATTAAAAATTTAGTTTAATTAATTAATTTCGACTATTTTTCATTATTTAAATTAAATTAATAATAAATTAATTTAATAATATTTAATTTCAATTTATTTTTTTTAAAAATTAAATTGTCACTTGGACGACGGAGATTATGTTCTCCGTCGTCCAGGTGCAAAAACCCTAAACCTAACCCTAACCCCTAACCCCTAACTCCTAAACCCTAAACCCTGCCATTCTCCGTGGCCCACGTGTTCACCTGGACGACGGAGAATTAGTGTTTCCGTCGTCCAGATGAACACCTGGGCCACGAAGAATCTAGCATTCTCCGTGGCCCATGTATGCACCTGGACGACGGAAACACTAATTCTCCGTCGTCCAGGTGAACACGTGGGCCACGGAGAAACGAGTAATGTCCGTGGCCCATGTAGTCTCCTGGACGACGGAGAATTAGACTTTCCGTCGTCCAGGTGCATACATGGGCCACGGATAATGTCCGCGGTCCAAGTTAACTTGGACGACGGAGAACTAATTCTCTGTCGTCCAGGTGCTTGGACGACAGCACTTGGAGCACGGACCTTGGACGACGGAGATTCCGTCGTCCAAGTACTTAAACGACGGAAAACTGCACTTAGACGACGGAAATTGTCCGTGGTCTAGGTGCAGTTTTCTTGTAGTGTCAAGAAGATTTAACTTAAGTGTAGTTAAGATCTGAGTTGATACTTCTGTACAATTTCCAAAGTGTAAGCACATAGATTAAAGTAGTGTAGCTCTGTTTGTACAGGTGGGTAGACTAGTCAGGATAGCATACGGGTTATGTATCCCCAAAGTGCCGGAAACTTGTAATTGTGTGTGTTACAAATTAGTGGAAAAGTTTGTCCCTCAAGAGTTAGGGGCACGTAGTTTTAATCCTGGTTGTAGGATTTCTGCGTTATCAAAAACATCTTGTGTCACTTTACTTACTGTCTTACATTTCAATACTCGTTTCTGCACCTTGGGATAGATCACTATCTTGCTATCCCGAGAAAAGTTTGAACGAAAAAGTGGTAAAGGCCTATTCACCCCCCCTCTAGGACCTTTAAGTGGTATCAGAGCTGCCACTAGCCTTTGCTAGTGAGATCCTTTGAGGGGTCATTTATGGATTGGGAAAAAGGTTCTTCCATAAATGTTCCACCTTTTTTCGATGGACATGATTTTTCTCAATGGAAAATCATGATGAGCGCCTTCCTCTCCTACCAAGATGATGGTATGCTGTGGAAAAGTGTAGAGGAAGGCTGGACACATCCCACAAAACCAAGAGGCGCTGAATCAACCGAAAGGGTTTCAAAGCCGAGGTCAGAATGGGAGAAAGCCGACAAGGATTGGACTAGAGCAAATATCAAAGCTCTAAGTTGTCTATTCAATGCCGTATCTGAAGCAAAACGTCAAAGGATCATCCATTGCTCTACTGCTAAGGAGGCATGGGAAGTGCTCATCAACACTCATGAAGGTAACTCTCGTGTTAAGCAACAAAAACTTCAACATCTTATTTATGAGTTTGAAGGTCTGTGCCTGAGTAACAAAGAGTCTATTGATGATTTCTATGGTCGTGTGCTAAATATCACAAATTAATGTCGTAGCTTAGGCGAGGCCATAGAATCAAAGAAAATTGTTAGGAAATTCTTAAATGCGTTACCTCCTTTCTTTGACTCTAAAATGAATGCTATAGAAGAGGCTCATGATCTAGACACTTATCCTTTAGAGGAGCTTGTTGGAAACTTGAAAACTTATGAGACACTCAAGAAAAGGCATATGCATGAAAAATCTATTGCTCTAAGTTCGGTTAAAATTGATGTTGAAAAAGTACTTGATGATGAAAAAGATGATAATGATGAATGTGCCTTTTTGACTAAACAATTTGAGAAATTCTTAAGGAAAATGAAATCTTTCAACTCTAACCGAAACTTTTCTAAAGGATCCAGCTCTAAGCCTTTTAAAAATAAGGTTCCACAGAAAAGTCGGGATATCAGATCCTCTTCTATCCCGAAAATGGACATGAAATGTTTTGAATGCAATGGTATAGGACATAAACCTGTTGACTGTGCTAATAGGAGAAATAAGTCTCATAAAGTGTTAAAAGCAACCTGGAGTGATAGTGAGTCTAATGAAAATTCTGAAACCGATCTTAATGAAGATGAGAAAGTTGCTTTTGTCTCCCATATCACATTAGATGAGTCTCTTGACGACAATGATTCTGATGATGAAGGACATGATATGTATGTGCGTTTATGTAAAGCCTCTAAGTCTATGCTTGCTAAAAATGAAGCTCTATCTAATGAGCTTTCATTGAGTAAGGAGACACATTCCAGGATACAAGGAGAGTTTCTATCCCAGAAAGCAGAATGGGATTCAACCAGAACTCAACTAGAAGAACAAGTGAGTATCCTCAAGGGAGAGCTGGATCGTCAGTCTTCTGCCATAAGCGTGCTGACTGCTGAGAAGTTGACACTCGAAGAATCCTTGCTAGACGCCCGGAACCAGTTCGCAAAGTTCTCCATTGGCTCGGAGAAGGTATCCTAAATCTGTGGGATGGGAAGGCTGGATGGCAGCAAGAGAGGCCTGGGGTTCGAGGATGATATCAAATCCAAAGGCTCGAGGAAGACTACGTTTGTAAAAGGTGCCAGCTCGGTGTTGGGAAAGTCTCCACCTCAATTGAAGATTGATGCTCCTGAAATTTCCAAAGTACCCATGTTCAGGAAAGACCTGAAAATCAAGTGCTTTCACTGTGGGAACAGTGGACACATTCGGCGAAACTGCTACAAGCTAAGAAGGAATTCTGCACCAGCAAAGATCCCACAGAGCAACAATCTGCTTGCTCATTTTCAGAAATCTCTTGATGAACTGACCAGGATTGCTCAGTCTCTTGCCATCCCGAAGCAGAAGAACAAGCCAGTTTCCTCAAACTGGGTCAGAAAATCTATTCGTGGAACCAGGGATACCAGAAGTGTCATGCCTCCCAAAGAATCTGATGGCAAGAAGAAACGGGAAGATGTCATTTGTTTCTTTTCAAGAGTGAAGACCTCACCCATTGCTGCAAGAGAAGTTGTAGTTGTTTGCAATGTTGCCTTGACTGCTCTTTCCACCAGGAAATCCGATTCTTGGTACATGGACAACGGCTGCTCGAAGCACATGACCGGAGAACGGAAATGGTTTACCTCCATGGATGACACTCATCCAGTTGGTGATGTTATGTTCGGTGATGGTGCCAAAGCAGAGATAATTGGAAGCGGGGCAGTTGACACTCCTGGTCTCCCAGCCCTGAAGAATGTTCTGTTGGTGGCAGGTTTGGAAGTCTGCTTACTCAGTGTAAGTCAGATTGTCGATTAATATGAGACTGTGACGTTTGACACATCTCAGTGCACAGTCCTTGATGGGAAAGGAAGGTGTGTAATGAAAGGCGAGAGGTCCAGAGATCATTGCTACTGTGTCCGTGCTAACAAAAGGCTAGAACCTGAAATGTGTTTCCGATCCTTGACACAAGAAAGCTTGCTAGATCTGTGGCATAGAAGGATGTGCCATCTCAACCATCAAGATGTGGTGAAGCTGTCCTCAAATGATGAAGCTCGTGGTCTGCCCAAACTGTCCGGGAGAGCTGCAGGTATGTGTGGAGACTGCAAAATGGGTATGCTATCCCGAACCTCTCATCCTGTTTTGAATGCTAGGCCAACCACTAATGCTTTAGAACTGCTTCACTTAGATCTAGTAGGCTCTGTTGAAACTGAAAGGCTTGCGAAGAAGAAATATGTGCTTGTTGTGGTAGATGACTTTTCTAGGTTTACTTGGGTTGTGTTTTTAAGTGATAAAACTCAAGGCCAAACGTTTGGAAAGTTTTTAGAATTGGCTAAACGCATTTCAAATGAAAAACTTTCAGAAAATAAGCGCATAGTAAGAATAAGGTCAGACCATGGAACTGAGTTTGAGAATTCCTTGTTTGCTGAGTATTGTGAGGAAAATGGTGTGCATCATGAGTTTTTAGCCCCCATCACACCACAACAAAATGGGATTGTTGAGAGAAAGAATAGAGTGTTGGTTGAGATGGGGAAGGTAATGCTTAGCTCTGCTGACTGACCTCACATGTTTTGGGCCGAAGCAATCTTTAATGCTTGTTACACTCTTAACCGTGTGATTCTTAGACCAGGTACTAGTAAAACACCCTATGAACTTTGGAAAGGCAAGAAGCCAAATATCTCACATCTAAAAGTAGGGGTGGGCATGGGACGGGATGGGACGGGATTGAGGTCATCCCACGTCCCGTCCCGGTTGTTACATGCGGGACGGGACGAGACGGGCCTTGCATTTTTGAGATTGGATCCCACCGGGCCCAATCCCGCATGGGACGGGACGGGATCGGGACGGGACGGGCCCAATCCCGCTACAAAACTGGAAACAATATTAAATGTAAGGTTCATTCTAACTCTGTAATCTATAATTGTTCTCTATTATTTTCTGTGTTCATATCTAATAGTACATGTCAAATGTGCAAAGGACAAGAATAGTCACAGTTTGCTGTGCTTGTTTAGAACAAAAATTGAGACTGAATCTACTCTATGTATATATCAAGACTATAGCTACAACATGATGCACATAGACTAAATGAGAATTACAGTAGAAGGGCTCACCACTCACCAGCACCTCTCCAAGTTCCTTAGAGACCGTTTCCCCATACAGTTGTTCCACTAGGCACAGGGCAAACACAAAACAAGTTCCAGGACCACGGCTTGTTGTGAGTGCTCCTGAAACTTGAATGTTTGATTTGATAGCCCAGAATGTTGGTAGCTTGTCAAAGAATGCAGGGTGGCTAGTTGTCTTGCATAAAAAACCAGAAAACCATTAGCCGAATGAAAAAATTTCAATTTCAACAAAACTCAATTCAAGAGATAAAGTTAACGCACCTGCTTTCTCCTCAAGAGACCCCAAGGCAGAAGTGTTACTGCCGGAGCAGCACATATAGCTCCATATAACCTCCTCTCCTCGGCCTGGCTTCTTGTAATTTTCTGGAGCACTTCACAGTTTCTCAACCTCACCGAGCCAGGCATACCTCCCTTTAATCATAAACATATCAATAAGAAACCAAGTGCATGCTTCAAGAGTAAAAGTGCATCATATTGTGTAGGATGATATAGATTAGGGTTGAAATCAACGGTGGAGATGAAAAAATCAACGGTCAAGATTAAGTTAAATTTATATGCGGGACGGGACGGGCCTAACGGGACGAAAAATTTCAGTCCCGCGTCCCGTCCCATTGTTTTACTGACGGGACGGGACGGGACGGGACCGGGATTTGCGGGATTTGTGCCCAGCCCTATCTAAAAGCATTTGGTAGTCCCTGTTTTATCTATAGAGATCGTGAGTATTTGACCAAATTCGATGCTAAATGTGATAGAGGTGTCTTTCTAGGTTATGCCTTGAACAGCCGTGCTTATCGTGTCTATAACAAGAGAACTTGTAAAGTTATAGAAACGGTAAATGTAGCCATCAATGACTCTCTTGTATGCTCTCACAACCATTCTTCAAGAGATGTGCAGGTTGAGGATGTAAGCACTGAGACATCTCCCAAAGCTACTAAGACCCCTATAGATGAGCAGAACCCTATACCTGATGATGTATCCCAGGATACAGAATTTGATGCCGAAGGAGCCGGGATAGACCAGACCCTAACTATCCAGAAGTCTCATCGTGTTGGGAAACGTCAAGTCCAAAAAGATCACTCTCCTTCGGATGTGATTGGCATGGTGAATGAACCAAGGCAGACCCGAAGTAAGTCCAATGTGCTTGTAAGTAATCTCGTTAGCCTCAAAAGCTTTCTTACTTTGCATAGGTTAGCTATCAATCGAATTGCTTGCTATGGTTTTGTTTCTAGTGTTGAGCCTAAGAATGTTAAAGATGCTTTAAAAGATTTAGAATGGATTATGGCTATGCAAGGTGAATTAAATCAATTTGAGAAAAGCAATGTGTGGCATTTGGTTCCTAGACCTAAGGGTAAGAATGTTATAGGAACGAAATGGGATTTTAAGAATAAAACGGATGAAAAGGGAATTATTACGAGAAACAAAGCTAGATTGGTTGTGCAAGGTTATTCACAAATAGAAGGCCTAGACTTTGATGAAACCTTTGCTCTCGTAGCTAGACTTGAGTCCGTTAGGTTACTTTTGGCCATTGCTTGTTTTCTTAAATTTGATCTCTCTCAAATGGATGTGAAAAGTGCATTTCTAAATGAAATTTTGAAAGAAGAAGTTTATGTGGAACAGCCTCCGGGATTCCTAAGCTCTTGCTATCCCGAACATGTGTACAGATTAGACAAAGCCCTTTATGGTTTGAAGCAAGCTCCTAGAGCTTGGTATGAAAACTTGTCTACACACTTGATTGACCATGGGTATGTTAGAGGTTCCATTGATAAAACCATGTTTGTCAAGAATGTCTCACATCATATGATTGTTGCTCAAATCTATGTGGATGATGTGGTGTTTGGCTCTACCTCTCAAAAACTTGTTGAGGAGTTTGTCACTCTAATGAAGCAAGAATTTGAAATGAGTCTTTGTGGTAAGCTAAACTTCTTCCTTGGACTTCAAGTTCAGCAAAGGAAAGATGGTTTGTTCATCTCGCAGGAAAAGTATGCTAAGGAACTAGTGAAGAAGTTTGGGATGGAATGAGCCTCTCCCATCCGGAACCCAATGGGAACTTCATGCAGAATCAGTGCTGATTTGGAGGGCATCAATGCTGATCAAACTCTCTATAGAAGCATGATTGGAAGCTTGCTTTACCTCACAGCCAGCAAACCTGACATCTCCTTTAGTGTGGGTGTTTGTGCTCGGTATCAAGCCAACCCCAAGGAATCCCATGTGAAGGCAGTCAAACGTATCATCCGATACGTCTCAGGTACATGTGCTTTCGGTATTCTGTACACAACAGATACTAACACCGAGATTGCAGGATATTCGGACTCAGATTGGGCTGGAGACGCCACGGACAGGAAGAGCACCTCGGGAGGTTGCTTCTTTGTTGGGAACAACTTGGTGTCGTGGCATAGCAAGAAGCAGAATTGCGTATCCTTGTCCACTACCCAAGCAGAGTACATAGTTGCTGGAAGTTGCTGCACACAACTCCTCTGGATGAAGCACATGCTGAGCGACTACGGATTTGAGCAAGGTATTCTATCCCTGTTCTGTAATAATACCTCTGCTATCAATATCTCAAAGAATCCTGTGTTGCATTCTAGGACCAAGCATATAGAGATCAGATATCATTTTATTAGAAACTTGGTTGAAGAAAATCAGCTTGAAATGACTTTCATCCCAACTGAACAACAATTGGCCGATTTATTCACTAATCCCTTAGACAACATGAGATTTGAAAGTCTTAGGAAGGCTATTGGTGTATGCACCATCACTTGAGATATCTCCCCCACTAATCTCAATTTACTTTTCAGCATTTTACTTTTCTGAAAATAAGTGTTGGCATACTCTGGGATACGAGTCTGTGCAGGCATCCCTGGAAATATTTCTGAACTTGATCTAGAATGTTGTGTTCTTATTTCATGTTTCTTGATAGACAATTGCTGCATCTTTCTCTTGTGTATATGCATCTATGTCTTTAAGAATGTTAGTGCATGTGGTCTAAATCACTCTTGGAACTAGAATGAATTCTTGAGCACAAAGGTTACTCTTGTGGGGTGTACAAAGTTTGAGCTAGAAAAATTGAGTGAGTTGAACTAGTTACTAAAGAACAATTGTGTTATTCTGGTGCTTATTGTTAAATGATTAAAGTAAAGGAATGGGCTAGTCTTTTGCTGGGTGCACCTTAACCAGAACCAGTGGGGATCCCTGAGATGTTATCTATCCTTCGATGGGTTTGGACTAGTTACCCACTGAGTGTCCTTGAAACACACATTATTCTTTCGAGCATTGCGCTCAGGACATAATGGTAACTACTCTGTTACATGAACCTATGAGGACGTATTTCTCAGATGAGCTCTTGGACAAAAGTTAAAGAAAATGGAGAAATTACTTTGAACTTAAATGAGAACGGCCAAAGGCCAAGTTGGGACAAAGTCCTTGATATGATGAAGTACTCAGAACTCTAAAAAGGTAGTTACAAAGTCACTTGGTTACTATTGTTGTCCTCATGTCATTTGATACTCCAAACTTGTACTCCCTTAGGTGAACTTTTCACACACACACTCTTAAGGTTCCAAGATATGATTTGTAAGAACATTGCATTGATGTTGCTTTTTAGTCATATACCCATGTGAAAATTTGAGCCTTCAAGACATATGGAAATTAGTTGTCACATTCTTGTGAGTCATGCTTAAAATTTTCTGTGGTCTGGGATTTTATAGACTGTTTCCATCCCAGGGGTTCTGCTGAACAGTTTGAAAATCTCTCTGAGTTTCAAAATTTTGTGTTGTTTTATGGATCACGTGAGGGGGAGCTATTTGTTTGATGGTAGGTACATTGATACTCCTCAATACTCAGGATTGTCTCTCATATCCCAGTGGATATTGCATGGTCTCTTGCATGATTGGGTCTTGGCTGCTTTTGAGGTATCTCGAATTGACCACATACGTGGTATCCTAGGGATAGGCCACTGTAGCACTTTCTGCATTGAAGTGACTACACGAGACTGAAAGTCTGCTGGTTTGTTTCAGTTGGTTTTACGTGCTTGAATGGTCTTGGTGCATGATTCCAAGACATTGATTTGAATTAATGATGATTATGCTTAGAAATAGGAGAAGCCCCCTTGGTCCTCATCGATCTCGATTCCTCTGCATTCACTTCCACTCTCCTACCTTCGGCGTTTCACTTCGACTTCCCTTCTGGTTCCCTTAAATCTCTCTCTCCTTCATGACTCGCATCAGAAACCGAAGAAATTTCCTCCCTCCAAAGCAAATCTTCTTCTTTCATCCTCTAATGGCTCTCCCTGATCCATTTATCCCTGAAGAGGTCATTTTGCTCCCTGCTCCTCCATAAAAATCAACCTCTCATCCTTCACAAACTCCAAATCCTACTATCTCTCCTACACCTGCTGAGAAATCTGAACCTCCTGCTGTTCGTTCGACCTACCTACGCAAGAAGCCAATCTCAAAGTCCACTGGAGCCAAGAAGGTGGCTTCAAAGAAGAAGAAACAGAGCCCTCCTGCCTCTGCTGTCTCACCCCCACTCTCTCCTCTGCGAGATGTTGCTGATACTGAACCCATTTCTTCTCCTCAGCCAGAAATCCCATATGCTCAGCCTCATTCTCCTCCACCATCTCCTATGGACGTCGAACCTACTCCCGTCTCTCCTCCTGCTGTCGATCCCCCTTCTGCTTCTCCCCAAGTTCCCTTGGGAAAACGGAAGAGAACAACTACTGTTTGTTCCTCTAGTTCTGCCTCCACTCCCTCTGATGAGATCTCTCCTGCCTCGACTGCACCTCGGGTCACTCGATCCAAAGCCATAAAGTCTGTTGTCTCTCCTCCAGCCAAGAAAGCAATCAAACCTACTGCATCTCCTCCAGTAAAGTCCACCCTGAAAGCCTCTGCCTCTACTATCTCCAAACGTTCTGCTGAAACCTCCTCATTCCCTCCTCGCTCTCACTTCGTCTCTACAAATTCCTTCAGTCTGTTTGGATACATCACCATGCATCGTCCCATTGTCTCTGAGCGTCCTTTTGACTTTGCTTCCCTGCACCCCGCTCTGTTCTCTCTGGTGTCCTCTTTAGGATGAGATACTGCATTGGCCTCCCTGCCTCGCTATAATTGCACCATTGTCCAGGAGTTCTATGCGAACTTCCCCTCTGATCTTTCCTCCGAGGTCCATCTTCGCTCGAAACAGCAAATCTGTGTCACATACCGTGGTGTTTCTGTGAACTTTTCACCCTCCAGGATTCGTCAAGCCTTGTCTCTCCCACTCACTGCTGATGGTGTTCTGAAGTCCTACTCTGACTACTCTACCTCTCTTACCATTCAAGATCTTGCCTTGCGTCTCTACTCATCTCCTCCTCCAGAACCAGTCTTAGGTACCTTTCTCTCCAGCAAATTTATGACAGAATGGTTCAAAGCCTTGGGCTTTCTTGTGCGTTCCCTGTTCCATCCTGCTACTCAGACCAGCAAAATTCCACACAAACAGGCTATCCTAATGGCGTACCTTAGTCATGATCCCATCCGTCCTGTTATCCCTGCTGAGTACTTCATGTTTCAGGCTATCCGCACTGTTGGTGTTTCCCACCGCAATGCTCTGGGAAAAGCTCTTGTCTTTCCTTGCCTCATCACCAAACTCTGTGGTGATGCTGGTGTGCCTCTGACTCAGGGAGATGCTCTTGTCCTGAACTCATTCCGATCGATGCCATCACTATCACCCAATCTGTGCATCAGTCCAATGAATATGTTGAGCCTATGGACCAGAAGTTCTTGAAAGCTGCCGTCAAGTCGATGATATCTGATGTTGTCTAGGAGATCAAGGTTCACCTGAAGGAGCAGTTCACTGCATTCAAGGCCGAGCTCTCACTGTTGCTATCTAGTCAAGCTGGCTCTGCCCCTGGTCAGGAGCCAACGGTGTCCTCCCCTCCCTCGGACAAGCAAGAAGGTGCTACTCCTTCCGACTCTGGCGACACTATCCACCTCGGTGCACTGGGAGCAGATGACGAGGATGTGGCGTATGACGGCTCTGGTTATGCTGTGTGAAGACTCTCAGCTGTACTCTCTGATCATGTGTCTTTCTGTTTTCTCTCTTTTGCTTTCGGTCTCTTTCCTTTTGGTTTTCTGTTGAACAATCGTATGGTTTTATGGTTTTGTGGTAAACCATGGTTATGATGATTAATTTTTGTTTGAACCATTTGTCCTTTATTGACAAAAAGGGGGAGAACCGGTTAATTATGGTTATTCTTGTGATATTATTGCTGCTATGCTGCTATGATTGTGATGAGGATTATATGTTGGGGAGATTGCAGGCATACCTGTTTGGTTGTGTTTCTAACTATGCAGCAGGTATTCGTTTGGGGAGAACCGGTTATTAGTTTAGGGGAGAACCGGTTATTATTTTTGAAGGATATTATGGGACTTATGTATCCTGACCCCTGCATGTGCTTAGGGGGAGTATTATTTGAACTGGTTATCTCTTTATGGAAAGGATACTATGTGATATATATATATCATGTTGCTGCATATGTTTGTATGTGTTACATCTGTGTTGCAGGTACTCTTGAAGAACTGTGTTTTGTCAAGAAATGCCAAAGGGGGAGATTGAAGGCATACACTTGTGTTGGCTATTTCTTGAGCTATGACAAAACACAGCAATGGAAGATCATCAAAGCTTAAGTGACATTGCATACTTTATCTCTTTGGACAAACAGGTATATCATTCATTGCATATCATGTTTTCCATCTAGGATAGACCACTGAGCATGTATCCCAGACATTCTGGAACGTTTTTCTGGTGTGATATTTCATGGCTTTAATCACTTCTAGAAATCCAGTTTATTTGTGATTAATCTGGTTGATCTTTGACTATAAAGAAACTAACTTAGTTAATGAAGATCCCTAGGGAAGTTGACTAATGTTCACATGTGATTTCTTGAAAACTGGTTTGTCTTTTTCTGTTTGTCAAAGTGCTTTTGTTTCCTGGTTTCCTGGCTCTTCTTTATGCTGTCTTGAAACGTGCTTCTTCCTTGAACAATGCATTAGCTATTCTAGTACAAGTACATGAGAACCTTTTGACTTGTTTAGATAACCTTAACTCTTTAAGGTAAGACCTAAAAGCTGTCTCGGTTTTTGCTTGCTGTTTTAGCTTGTTGTGTCCCTTCGGTAGCTGCTGATTTTAGGTCTGCATTGGTCCATGTTTAGGTCTTCATTAGGACAGTGTTTAGGTTTGCATTTAGGCCTCTTGGCTGCTGTGTTTCACGTGGTTACTAGCTGTCCTTGACCTTTGAATAACCTGCCCTATATAAGGAGTCCCAAGCTGTCTTGGATCCTTGGTTGGTTGAGTGAAAACTTAAGGGGTTTTGGTTATTCTGTTTTGGTACTCTTTGAGAGCACTTTCGAGTATAGTTTCTCTTATCTCTTCTCCTCCCCTTCCATGTCTTCTGGTTGCTCTGTTTAAGTGCATAATAGACATGGATTCTTGAAGCATAAAAACTGTTTTTCAAAACTCATATGCATTGTTGCATTATGCATTCTATTGAGATAAAGTATGGAGATGCCCAACCCAAGAAGTTGATCAAGAAGATTTATCTTAAGTGTAGTTGAGATCTGAGTTGATACTTCTGTACAATTTCCAAAGTGTAAGCACATAGATTAAAGTAGTGTAGCTCTGTTTGTACTGGTGGGTAGACTAGTCAGGATAGCATACAGGTTATGTATCCCCAGAGTGCCGGAAACTTGTAATTGTGTGTGTTACAAATTAGTGGAAAGGTTTGTCCCTCAAGAGTTAGGGGCACGCAGTTTTAATCCTGGTTGTAGGATTTCTGCGTTATCAAAAACATCTTGTGTCACTTTACTTACTGTCTTACATTTCAGTACTCGTTTCTGTGCTTTGGGATAGATCACTATCTTGCTATCCCGAGAACATTTTGAACGAAAAAGTGGTAAAGGCCTATTCACCCCCCCCCCCCCCCCCCCGCTAGGACCTTTAGAAAGCCTCCTTCAGAGATAACCAGTGACTCCTTCCTCCCCTTAAATCTCACTTCGTACAAAATAACCTTTATTAGATTTGGCAGATTCTCCAATGTTGCTATTTGGTCGTCCTTCAGTTTACATTTGCCAGGTTAGGATAGTAATGTGGACCTTGAGGCAATTCTACTGAAAAACGAACCAACTTGAGCTTGTATATGTGCCGACAGCTTAAATATATTTGCGTGGGCGCACAGTCCATAGTTAGGCCATTGAATAGTAAAAGAGATCGAAGACTGTTAAGAGTGCTGCTTGCAGATTTCAATACGGGCTCTATATTCTTCAAGGGGATTGGTATATGTAGAGTCAATTTTTTAAGACTGATCAACTCTGCCAGCTCATTCCATTAAAAAACATCACTATTAGTCTCCAAAGTCAGCAAATTGCCAACATTAGACACTTGTTGTTTACCAATGCGGTAATACGATGAGAAGTATAAGTGCCTCAATTGCTTCATTCTCCAAAGTGATGCCTGTTGCAGAAACTGCACAATGGGTACTCCCGCGGTACAGCAAACGTGCCACCGGTACGTCGCGGATAACTAGAACCGCTGGAACTCCCACTAGCCTGTGATCGTTGCGGTCAATCTCTCCACCTTCTCGGTCTCTGCCTCGGTACACCAACTGGTGGGCGATAAGAGCCACCGCCTGAAGATGAAGCTGAACCGGAAGTATCAGAACTCAGCCTCTTTGAAGGCCCCTGACTCGGTCCGCCTTCCTCAAACCGTCTCGGCTGGTACCTCTGCTGCCTTTCCTGCTCAATATCCTCGCCTCGGAGTGCTGCACTGACAAACTCATTAAAGTTATTCCGAGGCATCGTAGTCAGAGTCGCTTTGATGTTCAGATTCAATCCCAGCTCAAACCTGCGACACTTGGCTTCCTCAGTGGCTACCATATCCTGCGCAAAACGAGATAAACGGGTAAACCTGTCCCGATACTCAAGTACAGACAAACTGCCCTGCCTCAAGTTCGTAAACTCCTCATATTTGCGCTGCTGGGTAGCCTGATTGAAGTACCTCCGCATAAACAAATCACGGAACAAAGTCCACGGAGTATCAACTGGAACTCTGTCGATGCTAACCCACCAGAAGTATGCATCACCCTCAAGTAAACCGACTGCTGCCACTGTCATCTGCTCAGGAGTAAACTGTAGACGCTCACATACACATTCAACCTGAACCAACCATGCCTCGCATATCTCTGGATCAACTGAACCCGAAAACACAGTAGCACCAGCAGTACGAGCCTTGACCACAGGGTCAAAATGCTCTTCCAAACGCAGCACTCGCATTAGCAAGTCGCGCGTTCGGCGATCCTCATCAGGATCCTCTTCCCGATCAACACGGGGACCACGTCGAGGAGGCATCCTACTGATACAAGACAAGCATTAGGTACAAGCAGAAAGAACGTAATCATGAAACCGCAGATATTTGAGAACACACAACACCCGAAGTATTGATGAGTACCGCTGGCCAGTCGGGTCATCACTCCAGTCATGCTATATAAACTCAAATACCCTAAGCGTCACAACTACAAGAGTCTACAGAATCTGACAACCTAATGCTTTGATACCAAGATGAAAGGACCCAACTCCGATTCAGTTACCTAAACCGGAATTGAACCCCTTTTGAAAACACGAACCAACAAAAACCAAACAAAATTTCGACAGAGTTTCGTTACTAAGGTGGAATTGCATAAACCTGCACCCTGAAAATAACACTTTGTCCTATGCCACAAAAACCAAACCGTGGGTACCAATCCCATCCGGATTTCTCAACATCATATTATAAACAATAAACAGCAAACATACTGTAGTATATATATATATATATCCAAGAAAATCCGTATAAACACGTATCAGAATGTATCAGAGCGACCTCTAGTGTAAATATATACAATATACACATCAGTAGGCGAAACAAGAACCTACTGGAAAACACAGGTAGCTCAGATCACTAGCCTCCCAACCGCGACGTGAAACACCAAAACCTGAACTGCAAACTGGGCACGGAAACCGAAAAGCCCAGGGGAAAGACATGAAAACTATTAGAGTGAGTGGACGAAAATAAATGTCTTTCACCAGTTGATATATATGTTTAAAATAACATATGCGAGTCCAGGTAAATAAAAATAACAAGGTACACGAGGTAAAATCATACTCCTCCAGCGTACTGAGCATGTAAGTAAAAATCCAACGGGGTCACTCATGGACACATCCGTGATAGTATAGTCCGAATCACGGGATCCCAGACCCACACGTGACTCTAGCCAGAAAGGCCTCGGTTCTGGGGTACCGCCCCTCGCCGGTCAGGTCGGGGTTCCGCCCCTCCTGGTAGGCCTCCATCGGGGATCAGCCGAGAGGCAAGTGTATCGATACAACAACGTAACTGAGACTGTACTCTGTGTAAATCAAATCATAAACAGTTCGATGCAAATGCATGAAAAAATATATATATATATATATATATATGCATATACGTACTATATACTGGTATAGGCATAATCGTATAACACATGCTCGTAATAAACATAATCTCGTATGAAATCTCATGCTCGTAAAAATCATGATCATGCTGCATGCTCAAGTTCGTAAAACATATATAAAAGACTCGCAATCAATCCGTGAAAAGAAGTTGTCCACTCACAGGTGAGCAAAACGCGCACTCGCGCTAATCTCGTGATCCGGCGGAAGATCTCTCGCCTGAAGCACGATCACGATCCCGATCTCGATCTCGATCTCCTGAATATTAACAAAACATAACTGATCAAAATCATAGTCCACAACTCTATACTAAACCACGGAAACCAACCGTTCCCGGAAATAAACAATGCAGTGCAAAATGATTAACAGAATTCCCGAAATCTCCATTCGAAACCCTCGACTGAAAATTGGCTACCCAAATCAATCCGAAAACCTCTGGACGATACTCAGGGCGCGATTACGAGAAAAACGACATTAAAAACACTAAAATCCAAAAAGTCAACCCCTCGTCGGAGCCCCGCCGTTGACCGCCGCCGGTGGCGGCGGCGCGCCGTCAACGGTGACATTTTCCGGCGAGGAAGCTCCAGAAATGAAGCCCATCTCAAGCCAAACCATTCCTATAACTGGCACAAAGTCCAATTCAACCCAAAACTATGTCAATTAACTCGAAACAGATCGGCGATTCCAGTTTCCGGTGACCTAATCGGACCTCCATAAAACCTCAACCAATCCTCAAATAAATTACATGAGAAGACTCACAAGGTCAAGGGGAGTCGAACCCCCCTAACCTCCACCACCGAGGCTCGCCGGAACACGGCCAACCATCAACGGCGACAAACCACAAACCGACCCAATTCGGGTTCCATCAAAACCCCATCAATTTCCATAAAACCAAATACCAATCGACTCAAAATCAAGAGAGGAAGCTGTCCTTACCCTTGCCGAAGTCAGAGGTGGCCGGAAAAAGGACGTCAGACGGCAAGAACCAAAACGAAAACTTCTCCCCTCGGGTCAACGGTCAAACCTTCCAAAACGGGAAAGTCAACACAGGTCAAACTCAAACAGTGTTTTTCGATGATTTTACGACTATTTACAATATTTATACTCCCGCCTCGGGTCAATCGACGGTCCAAAATGAGTATTCGAAATGATTCGGATAAACTCGAAACAATCGGATAAACTCGTCGAAAACCGAAACTTCAAATAATCATAATATATTCCTCGTTTATCGGAAAAATCATTCGGAACCGCCCACGAGCTCGAAATCACGTACTCTACAACTTCCGTGAAGACACTCAACTCAAATTCTCGGCCGAAAACATAGTCGCGAATAGAATCGACAAACCACATATATGACGTAAAACTGCGACTAATCATAATCTCGTGAATCGTGCCGAATATTCTATTGATTCTGGTTCGGGTCGTCACATTAACATTTTTATTTGCATGTAAAGCTACCTCTTTGTTGTGAGTAGTGAGTAACATATTGCTTTTTGATTCATTATTGATACGACCAAAATATGTATCTTAATTAAACACATAAATCAACTATATACAATTTAAAATCTTGTAGATGTAATAAAATATAACCAAGTAGGGATCGTTCTAACCGGAGATTAAAGGGTGCATGCAATATTTGTGTATAGAAATGGGGTATAAAAGAGTTGTTTAATTACCTAAATTTTCTATCTAATTACTACCTAAAACATCGAAACATATAGCAAGAAATCCTACGAATCTAATATGCATTGACTCATAGACAAGCAAACACATAAAAAGAACCCCAAAACCCTTACCATATTTTTGATAAAAATAAACCTAAATTAATTATTTACGTGTGATCATCCCATCCCACATACTTTGCAATTACATGAATAATCTCATTTAATTACTTACGAAATCTACAAGTTTTGATTCCGAATTATATGCTATGACTTTGAATTAAAGTGCAACTGAGCGTCTAAACACTCTAATCTCGATTCCATTGATTTAGGGTAAAAAACGATTGACTAAGCGTTTCATCTTTAGACACAACCAAAGTATTAAGAATGACACACAACATGCAATCAAGTCTCAAAACTCATAAACACATGGAAGATAAATTAAACTCAAAAATAGTATAAAACCAAAATAAACATGTATTCTTCACAAACAAAATAAAACAAATACAAGGAGAGTTACGGAGCAAAGGTTCTATGTTTACACCTTTTGATTTCCGGTAAGCCCTGCAAAATCTCGAATGGTTGGAGTCTAAGGTGGAAGCTACACACCTTCTAAAGGGACTAAGCGTATTTAGAAGGAATATGATGAAAATTTTAGGGTGGTGGTGATGTAACTTTGTCCTAGAACTTGGAGAATTTCGTGGTGGAGCTTCTTTGTGTATTTTGGTAGCAAGAGGACATAGAATAGGTGATGATCTGCTTTGAGGCCGAGCTCCCCTTTATATAGGAGAATGGTAGGTTGTTTCCTACCATAACAAGAAGTCCACATTAATTTCGGAGAAATCTGACCTCCTGTAGTAAAACGCGATTTTCCTGAGTTATACATATCTGAATTGTATGATTCTTGCGGCATTGAAAATATCATTCCGAGGGATATAAAATATCTTCCTAGATCACCTCAATCGGAGTTGATACGCATTATTTACAGCCTGTCGAAGTCTGTTGTTCTGTAGCTTCAAATTTCCTTCATTTTTATGTATTAGGAATCCTCTTTTTGCCATAACTTGTTCTCCACGAAATTGACTGTCTTGTTTTTCAAATTTGGAATTTTCAAATGGTCTTCTAATTAATTTGGTCCATTTTCTTTTGTTCTTCTTCAAGATCCTTCCGGAAGCTTTCAAATCCTAGCCAACATAGGAAATGTTTTCCTAGTCAACAAATGATTTCTTTTTCTCTTCAATTTTTCTTCTTTCTTCCTTGGAATTTTGAACCAATTTCTTCTCTCCATTATTTGGCTGCGTTTTGCGCGTTTGTAGACTCATTTACTCCATCTCTTTTGGTCAACACCTGAAATTAACAAAATAAGTAAAAACTAATGAAAATAAGCAATTATCAAAGTAAAAAATGTAGAGAAAATATATTAATTAATACACATAAAATGCGTAGATCAATTATTCCATGGAAATGCAGCTTTCAAAAGATCCAATGTCTCAATTCTCCAAACATCATCAAGAACCACCAAACATCTTCTTTCTTGTTGAAGAAGATAAAGCTTTTTAGCTATTTCATCATTTTTCATTCTTTCAATCTCATTCCTGTACTCGCTTGTTGGAGAAAGGAACTTCACAAAAATGCCTTCCCAAAACCTCTCTTACATTAAATTGTTGAGAAATACACATCCAAGCAGAACGATTGAAATGACTTTATGATGATAAACTTGTTTAGCAAGAGTGGTCTTCCCCGAACTGCCCATCCCTCATATCGAAACAACTTGGTGAAAATTCGTATCATCTTTCAGAAAATGCATAGCCACTTTGTTTACATCATACTCTAGCCCAACAACATCACGTTCAATACCATGAGAATACGTTCGCCTGGGTTTCTGTTGCACGGATGTGGCATCTCCAGTCTCCTTTAATTTAAGATCTGCCATGCTCGAGCTCAGATTGGTAAGTTTGGTTGTGATGCTCTGGATCTTTAAACCAATCTTGTGAAGATAAAGTGGTTTTATGATGATGCGAGCAAAGCTTTTCACACCATTCCTAAAACCTCTTCTGCTCCTGAAAGTCACCTCGAATGCGTAAACTTCAATGACATCCTCCAAGTCATAAGCAGCATCTCTGATCTTTGCAACCCAAATCCGCACTGTTTCTTCATTGCTGTGTCTGGCATCTGCATCTCTCAAAAAGCCCTTCATCAATTGTAGCTTATCTACAGCAGCTTTCACTTGATCGTCGACTCCATACAAGAACACGACCTCCTGAATGGCAGAGTCTCCAAGCCTTTCGATCACAAAGTCTCCAAGCCTTTCAATCACAAACGAAACAACCGCCTCAGCCATTTTCTTCTTCTTCTTACCAGAAGGAGATCTAGTTTTTTTTTCTTCTTCTCTATCTCTCACAAATGACAGAGATCCAGATCGAGATGTAGTGCACCTTAGACCATAAAACAAAACACAAAGTCAGTGAACTTTGTCGTTCTAGCTAGTTTTTTCCAAACGAATGCAGTCCACTACTATCTGATCTCCTTCGAAAATATCTTGTACGATTTCCACAAATGATTTCTGATCGACCAAAATTATTCGCCTTATCCCAACTGTACCAGTCTCCTTTTCATCTAAGATATCGAAGTCCAGATAAAAGCTGGGCGGTAATCACATTATTGTTACATCTGGTTAATATTGGTTCATCACTTTGAAAGGTATACATTGACTGATCAGCTGTATGTAGTAGCTGGTGTGTAGTAAACTCAAAATATATTCCTTATACAAAACTGTATAATTAACCATTCCGCTCTTATTCTGTTCTACTTGCGAATTGTGATGCATGTTCATGAGTTCATCATAACATTACGTACATAATTTAAAGAGAAAATTTTGAGACTTTATGCACCCTCCTTGAAAATTTTACTGTTAGGGTTGTTTATTTTTTATAGCGATTTCGATGAAGATGTGAGTTTTGCTCTACCAGTGGTTGAACTGTTTTGTTCATATGAGAGTTTACTTGTGTGTACTTAGAATTGCTTATTTTAAGAAGACGGCATGTAGGAAGGACATTGTCATTTAGAATAAGCAATTCTAAGGGCATCTCCAACAGATACCTACCCTAAAGTTATAATTTTTTGAAAATTAACAGAATTTTGGCTAAAATAGCTTCCCACAGTTACCCTAAAGTCAAGTCAATTTTAGTTTCCCGTGATAATCTCTAATTATTTTTAACAATTTATGAGAGAAAATATAGCTTCAAGTTAAACCTGTCCCAATGTTCAATTTTCTGTTAAATATTTGAAATGACTTGAAAATAACCATTACAGCTAAATTGAAAGTTAAAAACACACAAGTTAACTTTATCTTTCCAAGCAATTTAACTATAATTTATAACTCCAATTCTTGATTAAATACACTAGTAAGAAGAAGCAACTGGATTTGTTTGACCTTCCGGGGAAGCAGTAGAGCAAGAAGAAGAAGAAGATCCAACGTTGAAGCATAAGTAGTGGTGGATTGGTAAGTTTAGTTCCACTGGTATAGATTTAAATAAAAGATGGGAAGCAAATCTGCTGTGTAATCTTAGATCAAGGTTTTCCTGGTCTGACCAGGAGAACACAATTGAACAAAGTAATGGAAGACAGACCAAAATGAAGCGAGGGTATTTTAGTCAAAGCGTAAATCACACCCGCGCGCCTTAATAGATCTCTCCCGCCAACACAGACTCTCACTCACACTAAATCGATCTGAGCCAAAACCCTAACCGCCATGGCCGCTTCCGCCGCCGCCGACTCATCATCACCATCCCAATTCCACGTCGGCGCCGACGTGGAAGTCACCAGCCGGGTCCCTTCCATGCGCGGCGCTCTATTCCCCGCCAAGATCATCTCCGTCGCCGCCGACGGCGGCCGAGCCAAATTCACCGTCGAGTACAACAGACTCAAGACCAACATCTACCAGAACGTCACCGGACACGCGGAGGTCACCGAGGTTGTCGACGTGGCGCTCCTCCGTCCTCCGCCGCCGCGGGAGAAGAAGAAGAAGGGACACGCGGCGTTCAAGTTCGCGGACAACGTCGACGCGTTCTTCGCCGGAGGTTGGTGGGAGGGAGTCGTCACCGAGGTCAAAGACGACGCGAAATTCGAGGTGTTCTTTCATTGCGTGAAGAAGAAGATCGATTTCGAGGCCGACGATCTCAGGATTCATAGAGAATGGATCGATGGAGCTTGGATTCCGCCGCTTCTTGAAGAAGAAGACGAGGTAAAAATTGAGGCTCGGTAAAAGTAATTTGTGTCTGTTTTTTACTGTGATGAAATTGATTAATGTAATCGGTTGAAAATTTGGGGGTAATGTCAATATAATGAGTATGTATTATATAAAATTTATATTCTCTGTTGATTTTGAATGTGATGATGGAACTTATGTCAGTGTCGAATGCCCTTAGCCTTTTCTGCTGCTTAAATGTTTTAAATTGAAAGAGGATTTGATTAATTCAATCTGATTATGTATGAATCGTGTTTGTACTCCACTTTCCGTTGATAGGATAGTCTCGGTGCTAAGATAGCGGTGTTGGTTTTATTTTAACGGAGCTGCTGTTGGATTTGTTTCGTTTACCTCCATTGTTATATTAGTGTTTTTTTCAGTTAGTGTATGAAGTTTTTGAGGTTTTGTTTGAGAATAAAGCATGGAGATTTAGGAGATATGAGTATTTGATTCAACATTTACTTTTTTGTTGGATATGTTGTTGAATGTTGTATCTGTTTCGAATGAAGCATGTGTCAAGTACCAAGGATGATAAAGATAAGGAAAAGAACGTTATTAAGGAAGGGACAGAGGTTGAGGTCTCCAATGACGAAGAGGGATTTGAAGGCTCATGGTTTGCGGCTATTGTTGTTGAAGTAATGGGGAAGGACAGATATCGCATTCAGTATAAGAGCCTCAGAACAGATGATGATAAAGAGTTTTTGAAAGAGGAGGTTGATGCGCGGCATATAAGGCCTTGTCCACCTGAAGCAGTAATGATCGATAGTTACAGTATGGGTGAAGAGGTTGAAGCCTTCTGGCATGATGGGTGGTGGGAAGGTGTGATATGCAAGGTTTTACTTGGAGCAAGGTACAGAATTTACTTTGAAGGCACTGACGATAAACAGATGTTTGAACACTGTGATTTGAGGCCTCGCCAAGTTTGGATGGATCAAACTTGGGTTTTGGCTTCTCAGGTAAAACTTCTATTCCTACTCTCATTCTAGGTTGGTTGTTTTTTTGGGGTCCAAATATGGTGTTTTGATATACTGGTGAAAGAAAAGCTATCAGTCTTGTTTAGTCATGATTGAATGGTATCTTGTAGGATGTAATGTGATATCAACATGTAGATTGAATGGAATCTTGTAGGATGTAGTTTTGATGTCAAAGATCAATAGTAAAGCCTATATGGTAAAGTGTTGTAGCAAATCTGCAATGTCCGACTTAGCTCAATGTTGTTTTTCACCGACTGTTCTTTGCACCAGCAGTTATTCTGAGAAATCTAACATACAATCTTTTTTCAGGCACTGAAGCATTGATGTGAGTTCCTTTCCACAAGAAAGTGTACACCATTTCCTCAGATGATTTTGAGACATAATAGTACATGTTTTTTTTGGTGTTAGTACATTTAGTTTATGGTGGTTGTATAGATCTATATAGACTGAAGATTTTGACTACAAGTGTTAATGACCATGCCCAATTGCTAATAAAATCATATCAGTGCGATGGTATCAAGTTAAATTTACATCCTGCCTCAATCCAAAGGCTAACCTATATCATAGTCTGCTTTGCAAGTCTATTAAAACGGAGCAAATCACAGAAAAAATGGAAGCAAGCTTTCTCATCGCATTTTGCTCAAACAAGAAAGGAGTGCACAGCTCACGAGCAATAAGAACTTCAGCAAAATAACAATAAGGCTTTAAATATTTAACTTCCAAGTACGCAACTGTCATTACTGAATCTAATATTTTGGAACGAAAAGATATTTCGGGAAAATTCTCAACGCTAATTCGCAAAATTTTGCAAGTACAAACGCAATCCATGAGAAACATTAAGCACAATCATTCTACTTCTTCTCTTCCTTCTCAGCCTCAGCTGCCCTCTTGGCCCTGGCCCCAACATGACGGACATTGACACGCTCCACACGTAGCTTGTTGAATGCCTTGAAACTTGTCATATCTGGAGTGACCTTAACTAGCTCAGTACAAGGTCTAGCCTGTTCAATAGGCATGAGAGGACCTTGAAGCTGGGTAGCATTTGCAAGCTCCTCTGCTGCAGAATCACCAGCCTGTAACAAAGAAGATGTAAATATTGGTTGAGATATCATGCACTTTACAAATGAATTCTTGAAATAATACTCGAGGACACTTTCTATTACCTTAAACTTGCCGGAACGCCTTGGGAAGACGATCAATTTCTGCAAGTATGTCTTCAGACGAAGCACATTGGTTTGGAAGCCCTCAAGAGAACGGTTCCTCCTGCGATGATCAACTGAGATCCCAATTGTTGGAGCAAGTTTCCTTGGAACCCCAGCAGACTGTTGAAAAAATAATTAATTTAAACTAGAAAATACCGAGATCACATCAGATTACGTCAAACCATTCCCAAAACAGCTCTTTTAGCTCACAAACAGGCCATAGAAACTAACCTTCAACTCTTCAAGAGTGAAGCCACGGCCAGCCCTGACCTTCATGTTATACTTCAAGGTCTGTCCACGGACAACCGGACGAAGAGGTCCAGCAGTAGGCCTCGGGAAGATCTTTACAGCTTTCGCCTGACGAGCTGATAACACCCCAAATTTCATACATCAAATTCAGCACATTAAACAAATCCCATCGTAAAAGCACACAAAACTCCAATACAACAAACGCTCGTTACTCACCGTTTCTTCTCCTGGTCTTCCTTGCTGGCTGGTTAAACCAAGTCTTGACATAGTTCTGCCAATGCTTCCTGAAGTGCTCCCCGGGGATAACATTGTTATGCTTCACCATGACTTACCTGTAAAAACCATCAAATCAGTACACAACTCAAATTAAACACCTAATAAACACAGAGAATACAACGACCTGAGCTTAACCACTACATGATTTCTCTGTTTTAATCCATTTAAATATATCACAAAAAAAACAGTCAAACTCCTCAATATCATACGAAAAATGTAGCTTCACAACTATATTATGTTTTCATCGGTGAACACATAACCAAATTCAACACCATAAAATTCAGAAACTAAACTATTCCAGATCTAAGCTATATCTAGCTCAAACAACACAAAATCTCAGTTCGCGAATCCATAAAACGCATGAAAAATTAGCTAGAGGCTTATTCAGCTAAGAAGATGAGCTCTGCTGCGTTCATTTCGGTTTTCGACGAAGGAAAGAGAGATATATATAGAGACAAGAACGGAGATGAGTAATTATGTTTTGTAGAGAGAGAGAGAGAGAGAGGAGTGTACCTGAAAACGAGAGAGACGGAGGTGATGAAGTCCCTGTGTTTCTGAGCGGCTGCAGCACTGAGTGTGTGGTTTTTAGGGTTTTCTGGCTTTTATTGTGTCTTTGGGTTTGGGATGTATTGGGCCTTGGATTGCTTTTGTTTACAAAGAAGATGGGCGAAACTCGTGTACAAGCCCATAGTTTGGTCATGATGTATACTGTATATATTTTTAGATATTAATCATATTATTATGAAAAAATACTACCAATGAGAAGTCTCTAGGACAATTATGCTTATGGGTTAATCAAAAAAAATTATGCTTATTTTTTTGTACTACTTTTTCTAATTTTTATTATTTTTGGGAGTAGAAATTCAATGTCTTTCGGATGTTAATGTAGTTAGTTTTTTAAATACGATATACATTACTTTGATATTGATAATCACGTCGACAGTTAAAACTTTGTTTTACAGAAATCAATGAAGAGAGTGAGTTTGGTTTAGACGGGCAGTTCAGTTAAAAGTTTTTTTTTTCCATCTTTTCTTATAGTTTAACTAATGCAGTCGAATGCCATAACATATACAGTATACGATCAACTATTAATGCCTCCGAATGATAACAAAGAGTTACATAGTCAGATAATCATCACATGTGATCGAGTCGGTGATATCAATCTCTCCTATATTTGAGTTTGAAAATAGAGTGATTATAATTGTTTGGACTGAGATAAATATCTCATATTGGGGTTCGAGGGTTAGATTTGGCGAGCGGCCCGTGTAGAATAACATGCTATTTCCTTGTTGGGTTAAGACTGTGGCTGATCCACGCGGCCTAATGTTTATCGAACATTTCCTGCATCAGTTAGGTTTCTTTTGTGAAAAGAATTGGGATAACATTGAACTATATAAAGATAAGACCGTGTGTTGGTGAAGATTTAGAGTTATATTGAGAATCAACGAGCTGAAGACGTACAAGTGAATCGAAATACGACTACTGTGCATTATATAAGGAGAACGAGAGCGACAGTGAAGAGGTCCTTGATCAAATACAATTTTGCTATACGCAAATACATCTCGTCAGAGAAACCCTGTAACCAGACGATCAAAGTGCTTGTCACCTATCGAGTGAGAGTATCGAGATCGGAGGAAGCAACACAACTGGAAGATTGAAGAGCTTGTCACTGATTGAGTGAGAGTTTGGACATTCAAGGAAGCAACATTCCAGTATTCTCAATACATCGTCAAGGAGATTGTTCTGCTTTGCACTTACAAAGAGAGTGTGGAGTATTGATTTCCGTGGCTCTGCTAGAGACATGAAAAACCCAAAGTCCTAGGATACTAAGCAAGAAGGACCCATTCAGGCGAAATTAGTGCTTTTCTCGTCTAAATCGCTTAGTCAAGAAGTCAGGCGATGAAGCTACACATTCACATTCCGTCGTGAAACAGTGGCATGCCAGCACACAAAGCACATCAGGATAAACCGATACCTGCGGTTATCCAGAATCCATAAAGAGACAGTTTGCAAGAGACTCTCTACGCACTTCCTCGCTGGGGAGAATTTGGGGTCAAACATTTTGGCACGCCCTGTGGGACAATCTTTTTGTGTCTCTAAGCGATGATAGGGGATCCTTACAAAAGGAAATACCCTCAGTGTCGAAAACATCCACAATCGATATACCGTGAACATACCTCCACTAGGTGTCGTTCATTGAGTAAGCGAGTGGTTGAAATCCTCTTCGCTAAAGAATACCATTCAACGATGTCGTTCAAATATTTAAGCGAAGCAGAGATCATGGAGCTCACGTTCCAGGAATACCTAGCCTACGCGGCTAGGCGTGATGAGCATCATACGAACTACTATACGACTCTTGGTCAAAGAATCGAACAACAAGCAGATCTCCTCATTACTTAGGGCGAGAAGGTAGACTCGGCATTGGCCGAAATTTAAGCTCTAAAGGTAGAGCTCCACAAGGATCAGGAGGAGTGAGAAGCAATTGGAGCCCAAGTAGCCAACCTTGCTAAAGGTCAAGACAAATTACGGGTTGACATCAGGCAAACCTTGGAAACAAGTTTAGCTGAATACCATCGATAAGCGGCGACACCGTCTCAGAGGACAGATATAGACATAACATCTTTAACAAAATCTGTCTCTGACCTCACTAGGAAGACCAAGCAAGCAGAGTATTTCTCGCCAACATAGGAGCAAAGGCTAAACAAGTTTATGAATGACTGTGACATATACCTCGCCAAGATGTATGAATCATACGAAACTTCATTCCCTCCCATGCAGAAGGACGACCCAGAGGCTTGGCAATAGCCAAAATATTACCGACTTTCTCTGGAGATGATGATACTAATGCAGTGACTCACTTAGCGTACTTTACTCTGTAACTAGGGCAGTTCGATAATGAAGGACTCAAATTGAGAGATTTTGGATCATCTCTGTCAGGGTAAGCCCTCGTTTGGTATACGGGGTTGAAGAATGGCTCAATCACAGAGTGGAAGGACATGGATGCCTTGTTTATCAATCACTTTGGGATGGCAAGACCAGAAACCAGTGTTGGAAAGCTAGCTTCCTTGAGTCAATCGGCTACAGAAACTCCAGTTACATTCCTACATCGTTTTTGGTCAGAGTATAATCTATGCAAGACCCCGTTGAGCAAAGAAGAGGTTGTTGAAATTGCCAAGAATGGCATAGAGGATATGTACCACACTCTATTTCTTAATAGTAAATACTTCTCCTTGAACGAGTGTATTACTGCAAGAACGAGACAACTAAAGAAATGTGTCCAAGGGAACGTATACCGCTAGGTCGTACGACAGACCTAAGCTAAGAACTGTGGCTTATATAGAAGAAGTAGAAAACAACCAGGATTCAGATTCTGAAGGAGAACAGGTAGGGGCAGTAGACTTGTCAACAAACAAAGTCTTAAAACCCCATAAACTTCAGAAGAGCAAAGGTCCAATTAAGCTTTCGACAATGGCTTTTACTAAGCCAGAGTTTGATGTATACACATATGATGCTAATATGGCTAATCAGATCCTGGACAAGCTCTACAATATGCGAATCGTTAAAGTAGACTTCAGACCTTTTCCCACCGCTGAGCAGTTGAAAGGGAAAAAATATTATAAGTTCCATGGGGCATGGAATCACATAACAAAGAACTGCTTCAAGCTCAAGGATCAGATCCAGAAGTGGATCGATGAAGGTAAGCTGGAAGTGGAGGGAACATCCAAAACAACGACATTAGTAGACTCTCAACCTTTCCCAGCACCTCAAGTCAATTTGATCGAGGTTAGCTGCGCAATAGAAGCTGAGGAAGAAAACTCATTGGTCCTGCCACGTTATACTTTTCCACCACATAAGGTGGAAGAAATCATGGACGAACTGCGAGAAATGAAGCTTATCGTTTATTGGCCAGTGTTCAAATTGAAACATCTAAATTATAAAGGGCCAGGCGAACATTTCTGTAGGTCCCACAACGTTTTCGGACATCGAACAACAATGTATTCCACCTTAAAAGACAAAATTCAGGGTTTGATTAACTGGGAAGTGATAATAGTTAGCCAAGAAGGAGTGGTAGAGTGACATCCTCAAACACCATCGCCTTCCCTGACAATCCCAGAAACTTCCCTAACTGGCAATGCATCTGGGCACGCACAAAGACGGAAAATATCAAGGCGAAGGCCTAAACACAATATTGCATTTGTCAGACCCAGGCGAGATGAAATCACATATGATGCATCTAGGCGAGAAGAAATTTTCGAAGAGCTACTCCGTGCAAGGATAGTAATGGTTCCCAATAATTGGGAAACTCCATATCCAAATCTTGAAGATGTAAATAGTCTACCTTACTGCTAATATCATAATAAATGGGGTCACAATTCCACTAATGAATGCTTTTACTTAATGTATAGAATTCAACAGTGGATAGACGAGGGGGAAGTACGAATAGAAGCGCCCTCGCCAAATCTGGCGATTGACAGAGCATTGACGGTTGGGATGCTAAAACTGACTAGGGGCAACCCAAGCAAGAGAAAACAGACCATCGATATCCATAACACTAGTGAGAGTCCGCCAAAAAGCAACCAACGAGATCAGCTAAAGGAAAAGAGAAGGTAGACCCAAAGGCAGAATCGCATGTGGCTCTTTGTGCTCATTGCAAGTTCCGGTGTGGGTTGAAGATCTCATACGAGGAATTGGTAGAAGCAACCAAGGTCTTCCCAGAATTATTTTTAAGTCTAGCACATCATCAGCCGCATAGCCCAAGAGAGCTGAATCAAAGGGACTCTCAAGCATTCAAGCAAATGTGAGCGGCAGAGCAGGTGAATAGGGCATAAAAGTCTGAAGCAGGTATGGTTGATACGCTCGCCAAGCCATATGTTCCACTTGCTTCAAGAAGCATTACTTAAGAGAACGTATGGTATGTGAAAGAGAAAGGGAAGATCATTGAAGTGACCCTAAGCAGGAGACGTAATCTTCAGCTAAGAGGGCATTAGAAGCTTATGAGATGGGTATCATCAAGGAAGAATAGTTGATCTATCCCCAAAAAAAGCTACAAAAACGGTTGAATGCACTTGCAGTAAACCCTTTGGTGGTCTTTAGAAAGAAGTCTCGCGAGCTTAAAGTATGAGCAAAAAGATCGAGCGTCTTTGATCGTAACCCAGAATTATAGGCCAGAGATAAGACACCCAAACCTATACCTGAGGTTCACCACGACATATGAACACATAAATTAGCAAAACAATGTCTTAGGTTTGACGATGAAGCAATGCAAAAGGTGGGGTTGAATAGTTCACAAAGGAAGAGAGAAAACGTCCGGGGGCATGTCATTATGAGCGAGACCAAAGACCTACAATGGAGACCAAAGCCTTTGATCGAGGAAGAAAAGAAGAAGAAGGCCACTTTGGACAAAGTTTTTCCCCCACTTCAGAAGCAAAGCTCTGGCTTATTTATGCCAACAACTGTAGAACCTACATCTGAGGTTCAGATACAACAGGTCGCTTCCTTAGAGGTTACAACAGACATTGATGTAGAAGATGGGAAGCTTGAAGATGATATCAACGAGGATGATGAAGAGCTATTGGACTATGGTAAAGATGAAGTAGATGACATACACGAGTGTGCGGGCGAGGTAGATACTAACATTAATATGGTATTTGTCTTATCCTCTAAGTATGCCGGACCTTCGTAGAAGACAACGGTGGTTGAAGCCAAACCAAGTAGAGAAGTGAATAACCTGGCAAACAGTCAGAGGTTAACTTACCATTAACAAAGGGACACATGACGTTCACGAAGCCCACTCTGAACATGGCCATGCACATGTGACCATTGTACGTGACAGAGACGATCCAGGGGGTTCAAATTAATAAGCTATTAGTGGATTCTAGAGCAGTAGTGAACATCATCACCGTCAAAGCGATGGCACTACTAGGCATTCCCAAGTCTGCCATCCAAGAGACAACCCTAAATGTTAGAAACTTTCAAAGCAGTATATCGAAGACTCTGGGGATCATTTTTCTACAGATGCAAATAGGTCCAGCTACTAGAACATACACATTCTTTGTAACAGAGTGCACAACTCCATACAATGTAATTCTTAGACGTGATTGGATCCGTAAGAGCTATTGTGTGCCATCATCCCTCCACCAGCAGATAGTACTATGGAACATGAAGTCTGGCGAGGCAGAAATTGTTGATGTAGATCCTCGTCCATACTCCGTATCTGCCAATTCCTTGGAGGCCAGCTATTACAACAGTTACCTCAGGCCACTAGAAGTATATGTGGCGTAGATAACAAGGGCCGTCCCATTGGTGTAACGACCTGTGAACTAGCTCAATGAGGTATTATTCAAGTGGCCAACGATAGCAGCATGCCTTATACCATTGAGCTATCATCAAAATCATCTCAATGATAGAGCCTCTATCGAGCATAGAGGCCGAGGCTTGTTACTCTCTGTACGAGCGCTTCCACAACTTTTTAATGGAGAGTCAAGCCTACGAGAATGTTCCAATGATTGCAGCATTAGAATATGTGGATGATGACCTACTGAATGAATCAAGCGAGGATAAGGAGATCAGACTAGCACCAGCTGCCTTATACGATATAACTCCTAAAGTTAAGGATCCCATTGAAAATGTTAATCTTGGGAGTCCGGAAGAGCCAATACCTATGGTTATTAGTACATTCCTCGAGCCTGAAGAATGACTGATGATTATTGAATTGTTAAAGGAATACGTTGATTGTTTTGCAGAAAAATATGACGATATGCCAGGACTGTCACCATAATTGGTCTGTCACAGTTTGCCTATTATAGAATGAAAGAAGCCGGTAAAACAAGAGATGTGTTGAATGAATACAGAAACAACAATCCTAGTAAAGGAAGAAGTTGAAAAGATGCTCAGGTCAGGAATAATACGAGTGGCTAAATACAATGAGTGGCTATCAAACGTACTCCCAGTCAAGAAGAAGAATGGCCAGATGAGAGTCTGTGTTGACTACAGAGACTTGAATAATGCAACCTCAAAGGATGCATTCCCAATGCCAGTAGCAGATTTGTTGGTAGACTTAGTGGCTCGTCATGAAATGTTATCATTTATGGATGGGACGACTGACTATCATCAAATACCAGTAGCAGAAGCAGACAAACACAAGACCGCATTTCGGTACCCAGATTTTGCAAGAGTATTTGAGTACATGGACATGCCGTTTGGACTCAATAAAACAGGGGCAACCTACCAGCAAGCGATGAATTTGATCTTCCATGACCTCATTGGCAAGTCCACAGAGGTGTACATTGATAATGTGGTAGTTAAAATGAAATGCAGAGTCGATCACATTGAAGACTTGAGGAAAGTGTTTATCCGGATAAGGCGGCATCAGTTGAAAATGAATCTAGCTAAATGTGTATTTGGAGTACAAGCAGGAGATTTCCTGAGATTTTCAGTTCATCAACGTGGGATTGAAATACCGTATGACAAGAAAGAAGTAGTTCTCAATGTAGTCCCGCTAAAGAATAAGAAGGAACTATAACGATTATTAGGTAATATCAACTTCTTGAGACGGTTTATTACTAATGCTGCTGGAAAAACACAACATTTCTCAACTTTACTCAAGCTTCAGAATCAGAAAGACTGTGTGGGAGTCTATTCATCAAGAGGCTTTTGATACCATCAAAGCATACTTAGCAAACCCACCAGTCTTGGTATCACCATGGCTAGAGGTTCCTCTCAAGCTGTATATATTGGCTATTGATCATTCTATTGAGAGTTTATTAGCTCAAGACGATACAACAAGAGTTGAACGTGTTGTTTTCTATCTCAGCCGTACCTTGACTGATTGTGAGACAAAATACTCGTCAATGGAAAAACTATGCTTAGCCTTGTATTTTTCAGGATGCAAGTTGAGGCCTTACATGTTATCCTTCACTACGTGTGTAATAACATAAACCGAATTGGTGAAATATATGCTTTCAAGACCCATACTGAGGGGAAGGATTGAGAAGTGGATTCTTCCACTTTAAGAGTTCTCTTTACAGTATGTACCCTAGAAAGCAATAAAAGGCCAAGCAGTGGCTAACTTTCTGGCTCATCATCCAATGGAGGATGCTCGCGAGGGGCCGGAGTTAGACTTAACTCGTATTGATCTAGAACCTTAGTGTTTATACTCATATGGGTCAAGTACGAGCACTATGGCTGGGGCAGAAGTGGCATTAGTCTCTCCACGCGGCCAAACCTTTTCGTATTCTTTTAGGTTGGATTTCTGGTGCACAAATAATCAAGCGGAGTACGAGGCACTTATTATAGGATTGGAGCTTCTGCTTGATATGGAAATCACAAATGTGCACTTGTATGGGGATTCCCTGTTAGTGATCAGACAACTCGAGACAAAATATAAGGTCGGACCAGTATTAGAACCATACGCCAAGTGAGCCTGTGAATTACTCAAGTTGTTTACCAAAGTAGAATTGAGTCATATTCCTCGCGAGGAGAACTATGCAGCGAATGAATTAGCACAACTATCAACGAGAGTGAGCTTGCAAGATGGAGTACGTGAACGCATATTGAAAGTTGAACGAAGGACTCTACCATCTTTTATCACTTGCCAAGAGGAAAATAATGAATGGTACGTTGTCACACTCGATCATATTGATGTGGACTAGAGATAGCCTATTATCTCATATCTCTAGAACCCTAATGATCCAGTAGACAAGCAGATCTGTTTCCTAGCTCCTAATTATATACTCAAGGAAGATAAGTTATATAGAAGAGGAGAAGAAGGCCTGTTCTTGAGATGTGTATACGGACGTGACGCCAAGCGGTTGATGATGGAAGTTCATCTGGGAGTAGCAGAGGCACATCAAGTTGGCCATAAGATGAGATGGTTGATACGACGACATGGTTACTATTGACCAAGTATGCTCAAAGATTGCATCACGTTCGCTAAAGGCTGTGAAGAATGTCAGAAACCTTGACCAATTAGCCACATGCCCAGAATACCATTACAGCCTATAATCAAGCATTGGCCTACTCGAGGATGGTCTTTGGATTTAATTGGGATGATTCATCCTCATTCATCATACGGGCACAAATATATCATAGTGGCTACTGATTTCTTTACCAAATGGGTCGAAGCTAGGCCTCTCAGAGTATCATTAACAAAAGTCATTCACCAGTTCTTATTTGAAGATATTATTTGCAGGTTCGGTATTTCTGAGAGTTTTGTTTCAGACAGAGGGACAACATTCATCTCTGGAGACATAGATGAGCTGGTGAAGGATTTTGGGATACAGTTTCTCCATTATTCTCCATACTATACCCAATCCAACGGTCAAGCTGAAGCGAGCAACAAGATCATTATACACATCCTTAAACGAATGTTTGATAGCAATGGCAGACTGTGGCATGAAGAGTTATTCAACACATTATGGGCCTATCGAACAAGCAATCAAACCCGAACAGACACAACTCCTTATGCTTTAATGTTTGGCCATGATGCAGTCATGTCTTTAGAGATTAACGTACAATCTTTAAGAGTAATGGAGCAAAACAATCTGATCGGTGAGGATTATGTACAAGCAATGTAGCAGGAACATGAAGACCTGGATGAGCAGAGACTAGAAGCTTATAACAGTATGTGTGCCGAGAAACGTAAAGTGGCTCGTGCCTATGACAAGTGTTCTAAGGGCATGAGTTTTGTGGAAGGAGAATTAGTTTGGCGAGTGATGCTACCCGTTGGCGAGAAGATTGAAGCAAGAGGAAAATGGTCAGAAAAGTGGGAAGGGCCATACGTCATTGATCGACTCTTAGGCAAAGGAGTCGTTCGTTTACGTGATCGAGATGGAACAATTCATGCCAACCCTATCAATGGTCGTTTCCTTTAGAAATACGTACAACCAGCTTGGGAATATGACGACCCACCAGCCATAACTTAATTCAGTCCATTCAGGCTCCTTGGTGACTCTCGCCTGAATGAAGTAAATAGGCAATACATAAGGATTTAGACATAGTTAGCCAATACTTGTGGCTAAATTTAAAAAAAAATTAAGTAATGTTTAGTCAGCCAATACCCGTGGCTAAATTTTTGTTCTTATTTTATTTTATTCTGAATAAAGAATTCATGCTCGCCAATTTCTATGGCTAAATAAGTTCAGAATATAAATGTTTAATCAAATAAAGGAAACTCTTTGCTTTATAAACAGATTACAACACAAGAGTACAAAGACTTTGCGGCCTTAAGCTCTGATACCATACGAAGATAGACTATGATTAGCAATAGAAACAAAAAGGAAAAAATACAGTTTGTCTTTCCAAATCCTCGAACAGTTGATAACCAGTCCCTGGGTATACGCATCAAATATGCATACATGGAGAAGGACCTCAAGAGACAAAGAGAGAGGATTTGAAATACCAAGGAAGCTAGTTCAGCAGCTCATAAAGACCGCTGGAAGCAAGTTGGTGTATGATTACTTACCCGGGTTGAACTTTCTATTGTTCCTCTCCAGAACGTCTGCGTTCATGGGACCTGCAGCCTTCATGCACAGAAAAACTGAGCGGTTGCTGGCGAGGAAGACAATGTGATGTCATCCTCGGTGTTTTGACTTTGTCACCCTGTAGATACTTAGGGTGACTTTGTCAATGAATCATTTGGACATAGATATCACTATCTAGTCCAGGTTTGGACATGGATATCACTATCTAAAGCCTGTAGTATGAGAGGATTTTATCTTGATGTTTCCCTCGATAAGAAAGCCAGAGTAAACATAGAGAAAGAGATTTCATCTCGCGAAGAGGCTTGGAAGATACGAACAGTAGCAGAGAATGAGGATGGCCTTTATAAGAGGAGTACTACATTGAACTGTAGCGAAAAAGCCTCTTAGGATTAAATGTACTTGTTAATGGAGGACACGTGTCTATTCTAGATTGAGCCACAGAGCGATTTATCTACCCCAAGATGAATGAGTGATAGGTAAAGATTTTTTGGGCAGGTAAACTTATATTGAAGATTTTATTGATGGGACAACGCATTACGGATTCCAAGTTTGAAATTAAAAACCATTAAAGTCGAGTAACAATGGTAAATGGGCAGTTGGTTTCTGTAACAGGCCCACTACTGTTAGGGTGATCTACGGCAAGCCTATGACTGAGGCCCAACAGTATGTTCAAAGCCCAAATGAAGCTCAAAAATACCAAAATATTCAAACTCAATGAGTGATCAAAGAAAAAAAATACTAAAGATGATAGTAATGTTTTTAAAATATCACAATACAAAGAAGGAAAGGGCTTAATTTCTTATGCCTAGTAACTACAATGAGAAAGCCTTGTTCTTCAAAGATGATTTCAAAAGCTCAAAATCTCGCCAAGCTTGGTTATATAAGTGCAAAGTGCCCACAACTTCTTCCTTAGCATCCTGCAACAACTGTGCTTGGCTTTCTCCTTCGTCTAAGAGTTGTCTAACATTGGCTTGATTGGAGTGGGCTTTTGAATGTAGGCGGTCCACTTCGGCTTGGAGAGCGGCCAACTTAGCTTCCTTGGCACTTAGAGTTTTTTGCTGAGATAAAGTATCATTTAGAAGTGCTTGGACTCGGCTATTATCTTCATGCGTCTGGTGAGCCAACATCTCCATTTCTTCGTTCTTTCGGTCTGCTTCGTACTTCAGACGTTGATAAGCCTCGTATTGATTTTGGAGCTGGCGAAGTCCTTCCTCAAAGTCAGACATGGTCTTGGAAAGTTTAGCATGGGCAGTGGCCTTTAGTTTTTTGACCTGTTCTTGAGTCTGATTGTTTCTTTGAGGGGAATCTAGGCTTGTGGATAAGAGCTTTTGTAGAGCAACAGAGGTAGGAATGGCGAAGGTCGGAGGGGAGCTCAGAGCACTTAGCTTAGTAGAAAGCTCCTGCAAAATCAAAATTTGATCTTGGAAAGTGGATACTTGATTGGAAGGCCCTGATGATGAAGGAGGAGCAGTAGTTTCTCTATGAGAAATATTTTGTTCTTCAGCAACACGATCTGGCGAGTTTGAGGGTTGTTCCATCGAGGCCATTGACATAGGCTTAGGAGATCGAGGAAGGATAAGCGTCTGTAGCTGGTCTAAAGAAGTCTTAGAGAAGATAGGTCTATATTCTTAATCAATCTATTCAGGAAGGACTATATCACTACTCAGATTAGTGGGTGTAGACTATAAGGAAACGCGAGACGTCAAGATTTAATCAAAAGAGTTAACATACAGAAGGCGTAAATAAGTTGAGGTTTTACCTGAGGTAGGGGCAAGTCATTGGACGCAACCAATTACTGTGGTTCCTCGACTACATTGACCTGGAGCTCTGGCGAAGGTGGAGCATGAGTATCTGGTTCTGGAATCACTTCAACCAATTGCTATGGTTCCTTAACTATGACTTGGAGCTCTGACGAGGGTGGAACATGAGTCTTTGGTTCTGGGATGACTTTGTCATTTTGGGAGTTGTTGTCCTTGCTAGAGGGGAAAGAAAGATAGTAGGATTGGAGCTCGATTTGTAAACGCCGAAAGAGGGTTAGATGATCAACTACTTCTTTCCTTTCTGCCTCTTCAAGCTCTCTGAGTATTATCCCAGCTAGAAATCTTGTGATGAAGTCTTTACAACACTATTTTCCACTGTTTATGACTTCTGGCCCATGTCGTTTTCCTCGCCTTCATACATTATATTAGTATCATCAAATTTTAGTATGTAGGCTTGCCTGCACCCTTCGAAGAGCCTTTTCCCCCAATGAATCAATAATGTAGTAAGCATCGGCTTCGACTTTAAGGACAAAGAAATGATCATTCTAGCTTACTAGATATACCCGAGGCTCTAGGTTTTTGCTAATTTTATCCCATGCTTGATCAAATGACTCAAGATCTTTCAGGTTCGCAAACTTCTCTGGACTGAAGTATCCAATGAATGAGTCATCAGAAGAGATCTTTAGTGGCCTGATGCCTGCCTTCAGAATCGTCTCAAGATCGAACTGGTTGTCGGAGAAGGATTTGGTAAGGGCCTCGTTCCTACAGAGTTTCTGTCATTCCAAAGAACCTTGAACAATGAGGTCATCAAACTCAGATGTTGTTGGCATAGTATTCAGGTGTGAGTGTAGCCAGTGAGCAATAGTGAAGACCAATGATGAACATGCGCTTGCCCCAGATGCTTTATCACTTCTTTGATTGATGGAGGCAAAGAAGACATTAGCTCGGAGTTTAGCCTGTCCATCTCTGCTCACTACCTTTGTTGCTTAACAACTAGCACTTGAGGGGCTTCCAAGGCCAGAAGAGGTTGAGAATCATCTTTGCGAGCGAATTTGGAACCTCGATTTCTTGGAGAATCTCCGGAAGAGGAGTCAGTTCTTGTGCGCTTTTGTGACTGGTAAAGAATGAGTAAGACAGTTACAATCAGTGAGACAACAAGGGCAATGAACATAGGTAAAAGATTTTGATACTTACTAACTAGCCAGTAGTGTTGGACATTTTCTTCTTGGGAACTTTCGAGCTGGCCGCATCGTCTGTTTCTAAGGCATGTTGTTGATTACAATAAGAAAATTGGTCAAACATTATCAAGAAGTTGCCAACACATGTGGCAAAGTTAACAGGGTTTTAGGAATAGGGTAAGAATTATACCTGCGACCAGAGAGTGTTATTGCTATTTTTGTACAACTTACCTATGATGGACAAATCTTCTTTATCCGTGAATTGTTTGTCAAAGTCGTAGAATATGGAGGCAAAAAGAGCAAGTGGTCCAGTCCCTCGTATGTTTTCCCAAATTTGGGAGCGCCAGACCAAGTACGTTTCTGTGACTAATTGAGAAATGGCGAGTGGCTTCGCCAAGTTGGGGATGGTTACGGCTGGGAAGCCAAAGTGTGCATTCCGTAGATCATGCAATGAAGGGTGGCCCGATCCTCGCCAAAGGCTCTATCTGTTTAGAGAACAGACAAGAGGTATGTGAGCATACTGCGTTAACCCAAGTTGCTTGGAGAAGTGATTGGGAGTGTACAGCTCATACCTGAGGCTTGAGGAATCAGCGACTAGTAAGTCCTTGTAGGTATGGCTATGGAGGAAAATGGTCATCGCAAAGTCATCTTGTCCTGGCGAGAGAATGAATCCACTGACGAGGTCGCCAAGGTGGAGGAGATTCAACACAACTTCAACTTCTGACATTGGGAAGTTTATTTGCGAGCAGAGGTGTGTGAAGCATGCTTGATAGGACCATCTTCTGGCTCCGGAGGACGCGGTCGCCAAGGATTGGCCCAGAAGTTTGTCTTCTTCGAAAGGAAGGACTTCGGAAGGGCGAAAGAAAGGGAAATACATTCACAACCAGAACTCTACCATCCAGAGTAGTCCTGGTTGATTGAGGTCGAGTTTAGAATTTACAACTCGTTGCAAGCCGTAGTAGATGTAAGCGAGGACGGATTCTGCTAATCCCAGCTTTTCACGGTTGAAGAGGCGTTTAGCAAGGTTGGTCCAACATTTTTTAACCTTAGCAGAGGTGGGGCAGAAGATGTATTTGGATATCCAGTATTCTAAGAAGGCTATGCCTCCTTGATCGGTGTTGCTTTAGAGGCTCGGATTGTAGTCCCATGTGTATGATTATGGCACCAGATGTTGCTAGACATAGGAACTCTGAATAAATCATAAAGGTCGAGGATGGTAATGCTTACATTGCCACAAGAAGACGGAAGAAGTTGACTGAGCAATCCCAGAAACACATAGCGGCGGCGAACGGAGCTCGGTTTCCACCGGCAGGAAACGAAAAATATAGGTCAATAAGTTGAGCAATACCGGCTGCTTCCTATCGATCAATACGCTACAACATTATAGGGTATTGCCGATGACTTAAAGTCGCCGGCCTTTCTTTTTAAGTCTCCGGTAATACTCTCGCCGGAAATTTGGCGCCGGTGAAAGTATTACCAGCGACTTATTTTTCAAGTCGCCGGCAATACTTAAGATCATTGCCGGCGACTTGAGTCACCGGCAATACTCAAGAATCACCGGCGACTTGAGTCGCTGGAAATGATTGCTCCGCCGTGGCCGGAACATGAGGGGTATTGCCGGTGACTTTGGTCTAAGTCGCCGGCAATACCCGGAGAAATTTGTCAAAAAAAAGCCGATTCTGGATTGGGCCCAATTCCAGAACCTGCACTGAAAAATAGAAACCGTACAAATACAAGTTCAATAGTACACACATAATTGTCCAACGTACAGTACAAACAGCAACAATACAAAAATAAACTACAACTAAACGTCAGGGTCGAGGAAATCCATGTGGACGTAATCATTTGAACTCCGGTGGCTACCCTGGTCTTGCTGTGGCGGTGACTGTTGCGGTGGTGGATCAATGTGGAACACAGGGACCGGGGGAGGTGTGGGGAGCGGTTGTCCGGTAGTCTGGCACGCGTACATCGTCTGCATCCATGTGAACATTTGTGTCTGCTGCTGGACCATAATTCGGTGTTGGTCGGCAATCACCCGGTACTCGGCATCTCTGACTGCCTACTGCTCGGCCAATTGCCGCATCTCCTCCATCTGCCTCATTTGCTCCTCCAACTCCCTCTGCGTCCTCTGAAGCTACGCTGCTAGGTTAGAGTTCCTATAAGAAGTTCTTGACCCGCTAGAGTATTTCGAAGTGTTTTTCAATACTCCTTCGCCCGCCGAGCCCATTCCCCTACAGTAGTAGGTATTCTTTCCAGTCCCGCATGCTTTTGCCATGATCTGAGCCGCTATAGGGCGATCAGGCGGATCGATCTGAGAGGCATACTAGGTCACTTCTTCCTCCGAGCAGTCAGGATGGTTGTTTCGAGCTATATTCATGGTGACTTCTGTGATCGCTTCCTCCACTCTCGCCTAATTGAAAAGCGAATATGAATAACGTATTATTAAACAAAATAAATTAATAGAGAAAAATAGTTTTATTAACACATTCGTATGTGAACTACAAAATAATGAGGCTAAAGACTTACCGCTTCTTCAGGGCACTGCGGATAGAACTTCTGATGAACAAACACCAACGGGTTGACTTCTTGTTATTGTTGCGCCTTACTCGACCAACCCAAATAGTTGAGTGAACCTGCATGATGGGCCTTGGTGTTTTTCAATCTGTTCTCCCTGTTCGTCTTGGAAATCACCTTGTTTGATCAACATATGTAAAAAAATTAGTAACTAACTATTTCAATGTGATACGATACATTAGGGTTGTAAAATATATTCAGGATGCATACCTTCGCTTTGGGGTGCTCGAAGTGGGCTACCAGCCACAGCCACTCGTACTCCCTAAACCGAAATTCGCTAGGGGTTGAACCTCGGTCTAACTCCTTGTACTGTGTGTAATGTTTTGAAAGCTCGTTCTTCCACTCTTTATACCTATATTAACACCAGGAAAAAAAAAACTAGCACTATTAAAACACTTGATAAACAAAAATCTAACTCGGCCACTACTCAAATAACTCGAATCACATCACCTGATATGTAGTTGACGCTCTACCCACGTGTGAATAAGGCATTCATCCACGTCAAACCACAGCTGTAAGATGAATATATAAACAGTAAAATTATATATTTATTCGGACTTAATTAATAAATGTAAAATTTACGTAATGACAATACGATTTATCTCACACTCAGTGCATTATACACTTGCATCTTCAAGTAGCCTGGCACAGATCCCCAATCTGCCCACAGCATTGGGACCTTGTCCCGCACGACGGCCCCGGCCATGCTGGCATACTTTCGCGTGGTGTCAAATGTCTCGATCACCTCACCATGCTCATTGGCCCTAATGACCGTTTTCCTTCCCCCGGTGGCCTGCTCAAGATTCTTCCCGGTGCATGGGCCTCTAGTCTTTTGTTTTCCAGTGCCATTAACGAAATTTCCTAATAATACAATGTCAACAAATTGATATTATTAATTGACATTATTTATAGTCTTAAGTAATAATTAAGTAATCAATCTTGGTAAATAAAATTTACCTGCATCGTCCGTTTGCTGGTTGGTGCACCTCGCACTCCAAAGATACACGAGGTCGAACGGGATGATGTTGTACGCTTCCACCACGCTCAAGAACTCCGGCCGTCCTTCAATATAAATAGGCATCCCCTATCATCGAATTCAGGGATCACAGGGATCTCGTCGGGTAGAAAGAGACCGGACGGCGGAGATAGACGAGGCCTGGACGATGAGGCGCCAGCACCATCTGCCTCAGATGATTCCCGTGAAACAAGAGTAGGCACCGGGCCAATAGGGGGCATTCGGATGGAGAAAGTTTCTGATGCCCCCATTGAGTGTCGCTCGTCTGTGGGTCTGCTGACTGAGGGTCTGTTGACTGAGGCTCGAGGCTGGACTGGGGGTTGCACGGATCCGGATCGTGCAGCTTCCTCCTCTCCTCGCGCAGCTAGCAACATTTGTGTGTGAGCATTCATCATTGGGCCACTGCGCGTGTTGCTGACTGCGGCTGAGGAAGCTTGACTACTGCTCCCTCCACTGGATCTACTCCCTCTCTGTTTGATGCCTCCAAGCCAATTTGCCGCAAAACCTCCCTCACATCCAACAATTAGTCCTGGATTCGGTTCTATAAAAATTAAATCAAGCGGTTATCGGTTCCAAACGGTTCCGGTTCCAAACGGTTATCGGTTCCAACAATTAGTCCTGCATTCGGTTCTATGAAAAACTGGAACCGGAACCGTTTGGAACCGGAACCGTTCGGTTCCGGTTCCGGTTCTAGCGGTTATCGGTTCCAAACGGTTCTAGTTCTAGCGGTTATCGGTTCCAGTTCCAAACGGTTCTCGGTTCCAACAATTAGTCCTGGATTCGGTTCTATGAAAAACCGGAACCGGAACAGGAACCGTTTGGAACCGGAACCGTTCGGTTCCGGTTCCGGTTTCGGTTCTATTGATTATCGGTTCCAAACGGTTCCGATTCCTAACGGTTCCAGTTCCGATCCAAACGGTTCTAGCGGTTATGATATCGTACATTAAATTAAACATTAAACATTAAATTAAATTACATCATATCATATCGATCATTACGAATATAATTATCAAAATATCAATTAATTATTACCCAAATGCTTATTTAACCAATTAATTAAGTTAACAAATATAACTTAAATTATCAACTATATCAATTAATCCAAATCACCTTAATTTGCCCAACACCTTAAATTACCTTAAATTACCTATATCAATGAATACAATTAGTCCTTAATTTGCCCATGCAACACCTTAAAAATACAATATAATTATCAACTATATATATATCAATTAATCCAATTAAATCACCTTAAATTACCTAAATATTTTCCACACATATATATATATACATACATACACTTGCCTAATAATTATCAAAAATATTGTAACATCACCCAAAACTTAATTAATCAAGTTAATTAACATGCATACACATATTAATTAAAATGCATATATATATATATTTACATAATTAAAAAAACAAAAATTGAGAGAGAGAGAGAAAGAGAGAGAGGGGGGGGGGAGGGAGCTAGGACCTGTCATGGTCGAGCTCGATCGGCTTCCGGCGACGGAGGTGAGGGGAGGAGGTAGATGAGGAGATTTGAGGTTTTTGGATTTTTGTGTGGAGAGGGGAGAGGGGAGAGGGGAGGGGAGAAGAGATGAGAGATTTGAGGAGAGGAATTGTGGGCGGCGAGGTGAGGAAGAGAGGGGGAGATTTTAGAGTTTGAGGAGAAAAAGTGAAGAAATGAGGATACCTGCATCGAGCTGCTGGATTTGGAATTTAAGGGAGTATTGCCGGCGAGTTACTTATCAACTCGAACTCATTGGTAATGATAGTGATTCCCGGCCAAGAATTTCTGACTACAATTTCAGACTAGAATTTTCGACTATAATTTCCGACTACAATTTACGACTATAAATACCTACGACTATAATTTCCGACCATAATTTCCTACTAGAATTTTCGACTAGAATTTCCGACTATAAATACGTACGACTAGAATTTCCTACTATAATTTTCGACTATAATTTCCGACTATAATTTCCGACTATAATTTACGACTATAATTTCCGACTATAAATACGTACGACTAGAATTTCCGACTATAATTTCCGTACGTGCACGTTTATATAACAAACATACATGCACATTTATATATACTAATTAAAATACGTACATCATTAACGTACTAAGGATGATAATCATAATCATTTTCATCACTTGAGTCTGACTCGGTTTCATAGGTAACCTCTGGCAATATGTGCCGCTCCTCGTCATCTGAATCAGCGTCAACTTCATTTGGATTAACATCGAGAAGTTCTGCTCCAGTAATTCAAACCACACTCCCAGATCTCACATTATTAAGGCGAATCGTAGATGATTCTGGAATGTCAAACGCGTTCGGCTCTTGGTATGCAGTAACTTCTTCATCATCTGCGGTCTCACCAAGTGTGGCAGCACTGTATATGTTTCCATGAGCAACATGGTTAACCACCTTCCACAGGACTTTGTTCAGAAGATCGTCAAGGTAAAACACTTGTTTTACTGATGTGGCAAGAACGAAAGGGTCTTCTTTATACCAGCTTGTAGCAGTATTCACCGAAAATATTCCATATTGATCGGTCCTTGTGTTCTCCGGGCTAGTATCAAACCATCTACACTTGAACAAGTGCACTTTCATGCGGTTCCCATAAATCAGTTCAACAACTGAATGAAGGACACCGTAATAGTCAACGCCATCCTGCCCACTATGGACCATCACCCCACAATTCTGTATTTTTAGTCGGTCGTCTCGATTTTCACATATAAATTTCACGCCATTGACCTGACACATCGAGTAAACTTTTGAAGCTATCGGTTTCATCGCCAGGACCCTCAATTCGTTTGACCACTCTGGGCAACCATCATTTGCTACATGGTTCATCTGAAAACGATAAGATCGAAACCAGGTACACCATAAATTATGAACATAGAAAAAGAAAACCACGTACACACATGTTATATAAGGATATAAAAAATATATATATACACATATATATACCCTTACCCATGGACCAAAGTAGTTTGCAAACGTCCTGTTGTGGTAATCAACATTTCCGGCAATAGCAAGGCAGTGAAGATGATAGTTTTTCCAATATTGTACTTCTGGACAGTTAATCAGTACCGACCAGTGGGCAATGGCTACCTCATTTCCATCCAACTTATACGACTTTGGCAAGCTTCCATGTACTACCACGTCATTGGAGATGATAGAAAGGTTGAACTGGGGTACATCTATCGGCATCTGTTGTTGGGGGTCCTCCAGCGCTCCCAAATACACGTTGGTGTACGTTACACACTCGTGCGCAATATATGCTTCAGCGATACACCCTTCAGGTGCAGATTTATTCTTCACATAGTCCTTGTAGGCTCCCAATTGTCTACAAGTTAACAAGTGCATGTTATGATACTTAAAAAATAAGAATTTACATACACAAACAGAGGCAAACCAAATGTATGAATCATTTGTACATTTCCATGGGATACATCCAAGTGTAGTGTACGAGACCAGTAAGCAACAATTGTTCGGGAAGATGGATCATCAGGTGAGGCATGATGTCGAAAAAATTTGGGGGAAATATCCTCTCATGCTTGCACATGATAAAAATGATGTCATCTTGCATCTCCCTGAGATCTGATTTTTTAACTTCCCTGGTGTATAACTTCTGAAAGAATCTTGACAAGGCCACCAACGGCTCCACCACCTCTTTGGGCAGGTACCCTCGAATGAAAATAGGGAAAAGGCGTTGAAGCAGTACATGGCAGTCATGACTCTTTAATCCGTACATCTTATTGTCCCGGAAGTTAACACACCTGCTTATATTTCCTGCATAGCCATAAGGATACCTGCATATATAGCCATAAGCAACAATTATATTTCTCGCATATAACTATATATAAGTAAAAATTATATTAATTTCCTGCATAGCCATAAGAATATATACCCGACATTGCTCAGCCACCCAAAAATTTCATGCTTATGCTTCGGCTTGACGGTGTAAGAAGCTTGCGACATTTTTTTCTTACCATCTCTTAACCACAAATGTTTCCGCAGTCGCATAGCTTTCAGATCAATGCATGCCTTAGGGATGTCTTTTGTTTTCCCCTCCAAATTAAGAATTGTGCCCACCACACTTTCACACACATTATTCTCTATGTGCATGACATCTAGGTAGTGTCTGATAGGCAACTTGGGCCAGTAGGGGAGTTCCCAGAATATGCTCTTGTGTGTCCAAAACTTATACCTTTCGGGCTTGTCTAGAATTGACGCCACTATCTCAGGATGATTGCTCAGCTGGCCAAAATCATATTCATTCAACACTTCCAAAATTGCATCCCCTGTCCATCGCGTGGATGCCACACCTGTTTCCACAGTCCCATCAAAAACGCCTTGATCCTGCCTAAATGGGTGATCATATGGAAGCCAACAACGGTGACGCATCTGAACAATTTTACTACAATGAGGACTGCAACAATCAACCGTCATGCACTCTGCACAAGCCCTGTAACCTCTGGTAACGTTACCCGACAACATATCGCGGGCAGGAAAATCACTGATGATGCCAACAAGCATGGCATGCATCTGGAACATCTCATTTTTGAACCTATCGTAAGTGGGGTGGCTACACTCACTCAGGTACTTGAGCTCCTCAATCAAAGGCCTCAAATACACATCGAGACACTTTCCTGGATAACCCGGGCCCGGAATTAACAGAGTCAGCATATTGTATTCCTTCTTCATGCACATCCATGGTGGAAGGTTGTACGGTACCAAAATAACTGGCCATATACTGTATTGAAGACTCATGTTGCCAAAATGGTTGAATCCGTCAGATGAGAGCCCTAGCCAAACATTTCGGACCTCTTCTACAAAATGATCAAACTCCCTGACCATGTGCTTACAAGCCTCTCCGTCGGAAGGGTGTATAAGTGTGTCATCGTCAGACAAATTCCTCTCAGCCCACCATCTCATAGCTTCGGCCGTGAAAGCACACATGAACAACCGCTCCAGCCTATCAATAAGCGGGAAATATCGAAATATCTTCACAGCTTTCTTGTTGCCTGCAGGAGTCAACTTATACCTTTCTGTAAAACATACCGGGCAGGCTTCAAGGTCTTCAAGATCTTTTCCCCAGAAGAGAATACAATCATATCTGCATGCATGGATTTTGATGTAGGAAAGCCCAAGATCTTTCAGGATATGTCGCACCTTATGATGAGTGGTAGAAAGACGATGACCGGGTGGCAGTAGCGAAGCAGTCCACTTCAGCCAAGAATCAACAGCTTTGACAGACATTTTGTTCTCCATTTTGAGCTGCATCACTCCCATGACACTTTCAAGAACAGTCTTACTACAACCGTCGTACAACGGAGTCTGTTGCAATGTAATCAGTTTGTTGTACTTGTCAATACCGCTTGTGTTGACATGAGCTCCAGGTAATGGCTCGACTGGCTCAATATGGGGGAAACCCTGCACGACGGGAGGGACATTTGGTGCTTCATCAGCAAATACACCGCTCTCATGAGGAAACATATCATTGATTAACATCGATGTTGGATCATAGGATGGACTGACTTTCTCAGCAAAATGTCCATGATCATAGGATGGACTGGCCCTTTCACCAAATTGTCCATGATCATGCGGACCCGCTAACGATGTTTCACCGTGATAAATCCAACAAGTGTACTTATCCCAAAACCGTATTTACTCAGGTGCTTCTGGACTTTATCAATGGGAAAACGAAATCGATCGCTGCGACACTTACATTCTTTACACGGGCAATAATGAAGTGTAGTGTCTCCACAATTAGCCTTCACAAAATCCACAAAACTCATAATTCCATGGTGATATCTCACATCCCATCTTTCGAGGCTCATCCAACTCTTGTCCATCCTGAAAATTCTAACATTACGTACTATAAATATATATATACACACATTCACTACTAATTAATTAATAAATCATCATTAATTACATTCGAATTCATCCGATTAATTAACAAAAGTTGACCCATGCATGCATATAAATTAAAAAAATATATATATACCAACAATTCACAATTACAAATTAACATGCCTGTATATATATATATATAGACATATTAACAATTAATATTCACAAAATAATTTTATATCCTTACATATATATACACACAAATTAACATATTTTCATCGAAATAATCTCAAATCAACTCAAAATCAACAGTCAATCACTCGAAATCAACAATATATCCACTCTATTTGCATATCAAACCAATAATCGATATCTCAACTCTATATCGATCTAATTAAATCAACACACACACATATATATATATACGTATATACGTACGTACCTATATATAGCTACGTATATAGTTTCCCGAGCGGGTTTTCGACGCCTTTTGACAATACCCAAGGATTTCAGAGCGTTTTCCTTCTTTCGATTTCACCGGATTTTTCTCTATCCAATTCAAATGAATGAGCTGCTGCGATCTGGATCGGATATAAGAGGTATTGCCAGCGATTCATTAAATCGCCGGCAATGGAGTTATTGCCGGCGAAATTCCGGCCAAAAATCGCCGGAATTGGTGGAAATTTATTGTCGGCGACTTTCTCCGTCGTCGGCAATAATCTCTCCACCATTGCCGGCAATTTTTCGGCCGGAATTTCTCCGGCAATGGTGGAGAGATTATTGCCGGTGACGGAGAAGGTCGCCGGCAATAATTTTGAGCATTGCCGGTGACTTTTTGGACTTTTTGCCGGCGACGGTGCAAGTCGCCGGCAATGCTAATTATTGCCGGCGACTTGCTCCGTCGCCGACCTCTTTTTTTTTTCTCGCCGGCAATAGTGCAAAGTGTGGTAGTGATATCCTTTTCGCGACGAAGCTTGTACCAGGCGAGGTCTCATTTATTTGGGTGCAGCCATTTACCGATAAGACAAAGGGTGTCTTTATTGGTCCATTTTTTGGGTTCTGCCTTAGGGTTTTTCTGGAAAATAAGGGCTGAGTTGCAAAGGGGAGGACGGAGAATAGAATAGAGCTCTGGGTTTATCGGAGTTTCGAGAAAGGGACCGAGTAAGTCGGTGCCGTTGCTTGGATTGATTTTTAGGTGGATGATGGTTTCTGGATCTTGTCGCTTGGCGACGGCTTTAATATTTCTAGCAAAGTTGTCGACATGTTGTTCTGTGTAGGAAATAGGCCGGCGAGATGGCCGGAGAGAGGCATGGTGTTTGATTCGGAGAGATGGCCGGCGACGAAGATGGAAAACTTAGTTTTTTTTAGAGAGGTTGAAGGATTGAAAGTGAGAGAAGTGAAAGAGTTCTGTTGAGAAGTGGAGATTGATTGATGTGAACGTGCACTTTTATATTACATCAGCCGAAGTAATGCAGCTTTTTAGAGGAGTTGCCTAAAGTGGCGCTTGCGTGTGATGTTACCATTTGGAGTAACAGCGTGTCATTCAGTAAGATTCAAGCATTTTCACTTACATAGATTATTTAAGCTTAAGGCTTGAGGGGCAATGTTTGGGCCCAAGATAAATATCTCATATTGGGCCTCGAGGGTTGGATTTGGCGAGCGGCCCGAGTAGAACAACAGGCCATTTCCTTGTTGGGTTAAGACTGTGGCTAATCCACGTAGCCTAATACTTATCGAACATTTCCTGCATTGATTAGGTTTCCTTTGTGAAAGGAATTGAGATATCATTGAATTATATAAATATAAGACCGTGTGTTGGTGAAAATTTAGAGTTATATTGAGAATCAAATAGCTGAAGACGTACAAATGAATCGAAATATGACTACTGTGCAATATATAAGGAGAACGAGAGCGACAGTGAAGAGGTCCTCGATCAAATACAATTTTTCTATACGCAAATACATCTCGTCAGAGAAACCCTGTAACCAGACGATCAAAGTGCTTGTCACCTATCGAGTGAGAGTATCAAGATCAGAGGAAGCAATGCAACTGGAAGATTGAAGAGCTTGTCACCGATCGAGTGAAATCGAGTTTGGAAATCCTAGGAAGCAACACCCCAGTGTTCTCAACACATCGTCAAGGAGATTTCTCTGCTTTGCACTTACAGAGAGAGTGTGGAGGATCGATTTTCGTGGCTTTGCTATACACGAAAAACTCAAAGTCCTATGATACTAGGCAAGAAGGACCAATTCAGGCGAGGTTAGTACTCTCCTCGTCTAAATCGCTTAGTCAAGAAATCAGGCGACGCAGCTACACATTCACATTCCGTCGCGAGACAGTGGCACACAAGCACACGAAGAATATCAAGATAAACCGATAGTTACGATTATTCAGAATCCATAAAAGAAATAGTTTACAAGAGACTCTCTACACAATTCCTTGCTGGGGAGATTTTTGTGTCGAACAATAACATTTTGGAAGAATTAGTCTCTAAATTTAAAATGTTATTTCAATTACTATGTGTGGGATTGTGCAAGTGAGCTTAGCCCACGAAAACCTCGTCGGGTCAGCCGTCCAGTCTCACACTCTCACTTATCGACTCATCTGAAAGTCCGAAGCTTTCGGACGAACCAAAAGCTCACTCTGAAGCAGAGAGAGAGAGAGATGCTGAAGCAGACCATTTTCAGTCCCAATTCATCTTCACTATCTTCATCAGGTAGCTTCTTCACTTCTCTCTCTTTATTCACTCCAACCCATCTCAAATACTCAGAGAAACACAACCTCCAAGCTTCTCTGACTCACTCAAATCCCACAAAACCCATCAAAGACTTCACCTTTCAGTCATTTACTAACTACCCAAATGACCCAACAAGCTTTGAAGAAGTTTCCTTCGAGCTGTACAACAATTTGATGCAAGACTTGTGTAAAAACGGGTCTGTGGATAAGGCCATGGCTATTCTAGCTCAAATGGAAGCTCTTGGCTTTAAACCCAACTCGGTTTCTTACTGTAATTTGATTGAGGCACTTGGGAGTATTGGAAGGACTTTGGAGGCTGATGTGTTGTTTCAAGAAATGTTGTTTTGGGGGTTTAGGCCAAGAGCTAAGCTTTACAATGTTTTGCTTAGAGGGTTTTTGAAGAAAGGTTTATTGGGACTTGGGATTAGGGTTTTGGGGGTGATGGGGGAAATGGATACTCAGAAGAATCAAGAAACTTATGAGATTCTACTTGGTTATTATGTTAATGCTGGGAGGTTGGAGGATACTTGGTCAGTGATTAATGAGATGAGGCGAAAGAGGTTTGTGTTGAGCTCGTTTGCGTATAGTAAGGTGATTTGTTTGTATAGGGATAATGGGATGTGGAAGAAGGCCATGGACATTGTGGAGGAGATAAGGGAGATGGGGATGGTGTTGGATAGGAAGATTTATAATAGCATTGTGGATACGTTTGGGAAGTACGGTGAGTTGGATGAGGCGTTGGAAGTGTTTGAGAAGATGAAACAAGAAGGTGTGAGGCCTGATATTTCGACTTTTAACTCGTTGATACGGTGGCATTGTAAGAGTGGATTGTTGAAGAAGGCGCTGGAGTTGTTTTCGGAGATGCAAGAGCAAGGGTTGTATCCTGATCCGAAAATGTTTGTTACAATTATCAGCAGATTGGGGGAGCAAGGGAAGTGGGATATGATACAGAAGACGTTTGAGAATATGAGGAGCCGAGGGCATAAGAAAAGTGGGACTATTTATGCTGCTTTGGTTGATATTTATGGGCAATACGGAAAGTTTCAGGATGCTGAAGAGTGTGTATCTGCACTAAAGGCTGAAGGTCTTGTTCTTTCTGCTAGTGTGTTTTGTGTCTTGGCAAATGCCTATGCTCAGCAGGTTCTCCCCCGAATTTGAATTCTTTATGAATTTGACTGATGCACCAACATTTGGTCCCGTAACTTCATTGTAGTTGTGGATAAATTTGGATTCTTTATCAATGCAGGGCTTATGTGATCAGACAGTGAAAGTACTTCAGCTCATGGAAGCTGAGGGAATCGAACCGAATGTGATAATGCTGAATGTGTTGATTAATGCATTTGGCATTGCTGGTAGACATTTGGAGGCTTTGTCTATTTATCATCATATAAGAGAAAGTGTAAGTATCTTCAAATATTTCGTAAACAAATTCAGTTTTCATTGTTGGCTAAGATTCTAATGGTGATGTTTCTGTTGTAATTTGAAGGGTTTAAGCCCGGATGTGGTTACTTATACTACCCTTATGAAGGCGTTTATTCGAGCAAAGAAGTATGATATGGTCCCTGAGATGTACATGGATATGGAACAAGCTGGATGCACACCGGATAGGAAGGCTAGACAGATGTTAGAAGTCGCTTCATTGGTCCTTCAACAGAGGAGTTGAGACATTCGAAACAGTGTTAGGCTTTTAGCCAGCGGTGGTGATGCAACGTGCTCGTGTAGTACATTATGAGTCTGACATCCACAACTACTATGGTGAGTTTTTCTTGCTTATATTCTCATGATATTCCTTGTTCACTTTCTTTCATATGGATTAGACTCAAAGAGTACAGATTTGATTCTGAAACGCTCTTATCAATTTTAAAGGTGATGAAGCTTTCTGCTGGTAAAAAATTCTATATTTGATGCAAGACAGTAACCTCTTTCATTGTGGAGACTGTAGGAAAGAAGAACAAGGAGAAGGCCTGGCAGAAAGTTGTATTGATGGAGAAGATTGTCTAGTTTTCTAGAGTATGGTGTGTTGAGAATGAGAAGGGAAATAGTCCCATATTCTCAACAAAATATATGATGAGCTGTTATGTAAGTGTATACTTGCTCCCCATATCAAACACCAAATTCTTACAAAACTCTCAAGTCTTAATCCACTATTTTACTAGATTGGACTGAGAAGAAAGAGAGACCTAGTATAATAAGATCACAAAGCATATCCCAGCATTTTATAGAAAGATCCATGGGAAGAGAACAGCCCATGTCTAGGTACATAGATCTAAGATGCAGTCAACTCCAGCCTTACTACTTGCTATAAAATATGAACATCAAACCAGTGCTTGGATGGCAGAGTGATTGATACACAATTTACACTACTACAAACTAGTACTAAAAACTACTCACATGTATAGGCAGGCGGCAGCTTTATTTATCTATAAACTGGAGGGAAGGTTGAATGTGGCTCAAGTCACGTGAGGCCTCTCCAAGTCCTCAATGTGGGTAGGGCGGTACCAGACCTTCTCCTCCAGCACTGATGCCTCACCACCATTCACACATTTAGTCTCCCCGCCCTGAGCGGAAGCCCGCCCAGCCTCGGGCCCAAAAACCCCTGTTCGAGGGTTTGGAGCCCAGTGCTTTTCTGGTTGCTCCGTCATCATTTCATCTGGGACAAAGCTGGGGCGAATATGCTCATCAGGGTTCTTGTCGTACACTGAGTAGTGAGCAGCCCTGCTGGATACAACACACATGCAGAATTAATATCATTGTGGTAGTGGTGTATTGATATCAAGATAGCTTAAATCTCAAGACAATGACTGAACTTGAGTTACATACTTGCATATCTATAACACAGATCAGACAAAAAAAACAGAAGCAAAACACTTAGATGGCAATCAAATATAATCAAGTCTATATTACGGAAACTTTCCTTCCGATATAAATCAAGATGAAGGAAAAATCTAGGGAAAAAAGCTCATATGCATAATGCATGTGAGTTTAATTAGGAAGATACAAAGTATAGAGATAACTTCAACAAATTGTTGTCGGGGCCAACCATGTTTGAAAGATGCAGACCTACCATTGTGGCATACCTTCCTCTTAATTAAAAGAGATAAGTAAAGATGAGAAGATGGTCCTACCTCCCCTAATGGTCTAGTCATACTTCAATTCTCATCTTTTGAAAGGATAATTATGTGCCCCACCATCTTTGGACTCACTGTTTGCCTCGAGCATCAATTCTATCTAAAATCAAGATTCCCTACTTCCTAAGCCAGCGTAAAAATTGTTTAAGCTCCTGGGTAGGTGCTACTGTCAAGGCATGTGGGTTAAGCTGAGTTAGGTCTCACCCCCCCCCCCCCCAACCAGATATATTCATGCCTTCCAACATAAGCGGATTCTGGTCACATGACCAATATGTGATTATAAGATAATGACTCCCGACCGACGCAACTACCTCCATTTCACGAAAACAAATACACATATATACTCTACTGCATGTATTTCACCCTTTGTGTCCTTATCATCAATAGATAGTAAGCATAATTGCGTATACTTATGCTCTTTAGATATCACAATTAATTAGTACACTGCACACGATATACAAAAAAGTTATCTTGAGTATGTATGCTTGTCCTATCAAGTAGGAGAGGAAAATGAAGTTGATTACAGTAATGTCACAAATATCAGTATTCTAAAGAAAATGAGATCTCGATCAGCTAACAAATTTACAAGTTCAGAAAGCTCCTACCTACGAGTTTGAATCTTAACAACTTAATTATATAGTTCATATTTGCTTTCAACAGTTCACAATACCAATCGTATTAATTTAGTGCTCACAAACTTAACAGATCAAAAATAATGGAGCCAAATGGCTGGCAGAGATTTTAGATATGTAAGTTGTGTCATCGTCATGAAATTAATCTTGCAGAGTTTTGGTCCACCACTTCCCTAAATTGTTAATTTTCTCGCTATCTACCCAAGCTATACCATTTTAATTTTCTCAATTCTCTACTTCCATTGAATTCTACCAACCGTTGTATGTCCTTGTCTACTCCCCAACCCACAAACAAGTACAGCAAAAAGGGTGATCAGTACAAAACTCGTATAGATAAGCTGATAAGCATCAAGTAATTAGCATCTTTCTTTCATTTTCCACCCAAATTCTTTATCAGAAAGTTAAAAATACAGAACAATATATTCGATGAAAACAAAGGCTTACAAAAAATCTAATAACCTCCGTACAATTGTCAACAACAAGAATCAATAAAATTGTTGTAAAAAGAAAGCAAAGAAAAATCTACGCAAACACATGCAGAGATAAGAAACTTTGATTTATCGGCTTAAAGAGCAAAACTTGATTAACTAAGTTAATTAAAAACTCTAAAAAGTTTCTTTATTTAACAACCAGATCGATCATGATGATTGATGAACTAAAATAATTCAAAGTAACTCAAAATCCCAGATACTAATTATCGAGAAAAAAGCCATGCAGATCAGTTTAATTTCAGCAGATACAATTTTTTCTATATATATCTATATATTAAGAGGCTTCAGCCTTTTATAGCGGTGATAGTGAAACATTCGAAATTTTAAAAATTATCCTTTATTTATATAGGTTGAGATTTTATAGAATGAATCAATTTAAGGATAAAACCGTGAAATAAGAGTTATAAACAGTTAAATTTAAATTTTCAGTTTCTCTCCCCGTCGAGTTTTTTTTTCTACTTTTATGATTGAATAACCGACTCCAGTAAATAGTAAAAAATTAACAGTTAATTTACAACAAATATTTAAATTAAGATTATTTAATCCATTTGAAAAAAAATACATTTTTAGCCTACAGTGTGTGTGTTATATATACCTGATCGGAGTGAGTGAAGCAGCTGAAAGCTGAGTTGAATCGCGAACTCGGATCTCTTTGACGACTCGCTTCCCGAGGCTGGCGATCAATCGGCTGCTTGAATTGGCTGCCATACAATTAGGACTGAGCTAAGAGTTTAGAAAAACAGAACAAGAAGGAAGCTTTGAGATAGTTATAGTTGTGTCAGGTTTTTCTGTTTAGATATAGAAATGGTTTCAGTGTCTCGGTGGTATATATAGAGCACCGGAGGAGAGAGAGAGAGAGTCACTTAGAGTGTGCTTGTGTTCGTGTCTGTGTGTTCGGTTCTTACCTTACTACAGTTTGTGTGGACCGCACTTACCTAACCGTACGCTGTACTACAAAACGGCACCGTTTTTCCGGTTTGACGGACTGTGAAATCGAAATCACTTAATATATAATTTATCTCCGAATGATAATGTATATAAAAATTTAATTAAATCAAAAATCGTTTTTGTTTATTAAATTTTATAAAAAAATAATTATTAATATAATATTAAATTTTTTAACAACCGTATATTTATTTAATAAAATTAAATATGAATACTGGAATTCTAAGTTTTTTCCATGTTTTACGCGGATCTCCCACGGGAGGAGGGATGGAATATGTCTAACGACGTCGTTGGGTGGCATGGTTTGGTCGACAATGGAGGGGGGCGGTCGTTTGTTGACCGTTTGTTTAGTATATAATACTTTATTTTCATATAGCAACGTGTATGGACGTACTCTAATGAGTATAAAACTTTGAATAGAATAAGAGCCATTTGCTACTTAATTCTCTTATATCTACATTGAGATTATGTTCGCATCTCTCTTTCTACCTAGTAGAGCATGGCGTACACCATGTTAGACCATGTTAGGTGAGAATTACTTAAAAGTTTTAGTCGTACAATCTTTATAAAGAATTGGTTTTGCACAGTGTATCCGGAGAAATAAAGAAGCATGGTTTGGACCTTGAGCATAGATTATATTATTATAGAGGGTAATTGATATTGATTTGGCGTTAGATCACTATATGATGCATGGTTGTTATTAGTCTTGGTGTCATATTTTCTATATTTGATTTGTTTAGTAGATAACTCCAAGATTCATGATCTCTCTAGCTTCAAGATTCATAATGTAGTTGATTAGTGACTTGTATTAGCTGTATGGCACATTGTTTGGAGACTAAACTATGCCATATTATCATAGCATGGGTTAAACAAGTTCTATTTTTTAAGTTTGTTATCTTAGGAATCACTTCAGTGTCAATTTGTTATCTTAGATTTTTTTTTTTGTCAATTTGTTACCTTGTCTAATTATTTGAATTTTATTAATTTATTCATAAAATTATAAATATTTGAAAGGTACTCTAAAACTTCTTTTATATTGATTTTAACAAAAAAAGCATGAAAAACTATCAAAAAATTTAAACTTAAGATAGCAAATTGGCTAAATATTTTGCCTAATTTGATGTATAGGTAACAATTTAGCTAGTTTTTAAAAAATAGAATAACAAATTGACAGAATTTATTTTAGAATAACAAATTGGCACAAAGGCCATTCGTAGGATAGCCATTTTTTAAACAAACATGAGCATTCCCTCGTCCTCTATCTTTTTTTGGGTTGGCCCTTACAAAATAACAAGTCCCTCAGTCGAGGAAATGGGCTTCAATGTCTCAAATTAAACGAGGTGTAGACTTTTGAAGGCCCAAAGAAACCATGCATGATTGATTTGTGGCTAGGCTTGGAAGAGGTGGTGTGGCTCAAGCTTTGTCAACCAAAGTTTATCTTGTTCTTGAATATGAATCGTGTGCACAGCACAGCTCCAAATCTCTCATCTCTGCCTGGTCTAAGCTTCACTGTTACAGAAACGACATGTCACCGGCAGTGCTTGCAGGTTCTTCATCTTCTTCTTGCTCGGCCACCTTCAATAGGCACCGGTACTCCATCAAAGCTTCACATCTCACTACCCCAAAATCATTGGCACCAATACAATGCCAGGTACATGATTACCTATCTAGTACATACCCTGAAGATTAATTAAAGACATTGATCATGAACGTAGCCTTGAGTTTGTGTTTGATTTTGGTGTGTGTAGAAAACTAACTTCCAAGGGTTGTCACTTGGAGAAGCCAAAAGGAGTGTGACTGAAACCTTCTTAGCTGAGAATACTAATTCTAGAACAAGTGTAAGAAGAGGAGGGTTACTTAGCATACAAGCAAGAACTGCTGGGGCTTCAAAGACAATCGAGGTAGAGGTTGACAAGCCATTAGGGCTCACTCTCGGTCAAAAGTCTAATGGTGTCATTACCATCACTGTAAGTCCCTTCTAATTTTTCGTTTTATTAAGTGTGTGCACATTAATTCATTTACTCTGTTAGCTAGTTAATTTGCATGCAGATATATTTATACAATACCTAGTTAATATCTAATGAAATTACACGTTTGTTTGTAATGTATCGATGTGTTAATGCACGGTAAATCTTTCTATACGGAGATTATGACTTACGAAATATTGATATTTTCATACGTTACATTTAAGTGTGTGCACATTAATTCATTATAATTGCTCTGTTAGCTAGTTAATTTGCATGCAGATATTTATACAATACCTAGTTAACCTAGTTACTATCAAATGAAATTACACGTTTGTTTGTAATGTATGGATGTGTTAATGCACGGTGAATATTTCTATTCGAAGATTATGATTTACGAAATGTTGATATTTTTGTTACCTTTAAGTGTGGGCGCACATTAATTTATTTACTCTGTTAATTAGCTAGTTAATTTGCATGTAGATATTCATGCAATACCTAATTACTATCAAATGAAATTACATGATTTTAATGTATCGATGTGTTAATGTATGGCGAATCTCTCTATACGGAGATTATTATGACTTACGAAATGTTGATATTAGGCTGTGGACGGAGGTGGGAATGCAGCAAAGGCAGGGCTAAAGACAGGTGACCAAGTTCTCTACACTAGTAGCTTCTTCGGAGATGAATTGTGGCCAGCTGATAAACTCGGCTTCACGAAAACCGCCATCAACGCCAAGCCTGACTCTGTTTACTTTGTTGTTAGCAGGTACCTACCTAGCTACCTCTTCACGAGTAATAGTCAATTATATTACTTGTTTCATAGAAATTAATGATATGAATAATTTGGGATGGTTCGGAATGCAGAGGTGGTGCCGATGTAGATACTAAACGGCTACCAAAGCGTCCAGCTCCGCCTCGCTTTGGCCGGAAACTATCCGAGTCTCAAAAGGCAAGCATTAATCTCAGAGGAATTATTAGGTGGTCCTGAACTACGTGACATGCTGAGGTGGTAGTCTAAACCAATATTAACATGACACATGAAGAAACATGCAGTCAGTTCCTTTCTTTTTCATACACGTATCGTGTTTGCATTGATTTGGACTACCATCTCAGCATGTTACGTGGTAATACAAGACCACCTAATAATTCCTCTTCTCCCTCCTAATATAGTTAATTAGTTGAATTAGCTAGCTTGTAACTTAGTTAATCATACGTTAATTAGTAAACGTTACAATGATTTTCAGGCTAGAGCAACTCACATTTGCCTTGACTGTGGATTCATTTACACATTATCGAAGCCATTTGATGAGCAGGCAAGTAATTATGTACTTATTAATTAGCTGCTTAATTATTGTCATGACAATCCAATCTTACACAAATAGGCTAACGTACGTACTGTGATGATGAACTCATTTGCAGCCGGAATCATATGCATGCCCTCAATGTATAGCGCCGAAGAAGAGGTTTGCGAGATACGATGTCAACACAGGGAAAGCTATCGGCGGTGGTTTGCCGCCGATTGGAGTCATTATCGGCCTTCTTGCCGGAGTTGCCGGAGTTGGAGCATTGCTTGTGTATGGTCTTCAATGACCTAGCTAGCTTCTTGTTTACTAATTAGCTCTCAATCATGTACGTATAAGTTGTTGCAACAATCTGTCATGAATTAAAATACCGCACAGGTCTGCATGTGAAGCATTTCAATTTTTTTTGCAAACTATATAGTCTCCTAATTTATTTCTTGATACTATATATGGAGTTTTAGGTGGTGACCATATTTATTCCTCTGATTAAAGTTTCAAACTTTAAGCATATTAGTCACTTCTCAATTCTCATCTTTCAAGTTGGCAGTTGGCAGAGTGCAAAATGTAAATAAGCCAAAGCTTTTAAGTGTTGGAATTAATCGTAGTAAACGAGCTAGATCGACTTCGTATTAAAACCAACCAAACCAGTTAGCTAGATTTTAGTAGTCTGGTTGTGTTCATCCATCAAGGCCTCAATGGTGAAGAAAATGAAGTCCCAGCTGTTGAAAAGTCCGGTGAAATTCTTTAAAGTTGTTCTTCCCTCTGACATTAAAGATCAGAAACTGGTAAGGATCATAGTCCAGAAACTGGTAAGGATCATAGTCATCATATATACACATGCTGCTCTATTTAAAAAAAAAATCGAAAAAAATCTTGACTAGAGTTGTAGAGTTATTTCAGCTCAGAGTTCAGAGTTCAGATGTGAAGGAATCTACTAGAATCTTAGATTTGTCTTCAAGGTAAATGTTTAAGGACTCTAACCTATCCCCAAAACTAATTGTTTAAATAGTCTAAATATGATTTTGAAGTCAGGCTAAGAAAACAAGACAAGTACTTTGAGTTATGAGTTATGACAAATGTTGTGGTAGAGTGGTAAGTTTTGCTTGATCTGAAGTCTTCATCATATGTACATGAATTCAGAACCATGTTGCGCTTTATTTCTAGCTCTTAAGATATTTAAGTGCCAATTTGTTGTGTACTAATTAACATAGTTGATGATAGTTTAGCTGAAGTTCAACACCATGTAAACACAAGCACACAAGACTATATGAAGAACATGAAGTTATGCAGAGAAGCTTACCAGCAGAGTTGATGGAGATGGCCATTGTTCTTGATCAAGAGATAGCTTCTATCCTCTACTGTATATTGCCTCTCTGATGGGAAAGAGCTGAATGCAAGTCACGTAGAGATCCAGGGACTCAACTCATGTATATATAGTGTCCAATTCTGGTGCCTACCCATAATAGAATCCCAGTTGGACACAGACTTGTAATAGCTGAATAATGAGACCATATCAGTATATAATTTGGACAAGAACCAGCTGAACAATGTATTAATCCAGCTAGTAAACGTATTAGCAATTCCCATGTGTTTCTAGTTGATGATCATGATGTTTATATAGTGCAGAATATAAGTTCATATCCAACAGTTGACTCATTTTGGTGCCTGCAGAATATCCCAGTGAAGTCTCCAACAGAATTTGAGGATGAACTATCTGATGTGGCTACTCTCACAGTTCCAAATGGTGATGTTTGGCAAGTGGGTTTGGAAAGATCTCACAATCAGATTTGGTTTGTTCACGGTTGGCACCGATTCATCAAACATTACTCTATAACTCATGGTATGTTCTTAGTCTTTGGCTATCAAGGAAACTCAACTTTCCATGTCTGCATATTTGACTTCAGTAGTTGTGAGATTGAGTACCCTCCTACTACTACTCCCCATGCTTCTTCTTCTGTCAAAGGCAAAGAAAAATGTGTAGATCAACATGTTAAGAGGAAAACCAATGCTAAGAAAATGAAATGCGCGATAAAGATTTGCACGAAAAGTAACAAGGATTGCAAGGAAATTAGTGTGAGGAAAATATGTGCTTACTCCACTCCAACTAGAAATCCCAGAGCGAGTACCGGAAGCTGATTCATGCTACCACAATGTTCAAGCTGGAGAGTCCTTTCTTTGCTGTCATCTTGACTAAATTTTAAGTCATGTCATATGTTGAGCACATACATATTTACAATGTTATGTGTTGAAAAAGTGTTAGTGTGTTACATACTTGTGTTGTTTTAAACTAGCTTCACATGTGCAGCGTGTTCCAACTGTCTTTGCAAAGAAATATATGAGCAGGTGTTCATCAAATTGCATTAGATTTGAAGATTCTGAAGGAAAAGGGTGGAATCTTAGATACTACAAACATGGTCAAGTGTTCAGAATAAGCAGGGGATGTACTGTTTTTTTAAAAGACAATGATTTGAAGGAAGGAGATGTGTGTCTTTTTGAGTTGATGGAAATGAGGGATGTTGTGCTCAAAGTTTCAGTGTTGCGTAATGCGGAATATGCAGCCTTGGTCCAATCGAAAAAGAAGAACAACAGATGCACAGAGGAATTGAAGGAAGAAGAAGCAGCTGACTGTGTGGATTTGACTAGTACTGATGATGAAGAACATGCAAATATTAATGAAGAAGTTGTTAGTACTAGAGCTTTGTATTGCACTCAGAATTTGGGTGTGCTTAAACTCTCCAAAGAAACCAAGAGGGCATTAAGGAATGCCGAAGCTTTTAGTCTTGCAAATCCTGCTTTCATGGTCATCTTGCGATTTTGTGACATGTGGAACAACTGTGTGGTAATGACTTTTCCCTTGTGTTTTAGTCTTAAAAGAGTTAAAGACACACACATATATTTCAATTAAAACTTAGGAAAAATTATCCAAATGATCACTCATCTTTATCACATTCAACATTTTAGTCATTCTATTTTTTAAAACATCACTTTAGTCACTAAACTAATTGTCTATTTATCAACTTTAGTCATTATGTTTAAAATAAACATCACTTTAATCACTAAACTAATTATCTATATATTATTTTAGTTACTATCTTACCCCTCATATATAAAAAAAATTGATGTATAAAACTAACGGAGTGACCAAAGTGATATTTTAGAAAGTAGAATGACTAAAATATCGAACGTGACACATATGAGTGATCATTCCAATAATTTTTCCTAAAACTTAAACGTATGTGTGAAATGTGCTACCGCTTGTTCAGCTTGTGCCTGCAGACTTTGTGAATGGTCATCTGCTTAGAGGCGACCAATTCATCAAACTTGAGGTTGAAAATGAGGCTGCTTCTTCTTCTTCTAGTAGCAAGAAGCAATGGAGTGTGGTCTGCATTGACAGTAAAGGTCCTAGAGGGGGGGGGGGGGGATGAATAGGCCTTTCCCACTTTTTCGTTCAATCTGTTCTCTGGATAACAAGATAGAGATCTATCCCAAAACACAGAACACGAGTACTGAAATGTAAAGACAGTAAGTAAAGAGTGACACAAGATGTTTTTGATAACGCAGAAATCCTACAACCAGGATTAAAACTGCGTGCCCCTAACTCTTGAGGGACAAACCTTTCCACTAACTGGTAACACACACAATTACAAGTTTCTGGCACTCTGGGGATACATAACCCGTATGCTATCCTGACTAGTCTACCCATCAGTACAAACAGAGCTACACTACTTTAATCTATGTGTTTACACTTTGGAAATTATACAGAAGTATCAACTCAGATCTTAACTACTCTCAAGTTAAATCTTCTTGATCAACTTCTTGGGTTGGGCATCTCCATACTTTATCTCAATGGAATGCACAATGCAATGATGCATATGAGTTTTGAAAACAGTTTTTATGCTTGAGAAACCATGTCTATTATGCACTATAAAGAGCAACCAAAAGACATGGAAGGGGAAGATAAGAGAGAAGAGAAACTACACTCGAAAGTGCTCTCAAAGAGTACCAAAACAGAATAACCAAAACCCCCAAAGTTTTCGCTCAATCCAACCAACCGAGGAGCTAAGACAACTTAAGACTCCTTATATAGGCAAGGTTATTCCAGTAGTCAAAGACAGCTAATAGGCACGTAAAACACAGCAGCACGCAAGCCTAAATGCAGACCTAAAGCAGTCCTAATGCAGACCTAAAAAGACAGCTTACCGATGGGACTAAAGCAACCTAAATAGTGAGCAAAACCAAGGCAGCTTTTAGGTCTTACCTTAATGAGCTAAGGTTGTCTAAACAAGGCAAAATGGTTCCCAAGCTCTTGTACAAGAATTGCTATAACAGTAGTCAAAAGAGAAGCACGTTTTTGACAGCCGAAAGGAGAACCAGGAAACCCAGAAATAAAGGGGTAAGACAACCAGAAAAAGACAAACCAGTTTCCTAGGCAACACATGTGAACAATAGTCAACTCTCCTAGAAAACTACCTTAATCACATCAGATTTTCATAGTCAAAGATCATACAGATTAAACACAAGTAATCTAGATTTTAGAAATGATTAAAGCCATGAAATATCACACCAGGAAAACGTTCCAGATTGTCCGGGATACATGCTCAGTGTTCTATCCTAGATGGAAAACATGATATGCAATGAATGATATACTTGTTTTTCCAATGAGATAAAATATGTAATGTCACTTTAGCTTTGATGATCCTTTATTACTGTGTTTTGTCATAGTTCAAGAAATAGCCAACTGCAAGTATGCCTTCAGACAGTAAGCCCCAATGCCGTACTAAGAAGATGAAGATTGGATGGAAAGCATTTGCTAAAGACAATAGTTTGAAGGAAGGTGATGTTTGTGTGTTCAAGCTGATCAAGAAGACTTGGGATGTTGTGTTCAAAGCTTCAATATTTTGAAGCATCGTACAATCTAAGCTATTTTCTATAGGGATGTGAAGGACCGAAAATTTTATAGTGCTCTGAAGTATAATTTTTTTTTGGTTTTGAAGTGTTAGATAACTTCTGCGGTTCCCATTTTGAAGAAATAAAACTATCCAACGCTCCAAAATTGGAGAATTTTAGTACTCCGGAATACTATAGAACACCCGGTGAATGACTGTTTTTGATGTTGTTTACTTTGGAAGTTTGCTCAATTGTTTCCATTAGTAACATGGGTTCATTTGGTAATATGTAGACACTTGAGCTTAGTTTATGACTAAGTAATTAATAAGGATACGGCTTGGGAGAACCTGTTTCCTATCTTCAAGTCGAAATTGTGTGAGTAAAGGATGTCACAACTGTCTTATCCTAGAGCTCTGATAGGTAATATATAAGTTTTTTTTAAGTGCGTCTATAGTGTGCAGGATATTTGTTACAATCTCAACCGCATTAGGCTTAGATGAATAGTGCATAAGAGAATCTAGACCTTAAATTTCTCCCTTGTACATTTGTATTCCGCACATTGTAGAATTATTCGGTTTGAGTGCACCTATAGTGTGCATGACACTTGTCTCAATCTCAACCGCGTTAGATTTAGATGAATAGTGCATGAGAGAAGTTAGACCGTAGATTACTATTGCTTGTACAATACTAAAGCTCAAATTCATGTCAAATGTCATTAGAAAAGAGATTGGTTACAATTGTAACTGAAGAATACTATAGACTATAGAGACCCATGACCAAAGTCTCTCTTTTCTGAGTTTTCTCATAAAAAAAGAGAGATTTTTCCTTTTTCTTATTGAGACCGAAAGAAAATATATAGTCTTTCCTATTTTCTTGATACTATGGAGTTATAGAAGCTAGCTCAAACTCTTGCATGTTAGGTGGTGACCATATTTATTCCACTGTTCAAAGTTTCAAACTTTAAGCTTTTATGACTTGTCACTTGTCACCTTTAAAGAAGCCAAAGCTTTTTAAGTGTCGGAAATAAATGACACTAGCTTTTCTTACCAGAACGAACCAAATCAGTGAGCTAGCTAGCTTTTGAAGCTTTGGTTGAATTGGGCGAAGAAAATGAAGTCCCGGCTGCTGTGGAAAAATCTGGCGAAGTTCTTCAAAGTTGTTCTTCCCTCTGACATTGAAGATCAGAAACTGGTAAGGAGTTTTAAACAATCTTGACTTGAGTTATTTAAGTTCAGAGTTCAGATGTGAAGGAAACCACTCGAATAGTCTATATATGATTTTGAGGTCAGGCTAAGAAAACAAGACTAGAACTTTGAGTTATGACAAATGTTCTGGTAGAGTGGTAAGCTTTGCTTGATTTGAGGTATGTTCTGTCTTCATCAAACATTACTCTATAACTCATGGTATGTTCTGTCTTCATCATGTACTTGAATTTATAACCTTTTTCACTTCCCATGAGATCAAGATAAAAAGAGAAAATTATAGCCTTGTGTTGACAAAATTGTGTCTTGTAATCACTGATCATTAAGTAAGTAGTTTCTCAAAGGCTAGACTCTATATTCTGCAGATTGATTAGTATGTGATGTATTTCTAGCTCTTAGAGATTAGCTGCCAATTTGTTGTGTACTAATTAACATAGTTGACTCATTTTGGTGCCTGCAGAATATCCCAGTGAAGTCTGCAACAGAATTTGAGGATGAACTATCTGATGTGGCTACTCTCACAGTTCCAAATGGTGATGTTTGGCAAGTGGGTTTGGAAAGATCTCAAAATAAGATTTGGTTTATTCACGGTTGGCACCGATTCATCAAACATTACTCTATAACTCATGGTATGTTCTTAGTCTTTGGCTATCAAGGAAACTCAACTTTCCATGTCTGCATATTTGACTTCAGTTGTTGTGAGATTGAGTACCCTCCTACTAGGATCAGAAATGTAGAGGATGTAGAAAATGATGCTGGGAGAACTACTCGCCGAGCTTCTTCTTCTGTCAAAGGCAAAGAAAAATGTGTAGATCAATATGTTAAGAGGGAAAACGATGCTAAGAAAATGCCTTGCGCAACGAAGATTCCTACGAAAAGTAACAAGGATTTTAAGAATTTTTTTTTGAGGAAAATATATGCTTACACCTCTCCATCAAGAAAATGTCAGAGCGATTGCCAGAAGCTGATTCATGCTACCACAATGTTCAAGCTGGAGAATCCTTTTTTTGCTGTCATCTTGACTGGACTTAATTTCAAGGCATGCCATATGGTGAGCACATATATATATATATGTACATGTTATGTTTTAAAAAGCTTAGTTCCTCTTTGGTTAATTACTTGTATGCTAAGGTACTTGTTTTAGTTTTAATTAGCTAGCTTCACATGTGCAGCGTGTTCCAGATGCATTTGCAAAGAAATATATGAGAGGGTGTTCATCAAATTCCATCAATTCCATTAGAATTGAAGATTCTAAGGGAAAATGGTGGAATCTTGGATACTACAAACATGGTCTAGTGTTCAGAATAGGCAGGGGATGTACTGGTTTTTTTAAAGACAATTATTTGAAGGAAGGAGATGTGTGTCTTTTTGAGCTGATGAAAATGAGGGATGCTGTGCTCAAAGTTTCAGTGTTGCACAATGCCGAATATGCAGCCACGGTCCAACGGAAAAAGAAAAAGAGGGCTGTTTCGCAAGCCTATGAGGATTTGAACAACAACAGATGCACACAGGAAGTTAAGGAAGAACCAGACTGTGTGGATTTGACTAGTACTGGTGATGAAGAACATGCAAATAATGCAGAAGTTGTTCATAACAGGGATTTGTATTACTCTAGGAAGATGAATGGGCTTGAACTTTCAAGAGAGACCAAGAGGGCCTTGAGGAAAGCAAAAACTTTGAATCTTGAAAATCCTGCATTCATGGTCATCTTGCGATTCTGTAACATGTGGTACAAATATGTGGTAATGACTTTTCCTTCTGTTATAATCTTTTAGGAAGTTAAAACACACACACACACACTAATACAACATATTCAGTTAAATTTAAACGTGTGAAATGTATTACATGTATATGAACTGGCATTCACCAGCAGACATCTTTACCGACACGAGGTACATGAGGTTTATGACAAATTTAAGTTTGCATATAATGTCAATACTAATACATATTAGAAGCATAATAACGTTGAATGATCGATAGTTAGAGCATGAACCTTATGTCTTTATATAATGTGTATAGAATTAATACCTTCCATAAAGGTTCTTAATCCTAACACAACTCGTAATGAATATATGAATTCATGTATAACTGTTATTTGCATAAAGCAAATCATATTCCCTTAGTGAATAATATAGTAGGGAAGATCTTTTTTATCAATTACTTAAGCATCAATTATAAAACTAATATGTTATTAATAGACGTAATCGTGTAATGTTTATATTAATTCTTACAAAATGTGCTGCTGCTGCTTGTTCAGCTTGTTCCTGCAGACTTTGTGAGGGATCATATGCTTAAAGGCGACTACTTGATCGAACTTGAGGTTGAGAATGAGAATGAGGCTTCTTCTTCTTCTTCTTCTAGTAGGAAGAAGCAATGGAGTGTGCTCTGCGTTGATTGGAAGCCTAATTGCCTTACTAAGCAGATGAAGAATGGATGGAAAGCATTTTCTGAAGATAATGATTTAAAGGCAGGTGATGTTTGTGTGTATAAGCTGATCAAGAAGACTAGGGATGTTGTGTTCAAAGTTTCAATATTTCGAGCAAGTGACTATGCAGAATGAAGCACTGTATTGTACGAATGTACTCTAAGCTTAATTACCTCCCTTGTTTTCAATAACTCATTTAGAGATTGGAGTGCAAAAATTATATAGTGCTCCGAAACACAAAAACTACTCAGTTTTCGGAGCATTGGATAAATTTTGCGGTCTCCACTTTTAGAGAAATAAGGTGATCCAATGCTCCAAAACTGAAGAATTTTGGTATTTCGGAGTACTGTATAACACCCAAAATGTATGTGTGGGACTTGTCTTTGATGTTGTACTTTGGTAGTTTGCTTAACTGTTACATTAATAACTAAATGAATTCTCTTGATAATTTGTCGAAACTCTACTTTAGAGTGCAGTTATAATATGCGGCACATAAGTGTGCAGAATATTTGTCAAAATCTAAACCGCATTCGACTTAGATGAATAATACATGAAAAAATCTACACCGTAAATTACTTATTCCCTACACATTTGTGTTTCGTGGATTATAAAATTAGTCGTAAAATACCAAAGTTCAAATTCAAGCTGTACAATACCAAAGTTCAAATTCATGTCAACTGTGTCATTGTAATCAAGAATCTTTTGATCGATGAATACTATAGAGACCCGACTCTTTTTTTTTTCTCATGAAAGAGAAAGCTTTTCCTCTTTTTAATTTGTACTCGGTGACACTCTGTGACTCGATAGAAGACCGAAAGATCATATAAGCTGGCTCATCTTCTTTTTTGGGCTTGACGACATCTTCTATTATCATCATCATTCACGCAACTCACTGCAGTACTAAACCACTTTTACACTTTATCTCTCAGTTTCTCTTCAGACAAATAATAACCAAACACAGAGTTAAACAGAGAGATTGAGATGGAGAGAAAGGAGCTTCTGGTTTGTTGTGTGGTGGGACTGTTGGGTTTACTATCAGCTGCTACAGGCTTTGCTGCTGAGGCAACAAGAATCAAGGTGAGCAGCTCAAATTAGTTACTGGGTTTAGTTTGTTTAGATCGTTTATACTTTTTTCTCATATGGGTTGTGTTAAAGATTGTTACTTTATGATCTATGTGGTTGATTGTTTGGGAAAGTTATGAAATTGGGAGAGGAATATTGTGCTGTGTTCTCTTATGTTAAGTGAGAATCCTTGTAGTGGTTTGCAGAATTAGTCTAGTGAGTCGTATATGGGTGGAAGTTTCCAAGTCTGAGACTTTGAGTTGTTATTTATCTTTGCTGTTATGAAGTTCCAGATTAGCTGTGACTGATTGATGTTGGTTTTAACTTGATAGAATTGATAGCTTAGTTAGAAATGGCCCTCCTTTTTGGTTTTGGGAGTCATTTGATTGCTTGAACTTGTTGATGTGGGTGTCTGGGTGAGCGAGGAAAGATTGGACTGATGTATACCAAGCTAAAATGCAGTTCCAAAATGTAAGCATACGAATATTTTGTCGAAGTAGTTGTCTTGTAGATTGGCTCCTTTCATCTTAGTCTTTGTTTTCTGGAACAGACTGATGATAGCTTAAGTTAAACTAATCATAAATGTCAAAAGAGCATTGGACACTTATTTTTGGTCGACCTCAACTATTTTAGATGGTGGTCTCAAATTATTGATTGGTAACACTAATTCAACTTGCATGGTATAAAGGATTCTGAGATTGGTCTCTTTTTCTGCTGTACTTACAGGGTTCTCAGGTTCAGTTTGCCTCTGCTACTCAATGTGAATATCCTCGGACTGCAGCTCTTGCTCTTGGATTTACGGCCGCACTGGCTCTCATGGTAGCTCAGATAATTATAAATGTTTTTTCAGGGTGCGTTTGTTGCAAGAGAATCCCACAACCTTCCACTTCTAGATGGTCAATAGCCCTTGTCTGCTTTGTTGTTTCCTGGTAATTCCTAATCGCTGATACCTTTGTTGCTATCCTTTATGAATTGTTTTGTTGCTGCTCAATATTACTTGGTTTTGCAACATTGTCTATTAGTCTGAAAGGGATTAACAATGCATGCCATTACTCCACTCTCCTCACTATCGCAGGTTCTCGTTTGTCCTAGCATTTCTTCTGCTGCTCACTGGTTCTGCACTCAATGATCGACATGGTGTAGAAAGCATGTACTTTGGCAGCTACTACTGTTATGTTGTGAAGCCCGGAGTGTTTGCTGCAGGCGCCATCTTATCCCTCACATGTGTGGCCCTAGGAATTTTCTACTATATCACGTTAAATTCCGCAAAGAGCAGCAACAACAATCCTTGTGGCAATCCTACTCAAGGGCTGGCAATAGCTATGGGGCAACCCCAGTTTCCACAGCAGAATGTTGTTACTCAAGACCCTGTTTTCGTCCACGAAGACACTTACATGAGGCGGCAGTTCACATGATTCGTGGATAGATTGTGGGTGAGCAATTCCTGTTTATTCTTTGATCCATGAAGACTGTGATCAGTGTTTGAACATTGTTGTAGACAACAATAGGATTCTAGGAAGTGTGAGAAATTATCTCGACGGAGTCTGCTCGTGTTGGAGATATAGCTATAGGTAAATTAGTGTCTTGGTTTTGCTAATGGAGTTCCTTCTGGTTTGTGTATACCACAATCTGAATAGAACCATGTATTGTTGTAAGAAAAAGTGTTTTAGGATCCATCACTCTAAGCAATTTGTCTACATTTAGAAATCTTTCAGTCTTTCATAAAAAAAAATTATCTTTCAGTCCTTACTCTCCAAAAGCATTGTGATATTGGGCTTTGACTGGTTTATATCCATCTATACAATCCTTATAACGTTTAATATGGGCTTAACCCCCACAGCTCTTTATATGGGCTTGGGCCACTCATGACCATATATCATGGACTGATCCTCATCCATGGGCCAGAAATCAATAGGCCCACTTAAATACAGACCTAACGGTAGAATTGGGCACGAGCAGGGATGCTTGGGCCACTCGATCATGACCATATATCATACACCAATCCGCATCCACGGGCCAGAAATCAATAGGCCCACTTCAATAGCAGGCCTAACGGTAGAATTAGGCACGAGTGGTGATGAGTCGAGAGGCTTAGATGGCCGGTTTATTTTTAATGAATAGCAACTAGTCCAAAGATCGAGTTCGGTTCAGAACATGCGAAATTTACACTTATTGATACACCTTACACATTAAACTCGAGGCAGGTCTCGCTTTATGGACCAGTCCAGGATTGGGGAAGGTGCGAGTTTGGCTCGGAAAGAGCGTCGTTCGATACTTCATTCAGGTAAAAAAAAGGTCGCCGGATTGGAATGGGCCTACACTGCTGATCCACATTAAACCTCGAGGCCCATCTCGCTTTATGGACCGGCCCAAGTCCGTGAGTTGCCAAGCCCAGCCCACTTAGGGGTACTTCCGTCTTAAAACAGATCTCAACGGGTTCATTCAAACTTTGTAGCCGTTGCTGGTTTTTCCAAATCCAAAATATTCCCTTTATGAAATCTCACAACTCTGTACAAATTCGCAGAAACCAAAACCCTAATTTCTCATCACACCTATATAAACCAAACCCAATCGACCCATCAATCTCACAAAAGCTCTCTCTCTCTCTCTCTCTCTCTCTCTCCCTCTCCCTCTCCCTCTCTCTCTCAACGCTCATTAAAGCCTTCACATTTCAATTTTGTCTATTGTTGATTTTTATACATACGTATAATCTGTGTTTAATTGTTCATATATATACATATTTGTTGTTGTGGGTATTATTAACAAATGGATGCAGGATCGAATTACAATTCTAACAACACCAGAGGCCCTCTTCAAGAACAGTTCATTCAGAGAAAGAGTTCTCGTGAAAACGTAAGATTTCGATTTAAATTAGGGTTTTAGGAATTGGATATTTGGAAATTGTGGACTGATGCTTAATGGGATTTGAAATTTTGTTGTTTCTGGGGTTTAGGGTTTTGAATTGATTAATTGGGTTGTTTGAATTTGTGGGATCTGATGCTAGTTGAATTTGAATTGTGGATCTTTGAGTTTGTGTGATCTGAAGCTAGTTGAATTTGAATTTGAGGGTCTTTGAGTTTGAGGTATCTGATGTTTAATTGGGCCATGGATTTCATGTATATCTGATATGGCTATTTTGGGTCTTAGTTTGTATGGATTGTACAAAATGGGAGGTCATTCTTTTACTGATGTGAACTTGCTTGGTTGCTTTTGGTGACTACAGTTGGACAGATTCATACCAAATAGGTCAGCAATGGACATGGGCTATGCGCAATCGATGCTGACTGATAGCAGGAAAGGTAAGGAAAACCCTGCTGTCAGTTCACCATCTAGAGAAGCATACCAGAGGAAGTTGGCTGAGGCGTTGAACATGAACCGCACTCGGATTCTTGCTTTTAAGAACAAGCCGCCTACCCCGGTTGATCTGTACCCGAAAGATTTTTTCTCTTCTCAGGCGCAGGATAAATCAGTAAAGGCCAGGAGACACATTCCTCAAGTGAGTATTTGGATATTGAAGTAATTGAACCAATTGCTTGCTGTAAATTGAAATTGTCAATGTTGGTTTGGTTATTAAGGTCTGAGTTTAATGGTGATATTCATGGTTTTGTGCAGACTTCAGAGAGGACACTGGATGCTCCTGACCTTGTCGATGACTACTACCTCAACTTGTTGGATTGGGGAAGTGCCAATGTGCTCGCAATTGCTTTGGCTAATACGGTTTACTTGTGGGATGCCAGCACTGGCTCTACTTCGGAATTGGAGACTTTTGATGATGAGACTGGCCCTGTCACCAGTGTCAGCTGGGCTCCTGATGGTCGCCACATCGCCATTGGACTTAACAATTCCGAAGTACAACTTTGGGACTCAACTGCAGCCAAGCAGGTCTGTAGTAGTCTTCTCTAGCCCTTTGTACTACTTAAATGAGTTGAATCCTCCATCGTGTTTTGTACTCAAGTTTTCTGATTTTGTGGTGTTTTTGGTTCAGCTGAGGACTCTCAGAGGGTGCCACAGTTCACGAGTCGGCTCATTGGCTTGGAACAACAACATTCTTTCAACCGGAGGAATGGACGGATGTATTGTCAACAATGATGTGAGAGTTAGATCCCACATTGTTGAGACATACAGAGGTCATGAGCAAGAGGTTTGCGGCCTGAAATGGTCGGCCTCAGGGCAGCAATTGGCAAGTGGAGGAAATGACAACCTATTGCACATATGGGATAGATCAGTCGCATCTTCACAGTCATCAACACAATGGCTTCATAGGCTTGAGGATCACACCGCGGCCGTGAAAGCCCTTGCTTGGTGTCCCTTCCAGAGCAATTTGCTTGCTTCCGGTGGAGGTGGGGGTGACCGGTGCATCAAGTTCTGGAACACTCACACCGGTGCATGCTTGAACTCAGTAGACACTGGGTCTCAGGTGTGCTCTCTGCTGTGGAACAAGAATGAAAGGGAGTTGCTTAGCTCACACGGGTTTACTCAGAACCAGCTTACTCTATGGAAGTACCCATCCATGGTCAAAATGGCAGAGCTCACTGGTCACACTTCCAGGGTTCTCTACATGGCTCAGAGCCCGGATGGTTGCACAGTGGCATCGGCAGCTGGTGATGAGACACTAAGATTCTGGAATGTCTTTGGTGTTCCTGAGGTTGCTAAGCCAGCTCCTAAAGCTCATTCCGAGCCTTTTGCTCATTTGAACCGCATTCGCTGATCAAGATCAGTGGTCAAGTAAATATGGCGCTGCATAAGGTGGAGGAGCCTTAACATTGTCTTAACTTTGAAGCAGTACAGTCTGAGTCCTCATTCTTTGTACAAACTAGCTTACTACCTAACCACCCTTAATCCTAAACAGTACAGTACCCTTGGACAGACAACCTAATTCCTTTGTACAATCTTCCCTCGTCCTCCTCATATAGATTATCAGCAAGAACTTGTAAATCATTTGAACGTTGATATAGTGCACTCCAATCTCCTCCCGTGGACGTAAGCAATTGCCGAACCACGTAAATTGCTCGTGTTCTTATTTGTCTTTACGTTTCTACTTTTGCTCTATTATAAGCATTTGAGCATGTCCTTTCAAGCAACAGAAAGCTAAGCATAGATGTTCTAACATAATAAGCCATGGTTGTCCTTTCAAGCAACAGAAAGCTAAGCATAGATGTTCTAACATAATAAGCCATGGTTGATGAAGGTTACATCATACTTACATTTTGGGCAGCATTTGAGCATAAACACATTCTATGAATGATGTTCACAATGTCTTGAGGCATCAGATTAGCATCAACTTTAAGTATTTCTTCAGAATCATCAATCTGAAGCAAGTCCAACTGGGACTGCAAAAGCTCAGGTGGCATGAAATGCTCTCCTTCAGCTGCTCTTTTCGCTAACCGAGCAGCCAGAACATGTACCTCGGCATCCAACAAGACAAACTTAACTACAGAGGCATAACTTCCAGGTACATAGCTAGGGTCTGCAGATCTCAAAACTTCTCGGTATCGCTTCTGCAGAGCTGAGCAGCCAAGAATCACACTTCTCCTCCCATTGACCAAGCTATCTCGTAAAGCATTGCCGAGTGTTTCGAGCCATGGGATTCGATCCTCCTCCGAAAGAGGGATCCCTTTGCCCATCTTTTCTATTTTCATCAAAGATTAAATCTTCAATATGATTCTGTAAAGTTATCAAGAGTAAGATGCATAAGGTAGCTAAAGTATGTGTTACCCTTGTTTGATTTCGAGTGGAAATCATCAGCATCAATGAAGCTAAAGCTCGTCTCTTTGGCCAACATCTCACCTATTGTGCTGTCCAACATAACCATTCATATGCATCAGAAGCAAAAACAAAGATCAAAAGAACTGGTTCATGTATCAAACATATAGTTTAGCAAAAGCTGAAATCAAAGGTGTGATTACGATTTCCCAGCACCACTGACGCCCATGATCACAATCACCATCCCTGTTCAAAACAAAAAACAAGGACAGATCCTCGACATCAATAACTATATATTTGAAGCAAGTCAAAGAACTTAATGCAAATACCTTGTTTTAGAGTCGAAGAAGCCATATTCGTCGCACCAAAGAAAACAAAGGAGCTTGATATAATTGAGCTGTAAAGAAAGAACTAGTTCTAGATCATCATCTTGCTTTTGGAGTCTGAACCAATCCAACCATATAAGACAGATAGGAAGGTTGACTGTTGATGACTTTTGCACACATGTGCATTAATAATTTATAGTTTTACGTTATAGGAGATAAAAAATCTAGATAAAACCAAAGTTTTAAAAATCGTTAAGCGGCTCTAAACGGTAAGGCTACCTTATAGTATTTAGGCGGCTAGGCGGAAATTAATCAGATTTTAGGCGGTTTGTATTAAATATATATTAATTGATATATACATTAATAAAATATTCTTATAAAGTCAAATTAGACATAATTATTGTCACAATAACTAAATATAAAACATACCCATTGAGTCTCTATTATAAATTATATGACACATTGTTAAGATTTTATAGTATTTACAATCCATCTATCCACATAATAGAAAACTATAACACAATAAAATGCTGCAAAGTGAGGAGATCGACCTTAATTAGTCTGGATTGATTGTCGCAAGGCAAGACTTCAAAGGCACTTTGTCGCTAGTTAATTTGAGAATTTATGGTTAGATCCCTAAATTTAAAACTTTTATATTTTTGAAAGAAAAAAAAACTGTCCCGCCTAGAACCATTAATAAAAAATTTAAAAACTTTAAAAAAAAATTTAAAAAAATTTACCACCTAGGAGTAGAAATCGATTTTTTGTCCGATTTGAGGTAAAATTTAACGATTGATGACCGCCTAGCGCCTAGGCTAATTTTTAGAACAGTGGATAAAACTACTGCAATTGTGCCTTGCCAATAGGTCGTGTCGGGTCGAGTTCGTGTTGGATAAAGATATTTTTCGTCTCGAGAGTACAAACTTAAACCCAACTCATTTATAAACGGGATGGTCTCAAGTTGACCCGTCTACAACCCGTTTAATAAATATTTAATACATAAATTATAAATTTTACAATTAAAAATGAAATTAAATGTTTAATATCTCAAAATCTCATAATATTCAACAATTTCAGCATTAATTAAATTTCAAAATGTATTTTTAGATGTACACATACATGATTAACCTAATATGAAAAAATTACTAAATCAATGCTCTATAATTAATTATATATAAATAATAAATAATTCAAGTAAACAAATTTTATGGGTCATTTTTGTGTTATAGTGACCCAAAACCAACCATTTATAAAGTGGGTCATGAGCAGGTCGACCCACTCATGATCCATTTATAATCGTGCGAATTTATTATCAAAAAATAAATAAAAATTGTGCAAATTTGATCCGCTTTAAATCGTGCAGGTTTCGAGTCGTATCCAAATCCATAGGCATGCTAGGAGATAAAAAGAAGTCTAGATAAAACTATGGCAACTGTGCTGGTTACTCAAAAGCATCTTTCTTTTATTCAAAATGCTTATTTGTTTTACAAAATCAAACTCATCTTAATCCCATCAAACAAAGCATTGTTGGAATTCAAGAAGTCATAACTGAGTCAAGTACAAACTGGAACCATGATGTAAAATGATTCAAGTTGCCCCATCAGGGTTTACATCTGTAATTTAAGACTAATCTTCCATGTTTCCGGTGTGTCTCAATGAACCTTAAATGAGTGAATGTTCTCTTAGAGCACATCTGAGGAAATTTTTACGAAGCAGGGCAAGCAAAGCAAGCCTTTGCATATTACAAATGAACACGTAAATAGCTAAGATGTTCGGTCTGCACACCACGGAGAGACAGCAAGACCTATTCACTGCCTACATAGTAAGGCATTCCCCTGGGAAGAACAAGGAACACATCATGCAAAAGGATTTAGTTCAAGTACTCAAACAGTCTCTCGAGAATTAGACATTCCTAAGTTTGCAAATGGTATCCTAAATCTTATAGAACAAGCAGTCATTTTACTCACCATCCACCATGTCTTGAGAAATAGTCGTTATCCAATGATATAGCAAGAGCAAGTGTTATAGCTCTCTCTGAAAGATTCAACGGACGAGCAACTTCCAACTCTTCAATCTGACACCAAAAGTGAAGCAAGAAGGTTGAGTGGAGTGTAGGGAATGAGAACTTTTAAGTTGATGATATTGGGTACTCTACCTGACTAGCAAGGCCAGTCTTGGAGCTGGGATTGGAGCTGCCAAAGCGGATCACGTATTGCCCCGCATCAGTAAAAAGCTGCATGATATGAAAGTATTGGCGGTTATGTCTGCAGAATGAGCTGAGCTGTGCACAGACCAGAAAGTAACAATCTAGATTTAGACAATGAAACAACCTCGAAGCCAAATCCCCTCCAACCACAATCAATCTGAGCCAAAACTCCCCCATTGATGTCCTTCAAAGTAAATGTCCAATTCCAGAATCCAGGATTTTCAACTACTGCAAATTGTTCGTCCCTACAAAGCATCATTTGATTTTCGAGTTAGATACTTAGATGCAACAGAGTGTAAGTGAAGCAGTACACCAAAGAAAAAACCAAAGCTTCGTCAACAATGCAAATTCAGGACTCCTGTATGGAGTAGTACCTTTCTATAATCTTAAATTATGACCACAGGAGAAATAAAGCCGTAAGAAATTACCGGAGGTACAAATCATATATCCTTCTCCACAAATGCCATCGTCTGTGAACCACACCAATTTCCTAGAGAGTTACACAAATTCAACACCATCAACAATCAGAATGCTATTTGGCATGCACAACATCTCTACTACTGCGGCAACCACAACAGGTTATATGGTCAATAATCTTACCTTACCATTGATCTCTGCATAAATTGAGCTATTTATCCACCAAAAAGGCCTCCTGACCTTCAGAAGTTAAAATGTGGGATCAGCCTAAAACATCGATTTAATGTCAATAATATCTATAGCAGAAAAGAAAATGTCATATATTCTCACCCTAAAGAGCTCATTCAACATGCCATCAGTTATACGAGCAACAAAAGGACGCCGCTGACGAAGTAGCTACAAAACAAATGAATAGGTTTAGTCATAAGAAACCTCCATTAGATAGCATTAAGCACAGTAGCTGTCAAAAGGGGGTGAATCTATAGGTCCAGCATGTCTTTGACAAGAGAGCTATTATAGTCATTTCACACTCCAGCCAATTTACAGTACAAGAAAATAATATAGAGATTGGATCAGAAGGTACCTGTCTAGTGAGAATATGACTCTTCACAAATGAAACCTACGGGCTACAAAACAACATTGATAACAAACACGATGAATCATCGGTCCAAAACCAAATTTTTCTTGTAAAAAAACCCCAATAGGATGAAATAAATTAGAATGGTCACTTACCACCTGTGGATAGCATACATCTACTATGCCATACCGATTTTCCTGGAATCATGTCAACTAATATTAGTATGAATGACCAAAGAACAAACTGAAATTAAACTGAAAGAGCAAATACCGAAAAAATATTATAACCCTAGAGACATCATATAGAGTTGATGAATCATAAACATTGTTATGCATCTCGTTCAAAACTATATATACTCGACATCTTAAAACCTTTTTACACGAAAACTTAGTGGAGGCAGACATGTAAGGAAAAAGAGTCACCTGCTCAAAGCCAAGTACGAGATTTGCCCACTCTATATCCCTAGTGATTAGCATATTTGATCGAGCGCAAAGAGGCATCACCTTCAACTAAAAAAAAAACACAATGCACAATCAACAACTTCCAATCTCCCACTCAAACCAAACATATCGAGTTAACAATTCAGATCAACCGACCTCTTCTGGAGACTCCGGTTTCAGATATCCCGAAATAGATTGGCTCACGGGCTGTTGCTTCTGAACCATCCTATCATCCTCTACCATATTAGCAGTACCCTTCACTCTCGAATTTCTTCTAAGACTTTCTATCTTGCTATCTACACGATCAATCTCCTTATCCGCCATCCATAACCGGACAAAGAATTCCCTATTCAACTTCAACTCAGGAGGTTTAGCAGCCTTGTCTCCTAATTGCCGAGACAATGCTAGTCTTGACCACAAGGATGATGATGACCCACATTTCGAATCTGCCGCCGCAGCTTTGTAAAGCTTGGCGAGGCTACTCAAATTACTCTTCCAATTCATCTATAATTCTTCAATAATAATAATAATAATAATTCCACCCACACTGTCATAAATTAAAAACATGTGTTCTTCACTTGATCAATCCAGAAAGTAAAAAACCAAACTTTAAAAATTTACATAACTAATACTTGAACAATATCTAAGCTTTCAAAGATGTAGTCTTTTTCATGATTCAAGAACCGAAATTTAACCAGTTTTATTTTATATACGGAAATAATCGGAAAACCAGAAATTCGTTGGAACTCACCGGTTCGGTTCGGTTCGGGTCAGCTCAGTTCAGTTCAGCTGGTTGTCTTCTCCGATAAGCTCTCAGATTCAGAACTTGGAAGTGCCGTCGTACGTGTGTTGTGTTTCGTGAAACTGCGAAAGTGTGAAAGAGACAGGACTGTTCATACTTTGTACATTGTTCAACATACTCCTTGTAAGTTGGGCCGACCAGTTTGTTTACAAACCACAATACTAATTAGGCGGCCCAAGATTTTCATGTGCTTTAGAATAAATTACGATTTAACTTCAATCGAATCCACGTGCTATAAATTAATAATCTCGATATTAAAAAAATTATTAATTTAACGAGGTTATTAATTAATCGAGTATTAAATTCATACTCAAGTATTCAAGTTGAGACCGACAAAAAATATTATTTTAACGAAATTATTAATTAACTGAGTATTAAATTATCGAAATTTTACTGTATTGAATTACTATAGTATCATGTAAGACTTCTCACTAACACTAATCTGAGAAGTTCAATCTACTCTTCGTGACCAAAGAGAGGGTGTGAATTTACATTATCCTTTGCGCTAATCAGTTCCTGATCCTGAAAGGCCTTCAAGGGTGCCTTTTCTCCTGAGCCCCTAATTTTATTTTATTTTTAAGGTAAATGATAGTCCATTGACGGGAGGTTGATGAGAGTGGTAGAATACAAGGAATCCACCAGTGTTTCGATATGATAGAAACGAATTTCTTAGAATAAACTACACTAAAACAATTCATACAAGTATCTAATATATAGACCTTAAAGGTGTAGGAGATGAAATAAAATTCTAAATATCATCACCGCTCCTCTTCTTTAGCCCTAGCCAATGCTGCCTTGTCCATGACGACCATCTTTGTTGGAGATTCATGCTTCGAGAGTTCTCGACGCTCCACATTCTACCCAGCCTCAGACAGTCCATGTTTCTCCTCTCGTGTCACTCTCCATGGTTCCTAGAGGCGGCGCTCTATAATATAGTGGAGAGTGACTGCCTAAATTGTACGATTTGAAACTCCAACTTTAGTCTCTACATAAGAAAATTGAGGAAATTTTTCTATGTAAGGATTTTTGAGGTACTTATCTGATAATTTTAAATTTTAAGGTGCAATAGCCTAAATGTTGAGCAATTTGTTGGCAACACGTGTCACTCTTTTACATACATCTTCATCACTCTCCCCTCTCTGTGTTCATCATCTCAGCAACCACAGCTTCTTGAAGAAAAATAGAAAGAAGTAATTAAACTAGGGGACAATGGCTCCTCGCAGAAAGAAATCACCACAAAAAGGGCCGCCATTTTCATCGTTGAGCGACGATCTACTCGTCGTAATTCTGAGCAAGATCACTGAAAGTGGAGACAGAAAATCGTTCTCGGAGGTATGCAAGAAATTGTACAATGTTGAAGGTGAAAGCCGCAAATCGCTTAGCTTTGATGCAAAAACTCACAACTACTTCTACAAACGACTTGCACTAAGGTTCCCAAACTTAACCCATTTGACAATGCGAGAGGTCTCAAACTGTGATTTGAAAACCGTAGCCGAAACATGTAAAAACCTAGAGTACATCAGTCTCTTCAACTTTGATGTTCACTTGGGAAGAAATGGCCTAGCTGCTTTGGGACATGGGTGTCCCTACTTGTCCGTGGTTATTATTGCAGGGAAAAAAAATTGGCCACGCTGGCGTTGCTTGGTTTGTGAAGTCATCGTCAGCTAGGAAGAAGAAGAAGAACAACAAGAAGCTGAGTTTTTTTATGTTTGGATAGAATGTTGGTCGGAGACACTGCACTTGGTGTCATTGCTGCTGCTTCGTGTTCGATTAGTAATTTGGTATTGAGATTATGTAGCAACATTACGGATCACAGGTTGGATTTGTTGGCCACTGGACCGAGGTCTAGACATAACATCAAATTCTTCTCAATAAGGGTGTGTCGTAAGATCACAGATAATGGTGTGAGTCGTTTGCAGAAACTGTTTAGCTTGGAGCATCTGGAGTTGAGTTACAATTTTTGTCACATTGGACGTGTGACGATCTCAAGATTTCGGAGACTCAAGTCGTTGAGACTGGTTCATGTGTTCGGCGTGGGGGACACTACGGTGGTTGCCATTGCGGAGAATTGTTGCAATTTGCTAGTGCTTGATTTAGATGGATGTCGAAACGTAACTGGAACTGGCATTCGTGCACTTGCAGCTCACAAGTGTTTGAAGAGGCTAGGGTTACTAATGTGATATTCTGTAATTAGTTAGACATACCCTTGATTCGTTAGATGCCTTTCATGGCCCTGGAATTATGGATCTAGATTAGTAGAATGTCTATAAGATGTAACAAGTTGTGTGTTCATACCAAGAATAATGAGTATTCGAGATATGACCAAATGTAACTAATATGTGTTACCCGTTATGTATGTCGGTTATCGAGCGGGATCAGAAACGGACAGAGCTCATTCGATGGCTGATGTTGGGCGATATCGGCGAATGATCGTTGTCGCTATTCCACAGCGTCCTTGCCGTTACTGCTAAGATTAACCACGGTTAAGGAGAGACGGGGTGGTCCGCCTTCAACCCTCCGATGCCTAAGTCAGAATCGATATACGAGTTAAGCAGAATAACGGCGTAATAAGATAAAGAGTGCATACCATTTAATGCTGTGTTGACCGATATATATTGGTGGTTGAAGGTTGAACTACTCTTGTACTTTCGATGTGGGATTGGTGTATATGCTTTTTGCTGGGGTGTTGTCTGACCGGTCTTAGTATTGGCGCGTAAGCGTTATCCTGATCGAAGGTCGGTCGGGTCTGGTCCCCGAAGTTGGAGCCTTCCCGGCGATGGTTCCTGTCATGGTGGCGGTGAGACATAATTATAACTTATATTTAAGTCGTCTAAGCACGTACCTAGGTGATTTAGCCAGGTATATGAACAAGTCTCCCAACTTGCTCAGCCAAGGAGATCAACCTTGGTTGGCGAGTTGAAAAAGAAATGATACCGGCGAGATCACCGGGACGTGCTTAACGGCGATGTTTACCTTTGTTAGGAGCCGGGTATCATGCCATACAGTTCCCCAACTGGGCGATCTAGGTTGAGAATCTTGGCTGTGGGCGCCCCTGTACCTGCACGTGCCATATTTGATAGGTTATGGGCGAGATCGGTGAGTAGCTAGTTCACCGCTCTGCCGCAGTACTTCGTGTAATGGTGACTATGTATCTTTTATTGTTTGAGCGCTCTTCAGTTTGTATCGACCGGGGGGGTCGCTGTCTGTGAGCGCTATGGTAGGGGGAGCTCGTTTGAATTGGTAACCCTTAAATCCCCGAGTCCGTTCCTCCTAGTGGCCAGTAATGAAGAGTGATGAAGAGTGACCATATCGTTATTAGTGATGCAGAGTGATCAGATCGTTATTAGTGATGCAGAGTGATTAGACCGTTATCAGTGATGTAGAGTGACTAGACCATTATCCGTGATGCCGAGTGATTAGACCGCTATCCGTAATGTAGAGTGGTTAGACCGCTGTCCGTAATGTAGAGTGGCTAGGGCGATATTGGTGGTGGAGATTGTGGGGCGATATTGGTGATGAAGATTGGGGTGCGATATTGCCCTGTGTGCTATTTGCGTTCTGTCATCGATATGGGTTTTGCTTGGCCGGTGTGGTTGGTGTATCTGCTCTGCTCATCATTAAATGTTGTCTTTGTCGTGCTGCCATGTGTCCGCGTAGGGTGTCTCGGGGTTCCCAAACGTCCCGTTGTAGCCATAAAGTGTGATGATTACTTTTCCTTCGAGGTTCGCGCCTTTCTCGAAATGGTGCGTACCGGTTCTCGTTCCAGACCCTTCCGATTCTGGTTGCCACGTGACGTGATCCCCTGGACCGATGTGTCTATTCCAACGGTCGCGATCTCGCTGTTTCGCCTATATATATCTCTGTTGTTGTTTGTATGCTTTCTTTTCTACTCTTCTTGCTCTTGAAAGATTTCGTGATTTTTCTGTTGCCGGATTTTCTCGTTTTCCTCCTGCTTCCGCCGTGTTTGTTACTGCGCCACCGTTGGTTCTCCTTATTCTCCCCTTTTTTTGGTAAGGAATTGCTGTCTAATCTCTTGTCGTTTTTGTTGCTTGAGGTTTTGGGTTATTTTGGCTGGGGTTTTGGGTTATCTGTTTGTTGATGTGTTGTTTGTTGTTTTGGTCGATCCCCGGTTTGCCGTAGTACTTTACTATTTTCTCCTCGTTTGTGTTTCCACTTCTTTCTCGTGTGCTTTTCGTTTGCCAGGGGGGGGGGGGGTATGTCGCCTGGGAAACTAGTTGCGGGCTAGCGAACCGTTTAGGTTTTGACATTATCCGTGGCTGTTTCGTAGGTGACATGTCTTCTTCTTCTCGTCACGACGCCCATACCGGTGCTGGTTCTGGTTCTCGTTGTTATGGGCTTGACGGGCCTCTCCTGTGGACTCTTAGAGATGGTCAGGAGGTCGATGAGCCTGCAAAGGCGTTGTCGATGGCTGAACTTGACAAGGTGAGGTCCGAGTTCCAGATCGGTCCCGGTGTGATTTTGAAGTCCCCGGCTCCGGGCGAGCAATTCTCTAGGCCACCCAGGGGTTTTATCGCTGTCGATCGCGCCCAACTTCGCTACGGTGTTCGCTTGCCTCTTCACCCGTTTCACGAGTATATTTTTGGGGAGCTGGGCTGTGCCGTGGGACAGGTGTCGCCGCTGATGCTTCAGGTACTGAGCGAGATGTTCACGCTATGGAAGCTGGCGGGTTTGGATTACCCCACCCATAATAAGGTGTTGTATTATTTTGACGTCGCGTACTCGACGAAGAAGGGTTGTGGTGGGACGCTCTCGCTCCGTCAGCAACGAAAGAGTTTGCTGGGGCTCACCGATTTCACGAGTTCGTGTCCTGACTGGAGGGGTGAGCATTTCTTTGCTAGTGGGTGGTCGTCCTTCCCTAACAGCCGTGTGCCTACCCGGTTTCGTGCCCGAGGTGACGTTTTTATATCGGCGTGATTCCCGTCGTGTGTCGTTTGTGCGTTGTTCCTTACTCGTCTTTATTTTTGTAGTTACACGTCAGTATTCTTTGACCGCTATCGAAAAGCGGCGGTGCCATAGAGTCGAGAGGGGCTTCAATGAGAAGTTTAAAAGTGTCTATCTTCTTGCTGATTACCGAATCATGGAGATGACCGGTCTCGCTAAGACGCCTAGTATGCCGTCTCTCTGTTTGTTTGTTTGCCTGTTTGTGTTGCTTGTTTTTGTTTGTTTATCTTCTGTTGTATCTCGGTGTCTTATCTTCTCGCCCTTGTTTTGCAGTTGGGTACAAAAATCAAAAGCGAGACCGGAAGATGTCGAGTTCTTATGGTGATATCGACGAGATCATCGCCCAGCTGGCGGAGGAGGCCGCTACCGCCAAGACGATCGATCTAGATGTGCGTTCTGGGAGGAGTGTTACCCTCTCGGAGCAGACAGATCTTCCTCTCCCTCCAGAGTCCCAGACCGACATGGTGGGGAGTAGTGTGCCTGTCCGGGTTGTGACCGCTCAGCCCGAGAGTCCTCCCCGCTCTCCTGTCCGTTTGAAGAGGAGGTCTGAAGGTGAGGGCGCTCAGCCTAAACCCCCGAGGCGGGTGAGTGAGACGCCTTCTGCTCCCATCCCCGTGCCCGATGACGGGGAAGCCACCCGAGTCACCAATGCTGTCCCGGCCAGCCGTGTTGGTGATGCTGCTGCTGAAACAGGTGATGCCGATAATCTTTGGTACTTTGATATAGAGACTTGTCCTCTGGTTGCTGATATTGGTGCCCGTCCTTACTGTCTGTTATGCGATGTTCCTCGTGGTGAGCCCAATATTGTTGTTGACGGTAGCGTCGTTATCACCCGCTCAAGTACCTGGGAAGGTCCCCCGCCGTACTCAGCCGAGATCCTCGCTCTCCTTCCTCCCGATGTGGCTACTGTGGCCGATATTGCGAGTGGGGCTGAGAAGTGTCTGCGGTCCTTTGCCGCCTCGCTCCAGTTGATGTGTCATCAGCGTCATACCCTGGTGGCGTCCTCCGAGGAGCTGGCCCGTGTTAATGGGCTTTTATCGGTGAAGGATGAACAACTCGTGAAGGCGAGCGAGGAGTGGCAGTCCTTGCAGCAGAAGTACGAGGTTCTGGAGGGCGAGAAGAAGCTCTCTGATGAATGCCTGGACGCTTCTTTCATCCGGGGTCGCCAGCTGGAGCTGGAGGTGAAGGAGGAGCGTCAGCGGGCGAAGGACCTGAAGGCGCGTCTGGCCATTGCTGAGGGCCAAGTCACTGCCTTACGCGGCCAAGTGAAAGAGTTGGAGGACCGGCGTGAGCAGGAGCTGGCCGACGCTGTGGAAGATTTCAAGGCCGGTCCTGACTTTGACGCCGCTGTACGGAAGGCCTTTACTGACGGTCTGCAGCAGACCCAGAAGCGCTTCTTCAATAACGGTTGGGTTAACGAGAAGTATGACGCTGACCTAAAACGTATCAGCGAGGAGCGTCGGGCAAGGCGCGAGGCCCATCAACAAGCCCTCCTACGGGTTAAGGAAGAGCAGGCCGATGAAGCAGACCGGCAGCGGTCGAATGTTTCCAAAGGTATGACTCCTGATGGTTTTCACCCTTTAACGCCTAGTATGTCTCCATCGACTCCTCTAACTCGTCATATTCGTGATGTTGAACTTTTTTCTCAGGCAAGGAGTGAGAGGTTGGCGGCCTTGTATCGGGAGCGGTTTTGTGATGACGGCGCGGCTAACTTGTTGTGAGGCTCGGGGCATCTTCTATATGTAGCTTTATCGCTTTTCTTTTGCTTAATGTAGGTTTGCTGTATTTTGTACCTTTGCCGTTATAGGCTTTTGAATGAAATGGAATTTCCCTAAGTGTTGTCCGGTATTGCCAACGATGAAAGGTGTGAAAAAATTCATTTGTCTGTTTGCAACTCTTTAAGTGGCTTGCTTGAGAATAACTAGCATCCGTGATAACGCCCGAGAGCGATTTAGTGTTTGATGAGCGGTGACTGTCTGTGTGTTGATGTGCATATCAAAAATAACCAAGTATCATAGTAACTTGTAGGTAAATGAGACGAGTGTTTATAGTGGTTCACCAATTTGGCTACTCCACTTGTGCCTCGTTGGGCTTTTACTAAGTTTTTGGATCTTTACACGCATCGTGGTTTGAGAGCGATATCCTTATGACAAAGGTCTGAAGAATTTTTGTTTCATCGGTGGCGGTGGCGGTGTCGGACGTGCGAGCGAGGCCAGTCCCCGGTATGATGCAGAAAGTTGCTCTATGCCGTGTAACTTGTTTTACTGGTGGCAATATCGGAGGTGCTCTATGTTCCATGTGTGTGGTACCTTCAGGCCGTTCTTGTCTTTGAGTATGAATGTGGTTGGCGTGACGCTCTCGATGATTCTGAAAGGGCCCTCCCAAGTTGGTGCTAGGCCTTTGGGTTTGGGGATGACCTCTTTCCAGACCATGTCGCCGACATGGAGTTTTCGCGCCTTTACTCTTCTGTTGTAGTGCCAGGCGACCAGTTGTTTATTTGCTGACAGTGCGATAACGGTGTCGTCTTGCTTTTCCTCTCGGAGTACGTTGGCCATGTTCAGGCCGTCCTTGTTGGTATCTTTCTCATACCCTTCGAGTCTTGGGCTTCGGTGTGTAATTTCCAATGGTAAGACGGCCTCGGCGCCATAGACTAGTGAGAACGGTGAGGCTCCAGTTGCATCTGTTGGCGTTGTTCATATCGACCAAAGAACCTCGTAAAGGCTTTCTGCCCATTTGTGATTGTAGTCCTCCATTCTTCTCTTCAGGCCGTTCTTTATTTTTTTGTTTGCCGCCTCTACCTGTCCGTTTGTCTGGGGGTAGTATATCGATGTAAATACTAGGTGAGTCCCCAGGTTGGCGGTGAACCTCTTCATTTCGTCGTTGTTGAATTGTTTTCCGTTGTCGGTGACTATCGTCAGCGGGGCCCCGTATCGGCCATATATATCCTTCCAAAGGAAGTTGATTACTTTTTTCGTGGTGATGAGGACGAGCGGCCTGGCTTCGATGTATTTTGTGTGGTAGTCTATGCAGACGATGATGTATTTGAACTGGCAGGATGATGCTTTTAGTGGCCCGATAAGGTCGAGTCCCCATTGAGCGAACGGTATAGGGCTGACGATGATGGACATTGGTGTTGTTGGGGTGTGTATTCGGTGTGCGTATTGGGCGCATGCCTGGCACTGATCGACGATACTTCTTGCATCCTGCCGCATTCCTTTGTAGTAGAAACCGTATTGGAGTAGTTTGTGTATGATGCTATTTGGTCCGCCGTGGTTGCCGTATTTGCAGCCGTGGAGGTCTTTCAGTATGTTGTTGCCTTCTGTCTGCGTGACACACTTGAGCATTGGGAAGCCTCTTTTGTTCATGTATAGTTGGCCGTTTTGCATGCTGTAGTATGCCGCTCTTTGGGCAAGTTGTCTTGCTTCTGCTCGGTCGGTTGGCGTTGTTCCATCTGTTAGGTATTTGATCATGCTTGTTCGCCAGTCTTCCTCTGGTGTCGCTGGTGGAGCCGTTGTTGTTAGTGTGAATACTTCTTGGAAGCTCTTGGATATGCTTGGTCGTTCTAGTGTTTCTACCATTGTGTGTCCTCTTGCCGTGATTGTTGGAGCAGTTGCTAGTCTTGCTAGGGCGTCGGCCCTCTTGTTCTGCTCCCTTGGGATATGCGTTATGTCGTAGAAAGAAAATTTGGCCAGTAGCGCCCTTACGTACCCTAGGTACGCCGACATCTGTGTTCCTCGTGCTTCGAATTCCCCGGTTACGTGATTTACCGTTAGTTGGGAATCGCTGAATATGTTGACGTCCTTGGCCCCTGCGTCTAGGGCGAGTTGTAGACCGGCGATTAGGGCTTCGTATTTGGCTTCGTTGTTAGATGCTGGGAATGTGAATCGTAGGGCATACTCGGCGTAGGTTTTGCCGGGACCGGTCAAGATTGCTCCTGCCCCTGCTGCTATGGCTGTTTTCGATCCATCAACGTATAGGTTCCAGCATGATGGTGTCTTTATCTGGGTTGTGGGTGGGTTCAGGGTTGCCTGTGATGTGTCGGGTTCAGGCTGCTGTTGGTCGGTTATTGCCGGTGTAAGTTTTGCTATGAAATCCGCTATCGCCTGTCCTTTTATTGCCCCCCGTGGCTTGTACTCGATGTCAAACTCGCTCAGCTCTATCGCCCATTTGGTTAGTCTTCCGGAGTGGTCGGGGCTAGCTAGCACCTGGCGCAGTGGTTGGTTCGTAAGAACGTGCACGGTGTGAGATTGGAAGTACGGTCGTAGGCGTCGCGCAGCTGTTATTAGCGCTAGGGCCAGTTGCTCGAGTGCCGGGTACTTCGTTTCTGCTTTTTCCAATCCTTTTCCAGTGAAGAATACTGGTAACTCAGTGTCGGTTTCCCGTCTGACCAGGGCGGAGCTGACGGCCGTGAGCGAGGTGGAGAGGTAGATGTATAAGACTTCGCCTGGTACTGGTGCGTAGAGGAAAGGGATGTGGGCGAGATACTGCTTGATGGCGGTCAGTGCTGCTTCGCACTCGTCGGTCCACTCCACTGCCTTCTTCTTTGTAAGTTTGATTGCCTTGAAGAATGGCCCGCACTTATCTGTGTATCGTGAAATGAACCGGGCCAGTGACGCTAGTTTTCCGATTAGCGCCTGGAGTTCTTTTTTGGTTATCGGCCGTGTTGTGTCTAGGACGGCCTGTACCTTTCCCGGGTTGGCCTCGATCCCGCGTTGACTCACCATGTATCCGAGGAATTTTGTTGTCGTTACCCCGAAGACGCATTTTGCTGGGTTGAGTCTCATACCGCTGTTGATGAGCATGTCTAGTACTGCCTTGAGATTTTTGACGTGGTCCTCCCGGTGTCGGCTTTTGACAATGAGATCGTCCACATAGACTGCGACGGTGTCGTTGTCTAGTGGCGCGAGTAGCTCCGTCATGAATCTCTGGTATGTTGCTCATGCGTTCTTCATTCCAAATGGCATGACGTTGTAGCAGTATAGTCCTCGGTCGGTGATGAAACATGTTGCCTCGCTGTCTGCCGGGCTCATTTTGATTTGGTTGTATCCGGAATAGCAGTCCATTGTGGATAAGAGTTCGTGGCCGCTGGTGGCATCTGCGAGTTGGTGGATCCGTGGCAACGGGAAGGAATCTTTTGGGCATGCCTTGTTGACGTCGGTGTAGTCTACACACATTCTCCATTTGTTGTTGCTTTTCTTGACCATGACGACGTTTGAGATCCATTCCGGGTAGTGGATTTTTCTGATGAATCCTATGTCAAGTAGCCTGGCTACTTCCTCTCGCATGGCGCTGTACTGTTCTTCGTTGTATGCTCGCCGCTTCTGTTTCTTTGGGATGGCGTCGGGTGAGATTTTTAGTTTGTGTGAAACGATGTCTGTTGATATCCCTGGCATGTCGGCGTATGACCATGCGAATACGGTACCGCACTCCCTGAGAATGTTGACGAGGGCGGTCTCGATCATTGGGTCCAGGTTGGTTCCAATTCTGATGGTTCGTTTGGGGTGTTCGTCTTGGTTTTGTGGATGTCTCTTCTGAGGGGCGGGCTGTCAGCGATTCCCCCCGTGGATCGTCGGGAGCCTCGTGTAGTCTGTTTCCCTTTAGTGCGCACACTTCTCTTGCCGGGTAGTTGGCGTCTGCGGGAGATCCGATCCTGGTAGCGTGGGCGTTGTGCCCCTGATGGTGCATACTCCCCCGGCTGTTGGAAATTTCATTGTTAACATCCGTTGTGAAACGATAGCGTTAATCCTGTTTAGGGTATTGCACCCGATAATGGCGTTGTAGAATGATGGGGCATCGACGACCAGGAATTCAATGTGTGTCTCGGCGCTGCAGCCCTCTTGTCCCAGCGCGATTCTGAGGTAGTCGCTTCCCAGTGGTTGGATTTGGTCGCCGCTGAAGCTTACTAGTGGATGGTGGTCCTTCTTTAGTTTGGATGGAAGTCGCTCGAGTGCTTCGTATGCTGGACGGAATATGACGTTGACCGATGAGCCTGTGTCCACGAGGCACCGTCCAATGCTGCATAGGTCGATGACGGCGTCTATTAGGAAGGGGTAGTCCTCGGATACCTGCGATCTCTCCTGTTCATCTGATTTGTGGAATGTTATGGATCCCCATTCGGTCTTGACGGCCTTGGCCGGTCCCTGCCGTAGGTTGCATACCGCTCGTTCATTTCTTCGTTCTGTCTTGGACCTGCCGCCCGTGATCGCGTTGATCCTTCTGATGTTGTTGATGTTTGTTACTGACTGTTCTGGTTGAGTTCTGTGTCCTGTTCTGAATGCCGATAGGTTTCCCTTCTCCAGCTGTGCCTCTACTGCCTTCTTCACGTCGTGGCACCTTTCTGTGTCGTGGGATTCGTTTTGGTGGAAGTCGCACCACCTCCCCGTGTTCCTGTAATCTGTTGCCCGGAATGACTTTTTGGGTAGTGTGAATAGCTCTGGGTGGGCCATGAGGATATCAGCGTATTTGGCATTGAGCACGCTGAACACCGGCTGTGGTAGCGGGGTGGTGAAGTTTGTTCTCTCATCTCGTTGTCTTTTTCCGTTGTTGGTATAACTTTTGCCGCTGTTGGTGTAATTGTATCTTCCAGTGTTGTGCTGTTGTCCGCCTTGTCGCCATCTCTGTTGGTCCTGGTCTTGTGATCTTCCCTTATGTCTGGGGGGGGGGGGGGGGGGTTACCCGTGATCGGTCGTGAGCGGGGGGCGCGTCCTGCATGCTTGTTACGGTAGTAAATGTGTTTACCTGTTGTGTTGGCGTTGGGTGAGAGCCAAAAGTCTATAGTTCGAGTTGGGCGTGTGACGTCACGCGGTCTAGTAGGTCGGCGTAGGTGGTTACCGGGTTCTCGTTGAGTTTCCAGGTTAGTGAGCCTGGCTGTAGGGCATTTCTGAGTACGCAGAAGGCCGAGTCGCCGGATATGCCGCGGCAGTTGGCGATGGCGGTGTTCCAGCGAGAGATGAATATGGATAGTCCCTCGGCGGGTTCCTGTTTTATAGCCTGCAATTGATTGTAAGTTAGTGAGCAACTGGCCGATGTTATATATCTCTTTAGGAAAGCTTTGATGAGTTCTGAAAAAGATTTTATGGATTTTGGGGGAAGGCTGAAGAGCCAGCTGAGCGCCTCGCCCGTTAGGCTCTCCATAAATAGGTAGCAGTTTGTGGCGTCGTCGTAGCCCCTGCCGGTTGTTGCTGATGTGAAAACGTCGATGTGGAGGGACGGGTCTGTTTTTCCTCTGTATCGCTCTAACTTGATTTTCGCCAGCGGATGTCGTCCTCGGCGCATAATGTCGCTTGAGAACGGTTCCTTGCATACTGCTGGGAGTGTTCGGTCGAGGTAACTGGGCTCTGGTTGTGATAACCGTCATATCATCAATTCGAGGTCGGCCACCCGTGCCGCCACTGCTCCGCCGAGCGGGTCTCTCATATTCGTTCTGATGCTGACGTGTGGGGGCGGTGATACCGGCGGGTGGGTGATGTTATTTGGTTCTGCCTCGTCGTTGTTTTGCAGTTTGTCCTCCCCCTCGGGTGACTCTAGTGCCCTGCTGCGGGATCGGGGTGGTGGAGTTGAGTCCGTCGTTGGATCTGGGTTGAGTCTCTGGTGTTCCGTGGTTCTCATCCCCCTTGACGCCCTTATGTATCGTTGGTGCTCAAAATCCCTGGCCTTTTCGAGTTCTAGGCATCTTTCCATGGCTGATTCGTACCGGCGCTGCATGTCGCCGACATGGTCGTGTGTATCGTTTACGTGGCGTTTTCCTGGTCGCTGTAAGGTTTGATCGTCATGCTCGTAGTGGGTTTCCCACGGTCCGGTGTTGGGCGATATTCCTAGTGTCAGGCTGGTGTCCATGCTCGTCGTTTTCCGAGAGTTTTGTGGTTGAAAGAAAAATAATTTCCTATGTGCGTTTCCCACAGACGGCGCCAATGTTCATACCAAGAATAATGAGTATTCGAGATATGACCAAATGTAACTAATATGTGTTACCCGTTATGTATGTCGGTTATCGAGCGGGATCAAAAACGGACAGAGCTCATTCGATGGCTGATGTTGGGCGATATCGGCGAATGATCGTTGTCGCTATTCCACAGCGTCATCGCCGTTACTGCTAAGATTAACCACGGTTAAGGAGAGACGGGGTGGCCCGCCTTCAACCCTCTGATGCCTAAGTCAGAATCGATATACGAGTTAAGCAGAATAACGGTGTAATAAGATAAAGAGTGCGTACCATTTAATGCCTTGTTGACCGATATATATTGGTGGTTGAAGGTTGAACTACTCTTCTACTTTCGATGTGGGATTGGTGTATATGCTCTTTGCTGGGGTGTTGTCTGACCGGTCTTAGTATTGGCGCGTGAGCGTTATCCTGATCGAAGGTCGGTCGGGTCTGGTCCCCGAAGTTGGAGCCTTCCCGGTGATGGTTCCTGTCATGGTGGCGGTGAGACATAATTATAACTTATATTTAAGTCGTCTAAGCACGTACCTAGGTGATTTAGCCATGTATATGAACATTGTGTACAGTATCAATCAAGAAATTTATACTCTTCTCAATATCATTTTTGTTTATGGTATTAGAGCAACGACTCTGAGACACAACTAGAAACAAAACCACAAACAAATCCTCCATGACGAGAGAGAACGATCGAGACAAGAAGTCCTCGGCATCATCAAGATCCCCAAAAGCATGGGAGAATCTAAACCATCCACTATACCTCCATCATTCAGATCAACCGAGTGCAGTAATCGTGGTACAACCGTTGGAAGAAGACAATTACGTCAATTGGATGCAGTCCATAGGCATGGCACTAAGTGTCAAAAACAAAATAGGGTCTGTTGACGGTACCCTAAAGAGGCCAACTCAAAATCCTGAACAACAACAACAATGGGATCGCTGCAACACACTAGTGAAGACTTGGCTGATCGGATCTATCTCCAAGGAGATATTGAACAGCGTCGTACGTTGCAAGGACGTTAGAGGTATATGGCTTGAACTACAAGAAAGGTTTGGACAGACTAACATGGTCCAATTGTTTCATATGGAAAATGCCATCCATGATTGTTTCCAAGATACAAGCTCAGTTATATCCTTCTTCACCAAACTTAAGGGTCTCTGGGATGAAAAGGAAACACTTTGCGCTTTGCCTCCATGTAGCTGTGAAGCAGCTGACAAGATCCATGCTTATATGGAAACGAAAAAGACTATGAAGTTCCTAATGGGACTCAATGATAATTTTGAGACCATTAGAAGCAATGTCATAGGTTTGGATCCACTCCCAAGTTTGAACAAGGTATACGCAATGGTACTCTGCCATGAAAAACAAGCACAAGTCTCTAGTGGAAAATCTACTGCCACCACAGAAGCATCAGCCTTCTCAGTCAAAAAGGTCAGCTGTGATTTTCGTAACTCGAGAGAAGAAACAAAGTGTGACAAGTGTGGGAAGACAAACCATATCACAAGGAATTGTAGAGCTCATCTCAAGTGCATTTTTTGTGGTTAGAAAGGGCATACCTATACAATTGTCATAGAAGAGAGGCTGCAATGGAGGAAGGACAAACATCAAAGGGAAATTATGTCACCTCCTCAAGCAATAACACAGAGGCCATGACCATCTTTCCTTTTTCTCAAGAGGAATGTAAGCAACTTTTGGGGCTTCTGAGTAGAACTAAGTCAACTGCAGCCACCCAAGATAGTAACGTTCCCAACTTTGAAGAACTCTCAACTAAAGCTTTTTCCCTCTCGCGAAATGGTAGAGACACAATATGAATTTTGGACAATGGTGCTAGTGATCACATAGTTTGCAGCCCCAATCTTCTTACCACACTAAAATCTGTCAATAATCACTTTGTTCAACTAACTGATCAAACATCGGCACCTGTCACTCACATTGGGGCAGTAGTATTCTCTTCCCACTTCATACTTCATAATCTCCTTTGTGTTCCCATGTTTTACCTTAATCTCATCTCTGTGAGCAAGTTAGCCTTTGATTCATTCTATATAACCATATTCCTCAGAAAATTGTGTCATACAAGACCTACGATCGAGGAAGATGATTAGGACGGGAACAGAGAAGGAAGGACTCTACTACCTCAATCAATCACAGAAAGGAACATGCAACGTGGTACACACTAAGCCTATTCACCTCTGGCATCAACGAATTGGACACCCTTCTAGCAAAATCTCTCCATTATTTCCCTTTCTTGCAAATAAAACTTGTGATGTAAGCAACTGCCTTATCTGTCCTTCGGCTAAACCTACCAAGTCTGATCCTAGATCTATTGAGTACATTTTCATTGGATATACTCATGGTAAGAAAAGATATAAAGTTTACAATTTCAAAGAAAAGAAAACCTTTGTGTCACGAGATGTGACATTCTTTGAGAGTGATTTCCTTTTCCAGCACACTCGATTTTCACTGACCATACAATTCAAACATGTTTCCTTCTCCATCACAAACACCATCTATTGATGTTGATCCCATCTCCACCACTATACCATCTGATCCCACACATAACAACAATCCCACAGAAGATGCAAACCCTCACCTCCCTAATTCCACATCTTCCGCTGCTACTCCACAACTTGACATTATTAACGACTCTAACATTTCACCACCATATCCACAGCCTACTACACCACCACGTAGATCCTCTAGGGTAACCAAAGTCCCCACCACATTGTAGAACTTTCATGTTGAAGCAGCCCTCCCCTCCCGTACCGGCTCATTGTCTTCTTCGAGCGAGGTCGTCCATTCAGATATTGCTCACTCTCTCTCAACTGTATTGTCCTGTGATAAACTCTCTCTTCATCATCAAGCTTTCACTACTAAAATGACTGTCTAAAGAGAACCCACTTCTAGGGAGACTTATCTACCTAACCATCACACGACCAGACCTGGTATATGTTGTGCACATCCTAAGTCAGTTCATGGACAAATCAAGGCAGCCACACCTTGAGGCAGCACATAAAGTGTTGAGATACATCAAACACACACCTGGACAAGGAATATTTCTACCTTCTACAGGGTCGTTAGAAATGAAAGCATACTGTGATGCGGACTGGGCTCATTGTAAAGACACTAGGAGATCCATAACAGGTTACTGTGTGTTCTTTGGACCTGCCCCTAATTCATGGAAAACAAAGAACAAAGCATAGTCTCACGTTCGAGCGCGGAGGCTAAGTATCGCTCCATGGCTATTACATGTTGTGAGATAAACTGGTTATGCGATATATTAAGGGACTTGAATGTTAGATATACACAACCAGTCAAATTATTTTGTGACAACAAAGCTGACATACACATTGCCTCAAATCCTGTATTTCATTAGCGTACGTAGCACATCGAGATAGATTTTCATGTTGTAGGAGAAAAGGTGCAGACATGACTTATTAAAATGACACATGTCAGAACCAAGGAGCAACCAGCAGACCTATTTACTAAACTGTTGGGTTCAAATCAGTTTGCAACACTTTTGAGCAAGTTTAGTGTGATCAACATACACTCCAACTTGAAGGGAAGTAATGAAGGAAAGGATCCTTTATGATTAGAAGCTTGACTTTATGTGATATTCTGTAATTAGTTAGACATATCCTTGATTAGTTAGATGCATTTCGTAGCCCTGGAATCATGGATCTAGATTAGTAGAATGTCTATAAGATGTAACAAGTTGTGTATAGTATCAATCAAGAATTTTATACTCTTCTCAATATCATTTCTGTTTAGTTACTCTGCATTAAGAACCTTGGTCTGTCTGATGTGGAGACAGTGGCACTTGGATGTAAAACATTAGAGCCTGAATGTGTTTATGTAGACAAGTCTCGGCTATGTATCGATGACTACAACCTTAGTCCTAATTTGAAGTCATAAGAGAGAGTGCAAAGTGAAGCTGGTTCAGGTTTCGTTTGTCTTCGATCAAAAAGGCATATACGAAGAGCTGGGGTTGAGTGACGGTGAAGAAAATTATAGCCAGACTAGAATCTAAAGATGAATGTATTCTTCATTCATATATATGAGAATTACAAAGACAGTATATATATATATTACAATGGGAGAGAGAACCTAACGGATATAAGTCGTTCTAGAACCACTACAAACCAGTGGAGCCGACAGAGAAGAAAGCAGAACTCAGATAGGTACAATAGAGACCAAGAGCAGACAATATAAGTCAACTGGTCTTGGGATACACAATCTCAGACAGACCCACGAGCACTTCGCCAGGCGTAAGAAGCACCTCATGTGTAACTCACGTGATACACGCGAGATCTCGCCAAGAGAAGTAGGAAGAGGTCTCCTCAAGAGAAGAGCGCTCGCGAGGAGGACGCATGCGAGCACGCATCACATGGTCAATGCTTGTGAGTATCTTCAACACTCCCCCTCAAGCTTGTATCAAGAGAAGATCTTGATCCAAGCTTGTCTAACAACCTGTCAAACTGAGCAGTAGGAAGTACTTTGGTAAACAGGTCTACAATTTGATCACAGGAGCGAACATACACAGTTCGAATCACTTTGGATTGCACTTGATGGCGAACAAAATGGCAGTCGACCTCAATATGTTTTGTGCGTTCATGGAACACAGGATTTGCTGCTATGTGCATTGCAGCTTGATTGTCACAATGGAGAGTGATAGGCTTCGAACTCTGAATCCCCAGATCAAGTAAGAGAGCTTTTAACCAGATGAGCTCGCATGCCGTGGATGCCATGGCACGATATTCTGCTTCTGCACTTGATCATGCTACCACCGTTTGTTTTTTACTCTTCCATGTGACTAGGTTGCCACCAACAAAGGTGCAATATCCAGTTGTTGACTTGCGATCAAGAGAATTACATGCCCAATCCGAGTCAGAAAAACCCTCAACAGCAAAATGGCCATTGTTACTCATGAAAATACCTCGTGTGATGGAACCCTTGAGATATCTAAGAATTCTCGTCACTAAGTGAAGATGATCAGAGGTTGGAGCATGCATAAACTGACTTGCAATGCTTACTGCGTATGCAATGTCAGGTCTTGTTATGGTGAGGTAGATGAGTTTTCCAACCAGTCTTTGATACACAGTGATGTCGTGCATGATATGGTCATCATGTTCTAGTTTGAGATGACTAGGGAGAGGGGACTTCACTGTGCTACAAGTTTGCATGTTGGCTTCTTCTAATAAGTCCAACACATACTTTCGCTGATTCAGGAACAAGCCTTTAGTTGAGTAATCTAACTCAATGCCAAGAAAGTACATGAGTTTGCCAAGATCCTTGATTGCAAAAGTTTGATGAAGAGAGAGCTTGAGAGACTGAATTTCTTCAATGTTATCTCCTGTGATGATCAGGTCGTCAACGTACACCAACACAACCAGCCTTCCAAGCTTTCCATTTCAAGTGAACATTGATGAATCAGCATTACTGCACTTAAAACCTGAATTACACAACACAGCACTCAACTTGGCATACCAAGCTTGAGGTGACTGTTTGAGGCCATATATGGCCTTGTGTAACTTGCAGACCATACCGGGTTCATTTTCTTGAGGATGACCTTGAGGGATCTTCATGAACACATCTTCCTCAAGGTCCCCATGGAGAAAGGCATTTTTTACATCCATTTGAAAAAGGGACCAACCATGATTTATGGCCACAGATAATAAGACTCGCATTGTGTTCATCTTAGCAACAGGTGCGAATGTTTCTTTGTAGTCTACTCCGAAGGTTTGAGTAAATCCACGCGCCACCAATCTCGCCTTGTGCCGCTTAATGCTCCCATCTGAATGATACTTTGTCTTATAGATCCACCTGGAGCCAACAACCTTTCTCCCTTTGGGCAGAGGCACCACACTCCAAGTGCCATTATCATCCAAAGCTTGAAGTTCATCCCTCATGGCTTGATTCCAAGTTTGTGAGCTGCTTGCTTCTTCAAATGTCTTAGGGTTGATTTGCTCACTGAGCTTGGTAAGAAATACATAATGAGCTGGTGAGATTTTTTCTGGATAAATAGCACTGCAGCTAGGGTGCTTATGAGTATACATCTTGAATCCCTCATATTTTGAGGGCAGTTTTCTAGCACGACTAGGATATCTAGGTTTTGAAGCTTCTCTCCTTTCTTGATGAGTTTGAGACTGAAAATTGTCTCCCACCACTTCCTCTTCATGATCAACAGCTTCTTCATGAGTGATATGATCACTTACATTTTCTCTGTGCTCATGATTTTGTTCAGTGACATCTACTTCTGCATTTTTTTCTAATTCAATCTATTTTTCTTCTTGCGGGCTGATCTTTCTTTGCTCTATAACAGGCACTGTAGGTGTGGTTGAGTCAAAACAACTCCCCCTCACTGCTGTCTTCACTCTTCTGAAAGAAGAAGGTAGACTCATCAAACCTCACATATCTAGTTACATAGAGTTTTTTAAATGTTGGATCATAACACTTATAACCCTTTTGAGTTGAAGAATAGCCAAGAAGAACACATTTAGCTGCTCTTGCATCAAGCTTCCCTCTATGTGAGGCCTGGATATGAACAAAGCACACACATCCAAACACTCTTAGATGCTCAAATCCAACTGCCTTGCCTTTGAGAACTTCGATTGGAGATTTAAACTCCAAGACCCTGCTGGGGAGTCTATTTACAACATATGCTGCTGTTTGGATGGCATGTGACCAAAACCGTTTTGGTACATTGGCATGGAGCATAATTGCCCTTGTTTTCTCCAAAAAATCTCTGTTCTTCCTCTCAGCAATTCCATTTTGCTGAGGGGTTCCCACACATGAAGTTTGGTGCAAAATACCTTGGTTGCTTAAATAGTTTTGCATGACATTAGATGTGAATTCTGTTCCATTATCTGATCTGAGGATGGAAATATTAGTAGAAAAATGATTCTTTACCAAATTATGAAAATCTTCAAAACATTTTTGAACTTCATGCTTAAATTTCAGAAGATAAATGAAAGTATTTCTTGAGAAATCATCAATAAAAGTAACATAATATCTGAAACCATCAAAAGATACAACCTTTGCAGGTCCCCAAACATCTGAATGGACAATTTCAAAAGGTCTAGATGCCCTAGACATTGAACTGGGAAAGGCTAATCTAGTTGATTTTGACTTGTGACAAGTCTCACATTCATGAAGTGGTTTACAGACATTTGGAAATAAGAAAGACATGACATGAACTGAAGGATGTGCCAGACGCAAATGCCACAGATTTTGCAGGCTTGAAGAAGGTGAATCTGCTATGAGGCTCTTTAAAAAACTTGAAGATGTGGAAATGTAGTACAAGCCATTGAGATAAAAACATTCACCAATCATCTTCTTGGTGACCCGATCCTGAAATATGATGCTATGAGGTGAGAAAGTTGCAAGACAATCAAGTGAACGAGTGATTTTTCCAACAGATAGGAGTTTGAAAGGGAAATCTGGCACATACATAACACTCGATTTAATGGTTTTTGAAAACAAAGACAATTTTCCTGTACCAATCACAGGAACACGATTTCCATTTGCTATGGAAACAAATGATGGCTTATCAAATGAGTAAAAATCATTTAACACAGATGAATCATTGGACATATGATCAGAAGCGCCAGAATCCACAATCCAAAAATTACCAGTTTTGCTGAAATCCAATGCAGTAGATAGACAGCACATTATACCTGGTATGTCATCAGGATCAGCTAAGTGAGAATCAGCTAGGAAACCAGCAAATTTTCCAAGCATAGCTGTTGCATTTCCACTTGATGATGACCCTTGCTTCTGTTGAAGAAAGCTTGCAAATTCATTGATCAAATTTATGGGATTTGTAGAGTAATCTACAGCTTCTTCTGAGCATGTGTTTGATGCAACGTTTGCTTTTGGAGTATAAGCAACTCTCATTCTTCCTCTCTCACCACCAAGACCCTTCGGCTTGAGCTCAGGATGCAGCAACCAACAAGTTTCTTTGGTATGGCCTATGCCATGTCTACCAATGCGCTCACGGTGAGAGCACTTCAATCAGGTCTCCTTTCCTTGTAAGGCCTTGTGCTCACAAAGGCCCTTGACTCAGTGGGAGTTGAGTCGGCTCCACCAACTGCAATATCAGCTTGCATCACCTTCCTTCTAGTCTCTTATCTCTGAATGGTGCTACACACAGTTGTTAGTGAGGGAAGCTCAGGTGACATGAGTATGTGGCTTTTAAGGTCCTCATAGTCAGGACCAAGGCTGCACAGAAGCTCGAAGATTTTGTCTTCTTCAACCCTTTTCAAAATGATCTTGGAATCTACTGTATGGGGCCTGTAGAGATCGAGTTCATTCCACTTGGCTTGAAAGTTTCCAAGGTGCTCGATGAATGTCTGATTTCCTTGCTTGAGTTCAGACAAGTCTTTCTTGATTTGAAACACTCGAGCTGAGTTGTTGAGGTCTCCATAGAGGTCTTTCACTGCCTTCCACATGTTGAGAGCAGAGTCTGAGTATTGAAAAATCCTTTGGAGTTTTGGCTCCATGGAGTTGATCAGTCAAGATCTCACAAGCTGATCTTGTGAGAGCCATGACTCGAATTCTGGAGAAGAGGCTGCAGGGACCTTGGATTTTCCGCTTATGAAGCTCAGCTTCTGCCTTCCACCAATGGCCAGTGTCATTGCATTTGACCATGATATATAGTTGAACTCATTAAGGAGAGAGGATGTGAGTTTCTGATTTGTAGCAGACTCGAACTCTTCTGATGGTTTGGTGCCAGATGATTGGCCTGAGGATGATTGAGAGGTGTTGCCTCCTGTCATTATGAGGATTGGGAGGTAGCTATGGATTTAATGAGTAGAAGCAGGTCCTTAGATGGATCACTGCTCTGATACCATGAAGAAAATTATAGCCAGACTAGAATCTGAAGATGATATGTATTCTTCATTCATATATATGAGAATTACAAGGACAATATATATATATATATATATATTACAATGGGAGAGAGAACCTAACGGATATAAGTCGTTCTAGAACCACTACAAACCAGTGGAGCCGACAGAGAAGAAAGCAGAACTCAGATAGGTACAACAGAGACCAAGAGCAGACAATATAAGTCAACTGGTCTTGGGATACACAATCTCAGACAGACCCACGAGCACTTCGCCAGGCGTAAGAAGCACCTCATGTGTAACTTACGTGATACACGCGAGACCTCGCCAAGAGAAGTAGGAAGAGGTCTCCTCGCGAGAAGAGCGCTCGCGAGGAGGACGCATGCAAGCACGCATCACATGGTCAGTGCTTGTGAGTATCTTCAACAGACGGTGGATCAGATTACCTTGTGAAATGTTTCCTTAAGGTGTGTGGTTTGATGGTTTAATATTTGATTTGTGAACTGTGATATATTTTTATTGTCTATTTTTTTTGTTTTCAATGTCAGGGAAGAGAGCTGATTATGAGTGTGATTTGATCTTTGTTGATGTAGTTGTGGAGAATGTGAATGACATCATTGGGCATGCGTTAATCAGAAAGTTGTTTTTTTTACTCGATTGAATTTCTATTCTAACAAGGGATTGGTGTTTGGGGTTCCGAGGTGCTTTTCTTGTGTATCACAGGACCCGATGGAACAGATCCAAATTGACAATTATATGGTTCAGCAGCTTGATGATACTACAAATGAATAGGGATGGTGCAAACAGAAGATAATAGTAATAATGTGTTCTTGGTTATACATTCACTCTTAATGAAAAACAATAATTCAGTTTATTGATTGATGATTCTTGGTTTTGTTGAGCTTGGAACAAATACTATCTTAGCAGTGTATCTTGTTGTTTGTAAGGAAGGTGCCATTAAGAAAAAGAGTCCCCTGGCCTCTACAAGGTTTGTGTAATGAGAGACTGATGCATTGCCATGTTTCTTCTAGTTATGTTGTGTATCAGGTTCACTATTGATGATTATAATTTTGCTCTGTGCTTTTCAGCACATAGCCGATCTTGTTAGTAACAAGACATTGGTTGTGCATGTGCCTTTGTTTAATGTCATCAATAGAGGTTCTCATGCTGACAATAAGCTGGCTATGCAAGTTCATGCATTATTTTCTCTTCTCAAGTTGTACATGTTGATGCAAATATGGCTTCATTTATATTTCAATCTATTATATAGTTTATGATTCTTCCTAGTGGAGCATCGATCTTCGTTCGAGGAATCCATGAAGATAGGTGTAGAAATATATCACCATCTGAAGGCAACAAGTATATTGGGATAGCATTTGTGTAGGATTTTAGGACTGAGGTTTGACCTCATATTTGTGTTATACATAGCATTGTTACCTGTGCATTAGATAAATCAAGACTCTACATTTTTTCTTTTCTTTTTCTGTGAAGTTGGTTCTTCTGTTTGGGATAAGGATTGGTTTATCTGTTCATCTACTATTGTAAATGACTTCTGGTATTATTAAGGTATTAAGGTTTATGACTGTATAAGTATGATTTAGATACCAGTTTCTTGTTCATGAAACATTCATCCATCACCGAATTTGAGATAAGTTCTCATGCTATACAAAAAAGGTAAAGCAACACAAGCTATAGGAATCAATTTCCCATGTTGTTTAGGTTGTTTGTTAAAAAGTTGTTCCATGTTTTGATCTTTGATAATTATAAATCGATGGTTTATTTCATCCATATATCTTGCAATAAATCTGTCTGGTGTATTTCATTTCCTACTGTCTTTGCTTAATCAATATGGCACAACCTATTATCAGAAGCCGAACGTCTTGACAACAAAGAAAGCCGGAGCACTACTGGGGCATGTTGAAATTTGAAACAAGCAGTGTTAAAGACTTTAAGTACTTAAGTTTCCCTTTGAGTTTCTGTATACGAGATTATTTCTTGTGTATATCAATATGGAGAAGATTATTTCTTCGAGTGTGGATTTAATTTGTTATGATTATCATGTACTGTTTCCATTAGCATTGAGAAAAATACAAATAAGTAATGGGGATATACAGAAGAACCTCGATTTAAGAATATTCTATATAGGAATAACTACTTTGTAGTGATAAAATATCTCGGTCCCAACTCAGGACCAGTTATAAATAGGAATAACTTTCACATTGTAATTAGTTATAAGATTTTTTGGTTTCATATGTAGAAAATTGACCTCTTTAAAGTAATAATTGCTAATAATATTAAAATGTAATGTAATTTACGAAGAAGTAAAATATTTTTTTATAATATTTTGAGATAGTATTTAAGTTTTATTGTTGTTATTGCGTCTTAAAGTTTGAGGATACGTAATAACTCATGATTATACTTTATAGGTTAGATTAATTGCTATTATAAATAGATTATTTACTTCATTTTTATGATTTAATTATTGGGCCGTAATTTTTATTGAACCTCCATTAAGGAATAACTTCTATATAGAAATAAATTATGTCAGTCCCAACAATATGACTGTATAGAGGTTCTACCCCTAAATCCTAATGGTTGCAGTGTATTTGTGTAGTGTATTTGTACAGATGTATAAGAGTATAGATGATTTTGTGGTTTCTACAGTATTTGTATTTTGGAACCAATGAGACAGATGCCATAAAGAGTAATGAGAACACTAGTAGATATGATTCTTAGTTATCTGTCCTTATGGCTCTATTGGGACATATATCCGTCCTTATTTGTAGCAATTGGAACAGATACATCTGTCCTTATAGGCCATTTTGGGTGTAGTGCCTTGCATATCTCCTTAGTCAAATTTATCTTTGTTTATCGTTTCTTTTCCTTCCCCATTCAGTCATTATATATTAAAAATTTTAGCTCTTATTTATATGTACTTTATATTATAGTATTTACTTTTTTTTTAGTTAGTTTACGTATCTTTTACTTTTTCTTATAATTGTATACCAGAAAAGCACGAAAAGAAATGTCGAAAAGTCCTTATTTACTTAGACAAGAGAATCCTGAGGCTAAGAAAGTTTTTTCCTCGGCCCACGTACAATTGTTTGAAGAAGTCAGTTTCACGTGCAAATCTATCAAAACCTCGTTTGTCCAACAAGTCGCGAGTTGGCACGCTCTCGCATCTAAGAAGGACATTGTGAGCCAAAATTCAACGGCCGTCGACAGAGACCGTGACGATTTTTGTGCAAACATGAGGAGAACTTTAATCATATAGTTCTGTCATAGTACCAAAGTGCAAATCCAATTCCAAATCCAGAAGACTCTAACCAAGGTTAAAAAAATAATAATGTACGTTCATGGATCAGTTTAGGCACCTACATTCCATATGTTTTTTCGCTTTGGGAAACCCTAAGCAGTTTTGATCGATTTCTGCTTGTTTTACAGTCTTCAGAGTTATAAGTAAATTAACATTGGAGCATGATGATTTATTTGAGTAGTCGTGCATGTCGAGTTGAAGTTAACTTTATCTTGAACTGTTGATTCAATGCATGACATAAGGAGGATTGTACAGTGGATGGGAGGTAGTTTGCTTAGAAAAGCTGTGGTTTTGATGTCTATACCAGCTGGAGAAATAACAATTGCGAGTGTGACACCAGAAGGATTTCTACGATTGTAATTACAAAAAGCAATACCTTACCAATGGCCAAAAGTCTAAAAAGTTCGTGGTTTCCCTACAAACTTGACTGTGTGAAAATGTGCATTGTAAATATTCTCTTTGGTTCAAGTCATTTCACAACTATACTTGAAGGACTGGCTGGACTGCACATATATTCTACAAACTACGTACATCGCTATCTTCCCTATTACAGGCTAGCTATCTCATTCATACAATAGATATAATGATGCAGTATATATATAGCAAATAAATACTTGACACTACACCAAAAGGGTCGATAGACAACAGAACAGTTCTGTTGTCTAACATGTCAATTTATGTTGTCTATTGAGTTGCCGTTGGATACCTCCTCACACAACAGATTTTTTCTGTTGTTAGAAGCTAGTTGCAACAACGTCGAATTATAATGTCTGTTGTCTGTCAGTAGCCAAAAAATTAAGCATTTTTGGGCCATATATGTTGGTTCAAGTCTATTCCAACAACAGATATTTATAATGTCTGAAGTTAGAGTTGATCAATGAGCAACATGAATAACAACATATATTTTAAATACTGTTGTTGTAGTTATCTTCAACTAGCATATTCATTTTATTTTCTGAAGTTGGATATGTATTGCAACAACAGTTATTTATATTGTCTGTTGTTGGAAAGCTATTTAAACAACATAAAATGTGGAATTTCTGTTGTTGTATAGTTATTTAAACAACAGAAAATGTGGAATTTCTGTTGTTGGAAAGTTATTTAAACTACAGAAAATGTGGAATTTCTGTTGTTGTAAAGGTATTGAAACAACAGAAAACTTGTAATTTCTGTTGGAAAATGTGGAATTTCTGTTGTTGGAAAGTTATTGAAACTACAGAAAATGTGGAATTTCTGTTGTTGTAAAGTTGTTGAAACAACAGAAAATGTGGAATTTCTGTTGTTGTAAAGTTGTTGAAACTACAGAAAATGTGAAATTTCTGTTGTGAGAGAGATGGTTGAACTGCTGTTTTTGTGAACATTTTGTTGTCTGAAAATTGGAACAACAATAGACTACAAATTCAGGTCATTCCTAATGTGCATGAGCATTTGTTCCAAAATAAACATATATACATGCAATAGTTATCTAGCACCAACAGTACATGATCACTGTTGGTGCCAAAATGTACAGCTGCAACAGTACATGATCACCTGCATTGCACTAGCAACATACATATACAGCTAGCTAGCTTCATAGTGAAGTGTGCGAGTTAGTGCTCTACATACACATTCACATGATCTACAAAAGCAAAATGCGCGCTACACAAACTTATAGATCAAGCATAATTGTTCACAAAAGAGGTGCATGATCTTAGTATTACCACCTAATTCGATAGGGGCGCGCCAACTACTTTACAAACTGAATGCTGCTGACATAATTTGCCCATTCATTCCGGACAGCATCAATTTCAGTTGCTGTGTACACTTGCTGTTTTCTGCCCTTTCTCACCTCCCACTGGAAACACAAGTGTAGATACAAACAATTACCCAACAATAACTCAACAAGTGTAAGTGATATATACAAATTAAGGTCATAGCTGTAAGTGATATATACAAATCAAGACTTCTCCACTCTTCCAACAGAGAGCTTGATCAATGAGTTAGAACCCAGAAAATTAAAAAACAACAATAGATGAAGCTACCATCCTAAACATTAAGAAGCAAGCCCAGATGACCAAATTCACCAAACAAAGGCAAAAATGAAAAATCAATGAAATATTGAGACTCGATCAAGCAACTAGACAGCAGAACTCAGTTCTCACCCATCCCTTACTTTATTTCATAGTTTTCACCTGCAAAATCTCAATTTCACCTTCAATGCCCAATCTAATATATCTCAATTTCACAAATCTATCTCACTTTTTTCCATATATCTGATATAAAAGGTACAACTCTATATATAGAGTTAAACACATCAGCTGACAACATATCGTAACCATTCATTGGATCATGACTACCTAATCGTAACCATACACGTAGCATAGCTTGATAACAGAATTATGACCAGAATAATGCTAGTCTACAGCTAGTCTATCGTATACTCTCATGCCAACACATTTCACAGTTGAGAAACAGATTCACATGACCAGCTCAGTTCTATATATTAAAGATCACAATTCCCTTCATAATGCATAACACAACTTACACTACAAATCATAGCATGATATCAATCAAAGTTTAGCTGCTAATCTTACCTTGGTTGCAAATCCCAAATTCTTGTCCTTCACTATGTCATTCATGTACAGCATTACCCAAAGTCCACAGCCTCTACCCTGTTGTGGCGGAATTCCCTGAATACAATTCAAAAGATTAAGTACACATATAGAAAACCCAAGATACAATACATGGCACATAGAGTTTAAAGGAAAGAATCAAACAGAATACCGATAAAGGCTTCCATGTAATCGATTTCCTGCTTTTGTTCTTCACATTCGCATTGTAAATTACGATTGCACTTCACATGTCAGAAACAAGAGAGGATTCAGGGTACAGTAATATTATTTTTATAGACAATGCATGTGAACAACTTCCGAAAGGAAAAAAATACGTACTTGTCAACAATTGTTCGCCATTCACCAACAGGTAAACGCCTCCTCGATGGATCTAGGTGGTACACGATTCCCTCATCCAACATAATAACCGACAACTCCCAATGATCCCTATGTGACACATAAACAACAATTAAAATGCTTAACAGAAACCAACAGTAGGCATAAACACCATATATCTTCCCTTAGTTAAATTAACAAACCATATATACCCTGAGTTATATGGTACAAGAAATACTTGTCCAGGCTGGCCTTGCAGTAACCGGGTGGACAATGTGCGAGTGCGTTCAGTTTCAGTTTCCCGCTTCAATTTCAGATCTTTAGGAGTTCCAATTGGATTAACAAAGACAAACTTGCCCCGTGTCTCGGATTTCTCAACTTGTGCATGAAGATAGCTACAAAAAAAGATTCCCACCATCACATACATTTGAAGTAATCAAACAGCTTATTTAGGTTAATTAATGTGGCGCGTTTAGATGAATACCTCATATACATGGCAATGGAATTGTTTGAGATGTCCTCCATATTAGCCATTTGATATATATCCTCAATTCCAATTGCACAAAATCTGGTCTTGCCAAAAATCTCTGGGCCCAATCTCGTATGAATCATTACTCCATCCTTCATGTCAGAGTTGGCATAGTTGCACAAAGTTTGAAGTGGGAGTGGCAGATTTTTAGGCATCACCTCCATACAAGTAGCGTTCTTCCCCTTCCCAAGTCTCTCTGAGAAGTCTCTCTTATTTGTTTGCTTAGGCTGCATAGATATTTTTTATAAAAATACATAACATTTAGAGATTTCTATGTGGTGTGTATATGTATATATATATGAGCAAATCAAGTCCAGATTGTATACATACCTTCTGTGACATTTCTTCGCTTATGACCAGCTCTTTAGGCCAAGCAACACAGGTACCAATCGCATCAGACACTGTCATTATTTCATCTTTGATAGGAATTGGCAGCAAAGCTTCACCAACAACTGCCCGGATCACCGCAACACGTACATTGGCCTCTCCAAGTGGAATACCATGGATCATTGCAGTGCTGGACTCAACCCCGGTGTCAATAACGTGTCCAACTGCCACAATGTTGTCCACACAATCTTTGGCCAGTTGATATTCCTTTGGAGCAGTTAAGTCGATCTAAATCAAAAGCAGTATGTAAGGTGCATATCAGCATATATATAGCAGCAAAATAGTATCAATGAAAGGAAAATGAGGAAAGGTTACCTTCACATGCTCATTCTTATTCTCTGCAGGCTCTTTCTCTTCTTCTAAAACCAACTTCTTGACACAAGGAGCTTCAACGGTTACCATATTCACAGTGGGTTTTTCTCGAGTACAACTGCCTTGACCAGATTGATCTTCCTTAGGTGACGGTACATTGGGGGCTGTACATGTAGAGCTCGGCATCTTCCCTGATAACATTGCTTCATACTTTTCGATTGTGGCCTGGAACATTCGTCTTTCTTCCTCTCTCTGTGCATCTAGTTCAGCTTTTTGTTTCTCAAACTTTTTCTGTGCCTCATCCATAAACCCCTGAAGAATCTCTTGGGTTGTTCTTCTCTTCTGCCTTGGGACATTGAAGTACACAGTGGACTTCACCTTACCACTAACAGCCCTTACTTTTCCAGAATGCTCAGCATTTCCCAATGCTAGTGTAAGTACATCCTCAGGCAAAGCATTTTCAATTTTTCCATCAGCCACTTCTTCCCTTAATCTTTCTAGTAAACCATTTATAAAAATGGTGACACAAAGTTAATTATACATGGCTAAATGAAACATTGATTATATATAGTTAAATGATATGGTGACTTATCCCAGAAAAATAATTGACTACTTACAATTTTTCTAGCTGCCTCCTCCACTTCAGGGGCTTTGAATTTACCCTCACTATCTTTACGCGCTTTTACCCACAATTTTGAACGATCAAGATCCACATCTGGATCCGCTTTTCTCTGTAATCATTCCAAAGTTAATAAGAAAAAGCCGTACACATCAATATACAAACAGGCCGAAAGTTTGCATGGTTAAATTACCAGTTCTTGCTCAAAGTTGGCATATCCTTTGCGTGCAAGCCTACATGGAAACTTGTTCTTCCTTCCCCTAGCTTGCTGAGCCTCTGATTTTTTCTGCAAATACATAGATAACTTTAACAAACTTACTCAAAAATCACAAGGTCAGAGTAGGTCTGCAAGTTGACTTACAATAAAATCTGGATCCAATCTTTGTTCAACAAATGCTTCTCAATCATCCTGGTCGACGAAGCCATAGTCTTGTGGAGGCTCCAAAAACTTATCAGGGTCATCTAGGTTACGCATAATAACCTTTTGGGTCAAATCACACTTGAAATCTCTCCAAGCAGTGCTGGCAGATGCTAGCACATGCTCTCTGCATTTATCGGGTATCACAAAAGCCTCCTACAAAAACAAAGCAAGTAGATGTCAATGAATTGACATAGTCTGCGCCAAAATTTATGATATGTACAAGAAGGAAAATTCTTACATTTACAGCAGTCCAAATTTTATCTTTGTCGTCGATTGAAATACTCCTAAAATCCATTGTGCTAATTGGGAACGTTTCACGTGCCAAAACACCAGCGTAGGAAAACATTTCAGTGGCTGCAGGTCCAACTGGGACCCCGAGGTCATTTGTTTCCACTATCAGCTTCTGCTTTAAAAGCACTCGCCGTCTTATGTGACACATTGTCACCCTCGCTCTTTTCAGAAGCTTTATCCCACCACTGCTCAAGTCCACTTGTTCCATCAGTATGCCCTTGCCTTTCACCTTCTTTCCAATGACGGATCCCACAGCTTTCTTGATCTTCTTACTACCTTGGTTTGTGCCCAAAGAATTTGCCGTATCATTCCCACTCTTCGTTTTTCTTGGACTCTTCCTTCTATCAACAGTCTTACCCTTCTCATTCCCTGCACCCTTCACACTCTCCATATGCTGAGAATTTGCAGCATCATTCCCACTCTTCGTTTTTCTTGGACTCTTCCTTGTATCAACAATCTTACTCTTCTCATTCCCTGCACCCTTCACACTCTCCATATGCTGAGTGTTTGCAGCATCAGTCCCACTCTTGGTTTTTCTCGGACTCTTCCTTGTATCAACAGTCTTACTCTTCTTGTTCCCTGCACCCTTCACACTCTCCATATGCTGAGAATTTGCAGCATCATTCACCCTCTTATTTTTCCTTGGAGTCTGCACACTATCCACAGTGTCACTCTTCTTATTCCCTGCAGCTTGCACACTCTTCTTACGACTGTTTGGTGCATTGCCCTTCACACTTTGTTCAGAATAGGCATGATCAACTAAAGATCTCACTGCATCCTTACCCTCATTGGTTGCTGAAGAGCGCAGACTAGTCTGTACAGCCTTCATTCTCGTAGCAATCTTCCTTGCCAGCAAATGTTTCTTCGTAATTCGTGGAGCCATCTGAAACGACATCAAAGGCAACAATCAGTATACAAGCACTGCATAAACTTAACTTTGAAGAGAGTGATCCTTTCATAAACATTCATAAGCGTAATCTTCACATAAATTACATACACAAAGAGTTCACAGCGCATCACTATGTCACAAAGCATTACATAAACAAAGAGTTCAAATGTCATTAGGCATTACATTACAGAATCACAAATTCACATAGTTGCAAGGTTTAGAACCAAATTAAACACAACCAGAACATGCCTAACATATAATTACAAAAAATGAAGTCTAAAGGTATAATATTCCTTCATTCTTCAACCCATATTCCTTCATCTCCGTCACGCAAAAAACTGGCATCCTCAGTTTCGTCAATGTCATCAAATAGAGGTCCGGCAGTTTCAGCTTCCACTTCAGTATCTTCCATTTGATCCTCAAAATCAGGTCCTCTGTAATCTTGATTGGGACACTTGACTACCACAGACCACACACCATTTAGGGTAGCTTGAAGGTAAAAAATCTGTTTAACATGGGTTGCTAAGACAAAAGGATCATTCAGATGACCTTTGCGGTTCAGATTCACCAATGTGTAACCAAGTTCATCTACTTTAACCCCCCTACTATTTTCAACCCAATTACACTTGAATAATGGTACCCTAAACGTATAGTAATCTAGCTCCCAAATCTCTTGTATCACACCATAAAAATTCATATCATCTGTAACTGGCCTATTTTCTCGTGCACTTGACACCTGCATTGCACTAGCAAACAGCAAAACACCGATGTTTTGCACACATGTCAGAGAGCCATCTCGTTTCTCTGTGTTGTAATCCACCCCATTTATGTGGTATACTTCGTATTTGTAAACTCCCGGACTTGGCCCATTGGCTAACCACCTCACAGTTTGTGAAATCTCGTTATCCGGGTATCTCAGTTCATTTCCAATCTGCATATGTAATAAAATTTATGTTCACCTAAACAAATGAAAAAAATTGTAACACACTGCATGAAAACAAAGATGCCCTACTCTCTGTTTGAGCCACGCAGCAAAGGTTTCATTTTGTTTATCCTTGAGCCACTTTGTTCTTTTTTTGAACCTAGGATGCATGAGTTGCAGCAGCTCCATATGTTCACTGTAGAAGACCATTGGCTAAAATTCAATGGCCAAAATTTATAATACATAGATGTGCTAATTAAGATGAGGAAAGTCCTAATAAGAAAAATTATTTTTACCTAAAAAATGGGAGAACTTCAGTTGAGTTTTGTAACACACAGAGGTGTGCTAGATGCTTTTCCTTTCCAAATATATCAATGACATGCTCACCACATAAGCCCCTGCCCCCATCATTCTTTTCCTTTTTTGCAGGTAGACCAACAGTGGATTGATTTTCAAGCACACGTAAATTGTTATACTCCACTGCTTCTTCTACAATATACTTTTCAGCTATGCACCCCTCAGGTCGATTTCCATTCTTGACGTACCCTTTGAGAGTTTTCATGTATCTCTCAAAAGGATACATCCATCTAAAAAATACAGGACCACATAACTCTACCTCTCTAACAAGATGCACGGTCAAATGAATCATTATGTCGAAGAATGAGGGCGGAAAATACTTCTCCAGCATACATACTGTTATGACAAGGTCTCTTTGCATGTCTTTTAGCTTTGAAGTGTCAATTTCTTTGGCACAAATAGCTTTGAAAAACAGACAGAATCTAATGATGGCCTGCCGCACTGGTTTTTCTAACACATTACGCAAAGCTACAGGGAGCAGAAGCTGCAATATGACGTGACAGTCATGTGATTTGAGACCAACCAGTCTAAGATCATCCAATGAAACAAGGTTACGAACATTGGAGGAAAACCGAGTAGGAACTGACATTCCAAAAAAAGAGCCGCATACTATTCTCTTCTCTTCTAAGTTTAAATTCCAACTTGCCAAAGGAAAAGGTTTCCTCTTTGCACCTTCTGTTGGCTTCAAGTCAGTTCTAATGCCCATTTCAACCAGGTCATTCCGAGTAGCAAGCCCATCCTTTGTCTTTGTCGGAATATTCAACAAGGTTCCAAGGAGAGCTTCACATACGTTCTTCTCAATATGCATAACGTCCAGATTATGTCGAACAGGAAGCAGTTTCCAGTACTCTAGTTCGAAGAAAACTGATTTCTTCTTCCAACAAGGTCTGATCTGACCTTCCTTGTGCATTGGAGGGGGACATGTTTTTCCTAAAGGCTGACCTAAACACTCTACCCTAGCCAATAGGTCTTCACCGGTTAATGGTAGATGAGCATCATCCTCCTCTATGGTGTTATCAAATTTTGCTGCTTGCCTCCGGAATGCATGATTTTTTGGCAGCCATCAACGATGTCTCATGTACGACATTTTCTTACTATGCTTCAGGTAAAACGGCTTTCTCTTATCGACACAAACTGGACAGCCGTTGTATCCTTTCACATAGCTTCCTGATACGTTCCCATATGCAGGAAAATCATTAATTGTCCACAAAAGACAAGCCCTAAGTGTGAAATACTCATTCCTAAATGCATCATATACCCCATGTATCCCCTTCCACACAGTTTGCAAATCATCCACTAAAATCTGAAAATACACATCAATGTCATTCCCTGGTTGTTTAGGGCCAGAGATCAACATGGTTAGCATCATAAACTTTCTTTTCATGCAAAGTGATGGAGGCAAGTTGTACGTAACCAACATGACTGGCCAGCATGAGTACTTACTACTTAGAGAACGGAAAGGATTGAACCCATCCGTTGACAAACCTAGTCTGAGGTTCCTAGGTTCCACACCAAACACTGGGAATCCAGTGTCCATCACCTTCCATGTAGGAGAATCAGCAGGATGGCGCATAATTCCATCCTTTTTTCTGCTATCAGCATGCCAAGTCAGATCCTTCGCTATTTTCGGGTCTGCAAACATCCGTTTAAATCTAGAAAAAGGTGGGAAGTACCATACAACCTTAGCTGGCACACCTACTTTCTCTACTTTAGCTCTACTTATTTTCCACCTAGACAAACCACACCTAGGGCAGATTGTAGCTTCAGCATGTTCCTTCCTATAAACTATACAGTCATTAGGACATGCATGAAACTTTTGATGATCCATCCCCATTGCAAGAAGGGTCTTCTTAGCCTCGTAGAAAGAAGCTGGGACCTCATTATCTTCAGGAAGCCAACCTTTATACATTTTCAGCATAGCTGAATAGTTAGCATCACTCATTCCAAATTTCGCTTTCAGGTTCAAAGACTCCAGTAAAGCACCCATCTTAGTTGTCCTAGTACAACCAGCATACAAAGGTCTATCTGCATCTTCAAGAAAATTTAACAAGAAACCAGCATCCTCCTCAGATATCTCATCATCCCCATTTTCTCCCATGTCACCTAAAGGGTCCCAATTTACAGTGGTTTCGGACGTACTAGGTTTGCGCTTCATGGCCTTACTTTCTCCATGCACACTCCAATGCGTATAGTTTTGATTAAACCCGTTAAACGTGATATGGTCCTTAATCACATCTTTGGTAAACTGTTTACCATTGCAACACTTAATGCAAGGACACCTGATTCTGTCTTTATCTACAGCATTTCTATATGCAAAATCTAGAAACTTGTTCACCCCAGATACATAAATGTCTGATCTCCTATCCTCTTTCATCCATGATTTATCCATCTTACGTACATACACAAAGAAGAAAAAAGGATTTACTGTATTTTCAACCTAAATTCTTATAACTACATAAACATTTTAATGCTCCTACTCACAGACAATTTTAAACTTAGGCAAACATGCTCACAGAAATTTCAAAAGTTAATCAACTAATCTAACAGACATTTCATCACTTAATCAAACATGCTCGCGTCCATTCCAATTTCAAGACATACAAGAAAACCTAACAACATCCATTTAAACATATTACCTAACACTATCATAACAGAACACAACATAACAGAATGAACCACACATCCCATTCATCAGCAGAATTATCAAAACATCCCACTGAAAATCCTATCAGCACCCTACTTATATCATATTAACACACACATCCCATTCATAACAGAAAAGAACTTCATACCTAGTACTCCAACGTAAGCTCCAGCGTATGCTCCGACACACATGAGTAATTTAAAATTATGCAAACATACTCACATAGGCATCAAAACTTAATCAAACAATGACACAGACAATTCACGCATCCATTTCAAATTCAGCATAAAACAACTTCATACCCTAATTATACCATATTAACAAACAAATCCAATTCATAACAGAAAACAACTTCATACCTAGTACTCCAACGTAAGCTCCAGCGTATGCTCCAACGTATCCTCCAACGTATGCTCATAAACAAAAGTATGCTCCAGCGTATCCTCCAACGTATCCTCCAGCGTATGCTCCAACGTAAGAAGCTAGCATCCTACTTAAATTCTTCTCTTTTGGCTTCAATGAACTTTTAACACATAAACAAAAGTAAAATCAGGTTTTTCCAAAAACCAAAAGTACTAGATGAAGACAGCAAAAGAGGGGTTGCAAAGGCAGAGAGCTGTATATAACAAAGAGTGGCCAAAAGCTTACTACATTACTACCTTTGGGCCTCTTCAGTTGTAGGGCATCTTCAGTTGCTGTACAAACCAAAATCGATCAATCAGTTCAGCTTACCTAAATCGAGTAGACAATTCAAATAACCCAGACCTAAAATAGAACAAGATAACCTAACTTCTCGATTTCAAGAACTACCTCTTCAGATTTCGATTGTTGCGAAGATGAGCATCGATATTGTCTTCTGTATAGAGTCCCTCTCTTGATTTCGATTGTGGATGATTTCGAATTTGGGAAGATAGCTATTTCGGTGAGTTGGGGTTGGTTGCTTTCGATTCGATTGGGGGTTGATTTCGATTTCGATTTCGATTTCGATATGAAATTGGGAGCAGGCTAGGGTTCGTGAGAGAGAGCTCGATACACTTAGTTTGGGCTAGGTAGCTGTTTTGGGTTACTTTTTTACACTTATGTTGTTTTTGGGTTGAGAATGGTACGTACGTATATGGGTCAGAAGAGCCACTTTTTTCAGTCAATTCCTTTTTCTTTGCAAAGTCAATTTTTTTTTCCTTCATAATTCACAAACCTAGCTCACTTCATTTTGGAGGGAATGACATAAAACTTCCCGCTACTAACCTCACTTGTTGGAGGGAGAAAATGAAAGTTTCCCGCCAATATCATTACTAACTGACTAACAACATATACCATCCTTTCTGTTGTGTGATTCATGCCAACATTGGGGGGAAACTCAAATATTTTTTCAAGTGTCAAACCCTAATATAAAATCAGTCAACACACAACAGACATCTAAAAATATGTTGTTTTACTATTATGAACAAATTTGTAAACAATTTATCACACAACATTACATGGAAATCTGTTGTGTGATTATTATTAGACAATTTTATCACACAACAGTCCTATTTTACTGTTGTTTGAAGCAAAAATATCAAAATATAAACAACAGAAAAAAATAATTTCTGTTGTTGTATAATGTCCCCAGGTGGAGCTATTTTTGATATCAAAATTATGAAGTTGCATAGGTCTTTAGACAGCAGTAGGCAGAACTATATGTTGTCTTTATCAAATTTTTCTCGATTTCCTATTCACACAACAGATAATAACTCATCTGTTGTTGTAATGGTGTTGTCTATCGACAGTTTTGGTGTAGTGTGAATACAGCTGCAATTTGCTCAGGCTGATTGGTTATATGTGAACTGTTCTGAGTGTTTGGGAGTACCAGAAAGAAGATCTTTCAGGATTGGCACAACCTTTTCACTTATCTTTATGATTCCCAAAAACATGAGCCTATAAACAATCACCATTCCAAGCAAGATAGCAAGATCAATCCACTTAGAGTAGCCCATCTCCACTTGCCAAACATTTTTTAAGATGTCTTCACCAGTAATTGGTGGCCCTCCTCCATCTTGGTTATTGGGGAATGTTAGTCCTTCAAACTCATTCTTGTAGAAACCTTGATTTGCATACTTGTGGAATGCAATGTAGTACATGGGGTATCTCCAGAAAGGTTTAGGTAAATCCTTAGGTAATCGGAAGAAACCTCCATTCAGCATCATCACTCCTTGAATTCCAGCACCTGTGATGATCCCCATGAGGAAATCTGGCACAATGCTTGCTACAATCATCATTAGGCTCTCAACTAACATCATGCACACAAAGAGAACCAATGAAAAGTAGGCAAAATGTTCAAGGCTCTTTTGCAGGCCAACAAGGTAATAGGCCATTGCTCCAGGAATTAAAGAGATCATCAATAAGTATGGAGTGGAGGATACTGTGTTTCCAACAACATATGCAACAACGCCATAGTGACCATTTAATCTTTCTCGTCCGAAGATCTGGTTAGTGAGACAGAAAACCCTTGGGTCAGATCATCATCAAAATATTCATTGATGCAATGGATAACAGTGGTTACTAACCTTCATGTCCTCTACAAAAGAAGGGAATCCACCTATTGCCATGAACGTCAAGAATGCTGCTACAAACATAAGCATTGATCCTCTAGCCTGAAAACAAAGATACAATTCAGATAAAGCCATAGAGGTATCAATGCTTTATAAATAGAATTGATATGTCAGTCATAAGAAAAACTTACCTGTATGGAACCAAAAGTGAAGCCAATGTCATAGAAAATAGTCCCTACACATAAGCAGAGGGCAATGTAAACTGCAAGACGAAGCCAGTAGTAACCTAGGTCTCGATACATGTTCACAAATGATCTCCTAGTCAAAACTAGGCATTGAGTTAAGAAGTTCGCCCGCCTTCCCTTCTCTAGAGCTCCTCCATTCTACGAAGGAGAAAAACAAAATAAAGTAAATTACTAACATTTTTTCGTTTTTGTGCCTTAGACAATGAAAATTAATGGACCATTTTAAACGGCAAGAATTATCTAACCTGTTGGCAAATCTCATTTACCAGGTGACGAACTTGCTTGAAATTATTTGATGACGTGTATGATCTTATGAGAATATTAATTGCTTCCTCAGTGCTGATATTTCCTTCAAGGCCTTGTTCAATGTCCTAATATCACTACTTGAGTTAGTTAACTGTTTTCCATTGGAGTTTCGACAAATTTTATGCTACGGATGATTGAGGATTGTTTCCTAACAAAAACGTGAGTGTCATTTACAAATAAGAAAAATGTTCATAAGAAGACTTACAACATCAAAGTCCTTGTTGACAGTTCTCAAATAGTGATCTGACGGATTTCTCAGTGTTAGACAAGGAAAGCCACTTGAAGCAAAAAACTGCACATGATAGGTAGTACTACTATTAATTATTGTAATTAAGTTTGTGATACATGAATTATTCTAATTAAGTAGAAATAATACCTGTTCTGCCTTGGAGACAGAGCCAAAATAAACTGCTCTACCAGAGGAGAGAAGGCAGAGATTCTGGAAAAGCTCAAACACTTCACTGCTAGGTTGATGTATTGATGCAATAACTGTCCTTTTATCGCGGTGAGACAGCTTAACAATTCGACTCATGACATGGTAAGATGCTGCACTGTCTAGCCCACTAGTAGGCTCATCAAGAAAGAGAAGCTTCGGACGAGTCAAGATTTCTATGCAGATGCTAACTCTCCTTTTTTGTCCACCACTGAGGCCTTTTCTGCTCCAACCTCCAATTCTTGTGTCCATGGAGTCCTGCAATCCCATCTCTCTTATAGTTGTCTCTGCTCTTTCTCTCTTTTCTGCTTTCGACATTGAGCTAGGCAGTTGGAGCTGCGCCGAGTAATACACAACCTCCCTTACTGTTAATGTTGTCATTAGTGTGTCATCTTGAGTCACATATGCCTATAACAATTAGGAGACATTCATCAAAACTGTAACTAGGTAATGCAATGCATGTAAAACCAGTTCAGTCACATTTACTCCATTTCAAAATTTAGATTACAATGTATTGCATTATCAATGAGAACTTTGAGCCCCCAACTAGTGTCTGATTTCCTTACCGAGGTTCCAAAGGCAAGTGTTTCTTTGCGTCCATTGATTGGGATCTTCCCTCTCAGCTGTGTGCTTGAACTTGGCCTTCCTGTAATAATGTGGAGTTTCTTTAGGCTTTTTTAACATCCATCAGAACATAATCCTAAGAACTACCTTATAATCCTCCTCAAATCATATCATTTCATCACAAAACAAGTAGTAGCTCGTAATGTTAGTGCTGTCTCAAGTATATCAGGTGCTTCTATGTAAGCTGTAAAGAATTTCCTAGTGTTTTTCAGAAAGCATTTGACTTTCTAGTTGATTAAATATCATTGTGCTCCTGTTCAAAAATCATTTAAAAGAGGAATCTCAATGTCCACACGCTATAGAAATGAAGAAACTTTCAACAAGGAAACTGTTTGGCACCAAAATTTCTTATGGTTCTGAGAAGCTTTCAAACTGTCTCTTTTCTCAATCACGTGCTTATATGCACTTGACGTGTCACCGTCATGGGATGGAACATTGAACGTAGCATGTCGTTGCCTGACTTCTAAGAAGCGATTGAGACGTAGAGAGCACTAACCCCGCCTGATGGATCCTTCTCGCCTAAGTGACTTAGAAATTTATGGTTTCATGTCTTTCGCAAAGCCACGAAGATCGATACCTCACAACTCCTTCGGTGTGAAGCAGAGCAATCTCCTTGACAGGGTGTTGAGAACACAGTGTGTTGCGTCCGTAGATCGCAAGATACTCACGCTCCTTCGGGTGATGATCTCTTGATCGCTGGTTGCAGGGTTTTCTCGAGATGAGAAGATAGTTTTCCGAGAGTAAAATATGTATGTGATCGTAGGATCCTTTCTCTTTCGTTAACCTCCTCTATTTATAGGAGGCAATCACTTGTCAATGTATATCTAAAACTCTTCACAATTAGACTCACTAAGCAACTCTAACTCTTCAGAATCTTACTTCCTAGGTTTTATAATCAAAGTCTAAGACCTTGATGATAAACTCGCCAGGGAATTCTTTCCTCACAAGGAAAGGTAAACAATTATTTAACACGGGCCGCAGGTATCAGTCTCTTCATTCACTCCAATCCAACCCAGTCAATACGGATTATCTTTTCAGGCCGCCTACTTTAGCCGTTAAAGCCCAACAACAAGATATTTAATCTTGGACCCAAACATTGCCCCTCAAGCCTCAAAATTAAATCCTAGAGCAATTGAAGAGGTTTCTTATCCTAATGACATATCGTTTATTCCAAACGATAACTTTCCACTCGTAATGTCACCTCAACCAACTCTTGTGAAAAGTCACGTCATTACAGATGATGTCATATAAAAAATGCACGTCCCATCAGAATCCACACTTCAATACACTTCTTCTGGTTCCATCTTCTCAGTCCCCCAAACTTCCTTTTGAAGCCAGATTTTCTCCGTCGCCGACCACTTTTTCTGATCCAAAAATGTCACCTCACCGGCAAGAATATCCTCACCTTACCAAAGAGAACGTCGAACTCTTTGCCGAGTCTGTTCGAACCACCGCTAAACAGCAAAAACTAGGTCTGACCACCACGCTCAAACTCTCAAACGCTGCCACCGGTCGTTTAGGCCCTTTCCTCAAAACACCCATCAACCCAGGACTTTACCAGGTTCTCCATGATAGCTCCTCCAACTCTGCCTTAATCTTCAGGCGAGACAAACAGGCTGACCCAACCGGGTGGACGAACAAAGACACTCTCTACTCAATCGAAAAATGGCCGACTACCTTTGATAACGAGCAAACATGGTACAAGGCTCGTCAAAATATATTTTCTGTGTCTCTGCCCAGAAGGTCACCAAGTGCTGGATCCCCCTCATCGAGTGCTTGTTTGAGGGAACTAAGGTAAGACTCGCACAACCTATCCTCGCCTACCTTTACCGTAACCTTCGATGCATCTCGTTGTCTCCACTCTCCACTACAACTCAATAAACCTGGCCCACTATGGATGGTGGACCTCTGGCTGTAGGTCTACTTTCCCATCTTCCGGCACCCAGAGGCGTTGCTGTTTCAAGCAAACGAATTCCTAGGCCAGACCCTTTCATCCCCTCTCTACTTCAAAGGACTAACCTACCAGACGTGCTTCGCCACCTTTTGCTCGCACAACCAATTTCCCTCTGTCTTAGTCCATCTGATCCTAGACCGCCATTTTCCGCCAGAGTTAGAAACTAGTTTTTTGCCTTCGCCTACCCAAAGTAACCAGGCGAAGCTCATCTTTCTCTAGAGCAACACTTGTGGAGATTTATTGGTTCTTGATCCCATCAAGGTCTGCTACGAGTTGTACACTCCTAACCACTTTACCAGGCAATTAGGATTTACCCACCGTACTCATATGCCACTGGTTGGTTCTGTAAATCGCTATAGTACCTGGCGAGTGACTTCTCATCCTATGGACACTGACACTGCAGACCCCCACTTTGGTTTTCCAATCGCGATGCTTCCAGAGGAAGAACTCATTGTTGCTCTTGTACCTTCAATGGGAGTAACAGTACACTACCGTGCCTGGCAAGCTCAATTCTGGGATGGTTTTCAATCTACACAACCACTGTCTCTCTTCATAGCCATCTTCGAGAACTTCAACATCAACTTCGCCAACTCCTTTGAGAGGAAGGCACTGAGCTACATCCCCAAACGAAGACAAGCCTTGGCCTACAGTAAGCATCCTTGCTCATCACTTAATTCATGCCACATACATTGGCTTTTAATTATATGTACTCACTCTTTTTAGTTTGATCACTCGCAGTTTGACAAACGCATTGATCAATCTGACTCTGACAACGAACAGGACGTTGGAGACAAAGAACAAGAAAATCCGCAGCCTATAAGTAATTATGAATCTTAATTAAAGTATGACTTTGAATTCTCAGATCTTTACTATGTTATTCCCATTTCAAAGACCTCAAAAATGGCGTCGAGATGCCTCCCTTGCTAGGACTTCTTGCCAAAAAAGACCACGCCGCCCTTGTAAGGTTGGCTCTGAAGATATTCTAGAAAAAAAACTCGAGCAAGGTGAGCAACCACCACAATCATCACCACCCTCAAGGCCATCGGTTCTGGTTTTAAATAGTTCACTGCCCGAAGGACCTTGTTCTACCACCCATCTCTTGCCACCAAAGACTACTAGCTTCTCTTTCGGTGATGAGCAGTTCGAGCTAATCATTCCCACTCCTCAATCACCTCATGAGGTAAATTTTATAGCTTGAGGGATGAATTTAAACATAATTCTCTATATGCGAACTCTCGTCTCCTAACACCAAACTCTTCTCTTATTCCTAGGACATGTTCCATGCCGAAGCCAACCCTGAGGAGAGCCTCTTGGACAACGCTCCGCCCGAAGGGAGCACCATTATTGGCATTGGGACTACCGATGCTGGAAACACCGTCGCTGCAAATGTGGACGTTGACATTACCAATACTATTGCTCATGTCATCGAAGACACCATTCTCCACAGTGCCCATTATTCGGACGACTCAAATGAGAGCCTTCATGATGGTAATGACAACGACACATTCTGATTTAGCTTCAAAGATGTTCCTTTCTCTTACCATACCATGCATTATTCTCCAGAAGAACAAGCGGCTATGGAGGTAGGTGCCATACTTCCTTATCCTAACGTTATGCCCAAAGGGACCCAAGCGAGGCGGCCGAGGCCCTTCCTAATACCTCACTTAACTCCACCGTCTCGCCTGATCTAACTGCCCCTAGTACGACTGAGGTACATAAATTCCTCTAGGCCCAACCCTGTATTTACCATTCTTCTTTCTATGTCTGAATATAAACAACATCTTAACAGGACCCAGCAAATGGCTCTCTGAACAAAAGGGTTACACACCCTCGTCTTCCCAAGGTAACCAACTCGTCATCACCCAACCGCTTACCTCAACCGAGTGTACCACCCCAGCCGCTGCCGCAGAGGATACAACTCGCGGGCGTAATGAGAATCAGGGCCCACAAACCATCATTCCTTGGGCCTCACCTTCCTCTGAGCTTGTCATTAACAAAACCGCCATGCAGAACCAAATTCTTAGCCTAGAGGAACTCTCAGCCAAACTTTCGACTATGGAGCCCGACCCGGCTGAGCTCATCCTCGCCAAGGACACAATCAAAAAGCTCTTCGAGGCCGATCTGGACACTCCTCAAACTCTCAACGATATGCTGGATGAAGTATCAAACTTGCTGAGGACTGCCCCTGGAGAGCTCGTGCCCATGCTCTCCCAGTATGAGCAAGACCTTCGAAAACTCTACCAGTTGTAGGCCAACAAGGATGATCTATCCCACCGCTTAGAGCGACAAAAGAAAATAAGGGAAGAAATGGTCAGTCAAGTGTTCAATGACCACTGCCAAATCCAGAAACTCCTTCAAAGTGTCTTATTGAAGAAAGCAACCTTAGCGGCTAAGGAAGCTGAACTGGCTGCTCTCTAGGCTGAGGTAGGTATCCTACAAGCAGATTCTATCTCTACTCACGTGAATGGCCAGCAATTGCTTGAGGAAAGCTTGAGTTGAGCGAATCATCTCCAGAAGGCTGAAGATGATGTTTCCTCACTCCTTAAATTGCATGGTGAGGCTTGGGCTGTCTATGAGCATGCCAAAGTAGAACTTAAGAGGAAAGCCCTCTGTTTGTAGAAAATCTGGACTTGCTTTGTTTTGTAATCCAGCTACTAAGGCCCCAAATCTATTTCTAAGGCCCTTAGCCTAAGTTTTTATCTCACAACCCTTCTTATTTATGATTCAAAAAATGGGCTCAGAGTACAATCCCCCATTCGAACCAATGGCCCAATTTAGGGCCCAAACTAATCAGTTACCCAAAAATCCTCAGGATTAGGATGGAATTGAGATTCAAATTTCAAAAATGTGTTATCCTATCGCATCAAATCTTTTGGTTTCCAAGGAGCATGTTACCCTCATATCAACCGCCACAGAATAAATGATAATTATTGCCCTTGACTCTTAGAATGGCTTAACCGTCTATGCCAACAGATCTCTAAGGGACACTTGTCAATTACCATGGGCGGTAACTAGATTCATGCACCTTAACCTTTTGACTATGTGTAGAGCCTCTAGAGTTAGGCTTCTATAAATATCACCTCTGATCTACCCACACAAACAACATATCCAAAACTTCCTCCTTCACACAATCTCAGAATGATGTCTTCTCTGCAACTTCTCTTCTGGCCTTTAGTGAAAGAAAATCCACCAGAAACCCCTTGTTTATAGCAAAACTTAGATAATGATATCTATATCCAAGTCCTACCTTGGTAAAGCTGCCCCTAATCCTTTGGGGGCTTAACACCTCCCGTTCTTATTACTTTTTCAATATGAAAAAAATGAAAAACGAAAAGGTTGTCTTATTCAAAACTGCTCTGAATGGTGAATCGACCATTCTTTATCTTTTTTTTCCGGCGAAATGGAAGAAAAGTTGGGAAGTATCATGATCATCTAATAAGAAGGGTTTCCATTTTTTCAAATGAATGATTTGAAGACCTATTGATTCTAACAACTGATTGCAGATTTGATCATTCGGACCTTTCAATTAGCCGATTCTAAATGCCAGGAACAGGTCATCTTCCTCTTTCTCTCCAGCAACAGCTCTGCATTTGTCTTGCATAGATGTTGTAGGTCCTAGCGTGCCAGCCCTATAGTGAGGAAGTATAGGGAACTGGTGTGCTATCACTCCTCATTTACATGGGAGCCAATTCAGGGAGGCTATTGGCGAGGAGCGAGTGGCAACCGGCTCGTTCCCGGGGTGGAAACTAAGGTGGGAACTAGTCCATCAGCTCCAATGATGAAAGAGACAAAAGGAAAATTCCCTTCATTCTTCTTACATTGCTTTGGGCTATTGTGTTCTAGTTTCTGTTTTTCTTCTTCTTTTGTCTCTTGAGGCACTTCCTCTTTAATAAACCTTCAAGTTTTCCAACTTGTAAACGAGATTGTATTTCCATGGTATCAGAGCTCAATGCCACAAAGCCTCTGTAAACTTTTAATAAAATTGATTTCAGGTATTCTACCTTGCATATATCTTGTTATAAATGTAACTCAAACTCCATCCACCAATATTGGCTTTGTAAAATAACAAAAATGTTAAACACAGTTAAAGCCACAGGAACTAGCAGAGAAAACAAGTAAAAAATTAAAATTTTAGCCACGTGAATTGGCTTACATTAACATGTTATAGGGTTGCCTCTTGAGTTTGGTCACGTGAGCAGAAGCATGATAGCATGATAGCATGAACAAAGTCAATTATTCTACACTAGGCAGGTCGTCATACTCCCAGACAGGCTGGATGTACTTTTTAAGGAAACGGTCATTGATTGGATTTGCATGAACTGTACCATCTCGATCACGAAGTCGAACTGCTCCTCGTCCTTGTATGTGTTCGATTATGTACGATACTTCCCATTTACCAGACCATTTGCCTCGTCCTTCTATTTCCTCGCCAATGGGTAACACTGCCTTCAAAACCAACTCTCCTTCTACAAAACTCTTGCCCTTAGTACACTTGTCATAAGCCCGAGCTACCCTTCATTTTTTAGCAAACAAGTGTTCATAGACTTCAAGCCGCTTCTCGTCTAAGTCTTCGTATTCCTGCCATATTGCTTGCACATAGTCCTCACCAATTAGATCGTGATGTTCCATAACTCATAAGGACTGAACATTGAGCTACAAGGGCAAGACAACATCATGTCCGAACATCAATGCATAGGGAGTTGTCCCTGTTGGATTTCGTTTACTCGTCCAATATGCCCAAAGTGTATTGAACAAATCATTATGCCATAGGCAGACATTGCCAACGAGCATTCATCTGAGAATGTGCAGAATCAACTTGTTACTTGCCTCCCCTTGACTGTTGGACTGAGCATAACAAGGAGTAGAATGAAGGAAATGAATTCTTAGGTCTTGCATAAGCACCTTGACTTCGCCAGACATAAATGTTGTCCCTCTGTCTGAGATATACCAAAACGACAAATGATATCTTTAAATAAGAACTAGCAAATGGTGCCCGCAGAAGCCACTTTTAAAGGCTTAGGTTCTACCCATTTGGTGAAGAAGTCTATGACCACAATGATGAACTTGTGTCCCTAAGATGAGTAAGGATGAATCGTTCCAATCAAGTCTAAAGCCCATCCGATAGCAAGCCAAGGTTTGATGATTGGTTGCAAAGGGATGTTAAGTAAATGGCTGATTGGACCATGTGCTTGACAATCTTCACAACCCTTAGCAAAAGTGTTACAGTCTTTAAGCATCCTTGGCCAGTATTACCCATGACGCCGTAATAACCAGCGTATCTTGAGACCATTCTGGTGTGTCCCTGTTGCCCCTAGATGTACTTCTCTCATTATTCGCTTAGCGTCATGACCGTATACACAATGTAGTAGCAGACCATCCTCTCATCGCCTGAATAACTCATTGTCTTTAAGCACATAATTGGGAGCCAAGAAACGAATCTGCTTGTCGACTGGTGCGTTAGGATCTTGGAGGTAAAAGATGATGGGTTGGCGCCAATCTACGTCGATTTGGTCCAGTGTGGCCACATACCATTCATTGTTTTCTTCTTGTCAAGCAAAGAAAGAAGGCAGAGTGCGACATTCGACCTTTAGAATTCGCTCGCAGACGCCATCATGTAAACTTACCTCAATTACCAATTGTGCCAATTCATTTGATGTGTAGTTCTGCTCACAAGGAATGTGGCTCAGTTGAATTTCGGCAAATAACTTGAGCAAGTCACAGACTCTTTTAGCATAAGGTTCTAAGATGGGACCTACCTTATATTTCAACTCCAATTGCCTAATGACAAGCTGGAAATCTTCGCATATGTGAACCTCGGTGACCTCCATATCCAACAAGATTTTCAGGCCAATGATGAGTGCCTCATATTCAGCTTGGTTGTTAGTACAATGAAAGTACAGCCTGAAGGAATAAGAGAAAGTGCCTCCGTCTGGGTAGACTAAGGTAATCCCTGCCCCAGCCATCGTGCTGGTACTTGAACATTAAAGTTTAAGAACCAATGAGTAAGTGAAATGCGAGCTAACTCCAATTCTGGCCATTCACGAATATCTAGCATTGGATGGTGTGCAAGGAAATCAGCCACCGTCTGGCCCTTTACTGCCTTTTGTGGCACATACTGTAAAGAAAACTCGAAAAGTGTCAAGATCCACTCCTCGATTCTGCCCCGTAGAATAGGCCTGGAAAGCATGTACTTTACCAAGTTTGTTTTTGCAATAACACAAGTAGTAAAGGACAACATATAATGGCCTCCGCTTGTATCCTGAAAAACACAAGGCTAGGCATAATTTCTCCATTGGAGAGTACCATGTTTCACAATCTGTCAAGGTACGGCTGAGAAAGAAAATAGCGCGTTCAGTACTCATTGTGTCATCTTGTGCTAGAAAACTCCCAATAGAATACTCTGTAGCTGATATATAGAACTTAAGAGGTACTCCCGGCCTTGGTGGGACCAAGACTGGTGGATTCGCCAAGTACGCTTTGATGGTATCAAAAGCCTCTTGATGGATAGGCTCTTATACAAAATCTTTTTGGCTTTGAAATTTAATCAAATGTGAGAATGGTTGTGTCTTTCCTATAGCATTTGCAATGAAACGTCTGAGGAAGTTAATTTTACCCAGCAAGCGTTGTAATTCTTTCTTATTATTTAGCGGGACAGCGTTGAGCACTGCCTCTTTCTTATCATCTGGGACTTCAATTCCTCGATGGTGAACTAAGAAACCCAAAAAGTCTCTTGCCTGAATGTCAAACACACATTTAGCTGGATTCATCTCCAATTGGTGTTGTCTCATACTAATGAATACCTTCCTCAAATCCGCTATATGATCTGACCTGCATTTCATCTTAACTACCATATCGTCAATATAAACTTCCATGGATTTCCCTATGAGGTCATGGAAGATCAAATTCATACCACACTGGTAAGTTGCCCCTGCATTCTTGAGTCCAAATGGTATGTTCACATACTCAAAAACACCTACAAAACTTGGGCATCGAAATGTTGTCTTATGCCTATCGGCTTCTGCCACTGGAATTTGATGGTATCCTGCCATCCCGTCCATGAATGATATCATCTCATGGCAAGCTACAGAATCTAACAATAAATCTGCTACTGGCATGGGGTAGGCATCTTTTGGTGTTGCATTGTTCAGGTCTCGGTAATCAACACAGACTCGCATCTTCCCATTCTTTTTCTTAACCGAGACCACATTTGAAAGCCGTTCATTATACTTGGGACTCTGATGATGCCTAACTTAAGCATATTCTTTTTCTCCTCTTTAACTAGAATTGTTGTTTATGTGTTCATATGTCGCATCTCCTGCTTCACTAGCTTCTTCCCCTCTATGATAGGCAGATTATTACATACTAAGTCTGGTGACAAACCCGGCATATCCTCATATTTTTCTGCAAAGCAGTTTACATACTCATGGAGCAATTCAATGAGCCTCTTTCTTTATTTAGGCTCCAAAAAGGTGCTTATAGCCACAATCATTGTCTCTTCTAAAGTCCTAAGATTAATCTTCTCAACGGGATCTTTAACTTTAGGTGGACTATCATCTAAGGCTGTCGGAGATAATTTAATAACCTCCTCCTCTTTTGATTCATGCAGTACATCGTCAGCTACGTACTCCAATGCTGCAATCATTGGGATGTAATAACCCTGCAACTAGCTATCAAGAGATCATCAGCTGGGAAGAAGAAGAAGTTGTCTTGCTTTTATTGGTGGAAAAAGAAGAAAAAGTTGTCTTGCTTTGGGAAACGAGCTTTTTTCGTTCCTCCTCCACCAATGGTTTAGGCCTTCATCTAAGTCCTTTTGTCTCACTCGAGGTAATATGTCCCTAGGTGAGTTCGATTAATCGTTGAAGGCTCTTGAGCACAACTAGTTGCTTGAATGTTTCACTAGCACGTTGTTTATCACTTTTAGACCGCTTACGGTCTTGGGAAACCTCAGGGATAGGTTCTTGTTTGTTCTCTCTGGCGAGCAACTCTGGGTTGCGGTCGAAGACGCTTAGCCTCGCTGCTCTAACATTTGGCTCACGAGGTTTCTTGCCAAATACTACAAGGGGATTATCCACCAAGGCATTCAGTCGTCACTACAGCTTTTCTGATAAATAAGCCAATTGTCCTGGTTGGATTATCCCCATCTCCAAGGATTAATGCCCTTTTGGTCTCTCCAAACCATCATTGCAAATTTCTTCGCCTGCTAGGGGTTACCTCAATAGTTTTACCCTTCTCCTTCATGTACCATACATTCTCCTTAGTTATGTTTCTTGATGCTGAAGGAATGTATGGTTTAGCGGGCTGGTCTGCTACAGTCTGTTCTATTACTGCTGGTTTCAAGAACTTTTCTGTTGCTCGCCTCCGCTTGAATGCTTGCGGATCTCTTTGATTAAGCTCTCTTGGGCTATTAGGTTGATACTGTTTAGGTGAGGACACCAATTCTAGACACACCTGGACCGCCTCTTCCAATTCTTCGTAGGGGATCTTAAGACCACAATGAAATTTACATCGGGAACACAGGGTCACCGACGACTTCGCCTTCGGGTCTACTTTTTCCTTACCCTTTACGGAGGCTTCAGGCTGTCTCTTCTTACTGTCTTCTCCACTAGTATGTAGGTCCACAATCTGCTTCCTTTTGTTAATATTATTCCTTGTCAACTCTAACATCCCTATGACTAAGTCCGCGTTAGGTTTGGGATTCAGAGCCACTTACTTGATTACTATCTCTCCCTCATCAATCCAACGTTGGATTCTAAACTTTAAACTCGTGCCTTGCTCCGTAGAGTGTGTTCCCCAAACATGGTGGAAACGGCAATAGGGAAGGCCTTCAATGTGTTCAGGGTTTGGCGATGGACCATACGACACCCTGGCAAGGTTCGCCTGAATCAAGTACTCCAGGATTTCAGCCATCCGAGATACGTCATATGTGATTTGTCTTTTTGACTTCTTCTTTAATATTTTCTTTCGTGGCGTTTGCTTAGGTATTCTTATCGGGACCAATGCCATCTCATGTATCTTCTAGTGGAATGGTTGTAAAGGTTGATAACCACTGTCTATCATGTCTGCTTGACTAACCAAGAAGAGATCGTGTGTCCAAACCTGTTGTGGTACCTACAAAAATGTTAGCCTGGTCCTAAGTAGTCTAGATCTTTCAACCTTCTTACAGGCCAGAAGCTAATGAGTTTATACCTAAGGAGCTCGTCTATCCTGTCCTATTTGAAAGTGTACCGTAGGTGGACCGGAGAACCATTATCTTCAAGACCAACTGGATATTTTCTGCCAACTAACTCTGCTATGATATTTTCTGCCGACATCATTTGTAGTTGTATCATATTGACTTATGGTTTTGGGAATTGTTGTGAGTCCACCAGTGAGACGGTCTTGGGTGCATTATCTAAGGCTAGTTTTCCTTCATTGATCCACTTCTAGATCTGGTCTTTGAGCTTAACACAGTCTTTGGTTGAATGATTCCATATACCATGGAATTTACAGTACTTTTTCCCTTTAACCTGTTCAGCATTAGGAATATGGCTAAAGTCTGTCTTCACCACTCGCTGGTCAATAAGCTCATCCAGGGTTTCATGAGCCATATTAGTGTCATAAGTATATGTCTCAAACTTTGACTTTGTGAAAGCCATTTTTGAGAGCTTCAATGGTCCTTTGCTTTGCTGTAACTTCTTAGGCTTAAGCACTGACTTAGAAGTAAACTCTAGGGAATGAAACTGATCTTCATCTATATCTGATCCCCCTTCTTCAGGATCCTCAATATAAGCCATAGTTCTTGGCCTATTTCTCTCATAGGAGGACCTCGGGGCTTACGTTTCCTTTGAGGAATTACACCTATTATCCCTCTACTACATGGTACTATGGGCTTTGGTTACTGCCGCAATGAGCTCGTTCAAGGTGAGATGTTTGTGGTTGAAGAATAAATTATGATATGGATCCTCCAACCCATTAATTTCCATCTCAACAACAACATCTTTCCCCAAGGGTGATGTGCACAGATTATACTCTGATCTAAAGCGATGAAGGAAAACTACTGGACTTTCCGATGGTGATCGGTTCATAGCCACTAACTTGCTAATGCTTTTTTCTGGCCTCGTCATCCCAAAATGGTCGATAAACGAAGCTTCCATCACTGACCAATCTGTTATGGACCTTTTCTCCATACGTGTGTACCAAACGAGTGTTGATCCAGACAAAGATGAGCCGAAGACCCGTAGCTTAAGTTCTGGATCCTCAACGAAAGGTCTAAGCTACAAGGTGAAGTAAGCCAGATGCGTCGCCGCATTCGCATCGTCCCCTGTGAAGGTTTGGAAGTTAATCGGCTTATAGTTCCTTGGGCACTGCCAAGCATTGGCGACGCCTTTCTGCACAAGCGAGTAGGGAGTCTTATATGGTTCATGTGCCGTGGCGATGTGCATATCGCATTCTTCCATGAACCTTTCGAATCGTTCTTCCCAGGAGGCTGGGAAACTTTCATCCTGCCTCGTCTTCCTCGTGATATTGGAGACGGACTTAGTTAGGTGTCTGATGTTCTTATCAGTTATCTTGTAAAAAGCAGCCACCTCCCTCTCCTGTTATGCTTGAGCAAGATCTAGGGCATGCAGAAGGTCTACACGCAACCTGTCTTGTCCTTCCATAAGGGTTGTAAGCTGTGCTTTCTGAGTCGCATGCTCCTCCAGACCCTTGGTAAACTCGACTCTTAAAGAGACCACCTCTGTTGTTGCCACGTCTGTCTTCTCGCCATTGGCGGCAAGCAACTCTGCTTGTTCTTCTATTCTTCGCTTGATGGAAGCGAAATATTTCCCAAACCACTCGTCACGCCTAGCGGTGTATGGTCTGTAACCTTCACATGATAGGTTGTTGAGCTCTTATTCAGACAGGAAGTTAAAGTCTATTGTTGAACAATATGTGACTCCAAAGATGACTTTTACTGCGTTGGTAGAGAGCGAACGACACTCAGTAAATGTGTGTTCCCAGTAACTCGGTTGATGATGTTTGCGACACTGAGGGTATCCCTTTTTATAGGGATCCCCAATTGTTGTTTAGATACACGAAAATTTTGTCCCACTGGACGTGCCAAAATGTTTGGCACCAAAATTTTTCAAGGTCCTGAGAAGCTTTCAAACTGTCTCTTTTCTCGATCACGTGTTTGTATGCGTTTGGCGTGGCACCGTCGTGGAACGGAACGTTGAACATAGTTTGCCATTGCCTGACTTCTAAGAAGCAATTGACACGGGAAGAGTACTAACCCCGCCTGATGGATCCTTCTTACCTAAGTGACTTAGGACTTATGGTTTCGTGTCTCTCGTAGAGCCACGAAGATCGATACCTCACAACTCCTTCGGTGTGAAGCAGAGAAATCTCCTTGATAGAGTGTTGAGAACACAGTGTGTTGCATCCATAGATCGCAAGATACTCACACTTTTTCGGGTGATGATCTCTTGATTGCTGGTTACAGAGTTTTCTCAAGATGAGAAGATAGTTTGCCGACAGCAAAATATGTATGTGATCGTAGGATCCTTTCTCTTTCGTTAACCTTTTCTATTTATAGGAAGCAATCACTTGTCAATGTATATCTAAAACACTTCACAATTAAACTCACTAAGCAACTCCAACTCTTCATAATCTTCCTAGGTTTTATAATCAAAGTCTAAGACCTTGATGATAAACTCGTTAGGGAATTCTTAAACAACTATTTAACACGGGCCGCAGGTGTCAGCCTCTCCATTCACTCCAGTCTAACTCAGTCATTACGGACTATCTTTCTAGGTCACCTACTTCAACCCTTAAAGCCCAATAACAAGATATTTTATTTTTGCCCAAACAGAAACCTGCTCAAAGTTGACATTATCAAATCATACAAACTAGCTAGAACAACATAACTAAATCTATTAAATTCCAGATGATCAATTTTATTTCAAGGATATGAACATCCAAGGGTTAACAGGAAGCTCAAGCTTAATCATGTCGATCACAATAGTACGACAGTACATTGAGTGTGTGTGTGTATATATATATATATATATACACACATACATACCTGCCAAAGCATCCAGAAGGGTCGATTTGCCAGAGCCAGAAGGACCCATAATAGCCAAGACCTCACCAGGTTGAGCAAATCCAGTAAGCTCCTGCAAGATCATCTTGTGCCCATTTTTCCCATCAGCCACTCCAACCCATGCCACAAGTCCTCCCATGTCAAAGAAACCCCCAGAGTACCACTACTGCTTCTGACATAAGCACTTTCAGCTTCCACTGTCGACATGTCAACCGCGGAAGCTGCAGCAGTAGTAGTAGCAGCAGTAGTGCTTTTGAATCCAGTGCTGAATGGGAAAATTCTGTCCATGCTAGAAGATGACAAGGATATGCTATCTGCTTCAGAAATATGATCATGATCAACATTAACATTTGGGTCTTCCACAGATGATGATAACAATGATCTTGAAGGGTTTCGACTTGGAGTCCATCTAGGAAAGCTAGCTGGAGGAGAAGACTCCATTGTAATTCTCTCTCTCTCTGTCTATCTTGCAGTTTCTTGTGGAAATGGGAAGGCCAGGTTGCAGCGTGTCATGAATAAATGCACCAACTAGGCTACAATTATAATTAGACTGTCGACCAAGACATGTTAAGACGTAGTTGAGAGAGTTGTCTGTCGTTTTATTAATTTGGTCCAGACAAGTTTTTGTCACTCTTCTTCCTTCCCTTTCTTTCTTTACTTAGTCCAGAACTGGAGGAGAAGACTCCATTGTAATTCTCTCTCTCTCTGTCCATCTTGCAGTTTCTTGTGGAAATGGGTAGGCCAGGTTGCAGCGTGTCATGAATAAATGCACCAACTAGGCTACAATTATAATTACTGTCGACCAAGACATGTTAAGAGCATCGCACCCATAAATTCCTATTTCAGGCTTCCTAATTCCTATTTCAGGAATTCCTGTTATTATTCAGCAAATAGGATTTCCTATTCAGCTTTTTTGCGCAGCAGTACAACAAATAGGAATTCCTATTACTATTCATAATCATAAAATAAAGTTTTGATTAATTATTTGTAATATGTTTATCCAACGATTTGTAATATTACTATTGAACTAAATTTAATGTAAGATTTCTGACGACTCATATTGTGACACGTGTCACTGTCGGATAAATTATTGATGAAGATTTCCGGTGAGATTTCCGACAAATGATAATGCGACACGTGTCACATCCACGTGTCAATGTCGGATAAATTATTGATGAAGATTTCCGGTGAGATTTCCGACAAATTAGGATGCGACACGTGTACTCATCCACGTGTCAATGTCAGCTAAATTATTGATGAAGATTTCCGGTGAGATTTCTGACAAATCGGGATGTGACACGTGTACTCATCCACGTGTCAATATCGGCTAAGTTATCCATTGGAGATTTCCCGTCAGATTTGCGACCAATGAGGATGTGACACGTGTACCCGTCGTTCAACATCAGATTAGCCAATTTTGCTATAAAATATGTAACCATGCCTCCTTGCCTTGAAACCTCACAACACCCGTAAACACACTTCTTCACTTTCTCTCATACAGAAGATGGATCCTAACGAGGTCGATGAGTCAAGGAGGAGGAGGCGTCAACAACGTCGGCAAGCTACCGCAATGATGAATTCATTCGTCGTTGATGCCGCCATGGTAGTTGCCTCGTTTGATGATGAGCCACCTCGTCGCCGCCGTCCAAACGTACAAAGGCAAAGGGAACCAAGGGGTCAGAATCTGCTGGACGATTACTTCGTGGAACGCCCTGTTTTCCACGAGCAGGATTTTCGCCAGAGGTTTCGAATGAGCACGCACTTGTTCAACCGGATCAAGACAGATCTCTGTAACCACGACCCATTTTGGCATCAAAGAGAAGATGCCATTGGATTGCAAGGACTCCTCCCCGAGCAAATGATGACAGGTGCTCTACGAATGTTGGCGTACGGCACAGCCGCAGATCAGTGTACTGAATACACAAGGATGGGGGAGTCAACAACACTCGAATGCATGAAGAAGTGGTGCACACAGGTGGTCTTGCTTTACCAAGACCGTTACCTCCGCGCTCCGAATGCGGCTGACATAACTCGACTTCTAAAAAGGGCGAGGCAACGGGGATTTCCTGGTATGATCGGAAGCATCGACTGCATGCACTGGGAATGGAAGAATTGCCCAACAGCTTGGCAAGGGTCATACTCGAGGCGGAAGGCTCGTCCGACAATAATCTTAGAGGCGGTGGCCTCATATGACACGTGGATATGGCACAGCTTCTTTGGGACGCCTGGAGCACAAAATGATATTAATGTGCTCAACTCCTCTGATGTCTTCGATGAACTCCTTGCCGGAAGAAGCCCGCAATCGACGTATCAAGTCCATGGTATGACTTACCACCATACTTATTATCTAGCTGATGGAATATATCCCAGGTATTCCTCGTTCGTCAAGACAATATCCAATCCGCAAGATCAACCACAGAGGCTGTTCGCAAGGAAACAAGAGGCATATCGTAAAGATGTGGAGAGGTGCTTTGGCATCTTACAATCTCGTTGGGCTATCATTCGTCACTCAGCCATGTGTCATCACAAATCGACATTAAAAATGATCATGTTGGCTTGCATCATAATGCATAACATGATTGTCGAGGATGAATTTGTGGAAGACGATTTTGAGGAGAATGAGGAAGAAGATTTACAAAACCCAGTGACTGCTTCCACACTATATGATGGGCCGGTGGATGAAACAGGTCACTGAATTCCATTTGAGCCAGTGGGAAGAGATCAGCATCACCAACGGTTTAGCGACCGGCTCATCGATTTACAATCAGTTTATCTCCATGGTGAACTTCAAAAGGACTTAGTGAAGCACAACTGGTTTCTTGAAACCGGTGAACATCTCTAATTAATGTGCGCGAGATATGTGTGTTTGCAATTTGTGTGTTTCCCTTTTGTATGTGTGTTTCCCTTTTGTATGTGTGTTTCCCTTAATAATCAATGAATTTAAATTTGAAGCTCGATCTAAATAAATAAAGTGCGTGTTTATTTCATGAAATTGAAATTACATGAATTGACATTACATGAATTGAAATTACAGAAATTGAAATTACATGAATTGAAATTACAAAACTAATCACTAAAATCAAGGTTGCGGGGACGATAACAACCGGTAAAGCTAGCATCGCCGACTTCTCCTTCATCGTCATCTACTTGCTGAAGGATCTCTGATTTCCGCTTCATGAAGTACTTCTTTGAATTTGGAGTCATAGCCTCGAAATTCATTGTCATGATCCTTGTTTCTTCTTCTCGTTCCCTCAATTTGTAGTTTTTCTCATCAAGTATTCTCTGAGATTCTTCGGTTGCCCTTTGCCATTCGGCGAACATCTTTTGATTAGCTGCGATGTTCTTCAAAGTCTCATCTCGAAGCTCATTCGTAGGTGTCATGGCCTTCTTTCCCTTTCTTTTTGCCTCCTTCGCCGCCTTCACTCCTTCAGGTCTAGGCGGACTCGAGGTACCTCCAACGTTGCTTTGTGATGGTGGAATCACTTCATCTTCATCCAAGTTGACCATAGGAGACACTACATTTGAGGTAGGCGTAACTTCGACATAGGAATTGTAAGATGGTGGAGTGCTAGTTTCAACGACTCTAAAAGTAGGATGATCCTTCACAATTTCCCAACACGCAAAGTGCGTAAACTCTTTTTTTTGTTTCCCCACATACCACGTTTGAGCTTTCCTTAACTACATAAATAAAAATTAATATAGGTCACATTTTTATATAGGTCACAAAAATTAATATAGGTCACATTTTTTATATAGGTCACAAAAATTAATATAGGTCACAAAAATTAATATAGGTCACATTTTTAATATAGCTCACAAAAATTAATATAAGTCACATTTTTTATATAGGTCACAAAAATTAATATAGGTCACATTTTTTATATAGGTCACATCTTTTATATAGGTCACAAAAATAAAAATTAATATAGGTCACAAAATAAATTCTTACCTCATCATGCAAATTTCCGCCGGATTCCGGATTCCTTCTTGCGTATGCAAGCGCCGCTTTCCATTGTGACAAGTTTGGCTTCAACTTAGCAAAACGAGAGGTGAGTGCCTTTTGGGTCCTCGGTTCCGCTCTCATTTCACCTTGACCCATCACCCAATTTTGTTGGTAATCGGCATAGATTTTTTCCCACAATTTGTCGATTTTTTGCTTGTTTCCGGAGATAGGGCACACACTATAGCGACAATATGATATGCACAATTGTACATCTTCGGAAATGAGCCAATTTGTGGACATTTTTTTGCCAAAAATCAAAGATTTTGTGAGAGAGAGAGGGAAGAGAGGGAGGAGGAGGATAATAGGTGAAGTGCACAAATGAGTGTGAAGTGTAAGGAAAAAATACCTAATATTTATAGAAAAATAGTAGGGGGTTTTAAGAGATTTTTTGGGATTTTTTTGGATTTTTTAGGGATTTTTTTGGGTAGTTTCCGTTCTGAAATTTTCAGAAAATTGCAGTAGCCGTTGTGGACAAATGTGAGCCGTCCGATCGATTTTGATTTGAATTTGGGCCGTCCAGATCTCTGTAACCGTTGCTAAGTAAAGTCAGCCGACAGCCTGCCACGTGGCGGGCTGTCATTGGCTGCGTAATTCGGTAATTTTTTTTTTAAAAAATTTTTACCGGGCGCGTGTACCACACGCGCCGGATTTAAAAAAAATTTCCCGCCTGACGTCAGCCACGCGCTTGCTGACGTCAGCTCCAGAATTCCCCTCCCGGTTTCGATTTCAGGAATTCCGAGAGGAATTCCCCTCGGTCAAAGCTCGGTCTCCCTCCCCCCTCTCCCCCGCTGCACAGCCCTTTCCTCCAGAATTCCTCTCCTTGCCGTGGAACCCACCACAGAATCGAGGAATTCCTCCGGAATTCCTCCTGCGCTGCGGATGCTCTAAGACGTAGTTGAGAGAGTTGCCTGTCGTTTTATTAATTTGGTCCAGACAAGTTTTTGTCACTCTTCTTCCTTCCCTTCCTTTCTTTACTTAGTCCAGAGAATACATACATGATGAGGCTTTCAAATAATGACGGCTATTGCGAATTTGCGATGATTTCTCCCATTGTTTGGTCATTTTTTAATGGGCATTTCGACGCTCCAAATTTTGATCGAATCACTCCCTTTCTTATTACAAGCAGTCAATTTGATCAAGTTGATCAAGATGAGATGTGCACTCATAACAATCGAAATAAGAATCGTTCGATTCTTACGAGTGCACATTTCATCTTAATCAGATTGAGTGTTTCTAATAAGAAAGGCAGTGATTTTAGAAACAGTCAATTTGATCAAAAATTGAAAGTTCACAATTCTAGTAAGAGAAATGGGCTTTTGAAAATTGTGATCGTCAAACATTCTAAAATTCAAGAAATGTCTCCCCTCTCATATATGTCCAACCCAAGAACAATAATAATAATAATTTAAGGAAATAAATATAAAATGCACACAAAAAAAAATTTAAGGAGAGAAAATCATGAAGACAGAAACTGTGCGGTTTGTACTACACATTTCTAGTATCAAATAATAGTTGATGATTTAAGTGAACTTAAGTTGAAATATGTGTAAGTAAATCCGATGTATGATCGATACTCTTGATTTCGATATATCTACTCTAGCTAATCTTCTTATTCATATATATATAGCTTTTATAAAATATCAACGAGGTACTTGAGTCATATTTTGATTATTTTCCGTGTCAATTCTGTTATTTTTGATGATATGTCACGTATGAGAATAAAAATAAAGACAAATAATCTAAAACACCCTTGTAACCCTTTTACTTTTTATTTCACTAGCTAAAAAGTTATATCTTTATAATTTTCAATTTTCTGAGAGGAATTTTCCTCAAAAAAAAATTTTTGAGAAGGATAAATTTTTTCAATTTTCTAATTACTCTCTCTCTCTCTCGTTCTAGTTCATTTCTTCTCTGTCTATTTCTTTGATAAATTTCTTCTGTCGTCGCCACTTCTCTGTGGTCTTACTCCAATGATTCACCTAATCAATTTACACTGAACTAATCTAAGCTCAACCACAAATTTTGTACCTTCGTATTCCCAACAATAAATTACACTACTAGCTTCTATTAAGCATCTCCACCAAAGGCATAAAAACAACATTCAAAAAATTTGGACTCGGTTTTCTTTTATTACAAGAAATTTGGAATCGGTTTTCAGACTTTTTTCTTCTTCTATATTTTATTGATTCATAGAAAAAAGCGGACCAAGATACAAAAGCCTCTGTGCCTTGTATCAGTTGTATGGAAATAAATATACATTCCCCTATGAATTCTATCTATACCTTCTTCTTACTACAATTCCTGCCTAATATGAGCCTTGTACTTTAAGAAAACTACTTCCAGCAGATATGCAGTTAACAACCTTCTCTCTCTTTGCTGTACATGGCTGCTTCCTCATTGAGCTTCTTCATCTTCATCTTCATCTGATTATTCGGAAAGACAGCAGAAACATGCCGACTTATACGGAGTATTGCTTGTCCGAAAACAAAAGTCACAATAAATCCTGCGCTGCTATCTTACTTATATAACAATGTACAAGTAATCTATCATGAACTTCCCTCCACATTCCTGTTCAATATAACCGTATTATTAGCGGTGCCTGCAGTTGCTGCTGCTGCTACTAATTTTGATGGTGGCCTATTGATTTTCTCAAGTAACCTACTGAAGACTAATTTCACAGGTATGCAAGCTATTGTTGTCGGCACAGGTCCAGACTCTGGTGGTTTCAACGATCTATCCCTTTGGCCATCCTGTTGTATCATTGCCTTGTTACCCCTATTCTGTTCGATGGCTAAAGATGATAATGTCCTTGTTTTCGTCTTCAGGCTAGACGATAAGCTTACTTTCTTAGCCACCTTTTTCGAGAACTTTCTATCAGTGGGAAGCCGCGAGTTATGAGGAGGGTTCCTCTTGACCTGGCTCGCCTTGTGACTGGAACTCCCGACATTTAATTTCTTGAATACTGGTCTACCTTCATCAAAAAATGGAAGGTCATCAGCAGCCTCATCACCATCCAAAGAGGAATATAAAAGATGACGTGGGACTCGAACATTTGCTGTCCTCCTTGCAGTTCTCCATGCGTGTGGAAGAGTAGTGACCCCCTCATTGTCAATTAATTCATCACCTGAATCATCATTTGTCGAAAAAAGCATGTCCGTGGAACCATCTTCTAAGGCTTGAACCTGGATCGGGTGACCTATAATTGCCTTCCCATTTAACTTACTCATCAGAGAAACAATAGGGACAGGCGCTTTTGGGTAACTTGCATGGACCTTCAGGTCCACATCTATCAAGTATCTTGGCCTCCTGCGATGATTATAACGATCATCGTATACCTCATCATATCGATCTCTTTTGATGTCCCAGCATTCATCCCAGGCTGACCTATCCTCCCAGGTCCCATCCTCCCAATCAATCATATTCAAACCAACTCTGTTTCGACTTCTAGAAGCAGCTGTAGATAGCAAGGGGTAACCATTGTTTAGTCCATTCATCTCAGCCTGAAAACCATTAGCCTCATTAGTAATCATTAAAATAACTACTCTTAACAGAAAATGGTTCTCTTACAACCTCCGGCTCAAAGTACATACCTTTTCTTCAGAATATGGTCCATAAGAATAACCTCTCCCATCAGTATCCATTGATCTTTTACTAAAACTGCGGGTATTCCTTTTCCCTTTCAGCTGCCATTTCGACACCGACTCACTTGCAAAATAAGGGTCCCGAGTATAGAGATGAGGCATGTCACCAGAATGAACTGATTCATCTGGCTCCTCATCAACCAAGCTTCTATGATCTTGTGTTCCATATCTTCCTACTTCTGGATCTGAAAATACACATACAAACAAATCTCAGATGGTGATGGATAAGAATGACCAAAGCCATTATTCACAATACTGGAAAATATTCAAGTTCGGATGTATTGCAAGTTAGGAGCATATTCTTTTAACATAAAATTAAAAGAGCATTCTGAATATATCACACTAGATGAATCAGGCAACTCGACCATGACATTAACAGAATATGCATTACAAAGAGACGGAACCTGAATGTGAAGGCATCTCTTCATCCATATCTGGTTCAGTCTCAGAGGAATCAGCTCCAGAGTCGGAGCCACCAGCTTCAAAAGAATCGGACTCCTCTTCTGTAAACCCAGAATTGTTGTCATCAATCAGAGACTTGTTATGAATACGAGTGCCAATGGGGGAAGTTGATCTCTCCATATGGCTTGAAGGGGCTGCTTCATGCTCCAAGGAGTCACCGGAGTCAGCTGGCATAGATACGCATTTACTCCTCTTTGCTTTGTAAATAGGGCCCGTCTGCTCCACACCTGAAACCGAGTAGAAGACTAGCATTGTCAGGTTGCAAGAATTGTGGGACCTCTAATTTTGTACTATCCTGCAATACTTGGACAAGATTACAATGGCAGGCCTCTTAACCAAATATTTATCACTCAGTTCTTTACACAATCTATTCCTTTAGACACAAAAAAAATGATTACCGTTCAAGTGACTTGTTCCTCCCAGGGGACCACCATGAGCAAATGCTCGAGCAGAACCATCAACTGTAGGTTTCCAAAAACCGTTTGAAGCATATGTAGATGAAAATTTTCGCTTCGAAGGGGCAATTTTGAGACCAAAGTCCTGCAAGCCTCTCATTCGAGGTGTCATTTCAGAATGATCATCTTCACCACTTAGTTGATTCCCCTCGTTGAATCTTTGTAAAGACATAGGACCACCTACAATATCATTCCTATAAGACAAATCTTTTTGCTTGTATGACTGATGCGATTTGGAATTCCCTAGTTTCGAATGGTCTCTTCCCAAATTTTCCGAGTATACCTCCTTCTTCACGCCACCATATGATTTATTGTTCACAAATTCAGAACTCATAACCACCTTCCCTTGTTTCCTCAACAGCTGCTTCTCAAGTTCAAGAGCGTGAAGAATAGCATCTTCTCGACGTGCATATTTCTCTCTTTTCTTCGGCGGCATACCTTGTGCTGATTCGGCCTTCTGAATACAATCATCAAAATCACCACACCGAAACGCCTTCACACGCTTAGATTTCTCCAAATTGTACCAATCCCTGAGAAAAACAAAATAACCATACAAAACATCCTCATCATATAACACACAAAAAAAACGGTACAGAATTAAAGCATTAGCTCACAAATCAAAACTAACTACCCCTACGGGGACACAAATTCAATGGAATCACACAGAAACTCGTAACGAGATTTTGAAATGTACCACTGTAATGAAGTAAAATCTCTAGCTCATCTACAATGTGTGACGCCAAGATTGTAACTTTGACTAATTTTAACACAACAAAAACTACACCAAACTAATCTGAGCACGTAACTATCCGATCACAGCCCCATGTATGATTGCAGAAGCAAAAAATTTAAGAAATTTAAACCAAAAAACAAATCAAAAGAGCAAAATATGTGTGTGTGTGTGTGTGAGAGAGAGAGAGAGAGAGAGAGAGACGTACACGCTGGCGTCTTCCCTACCGAGAAGCTTGACCGGTGTACCGGAGCGAGGTGACGTCAGATGCGAAGTAGAGAGCTCTTCGGGTCCCACTATCTTCCCCGGCCACCACGAGCCGTTCCTCCGCCGTACCCACACGATAGATCCGACGCTGAAGTCTTCGCCGGACTCTGTAGTCGTCTCCATAATCTCCGTCACTCTCTCTCTATCACAGTCTCGGTTGCTCTCTCTCCTATCTCTCTTCTCTCTCTCTGTCTATATTTGTGTGATCTCTCAGTTGAGGTGGTTTCGAGTGAGACTCATTCTGCAGCGATGATGAACAGTGGAGGAGCGCGATCCGAATAAGAGACGAAATCGGAGGATCCAATTGGAGGAATTCGGGTTAGGGCTTTTAGGGTTTCCATTCGAGAATTTGGGGATTTTTTTTTCAATTTGAATGGCCTTATTTTTTTTCTCCGATCTGTGAAAATTAAATAGAAACTAAATTGTATTTAGAACTGTGCGTGCGTGCGTGCGTGGCAGGGTGTAGATTGTGAATTGTTTGAATGTTGTGAAGAAGGGGACCAAGACACACCGATGTGTTCATTGCTCAATGGTAACACATGCTAGGAAATTTAGGATGCATATCATATTGTTTTACAGAATGATTTTTGAAAAATTATTTTGTAAAATAAAAATAATAAATTAAATTATATATTTTTAATATGTAAAAATATATTTAGTAAGTTAAATTATATAATTATATTTTATTTTGTAAAACGAAAACGATAAATTTAATTTTATATTTTTAACATATAAAAACATGTTTAGTAAGTTAAATTACATAATTATATTTTATTTTGTAAAATAAAAACGGTAAATTGAAATTTATATTTTTAACATATAAAAACATGTTTGGTAAGTTAAATTACATAATTATATTTTCAATATAAAAACAATAAAACGTGTCTGGTATATTTATGCGAGGTATATAAAATACAAATTTATATTGGTTTAATTTTAAATTTTAATCAAAATAGATGTTATATATGGTAAAATTCAATTTAATTAAAATTAATCTTAATTTTTTCTAATATTTTTCAGATTTTGTTTTCAGAAAATAGTGAAAACTTCATTTTTGAAGTTTTACAGGACGTAATGCATTTTTTGTTTTTAGTGTTTTTCGTTTTTAAAAATTATTTTTGGAAAATATTCTAGCAAACATATTTTCACTGTATTTTTGTATTCAAAAAACGAAAAACTGTTTTATAAAATGATATCAGATACGGCCTTAATATGTCAATTTGCTTTTGAATCAAATGTGTAATTCTTACCTTACAAAATATTTATAAGATGACACTTGAACACTTAAAACACATTTACGTATACACCTAGTCCAATTTGGGAGGATTATGTTGTGAAAATAATCAATTGTAGTTTATAGCTTATAGCTTATATGAGCCATATATTGCCAACTGTTATAGTGGAAGCAAATAAATGTAAGAACAAACACAGATTTAACGTGGTTCACTAACGTGAGTTAGCTACGTCCACGGCAGAAGGAGAACTGATTACTTTATCTTGGAGAACCAGATTACAAAGTATATCACACTAGGTTAAGCCTAACCTAGGATTACAGAATACTTAATCTCTCTACCACGCTAGATTAAGCCTAATCTATATGATAGAACCAGATATCACACATTCCCTTATGGCTTATACCCTTGTATATATATAGCCAACAGAGTCCTGAATACCAGAGGAATCCCAGACACACACGTCTGAGGAAACCTAAACCAGAATGATTAAGGAAACCCAATTCCTTAATGCCTGAGGAATCCTAGTCCTAGCGAAATCCTGAGTAGAAGTCTTGCTCGCCAAGGACTTCTAACTCTCCTCGCCAAAGATTTCCTCGCCAAAGACTTTCGCCAAAGTCAACGCTCGCCAAAGACTCTCTCGCCAGAGATTCTTCCTTGCTCGCATACCTCACGTATGCCAACGTGTCACGCGTATGCCAACGCGACTCAAGATTCAAGGCATAGACTAACAAATCTCCACCTTGACTTGAATTCTCTCCCAAGTAATCAGATGTACCCGAAGTACCAAACTTCTCCTCTGCCCCCAAATGTCGTTCCTCCAAGAAACGAACCCAGATGTTCCCTTCTCCCAGAAAAAGACCCAGACGTTGCCTTCTCCCAGAGAAGCAACCCAGGTGTTGCCCCCAACGGGCAACTAACAACTTCTGACATTCAGCAAGTCCAAGCAATGTTGGAACTTGCTATGCGAGACCGGCTTTGTGAACATGTATGCTGGTTTATCTGCAGTACCACCTTGTTCACCTTGATCTGCTTCTCATTCCTTAGAAAATGATACCTGACATCGATGTGCTTAGTCCTCTCATGATGAACTTGATCCTTGGCCAAACAGATTGCACTCAGACTATCGCAATACACTATAGCATGATCATGATGTAAACCCAAGTCACTAACCAGTCCTTTCAACCAGATTCCCTCCTTGGCTGCCTCTGTCAATGCCATGTACTCTGCTTCAGTTGTAGACAAAGTCACTGAATGCTGCAAAGTAGATTTCCAACTAACAACTGACCCACCAAGAGTGAAAACATAACCAGTCATAGATCTTCTTGTGTCAACATCCCCAGCATAATCTGAATCTGAGTAACCAGTTACTAAACACCCTGTATCACCTCCATAAATGAGACCAACGTCAGACGTACCTCTAAGGTAACGAAAGATCCTCTTCACAGCTTGCCAATGCTCATTTCCAGGCTCACCCATAAACCTATTGACAACACTGACAGCATGTGCAAGATCCGGTCTAGTGCAGACCATAGCATACATCAAGCTTCCTACTGCACTACCATAGGGAACTTGAGACATGTACTCCTTCTCCTGAGCTGATTTAGGTGCAAACGCAGTAGACAAGTGAATGTTCGATGCACTTGGAGTATCTAAGGATTTTGCTGTAGACATGCCAAACCTTGACAATATCTTCTGAATATAATCCTTCTGTGATAAGAACAACCTCTTCTGACTCCTATCCATGTAGATCTCCATTCCCAGAATTTTCCTTGCTGCACCCAAATCCTTCATCTCAAACTCAGCATTGAGAAAATCCTTCAACTTCTGAATCTCTGACTTGTCCTTTGAAGCTATCAACATATCGTCTACGTACAGGACCAGATAAATGAGAGACTCATTTGAAGACTTGTTGTAATAAACACAACAATCATACGGACTCCTGTTGTAGCCAATCTCCATCAGATAGCTGTCAAACCTCTTATACCACTGCCTCGGTGACTGTTTTAGTCCATATAAAGATTTCTTCAACTTACAAACAAAGTCTTCTTTTCCAGGAACTTGGAAACCCTCTGGCTGAGTCATGTATATCTCCTCCTCCAACTCTCCATGCAGAAAAGCTGTTTTCACATCTAGTTGCTCAAGTTCCAGATCCTGATGTGCAACTAAGGCTAGTAGCACCCTGATAGATGTATGTCTGACCACAGGCGAGAAAATCTCATTGTAGTCTACACCTTCTTCCTGATGAAACCATCTTGCAACTACCCGAGCTTTATACTTGAAACCCTCAGCAGGCGACATCCCTTCCTTCTTCCTGAAGATCCATTTGCAAGTGATAACCTTTCTCTTCTGAGGTCGTTTGGCCAAATCCCAAGTCTGATTCTTGTGAAGTGATTCCATCTCGTCTCCCATTGCAGTAAGCCATTGGGCAGACTCAGTACATGTAACTGCTTCCTTGTAGGTGGATGGCTCGCGAGGATCCACCTCTTCAGCAACCTGAAGTGCATAAGCCACCATGTCCTCAAAACCATACCTTGTAGGCGGTTTCCCAAAGTTTGCCCTCCTAACCCGATTAAGAGACAAACCATGCTGGTTATCTACTAGTAGCTCTGATTCTGAATGTGAGTGTTGATCTCCATGCTGTGGTTCAACCTCATCTTGTTGCTGCACCTGTTTCTCAACACTACCATTCTCTGATACAACACTAGCATTAGAGAGCATGCACCTAGCTCTCTCCAGAAGTGTCTGATTCGTACGTTCTGCCACACCATTCTGCCCCAGTGTGTCCCTGACTGTATGATGCCTAGCAATCCCTACATTCCTGCAGAACTCATTAAACTCAGACCAGCAGAATTCCAGAATTTGCATCCCTCGTTCACATATATAACCGAGTCTCATGTGCCATAGCTTGGTCATATCCTCCTTGTGAACTTCTGACGATGCAACAGCAACAAAACCAGACAACGTAGAACCTTGTAGGATATACAAAGTTCCCCGATTGACACCTTTTAGAACCACATCTGAATCCTTGTAGACACGTAAGATCTCGCCTTCTCCTTTGAAACTAAACCCCTTCTTATCCAAATGACTCAGAGATATCAGATTCTTAGTCATGCGAGGAACATGCCTAACTTCGTTCAATGTTCAGAATTTACCATCATGTGTCCGTAACTTAACTGAGCCCATTCCAACCACCTCGCAAGCAACACTGTTGGCCATTGTCACATTGCCTCCATTTACCTGCTCGTAGGTTGCGAACCACTCCCTGCACGGACATATATGATAAGACGCCCCGGAATCTAGAACCCACACATCATCGCGATGTGTATGTTCATCAGCAACTAGAGCCGTATCCTCTTCTAAATTGGTGTCATCTTCTGCTACAGCAACGGTCCCTGATGGTTTCTCCTGCTGCTTCCACTTCGGACATTCCCTTCTCCAATGTCCATTTTCTTTACAGTAGTTACAGACATCGTTGGATTTAGGACCCTTGAAACTTGGCTTCTTGAATTTCTTCTTATCCTTGTTTCCATGTCCTTTACTTCCACTGACTACTAACCCAGCAGCGTGACTGTCTGAACCTGTACCAGTTGCCTTATGGCGCAACTCTCTGGTATGAAGAGACGATCTTACCTCCTCAAGAGTCACCGTATCCCTTCCAACAATAAAGGATTACACAAAATTCTCGTATGATAACGGTAACGATACCAACAGAATTAGGGCAGCATCCTCATCCTCGATCTTAACATCGATATTACGCAATTCTAACAGAATTGTGTTCAGCTGATCCAAGTGATCTCTTAGTGGTGCACCCTCTTGCATACGCGGACCAAACAGACGTTGCTTCAGAAGCAACTTGTTGGTTAAAGACTTCGTCATATATAGACTCTCAAGTTTCAACCACAAACCAGATGCAGATTCATCTTCTGCAACCTCGGTGATGATATCATCTGCAAGACACAACATGATAGTCGAGTGTGCCTTCTCCTCCAGACTGGCCATCTCAGCGGACTCGGGACCCACTGCCTTCTTCATTAGCGGCGCCCACAACCCTTGTTGCTTTAACAAGGCACGCATCTTGATCTGCCATAAACTGAAACTGTTCCTCCCCGTGAATTTGTCGATCTTCACATTCACTCCAGACATCCTGAGCCGATGCTCTGATACCAGTTTGTTATAGCGGAAGCAAATAAATGTAAGAACAAACACAGATTTAACGTGGTTCACTAACGTGAGTTAGCTACGTCCACGGCAGAAGGATAACTGATTACTTTATCTTGGAGAACCAGATTACAAAGTATATCACACTAGGTTAAGCCTAACCTAGGATTACAGAATACTTAATCTCTCTACCACGCTAGATTAAGCCTAATCTATATGATAGAACCAGATATCACACACTCCCTTATGGCTTATACCCTTGTATATATATAGCCAACAGAGTCCTGAATACCAGAGGAATCTCAGACACACACGTCTGAGGAAACCTAAACCAGAATGATTAAGGAAACCCAATTCCTTAATGCCTGAGGAATCCTAGTCCTAGCGAAATCCTGAGTAGAAGTCTTGCTCGCCAAGGACTTCTAACTCTCCTCGCCAAAGACTTTCGCCAAAGTCAACGGTCGCCAAAGACTCTCTCGCCAGAGATTCTTCCTTGCTCGCGTACCTCACGTATGCCAACGTGTCACGCGTATGCCAACGTGTCACGCGTATGCCAACGCGCCTCGCGTACGCCGACGCGACTCAAGATTCAAGGCATAGACTAACACCAACTTCTAAAAGTTGTTGTAGTTTAGAGCTTTTATGTGCAAATTTTGAGATAAGTTACAGCTGTTTAAGTTTACCAAACATCTTAAGCAACTTGAAGTTTAAGTTAAGCTGTAAAAGTTGCTTTTTAGACTGTGCTAAACTGTGGCCTTAATAAGCAAGAGGAATTACATGTAATCGAATTCGTAAGAATTTTAGGTGTTAAATTATATTCTCGCACGTTCAATCCTTATATACTAATTGGTGACTAATAAGTGAATGTGTTATGAGTGTATGTCTAGTGGGAGTGCAATGGTGCCATCGTAAAGACGAAGACTTCTCCTCTCTTAGTTATGTTATTGAAAACATTAAATTCATGGTTGCAGAGATCCGTCATTATACGGTTGAATAAATTTGTACTCATTCGGTACCTTCAACAAAAGGCTTGTTCGTTGAAGACGGGGCGTTCGATGAAGTAATCCTCCATCAGATTATGTCCCCTTGATTCCCTCATTCTTTCTTCGTTTGGTTGGTGGCGAGATGGTTCATCATCGAACATTGCATCTACCACGACCGCTTCAGTGATGAAAGCATTAGCAATTTCTGTATTTCGCCGACGTTATTGTCGCCTCCTCCAAAAAAAATTCTCAAAACTAAAAGGATTCATCTTATCAGAATGTAGAATATATGGTTGGAAAGGTGTGAATAAACGATGAGCACCGATCAACAAATATATAGCCGAGTGTAGATATTTTGATTAGATAAGATGATGACACGTGTCGACTTTCAATTGGTGGGAAATCTCTCCGGGAATCTTATACCAATTATTAGAACGATAACGATACGTGGACATGACACGTGTTGCCTCGTGATTGGTTGAAAATCTTATCAGAAATTTTGTACAATTATTTACCCGATAACGTTCTATCGGTGTGACACGTGTCAACTCGCAATTCGTTAAAAATCTTAACCGAAATCTTATTCAATTATTCATACGACAACGACAAGTGTCGTTTATGGATTGGTTGAAAATGATTCAAACAAAAAAATTAATAAAAATTTTAATTTATGAACAGTAATAGCACGTGCTATTTTTTGGCACCACTGCGCGAAAAACAGAAACTGCACCTCCTATTCGATGAACAGTGACTGCTCCACCTCAAACAGTGTCTGCTCCTCCTCAAATAGCACGAGCAAGCTCGTTTTACCGGTGCGGGTGCTCTTATATACTAATTGGTGACTAATAAGCGAATGTGTTATGACTGTATGTCTAGTGGGAGTGCAATGGTGCCATCGTAAAGACGAAGACTTCTCCTCTCTTAGTTATGTTATTGAAAACATTAAATTCATGGTGAGGTCTATTTCTCGCTTTAGATTGAGTTATGATTATAGAAACTGTAACGTGGTTGCTCATATGCTAGCTAATAATGCTTATGAGTCCTATTAGTTTAGTTTGGGATTGAGGTGAAAATATTAAATTTAAAAAAAATACAATTTAGAAAAAATAATTATTCACTTGTTTTTTTCTAACAATTATTTTTGAACTAAAAAGTTTAAAATAAGCCGTTTTTATTATTTTACCAAATACTAATTTTATCAAAGCAGTTGAAAAGAAATGATTTTAAGTAATCAATGTCAATCCCAAACAGAGCCATAATAGTTCGGAATGGTTCTTCAATGCTCCAAAGTTTCTTCAATGGTTCGGAACTATGACAACAAATAATAAAAGACCATGTTCCAAGTTTATAAATGAGAGTTCACTTCCCTTATTCCCCTAGGAGATTCTTGAATCCTAATAACTCGAATAAAACTAATCATACAAGCATAAAGTCAACTTATTCACGAGTGCATCTATAGTGTGCGGGACACATGTAACAATCTTTTCACTTAAGTGCATAGTGTATGAGAGAAAGTAGACCGTCGATTACCGCCCCTCACATTGTATAACCACTTAGTAGATCGTCGATTACCACCCTGCACCTTTGTGCTCCGCACATTGTAGAGCCACTCTTTATTCTCATTCTTCTATTTTATTTGAAGTTACTTTTGAATAACTTCGCCGTTGATAAGATCACGATATTTTTTCCGCCGTTGATAAGATCATAAACCATAAACCCTATATATTGGGCCAAGCCCGCCAAACATTTAGTTGGACCTAAAAGACAAATATTCGAGTAGCCACAAGCCCACACGAATGAACCAGAGATGCATGTAAGTATTAATTAATGACCACCTGGCCCAATTTCGCGGCCCAATTCCCGGTGTAGAATGAATCTGTGCGCATTTTTACTTACCAAGTAGAACAGAAAGAGAGAAAAATGAAAAATGCTAAAATAATAATAATGACAGAAAAATTCAAATTTCAAATCCGCGGCTCCTCAACGGTTCAGTCATCTAGGCTTGTTCTCCAAACGGTTCCCTCTCCCTCCAATTAGTATATAAACCCCCACAATCCCTCTCACATTTCACTCACTTCACTCAAATTTTCATTAAGACCAAACCACCGATGGATTTCCGCAGCTTCACCAGAAAGGCTCTTCAGGCTCTTTGCAAGCGGAATGGAATCCCAGCTAACATCACCAATGTCGCCATGGCCGATTCTCTCGCCGCTCTTCAACACGTAATAATACTTAATACTCTCTACTCCGTTTTCGGTTTCGGAATCTGTTTCGTTTAGTTACAGATGTATTTGTTTCAGATCTAGATCCTGATTTGTGTTTTAGTGAAGAAGCTAGATTTGAGATTTTTGAGGTTTCGAGTGTGGATTGTGTGAGCTCTTTGTTCTACTAATCTGTGTTTTGGTTGGTGAGGATTTATTGATTTAATTAGATATGATCGCGAACAATTATTGATATTGAGTAGCGGATTGTAGCCTATGTATAACATGATTGAGCTGATTTGATGAAGTTAGGAAGATTCAAGAGATATGATTGTAGATCTGACAATTCAAAATTAGTGGAATTTCAGCTCAAATCATGTGGATAACGTTTATTGAGCTGATTTCGATGAATTAGGAAGTTCCGACGATATGATTTGTAGATTTGTAGATTTACAGATTTTTGTATTTGTTTTTTCAATTGAATTTTTGGCTTGTTTGTTGGTGATGATTTCTGTATTGATATCTGATTACATTGTTAAATGTCAATGTGTTTTTTTAGGTTGAAGGGCTACAAGAGTTGTTGAGCCAATCGCCGGAGAAATCCATGAGTGTTCTACGAACTGCGGCCAAAACCACCGTTCGGAGAAAGGCCGCTGAGCCGGAGAGCTCACAGCCAATGATGGCTGGTACTACTGCTCGGCACGCTGTTGTTGCTGCGCCGAAGAAGGCCACGGCTGTTAATGAGGAGGCAGACCAGGAGATGATGACTGAGTTGCCGCCTAAGACTCCTGCTGCTGTGATCACGAGGAGGAGGGCTGCTCCGGCTGCTGGCTCGGCTCGCCAGAGTTTAGAGATGCCAAAGGAGACGATGACTTCGGTGCAGCGCGCTTATAGTACAAGGCGGTCGGTGAGGCTGTTGGGGAAGACTATGTGTAAGATGAGCTTGGATAAGGAGAGTGACTCTGTGACATCTAGTATTGAGGAGCTTTCTTTAGACACTATCAATTGCTCTGAGCAATCTGAGAGCTCAGTTGTTAAGGGTAAGTCTCAGTGCCCTTCTTTTGATGGTGTTGCTAGTTATGAATGTCAAGTTGTGTAGAGACTAGCTTTATACTGACATTGGGTTATATGGTGTGAAACAGGCTCTGATATGCGGACAGTGTCAGATATGGATATGAGTTCAAAGGGAACTGATGCTTGTGAAGTTTCTTCGGAGCTCAAATCAGGTGGACAAGTTGTTGATGATCCAATGCCGAAATCAGAATTGTCTGCATCAAAATTGGCTTCTGCTGTCAATGTGATTTCAGAGGCTATGGATGAATCTATTGAAGAGAGCTCAGTTGAAGCAAACAAAACTGTTGATGATAAGGGTAAGTTAAGCTTGAGGTTATTTAATATTGTGACCAAGGTGCTTGTTCATTTAACTTTTCTTGCTTCAATTTTGATCTTTTTTGGTTCTCATTGTGGTTGCTTTAATGCAGAAGGAGGGCAATATTCAGTTGCTGTCAAAGAATCTGAGGATGTTACTGATGTGAAAACTGTTGAGCCGATTAAGGTGACTCTAAGTGCCACTCCTATAGAAAGCCCGGTTAGCAAAAGTTTGGATATGAATGTGGAAGCTCCCAAGGCCGAGGCATTGGCAGATTACAGTGGAAAGTTCGATTTTGAAGAAGAATCCGAGGATGACAGCACCGAAGATGAGGCTGTGAATGAACCTTCATCTGAGCTTCAACAGAAAATGGATGCTCCCATGGAGGAAGCAAGTGAAGAGGAACAAGAGTCTGATGATGACAACACTGAAGGAGGAGAATCTAGTGAAAATGATGAAGAGTCTGACGAAGAAGTCACTGAAAAGGAAGAAGAGTCTGATGATGACATCACTGAGGGAGAGAGTGAGGATGATGCTGTTGCTGATGATAAGTCAGAAATGCATGGTGCTCGTTCTGAAGTTGCTGTGCTGACTCGAACATCATCACCCTTGCCAAACATTGCAACTCAGTTTCCTCGTCCATCTTCGGCAAAATCCTCTGGCAAAAAGCAATCCAAGATTGCAATGTACTTGGATACTAGCAATGCAATGAACAAGGAGAAGGACCTTGAAGGAGCTGAGATGAAGAAGGATGAGGCTGCGGCAAAATTAAAGGCCAAGAGTCTTAGGCAGCTTAAGAAAATTTTGAAGAATAAATACAGTGAGGAGCCAAGAGTTGCTTTGAAGGAAGTATCTGAGAACCAAATGGCTGCTATCTAGGGAAAACTGATACACAGAACTCAGAAAAAGAAAGAAGAGTAATAGCTATAGTTGGTGAGAGAGAGAAAAGGGGTGAGCATCAAGGTGTTGGGTGGGTTCAAACCTTGGTTTGCCCTGCTTAATTTCTTTCAAGTATTTTGACATTTTTCAGTTTTGGGTCATTATGATAGAGCAAGCTACTTGAGTAAATAATGTAGCAAGCTCACTCATAGTGTGTGCTTGAGTGAGTAATTGAAGAGGACAATTCTGCTTATTGGTCATATTAATTATGATTATTATCAAATTTACTCATCTCATATGATCAAATTTACTATACTCTCTCTCTCTCTCTATAGTAATGCATGCAACCTTATGTAACACTTACTACTAATAACCATTTTTCTATGTGCCTCATTTTGGTAATACTTTGTAATTAAATGGGTCGATCAAAATCATCAGTTCCTAGGACTTATGCCAACACTACTGCATATGCAGGATTGCAGGGTCGGTTTCAAATTTAAAACTCGGAATCATAAACTTCAAAACGTATAGATTGACCTTAAAATGGATATTTAGACGCCATTTATATGAAATAATCTAATTTTTGATTTCACATATATGTGATAATACGAGATAAAACAACTATTTTCTCTCTTAGCAAAAAAACAACTACTATTCTCTCGTAAATGTAATTTCGTGTCATGCTAAATGAAAATTAGGACGATGAGCCGGTCATAGTTTCGTTTTTAGAAAAGAAAAAAAAAATCATAGTGAAAATCATGCCCTCACTATGTGTGTGTAGAAGAAATTAACAATCCTAAACGGGTCATACGGCGCCATTTCCATGGTCGTTTTAACTCAACGACAGTGTATATTCTCTCACTCATACGCTTTCGTTTGATCTAAACGGTTCACACTGAAGACCACCCCTGGCAAAATCATTTTGAATTTTTTTTTAAAAAAGACCAGAGAGATTTTCACATTTTTGAAAAATGAAAATAAGCTTAAATGGGCGGGAATAATCCACAAAACCAAAACCCTCTCTCTTCTCTCTCTCTCTCTCTTCTCATCTTCTCTCATCTACTGTAAATCACATTTCAAATCTCTCTCTGTCTCTCTCTCTAAAATCTCTCTCTCTCTCTCTCTCAATTTAGTTCCAGTTTTACTTCGAGTCTTCATTCTTCTTTATGCTCAGATCGAAGCTCAAGGTACGTATGGCTATGTCTTTCTTTTAATTACTTCCCTAATCTGCGTTAGTTCGATTCTAATCTCTATTAATTTTAGTCTACGCCTCCGTAATTTCACTTCGCTGTTCTTAGTAATCGCTTAGATCATTGATTTCGATTCTTCGTTTGGGGATAGGATTCAAGCGGCGACGGGTTTGAATATTAGGGTTTCGATCTTGTTGAAATTTGGATCGCGAAGTTATAATTAGATTTCCTAATAGAACGAGTTTGAATTCATAAGCAAATCGGTATATATCGTTAGTTTTGGGTTAGAATTTAAACACAACTGTGAGTTTGCATTACTATGATAGCTTTCAATTATGTAGTTTGTGAAAGTTTAATTGGAGTTGCAATTGAATATCTGGCTCGGTGTAACTTACAGGAGTGACAAGTTGTAGGAATGGGTGTTGAGGATTACCATGTAACTGAGCTTATCGGGGAAGGCTCATTTGGGAAGGTGTACAAGGGAAGACGCAAGTTCACCGGGCAGGTAATTACAATCTGCATTTCTCAGTAGTGTCGCGATAGTTTTGTGTTTTGCTTATGGTGATGAAATGTCTCGTTGGTGTATTTCAGACTGTTGCGATGAAGTTTATTATGAAGCATGGGAAGAGCGATAAGGATATACATAATTTGAGACAAGAAATAGAGGTATGTAGAACTTCGATGAATGGCTAATGCTCTTATGGTGTTGTTGCTGTTGTCTTTTGTGTGATTGTCTTTTTGTTGCTAAATGTGCAGATTTTAAGGAAGCTGAAACATGAAAATATCATTGAAATGCTTGATTCCTTTGAAAGCCCACAAGAGTTCTGTGTTGTCACAGAGTTTGCACAAGTACTGATTTTTTCCTTATCTGAAAGATATATTTTTCACTGTATATATTTATTGTTGACTAGTGTGTTAATATGGAAAGTTGGATACTCGAGCAGATGCATTGAATATGTAGATATTAAGGACTTTTATATGATCTGCAGGGCGAACTATTTGAAATTCTTGAGGACGATAAGTGCCTTCCAGAAGAACAAGTTCAAGCAATTGCAAAGCAATTGGTTCCTTAATCATTACCTATTTTGAATTTATTTCAATTACATATTTTAGCTAGGTATTTGGTCTCTCTGGTCAGGGTTTGAAGATTTTGTTGTTGTGTTGCAAATATTGCAGGTGCGAGCATTACATTATCTCCACTCTAACCGCATCATCCATCGCGACATGAAACCACAAAACATTCTTATTGGTGCTTGTTCTATTGTTAAGGTTGATATGTGTACATTAGTACTTGTATTAGTCTGGTTGTATGTTTACTCACTTTACTGGTAATATTTACTTGTAAATCTTAACTGTTTCAGCTTTGTGACTTTGGATTTGCGCGTGCAATGTCCACAAATACTGTTGTTTTGCGATCCATAAAAGGTCAGAATGAATCTGGATTAGCAAATAGATAATAGATACGAGAGAAACTTTGTTTATGCTGATGCAGAGAAGTTTGCATTAATGTGTCTTAGGTACCCCCTTGTATATGGCTCCTGAATTAGTACGGGAACAACCATATAACCACACTGCAGATTTATGGTCCCTTGGAGTTATATTGTAAGTTGCATGTTTACTTTTAAACTCTATTTCGTTGAGCTTCTATTCAACCGGTTGACATGTTGATGCTTGACCAAAGTTTAAAGTTGCATGTTTTGGTCAAGAGGACTTTTAGATAAGCCATTCTGCTTACTTCGTAAGATTCACTTATGTTTTGGTGTGTGCACAACAGGTATGAATTATTTGTTGGCCAGCCTCCGTTTTATACAAATTCTGTATATGCACTCATCAAGCACATTATCAGGGTAAATGTACTCAACTTTCCTATGTATAATGGTGGGAAATTCCTGCATAAAGCGTACTCTAACATATCTGAAAATTTGCAGGATCCAGTCAAATACCCTGACAACATGAGTTCCAACTTTAAAAACTTCCTGAGGGGCTTACTCAATAAGGTTGTTATATGTTTGCAGTATAAGATTATTTGAGCTAGATAGTTTCAATGTATATTTCTCCCAATATTTAAAGCTACTGGTCTTTTGCTGTGGGGAACAGGCGCCTCAAAATCGGTTGACTTGGCCAGATCTTTTGGAACATCCATTTGTTAAAGAGACTGCTGAAGAATGGGAGGCTAGGGTAATAATATCTTGGATGTTTTACATTTCTTAGAAAGGCAATGAGAAATATAATCATGTAACTCGTGAGGTATTTAATTGTAGAATGACAAGTAGTACTGAAGCTTGTTTAACAATGAGCTCAATATATTATCAAGTTAAGATTTTAGTTTTGTCACGTAGCCTTGTCACATGAATAGGTGTCACATCACCGAACTAAATGCAATTATGGAACCTATTCCAGGAAGTGCGTTTTGCAACCGCTGCAGAAAGAGGGTGTGTTGCAGCATGGAGGGGTGAAGGAAACAAAATCCAAACACCAGGCGGCTTGGCTGTTTCTAGTCCTGGTAATACGTTATTCTGTGAATATGTTTCTTTTCCACTGCTTTTAGCTGTCCCTTTTCTTCTTTTTCTTGGAGTAATCCTTCAGCTGTCCTTACTTACCCTGTTATATCTAAATTCACATCTCCGGCTTCTTCAGAGAACAACAGTGGAATAAGTTTTCAAAATGATGCTCAATCAAATATGTCAGACTCTACTGCAGTCAATTCTTCTCCAAATGAGGAGTTTCCAGGGTTTGAAAATCCTGATGAAGGTAAACAGTCAGGTATAAGAAGTTTACACAACAAGCTGAAATTTGATTATTTTGTTGAGTTCAGGTAGATCAGACCGCAAGGTGACTTATGCAATGTTTTGTTTTCAGGCTGCCAAATTCTTGACAGATTGGAAACTAATTCTCGTACTGTTAAAGGTGCACAAATCATTGGTGAAGATAATCAAGCATTAGCTCATGTTTTGCTACCACTAAAGAGATGCTCGCAAGGATCCCAAAACTCTAGCAGGTGAAGCTGATTTGCATGAATCTGCTCAATATAACTATTTCTGTTTTACTCTCTTGTTTGGTTCTTATGATTCCATTGTTCGTCGAACACATACAGGGATCAAGATATTCTTAATTCAAACCAATCATTGAGGATCCTTTTGAACTTAGTTGCAGCCGGGGCCATCACTTCCAGTGGGCTGCTCGATGAGATTATACATGAAATTCTTGCTTACACCACCTTCATTGTGGGCATAAAATCTTCTGAACTGATTGAGTTAAGAGCAAAGGTATAAATGCTTTATTCAGACTCTTTTTTATTACTTTGGGTCAGTGTGTCTGAAGTTGACGGACATTACTACTTTGGACTTTTGAGCTTGACTCAATCATGCCGATTAATGAAAAGATTCAGAATCAGATATACATCTAGCCTCTCTTGCTGTTCGATGATCAATTAATCTTTGTTTCTTACTTTTGCAGAGTTTTTCAGTAATTAAACTATTGATGGACAATGCTGGCAATGGCATTGGAGGCATACATTTCAGGCACTGGGTTGCTTTAACTGATATTTTCGCACAGGTTTGATTCTTTCTATGTCACATACTATTTGACTGCAACAATTTAAGGCCCTGCTTCTAAATTTCATCATGTTGAGTGTGTAGGTTGTTGGTTGCAGTGAAGACACATCTGGAAGAGTTTTGTTTGAGTCCATAGCTTGCGTTACTGTCATGCTAACAAGAGTTAATCATGGTCTTAAAGCATTATTCTCGTCTCCAACCTCAGATGCAGTTTCGGATCCTAATGAAGCAGTGAAAAAGATTTTGGATCATGCCAAAACATCGGGTTTAGTGGATCAACTTTGTCTCTGCTTAGCTAATGCAGGAGCAAGTCTTCTGTCAGGTTCTTCAAATATGCTGCGTTCAGCCTGTGAAGCATGCAGGGCTATTTGGTTGCTGATAGATGCATCAGAGGTTCTTTCTATGAAAGGGAATGCCAGTTCCTTTCCTCTAAACTCCATGTGCAGTCCTCCACTCCAACATGACAGTAGGGATCAAGATCAAGGAGGTTCTTTGATTGGAACAGAATCAGCAAAACTTGTAGCTGTAGTTACTAGAGCATTTGTTAGATCTAAACCAGTGCAGGTTGCCATCCATTATTGTCTTCATCAGCGACTTGAGGCTTCACTCTTTGCTGGTATTCAGGTGTTTCTCTAATCCTCATTATCCACATGTAAACAATGGTATTCAAAGTTATAAATGAATCAGAAAGTGTTTTGTTTCATTAAAATATACCAGATGTTTCTAATTATATTTGGGTTTGTGTCTAGCTTGCTTGAAATTCCTGACTGACTTCAATTCCTTTCATCTTTCAGATATTGTTGAGGTGCTGCTTGCACAGTGGTATTGTTCCTGGCATTCTCTGTGGCCTACCTAATTCTCTACCGGTAACTACTGTTGTCAGTGGTGGAGGTGATAATACCATTTTGTCGGAAATATTCTCTTTGTTGTCTTTTTGCATTTCATCTCACAATAAAGATCCACAAGCAATTAAGACAACCAACATGAAGAGCAAATTAACAAACCCCACTACACTGGTCCTTCACTCCTGCCTCATTCTTGCAACAGTTGCACAATGTTTAAAGGCAACTGGAAGAAATTCTGCATTATTTATGCTTACTACATCCTCGAAGAAGCAGCTTTCTCGACTTTCTGCTCTTGCTTATCATTTTACTTCTGGTGAGAGCAAAAATACTTCATGTCAAGCTCACAGTGCATCAGCCATGTTGGCTTTGGCATCTATTTTGGCACTTGAATCTGGATCTTCTGTTGTGTCCTCTGTGTTTGAGGTAGCAGTCCCTCTGATTCCTCAAACTGTGACACTTTGTGAATACCTGAATCTTTCATCGAGCAATGTGATTGTATCAGCTCCTTATGCCAACAAGGGCGCTCTTTCAAACTGGCATGGAGTTAGGGATGGATGTATTGGCTTGTTGGAGGCCAGACTAAGGTGGGGTGGACCTTTAGCTGTTCAACAACTGTGTGCAAGCAATGTCCCTCTGCTACTAATCAATTTGCTGGCCAAAAACCAACAAAACACTTCTACTCAAGAAGTTGCCAGCACAAGTGATCAAGCTGGGCTTTCCCCTATAGGAGTTGTGTGGACAGTATCATCAATTTGTCAGTGCCTTTCCGGTGGAGCATTAACCTTTCGTCAGACTCTGCTTAGAAGTGATCATATCAAACTCCTCTCTGATTTGATATCTGTTATGCATCTCAAACTTGTAAAGTCCTGGGTTGGTCCTGGTGGAGGAATGGATGGTGTGAGAGATATAACAAATGCAGTAATTGATCTCTTGGCATTTCCTTTTGTGGCTGTTCAGAATGCTCCAGGATTGCCATCGGCAACTGCCTCAGTAAACAGTGGGGTTCTCCTGAATATGGGTTCACCAGGCGTGAAAGTTGGCATGGAAGACAGAGACATGGTGAAAGTGATTGAAGAAGATCTAGGAAAGTATACTAAAATGCTTTCGGAGGTTTGATCCGTTTTCCTTATATTTCCTATACATGGGGCTAAAGAATGGTTTCTGTTTCATCTGTAGATTATATGAGATATGCATAATGATTAATGAGTTAACATGCTGAAATTGTTGACATCCTAGTTACCTATGCATTTCTCATTCTATTGCTTATGAATTTTTCAGGTAGGAGTTCCAAGTACCATTCTTCGGTGTCTTGAACATTTGGAGTTAAAAGATTTGGGAAGACCTGTGGCCTTTCTGGCTAAAATGATTGGTCACCGACCACTGGCAATTCAAGTTGTGAATCAAGGCTTGCTGGATCCTACTAAAATGAGAAGATTGCTCGATCGTTCATGTCCTAGAGAAGTCACACTAGACGTTTTGATGATTGTTTCTGATTTGGCCCGCATGGACAAGGTCAGATTTGGTTTGGTTGATTGTTGATTCTGCTTTTAACTTATCAGAAGAAGAAGATATATTACGTTTATTATAATGTTTATCACTGTTCATACTAGGGATTCTATGAGTACATTAATCGAGCTTCTCTGCTGGAGTTCTTCAAGGGATCTCTTACCCATGAAGATCCTAGTGTGCGTTCGAAGGCTTGCAGTGCTCTAGGCAATATGTGCCGGCACAGCTCCTACTTTTATGATTCCCTGGTAAGTAAACCAAGCCTCCTTCATTATCTGTTGGATTTTATTTGGAGAGCAATTTACTGCTTTAAAGTTCTGAATAAACTCAAAAGTCCCTACTTTCTGGATTACTGAAGTTATCTTATTCAACATCTACAAGCACACACACACGTAGACATACCAATCTACTTCCGTTTTATCTTTTTTCTGTATATGATGATGGTCCAGGCAAAGAATCAAATCATTGGTCTCCTTATTGATCGGTGCTCTGATCCAGACAAACGTACACGGAAATTTGCTTGTTTTGCTGTAAGTTCTGTTGCTAGTGCTATGTTCCATTTTAACTGTCGAGGGGAATAGGTGTATATATATTCGCGATAATCAAGTGTTTTACTAATGTGAATGTTGAAGCTTTGTGAATGAAGTTTTTCCTCTCTTCTCCGTGCAGATAGGGAATGCCGCTTACCATAACGACCTGTTGTATGAAGAGCTAAGGAGATCTATCCCCCAGCTTGCCAAACTGTTGCTTTCATCTGAGGAAGACAAGACTAAAGCAAATGCAGCTGGTGCACTAAGCAATCTTATCCGCAACTCAAACAAACTTTGCGAAGACATTGTAACTAAAGGAGCCATGCAGGTCAGTATGTTATACAGCTTTCTTGTGCATTACCATCTCTTTCTGTAACTTCATATATATATATATATATGTTACCATGAACATGACTAAGAACTTAACCGGTGAACATTGCAGTCTTTACTGAAGTTAGTGGCAGAGTGTTCAGTCGTAGCTCTGAATCCAACAAGGAAAGATGCAGCCAATGAGTCACCTCTCAAAATAGCTCTATTTTCGTTGGCAAAGATGTGCTCGCATCGGCCCTGCAGAGACTTCCTTCGTTCATCAGAGCTGTTCCCCGTGATTGGACGGCTTCGGCAATCCCCTGAATCAAGTATAGCTAATTACGCCTCTGCGATCCTAACCAAAGTTGCCAACTCCTGATCGTTCATCCTCCATCAAGTTTTGTATGAACAACTGTCAAATATATACTCTTCTCTCTTTGTTAAGCTTCATTGCCACTAAATGGGGCCGCATCGATCACAAAACGTCTGCAGGTTCTGGGGTAAGCACAATGCTTGCTGCTATAGTAGTTCCCTGTATATGAATCAACTGTTTTGTTTTCTTCTTAGTGTTTGCAACTATAAATGATCATCCGCTTAGCTTTACTCCCCAGTTTAGTATTGGTTCTGAGTGGCCCGGGCCTTACTTTGGGCTTTGGAGATAATATTTGGCGGGTTTTTTTCCGATCAATTAGTAGGTCCGCCGTCCACGTGTGGTTCCGTACAATCGGGCGGTGGGCATTGATTAAAGGTCACACACACCCTCCTTCGCAATTTTTAGGTTTGGGGAGAGAATACGTTTACTTAATGTTTGAAAAAGTGTCCGCCTCAGTGAGTTTAGGTGGTGAAAACAACAAAAATATTTAAATTTTGCCTTGTCCTTCTTTCTTAGGTAGTCATTTGTTTAGGTGGTCGTCTAAACAAATAAAATTTAAATTTTTGTATTTTAATATTTGACTTACTTTAGAGGAGGGGAGATAATAGTTTTGTAGAGTCTATAAAAATACAAGTCAGAGAATTTGATAATAATGTATTCTAATGATATTTTTTGATTATTTTGATATATATTATTTGTATTACATCTATATATAATATATTAAATAATTATAATAATTCACTTAAAATCTGATTAATCTTTGATCACGTCGACAGCTGTCTAATACCGGTCAGTGCATTATTGAACATTGTGTTTACCCAATCAAGTCAGAAAAACGACGCCGCTTTGGCGTTTTATGTGTTATAATGTCTTTCTGAGCCCGTTTTTGGCTTTATCTTGTGGTCCGTGTTCCCAACGGTCCACTTCAGTTTGTTTTGATTTTTTTTGGAAAATTGGTCCCAAATTGTGGAGAGTATGGAATTTATGGTGTGAGTAGTTACATGCTAGAAGAGAAGTAGGCATATATATATATGTTTGTCAGAAAAGTGGGAACACGAATATGATAAGTACGGTTGCTTATCATCAGAGGGCGTATACGAGACAGCTCCGCACTACGCACGACGAAATTGACAGGTCTGATTGATTGGGTAAAAAAAATAAAGCCATTAGATTCTTAATAGTGAAAGTCTCATCAATATAATACCTCTCGTAGTGGGACCAAGAGAAAATTCAAAATTATTGGGGGAGATGTTTTGGTAAATAACTGGGAGGGAGGTGGCAGGAGGCTTACGTAGTTACGTGGCACAATCACAATCATCCATATATATCTCAAGTTATATTGAAAGTAACTCTTTTTGATCAGTTTTTTATTTGTCCTTTTTGTATGATAATAACTAGTGACATGCTATGTAAATTGGTTTGATTTTGATTTGATAACATCTTTTGTTTGATAGACAACATTTATAACTTGTCAATTGTACATCTTGAACAAACTCTGACTAGGTACAATCTCTCACTCTTATTTTCCTTATTCAGTGTCTGATTTTTTTAAAATTTTAAATCTGATTGTCTAAAGTGAGTAATGTGTGTCATGATACTATAACGTCATTTTAGAAATGTTATAACCGTTAAAAATTAAAATAAATGTACATTAAAACAGGGTGGGAATCGAATCGGTTTAAAGTGGACCCGAACTAACTATTTCTATTTGTACGGGGTAGACATCTTAATGTGTTTTGGTGAGTGAAAATGTAAATAAACATAACATAGCCTCTCAAATGTTCTTCTCCCATACAATTGATGGAGGGCGACAGCCACTTCAAAATGGCAACATGACATAATGGTTCGATATTTGAGGAAATAGCTATTTTCTGTTTTTTTATATATATTTTTTTTATTTCTAATTGATGGAAGCATGTGTTGCTTTTCTATCTTTGGGTTGTGCTTGCTCATTGAGAATTTGTGTTCGGGTCGGTCCACTATGGATGGCTAAGCCAATAGAGAACGGAACACCGAATAGAGTGATTTACAATCTTCACATATATCACATGGTGTGTGGTCAGGCTAAGTGGCTCTTTTTTTAACCTATTTGATTGGATGGGTTGGGAAATCACAAAATGACACGGCATCCATCTACGGTCATGCTTCTAAAAAAGACCATAAAAGCATCTGCACGGGACATTTTTTTTGCTCGAGCAACTATTAAAATTGGTGGGACTCGTTGCAATAACACGAGCATGACGAAAAAGATTGTGCAGCGGTGTTGTTGGTGGCCGGTCGTTGACCGAACTCGCGAACAAAGCTTGCTCGTGTGAGAGGACGAGTAGATGGCAGAGCCCACTGCCATGCATCCCAGTTTCCCTCTCTTCGAACTTGATCTCACTCTCTACCTTCGACTAAAATTGCTCCTCCTATTAATATATCACTGCACGAAAAATGAGTATTGCTCCTCCTATTCCATAAATAAAAAGAGCAGAAAGTAATGGGAGGAGCACACCGGTGCAGATACTCTCAATCACCCACAAAGGGATTGAAATGTCACATTGACTCGGCCATACCCATTGAGCTATTCAAGAAGCCTGAGGTGTTGTTGGTGTGACTAATTTCAACCTGAAACTTTCTCATGTTTTAGTCAGGCATTTTTTATTATTCTTACAATTACACTCATGTCCTATAATAAAGTATGTAATACATTAAAACTATTCTCGCTCTCGCCCCGAACTTAGTCATTTCTCACCACGAATTCACTCATTTTAAAGTACTCTCAATAGGTAAGGATATAGTTTATGTTTATTTTTTCTGTTTTCAAATTTTTTCTGCATTATTTTTTCATTCCGAGAATAAGTTCCTACTCGTATTGGGTAGACATAGTCAAACAATTTAGATGATATGTATGTGTGCACCGTAGAATGCCTTTGTCTGGCTTAGTGAGTGTGTATGTCATGATAAAATGGTCACATCTTCCTACTGGCAGGATGAGATGTAGTGCCGATGGCTCAATTGTCGTTGACAACATTCTAGGAAAGTTATTCAAAAAATTTTATAGTTGGAATGCTTTCGCGGGAAAAGTACCAGTTTTACCTTTCCAATATTGTTGTTCGATGCAAAAATATCTCCCGCGAAGAGATCCTTCCGCAAAGCAGTCTCTTTTATTGGCCTCGGATAGTTTGACCGCAGATATCGGTTTATCCTGTATGTGCTTCGTATGCTGGCGTGTCACCGTTCTTCAACGAAATATAGATGTAAAGCTGCATGACTTCTTGATAAGCGATTAAGACAAGGAGAGCACCAATCCTGTCTGAATAGGTCTTTCTTGCCTAGTAACCTAGGACTTTTGATATGTGTCTCTCGCAGAGCCTTCGAAATCGATACCTCACATTCCTTATCAGTGCAAAGTAGAGCAATCTCTCTGACGGTGTGTTGAGAACATTGCTTCCTTTGGATATCCAAACTCTCACTTGATATGTGACAAGCCCTTCAATCGTCCAGTCGCAATTGCTTCCTTCTGATCAAAATACTCTCACTCGATAGGTGACAAACACTTTGATCTGCTGGTTGCAAAGAAGATAGAATCTCTTGACGAGATGTCTGTCTAGGTCTACTTGCGTATAGAAAATGTATGTTTGATCGGGGACGTTTCCACAAAGCTCTTACTTTCCTTATATAATGCTCAGTAGTTATCTTTCAATTACTTTGAACTTCTTCTGCTCTTTGAATCTCAATATAACTCCGACACCAGCATACGGGTTTCAATCCTTATAGAACTTCAATGCTATCACAACTCTTTTATTAAAGAAACCTATCTGAAATAGAAAAGGTATGATAGACATCCAAGCCGCGTGGAATCAGCTAACTCATGAATCATAGTTCTAACCAAACTCTAGCTCTCACACCTGGCTGCTCGCAAAGCTCTAATAAAATAATGGGCCGCTTGCCAAGATTTCATCCATTCAAGCCCAATACGAAATATTTATTTCAGGCCCAAACATTGCCCCTCAAGTCTTGAACTTGAATTACCTATGCAAGCGAAAAGACTTGAATATTACCCGACTGACGCGCTGTTAAACCAAACGGTAACATAACACCCAAGTGCCACGTTACACAACTCCTTTAAAAAGTTGCATCACTCGACTGACGTAATATAAAAGCATCATTCCACATCAACAAAATCTCATTCCCCAACGAGACCTTCTCACTTGCCTTGATCCTGCACTTTTAACCTCCTTCGTCAAAAGCTAAGACCTTTCATTCTCGCCGCCGTTCATCATTTCCAATCTAAACAATGCCCCCACGTAAAGACATCTCCATCCCTCACTTAGATCATAACTTCGAGAAATTCTCGAGATACCTCAAGGCTGTCGCCAGACGACAGAACCCAGAAGCAATTGTCTCTTTAACAATAGACCCAAACGAAGGTACTGGCTTGCTTGGTCCCTTCCTGGATGTTCCAATCAATCCAGAGCTTTTCAATATCCTTCGCCATCCCATCTGTAACTCATCCCTAATAGTCCAAGAAAACCCCAGAGCAGACCCAAAGGAATGGACTAGTAAAGATACCCTTTATCTAATTGGGAGATGACCGCACCCAAACGTAGAGCATCTTACTTGGTACCGACGCCGTCACGAATAAGATATCAACCGGTGGGAAGCAGTTAGAATCACTCAACTCATCGACTTGTGCTTTTCTCTCCCAGCTGGTGGCAACAGAGCACCATTCGCTACAACCATGTGCTTTTGGGATTGCACCGCCAAGTGCTTCTGTCTTCCCTGTGGTGATGTGAGCATTAAAATTCTTGACTTGTACACCATCTTTGGAATTCCTGCCTTTGCAAACTCCTAGTCGCTCAACCAACACAACGGGATACCAGTTCAAGCCTCCCCCAATCGTCCTTCCTCCTACTCTTCCTAGGTAAAACACTTTGCACATGAGGAGAAAGACACAGACCAAGGAGGCATAGCCTTTTTGGAATACTGGCTATCAAAGTACATCTTCTGTCCATCTTCTACAAAGGTCAACAGATGTTGGACCAACCTTGCTGAACGCCTCTTCAACTATGAACAACTGGGCTTGGTTGAATCTGTCATCGCCTACATCTACTATAGTCTGAGGCGAGTCGCACTTTCAAAGCTCGACCTTAATCAACCAGGACCGCTCTGGATGGTGGAGCTCTGGTTGCAGATGTACTTTCCCTTTTTCAGCCCTACAACACCTCCTGTCTTTGAAGATCAGAAGTTATTGGGCCAAACGTTGGTTTCCACACCAACTAGGACTAGAGTATGGTCTTACTTAAACTGCTTCAACTACCTCTGCATACAAAAAGACTTCCCAACCACAGTAGTTGAAGTAATTCTGAATCGTCGCCATCCTGACATCCTCGCGAGTGGGTTTATGCCCTCGCCAGAGCAAAATGCTCTTGCGAGGAACTTTTTCCTTCAGTATCATACTTGCAAGGACCTGCCGGTCCCAGATTCAGCAAGCCCCGGGTATGAGCTCTATGCCTCAAACCACTTCTCAAGACAGCTTGGGCTTACTCAAGACGCTCTTATGCCCCTCGCCTGTTCTGTGAACAAGTATACTTTCTGGCGAGGAACAAATCATCCCATAGCAGCAGATGTGCAGAATGAACATTTTGGCTTCCTAACAGTAATACTTCCCATCATAACGAAGCCACTTATGATTTCCCAATCGACCACTGAATCGTACCACGTCTGGCGCTCCCAACTTTGGGAAGACATACGACACAAGGGACCAATTACAGGCTTTGCCACTTTCTTTTATGATTTTGGCAAAAGATTTTCGAATGAAGAAGACTCAACCGCTATTAAGAAGTCTTATAAGAACATAAGTATTACCCCCTGGCCACATGCAAACTCCTTACATCCAAAAATGCCACATGTATTAGCAAGTTCTTATACTGTATCTGATTAACCTTTCTTCTTAAAAAAAACAGCACGCCATTGAGCCAGACGTGACCGTTGCCTTACAATCATTCAGGAAGAAGATGTCTAATCCTTCTGGGCAATCAGTAAGTGTTGCATTTTATTTACCCAGAACAGACTGTATGATTTTGTCACTGAACTATAACTAACCCAATCTTTTGATAGTCTCAAAAACGCAGGAAGATCCACTCCAAGCCTGAGGAGCCTCCAAGTGGCATCTGGTTAGCTACAGAGATCACGAGCAGGGACAAACAAGCAAAGCTTCAAGCTCAAGTCTTCCATGCCACTTTTGATCAAAGGAGTGACAAAGCCTCCGAGGCAAGCGTCTGCTCGGCATTGGTTTTTACCATTGCACATTGGCTATGTGAAAATCCTAACAGCATGCCCACGATCTCTGAGTTTGATGACCTCCTTGTTCAAGGTTCCTCAACGTGGCGAGAACTATGCAAGGACGAGGCCCTCACAAGTTCTTAACTAGATCACCATTTTGATCTGGAGGTTATTTCGAAGGCTGACATCAGACCATTGAAGTTCTCATCTGACGATTCCTTCATTGGGTATTTCAAGCCAAAGAGGTTTACAACCCTGAACGGTCTTGCCTCTTTTGATATGTCGTGGGAGCATATCAGCAAGAGCCACAAACCTCAAGTAAATATAGTGAGTTGGAATGACCACTTCTTCGTCCTCAAAGCTGAAAACGAAGTCTATTATATTATTGACTCACTGGGAGAAAGACTCTTCGAAGGATGCTGTAGAGCCTACATTTTGAAGTTTGATGATTCTAGCATCATATATGAGATTGAAGATCATGACACAGGATATGAAGTCATCAACAACGGTAAAGAATGCTGCAAGGACTTCATAGCCCAATTTCTGGCTGGAATCAACCGGACAGAACTTGAGGAAGAAGAGAAGAGCAAGCATGTTGATATTGCCATTCTATTCCGGCGCTTGCAGATTGAGTTCCAATCCTGCTTCATTCCTTCCTCTTCCGGCGAGGGCACCAATGCTCAAAATGACTAAGTCATTCTAGAACAAGAACAAATCTCCTCCCCGCCAGCACTCTCAGTCGCCAAACCACAGTTATTGGTCGAGGCAAATCCAGAACTTAAGGACCCAACTCCTTCCTCGCCAGAGTCTAGGCTTCAAGCGACTGAAGAAACACACTTACTGTTTCCCGTACAAGTAAGAACTTATCTACTTACTTCGTTCTGGTTTATTAATTCTAATTGGTCCTGACAACTTGTATTTATTATTTTTAGTCCAAAAACGTTCTTGTGGGCATCAACGAAACGACTCATGCGTTATTAGCAAATCCAAAGGAACACATGAGCTCGCCAGGCCAATCTTCTGAACCTCCTGCAATGGCCTCTATGGATCGGCCTAGCAGTTCTCCAGGTGTCAATGATGAAGAGTTAAAACCTATAATTGAAGAAGCTGATGCACCATCTTCATCACACGGAGCTCTCCCTCAGGCACTTAACACACAAGAAATAGCAATAAAGTTGCAAGAACTTTATAGCAAACTGAGTACACTGAGTTCTCCTTCAACGCCTGATGTCACCCTTCAGAACATCATTTATGGGAACCTGGATTCTCCTCAAGACATCCAAACTGTTTGTAAATAAGTCAGGGAACTGAAGACTACTGCCCCAGCAAACTTTATTCGTCATCTTCCTGACCTTGAGGAGAAACTTCATCAACTTTTGAACCAAAGCGTAACCTACCAACGCCTAAAACTCGAAGCTGGGTGTAAGAAAGAAGCAGTAAAGACGTTGGAGCGCCATACTCAAAAAGAGAAAGAACGAATCCAAGCCATTCTGAAGGACACGGCTACCCATCAAGAAGCCTTAACAACCAAAAAAGCTAGAATAGCTATTTTTAGAGCTGAATTGGCTACCCTCGAGGCTGAAGTAGACGGTCTGCAAGCTGATACCCTTAGAGATCAAGAAGCCGCATGCCAAATTATGATTGAAGGAGAAAGTCAAGCTCAACTTATGCAGGAGGCACAAGAAGAAGCCATAAGCGCTTTACAAACAATCCAACAAACCTGGCTGACTCTGGAAATCGCAAAGGCATCCGTGAGGAAATATTCCTTCCTTTTGTAATCTTTGGGCCTCATATTTTAAGCCCCATTTTGTTTATTCCAAAATTCTTCAAGATTTGATTATTTGACCCAAATTTTGGAAACAAAGTGTGAATTTGGCCCAATAACAAGACTGGGCCTCAGAATTAGACATTTTCAAAACTTGTTCAAATGGAACTAGCCTCATTTATAGGCTCTAACCGCTCGCTTGCTCTGATCGTCCAACAATAAATGGAATTTAATTCCATGCTTGGAATCCGTATCGCGTCACACAATCAAACCTTCAAAATACGTTTTACCTGCCCCAAAAATCACTCATTCATCATGCTCTCCTTTTGGGGTAGATAAACCGTAACTCAGCCCAATTCCAACTAGACGCGTATCCTCTATTAACAGGTGTAATTACTCTCGTGAAGCCTTACCACCGTGACTCCTTTCTATAAAAGGTTTCCACTTCCTTGTATTGTGAACAAACTTCCCAACTTCCTTGCGAGAATGAACTCCTCTTTTGTATTTTTGCTCTACCTCTCCTACCCAAAGAAACCTCCAGATAAAAACTTCCGTTCGTGCTCTTTAGATAGCAATATCCATGTCCAAACCTGGACTAGATAGCAATATCTACGTCTAGGCGTTGCCTTAGCTGTCCTAACTTGTGCTTCCATAAGAAGGGAAAGCCACAATCCCGAGGTTGAAAACCCCTCGTCTTCTTCCTGTGCACCCACTCAGTTTCTATATGCATGGAGGCTGTAAGCCCTATGGACATGGCTGCACAGAAGGGGAAAAACAGGGACTTCAACCTGGAAAAAAGGCAACAAACGTCAAGTCTAGTGTAAAGGGTCTTCTCATCTGATGTACTAGCTTCTTTGGCGTTTCAAATCCTCTTCCTCTCACCGCTTGAGGTCGATCTCTCTTTTCAACGTATCCATATTTGATACATCGATCCAAGGGCTGGCTATCAACTATTGGAGGATTTGGAAAAATAAACTGTATTTTATCTTTATGTTCTGTTGCTGATTTATAGTTTGTTTCTCATATGGTATCAGAGCTTGAGGCTGCAAAGCCTTTGTATTCTTCTAAATGTAAAATTTTTGTTTGAAGCAAAGAGTTCTTTATGTGATTTACATTGATAAACTCAGATGTAGTTTGCACATAACCTTGGCCACAGTAACTGGCTAACATGAACTCTCTTGACTTAGAAAAAAAATAAGAATTTAAATTTAAATTTAAATTTGGCCTCAAATATAGGCCCTAACTAAAGATTCAGCCCCCAAGTATAGGCTATTATCATGTACATAATCTCTGTGTGTTGCCCCTGCAGTTTACTCATACGAGTGAAATGAGATTAGCATGAATAATCTGGATTAAGCCACAGTTGGATGATCTTCATACTCCCAGACTGGTTGTATGAACTTCTTAAGGAAACGACTATTTATAGGATTAGTGTGAATGGTGTCATCTCGATCTCGTAAATGAACTGCTCATTTACCCAAAAGTCGATCGACGATGTATGGTCCTTCCCATTTTTCTGACCATTTTCCTCGTCCTTCAGTCTTCTCACTAATAGGCAAAATGACTCGCCAGACTAGTTCTCCTTCTGCAAAATTCATGCCCCTGGTACATCGGTCATAGGCACGAGCCACCTTTCGTTTTTCAGCACATAGACTATCATAAGCTTGTATTCTCTTTTCGTCCAAGTCTTCATGCTCTTGCCACATTGCCTGTACATAATCTTCACCGATCAGGCTATGTTGTTCCATCACCCGTAAAGATTGAACATTGATTTCTAAAGGCAAGACCGCATCATGGCCGAACATTAATGCATAAGGAGTGGTACCCATGAGTGTCATTTTACTTGTTCTATAAGCCTACAAAGTATTAAATAATTCTTCATGCCACAATCTGGCATTGCTTACAAGCATCCGTTTAAGGATATGGATAATGATTTTATTGCTTGCTTCAGCTTGACCATTGGATTGGGCATAGTATGGAGAAGAGTGTAGAAAATGTATTCCAAAATCCTTCATAAGCTCATCTACTTCTCCAGACATGAATGCTGCCCCACGGTCTGAAATAAAACCCTCAGGAATGCCAAACCTACAAATGATATCTTCAAATAAAAACTGGCGGATGGCATTTGCTGATGATACCCTGAGAGGTCGAGTTTCAACGCATTTTGTGAAAAAATCAGTAGCCACTATGATAAATTTGTGCCCATCAGATAAATGAGGATGAATCATTCCAATTAAGTCCAAAGCCCATCCTCGAGCTGGCCAAGGCTTGATTATAGGCTGTAATGGTATTCTGGGCATATGGCTGATTGGACCATGTTTTTGGCATTCTTCACAACATTTAGCGAACGTGATGCAATCTTTGAGCATTCCTGGCCAATAAAAGTCATGTTGTCTTATTAACCATCTCATCTTAGGACCAGCCTGGTGTGCCCTTACTATCCCAAGATGGACTTCCCTTATCAATCGCTTAGCTTCAAGTCCAAAGAAACATCGTAAGAGTATGCCTTCCTCTCATCTTCTATACAACTCATCATATTTGAGTACACAGTTAGGAGCTAAAAAATGAATATGCTTTTCTACAGGATTATTAGGATTCTGGAGGTAGGAAATAATATCCTGTCTCCAATCCACATCAATGTGATCAAGTGTAGCAACGTACCACTTATTTTTATCTTCCTGGCGAGCAAGAAAAGATGGAAGGGTCCTTTGTTCAACCTTTAATATTCGTTCACGTACTCCATCTTGCAAGCTCACCCCTATTGCTAGTTGATCCAACTCGTTTGCTGCATAATTCCTCTCGCGAGGGATGTAGCTCAACTCCACCTAAGTAAATAACTTGAGTAAATCACAGGCTCGCTTAACATATGGTTCTACTATTGGTCCAGCCTTATACTTGGTTTCAAGTTGTCGGATCACGAGTTGGGAGTCTCCAAATACATGCACATCCATGATCTTCATATCTAATAGAAGTTCCAATCCAATGATCAAAGCTTCATACTCTGCTTGGTTATTTGTGCATCTGAAGTCCAACATAAAAGAATAAGAAAAAGTTTGGCCGCGTGGAGAAACTAAAGCAACTCCTACCCCAGCCATAATACTCGTACTTGACCCATCAAAGTATAAACACCAAGGGCCCAAATCAATACGAGTGAGTTCCAGTTCTGCCCCCTCGCAAACATCCTCAATTAGATGATGGGCCAGAAAGTCGGCCACTGCTTGGCCTTTAACCGCTTTTTGGGGAACATACTGCAAAGAGAATTCTGACAAGGCCAGAATCCACTTTCCAATCCGTCCCCGGAGAATGGGTCTGGAAAGCATATACTTTACCAAATCTGTTTGTGCTATAACGCACGTGGTGAAGGAAAGCATGTAGTGCCTCAGTTTGCATCCTGAAAAATACAGAGCCAGACACAATCTTTCCATTGGAGAGTATCTCGTTTCACACTCATTCAAGGTACGACTGAGATAGAAAATAGCACGTTCAGTTCCTGATATGTCGTCCTGAGCTAATAAACTCCCAATAAAAAGGTCTGTAGCTGATATATACAGCTTAAGAGGAACCTCTGGCCTTGGAGGAACCAAGACTGGTGGGTTCGTTAGATATGCTTTGATGGTCTCAAACGCCTCTTGATGGATAGGCTCCCATATAAAGTCTTTCTGGTTGTGAAGCTTGAGCAACGTTGAGAATGGTTGTGTTTTCCCAGCAGCACTGGCAACGAACCGTCGTAAGAAATTGATCTTTCCTAATAAGCGTTGTAGCTCCTTCTTACTCTTTGGTGGGATTGCACTAAGAACCGCTTGTTTCTTGTCGTCCGGTATCTCAATTCCATACTGATGAACCAAAAATCCCAGGAAGTCTCCTTCTTGTACTCCAAATACACATTTGGCTGGATTCATCTTTAGTTGATGTTGCCTCATTCTGAGAAACACTTGCCGTAAGTCTTCAATGTGATAAATTCTGCACTTCGTTTTAACAACCACATCATCTATATAGACTTCCATAGTCTTACCGATAAGATCATGGAAGATTAAGTTCATTGCTCATTGGTAGGTTGCCCCTGCATTCTTAAGTCCAAATGGCATGTCCACATACTCAAATACTCCTGCAAATCCTGGGCACCGAAACACAGTTTTATATGTATTTGATTCTGCCACTGGGATTTGATGGTAACCAGCAGTTCCATCCATGAATGTTAACATCTCATGACGAGCCACTGAGTCCACCAACAAGTCCGCTACTAGCATTGGGTATGCATCTTTTGGAGTTGCATTGTTCAAGTCTCGATAGTCAACACACACTCGCATTTTTCCATTCTTTTTCTTGACTGGGATTACGTTGGATAGCCACTCATTATACTTGGCTACTCGTATGATCCCTGACTTGAGAATTTTCTCGACCTCTTCCTTGACCAGAATTGCTGTTTCTGTGTTTATTCAACGCATCTCTTGTTTCACGGGCTTTTTTCCCTCTATGATGGGTAAGCTGTGACAAACCAAATCTGGTGACAGTCTTGGCATGTCGTAATATTTTTCTGCAAAACAATCAACGTATTCTCGTAGCAACTCAAAGAGCTTTAGTCGTTCTTCAGGCTATAAGAAGATACTAATGGCCACAGAGATTGGCTCTTCATTGGTCCCAAGATTGATCTTTTCAATGGGATCTTTGACTTTAGATGGTAAATCATCCAAAGCTGCTAGAGCTAATTTGATTTCTTCCTCCTCTTCCAAGTCATGTAATACATCTTCATCCACATATTCCAATGCTGCAATTATTGGAACCTTCTCATAGGCTTGACTCTCCAACAAAAAATTGTGAAAGCGCTCGTGTAAAGAGTAACAAGTCTCGGTCTCTATGCTTGATAGAGACCCGATCATTAAGAACGTTTGAATGGTAGCTCAATGGTGTAGGGTCTGCTACTATCTTGATTTGCTTGAATTATACCCCACTGAGCTAGTTCAGAGGCCGTAACACCAACTGGGCGGCCTTTGTTATCAACGCCACATACCTCCAATGGCCTAAGGTCACTGTGGTAATAGCTGGCTTCTAACGAGTTAGCAGAAACAGAATACGGACGAGGATCAGCATCAACAATTTCTACTTCACCAGACTCCATATTCCAGAGTAACATCTGCTGATGGAGGGACGACGGTACACAATAGCTCCTGTGGATCCAGTCACGCCCCAGAATTGCACTGTATGGAGCTGTGCATTCTGCTACAAAGAATGTATACGTACCGGTGGCCGGACTGATGTGTACCTGCAAAAAGACAATGCCCAAAGGCTTGAAAATGCTACCCTGAAAATTTCTAACATTTAGTATGGTCTCTTGGATAGCAGACTTGGGAACGCCTAATAAGGCCATTGCTTTGACTGTGATGATATTCACTGCTGCCCCTGAGTCCACTAAGAGTTTGTTGACTTGAATTCCCTGGACATTTCCTGTTACATATAACGGCCGCATGTGCATGGTCATGTCTACAGTAGGCTTGGCGAACATCATCTGTTCCTTTGTTGATGATGAACCAGTCTTTGGTGCCTTGGCAAGTGCTAAGTTATCTTTTAATATTGGTTCATCTTCTGGCACTATCAAGTTATTGACGCTTCCGCTCGCGTTTGATTCATCCATTGATACTGGTGGAGGTAAAGCATATTTGGAGGACAGAATAAACACCCAGTTAACAGTGGTGTCCACCTCCTCGACATATTCTTCAGCTTCTTCCTATTCACCTTCACCGTAATCCAGCAACTGCTCATCATCTTCACAGTCGTTGCCCTCGGCCTATTGTTCCTCGGAATCTAGAGTTGTAGTGACCTCGAGAGAAGCAACCTGCTGCAACTGGTCCTTAGGTATAGGATCTATGGCTGCTGGCATGAGTGGTGCTGAATCTTGCTCATTGGGATGGGAAACTGGTTGTCAGACCTTCTTTTGTTCTTCCACAATTAAAGGTCTCGGTCTCCATTGTAGAACCTTGGTCTCGCTTGGAGTATTTTGCTTTGGATTAAGTTTCCCCTCATTTGGAGGTGTATGTAGCCCCATTGTTTCCATCACTTCATCATCAAAAAGGAGATGCCTTCTCACTAGCCTTCATTTCGTGACTTCAAGATGATCCTCGTGAATAGGTCCAGGCTGTATGTCTTTGGACCCTAACTATGGGTTACGGTCAAAGACGTATGGTCGTTGTGCTCTCACTTTGGGCTAGCGAGACTTCTTCCCGAAAACCACTAAGGGATTTACTGCAAGGGAATTCCTTCGCCTTTGCAATACTTCTGGAGAACACACCAGTTCTTCTTCTTTGAGCAGGCCTGCTTCATAAGCCTCTAATGCTCTTTTGGCTTCTCCAAAGCGTCGCTGCAGATTTCTTCTTCTACTTGGAGTTACCTCAATGGTTTTCCCTTTCTCCTTCACGTACCATACGTTCTTCTTTGTGATATTTCTTGAAGCTGGAGGAACATATGGCTTCGCGAGCGTGTCAGCAATCTCTGGTTCAGATTTCTTGGCTTCATTGACCATTTTTGTTGCTCGCGAGCGCTTAGGTGCTGGGGAGTCCCTTTGTCTTGCTTGCTGTGTGTTATGGGGCTGATGATCTGTTTGTGAAAATAACTCTAGGAAGAACTTAGCTGCTTTAGCCAATTCCTCATAGGAAATCTTCAACCCGCTTCTGAGTTTGCAATGAGCACAAAGGGCTACCGACGACTCTGCTTTTGGATCCACTTTCTCTTTTCCTTTATCTGATTTTGTCATTTGCTTGCTTGGTGGACTTTTGCCAGTAGTTTGATGACTGTTGGTCTGTTTCCGTTTATTCGATTTGTCTCTTGTTAGCTCCAACATCCCAACTGTCAAAGATATATCAATCGCTAAGCTTGGCGAGGGCTCTTGTTCTATCATTATTACTTCCTCGTCAATCCACTGCTGAATCCTGAATTTCAAATCACGACAAGCACTCGTGGAATGGTGACCACATCGATGATGATATCGACAGTAAAGCTGACCCCTGACATCCTTAGGATGTGGGTTCGGTGTCCCTCAGTTGTCGGGTACTACAACTATCCCTGCTTGGACTAGCTCTTCAAATATTTCCTCTCGCCTAGACGCATCATAAGTAATTTCAGCCCGCTTAGTTCGGACAAATGCAATATTACGTCTAGGCCTCCGTCTTGACCTCTTCCTTTTACAGATTGGTTCTGACTCATTATAGTTGGAAGAAGTGTTAATGGAAGGAAATGGTGTGTCGGGAGGAGGTGATGCCCTATGAGGGTAACGTGGATGCCATTCTACCACTCCCTTGTAGTCATTTTCAATCACTTCCCAGTTGATCAACCCTTGAATCTTATCTCTCAAGGTCGAACACTTTGCTATTTGATGACCAAACTGGTTATAAAACCGGCAGAAATGTTGAGCCGGACCTTCATACCGTAATTGTCTGAATTTAAGTATCGGGTAGTAAAAGATCAAGCCCATGTCTCATAGCCCATCAAGGATCTCTTCCAACTTGTCACAGTTGAAAGAATAGGCCAAAAAGACATATTAATTCCAATCTTCCACACCTCCAATGCAACTATCGGGTGATGACCACTCGACATCAATCATATTAACGTGAGGCGGTGGGAAGGGTGTAGAATCAACTAATGCTGCTGTCTTGAATGCTCCCTCTAGCTCTAACCTTCCTTCATTGATCCATTTCTTGATCTGATCTTTGAGCTTGATGCAGTCCTTTGTAATGTGGCTCCATGCTCCATAGAACTTGCAATATTTTTTACCTTTTAACTGCTCAGCCGTAGGGAGAGGTTCAAAATCTGTTTTGACAGCCCGCATGGTGTATAGCTCGTCCAAGATCTCATGAGCCATATTGGCATCATAAGTGTATGTTTCGAACTCTGGCTTAGTAAAAGTCACTGTCAAAAGCTTTATGGGACCCTTGTTGTTCTAAAGTTTGCGGGGCTTTAAAACTTTGCTTGTCGATAAATCCACAGCTTCCACTTGCTCGCCATCAGAGTCCGACTCCTGGTCGCAAATACCCTCTATATAAGCCACAGTTTTTGGCTTTGGTCTATCGTAAGACTTAGCATTGTATGTTCCCTTAGACACATTTCTTCTATTATCTCTTTCTTGCATGGTACTGTAAGCTTTAGTTACAGCCGTGATAAGCTCATTTAAGGAAAAGTATTTGCTATTTAAGAACAGTTGGTGGTACGTGTCCTCCAAACCATTCTTGGCCATTTCTACCAACTCCTCTTTACCGAGTGGAGTCTTGCATAGATTATACTCTGGCCGAAAACGGTGTAGGAAGGTGACTGGACTTTCTGTCGCCGATTGGCTCAAGGAAGCCAGCTTTTCAACACTGGTTTTAGGTCTTGCCGTTCCAAAGTGGTCTATGAATAAAGCCTCCATATCCTTCCACTCATTGACTGAACCCTCTTCTAATCTCGTATACCATACGAGGGTCAATTCTGACAAGGATGATCTAAAGACTCTTAATTTGAGTCCCTCGTTATCGGCAAGCTGCCCCAATTGCAGCGTGAAGTATGCTAAGTGTGTTGCCGCTTTAGAATCATCGTCGCCAGAGAAAGTCTGGAAGGTCTGATGCCAGTAGAACTTTGGCCATTGCCAAGCATCAGGATCATCCTTCTGCAAAGGAGGAAACAATGTCTCATATGTATCATACATCTTGGCCAGATGTATGTCGCAATCGTTTAGGAACCTGTTTAACTGTTGCTCCCAAGCAGGAGGGAAAGACTCTGCTTGTCTGGTATTTCTAGCTAGGTCAGATACAGATTTAGTTAGAGACGCTATGTCCTTGTCTGTCCTTTGAGACAGTGTCGCCGCGTGCCGGCGGTGTTCATCCAAACTTGTTCCCAAGTGTTGTATGACGTCTATCCGTAGTTTATCTTGACCTTCCACAAGACTTGCTACTTGGGCTCCTGTTGCCTCTCTCTCTCTTCTTGATCTCTATTGAGTTCTACCCGTAATGCTCGGATTTCAACTATTGTTGCGTCTATGTTATTGCCTTGGGTAGTGAGAAGAGTCGCTTGTTGTTCGATTCTTCCATCGAGAGCCGTATAGTAACTAGTCTGGTGGCTGTCTCGCCTAGCCGCGTAGGCTAGGTATTCCTGGAACGTAAGTTCCGTCATCTCCGTGTCACTTCAAGATTTAAACGACATAGTATTAAAGTCTTTAGCGAAGATAGTGTTAACCGCTTGATTACTAAATGAACGACACCGAGTAGATGTATGTTCACAGTAAGCCGGTTGCGGGTGTTTACGACACTGAGGGTAATCCCTTCGGTAAGGATCCCCTATTGTCACTTAGAGACACAAAGATAGTCACACTGGACGTGCCAAAATGTTCGATGCAAAATATCTCCCGCGGAGAGATCTTTCCGCGAAGCAGTCTCTTTTATTAGCCTCAGATAGTTTGACCGCAGATATCGGTTTATCCTGTATGTGCTTCGTATGCTGGTGTGCCACCGTTCTTCAACGGAATATAGATGTAAAGCTGTCTGACTTCTTGATAAGCGATTAAGAAAAGGAGAGCACCAACCCTGTCTGAATAGGTCATTCTCGCCTAGTAACCTAGGACTTTTGATATGTGTCTCTCGCAGAGCCTTCGAAATCGATACCTCACACTCCCTTGTCAGTGCAAAACAGAGCAATCTCTCTGACGGTGTGTTGAGAGCATTGCTTCCTTTGGATATCCAAACTCTCACTCGATAGGTGACAAGCCCTTCAATCGTGCAGTCGCAATTGCTTCATTCTGATCGCAATACTCTCACTCGATAGGTGACACGCACTTTGATCTGCTGGTTGCAAAGAAGATAGAATCTCTTGACGAGATGTCTGTCTAGGTGTACTTGTGTATAGCAAATGTATGTTTGATCGGGGACGTTTCCACAAAACTCTTACTTTCCTTATATAATGTTTAGTAGTTATCTTTCAATTACTTTGAACTTCTTCTGCTATTTGAATCTCAATATAACTCCGACACCAGCATACGGGTTTCAATCCTTATAGAACTTCAATGCTATCACAACTCTTTTATTAAAGAAACCTATATGAAATAGAAAATGTATGATAGACATTTAAGCCGCGTGAAATCAGCTAACTCATGAATCATAGTTCTAACCAAACTCTATCTCTCACACCTGGCTGCTCGCCAAACTCTAATAAAATAATGGGCCGCTCGCCAAGACTTCAGCCATTCAAGCCCAATATGAAATATTTATTTCAGGCTCAAACAATTGCCATATTTGTGAAGTAGATAGAACAACTCGTATGACATTCTCAGCTATTTTGTGCATGTATGATTATATAGTTAATGCAAAATGTTTTGTGACTATCCAAAATGTTCTATATGTGCTCATTATAATATGAAGTTCATATTTTATGTCCCCCTTTATATATTCATTGACTTCATTAATAAAGACTCCACACCAACACACTGTCTCTCTTTTAAAAAATAATACTCTTAATAGGTAATAATGTCAACTCCAACAGATTGCCTCACCGACTATAACGTCATAAATGTAGTTGAAGTTATTAGTTTACTTTCGTAATAATGTTTGACAAACGTAGTTGTTGAAAGTGAGTGAAAGAGTTAGAATGGGGACTGTTTTAGAAGGGGAAAAGGACGATTTGCCGACTCAAAATGGGGACTGTTTTAGAGGCACACGAGTCTCTCTCTCCATCTCTTATCTTCAAATCACTTCAATTATATGCTTTTGCTTTTGGAACCAAAACAAGTAACACCATCATTCCCTTTCCCACATGTCACCAAACAAGTTGGAAGACCCATGATACCACAAAAGAGAGTCATGTAGGGAATCATTTTTCCACTGGTCTAGGGTTTTTCTCTGTGGCTAGTGGTAGACTGTGTCACTGTGATATGTTAATATAGTAGTAGTCACTAAAGTCCAATCCAAAGTAAAGGAAGGAAAGTCAGGTAGAGAGGGAAAGAGGTGATTACGTACGTGGAGTGTGTATATATATCTCTGTATACTAAAGAGAAGAGATGAATATTTAACGGTTAAAATGGTCCAATATTCTAAAATTTATAAAAAATATCCGCTTGTATATATATGTTTAATTTAAAAAAAATAATAATCTAAGGAGATAAATATAAAGTACACACAAAAAATAGAAGGGGAGAATATCAGGAAGAGGAGAGAAACTGTGGTGCGGTTTGTACTGCTACACACCTCGTGTTGTGTGTCCATTTTTAGTATATATTTAAGCATTTACAAAAATGGAAATGGAAAATTAAATTAGTAAAAGCCTTGAAATTGAAAGACTGGAGAGAGAGAGAGAGAGAGGGAGAGTGCCCAGAGCAAAAGCACAAAACAGCACAAGCTTTGTCTGTCCTAGATAGAGAAAAGAGTATATAAAGAGATTCACAAGAAGAAAGAAACGATACAAAGTAGACATTTTAAGAGAGAGAAAGTAAGGTGAGGCAGTTGCAGAGTTCAGCTTCAAACACATAAGAGATAGAGAGAGAGAGAGAGAGAAGAAAGCAGTTTTTTTTCCTTTGTTCTGAGAGAAGAAGAGAAAAACCCTAACCCTAGAAGAAGAAGAAGAAGAAGAAGAAGAAGAAGAAGAAAAAGTTTAAAACTTTGCGCTTCTTCTGGCCTCAATCTAGATTTACATGTCATGTGAAGGAAGGCCCAACTTGTGTTTTTTGAGTTCAAAGCTCAAAACTTTGGGTGGGTTCTGTCTTCAGTTGCAGTAAAGTTTGGATCTTTAGTGTTGAAGCTGGAATTGGAGGCTTTGTTTTTGAGGTTTAAGTAAAGAAGTAAGGTTTTGCTTTGATCTAAGAGGTTGTGTTTTTTGGTATTGGGTATTTGTGCTTTTTTGTGTTTGTGGGGTTTTTGTCTAGAAATCTTATCTTGGTGATGGGAGGCATTTACTTGTACTGAGCTGGAGGTTTGATGATTGTGGGTTCTCTGTGAATTTGAAAGTTGCTTGATGCGAAAATTAGTACAAGTATAGGAAAGCTGAACAGAGAAATCGGAGGTTCTGTGTGCTCCATATTTTTTTTGTTTTGTTTTGTTGGGTGACCTGTTCGGATCCGAAAAGGAATTCGGGTAAAGCCCGAAATATATTTGCAGTTGATTTCAGTACCAATTATTTGCACTGGAGCGGTTAGGATTACCTGGGGCAATGTCTTCCTTAAGTAGGGAACTGGTGTTCTTGATTTTACAGTTCTTGGACGAGGAGAAGTTCAAGGAAACAGTTCATAAGTAAGTTTCTGTGTGTCGAGGATGTTAATGTTTTGTTCAACTTTTATGTGTTTGCTTTACTGTAAATTTGATGGAAGAGATTACAAAACGAAAATCACATTCGGAAACAACTATAGATGTTTGAATATTTCATTAACTTACTGCATTCCCAGTTAAAACATATGTATGTGCTCTTGTGTATAATGTGCGCTCTGTCCACTTCTAGGCTAGAGCAAGAGTCTGGCTTTTTCTTCAATATGAAGCATTTTGAGGATCAAGTCCAGGCTGGAGAGTGGGATGAAGTGGAGCGCTATTTGGGCGGCTTCACTAAAGTTGAAGACAATCGATATTCCATGAAGATCTTTTTTGAAATCAGGAAGCAAAAGTATTTGGAAGCTCTTGATAGGTGACATTTCAATCCTAATGTTTTTGATATATGTTGAATTCTTGAAAGTAGGCTGTATTCCCTTCTATTGACTGTACCAAAATGGTAATGGTGCTGTATTAGTTGGTAGACGTTTTAAGTTTTGTTGTAGCGTTGTAAAAGAGGGTTTGATATGGAGTTCTGCAGCCGTTTGATTAGTCTGTATGGTTTTCTATATTTCCTGCTATCAGGCAGGACAGGTCAAAGGCTGTTGAGATTCTCGTGAAGGACCTTAAGGTTTTTGCATCTTTTAATGAGGAACTTTTCAAGGAGATCACTCAATTGCTCACTCTTGACAACTTCAGGTGTTGCTTGTTTTCAGATGTTGGTTCTTTGTTGATATGGCAACATGCTTTATATTTGGTCCTCACACAGTTCTATTGTATCACATCATCAGACAAAACGAGCAGCTTTCCAAGTATGGAGATACAAAATCAGCTCGTAATATCATGCTTATAGAACTGAAAAAGCTCATTGAAGCAAACCCATTATTTCGTGATAAACTTGCATTCCCGAGCTTCAAGAGTTCACGTTTAAGGACATTGATAAACCAGAGGTTACTCTTGCATCTCCTCTTTAACTTATTTTGTGCAAGCTTGTTGTCAAGCCTTTAGCTTTTACATATCATTTGAGAAGCCGATAATTCTGCAACTGGTTTTGCTTTTTATTGTTAAGAGGAATGATGCATTGGTATATCATTATGGAATAATCTTATTATTTCTTCGGTATTTGGTTGATGTACTGAAATGTTTAATTCTTTCTCATTGGATTTTTCTCTTATGGGAGCTGTTCGTTCTAAGTTCATATTTCTTTTTGAAATTTCAGTCTCAATTGGCAGCACCAGCTTTGCAAGAGTCCCCGTCCGAATCCTGATATTAAAACACTGTTTATGGATCATTCTTGTGCTCCAAATGCTAATGGATCTCGCCCGCCTCCCACAAACAACAACCCACTCAACAATCCCCTTGTTGGACCGATTCCAAAGGCTGGTGCATTTCCTCCTATTGGTGCGCATGGTGTAAGTGCAACTACTGATCTGCATAAGATTGAAGTGCTGCCATTTTTAATATTTCTCAGATCAACCCTTCATGTCTATGCAGCCTTTCCAGCCTGTTGTCTCTCCTTCTCCAGGTGCTATGGCTGGGTGGATGTCAAGTCCTAATCCTTCTATGCCTCACCCTGCTGTTGCAGCAGGTCCTCCTGGTCTTTTGCAGCCTTCTAGTGCTGGTGAGTTTGTTCATATTTAACTTTTGCTCCATGCGGGCTAGAAATGTCATGGCTATGATTTTTGCTTTTCTTAACATAATGCTTGCTTTGTACAGCTGCTTTCTTGAAGCACCCAAGGACACCAACAGGTGTTACAGGGATGGATTATCAGTCAGTTGATTCGGAACTCATGATGAAGCGCTGTCGTACTGGCCCAGCTGAAGAGGTAAGAAAAGGAAGAATTTCTCTTTTAAGCTCAAATTTGTTATGTTTGTTCAAGAAGGATGAAGTCTTATGCTCACCATGTTCTTGCAGGTGTCCTTTTCTGGCGTGATGCATAATTCCAATGCATATTCACAAGATGACCTTCCCAAGACTGTTGTTCGGACCCTTAGTCAAGGTTCTAATGTGATGAGCATGGACTTTCATCCTCAGCACCAAACTATTCTTCTAGGTTTGTACTTGGAAGTATTACTTTGGTCGCCTTGTGTTCCTTTGTTCGTGTTTATTTGTTGATTTTTGATATGCATTTAATTTCCAAACTTTTTGTTTGTAGTCGGGACAAATGTTGGGGACATCAGTCTCTGGGAGTTAGGGTCCCGAGAAAGGTTGGTACATAAAGCTTTCAAGATCTGGGATACAATGCCTCTGCAGGTATAATATGTTTGACTACACAATGGTGATTATCTCCTTGCTTGGTCTTGTAATCCTATCATAAACTTGTAATTGAGTCCAGTTTATAGGAGGATTTAGTCTTGAGTCTTATTTGGTTTTATCCAAAACCAAGAGTGACGTCTTTACGCTAACATCTGGTATCATATATTCTGACCCTGGGAGAGTTGACTCGTTGTACTCTAAACTCATTTATTTATTTATTACCAGAATGCTTTGGTGAATGATGCTGCAATATCAGTAAATCGTTGTGTTTGGGGACCAGATGGACTTATGCTCGGTATGTATACTCCTGATAATTGAGACAAACGATTACTATCTGTTATGGTAAATAACATTGTTACCTTTCAAAATGTATAGGTGTTGCATTTTCAAAGCACATCGTTCAAATATATACTTACAATCCAACTGGAGAACTGAGACAACATTTGGAGGTAAGCTTATAGTTCTGATAGGTTTCTCGCACGAACTAAAAAGATGCAGGTCACTGACGATCTATCTTTTCCTTTAGATTGATGCTCACGTTGGTGGTGTTAATGACATTGCATTTGCTCATCCCAACAAGCAATTGTGTATTGTTACCTGCGGAGATGATAAAGTGATCAAGGTAGAAACTTTAAGAGTTGATGTGGTTTGTACATAAAAGAGACTTGGGCTTCATCATTGTAAATATCTATGATACAGGTATGGGATGCCATAGCTGGACGCAAACAATATACATTTGAAGGCCATGAAGCTCCTGTATATTCAGTGTGCCCTCATTACAAAGAAAATATACAAGTACGTCACCTTTAATAGCACATCACTGGCCTTTATAGTGTAGGCTTTCAATATGTTATTTTGTAGAGTGCAGTTGGAGTTCATTCACATAACAATTGAAGCCTTGAAAATCATCAGCATACTTGTATAGCTAATGCACATGGCTTTCTGTCAGTTCATTTTTTCAACTGCGATTGATGGGAAAATCAAAGCTTGGCTATACGATTGTTTGGGGTCAAGAGTAGACTATGATGCTCCTGGACTATGGTGTACAATGATGGCATACAGTGCAGATGGAACCAGGTAATGCTTGTACAGATTAAAGTGAATTCCTACTAACCTGCTGGGTGTTATATATAATGTCATTTGCTGTTTGTATTTAATGGACTGCAAACTATGTTGGTCATTGAAACCTTTTGAATACTTAATCATTCTATAAAGGTTTTTTTGTAGTATTATCTTTTGGTCAGTGAGCCTTTTCATTCTACCACATGGAGTGTACTGTGGAGTCTACTTTCTATTAGTACCTTTTAAATTTTTGGAAGCAATTATTGTATATTAAATTCATTGCTCAACTATCATCACTTCCTAAAGTAAATGATTATCGCCATTTGTAGACTCTTCTCGTGTGGAACGAGTAAGGAAGGTGAATCTCATCTGGTGGAGTGGAATGAGAGTGAAGGGGCTATCAAGCGGACATATTCTGGGTTTAGGAAACGCTCTTTGGATGTTGTCCAGTTCGACACAACAAGGAATCGGTTCCTAGCCGCTGGTGATGAATTTCAAATAAAGTTCTGGGATATGGACAATACCAATGTGCTGACAGCTGTTGATGCAGATGGTGGGTTGCCGGTGAGTAATCCTCTCGTTTACACTATGTTGAAACCATTCATCTGGAGAGTGCATAAGTTACATAATTTGTTTTTGCCTCATTTCGCAGGCTAGTCCTAGACTCAGATTCAATAAAGAAGGATCCCTGATGGCAGTAACAACGACTGACAGCGGTATTAAGATTTTAGCAAATAATGATGGTCTACGCTTGATTAGGATGTTGGAGGGTAGAGCTATGGAGAAAAGCCGAGGCACTTCTGAGCCCATCAACACTAAGGTACTCTAGTTCTAACTTTTTACTTTTTATTAATCAGTATCACTATGATTCTTGCCACGTGTATACTATGTTGTCTTGGTTGCTCTGTATCTTTATTTCTGTTTTCCAGTGAGGTAAAGTAATTGCTCACCGTTTGCTATATTTCTTCTAGCAGCCTCTACTCGTTAATGCATTAGGCCCTATTGGGAATGTTTCCAACCCTGTTGCACCATCCCTGGAGCGTGCAGATAGAATCCAACCTGCTGTTTCTATGACTAATCTGGTAAGTTAAATCAGCATGCAAATTTTAAAGTTTTATATGTTTGTGAATTAATATTGGTTTGACTGCAGGGTAACATGGAGAACAACAGGCTTGTTGATGTTAAGCCACGGATATCTGATGATGTAGACAAGAGTAAAAGCTGGAAAATTTCTGATATTGCGGATCCTTCTCTAATGAAAGCTTTGAGATTGCCAGACTCTACAACAGCTGGAAAGGTGTGGACAAACAAAACCTTGGTTTATATATGAAAATCCTCTGTCAGCAAGTTTTCCTCATGAAACCCTTTCACTATGATATATGAGATGAAATCCACTGTTTAATTTTTTATATTTTTGTTGGGTTTTAGACGAAGAAGAGCAGCCCGTTTTAATTTATTCCAGTCAAACGACACACTTGTGCTATTCTTACATTTCAATTTATACAACTTGATGTATTCATACTGATATACTTTAGGAACAAGGTTGCTTAGATGATAGATCTTATGGATTCCATTATACCATGACTGACATTGAATTTTGGTAGTTGCAGATTGTGAGACTAATGTACACCAACAATGGTTTGGCTCTGTTAGCCCTTGCTTCAAATGCTGTTCACAAGCTTTGGAAATGGCCACGCAATGACAGGAATAATCCAACAGGGAAGGTCTGGCTTCTGTGCTTCCTATAATGTCTAATGAGTAATTATCTGTTAATTAGTTTGTGTTTCTTATAATTTCCTACCTTGAGATATTTTCTTCCAGGCTAGTGCATATGTTGTACCACAGTTGTGGCAGCCGCCAAATGGAATTCTCATGGCTAATGATGTTAATGACAATAAACCAGCTGAGGAATCTACCGCATGCATTGCTTTATCTAAAAATGACTCTTATGTAATGTCTGCATCTGGCGGGAAGGTCTCATTATTCAACATGATGACTTTTAAGGTATGCTATAACTGCTTCCATTAGAACTATCTGCGAATATCTATTGTATATTTTTGCTCTTCATTTATATTTGGTCACATATATTCGATTGCTTTTGATTCACTTGTTGACTGGATAAACCTTTGTTTTTACAGGTCATGACAACATTTGTACCTCCCCCTCCTGCAGCTACTTTTCTGGCATTTCATCCTCAGGATAATAATATAATTGCTATTGGCATGGAGGACTCCTCTATTTTAATATATAATGTTAGGGTTGATGAAGTAAGCTTCTTTCATGGTTGTATTTGTTTGTTATCTTGAGCTATGTTGCCGAGTTACTTGAAAAACTATATGTTTGATGGGATTGACAGGTCAAAACCAAACTGAAGGGGCACCAGAATCGGATAACAGGCCTTGCTTTTTCCCAAAGTCTTAACATACTAGTTTCATCAGGAGCTGATGCCCAGGTTAGTGGCCAGTAACTTGTTTCTTTTCTATAAAGAATTGGATAATTGCTTGATATATTTTCATTTAATCTAATTGATTTGCTTTGCTTGTAGTTATGTGTGTGGAGCATTGATGGATGGGAGAGGAAAAAATCCAGGTTCATACAAGCAGCACCTGGTCGGCAATCCCCGTTGGTTGGAGAGACGAAAGTTCAGTTTCATAATGATCACACGCATCTATTGGTTGCCCATGAAAGCCAAATTGCTGTGTACGACTCCAAGCTCGATTGTTTATGCTCTGTAAGTTCTTCAGCAGACTGTCCTTGCGTTAATATTATTCATTATTTCTACTGTAATTTGACTTCTTTTTTTCCGTAAATTGGCAGTGGTCTCCAAAAGATGCACTCGCTGCTCCCATCTCATGTGCAATATATTCATGCGATGGTCTGTTGGTTTTTGCTTCATTTTGCGATGGTGCTGTGGGAGTCTTTGATGCTGATAGCTTAAGACTCAGATGTCGAATAGCTCCTTCTGCTTATATACCATCGTTTTCTATGAGGTACGTACAGGTTGTTGAATCGAAACCTTGGTTCCTCTTCTTATTTCTCATTTTCTGTTAATGTACTGAATCTTGTTGCCTCTTTTGTACATTTGCAGCGGTGGCAACCCCTCGTATCCTCTAGTCATAGCATCTCATCCATCTGAGCCTAACCAGATTGCCGTTGGCATGACTGACGGGTCAGTGCATGTAGTTGAACCATTTGATCCAGAGATGAAGTGGGGCGGGACGCCTTCTCAAGATAACGGGCCTTCAAATTCATCGAATCCTTCTCCCAGCGGTCAAGCATCAGAACTTCCGTCTAGGTGATGATGAACATGGTGTAGTTGAGTTACTTTTGAGAGGAGTAATAGACCAGAGACGGATGTTATGCTGCATATTTTTAGCTAGTATTTCAATTTTCCCATTTTTTCTGCCTGAGCCATTTGCCTTTGCCTATGGTTCTGTATTCTATGTATATCGTTCTTTTCTCGTTCCTCAGTTTGCCTATTGAAGTTGTAGGGATATGAATCTGTATATTGCTTTCTGGTCAGAATTCGTACCACCACCACGAAAGGCCAATTTGCCTTTCGGCTGTAGCATTTTAGTTATTTTTTCACTTTACATCTCTGATTTCCTTTGTTTTTGATGATTCCGACCCTCTTGACTCGGTTTCCTAATCTTAAGACTTCGTAAGAGTACTTAGACTATGTAGGGGCATTATTCGAATACAGTGGATAAGGTGGTGTGAAAGGGTGTTTGGGAAGTTGAAACCCTCCATAAGATCAAATGCTTCTTGTGGAAGTCTTGCTGGAGCTGTACCTTGTCTGCTTCAGATGACTAAGAGAAAGTTAGGAGAAAGTTAGCTCTAACCCTGTGTAGAATTTGTGAAAGAGGAATCAGTGGAGCACATACTTTTCCTTTGCCCTTGGGTGGAGGTGGTGTGGTTTAGTTTTGATATTGGCATGAAGTTTAATAAGCAGCAGGTCACTACTATAGGGAGGTGGTCGTTAAAGCTCATGACAATAGATGGATCCAAGTGTGATAGAACGATTGTGTTGATGTTGGTGAGCTTTTATTGTTACGAAATTTGGAAAGCACGATGTGATTTTGTGTTCCAGGGAAAGTTAATCTTGAGGCGGTGACTTGGAAATCTAGGAGCCTCATCAAGGAGTTCCTGTCTGCAATTCTAAAATTGACTTCTTCTCCTAGTGCTCCTCTAAGGGAGTCTGGTTGGAGTTGTCCAGCCCCTATGAGCTTCAAGCTGAACTGTGATGCGAGTTGGAGTAGTGTCTTCTTTAAGCGAACTGGCATTAGGGTAATTATAAGGAACCAATGGGGATTGGTTGTGGGTGGTTTGGCTGAGCACAGGGTTTGTTGTTCAGTGTGTGCAGCTGAAGCAGAGGCTGTGAGTTGTGGCCTTCAGCTGGCGAAAGAGCTACAGTTGGATAACATTGTTGTGGAATCACTCTCTTGAGGTAATTAAAGCTATTGATCAGAAGAGAAAAAATGATGTCAGTAGGAGTGTCTTTCCTTATTTGGCTAGGATTCGTGCTAGAGGTAATGAGTTTCATAGTGTTAGCGCCAATCTCTCATCCTCACAATCAGCTCCAACGTATCAAGTCAGTCATTACAGAGATCCTCATTCATAGCCACAAATCTCTAGTTGATTTGTAAATCTCTTTATCAGTAACCTTACCATATCAGTAGCTGTCATACCATAGATATAGCATAGTCTTCAATACTCACTGTAATAGGATCTCTATATATATTGTACAAAGTGTTATCAATAAAGATAAGAGGGAATTCAGTTTCAACATGGTATCAGTCGCCTAGGTTTCGGATCCTTACTTCCCTTTTCTCTTTTCCTTCTTCCTCTGTCTTTGTATTTGTTCTTTCTCCGCAACCATGTCTACCCCTTCTGCCCCCCACCAAAGTACCCACCAGTTCATCAAATTGGACGAAACAAATTACATACTCTGGATTCGTCAAATGATATCTTATCTCCGTGGCGCCAAGTTGTGGGGGTACATCGCCGGCTCCATCCCTTGTCCCCCTGCCACCATCACCACTCCTGCTACCGGTGATACATCTGCTTCTAGTGCTGACAATCCCAAGTATGATGACTGGCAAGACACCGATCAACTGATTGTTAGCCTTCTTCTTTCATCCCCTACCCCAAAGGTTGCTCGCCTCACGACCAGCTTTGACACCTCTAAAGGCATTTGGGATTGCCTTGCTAGACACTATGCTCAAACAACGGCTGCCAACTCCACCAGTCTCCGGATCCAGCTGTTTGAACTCCAGAAAGGCTCTTTGTCCGTGGATGATTATCTTGAGCATGCCAAATCTCTCGCTAATGCTCTTGAGGCTATCAATGAGCCTGTGTCTGAGAAGGATCTCGTCGTAACCACACTCACTGGACTTGGACCTGATTATGTTGTCCTGCGCACAGCCATCGGTCAATCTGAAAAATTACCTAGCTTTACCGATCTCCGGGCTCACATTCTCGCCTTTGATGCCACGCACCGCCGCTCTGAACCCACTCCCACCGCCTTGTTTCACGGTACAACCTCTGACAATCAGCCCCGCGGCTCCTCTGACAGTCGTCCATCCACCGGTGATTCCCGCCGTGACTCTCGCAGGGACGGCAGTGATGACCGCCGCGATTCCCGCCGCCCATCCCATGGTGGTCGTGGTTCGAACCGCGGACGAAGGTCCAACGGCGGACGTTCTGGCTATGCTTCCAATGCGTCGTACGGTGCGTATAATCAATCTGCGCAACCCTCTGGGCCTCAAGCTTGGCCTACCAGACCTTGGTCTCAAGGAGTTTTAGGGTCTGGCCCCATTTGGTGCCCTAATTGCCAAACATCTCAGCATGGGCTTTATCAATGCCCACATCACTTTCCAGGCCCCTCAGCCGCAGCTCCTCCTTTTGCCGGCTCTCATACCCTCAACGATCCAACTTGGTATCCGGACACGGGCGCCACTCATCACATGACGAACATGCCCCTCTATAATCCCCAACCATATGGAGGTCCTCACAATGTTTTTATGGGAGATGGTAGTTCCATGCCAATCTCTCATATCGGTACCCTTCCCTTCTCTTTCGGATCATCAAATTATTCGTTGCGTGATGTTTTTCACGTTCCTTCTATTTGTAAAAATTTACTCTCTGTTGCACGCTTCACTAAAGATAATCTAGTCTTCTTTCTCTTTGCCCCCGATTTTTATCAGGTTTATTGTCTTCTCACCGGTCGTTTGTTGTTCCAGGGCCCTTGTGAAGATGGTCTTTACCCTCTTCGTCTTTCCTCCAAGTCTTCTCTTCCGCAAGCTCTGTCCACCGTTCACTCCTCTCTCTGGCACAACCGTCTTGTCATCCATCTTCCTCCATTCTCGCTCGTTTAGGATCTCAATCTATCATTCCCAAATCTTCTCATTTATTTTGTAATGATTGTGCTGTGAGTAAATCACAACGCTTACCCTTCTCAAACGATCATGTTTTTGCTAATAAATTATTCTCAATAATACATAGTGATGTTTGGCAATCTTCTACCTTGTCTAATATTGGTTTTAAATATTATGTTCTCTTTATTGATGAATATTCTCGTTACACTTGGATCTTTCCTATGCGTCGAAAGAATGAGGTTTTCACTCACTTTCAATGTTTGGTGGCTTCTATTAAAAATCTTTTTGATGGCATTATTCAATACTTACAAAGTGATAACGGTACAGAATATGTCAACTCTTCGTTCTCCTCTTTTTGTGCTTCAGCAGGCATCCAACAACGATTCTCCTGCCCATACACACCTCAACAAAATGGCCTTGCTGAACGCAAACACACCACATTGCCAACATCACTCGTACTCTTCTTCACACCGCTGGTGCTCCTCCTTCTCTCTGGGTTGAAGCTGCTCTTACGGCTGTCTACCTCATCAATCTTCTCCCTACACCTACTCTTGATTGGGACTCTCCTCATCATCGTCTTTATGGTTCTTCTCCTCCTTACTCCTCTCTTCGTGTTTTTGGTTGTTCTTGTTTTCCGTATCTTGGTCATCAAGTGTCTAACAAAATGTCCAGTCGTAGTTTTGAGTGTGTGTTCATTGGTTACAGTCCACACCACAAGGGTTATAAGTGTCTTGATCCAAACACAGGTCGTGTCTATGTGTCGCGTCATGTTTTATTTAACGAAACAACTTTTCCTTATAAGTCTTCACAGGTACATGGTCCGAAATCTGTTGACACATTTGAGTTCACTCTTCTCAATCCTCCGCAGGCCCTCCTGCCGAGCCCAACCACATCAGGCCCAAGTCCCTCCAATCCTCTCACTTCCTCTGTTGCTGCACTGGGCCCAAGCCCATATTCACCTCCATCCGCCACCAATGCCCAACCCGTTTGTGCTCATTCGAATCCTATCACCACCGAACCAGCTCAAGACTCCACCGGTCTCCTCCCTGTACCGATCTCCACCGGCACTGCCTCTCAATCTCTGCCGGAAGCCACCGTCGCCGCCCCTCCAACTCTCATCCGGTATCACCGCAGACGTCCACAGGGCGCTTCTCCTATCGTTCCACCGCTCCCTTCTGTTTCTTCATCTAGTCTCCTCGCTGGCGTCAACACAGCTCCTCCGCCATCTTCCTCCACTGCTTCAGAGGTATTTCCTGGCACCTCTTCGGTCATTGCTCCCCCTTTGGCTCTTTCAGTCGCCGATCCCTCTCCTCCACTGCCTCCACCTGCGCTGCCTCCACCTGCGCTGCCTCCCAATCCACAACCCGCCGCTGATGTCGTTGTGGAGGATGTGAGTCGTCCTCGTACAAGACTCAGTCACGGAATCGTCCAAACCAGCGTTCGCACTGACGGCACAGTCAAGTACCCTATTCCTAAAGCTTTAACTTCTGTATTTCCTGAATTGGAACCTACTTGTTATTCTCAAGCTGTGAAAGATCCAAATTGGCGTCAGGCCATGTCTGAGGAGGTCAATGCTTTGCTAAAAAATGGCACTTGGTCCCTTGTCCCCCCCCCCAATCCCTCTCAACATGTCGTGGGTTGCAAATGGGTCTTTCGACTCAAGCGTAAAGCTGATGGCTCAATCGAGCGGTATAAGGCATGTCTTGTAGCAAAGGGCTTCCACCAGCAGCATGGGATTGATTATGGGGAAACTTACAGCTCTGTCATCAAACCCGCTACCATACGCACCGTTCTGTGTCTTGTTGTTTCCCGTGGCTGGCCTCTTCATCAGCTTGACGTCAAGAATGCATTCCTTCATGGAGTCCTTCAAGAGGATGTCTACATGACTCAGCCACCTGGGTTTGTTGATCCTTCTCAGCCAACACATGTCTGCAAGCTTCAAAAAGCATTATACGGGCTCAAGCAAGCCCCACGGGTGTGGTTTCAACGTATGAGCTCTTTTCTCCTGTCAGTGGGTTTTCGCATTAGTAAGGTCGATTCATCTTTGTTCATATTTCGTCATGGGCAGCACATCATCTATTTCCTATTATATGTTGATGATATAGTAGTTACCAGCAGTGGTGATCAGTTGCTTCAGCAGTTTATCAATGCTTTAGGTTGTGGTTTTGATATAAAGGATCTCGGTCCTTTGAACTATTTTTTATGCCTTCAAGTTACACGGGACTCCAACGGACTTCATCTTAATCAACTGAAGTATGCCCATGATATTCTGGTCAAGCATGACCTGCTGCACAGTCAGCCCGTGGCCACTCCTATGTCTTCCAAACCTGTCCTCAATGCCACTGATGGTGAACTACTTCAGCATCCTACCTTGTTTCGCGAAATTGTTGGCTCTCTACTATATCTTACTGTTACGCGACCTGACATTGCTTTCGTCGTAAATTCAGTAGCTCAATTCATGAGTGCTCCCTGTGCTCCTCACTTGGTTGCTGCCAAGCGCATCCTTCGCTACGTCAAAGGCACGCTTGATCATGGCCTCTCCTTCACTCTCCAGTCTTCTCCCGTTTCCATCTCAGCCTATTCAGATGCTGATTGGGCGGGGTGCCCTGATTCTCGCTGTTCCACAACTGGTTATCTCATCTACATTTGCACCACTCTTGTCTCTTAGTGCTCCAAAAAGCAGCCCACTATTGCCCGCTCCAGCGCTGAATCTGAATATCGGTCTCTCGCTCATGCCAGTGCTGAGACAACCTAGTTAGGCTACTTACTCTTTGAACTTGGTGCACATATTCGGTTTCCAATTATGCTTTACTGTGATAATTTGAGTGCAACCTACATGGTTTCCAACCCTATCTTTCATGCGCGTACAAAGCACATTGAGTTAGATTATCACTTTGTGCGCGAAAAGGTTACTCTTGGCAGTCATCGTGTGAATTTTGTTCCCTCCATTGATCAGCCAGCTGACCTTCTCACCAAGCCTCTCTCCAAGCAGCGCCATCATTTTCTATGTACCAAACTCGTGCATCCTAGGCTGCCCAGTTTGAAGGGGGGTGTTAGCGCCAATCTCTCATCCTCACAATCAGCTCCAACGTATCAAGTCAGTCATTATAGAGATCCTCATTCATAGCCACAAATCTCTAGTTGATTTGTAAATCTCTTTATCAGTAACCTTACCATATCAGTAGCTGTCATACCATAATTATAGCATAGTCTTCAATACTCACTGTAATAGGATCTCTATATATATTGTACAAAGTGTTATCAATAAAGATAAGAGGGAATTCAGTTTCAACACATAGCATCCAGTGACAATGAGTTCCTAGATCTGCAAATAAGGTGGCACATGAAGCTGCTACGCTAGGATATAGGTTGGAGGATCCTTTGAGATTGGTTAACAAACCACCTCCAACCTTGGTGCGTGTTCTTCATAACGATGGGTGCCCCTTCCCCCATGGTGTATTGTAATTTTGTTTTTCTGGCTTCACGTCTTTGTTGCCCTATCCATGTTGGATTAGGTTATGACGCTGAATGCCCTTGGTTGTATTTCTAGTTTTCTCTCTTCCTATGGAATAAATGTTTCAGTAAAAAAGATAGAGTACTTAGACTACTCTTGCAATTGTTTGCCAATACATTCCTTGAGGATTACTCGTGTACCTGCTAGCTTTTTCACAACGTAAGTTAAATAGGGCATTGTATAACTTGTCAAGTACATTAAGTTTCCTAGGATAGGACTTGAGTATTCTAATTGAGAAACATTCTTTCCTATATTCTTCGAAAGATGAAGAGTCATATCATTCTATGTTCTGGCAACTCCAGAATTTTCCTTGTCAAATTTGTCTTTCATGTCAAATCTGAAATTTAACTTATCCTTAGTTGATTTGATCATCTTATCATTGCTTTCAACAATGAGCATGTCATCGACATAAAGACATACAATGACATATCACTTCGCTTCTTTGTCATACACACTTGCCACATTCATTGATTTTAGAACCATTTGTGATCATATAGTGTTGTCAATTTTTGCATACCACTACTTTGGTGGTTGTTTCAATGCATACAATGACTTCACCAGCTTACATACTTTCCCTTTTTGATTAGGAGTCGAAAAACCCTCTGATTGTTCTATATACAAGCACCATAGTATCTTCACTGATTTGTTATGATACTACATTTTGATCTTTCTTTTTTCCTATATTTGGATCTGACTGAAGCTTTGTTCAAAAAAAAAATTTGAGTCTGCGCTAGCAGATCCCTTACATCTTTCATGGAATCCTAAAACTCCATAGTTATAGAGGTCACATCTTGGATCGCCTTCACGACATTTAAGGAGTCAAAATTGAATCGAACCAGGTGAAGATTGTGCAGCCGGCTAAACTAGCATGCCTAAAAAGCAGCCTCCACTTCCACAGATAATGTTGAGTACTGACCTTCAACATGTCGAGCCAGTCCCATAATGAACCGACCAAACCAATCCTAGACTACAATTCCAATTCCTCCTCTGGTTGATGCTCTATCAAAAGCCTCATCTATATTGACACAATAGCGACCTACTGGTGGTACCTTTCAACACTGAAGTTGTCTCACAGGTTTTGGTGGCTTCCGGTTGACAAAAAGTAGTGCTCATGACAAGCCAGGGTCTGAATAAACACAATATTTCCCACAAATTTCACCTGGTTTCAAACCTTGTCATTCCGTGATTTCCATAAAAACCACATCATAATGATCAACTTTGCAAATTGATCTTCTGAAAGACCCGTCTGACACGCCAAAAACCAAGCAGCGAACGAATCAATAGTATTCCCATTACTAGATGTTATTGTCTGTACCAGCGGCCGAGTGCAACTGCAGTCTCTGAATAAATGCAGCTCAGTTTTTGTCCCCACCCCACATAATGGGCAATACGAACTGACATCAATCATCCTTGCCTTCAAATGCGTGCATACGGGTAAGAAACATTTTGAGGCCTTCCAAGCACAAACCTCAGCTGGGCCACTTGGGCAGCCCACAGATGTTTATATAGATATAATTGATCCTGAGGAATTGGGACATTCTGTTGTGGTAACACAATTAGATCCCAAGTCGTAGTATAACCAGAACTAACCTTGTATTCTCCCTTCGAAGTGTGATGCCATATCAACATGTTCGGTCCCACACATCGACTTAACGGAAGAGAACGTACTGCTATTACATCTACTGGACTCAAGAACTGTTTTAACAGGGGTACATTCCACTAACGATGGGGCAGAATAAGTTGAGAAACATAGAAGATAGTCGTAGGATACCTCAACGGTATGTCTGGCCTAAATTGACCAAGGCGGGATAACCGGTTATCTTCCCAAACCACAATAGAGATGCCATTGCCTACCAACCAACGATCGTCTAATACCGGCCTAGCAGCTAAAAGGCTATGCCATGTATAAGAAGGGGAACCACTCGCTGTAGCTTCCCAAAAGGAACACGAATGAAAATACTTTGCCCTATAATTTGACTGATCAGGGAATCTGAATTCTTAAGCACACGCTAAAGCTGATTTGCCAACATGGCCAGATTAAAGGCATACAAATTTTAGAAGCCTAAACCACTCTTATCCTTTGATAGGTACATGTGGTCCCAGGTGCACCAATAAATTTTCTTCTTCTCTGTCGTGTCACCCCAATAGAAATCGGCACAAAGTTGTTGAAGCTCCTCACAGAATGTTTTCGGAAGTAAGTAGTTGTTCATTGCATAATTGGGTAATGCATGTGCTACTGCTTTAATTAGTACCTCCTTACCTACATCACTAAGGAGAGAGCTTTTCCAACTTGTCAATCTATCCCGGACTTTATCTTTGACATAAGCTAACGTCTTTTTTTTGCTCCGGCCAACGTGCATTGACAAACTCATATACTTATCATGTAAGGGAACCAGTTCCATCCCTAACACTCTAGCCAACTCCTCTTGACTACCAATATCTAGGTTTTGGATAAAGCAAACACTACGCCCGACTACAAATTCTGTTTTTGTTCAGCATCGTAGAGAATGTAATAGAGTAGCCTATGATATAGCTAGATGAGGACTGCTTAATGCGGTTAATCCTAGGGTTTTCTTTGATACACCAGCCTTCTTTGAATGAGTGCTTGCTGTAGATTGTACTTAACTTGCCTTTGATGAAATTTGTGTTGTACCTCAAAAAGCTTTGTTCTTTGTTGTTTTTCTATAAAAAAAATATATATTGAGCATTTATTATCATTAAAATTCCATCAACACAATACAATCCAAGTTTTATGCCTAAAATAATTACATATCAAAATCCAGCTCAAGTCTTTGTTTCAGATAAGTCAAGAAAAAAATACTTATTAAAATACAAATAATAATAGAACACTGGATCCAATACACCACCTTCACCAAGAAAACTATTAAAATAAAAACTTGTCAACGAAAAACTATAAAAGAAAAAACAATTAAGAATGCAATAAATATATAGTGGGCAGCCATGATCGTTGCACTCACTCACTCACTAACTCACTAAGTCAAGTACAAAAAGGAATCGGAAACTCACAATTCGCTGATGGTAGTTAACAATAGATATTCCAGAGCATGGAAATTCTAATGAAAAATGCATTGGACAATGTTTGCTCTTCCTAGATCAATGTTATCGTCTAATCGTTATTTTTTGTTTGAAATCAGGATTCCAACCATTCATGCATCCAAGCATGGTGTGTGGGACACACATTTAGTAGCAATTGAGGAATGCTCAAATGATTGTTGAGCCGGACCTTGCTTTGTTTGGTGGCCTTGTTTTCTCTTTTGCTGCTTTTCATCTTAGTCTTATGTGAGTCATGAACTCTTATTTTTGTTTTTGTTTTTGTTGTTTATTTTTTTCTTTTTTTTTCAATTTTCTTCGTTTATTAGCTGTGGTCTTGTATTCGTTTGTTTCAAGTGAAAAATGGAAATCTGAGGTTTGCAAGGTGTTGGAATCAGTACATTTATCTTTTTTATGTAAACATTAAGTTTAGATGACACATCTTTTAGAGTTTGGTGAATTAGAAAATACTCACTGCACAACATTTGTCTTTACTATGTGAACATTACGTTTAGAGGACACATCTTTTAGAGTTGAGTGAATTAGAAAATACTCCATGCACAATTATTTATTTATTTTTTAAGGTAGACAAATTCCACCTACTTGCAAACCTCTGATTTCCATTTTCCCCTTGAATCGAACAAATACAAAACCACAGTTAATAGACCGTGCTGAATTTTCATTTTTCCAATTCAGAAACTTAGCAGTGTTGATGCTCTTGTAGTAGACTGTGAAGCATACAAGATATTTTAGCACCCTCAAATCATTTTTTCGCGTTGACCCACTTGTTCAAATCAGGTTCGAAAAATCACTGATTAAACAAGAAACTTTTAGAACATTGCTTATACTTGATAATGTTTTATTCTGCAAGACATTTTCTTTTTCTTTCAACCTAACATACAAGGAAACCATAAACTTCTTTACTTTGTTGTCAGCCGTTCACATAATTCTTATTTATTAAAAAATTTAACCAATTAATGAAAAACGTAATAACAATCAAAGTTAAAAATACCAAATCAAATAATGAATTTTATGTTGATAATATTTTGACCGCATGAAATTTACATGAATTAAGTTTAGAGGGGCGTATATTTTAGAGTTCACCTCAGGTTTGATAATCTCAAGTTCGGCCATGCTTCCACCCAAAATCTAAAATCTCAACCCATGGATTCCTTCAGGAGAGTTTGGGAGAGAGTGAAGGAAGTTCTCCACCCTCCTCCTGCCTCAAGTTGACCTTGAGGTAGGAGGAGGAAGGGTACTCCACCTTAGCATGTCTAGGGAATGGCTTGACCTAAAGACAATCCAGCAAAATAGTCTTCTAGCTGTAGTGGTGGCGCATGTGGCTGAGGCTGAGGCTGTTGTGGCAGTGAATGAAGCTGGGGTTGCTCTGGTAGTGGATGAAGTTGGAGCTGCTGTGACGCAGGTGGTTGAGGATAGGGTTGCTCTGACAAGATTCTCTCATATCTTTGAACCTTGAAATCGAAAGATCAGCAAGACTAAACAGAAAGAAAAAGAGACAAGCAAGCACTAGTGGTGGTGCAAGTTCTGAACTGGAACCTGAATAAAACATATTCTCTGATTCAGAAGAAGACTTCGAAACACCACCAATGGGAGACCAGAAGATGTGAATATGTACAGAACTTTTAGTGCTCAGTAAAACAAAAGGATCGAGCCTGGACGTTTTCGAGATGCCCCTAATAACCAATGAATGGCAAGTGATTTTCCTTGTGTGGATCCTATTTCAATGGGAACTTGATGAGTCGATCCGCCTACACGTCTTGCTTTTACTGCTATATCTGGAGTTACTCCATGTATTGCTTGACGTAAAACAGATAATGGATTTGTTTCTATCTTTTGTTGAATATTTTTCATGGCTCGATAGATAATTTGATAAGCCAATGATTTTTTTCCGTGTTTCAGAATACGGTTAACCAACAAGGCCTAAATCACATAGGCCAAGTAAAGGTTTCGCCATGCAAGACCATGGCGCTTCTTCACAAACATAGTATCCTTCTTCAAAAATCTTGTGCATTAGAAGGTTCTCATGAACATTTACCCACCCTAATGGTTCAACTTTGTGTGTTACTGGTGTTGATGTTTGTGAAGAAGCGCCATCACGGCCTCTTGTTCTACCTCTTCCTCTAGCTTGTGAAGAAGAAGCAGCGCTACCTCTCGTTCTCCCTCTTCCTCCTCCAGCTTGTGAAGAACCGGTGCCACTGCCTCTTATTGTCATTCTTCCTCTTGTTGTCAACATCTCTCCAACTGTGGGACTTGGAAGTCTAGACTTCAGAGAACAAGATTGATTGTTCGCGCCTTGCTGACCGACCAGCTACAGAAAATGAATAAACGGCGTTTGTGCAATGAGAGGGAGAGTTGAGTGACTAGGGAGTTGGAGTTGAGTTACCGATGGGTTGGGTTGAGTTATTTGGGTGTGATTAAGTGAGATTTTCTTAAAGATAAAGTAAACTAGTAAAAAAAAAAAGGAATTTTAATCCAAGTCTTATTTCTCAATTCGATATTAGATTTAGTCCTGCCAGTTTTTTCATTTTAATTGAGGTCATTTGATTATTTTTTTTTTCATTTTGCCCTTCTAGTTAAAGAAATGAAACAATTTGAATTTCACAAATTATATTCAACTTTTGTGTAATCTGATTTCAAATTTGAATCATCATACTTAAAGTTATTCAAAATTTTAAAAATGTTATAAAATCAAATAAATCTAAACAAAATAAACAATAACATCAAGTCCACCAAAACATGAGATATACTTGGAAAATTTTGATACTACATATATCTACAAGTAAGATAAATGAGACTTTCATATATAAAAAAAAAGAAGGTAAATGATACTACTGATACTAATCATGAGGTACACTTAAAAAACTTATCTCTATATCTAAAAAAAAGATAAAAGAGACTTATCTGCATACGAACGAGAAATAAACCTACATCTAAAAGAAAAACGTAAGCAATACAATTTATATTAATCATGAAGAAAAAATATTGTCAGGATTACAATTAAAATATAAAATGAAAATAGGACTTATAATGAATTTTGTCCTAAAGGTATTACGTATCAAAATCCAGCTCAAGTCTTTGTTTCAGATAAACCAAGACAAAAATATTTATAAAAATACAAATAATAATATAACATTGGATCCGATGCACCACCTTCACCAAGAAAACCATTAAAATAAAAACTTGTCAACGAAGAACTATAAAAGAAAAAATAATTAAGAACGCAATAAATATAAAGTAGGCAGCCATGATTGTCGCAATCACTCACTAACTCACTCACTCACTAAGTCAAGTGCAAAAAGGAATCGGAAACTCACAATTCGCTGAAGGTAGTTCACAATAGATATTCCTGGGCATGAAAATTCTGATGAAAAATACATTGGACAATGTCTGCTCTCTCTAGATCAATGTTATCATCTAATCATTATTTTTTGTTTGAAATCAGAATTCCAACCAATGCTGCACCCAAGCATGGTGTGTGGGACACACATTTACCAGCAGCTGGAGAATGCTCAGTTGATTGTTGAGTTGAACCTTGCTTTGTTTGGTGGCCTTATTTTCTCTTCTGCTGCTTTTCGTCTTAGTCTCATACGAGTCATGAACTCTTATTTTTGTTTTTGTTTTTGTTGTTTATATTTTTCTTTTTCCAATTTCTGTTTGTTTATTAGCTGTGGTCTTATATTTGTTGGATTCAAGGGAAAAATAAAAATCTTAGGTTTTCAAGGAGGTGGAATTAGTATATTTGTCTTTTTTATGTGAACATTAAGTTTAGAGGACACATCTTTTAGAGTTTGGAGGGAATTAAAAAATACTCCCGGCACAACATTTGTCTTTTTTATGTGAACATTAAGTTTAAAAGACACATCTTTTAGAGTTTGGTGAATTAGAAGACACATCTTTTAGAAGACACATGTTTTGAAATTCAAATTATGACACGAGTTGAGTGTGATATATCTATCTATACAGTGAGGCTTGGCTTTAGAATGAGAATTGAAATTGATGTATGATTAAGAATGCTAGAGTTGGAATGAAAAGGTTACAGGTTGTTGATGTTAACATTTGTGGTACTATAAGTTGGTTTTGGACAGAAGTGGGCATTAGCTAAGGTTTTAATGGAGGTTATAATGGTTGAAATTGATGTGGTGATAAATGCAAAGGTCTTGTGAATTTTAGTTAATTAGGCAGTGTTCTTGGATATTTGGGTTATAAAATATCGGGAAATCATTAGAAATTGGACAATTCAAATTACGTTGCTAAGTAAGAATTGTGATTGTCAGGCAATGTTTTCTTTTATGTGTTTTTGAGACTTCTGCTATGGGAGTATTATTGTTTAGTTGATTTTGAAATTGACCATATGATTTGGGGTTATTCCTATACTGAGATTAGTGATCTCCAAACTTAATTTGCAGCCTTCAAAATGATGCCGATTAAGCACAAGTTATTTGATGTCGAGGATGCTGAGTCTTCTGAGCCTGTGTCATCGGTTCTTTGTTACAAATTCGAGGAGATGTTTGATTTGGTCCTGATGTTCAGAAAATCTAGGATCATTGAGTTGGTGAAGATGGTGGCAGAGAGGGATCCAGATGACATATACAACTGGATCAAGATGGTTGCTGAGATGAAGATTTATGTTTAAAATATCGGGCCAGACGTTGATATTCAGAAGTTGTATACATTCTTTTCTCACTTTAGAGAGTTTGGGAAATGACCATTGGAGCTTGATAAGACTACATGGAAGTCCAATGACTTCTGTCTCTCTGGGTACAAGACCGAGGAAGGTGCACGCAAGGCACTGGAAAAGCCTTACAAGGATTTTGAGGGTCAAGTTTTGCAACGCATGAGGGCTATTGACCGTCCGAAGCTGGCGCCCATCAACCTGAACCAACCCGCTCCTCAGTTGAACTAGCTAGCACAGTATCCAACCCAAAACTCACTAGACCTCGCATCATATAACTTTGGAGTTAATGTTGGTAGAATTGAAACTCTTTTAGCACTGAGAGGTGTACATGTTTTTCAATAAAGACAATGAGGACCAACAATGTTTATTTGGAGGGACACATCTTTTAGAGTTGGGTGAATTAGAAAATACTCCCTAATATGACATTTTTATAATATGTAAGATGTTGCTTCATAGTTAAGCAAGTGCCTTTAATGTTTTACTGAATTTTATATTGTTAATATTTTAATCGCATGAAATCAGTATCTTTGTCTTTTTTATGTGAATATTAAGTTTAGAGTACACATCTTTTAGAGCTTGGTGAATTAGAAAATACTCCCTGCATAATTTTTATTTTATTTCTCTAAGGTAGACAGATTCCACCTCCTTGCAAATCTCAGATTATCAATTTTCCCTTGAATCGAACCAATACAAGACTACAGCTAATAGACCGTGTTGGATTTCTATTTTTCCAATTCAGAAACTTAGCAGTGTTGATGCTCTTGTAGTAGACCGTGAAGCAGACAAGATATTTAGCACCCTCGAACCGTGCTGGATCCAGAGTTATGGGGAGGAAGGTGCTCTTGCTTTTAGTACCCTTGTTCATGCGATTAGGCCTAAATTCCAGAAGTACCTTCTTGAACTTCAAGCTTATCTAAAGATAGGATCGATGCAATCCCAAGTCTACTCGACTATAGTCATCATGGTGAGTGGCATTGTTTGTGCAATGAACAATGCACCCTCCTCCTCCTCAAGTTGACCATGAGGCAAGAGGAGGAAGGGTACTTCACCTTAGCACGTCTAGGGAATGGGCCGACCAAATTATCATTTTTTCATTTGCTGGGGCCATCGAAATGGCATCTATGTCTTTTCAGGGAGCCTTCAAAGTATCGAAATCTTTCTACTAGATTGATTTACTGGTGTTGTTGTCCTTTTCGAGCTTCTTTGTGAGCAAAGCAACAAAGACCAAAAATTTTTGGCTAGCCAAATTGCTGGAGAAGTTTTTTGTCTTATTTGGTTTCACTGGTTTCTTTGTTTGTGCCACTGTGCCTTTCACATGTGGTTTTTGGGGACAATTCCTTATATGTTGTATCTATTTTCTTACTATGGGGGTCACCGTTTTCTGTCATATATGGCTTTAGTTTTAAGGTTGGTTATTGGGTGACTTAGCGCAGTGAGTGATAGGTTTCAATAGGGTGGGGAAAAACTATGTCTTTTAGTTTTGCAGTTTTAGTCGGTCTCGGTCTCTCTTAGTATCTGAGTGATAGGTTTCACACCTCAATCAATTGTACTTATCATCTATCCTGAATTTTTATTTGTTCTTCTATTTTTGAATGTTTAATTAGAATTAGATCTCTCTCTCTCTCTCTCTCAAACAATTAGATCTCTCTCTCTCTCTCTCTCTCTCTCTCTCTCTCTCTCTCTCTCTCTCTCTCTCTCAAACAATAGCCATCTCTCCTCCTTCACCTAGACTTCCTTAGATATCAAGGATTTCTACTCCGATTCCAACTCTAATTACATACTTAGTTTGCTATCTTCTTTCTCTTTCTCTCATACCGCATTTTTGGAAGTTTTCTGTGATCGTTTACGTTCGGTTGTGTAGAGCCAAGATGAATGGGAAGTCTGAGGCTAGAGTTTTATATCTCAGATGGGGCAGAGGCGGAAGCCGATGATTTTGGCTTTGCATTCATTAGGGTTTTTTCACCAACAATCATTTTGAAGGTGAGAGCGAAACCTCAAAAGCAATGGATAATTCACCTTTGGAGGAGACTCAAGGGACCGAGTGCGATTCTATATGGAGGAGCACTCGAGATTAGTTTGTGGGGCGCTTCAAGGATGAGGCGGCGTTGAAGAGGGTGGTAGAACATGGCCCTTGGTTTTTTGAATATGTATTGTTATGGTGGAACAGTTCGATGACATTGCACCCGTAGAATCGATTCTTACGGATAAGGCCAGGGTCTAGGCCAAATTTGAAGTTACTGATGGTGATTTAGGTGGTGAGTGGCCAACCACTAGATGGTGAGAGATACTGGGCAATCATCTAGGTAAGTATCTTAACTACGATAAGGATCAACTAAGGGAGAATAAGGAGGTTGGTCTGTTTGTGGAGGTGGACTTGATGTACAATTTGACCACTCAGTTGCGAGCGAGTTTGAGCTCTATAACATTGGTGGAGTGTGACATTGAGTACTTGACATTGAAAGGCTACCGCATAGGGTGTGGTAGTTATGATCATTTGATGGAAGGTTGTCCCGTCCAGTGTGCAAAGTTGGAAGCCCGGCTTGCATATGAGGGAGAGAAGGAGGAGGAAGAGTTCATTTGGGCTAGCGTTGGTGGGGGAACAGGAAACCGAAGGGAGGAGGTTGCTGATAGTTGGGATAACGACATTCCAGTGGGGTGCAATGGCAAGTGGACCGGAGGAGAACTTGGATGGAATGTAGAAGAAGAGAAAAATAGTTACCACGACAATTAGGCCGAGATCTAGGAAGGGGGCGAAACCAATGAGGCAGCGCATCTTTGCCAATTTGAATCTTCCTGATGTGCTTAGGAATGAGGCATCGTCGACCGCGGGACAACTGAAGAAAGGGGAGCCGTGGTCAGCAGCTCTGTAGAGAGGGTGCCTAACTAAGGAGTTTTTGATAGTTACTCGCACTACTCTGGTTTATTAGTTTAGGGTTTATGTGCTTCCCCATATTATCTAGCGTAGACATACTTGAGGACTTTTGTTGTCGAATCAGATAATCCGGTGAAGTTCTATATACCTATTACTTTTTCTTAGTAGATTTTGATCGACTCTCTAGAAGAAAAAAATTGTTGTTGTAATAACTAATAAAAATGCGACGTGTTTATTGTTAAAATTTTATTTGAGTTTAACTATTTTACAAAAATAATACCTCTGAACTTTGAATTCGGTGCGAGTTTAAAGACCCAACCCGAACCCACAATTTTTGGATAATTTAGTTTAGGTTCTTGGATACTCAGATCCAACGAGCCGGGCATGGCAAAACTCATTCGAATTTCCGATTTACTCAATAAGTGATGACGAAATTTATGTCCCAAAGTATGAACATCTCCAAAATCCTAACTCATTTTGGCTCTGATTCTACGTAAAGCAAGAGTAGCATGCATTTCAAAGAGAACAAAACAATAGTATGCCTACTAAATTTGAGTGAATCTGTTCACTCAATTACAACTTTGCACTGAATGTGTTTCTGATGATCCAACTATATCTTCACACGCTTCCATAGCAATGGCCATGTCATCGTCAATATCAGCCTGCTCAACCTCTACCATTACTTCATCCCTATCACCTACCATAGAGTCCACCCCATTTTGCACCGAGTCAGAATGGAGGTTAGGTTCTTCACCTGGTTTTCCTGGTTCGTCAAGTTTTTGCATCGCTGATTGTGGACACGGATCCCTTGAGATACTCAGCATAGATGTCACCGATAGGTTCTACAAACAAGGAAAGATCAAGTGGTAAATATATTGTCTATAGGTGCACAGTAGAAAAGCCAAAGCCTTGATAGTTTCAGGGGACTGCTTAATCTCTCCTCAACCTAAAATTTGAAATGATACCTAAATCATTTTAGCCGAGGAAAAGCATTAAATGAACACAGTAATGGAGAAGTGTTGGATGATAGATGTGATAAATTCAAAAGTCCCGACCAAAAAAGAAACACAGTAATGGGGAAGTGTTGGATTTTGGACCAATGTACCTTTTCTAGAGCTAGAGCAAGCTTTGAGAGATTTGGGTAGATACTTCGTGCATCCAACAGGATCTGCTCAACACAAATTTTCACTACAAAATTAACTATTTAACAATCGAAAGAGCAAAGACAAGCAGTCCGTATAATAGTCTATGAACAACTCAGAAAGTACAAAGCAAGATTATGGAAATACCTACTGATTACTAACCACATAAATACATATAATAAAGTTGAATGGATCACCTCACAAAGCCTCTGAAGGGTGAATGGTGGACCTTCAGTAAAACCAAGAAGAGCTGCAATGAAGAAACATACTAAGTACAATTCCCGTGACAATAAAAGTAATTGAAAACCAACATCATATATAAAACCAACATTGTATATGAAGGAAATACTATAAGCCCCTAGCAACATCGTATATAAAAGAAAAACCAATATAAACTCAATTAAAAGAAAAGTGCAGATTCACATTTTCGATAGTGGATAGTGACCCTAACAGTGTTAAAAAAAAGTCTAGACTTTATTAGTCATCCCATAAACTCTAGACCTTGACTTGCCATTAGCTACTCTATGTATACCATCCAACTCATTCCTCAGACAAACCCAGAATGCCCTAGAATGTCAGTACATGACAAAGTGTTGGTCAAAAATGATCACACGGCTTCCTATGGGCACGAAAATTTGAAGCAACACTTAGAAAGAGAGATAAGATGGTGTTCATATATGATTAGCTGAATGACAATACCTTCATCCAACCTGTTTACGAGCTCTAGGTAGGTTTCTCCAAAAGATGCATTTTGCTGCTCAGTCGTCAATTTTGCATCAGGATACTCTGACAGAACCTACATATAAAAGGAAGAAAAATCATAATCTGGGAGCTTGACACGACAAACAGAAACATGTACATTGTGCAGATATGTGTGTGTAATTGTGCAACAGCCATACAAATTTTGCAACTCCATATACCTGCTTCAGCTGAAAGGATAACATGCTCTTTAACTTTTCCCAGTTAAGCCTGGAAGGTGTACACAAATAATCAAGATTAACAACCGAGCGAAATGAAAGGGACCTAAATTTTTTCTTTTCCATGCATCTTACGTAGAGATAACTCAATCAAAGACTTAAGCATGCACCCCAAATAATGCATTTGGAATCATAAACAGAAATGAGTGAAATTTCACATTGCGATAACAACTTACCAAAATCTCCCAGTAGATGCAATAGCTTCTAGTATACTTCTATCTTCACCTTCGGCAACCTCAGGCTTGGACTCCTTGCATCTAAACTCTCATGTGCAAAAGACATGTATTAAACATAGAAAATAATAAACAACAGAATGGTATATGTATCGGAATTCAGAATTGAAAACATATCAAACACTGTCATGTCATAATCCAGCTATTGACAATAGCCCAATTCCACACTGAGTACATGTGAGGATTGTTCAATTCTTAGGACAAGATGATATAATCTATTTCTGTCTACGCTGCTAGTTTGAAAACTACGATGATATAATTCTTGGGACGCATTAAGTTTACATAGGTTAAGCCGCATAATATACCCGTGTTCTATAGCATCAGGTACCACAGCATCATCATCACGCCGTTGTTGATCAGCAGCATCACTTGTCGAAATCACCACCAACGCCTCCGGAATTTCACTCCTCGTCATCGGATTCACCGACAGCTCGGAAACTTCATTTGACTGTGGATTCACCGACGGCTCCGCAACAACTTCATTTGACTGCGAATTCACTACCGACGTCTCCGTAATCTCATTCGACTGTACCTCCATTTCTACACCAAATCGCATTAAGCAAAAAAACACAAATATTCAACCAAAATAAGATTGAAAATTAACAACAAGTAGAGTTCTCAAAGCCACACAGATTCGAATTCTAGGAGCTTCCATTACTAACCAGCTCAAATTTACTCTATAGTAAATAAAATTTGAAATTCGTGTTCTCACTCACTCAATTTACAGAGAAAAATAGTCAAATGAAACCTTACGCAGATTTAAACAGGAAGAGAGCTGCGAATTCAGTTCGTTCTTCACTGACAGAAACGGAGACTATAAAGCTAGTAGTAGATTCTCATACTCCTGGATACGAAACAGTTAAAAAAAAAAGCTTCGGTTAAACCAGAGACGACGAGAACGAGAAGTTACCGGCGTTTGGATCTGATCGGAGGAGCCTGAGGAAGAAGAAGAATCAAACAGAATCGCTGGAACTGGTTTGAGACAGAGAGAGGACGACGCAGCTGTGAGAGTATAGAGACTATAGTCCACTCAACTGTTTTGGGCCGTTGCTACTAATGTGCCATTATGAATTGTGAATTGGGTGGGCCTTATTTTTAATTATTTATTTACTTGGATGTAGATGAGGCCCATAAGTCTTCATTTTATGCATTAAAACGTTGTCCAATCTTTTTTATGTTATGTTCTGCTGGTTAATGAGTTTGTGGTCAGTCTTAGTCAATTACTTGATGTTCTCTATATGGTCTAAACGTCGAGTGACCGGTGGCAGAGGCAGCCACTGGCGCCTAGGCTTAAGCCCAGGTAAGAATTTTGAGATAAAAAAAAAACTACTTCATGTAGAAAAAATATATTCTATGCTCTATCATAATTAAGCAAATACTCATTTATCAATTAGAGTATAGTTAATGGAGGGTCTATGTACATACTTGTATCTCGATCATATCCCATGAATCTTAGCGTTCACCTTCTCGTTTAATTTACTTGAATTTATAATTTTTATTTTCAATTAGTTGTGATCAACGTTTCATTTTAAAAAAAAATTACATTCAAGTCATTGTTAGCAAATGAGTGAAAATAAAAACTCATTGTATGACTTAAAGATCGATCTAGAAAGAAGACTACCTGAAACTCCACAGAGTATAAAATTACGCCATTACTTAAACAATTTGGTCATTACGATAAATGTTACCTAAAAAAAAAAATTCGTGCGCTGCACATTATAACTCATAATTTCAAAATCATAGATTCGTGTCATTCGGCTCATTAATTAACCCTGATAACAATATTTTTCTAGCTCCGCTAGTGTGAGAGACTAGTTATAATTCTCCACTATTTTCGTCATCTGTGACAAGTAATTTCCATACAAATCTAATGACACATAAAAAATATATACACACATACAATGTCTAATATCTACATTGACACTTCTAAAATGGTAGTTGGGTAGTCGAGTGCACCTATAGTGTTTGACCAATACTCTTCAGGTAGCCTAGGAAGTGGTGTCGGCTACTGTGTATAGTGAATTGTGGGGAAGAAATAACGATTACTACTAGTTAAACACGGCAAATTAGCCAAATCAGCATCTTCATCGACTAGTTTTAGTTCACCGAGAAGGGTACGAGTACTAGCATCGATCTTGACAATACTGCTAGTTCCTTGGGTGCCGTGAACTCCATCAAATCTTATGTACAAGACACCCTCATGCTCTTCGTCGAAACTCAACAGCTTGACTTCATCCGTAAAGTCCATGGAATAATCCCCTATCGAAAACAATTTTCTAGTTCCGTCTTCCACAATGATCACGTCTTGTTCAAATTGCTTTAACTCCCAAGTCCATACATGATTGTCAAATTTGTGTAAGACGCAAATTAGAAACCATTTACAACTAGGCCTTGCATTTCATAGCTATGATCATTTCCTAGTTCAACTAGGAAACCGTTACTGACGTACTACTAATTCAATGAAACGTCCTTTAGTATTGTCATCAATCACAAACGGATCTATCCCTATGAGAAAGTTGGTATCATTAACACCCCATTTGCAACACCAATACAACATTCCGTTATGAGCAAAGTGAACATCCGAGTTGATCGCATCGTATCTAAATTCTCGTGGGAATAATACAATTGATTCTCTCCATTCACCAAACTCGAAAGAGAAGATCTCCATTCTCAACTTGGAGCAAAGCTGATCATCATATGGCATAAGTCTCACAACCTTGCATCTATAATTGGCGTTTATGGAAACTCGGTGTCCCCCGCCATCATCATCGACGATAGTACATTTGCCAACAATTTGTTAGTCGTCTTTGTCATGATATGTGCAAAAGGGATCACATAAGAATCCAACAGGTACGTGATCAGGGAAGCAGAAGACTCGTGATGAAGAAGGAGGAGTAGGGAGAGCAAGCCAATGTGTAGAGATGGGGTTACATATAAAGTAATCAAGCTGAAGAGACACGGTTGCTGCGCAACACAAGAGTAAGTCATTGCATGCACCTACAAGAACTGGTTCTTTTACCAAACCAAGTGACATCATCACTCTTCTGAACACACAAGTTAAATATTTGGGTTCATAAAATGGTGCTATAATGAACATATCACCACTTGCGTTTAGCAGAGTTGGCATGATATCTCTCTTGGGAGTACTCCAAGTAGAAAGCGGCCAATGAAGTAGGGTTCAGACATGATGTTTCTCCAACGCTTGCAAACCCGCGTTGTTGAACAGATGAAGAAATAGTTATCAAGTCGACAGAGTATGTTGATCAATATGTCATCGGGGAGATTATCAATTGAATTTATTGGTTCTAACACTTTTCTTCTTCTTCTTCGTCTTCTTGTTTTTGACTCATGACCCACGTACGACTGACTGGGGTCTTCTTCTTCTGCCTCTTTTTTTTTGATTCATGATCCACATCTGACCGGGATGTTCTTCTTCTGCTTCTTCTTCTTTTCGGTTCATGATCCAAAGCTGACTGGGATGTTCTTCTGTAGCTTGCTTCACGATGGGTGGCACCCATGGCGCTACAGGCTTTGTAAATTTAATTACTCAAGATCTAGGTCTGGATAGATGATATATATTCACACTTGCATAAACCAATCCACATATGTAATGGACATCCTATTTCATTACTACGGAGAGACTACCTATTCTATAATTAAGATTCCTATACTAACAAGGTATACTAATTACAAAAGTCGCAACGATTGTAATGATCGGAACGTTCTTCTAGTCTTCTCTTTTCCTCTAGAGTTCTACTCGCGTTTCTACTTTGAAGTGCTTTCATAGTTTGCTTTTGGAACTCTTTTTGTCCTAGCAGACTTTATACTATTGGTCACAACTCACAAGTATACTGTAATCTCAATATGTCATGATCCTCCGGTTGGTTCCAAGTTTCAGTACAACATTGCTTTGAAATCAATTTGAGTGTTTAATAGGTCTCTTATATATAGTCAAACATGAAGCATCAGCATCTACTCCGACTACTCCTTCTTATAGTCAGGCCCATTTATTATAACATAAAACCAAATAAGAAACTAAGATAACTAGGCCCAAATGAAATTGGCCCAAGACAGCCCCACCGCCATGTTTTCTTTTCTCTCTTGAAATATATATGAAACGAAGCACAGACTTCCCTCCTAACCCATCCAGAGTCGATCATCGTCCATAATTGCATAAACCCACAACTCAACTCAACTCAACTCAATTCAATTCGCATTCTCTCTCGCTCTGTCTACATTTTAGTGCTTTTAAAATCCAATCCAGCAAGAAGCTCCGGCGGTAATGGATACCCATACTCGCGACTCCGGCAACTTCCTGTCTTCTCCGGCACGTCGGTCAACCCGAAAAAGAGAATCCAGAAATGCCAAGAAGCAATCTTTTCAAAGCGGGTCGGCCCGAGCAAGAACTTCCGGCGACGCCGAGTCCAAGAAGCACTCTCGTCAAGAAAACGGGTCGACCCGGGGAAGGAGTTCGGGTGAGTAGTCCGAAAAGCTGTCTACTCGTCGGCACTCGTCGACCGGAGAAAGTAACTCCGGCAACGCCGAGTCGAAGAAGCTGCAGGCTCGTCCAGGGCCAACCGGAGGAGAAATGGACTCCGACAACGGCGACTGGAAGAAGCACTCTCGTCGTCGAAGCGGGTCAACCCGACGAGACAGGAGATCCGTCTTGTCGTCCACACGACTCTAACAGGCTTTATCGTCGTCAACGGCTCGAGTCGACCGGAGAAATCGATTCCGGCAATGCCAAACAAGAAGCTGCAGTCTCCTCGAAGCGGGTCGACCCGAAAAAGACTTCGGGCGACGAGTCCAAGAAGCTGTCTCATCGTCGTCCACACGCGTCGACCAGTAACGCCGACTCCAAGAGGGTGTCTCGTCGTCGATACAGCTTTACCGGAGAAAGGGACTCCGACAATGCTAATACCCAGAAGCAGTCTTCTCGAAGCGGGTCGACCCCAGCCGCTCACCGCCAAGGTTTGTTGCTTTTAAAACCCGATTCCGATTAAATTTACTTTGCGGTGTTTTACAATTCTGATTAGTAACTAATTACTTTACTTTTCTTAATCGAAAGCCCATCATCACCACTCATCGGCCCTCTGCCTCAGCCTCGCCCAAAGTATGGACCCCAATTTGCCCAATACACAGAGCCTAAAATCGCCGCGGATGGTCACCAGAGAGCACTTCGTCATTCAAAAGCTGACTTGGCCGAAATGCAGAAGTGGCGCACTGATATGTAAGAGTTGTTTTGGGCTCTTATTTTCCTGCTTCTCAATCTTGATTTCCATTTACAAGTATCCCCAACCCAACTGTTCGGATACACGACTCTTATTATGAAGTCACTTAAACACTTTCCTGATCTGACTAGGAGAACACTACTGAGCTGAGAGTAAATTGTCCTGGTTTTGTGTGTTGGGGGAGGTGGATCTGTCCACCACTAGACTGTGAGTGGTGAGTGAGTGAGGCTCCACGTCTTTGCGCGAGCAAGTGTAAATAAGTCTCGCTTGCTGCATAAGACTCGGTTTCACCGGTAGCCATTTCCAAAGAGTAGCTTTACTCTGATCAGCTGATCTTCAGCTATTCTCACCCACCCCTCAGAGTCTCATAAACTGCCTTCCTTTACCATTTTGTTGATCTCTCATTTTCTTCAAGTGTAAAGACTTTTGGGATGCAAGATCCTCATCATCATAGTTGTTGTACTCTTAAACTGAGATCTCTAGCATACAGTAATATCTACGTCGAAGTAAATCAATATACAGTGAGAAGACACTTCTTAAATAACGCTTTTCTTATATCTTCTCCTTCTATTTTCTGCTAAACTATGATCTAACAGACTCATTTGTTACGCTCTAACTTCTACCACATCACCATCTGTGAGCTTTGTATTTGGTAGCACCAGCTGACCATTAACCAAGACCAGTTTTCCGTCCAGTCCTACTCTTCTGGCCGCATCTGCGGCGGTGCTGCCTGTAGTCAACCTCATTATTTGACCATCAGGCCAACATATAATAACCACTTCCCCAAGGATAACAGTACCCCGTCGATACTTGGCTTGTCCATTTCCAAAACCTGCTTCAGATCGTAATTGCTCTTCCCATCGGAGCATTGTCCTTAGCAAATGCACCTGGAATTTGGTATATGCTAAGTCATTGCTATGAATCATAACAAAGGAAGACATCGTAGCAAAGATGCTAGGCGCAAACATGAAGCAATTGCAAGCATAATGAACGAGATCATATGCAAACCTTGTTATTGATGCTGGCTTCCATGGAAGTGGATGTAACGTTGTTGAGCCTTGGTGTAGAAGTAATGTAATCAAGCTGTCTTCCCTCAAAGATGGCAGAAACAACATCCCAATATTCAGATTCTTCTTGATCCGTCAAATCAATTACCTGAATGAATGTCGGAAGTAATCTCCCAAACTGATCTTCCTGCACAAGAGAACATAAAATTACATCCACCCAATGAGTCTTTATTTGCACGGAGTAACCAGTTATCACTCAGTTATGGATCCCTTTGCATGTTATCGTTTTCAGTTCACTGTGAATACTAAATACAATAGGGGTGTTTCAATACCCCTGCATTAATTTCTTCTTAACTCCACAGATCACTGAGACATTCCACATTGCCTACATCTCAGGATGCACGTGTTAACATACCTTGTGGTACATACCATCTCGACAAAGTGTATATTTCTCGAGGCAAGTGCACCAATCCCCGTGTCCTGGTTCACACCACCACTCATCAGAAACCTGGGATGTCAAATTCATCAAATAAGGGTTAATCTTATGGTCAGAGTACTCTCCTGAAGATACTACAGTTGAAGGAACATGAGCAAAATTAAAAAAATTAGAATTCCACAGATTAAAGAATGATGGGACAAACACTGCAATGTAAGTGACAGTGTTGAACATCTTTCCGTAAGTAAAATTTCTGATTAACCGAAATGAGGAATATTTAAAGTAATGACACTCGACCTTCTTATATAACTTTGCATACACTTCCCACCGTTCTTTTTGAGAAGACGATTTTCTATCAGCGACTGCTTCAGAAGCTTCTAGTCCAAACCTCACGGCAACAAGCAATTCTCTTCCATCCTTGTCCACTCTGCAGTTGCGAAATTATACATATATTAGTGTTGGTAATCCCTCGAAGAAGCTTATAAACCAACACATTAGAAGGTCAAATACCTGATGACAACAGAAGCAAGAAGATGACTTCCATCCACTCTAAGAACTGGATGTCCAACTTTCAACATACTATACTTCTGAATGAAATTATCTTCTGTAGGATTTTGGTCGTCCATAGTTTTCGAGAGTAAGGATGCTGCATCTATATCCAATTCATCAGTACTACTTCTGCTTGACAGCTTGTTTCCAGTTTCTTTATAAAGCCAGTGTGCTGCAAGTCCATATTCAGCATACTCGTGCATTCTCTAATATATAAAATACAATTATTAATTGTAACCAAGAGGCATGGTCCAATTGAGTCTGTCAGAATTTAAAGTTGGAAAAACTTTGGCACCTGTGTTCGTATTTGAACTTCCAAAGGTGATCTGTCAGGACCTAGTACTGCAGTGTGTAGAGACTGCAGAAGCAGATATACAGTTATGATTCTATCTGAATAAAACAACAGCATATACAGATGTACCAAACATTCGGTACAATCAATAATGATATAACCTACATCAAATTATGAATAGATAGTCCCACCAAGGCACAAGGATACTAGAAACTGAAAAAGACGAGTCCAATCACTCTAAAGGTTTTCTAAACACTGCAATCAGAATCGAAAAATTCCACCTGATAACCACTAGGCTTTGGATTGATAATGTAATCATCAAATTCACCATCAATCGGTGTCCAATGCCTGCACATTCAAAACCATAGATCACAAGCTAATAGATCACAAAATAGCTTATCAATTACCTATATCCTATGGAAGAAAGTCTCCATTATATCACTTACCTGTGCACAGTGTCAAGAAGACTGTAGCAACATTGGACAGCAGGTCCATGCAAAGTTCCATTCTTGTCTCCAACAACTACCCTCAATGCACGGGCATCATAAACTTTGTTGATGCTGACATCTTTTCGTTTCATCTGAATCATTTAATGATGTTACAAGGGAATACCCAATGTTTCATTACAACGGGATTCTACTTGAGATTCTATTCGTACTTCTATAATTGCAATAAACTTGAAGTCAGAAATGAGCCCCGGAACATAGGAAGCTGTGAAGTGATCTAATACCTTGCTGTAGATGCTATACAAACTTTTCAAACGGCTCGATAAAGTTACTTCCATCCCTGGAACATAACTGAAAGCATAACATAGTCACTTACCTTGGTCAGACTAGAAATAAGGCTAATATATCATTGAATAACTGCAAGAGGGGAAAAGAACATACGAAGTCGATATGATCAACTCCTGCTCAAGTGCTTCCTCACAAATGACCAGAGATGCTAAAGCTATTCCAGCATCCTGCACAACCTTCGGTCTTTTATGAGTCTCCAAATCTCGACCTAGAGTTCTAATAAAATTAGATCGCTTTCTTCGATCTAACAACACATCGAACGGCACTACAGCTTCCAAGAGATCCTGAAAATACTCAATCAACTTCAGTATCCAGCCATTGGCTTCAAAGTCACTTTCTAAAACTTCAGGATAGATCACTTAAACAAGTAGGAACAAAGCTTTCCCTATAACTGATTACCTTCATGGTTGTGACATCTTCATCAACATCCATGAATCCTTCATCGTCTGATATCGAGCTTCCTCCATCTAAGGGAGGCAAGGTGGCCATTGCAGATATTCTTTTTAAGTTTCCCATTTTGCTGCTAGATCTCCACATGGAAGCCAAATCAGCTCTCATGTTCTTAAAAAGTTCAGGCTGCAGCAGAATTAGAACACACGATTAAAAAGTTAACCGCATATATTCATACAGTCAAGGCCTAGAACAGAGTAAGAATTCAACATTGTCAATGAGACATGAAGTATGCAAACATACGAATTAAGAAAATCTCAAAGATCATGAAGAGATCTATTATGACAACCCAAGTGATTGTGAGCAGACCTGAAGAACAGCAAAGCACAGATCTTCCAATTCAGCTTTCATAGCCCACAAACCTAGTCTGGAAGCTAGAGAACACCAAATCACCAATGTCTCCCTTGCGACAGCTTGAGCCTTTGCCAATGGCAGTGCATAACTGTAGGAGGACTCATATCAAGAAGTATGATCTATGTGCTGTTTTATTAGCGTAGACTTATAGAAGAAAAAAGAAGGCAATTATTGATAAGAGGGTAAGTTTCATAGCACCAACAAAAGGTTCTGTTTGTTGAGCCTTCCAACTAATCCAAACTGTACGGGATTAGCAGATTTGAACTTAATATATCACTAAAACCTCTTCAAGAAATACTTGGTTGTTGGTGCATGCATAGAGCAGAAACTTATCTTCAAAGAAGAGTTCATCTTTAAAATTAAATAAAACCATAAGTAGACATCATCTTAGAAGAGTTTTCTTAATGATGTTAATGAAAGTTTAGAGGCCCATACATTGTTCTCATATTGTGAAGACGATCTGCAAGCTTTATAAGCACTACACGTGGATCATCAACCATGCCCAAGAGCATAACTCGTAAGTTATTTGCCTGATAGATAAACAAAGCAAGCATGAGTATTGTAAACTGCAGCATATAATGATGTCAAATGCATTTCCTATACCTCCTCATGACCAAGTCTCCCGTCGTCCACATTTATCCTACGGTGTCTTCGTAGAAGCTGCAAACAACAAGAAACAGCATTAAAGACTCCAAAGAATGCCCTTACACAACGACAGATTAAGTACAGTTGATTCTGTATTTAAGGTTCTCAGTGAATTGACTATTTCCACGAGAGTCGGGACTAACCAAAATCCTACTTGAATACCTGATTAATGTAGCTTAACCTGGAAACTCCGGCTACCAATTTGGCCACATCATCCCCAAACTCTTCCTCAATGTGGCGGAAATTTTTACATGTGTCATCAACCACATCATGGAGAATCCCCGCAACAACCGTGTGAACAGCCTGCACCAAACTTTAAACATTTGAAGGAATCATTATCACGAAAAAACCTCTTTTTCCGGACAGCTCATTTTATTCTCTGGTGGTAAAGGAAGGATGCATACTCGTTCCCCGCTGGAAGGCACCAACATGGCTAATATTCGTCCCGTATGGATACAATGGACTAAGTAAGGGTCTCCGGTTTTGCGCAGTTGCCCATGGTGAGCCATCTTAGCAAATTCAATAGCCTTCTTCACCTGCCTTAACAGACAATTGCACTGTTTTAGTGGAAAGCAAAAACTTCACACATGTTTTTAAAGCTAGAGAATGAAAAAAAAATGGCGGCAAAAACCTTTGGATCGTTGAATATAGAATATCCAGTCACGTCTACTCCTTCAACTAAATCACAGCCTGCATCATATGAACCACACACACACTCGATCGTAATCTAAAACTCCTAAATCGATTATTGCGAAATTGAGGTACAGATTGATAAATTGATTGATTTACCTGGCTGTGATTCAAGTTTGGGCCACAGGAAATCAACCTTGGTGGAGAGACAAGCACCGGAGGCGATGGCGACGGCGGTGACGGCGACTTGAGTGATGGTGGAGGTGACGGCGGCGTGGAGATATCCGCCAGCGGCGGCGGAGCTTGCGGCGATGAGGTTGGCGGAGGTGAAGACGGAGGACGAGGATGAGCTGGCGGAGGATGCGATCTGATCCAAGACGCATCGGAAGGTAGGGGAGCTGCGGCGGAGGCTGAGGCGTCGGAAGTTGTGGACGACGAACATTCTGGAGGTGGTGGTGGAGCTTGGGCATGAGGGCATCGCTGTCTTGGTTTTGCTTTGGTTTGGTGGCAATGGTGGCTTGAACAGAGTAGACCACAGAAATAAATAAATAAAATTTAAAAAGAAAATGAAACAGTTGGGGGGAAGAAGACAAAAATCGTTACATCATGGAAAAAGATAAGTCTCCTCCATATAGCGACACGTGTAATAAGATTCTTGCCAATCTTTTTCCATATTATTGGAGCTTGGAATCTTAATTCTGGCCACTTTTTGTAATAATCGAAATATTTAAATATTTTCATTCGTTAATTACTCAATTACTTCATGAATTATTCACTAATAAATATGATTTCCAAAACATCATATTAGCTCAATTGTGATTAAGAGACACTCGATGCATACACAATGCTAGGAGATTTTTGATCGTGAATATACAAATGGATATAGTAACAAGTCTCGGCACCAAGGCTAGGATTAAGCACCTAGTAGAGAATTCACTGTTTACAATCAAAAGTAGAATCCTGATTAGAGTTGATTACAGTTTCGGGATGTTTCGATGCGCAACTGGCCAAGGTCTTATCAATTGAACAGTCCCGAGAAAAAAAATCCAGAAAAGCCTGCGCAGAAAGATCGAAAGGATAACTATCCTTGATTGCTGGATTGCAGATTCGCTGGGGAGAATTATAACAAGGTAACGGTGCCAAACCTCGACTATTAGAATGATGAGGGGCCAACTGAAGAGTATCCGGCAGCTCTCATCTCCTTGAGTGTGCTGGAGAGCCAATCCAAGCCCTCATAAAGGCCATCACCCCGAAGGGCACAGGTCCCTTGTATGTGCCATTTTCTGTTCTTCAGATCAAAGAGGCCAAGACCTTCGCATACTTCCATTGGGGACATAGCTCCTTTCTGAACAGGGAAACCAGATTGCAAGTAAATTATACAAATACATAAACTGTGCATCAAATGTATGCTTCCATACGGCATGAATGGAGATAACCCACGGTACATAGCCGAGTCAAAGTTAACTAGCAGTAAACTTAATGTCTTGGTATAAAGTCTTAACAGTGGAAAGTAGTATGCTTTAGCTGTTGCGGGTTTTGGGTGAATATACCACCATGTTGAGGCCAAAAGTTGTCAGACAAAAAACACATTGAATGTAAAACACTGAGCAACTGTTTTCACTAAAATACATATCCATATACTTTTGCTAGCTCTAAAAGCAAATGATAAAAAGAATATAAATCTGCTAGATGAAATAAAAATATTAACTTGGACACACAGTCTTATACGAATACTTTAATGGGGAAAAGAACAATTGCTTATACATACCATATCTTGTTTATTTGCAAACACCAAGATGACGCTGTTGAGCATGAATGGATCTCTGATTATGGCCTGAAAGAGGAAACATAGACAACTGAGAAACAATTACCGGCAAATGTGTTTAACTGTATACCGTTCTGAACACACAACCTGAAATTCTGCCTTTGCTCGCCCAATTCTTTCTCTGTCCAACGAATCGACAACATAAATCTGCATAGAAAAACATACGAATAGTAAGAATCTCGCATCCCTTTCACCAATAACAAAGACAAAAGATGTGGAATAGGATGTGAGACATATCTGTGGAGACGAATAGGAACAGCATAAAGGAATACTGGGAAACAGACTACTAGCAAGAATCATATTCCAGTAGAACAAAAGGAGAGAAATTTACAGTACCAGTCCATCTGTGTTATTAAAGTAATGCCTCCAGAGTGGTCTTAGTTTCTCTTGGCCACCAACATCCCAAACTGTGAACATGACATTCTTGTACTGAACTTTCTCCACATTAAAACCTGCTCAAACAGAAGAGTACCTTAACAATTTGACAGCAAAAACAGTAGATAAATATCGACTCCCCCATTGTGCATGGTGTTACAAAAGCAAATCACATTTCGACACGCTTGATTGCTTATACTTTTTAGTTAGAAGAGTGATAATATTGGAAACATATATGCATGCTAACAGCGTGACAGTCAAATAACAAGCTCCCGATAACAAATCCTGACATATCAAAAGTCCAGTTCTAGTGTTGAAAGATACCAACCTATTGTAGGAACAGTTGACAGAACTTCTCCAATGTGCAGTTTGTAAAGGATGGTTGTTTTACCAGCCGCGTCCAGTCCCAGCATTACAACCTAAACCGTAACCAAACAAAAACAATTGGATATAAGTACGGACCTAAGGTGACCCAAGTGAAAACAAACATGCTCGTTTATACTCGTCTGTTGCGATTTCACTAAGCGCTAGCCATTTCTGAATTGTAATGCACTAATTCTCATAATACAACACACTAATCATCATATCAAGTGCCTATATTTAAGTACATATTGGTACATCAATATCTCCTTCATCATGATCTGAGTGTTTATACTTTATTTGCAGCAAATTTGGCTATCCCTATCTCATCATCATCATCATCATCATCCTATATACGAATACTTACAATGACATAGTTCTCTCTACAATCAAATTTGAAATTTTCTACTGACTAAAATCTAAACGCCACACCATAAATACCTTAATCCTTGGCAAATTTGATAAATCAAATAACACAAAAAATAAATAAATAAATGAAATTAAAACACAAAAACCGAGGCAGGAGAAGAAGGCTTACTCGCATCTCTGTGTTTCCGAAGAAAGTATCGAAGAGCTTACGAAAAGCTTGACCCATGATCGTCAATTACTTCGAAGAAAACAAACCACAAGGTCGTCGTCGATCTCTGTTTATATATATATATATAGAGAGAGAGAGAGAGAGAGAGAGAGAGTTGTTGCGAAACTAATACAAGTTTTTTCTCCGACTAAATCAGCGGCGGAGCTACGGCGGTGGATTTAATCGAATTTTCTAGAGAGAGAAACAAAGCCTCTCCGACCCAGCCAGAGCCTTGAAAAGATGAGTGAGAGAAAATCAGAAACAAAAAGAAAGCAAAATGTAGCGTTCTTTCTGCACACAGCATATTCTACCTTTTCGATACTGACTGGGCGGGCCTTGAAAAATCAAAATGGGCTTTCGCGCCACGAGTCTAGCCTTCTTGGGCTTCTATGGATTGTCCATTTTGAAACAGACCGGCCCATACAGGACATGAGCGAGTCATGTTCTAGTGATCATATATGTGATCGGTTATAGACTTATAGTTAACTGCGGTTATATCTGTACTTGAGCAAGTCATGTTTTGGTGGTCAGTGATATATGTGATTAGTTATAATTAATTGTCATTATATCTGCATCCTAACAGTGGTTATTTGTAGACAACGATGGTGGTCAGTGATATCTACATCTCAACGATGGTGGTCAATGATATCCTCTATTACATAAAGATTTAAGGGTAGATGATCATAACTGACCACATATTCATTGACTACCGGTATAAAATATGGGACATGAGCATCTCAATGGTGGTTAATTATAGTCATCGGTGGTGGTCAGTGATATCTGCATCCTAACGGTGATGGTTAGTGATATCATCTATTAGATGAAGATTTAACGGTAGATAACCAAAACTGACCACAAATTCATCGACTGTGCTTGATTGGGGGCTATCGCGCCAATCATGTGCGTGCATAATTAGTACTTGAAGTATGGAGCGAGCTAACTATTTTAACCAGTTTCCGTTATGAAGATGGTAATGGACAGTAAGATAATTATGAGGATCGCTCCTGACGGATCTCCTATTTCCTCTGCACTTCTCCTATCAAGCTGCAATCCACAAAATGCGTTAGAGATCAAGACGGGGTGACCCGCCTTTGACATTCTGATGCTTAAGTCAGTGAATTGGAAGTATAATAGCATTAGCAAAGTACTAGCATGAGATGCATTACCTCTTTCTCGCCATAATGGTACCTTAAATAGGCGGTTGGAGGTTTGTTGAGCATTTATTGTTCGATGTAGGATTAATCTTCCCTATTTTGTGTGCAGCACTTGTCTAATTCGTTAGGTTTGGAGGACGCGTGTTCTGTCAGGACTTGATCAGTTCCGAAAAGTCTATTCATTAAAGTTGTTTATTTCTAGTCAGTCATTCCGTTAGTTTATGAGGTGTAAACCCATGTTCATGTTCAACGTTAATTGTACTTAATTAAGCAAGTAAAATGTGGTATACTAACACTAACTATCGTTCTCCATTTAGTGTGGTAGATGAAATCGTGTGATAACCCCCGTTATTACCAATATAAAAAAGCTGAAAGCATTTGGTGCACTGTAGTTAGAATAGTAAAAACAGTGCCAAGGAAACGTGTCGCCCATGCGAGACGCTCTCAAGTGATCTTTCCATGGTCTCTATTCTCTCCTCTTGCTCTATCACTGATTTGGATAATAGCTCTCTCTCTCTCCTCCTTCGTTGGCAACAACACAGAGCTGGTACCTCTTTCTCACCCAATCCAATCCAATCGAAGCAAGCAATGAAAGTCGCTCTCTCTGTCTCCTTCATTGGCAACAACACAAGCAAGCAAGCGAATCCCCTCTTTGTTTCTCTTCATTTCTGATCTTTGTTGCAGTATGCAAAAACAAAGTGCTAAGAAGCATACATCAGCTTTGATCTTTGATCGACCGAAGAAAAGAAGATATATGAAGTTACCGATTGAATATGCATCAAATGGGTTTGGATTATTTTTCGGTTTTGGGTTCCAGATTTCTGGGTTGTTTTGATTTTTGGTTCCTTTCCTTATCCTTTGGTTTGGTATCCTTTTCTGGCTTGGATATCAATGTTGGGAGGGTTTGTATTGTATGCTTCAATCCTCTTCTTCTTTGTGGGCATTGGGTATTACTTTTTCGTCGGCTTTGATTGCCTTTTGATTGATTTTTGATCACTTTTTCGTGTGGGTATTACGGATACACTAAGGTAGCTTCAGCTCTCTTTCTCTCTGTTCGCTTTTTATTGTTTTGGTTGAATAAGTTTTCGACAGGTTTGTGGTTACATCTTAGAGTTCAATCGCTTCGGTTTTTACTTATTGTGAGATCGTTTTAATCTGTAGGTTGAGGGAATCGTGAAGCAGTTGACGATGGCTGGGGATCATGATAACATTATGGCCCTGATCAAAGCAAGCGAATCACCAAAAGGTAATTTGGTTTTTTATGATTTCATTGTCTTCGCGGTCATGTATATATATATTTCAGGAACTTCTCTTCAAAAACGTCAGAAAGAGAGGTGATTTTGAGCTCATCTTAGGTTACCCTGATCGATCACCATATGCTACATAGTAGATAAATATACACCCTGAAAGAAAACCGAGAAAGAGATGTTGTAGTGATAATTTCTGTGGGAGTCGGTTCTGCTCTCACAATTTCTACTATTAGATTTAGGGTTTGTTAGCTCCTTTTGTTTGATCACTTAAACCCCACTTTCATTTAGGTAGCTTTTTTTCTTTGTTAATTTCATCGTCTTTGAGATGTTTCCGTTGGCTAAGTTATTTATTTTGGATTTCTCAGTGAAGTAATGCTAGAGAAACAGCTAACTGGGTAGAGTGTGGACAAGTTCATATGTGTATGGGTATGGGAACAAGCCATTTATCAAGACGATTCCTCCAAGGTAGCTAATGTAGTTGATCACGTCAGTTGTGAATACATTGATAGTTTTCTTTGGTTTTAATTATCTTGCATTCTCACACAATGTTTGTATTGTGGTTATCAGATTTTAGCGGTATCTACATAGTTTTTGACATTCACATTTTCAGATGGATATAACCTATAGCTTAAGGAATTTCTTATATATTTGAATATAAGCAATGAGAATGCTTTTGCCTGTGGGTGTCATACGACTCATATTCCCTTGAATTTTTTTTATTTGCATTAAGACTGGAAAAGCCATAATCTATGACATTAAGAAACTTTTATTATGCTGTCTCTGTCTTCTGCAAGCTTCATGTATTTAGGTATTGTGTTTTTTACAAATTCTAATTGGTCCTGTCCTAGATGAAGTCACTATCTACTTCAGAAAAATAACATTACTTATGATAAATGATAATGATCTGCATTGACATTGTGCAGATGAATAAAATCTATATTGTTCGTGACACCTTAAACGGATCACGTAGCCAAATTACATCATTGATTTAGTGTACAAATTACTAGAATAAGGAAGACTCACTTTTGAATGTGTTTATATATATATATTAATGTGTTTATAAAATGAAGAAATATATTGAACTCTGGCCTTAAATATATAATATAGAGCCTTTAGTACTGGTCATAGACATTACAATTATTTACTAGCTTAAAACATGTACTATCCAGATTATAAATAAATGGTACTCTTATTAGATGTAAGGGAAAAACTTGGGAGTTTAATTATATGGTAAATGTATTCAATTTCATGAAGTTTTTATTGGGACAGAGCATCTTGATGTACTCCTTACTTAAACTATAATGCAAACACAGAAATAAGAAGTAAATTAATATGACAACACATCCATGGAAGACAAATTGAAAACAAGACTGGGATGTTGAGACTCTTAGTAAATGAAAGCAACTTTCTTAGTTTTCTTTCCATAAAGGAATTGGCTTTAATTCTTTTACTGTAATTGGTTAAAGTAGCAGAGTACATCTAGAGCTTCTACTGAGTCTTACACTATTAAGATTAATGATTGTTGATATGGACACAGGATCAAGTTCAGGAGTGCCACTGCATACATTACAAGCATTTTCTCTAATCCTAGAAACGGAGGAGAGAAACAACTTTGGACATTTCTACGTGCGAGTGTGCCACTTGGCTGCAATATATTGATACAACTGTCTTTCAATACAATTGCAGTATATAGATACAATTTTGGACAATATTTTTTACTACTTTACCGTTGTGTCAGTATGCAATTCTACTATGAATTTTTCTTTCCTAAGAATACATTTAGGTAGATACAATTTAAGAGCTTCATTCAGATGTAGCTATCTAGCTATCCATTAACCCATCATGACTTCAGGTGCCTCCGAGTTGGGTATATCAAGTTTGAACTTTACCAAGTTTGTTGTAACCATACAGTTTATTAGGTGCTTCTTCAGTGATTCTCCAAGGGATTTATTTGTATTATATACTGTGATTTTCTGCAAGGTTATTTCCTTTTTCTTCTGAGTCCAATGATTAAATTATCGCGCCTCGCGCGGTCGTTCAATCTAATTAATATAATAGAGCAAACCAAGCTTATAAATAACAACAAATACACACCTGCACCTATACTAGGTTCACATCTCCTTTGTACTACATTGAGCATCACGTTAGTGTAAGCTAGCCAAACTTCGATTATTATTATTATTATGGCACCGTCGTTAGAGGAAGTGGTGGTCGGAGGGGGTCACGTGGCAGTGCTAGGCTTACCTTTCTGGACTCACGCCGCCCCACTTTTGGCCGTAACCCGCCGCTTCGCAGCCGCGGCGCCAACCACCGTCTTCTCATTCCTCAACACCAAGCAATCCAACAGCTCCATCCTACTACCGAGTAGTAATGGCACTACTACGTACACTTTGGAAAGTAACGTAGGGGTGTATGACGGGGCCGATGGTGTCCCCGAGGGTTATGTTTTTGTGGGGAAGCACCGAGAGGACATAGAGCTGTTCATGAATGCTGCCCAAGACAACTTCAACAAGAGCTTAGAGGTGGCCGTGGCGGCGACCGGAAAAAAGGTGAGTTGCTTCGTCACTGATGCATTCTTTTGGTTTGCAAAGCATATGGCCGACGACATGGGAGGACTGCCTTGGATTGCTTTTTGGACCGCTGGACCGGCTTCGCTGTCTGCTCATGTACACACCGATCTCATCAGGGACATAACTACTAGTACGTTACACTTCTTATGTACTGGCCTCAACACCGTGTGTGCACATGTTTTTAAAAACTTCCCTCAGCAAAAAGAAAATGTATCCCACATTTTATTCTTTGACTAACATCATCTTTCCTCTTTCTATTTTTTTGACACCACGTAATTCATTCTATATCTGATTTATATAATTTTAAGGATATTTTAGGAAATTTATATTTTGGTATGTCGATGACACTAAGGAGGGGTGCTTCCCTTTATTATAGTATATATACTAAAAAAAATCGCACTCAGTGCGAAGAGACAAAAATGAGAATTTATGAGTTATTTTTATTTTACTAATTTTATTATATGAAAAATAGGGAATAATTATTTTTTTTATTTTGAATATTTTGAAAAATCAATATTTTGGCGAGCTACACCAAAAACAAGCCTCGCTTTATTAATAGAGATATATATAGCAGAGATGTTTCCATTTTGAGAGCTTTGTTGTAACAAAGTGTGTATGTATATAGCTGACTAACCTGACTTGTGTTATTCATATTTTTAAAAATGATTACATGTGGTCATGATGAAACTGAAACCATCGGTGTGATTACGGGGATGTCCAAAGTACGAATCCACGACTTGCCCGAAGGAATCGTATTTGTAAACTTGGAGTCACTTTTTTCACGTATGCTCTACCAAATGGGACTAATGCTACCACATGCAACTACGGTATTCATCAACTCTTTCTAAGAGCTAGACGCTGATCACGAATGATTTGAAGTCCAAATTCAAAGGGTTCCTCAATGTAGGACCTTTCAACCTACTAGAGTCGTCGTCACCAACGCCAAAAGCGTCAGCAAGAGATGGTTGCTTGTTGTGGCTTGACCAACATGCGGTTGCATCAGTTGTGTATGTGAGTTTTGGTTCGGTGACAAGACCATCGCCCGACGAGCTTATGGCGAAAGCCAAGGCGCTGGAAGCCAGCGGCGCGCCATTCTTGTGGTCTCTTCGGGACAATCTGAAGACGCCGAAGCTAGAAGAGTTCCTAAGCAAAGCAGACCTGAAAGGGAAGGTGGTGACTTGGGCGCCGCAGCCGGAAGTGCTATCACATGTATCAGTTGAAGCTTTTGTGACACATTATGGTTGGAACTCGGTGCTTGAAAGCATAGCAGGTGGAGTGCCTATGATATGCAGGCCTTTCTTTGGTGATCAGAAACTCAATGCGAGGATGGTGGAGGGTGGAATCTTCACAAAGAATGGTATGCTTCAGAGTATGGAGATAGTACTAAAACAAGATAGGGGGCGCACAATGAGGGATAAGATATCTACACTAAAACAACTTGCGCACCAGGCCGTAGAACCAAAAGGGAGCTCAACTCTAAACTTCAAATCATTGCTGAATGTGATATCTACGACTAAGCATGTTTAAGTACATCTCTATTGCACATGAATAAAGAGCATGCACTCAGTTTTTACAATTCTAATTGCTTACATGACTACACATAATCGAATGAATGATGTAGTTGCAATAGAGAGAATAAGAATTAGCAAAAAGACATTACTTCACAAAACATAAAGGTTAGTATACATATACCAAGTACATATAAAACCAATCCGATACTGCAAAACCCTTACAAATGACTTCATATATCCCTCTTCCTAAATCAGCAACTAAAATACTCTACAGCCATCCAATGTTCATATAGGGCACCCAGCGGGCTCCAAACTAATTTCGACTAAGAAAACTCTGGAAACAAAAGGGAAATTAATTAGGGAGAAAATGTTGTATTCGCATCGACAGATCTGGTGATCGAGTCAAAGTACCCACTGCATCCCCGTCAATCAAAGATGAATTTAGATCCACACTAGGAATCAACCATTTCATCTTGTATCTCATTGGGGGCAACAAGCCCAGGAATAGAAAGCATGCGTTGCCGCTCCCGTTCTCTCTGTGCAGCAGCTTCCTCTGCATAAAGATCCTTGTTGTCCTGCAACAGAGTAAGCACACTGCAAATTATAACGTGACTCGAAAACAAAGTCAATCATAAAGATCCCCGTTGTCCTGCAATAGAGTAATCACACTTCAGATTGTACTAGACTCGAACACAATGTCAAGCAATGGACTATCTCAAAAATAAAACTGATTTGAAACAACAAAATATCAATGTATGCTGATTTGAAAACAGCAGATATTTTACCTGTGCTGAAAATTCTTTGGATTGCACAAGAAAGTCTCGAATGCGGTCCTTAAATGTGGCTAGGTCATTCTTGGACTCAAACAGTCCATTCACAAATTGAGTGACCTGCAACAGAACCTTGATATGAGCAGTAGTCCTGAAGAATTAGCATTAATGCATTATCAAACAAATGAATAACTGGCATACCTCTACTGATGTCATATTGGGGAAGGATTCATTCAAAAGCTTGATGGTGAACTCCCTTACAAACATTGCATTATTTGGATATTGGTAAGGAGTTGCAGGATCCCAAAGCGGCTCTGTCACTGGACCGCTTTCGACAAGGCAAAACAACTGTTGAAGCACCAAGACATGCAACTTGAACCCAGGCTTGTGAAATGTGTCCGTCAAGACAGCAAAAACTTCTTGCTCAATTTGCACAAAGTATGTCCGGAAAAATTGATTACAGAACTCTGACTTCTGCAAGTGGTAATCAGAATACAGTAAGCATTGTAAATGTACACTACAGGGTATTCAACCCATCCAAACAAATAAATCAAAGAGCACCTGAAAGTTTTTCAGCATCTCCAATAACAGGTTCAGCCCTGTTTCAGCAATGTTTCTTTCTGTGTGCCGAAGGGCCCAAAAAATTGAATCTATGACAAGTTTTAGTTGCTGAAGCATGCAAAAATACACAAATACAATCACTTAATATTTATGAAAAAATATCATATGTTACTCATAATTAATAAGCTCCTAGTGACTAACTATATATAGCGAGCAAAATGAAGGGAAAAAACACAAACCTGACTCGATAATCTGATTAATGCAGGAAAACAGTAGGCAGCAATGGCACGAAGCAAAGAAAAGAACTTCAGGCGATGCTCTGGATAATCTTCATAGTTTTTTGTAATCATCTGCACATGAACAAAACCCAAACAAGTAAGACTCAAAGCCAAAGCACTAATCCGCCATAGAACATTTGATATTGCACCAAGTATTCACTTGAAACGCCTACCATACAACCATGTACAGACACCATATGTATTGTGCCCAAGTAAGCACCTATGATAATCAAACTACGCCACATGATGTAGGAGAGATGCATATTATAAGGACTAACAGTCACAACAGCTAAGACTAATGTTCATCTCAGTATCATTCACCGCAAAGGACCTCCCTACCGCTATATAAACTAATGATAACCACCAATGTTGGTGGCACTTGGCACTACCACAGAACAAGCTGCATTCTTACCTCCAATGTGCACTGGAAAATAGCTTCAAATATGCGAGGCACATCGTCTATCATCTCAACTTTGTACCTGAAAACATAAAAAACTGAGCTATGGCAGACAGTCTGGTGGATATAGTTGCAAAATAGTATAAATGAAAACCAGAAGAAAAAAAAGAAAAAAAAACAAGGTGGGCAACACCGGCATAGTTAGTTTTACCCTGTAAGTTTCAACTTTCAAGCACAGAACAGCTACTTAGATTTATGTTTGAAGAAAATGGAAGCATAATGCTAGATGATGAGAGAAGGCTAACATACTTGTTTATAATTGTGGCAAAAAGAGATAAAACTTCCGACTCTCTAGCATCAGGCACATTCCTTGCATAGTCACCAAGTACAGGATCTAACATTGGAGGCACAATCTGTTTTCCTATATGTGATTGATCTTCCGCCTTGTCTAGGAATGTTTCTATCAATTTGAGTGTCTCCCTCTTCACCGACCTTTTTAACGGAGCAGAAAAAATAATGTTTTTTATGAGCTGCATGTTAAACCGAAGGAGAATTTGTAAACTGCAGAATCAACCAATTTTTCTAACCTCAGAAGTTTCACATATGATGTTTTAGAAGCAAAAGGCCCCCCTGTGGCAATGGTACTTGATACAAGCTCACTGTACATCCTGTATAAACATAAAGAGATTCATACATAATTATATTACTTGAAGGAAAGTTAACATCTAAAGATCCGCTGACATCTGAAATGAGATTATACCTGTATACATTAAGCATGTCTAAAAAGATCAATGACATCTGATTCAGGTAAAAAGTCCCAAGAGAGCAGGCAACACTTGTATTTGTCTGCAGATCAAACACGATGATCAGAACAGATACAAGGAACCCAGTTATCTATGACTAATGGATCATCAAGAAAAACTAAGCATGCTCACAGATTCAAAGGAAAGAAAATGATCAAGTAATGATTCCACTTATGATGATACTACCCAACAATGAAACAGAATGTGAACAAATCTGAAAGAAATACATCAATTATGAATATGTACTAGCGTGATACATTGATATCGTCTACATGTATCTAGCTGATCTACTTAATGCCTTAGTGCATCAATGTCTGGTGGACAAACCCAATCTTACTAAGACAGTACTCGATATTACAGTCTACTTTAAGATATTTATCACCATCATAGTAAAAATTAATTCGTCTGTCAACAACACTAATAGTATTACTAAACCTAATATGCATACCTGTAGTATATTGAGCACAGTTCGAATCACATCCTGATCCTTCAGGACTTCAACACTTTGGCGTGCTTGCCCTATAATCTCTGCCCATTTCTGAATCAAATGTGAGCTCATGAGTCGCAATATACCAACCATCAGCACTTGCAGCTTTGCAAGTAGTACTTGCAAGTAAATTGGGTGTGTGCTTGTCTGCAGAATATTGCATGGAGGCCTACAACAGTGATAGTAATTTTTAATTTACCTGATTTGGGAGGTTCATTAATCTCTGTACATATTCATCTCTCTTTTGAGGATCCGATTCTGCCTGAATCATATGGGCGACCTAAGAAAAACAAACACAGATTGTTAATAACAAGACTTACTGTAGAAATAACCATTTGCAAAGAACAAAGAGAGGCATACAGCTTCATAGAAAGTGTGAATCTGGTGAGACTCAAGATCGCCAACAGTTACAGGGAGACCTGTCAGGAGTTCAGACACAAAGGGTTCGCTTTCTCCAACCTGAAAATCACAAAAGCAGTCAACATAACACGCTAGAAAGTAATACACCAACCTACATTAACCGGGATTACAATGCTACAGCAAGGAAGATTATTAAAGGCTAGAATAAGAAAATCAAAAGTATACCTGTAAAATAACAAATTTCCGCTTGCACTTTTGGACAATTTTGAGAAATGTGTCGCAAGCCATGTCCTGAAACATAATTATAACAAAATTCATAATTGTATTTATTATTGAAGAGAAATCAATAGTACCAAAAAAATATATAGATGAGAGATCAACCAGATGGCAAAATCTAAAAAGAGTAGACTGTAGACATCATGACATAATGACGTATTCAATTTAACTCTATAATTGCAAAAACTACCTGAACTCCAGGATGAGTTTCATGCATAAACTCAAACAGCTTATTGACAACTGTCTTGAGGAACTTCCAATGAGCTCTTAAAAACCTAGGGTACTGTCCAACAACATACCTGCAAACATAAAATATAAGGATTTTTGCCAAGACATCTCACTAACTTTATCCACCTTAGTTTTGTTACTTCAAAGGGGATGATAAAAGCTCGTACTTGAAGAGAAACAGATGCACACAAAAATCTACACAGTTTGTTTAATACTTGCAGTGGAGCTCACGTAATGTTGCTTTTGGTGAGTATTGATTTAATTGCATTGCATAAACTAGAAGAAAAAACAAATCCTTTACTTACATAATATTGCTTGCAATGACAGCTTTGTTGTCTTTCCCTTTTATGATCTCACATAAATTTAGCAAGTCACGAATTACCATGACCAAAAATCTGTTTTCCTACAAAAAAGAAATTGAGGGTAACAAACATTAAGCTCATTCTATAATGATATCCACATTAGTAGCAAGAGACAATAATAAGAAAATATTGGAAAAGAGGAACAACTATGCATAAATAGCAACACATACCTGTTCTTCTGCCATTGAACCAGATATAGACCCTATTGCCCAGCATAATGTATTCAAGTTGTTCCATGCCCAATCCTCACCACTCAGTTGCTTGCTTAATTTCTTTAGCATCTGTGTTCCAACGAAAACAGAAGAAATGATTAGAAAGGACTCTTCAGGAATACAGAGGTTACACACACCAAAAAAATCATAATAGTTCATATGCATCTGTACAATTAAATAAACTCTTAGCTGAAATACATTTTATTACACCACCATTGGACGCCGATCAAAAGGCAGTTGACACAGCCATTAAGAGTAGAAAATTCCATGAAAGACCTTTACCTGCTTTTCAGTGTCGTCGTGGTCAAGATGTGACAAATATATAAGAGTTTCCCTCATGATCTGCAAAATGAATATAACATTACTAACATTTAAAGCATGTTACATCGAGACAACATGAACCTATCAATGACATCAAAGAGACAAAATGTCAAAGACTAATCGCACTGTAGTTTATTAGCATCTGATTATTGAAAGAAAAAAAAGAGGGAGTGCTAGAAACATTAAGAATTGATTGACAAGACAGACAAGATGTCCATCAATGCACAACCAGCACACAACCAAGTTTACATGAATACAACACTCCATCTAGACCTGACTCAAAAATCCCTGAACTACTTTGATAAAAACCATATTTAAAAAATCATCTACTCTTTCCTAAAAATGAGCTACTAGCTCCACCTTATCAACAGAGATAAACATGAATCACCTCATTGCAGTATCACTTAATTGACAGTCTAAGTATATCAGCAAATATATATTTGAATCACCTTATATTGAACAAGAACATCATTGTCCTTCAAGGTCTCACGAACAATGTTCCCATTCTCATCTTCAACAATAAGAACCTCTTCGGGCTTTGCCATGCGACAGATCATAAGCAACCTCAGTTTCGACATAATGGTGACGTATATCTGCCTCCTCTGCATAATTTGTGAACCATGGCCATCAACCATACCAGGAATCAAAGGTATCTGCTAATTCAGCAGCAAAAACACATAGAAGATAGGGTTTGGCATAAAAAATCAGATGGACTTTCTTAACATAAAAAAATAGATATATCATATAACATTAGAAAATCTAAAGAGAATTAAATCACCTGCAGTCCCATCATATTAGCAGTTGCTGCAGGGTTATCCAAATTATTATGCGCCTCATACAGTTCTAAGACCAAAGAATTCCAGTAGTCTAGGCAAACCTTCACACATAAAAACAAGCGAAAGAGAACTGTTAGTTCAACTACAAAGGAGGGGGAGAGGGAGAGACGGAGAAAGAGGGTTAGTAATCATACCTTAAACACTTCTGTATCATCCACATATGAGATGCTAATAAGATATTCAAGACCCATCAACAATGCATTCACATTTTCTTGTGAGGTTTCGAGAACACGAATATGAGCCTGAGTAAAAGGAGACAAATCAGTAATGATCTTATGGCAGTTTATTAATAAAATCATAAGCTTTTTATCAATCTGAAAGAGAGCAGGAGCTACTTACCTTGAAAAACGAAGTGAAGAATAGTCCCAAGTTCTGAATAAATGCCTACAGAAATAACATGAAGGAGTTAACATTAACACACACACAGAAAGGGAGAACATGACCAATTAACAAATACCTGTTCCTCGCCAGTTCCATTAGCATAAGCCTCAGGGATGTTTGTGGTAGTCGGAAGAATAGTCTAATAAGGAAAAAAATATAAGTACACAGAAGCGTCGTATTATAATACACGACTTTGACAATAAACATAACACTAAGTATTAAGCTCAGATGGGAGGAAAAATACAATTTATTTTTTATGAACACATACCTGTAACTGCACCATAAATATAGTATACATCGTAACATATTGAGCATTGTAGAACTCACCAAACGTAAGTGCGGCAACCTAAAATTGAAAGAACAATAAATCAGAACGTAAACATATATATGATCAAACATTGATTGCTATATGTTTCGGCAAGTGTAAAAACCACTAAATTGATTGAAGATAAATGAAAGAAAAAAAATTATACCTCTGTTAAGCACTGAAGCGCAAGATTCCGATATTGTGGCAGGGGAAAGAACTTGAGAAGGGTTTCAAGCTGTAAAGTACAAAGACCAACAAAAGAGTAAGCATAAAATCTTAAACAGAGGAACTGTTGACACTTAAAAAGCATTGCACGCACCAAGGGGGACTCAAAAATATATCCCAAGGGAATCCATGAAAGAAAAGCATGCAATGTCGACAGTGTTGCACGCATAAGCTCAGTTCTTTGCGACACTGATAGAACGTACAAGCATAACTCATGAATAAGTTGAAACTCGCTGCAAAATAATCAAAAACAATAGGCAGTAAAAGATTGAATGATCAGAATAAATACACAAGTCAGTAAAAAATTCATGTAATACAAGTAAACAGTAGCACAGCAAGAAAAGAAAAAACATCAAGGCATGATACCAAGTCGAACAGTATGCACAAATTCATAAAACAATGTATTCTCCTATCAACTGACAAATTATGCCAGGAATGATGAGCAACACAACAAATGAAGAAATATACACCGATGCATATCAGACCAACTTCTTTTAGTAGTTTTAAGAAGAAACTAAACAAATTTTGTGGTGCCACAGAAGCTGAGAGATATGACACTGATAATCAAGTTATGTTCCAATATCATGTAGAGATGCAGACAAGAAAACATAAACCCAAGATAAATACAGCTAGAGCTATTAAAGTCCTCAAGCATATACCTGTTCAATGATTGTTTAAGCTCTTTGATCTTCAGCTGAGTCATTTCTCCCCTTGAGAAATCAAAAACCTCTTCACTTAGAAGCTGAGGATAACAGTGAAGAACTTAGTAACTACCCAATGACATTCACTGACCATTTATATTCAGACATATAAAAGACTTACTTTCAATATAACCATACAATTCTCACAGATCGTTTCACTAGTTTTAGCTGCTTTAACAAGATCTGGAACAAAGCTTTGCCATCTTACAGGCCAATCGTGCTTCAAAATCTACACGATGAGTAATCTCATTATAGCACAGACCACTATATGTTACAGCATACATCCAACTATCAGAGAAAAGACTTCATAGATGAATAAGACATGATACCAAGGATCACTATATTGCCAATAAAAAATACGTTAATAAATGTATGGTTACACAGTTTTATAAAAAAAATTATGAAGAGTGGAACAAATTAAAATACCTGGACCAATATGATATTGAGTTTGTTGACATACAGCCTTTCGTTTCTGAAAGATGCCTCATTACTTGAAAGCTGTTCACGAGAAGAAAAGTCAAGGGTATACAAACCAAGTGAAAACGCAACAAAACAAATTTGCTTAGCAGGACTGCCCTCCTTAATGCACGAGACATACCTGTACAATCACATCAGAAATATAATTTTTCATTCCGTCTCTTTGTTCAACGGGCAATGCATTCCACCGATACTTGATAACCCCTTCCAGAACCTGTATACAGATATCAAGTAAACCCCATTTTACTTCCGCAACTTATGTACATGTAATGAAGACTTTACTACGATGCTCTATTAAATACAGACAGATATTTGCTCCACACATATTATATGCCTTGCAACTCGATAATGTCTTTCAACTGATTTCATCTGATATAAACTCAATTGCAATAAAATAGATTGTAATGCATCAAAAACCGACCTGCAATGCGAAGAACTTGGTGTTGAGATTATTCGTGTTCTGTAGAATGTGCACCACTTGGAGCCACATATCCGGATTGTTCTGCAAGTCCCGCAGTATTAAGTCCGCAGCTGCCCTCTATATCATCAACATGAGCACAAGTTCTCTCAGATACAATTTTCAAACAAAAAAAAAACTTGAAAACACGAAATCAGATACGCACAAATATAATTCTAACAATGATATTTGCAATTCACACTCATCAGTCAAAATGAGTTAACACAGTCAATACTTCACTCCAATATTCGTATCGAAAACAAAAAAAAAACAAATTTGCCTAGTTAAACCCTAAAAATTATGAGTGCTAAACCCTAGGCCAGCACAAAAATCCTCACCTCGTCCTTAGATCCAGTGCCGTAGAACGCCGAAACGGTGGCATCCAGTTGAGCAACATTGATTGGCTGACTCAAATCTCTCAGATTATCATTCGCCATAGCTCGAAACCACGATAACAACAACTAACCACTCGACGATCAAAACTGCCTGACTGAAAAACCCGAGAGAGAGAGAGAGATGAAGAACAGGAGAGAGAGAGAGACTCAAACCCTAAAGGGATAGAGAGAGAAAGCTAAAGCGAGAATAGTGTTTTTTGAAGAGGAGAGAGTTGTATTTATATATAAAAACAAATCGAGAGGAGGAGGCGGAGGGAAATAAAGACAGCTTGAAAATGAAGCAGAGTGTGAAGAGAGAGAGAGAGAGAGACAAAAAAAAATAGTCAAGAAGGGTTTTCATATTTGTAATCTTTTTTGAAATTAGTGGGGTTTTTTTTTCTGGTCTGCATTCGCGTCATTCTCAATCTTTTTAATTTGTTTACCCTATTTGCTATTTCTAGAGGGGGTGAATCGAAAAATACTACTATAGAGGGAGAAAGATATTTAGGTTCCAAAAATGTAATCCATCTTAGTTTCGAAGTTTGTTGAGTTATGTTTTTTTTCGTATTTAGGTATGTTTCGTAGATTTTTTATTCTATAATTTCAAATGTACAATTAGTAATTAAGTCGAGTTTGAAAATTATACAAGTTGGTAGATCAAACTTTCGTAATCTGGTACTTTAGCAAATTTTTCATTCTATAACCGCAAATGTACAATTGGCAAGTTGAGTTCGAAACCACCCCGCATTAATAAACCGAACTCGAAATTTTTTCGCGGGAAGATATATGATTCGCGGACCAATTAAAAACAGATGAAAAATATAAATTAATGGAGGTAGCGGGGCAAAAAAATAAAATGCTACTATAGCGGGATAGAGATATTTTGTGCCAAATATCAAGTCATCTCATAGACAAAGTTCATTGAGTTACATTTTTTCGTATTATGGCACTCTTGAGTATTTTCATTCCATAATGGTAAATGAAAACTGTCATAATTTTACACTTTAGCGAATTTTCATTCCATAAACGCAAATATAAAATTTGTAAGTTGAGCTTGAAACATTCCCGTGGTAGTAAATTGAACTCCAGACATTTTCGCGGGAAAATATATGTTTCACGGACAAATTAGAAATAGACAAAACAATCACTTATGAGAAGAAAGATGATTTGAAATTAATTTTGTTTCTATTTTATCATAATCATTTACATTTAGAAAATTGGGGCCGGTGCGCCTAACAAATACTACTATAGAGAGAGAGATATTTAGGCCCTAATATAGTCCTCTTAGTAACAAAGTTCATTCCCTATTGTGATACTTTTGCTAATTTTCAAATAGTAAGGTGAGCTGGAAACTGTAAAACCTACTTCGTTGATAAATCAAACTCGAAATCTTTTCGCGAGAAGATATGATTCTTATACCAATTAAAAAAAGGGTAGAACAATTACCTGCGAGAGAAGAGAATAAAGAAGACATCGATATTTTGAATTTGAATTTAATTTTGTTTCTTTTTCTTATCAAAATTTTGTATATTTAGAAAGACAAAAAACTAAGTTTTGTGCCTGGCTGTGACGCTACAATTCAAGCTGTGCATGCCTTCTGTTTTGTTTTGTGACTTTGTCAAAGTAAGTTTGTTATATATTCATTATATTGGGTTGGACAATTTTTAAAAAAATTACCATGAAAAGTGTTTGACACTTGAAACCTGATCTTAGTTGGACCTTAATTGGTTCTATTCACTTGGGCCTCGGAAACAGAGATGAAAGTGAAAATGAAACAGAGATGATATTGGGTCTGCAACATTGACTTTTGGGCCCCCTTCTCACGGCCCAAACCAAAAGGAGCGGCCAGCTAGTCTTCATATTCAGAGGGGACGACTCGAGACTTGAGAGGAGAGGAGAGAGCTCATAGTGTTATCATGTCCAAAGACGAATGCGAAGTCAATGCATATGGTGGCGAAGTTTCATGATTCTAGCAACCAAATCTTGAGTAGGCAGTAGGTACGTACTAATCTGTAGAAGATTGTACTATGTTTGCGTGTATATATGTGTTCCTCGATCGATTTAACATCTGTAAATCTGTGTATGTGTTTGCTTGATCACTCTGTGTATGAAGTATCCAAATTTGCACACAAGGTTGGAACTTGATTGAAACTTTGAAACTTTGAATCCCCATTCTGCGTATGCTTACTTTGTTCGACTTTCATAATGCAATAGTAGTTATTCTAAAGCTAAAACTAAACACTAAATATATAGTATTAAATGTTTAGTTTTAAGTCATTTTCTCTCTCTTTGGTAGTTAAATATAGTTACCAATAAAACTAAAAAGTATATTTGACTTTAACTATAACTACTCTTTTGAATATGCTCAAACTTTGTATATATTTGTTGTACGAATGAACTGGACAAGCACTCTTAAGTATGCAGGGAGTTTAGTTAAAATACAGGTACCAAACCCTGAATTAATTAATTTCTAGTTAGTGTCTCTCTTTCGATCTCCATTGTAAATCATGTGTATTTGAAGCTTCTTCTAAATTTATATACAGTTGGCTCTCCTACCATATAATATGAGAATTGAAGCATAGCCTCATCTACATTCTGTTACCTCAAATGCATTGCAGTTATTGTCCCTAAAACAATCACAACCTTTAAAGTCAAACTGGATCAAACTTTAAGTTTAGTTTTAATTAAACTGTAGTTAACAACTTGATATAGGGTTTTATATAGAAGTGCAGCATTGAAAAAGTCTCCATGAACTACCATTACTCTATAATAAAATAACAAGTAATTGCCTGCCAACAGTATGTATATATGTAAGTTTCTAACTGATAATGTTCAATGTATTGTTATATTCTTGCTAACTTTTCTTCATCTCATTACCTGGACACAGTAACCAGCACTAAGGCAGTCTTTCAAAAATTCTATAGTGTTCCGGAGTACTAAATTTCTCCAGTTTTGGAGTGTTGGATAACTTTTGCGGTCTCCGCTTTTAGAGAAATGAAGTGATCCAACGCTCCAAAATTAAAGAATTTTAGTACTCTGAAGTACTACTATAGAACACCTCGGCAGTCTTTGATATTAACTCATATCTAAGAATTTAATTTAATTTAATTTTTTTTGGTAGGGATTCAAGATACAAGATAGGAGCATAGAATATAACAAAGCGTGATTCTCAAGTCTATATTGGATATTTCGATTTCTGGAGATCGAGCTTCACTATGGTATCCTGCATTCATATCTTGTACATAAAGCTCTCTTGGTTCACTTTGGCTTCTACACTGTTGTTTGCAGCAGCAACTCCCTTAGAAACCAACACCATCCAAAACAAATGGGAATATCTCAATCTCACAGTTCCCTTTGAATTTGGCTCTACTGGAATTCCTTTTATATGTGATCCTAAATCATTTTTGGGCCAAGTTAATCCTGAGTCGACACAGATACAAGTTTTTTCATCATCATCATCCACCATGCTACTTGTTAATAATAACTCCATATATGCTTATAGTAATTATAGCTGGTACATCAAAGCTGGAGCAAGGAAGGTGCTTTCTAACAAGGTTCATGCTGCATTGAACTTGAGAGATGATGATTCCCAGATGACTATAGCTACAACCTCCGAGATGCATTCCTCTTGGAGAAGCCACATCAGCAGGTACTCTTCTGCTAATGAAGCAGTGGCTATAGGAAACATAAGTCTGTTAGCTATGTATTTCTGGCTTAGTAAGAGACTATTTTGTGATGGGATACCATCCAAGTCCAGCCTTTTCTTTCCTTCTTTGTTCATGGTAGCAAACACCAGTGGCACAAGACAGCCATATTATGGTATGCACCTGAGTGATCAACTACCTCGACATAGTCTTATCGAACTTGGCACACACAAAAGTGATCAAAGTTACACTCGGAGCATCAAAGTCTACCGTGCAAATTTTATTCTAGGCAAGTATTGAGTCCCTTGCTTGAACTTAAGAAGATATGTGCTTATTAATAGACTAAAGTAGTTAAACCTTGCAGGTCTTGGCTTTTGTTGCTTATTTCTTGTGTTTGGGATCACTGGGATCTATTCCAGTGTGAAGAGACATAAGTTGGTTAAGCAAAACTCCAACTTCTTTCAGAAAAATGGAGGGTTATTATTAGAGGAACATATTAATGCTTCAAATGGAGGGGCAACAATTTTTAAATCCAAGGACCTAGAAATGGCTGTTGGCTATCATAAGAAGAAGAGACTCATTATTTGTCAAGAAGACGATGCAGTTGATCGTTTCGTAAATGAGATCATCACTCTTACTAAAATAGATCATCAAAATGTAGTCAAGTTCTTGGGATGCTGTCTAGAGACTGAAGCTCCAATACTGGTCTATGAACTTGCCTCCAATGGTGCCCTTTTCGATTACATTCATTGTCGAAATGGGAAACGTTCATTGCCTTGGGATGTCCTTTTGAAGATAGCATCAGAATCTGCAGATGGTCTTTCTTATCTGCACTCTGCATCACTCATACATGGAAATGTCAAGTCTTCCAACATCTTACTTTCCGATCTTTTCGTGGCCAGAGTTGCTGGATTTAGACCTTCAAGATTGTACCCTACTAGTGAATCACAAATAAGCTCACTGCTTCAGAGAACACTTGGCTATCTAGACCCTGAGTATCTTCATAAAGGCCAGTTGACATATAAGAGTGATGTTTATAGCTTTGGGACGGTTTTATTGGAGATTGTGACAGGAGAGAAGCCTATATCATTTGGCAGACCAGAGAGTCAAAGAATCATTTCTTCTCATTTTGTTTCGTCCATGGAATCAAAAGATGGTTTATTTGATCAGATTGTTAGGGGGACACAAGTTTTTGTAAAACAAGGGCACAGAGAAGAACAAGTGGTAGCGATTGCGGAGCTTGCAAAGAGATGCCTCAGTTTGAGTAGTGCAGAAAGACCAACGATGGAAGAAGTTGCCAGTGAGTTGAACATGCTGAGATCAACGGATTCTTGCGCTGCAAGTTAGAGAAGACAACAAATATCAGGTCAGAGCAGTGGCAGAGCTTGCAAAGAGATGCCTCAAGTTGAGTGGTGCAGAAAGACCAACAATGGAAGAAGTGGCAGGAGAGTTAAAGAGGCTATCTAACACATATCTTACGGTGCATGTTAAGCAATTTACAGCCATCATTAAGACACTGATCAAGTATTCATTTCTGGTTTGTACATTTGCAAAGAAATGCGAGAACCTGATCAAGGCATTCAATTTATCATTTGCATTCCTGATTGTAAAATCTTTCTCTTGCCTTCTTTGTCTTTCAACAAAAACAACTTATACAACATTGCACAGAGGGAGCCCTACCCTATTTATCTCATCCTTTCCTTGTATCCACATAATACCACATTCTAGTCGACATCCTCATGATGGTGATACAACATTCTTCCCTTTGCTATCTGGAGAAGTTGAGCTCCCATCAATGCTTTCCTTCGGTTTCGGATTTTGTAAACTTTGGAGCTGATTCTGCAGGTTCTGTCCAAGAAAAGTACTCAGAAAACAAAGCACAATAAAAAGTGATGGCATGCCATATGTTATCAAAAGTTGACTGAGTACCTCAATTTGGAGTTCAAGTACTTTTCGCTGCGCCTCCAGCTGAGAAGTTATTACATTCAACTTGCTTCCCGGCTTCTCCCCACTGGCTCCAGCCTCATGAAGTGGAGCCAGCATGTAATGCGGAGATTGAGGCAATGTTACGTTTGCAGGTCCACCAGGTGTCATAAACTGTGCTTGAGATTGTGATTCAGCAACCGGAGACTCAGCCATATGTCTTTTAACCTGAGGAAGTGCAGCATATCCTGGAGACCTGCATGTGAAACGAAAATACTGATCAAACCACAAAAACTGGCTCTAAATATCTATCACAGTTGACAAATCGTTTATATCACAATAGGGGTGGGAGGTGGGGGGATGGAAGAAGTGGGTGGAGCTATCCAGAACCCTTAACACACAGACCCATTGCAATGGTTTTACAAGCACAATGTTGTCTGCCAACTGAGCAGTATACATGTATATAGTCACCTCTATGCGAATTCTCAGACATGTGAATACCTCTAATTTATGGGCAAAGAGAAACGGCAGTGGATATACAAAAGAAAAAAACTGTAATCACTTTCCCAGTTTCAGGTGGCATACCATACTAGTCTGTTTGCAGATGGATATACATAAGATTTCTCATAAATCGATGCAGCAGCGGCAGCAGCTCGAAGTCTTGCTTCATGATGGCTCATGTTATCACCAGAAATTCCACCACTAGTTGAACCTTGAGCAGCTGTACTTGAATTGCCTGTTCCTGTGTTCCAATCCAACCTTATAAATTACTGAAGTCCCATATGATTATAGTGAGTGGCTCATGATAAAAGAGAAACCATGTAACATATTATTAGTGTTTTGAATATTCGTTCCATAACCTTCATGTATGGAGTAAGAATTGGATATTTGAAACTAAAAAGTTCAGAGAGTTTCTATAAACAAACTGCAAAAAACAAGATGTTTACCCTGTTGATGAGCATCTGACCGTGATCCACTTTGACCTCGAGCTGTTCCAGTGCTACTTTCAGGAGGTACAACTAGGGCTCTGCATGTAGGACAGGTATGTTGTCGCTCTAGCCATGATCGCAAGCAAGCCACATGAAAAAGGTGTCCACATAATAGTTTCTTGGCTGTCGTCATCTCTTCACGACAAATGATGCAGGTTGCATCACCTCTGCATAGTAATCAGAAAACATTTAAGATTGCCACATGGAGAATGTAGATTCAAACTAAAATAAAACACTTGAAAATAATCATAGATTTTAACTCACGCAGTAAGCTCTTCAGGTGTAACGTCTGGGAACCGGTCATTCATGTTGGAAGTGATCTTCCGATAACGGACATAATCAGCAACACGAATCTTAAAATTCCTGAATGTCTCATAGAGTTCGCGTATCAAGTGCACTGGCAAACCATAGTACCTGGTTGGGAAGAAACTATTATCATTTAAGAAAACAATGTATATCTTATGCATGCCAAATTAACTGCCTTATAATCACATTTTCCCACATTTGGGTCTGTAGCTAGTGTCCAACACTGCCTTATATTGAAGTAAAGCATTCTAATCTAAGTACTTGGTTTTTTTATTTCTATTATGGTTAGGGTTGCATTCTATCTGAACCATTTCTAGGTTTATGAGTATCACATTTTATTTAAGCTGTATGCGGACACTAGGTAAGTTTGACAAACAGTTAATCAAATAGAGTATGTGTGTGGTGGAATGTTTGATAAGGGTGTGATATATATCTAGTTATTAATTGCATTCTCACATAAGAAAGTTACCTACACTAACTGTCAATTGAATACTCACATGAAAATCACGATGAAGAAGCACAGATACATAGAAAGGTGGAGCAAGTCCCGAATAAGTTCCAAATAAAAGGTGTAGACATGCTTCCTCTCCCATTGTCCCTCCATAATAATGTCACAAACATAGAAAATATATTTCACAAACGTTGTCAGCGTTGTTGTGGCTAGGATCATGTACCTGAAAATACAAAAATATCCACACATTTATATTTCTCCTGTCAAACACATACATAGTTCTAAGATGCTCACCATATCAGAACACAAACAACCACAATTGCTTCGAGAATATAATTCACTTACTCAAATGCAAAGAAGAGCCAAACCGAGGCCTTCTGCGTGGCCACAATGGTGCTGACAGAGCTATACAAAAACAGACTATCCACAACAAACAAGAACACCAAGAACGAAACAATCCTCACATGCGACAGCGTGGAGACCGACGGGGTAGTCTCAATGTACTCCACCCTCTTCTGCGCCAGCCAATGCAGCGCCTTGATCAGCAGCAGCGCCGTGACGAATGCCAGAAACAACACTGAAAAGTCCTGCCGGAAAATAGTAATGGCAAACAAAATCTCCATGACTTCCCTCCATGACTGCTCGTTGAGCCTCTCCACCTCCGGCTCACGCAGGGAGCCGAGGAAGAGCTTCTTAGTCAATTGCCACAAGATACACATGATCACCAACCCCATGTTCAACAGTAAAACCAGGCTGATTTTCGAGTTCGATAAGTAAACCATGGCTGGGTAAAACTGGCGTCTGCTACTAAACGCATGGTAAATAATCGCTAGGGTTCCTACCAAACTAAGCGCTGCGTATGTTTGCAGCTTCATCATGATCCTTTTTTAACCCTACAAAATAATTTTGCAGTGCAATATTCGGATTCGAATTCAAATTCAAATTCAACATAAAAGGCAAATATTACATTTGAAAACAAAGACGACTGAGCTTACCTGATTGATTGAGAAAAGCTCCGATCGATTTTCGGCTTAATCTGGGTTTTTGCTCTGGTTCGTCGTCTTCTTTTGTTTTATTTTTCTTTCAGAGTGATGATGTGGGTGTATCCAATGGGAAGCTTCCACGTTTAAAAATGACGAGAACCCGTAACAAGTCCCGGGTTGGGCTTTTTTTTATTTAGTCTGACCCGTCCAGCTTGAACGGCCCAAATTCGTTTCGGGAATTCGGGTCGGATCATGAATAAGAGAAACGAATTACACAGCGAGCGAGCTAGAGAGAGAGAGAGAGAGAGAGAGAGATGACGACGGTGGTGAAGAGCGTTCTGAAGGCGATCAGAGAGAAAGGTCTCCGGCCATTCTTGAGGGAGCTCAGAGAAGATGGATACGTGTATGTTTCACTCTCTCTCCCTCTCATTTGATTTTTTTTTTCATGTTGGTTTGTTAATGCAAATATCAAAGATCTAATTTTTTGGAGGCCGAGAATAATATATGTAGTTTCTGAATCAGATTGGTTGTTATTCTATCTGGGTTTTGAGAATTATGGGGTAATGTTTGAAGCTTTGTTGAAGAATGGTGTGTTGTTTTTCTTTCTTTTTTTTCAGCTAGCTAGCTAAGCTCAGATGATAAGCTTTAGTGTTTGGTGCTTTTTTGTTTAGCTATTGCTAGCATTGGTTTATTGATTTGTGGAGCGATTTCTGAACTATGTGGTTGTTTTGAAGGCTGGCTGTTTAGGTTCACTGACTGTTTATACTGGTTTTCGTTCTTGCAGGAGCTGTTTAGCTGATGGGAACCTTCTGTAAGTCATTGTTGTTTGCCTTGTACTTGAATGCTTTTGTTTATTACCGATGATGTTTGACAAAGAAGCACAACAATGTGGTTAAAAGGGGGAAGAGGGTTGGATCTATGTACATCTATTTTGGGTTTTGCAAACTGTCACATCTTTTGGACTTGTTCAATAATCTAGCTCGTTTGTTCGTTCCCGCTTTTTGTATACTTTGCCGAATGAGAACATAAAATGCTGAACTTTCAATGATAGGCGTGTTGGATATAGAAAGTGCACAATGCGAAAGCCTGGTAAAGATTAGTTCTTTGTAATGCTGGAAAGTCTGCTGGGGTTTATGAATTGTAGATTCCAAAAGGCTTTCCAAAGTAGTTAGGACTTGTGATTTGAACTGTGTAATGTGAGATCAGAAAACTTGAGTGGACATTTTAGGATTCATTTGATTTGTTCAAATTTCTAATCTATTAAGCAATTGTATCAAACTGTCTGGGATGAAGGATTAGAAATCTGTGAAGGGTTCATGCTTTGCTTTGTGCAACTTAGTGGTCTTTGTATATTGTTTCTCGGTATTCTATTGTGATATGTAATGCCATCCATCTTCATTGATCTCGATTTATAGCATCTTTAATGAGTTTTTCTTCAATCTTACAGGCAAACTAAAATCCACAATATTGGGGCAAGGCTTGTTGGTGTTGACAAAGTTGGGAATAAATATTTTGAGAAGCTCGACACTCAATATGGTTAGTGTTTCTTCCATTCCTTCCTTCTAATGCCCTTCTTACTACAGATACAAGTTTGTTAGTACATAGCATCGGAATAAGCGACATGAAAACGATGTAATACATATACTATAGAACTTCCTTGTTTTCCATTGATGTATTAGACTATGACATTCCCTCAGATACTTTACTTCAATTCTTTTGTGTATCCATTCTCCCAGTAAACTGATCCACTCGAGAAATTTTACAGGAAGGCACAGGTGGGTTGAGTATGTAGAGAAGAATCGCTACAATGCTTCTCAAGTGCCACCAGAATGGCACGGTTGGCTACATTACATAACAGATCATACAGGCGATGAGGCAAGTTCGACATCCTTGTATATATAATCACAAAATGCTTAAAAGAAACTTTCATGTACATGTAGCTAATACATTTGAATGAACTGGTTGCAGCTTCTGATGCTAAAGCCACAGAGGTACAGCCTTGAACACAAAGAGAATTTCACCGGTGAGGGCGATGAGTTCATTTACCATTCCAAAGGACACAGTCTGAATCCAGGGCAGAGAGACTGGACCAGGTACCAGCCTTGGCAACCGACAAAGCCCTGAGCTATTTCCATTGCAGATTTACTACCGTCTTACAGTATTCTGCTCTTCACTGCTGTAATAATAATGGCTTGTGATTGTATAAGCTCGAACCTGTTTTGAAAATTAAACTCTGTGATGTATCTCTTCAGTGAATCAGATTTCATTTTGAATTACACATGATGGTGTATGAGTTCGCCGGATAAGCTTTATCCTGGTCCATTTTCTTGCTTACAATACTGAATGAGTAGATAGAAGGTGACATCCATCCAAAATTCTGTATACATATTTTGTCTCTGTAGCTTTTATGACAAAAATGAACATAAATGGTGTGGGGATTTTGATCTGATAACCGTGGAAAGTCATGTAGTGGAATTGACAGTATAGCCGATGATGACCGCTATGAGTTTAGTGAAGGAGAAGCTTACGAGTCTCAACTCTAGACTCTAGAACTGTGTTCCATTTTCCAGAAATTAACTACATCATCACTGTTACTACTGTTTGAGTTGGTAATAGTTTGTTACTGTAAAATTAATCTAGTTTGTGATTGAATACAAACTGAAAAGAAAAGAAACAAACATACTTGACCAAGCAGTATATAGCCGAAAGTCAGAGCAAGCCGTGAAGATATGAACAAAGTATATTAAGTCCAACGCCCTTTCCTTCTTGCTTGGTTTTCGTCTGCATTTGCAGAGTTTGCAATTTTGCTTTACCTAACTCCTCAACATAGCAGCACCCACCCAAAAAAAAAACAGAACTTTTTTATATTAAGCTCCAAAATTTGTAATTGAAATTCCAAAGCTTACACCTTTCTTTAAGTAGCTATTGCTGTAACTGTGTTTATCCATGGCGGCCGATCCTGAGCAACCTTCTTCTTATCTCAGAGAGGTATCAATTTCTGTTCCCAAAGTTCAAGTTTTTATATGATGTAGAATCAAAAAAGAACAAAACTTTACAAGTGTTTTGGATTGGTTAGGTGTTGAATACATGTCCATTTTGTTCAGGTTCAAGCTTCAGAGGATGTTAGGGTGCCACTTATTAATGGGGGTCATTGTTCAGAGAACTATTCTGTTCTTTGTGCAGTACTTCCGTCAGTAATTTACTTGTCTTTCGTATGATTTCCATGTTGTGTTTTGGTAACGAATTGAGATTGGTACTGATGTTTTTAGTGGTTATTGTTTCAGATTTCTGTTCCCTGCTCTTGGAGGACTACTGTATGGCTATGACATTGGTGCTACATCTTGTGCCACAATTTCGGTAGAGGTATTGTTACATAGGCTGTTTGCAGTTGGTTCAGCTTAAACATAGTTAATTGTGTTGATATTGTCTTATGTTTTGTGGATGCAGTCGGCTACGTTAAGTGGAGTATCGTGGTATGATTTGTCTTCGGTGGAAATTGGTCTTATTGTAAGTTATACACTATTGCAGTTACTTGTGATTACTCAATTCACTCTATGTGTGTTGTTGTTAGTTCATGTTTTGAACTTTGTGCCTATTGTTGTTTGCAGACTAGTGGCTCGTTATATGGTGCCTTGATTGGCTCTCTGCTGGCCTTTAACATTGCTGACTTCTTAGGTTGGTTTTTCTAAGTTAATGCGAGTAAATTCGAGTATACTGTTCAGTACTGAGGAAGTTTGAATGATGAATTTGTATGAAGGAAGGAGGTGGGAGCTGATTTCATCTGCTTTAGTGTATCTTTTTGGAGCTCTAATAACAGCATTGGCACCTGACTTGCCTATTATGGTGGTTGGACGTGTTATATTTGGTATAGGAATTGGACTGGTAATCTATGAAGTCAATCTAGCTTCTCCTGATTATATCTCTTTTTTGTTGAAACACGCAATGTGAGATGTATTAATTTTGGTCTATTTTCCATTAGGCAATGCATGCTGCTCCCATGTATATCGCTGAGACAGCTCCAAGTCAGATACGAGGTCGACTTATATCGCTTAAAGAATTCTTTATAGTACTTGGAATGGTGGTAAGTGCTTCATCATTAGTCTAATTGCATTTTATCTCCTCAAGAAAGCCAGAATATCAAGCATTCATTTATTTATTTAATTATATTCAGGCGGGTTATGGTATTGGTAGTCTTTTAGTCAGCATAGTTGGTGGTTGGCGCTATATGTATGCAGCCAGTATCCCCATAGCTGTGATTATGGGAATTGGAATGTGGTGGCTGTCGGAGTCACCTAGATGGATTCTTCTACGCGCCATTCAGGGAAAAGGAAATATGAGTGACTTGAGACAGACTGCCGTGAGTTGCTTGTCCCGGCTTAGGGGTGGAGCTATTGGTGATTCAGCTCCTGCACTAGTAGATGAGATGCTTGCTGAGCTTTCTTATGTAGGCGAAGAGAAAGAAGCTACACTAAGGGAGATGTTTCAAGGAAAGTGCAAGAAAGCCCTCGTGATCGGTGCAGGGTTAGTCTTGTTTCAACAGGTAGGTAGTTACTATATATGCAAGTGAAGCAGTTTATGACGAGATCAACTGTCGACTTTGGCTAATATGTAGTTCTAAATTATTGACAGATCACGGGGCAACCAAGTGTGCTGTACTATGCTGCATCCATTTTTCAGGTACCTTATTAATTTAGAACTAGGGTACTGATTGGACGTTGATGAAGATATCACTAACATGTGTTTTGTTAGAAGAAATAGTCTCATCCTAACGCCTTGTTTTTGTTTTTTGTTTTAATAGAGTGCTGGGTTCTCAGCAGCATCTGACGCGACACGGGTCTCAATTGTTCTTGGGTTATTCAAGGTATATATTCTTCAAACTGTGTGTGCATTTTATCCAGAGGCAGTTCCCCGATCCCATTATGATTTATGCCTCCATTAATGACACCTGCTAGATATATAGGAGGGTGACTATGTAATCGAAAAGGTTGACTATTTCTATAAATTTGTGCCTGACTTTGGTCTTTTACTGATGTAGTTGGTAATGACTGGAGTGGCTGTGCTTGTTGTTGATAGACTTGGGAGGAGACCTCTACTTCTTACAGGTGTTTCTGGGATGGTAAGTCCACTCCTCGGCCGTATGAATTGAAGACTTGAATCCAACAATCTTCACAACACTAGTACAAACTGACGGATTTATATACTTTCCACTTGTGACAGGCCATCTCTTTATTCCTCTTGGGATCGTATTACCTTTTCTTTGATGATACACCAGCCGTGGCTGTAATTGCACTGCTGGCCTATGTTGGGTGTTATCAGGTAAGTCCTTACAGGATGCTGCTAATTCTGAGTTTCTTTCGCTCTATAGTTTTCAAGTCTTCTTAAAACTTATTTTCGGTACATATTAGTTTGTAACTGAAAAATTTGTGTAACTCATTGTGCTAAATATTGCAGTTCTCCTTTGGTCCCATTGGTTGGCTAATGATATCAGAAATCTTCCCCTTGAGATTAAGAGGGCGGGGACTGAGCATAGCAGTGCTTGTGAATTTTGCTTCGAACGCTCTCGTCACATTTTCGTTTTCCCCTCTAGAGGTGCGTGAGACCTTCAGTGCATATTTGTTATTAGGCGTTGTGTTTTAAGATTACAGACATGTTCGGTTGTGCAAGTATAGTCGATAACAAAATTCATCATCTGACTGTTATTTTGATTTGTGATTACAGGCATGGCTGGGAGCTGGAATCTTGTTTTATGCGTTTGGAGGAATAGCCGTGGCCTCTCTTGTGTTCATCTTCTTCATTGTCCCAGAAACGAAGGGCCTTACACTCGAGGAAATCGAGTGCAAATGCATCTAGGACTTTTGTGTTTGGTAGAAATAGTACATAATGGAAGTAGATATCTGGTTTGCAGACATATTTACCTGCTGAGATATCCAGATCAGTAGTAATTACTCAATCTCATATGATGTAATGATAATGATAATGCTGTTGAATGTACCTCACTTTAGTTCAAAAACTATGACATCCATAATGTTTCAAGATTCTTTGATTTATTCGAAATAAAAACAATTACACCCTTAATTTTGTCTACTCTTCGCCAGAACTAGGAGAGCTGACAATTAGATGACTGTAGCAAAGATCATAATAAGCTTTATCAAGAGGAGTATCATGAAGAAGGCAGTCTTGCACAAAATGCCTCACTAGTCTTGGCGCATCTTTTGACTTCGACAGAACTAGCACAGCTATATCCTATTCAATTAAAAGGCCAATGAAAATTCAAATTAAAGACCATCCACACAGTAATAAGATACAATAATACCTAGCTATAATATACATAAAAGAAGTAGAAAAGTAGAGACAAGGTATTTAGGGTAGAATGCAATACTTCATTGACTCTTGAATTTGGTATATATACAACTTTACAAGACAGATTCCTAATAGGAAGGAAGATCTACAATAAAGAATAACTCGATTATAATTACAATAGGAATCCTAAAATATCTACAATTGTCAACACTCCCCCTCAAGTTGGCGTGTAGATGTCAATCATGCCCAACTTGACTATCCATTTACTAAAGGCTTCATGTGATAATCATTTAGGAAGAACATTAGCTACTGCTCCTCAGATGACACAAAGGGAAACCGGATAATCTTCTTGTCAAAGTTATCCCTTAAGAAATGTCGATCCATCTCCACATGTTTAGTTCTGTCATGCGGTACTAGATTATGAGCAATCTGAACAGCAGCTGTATTATCACAACGCAATTCCATAGGTTTCTGAAGCCTGAAACCTAACTCTTTAAGCACATTCTTGATCCACAGTAATTCACATACTTCATTCGCCATTCCACGATACTCAGCTTCTGCACTAGAGTGAGCAATTACATTCTGCTTCTTACTACGCCAAGTTACTAGACTTCCACCAATAAAAGTAAAGTAACCCAAAGTAAATGCCCTATTGATATGGTCACCAGCCCAATTTGCATCACTATAGCCAGAAACACACATCTCACGAATATAGCCAAAAACACACAACTCATTGTTTCTTGCAAACAACAAACCTTTACCAGGTGTGCCTTTCAAATACCTGAGAATACGCAATACTGCACCCATATGGTCTACTCCAGGATTACGCGTAAATTAACTCACCACACTGACAATATATGCAATATCAGGTATAATATGTGATAAATAAATGAGTCTCCCAACTAAACGCTGATATCTGGCCTTATTCGTTGGAGCTTGATCTGGAAGAAGCTCTAACCTGTGATTTTTCTCAATAGGGGTAAAGGCAGGCTTGCAGTCTTGTCTCAACAAGAAGATCCAAGACATACTTCTGTTGGGACAATGTAATCCCTTGCTTGGACCTTGCAACTTCATTTCCCAAAAACTATTTTAAGTCTCTCAGATCCTTCATGTCAAATTCTAGCGACAATTGTTTCTGAAGACTTGCCATCTCACATGGATCATCTCCTGTAACCACCATGTCATCAACATACACAATCAAGACAGTAATCTTACCATCCTTGTGTTTAACAAATAAGATGTGGTCAGAATTACACTAACGATATCCAAACTTCTTCATTGCCTTGGAAAAACGTCCAAACCATGCTCTAAGTGATTGTTTTAGGCCATATAAAGACTTCTTCAAATAGCACACTTTCCCTTCATTACCTGGTTTACTACTGACTCCTGGTGAAGCATCCATTTATACTTCTTCTTCTAAGTCACCATTCAAGAAGGCATTCTTCACATCAAACTGACGTAGAGGCCAATCATAATGAGCTGCAAGAGCAATAAGGATTCTTACAGTGTTAATTTTGACAACATGTGCGAAAGTCTCCTAGTAATCAACTCTATACTTCTGGGTATAACCTTTAGCAACCAGCCTAGTCTTGTAGCGATCAATGCTTCCATCAGCTTTAAGCTTCACAGTAAACACCCACGACATCCAGCTGTCATCGTACCAAGTGGCATAGGGACCATATCCCAAGTTTCATTCTTCTGCATGGCTTTTAATTCTTCATTCATAGCTTGTTTCCACTTGGGATCTGTCAAGGCATCTCGTACATTGCTAGGAATAGATACTAAAGATAATTGATTAACAACAAGTGCATGAGACTCAGACAACCTATGGTGAAAAATATAGTTGTCAATAGGGTATTTGGCTTTGGCATCTATACTAGGCGCATATTGTTGCTTAGGAACTCCTTTAGTGACACGGTTAGATTTATGTACCTTAGGTGGAGCATTCTGAACGGAGACCTCAGTTGATGGTGTAAATAGGGGAATAGAAGCTTTAGTACTATCTCGATATGGTAAATTAATTGTCAGGTTCTCATTGGTCTGAGAAGATGAAATCAGGTCTTCTAATATAGGGTCTTCGATGCATCGAGAAACATTCTTCGACGTATCCAGGCAATCTCTCAGGTTCTCACTGCTCAAACTCTTCGATGCATCGAGGGAGGGATTCGATCCATCGAAGCTATTCCTCGGATCGTTGTTGCTAGAAGTCTTCGATGCATCGAGGGAGGGGTTCGCTCCATCGAAACCATTCCTCGGGTCATCGTTGCTAGAGTCTTTGATGCATCAATGGAGGGGTTCGATCCATTGAAGCCATCCCTCGGGGTCATCACCACTTCAATTCAATGGAGCAAGAGGATCTTTCGATCCATCGAAGGAGCCTCTCTAGTCCTCCGTTTGAGACATGTCAGAACCCCCAATCTCAACTCTAATTGTTCAAGTTCTTCAAACTCCGGCAAAGTCAGAGTATTTCCTTCACATCTGCTTCTCTTCTCCTGAAGGGAAGACGCTGACACTCCCCCTCAGTAAAAAGGCTCAGATTCTCGAAAGGAGACATCAAGAGAAACATGAATCTTCTTGGTGAGAGGATCATAACACCGATAACCCTTATGAAAAATAGCATATCCAATGAAGACGCACTACAAAGCACATGGATGAAGCTTTCCGCGCAATTTCTTGTTGATATGAACATATACAGTGCACCCAAAAACTTTAGGCTCCAAGTTAGGGAGAGAAGAAACATTCAGCATCTCATGAAGCTTCTGGTAGGGAGTCTGAAACTCAATAACACGGGACGGAGTACGATTGATCAAATAAGCAGCAGAAGTAACAGTTGCACCCTAATATGAACGAGGGACATTCATGCCAAACAAATAGGCATGAACAACCTCCAACAAAGTCTTGTTCATACGCTCTGTCAAGCCATTATGTTGAGGAGTGTATGTAATAGATGTTTGATGATAGATGCCATGAGAGCTCAAATAAGTAGACATAGCATCATTGACATACTCACCACCATTATCAGATTGAAGAACTCGGATAGGCTACTGGTATTGAGTTTCCACCATCTTATGAAAGTCAATAAAGCAAGAGAATACATCACTCTTGTTAGTCACCAAGCAAACCATTTCATCCAAGTACACTCATCAATAAAGGTAACAAAATAACGAGCTCCAGTAGGTGTAGAAATTCTAGCAGGACCCCAAACATCAGAATGAATTTTCATAAAAGGAACAGAACATTTATTCAAATTGGGAGAATAAGTAACACAGTGGCTTTTAGCCAGTTCACAAACATCACACTGAAACTCAGACTCATCAACACCCGAAAACAGATGAGGTTGTAATTTATTAAGATAACCAAAATTAAGATGACTTAAACGACGATGCCACAACCAGATGGTTTCTTTGGTCTTATTCAAACTGCTAACACTGTTGGCTTGACTCAACAAACTCAACTACTTCTCTCTACTGGATGTCAAATCGAGATAGTACAACTTCCCCCGTCTAATACCATAGCCAAGAATCTGCTAAGTCAAAATGTCCTGAAACATACAGAAATTGGGATAAAATGTGACAGAGCAAGAGAGGGCCATAATGATTTGGCTAACAGATAAAAGATTATACGCAAGAGATGGAACAACTGAGACAGAATCAATGGTTAAAGATAGAAAGAGAGTGATAAAGTCTTCACCAACAACATAAGGATGGGAACCATTAACAGTAGAGACACTAGGTAAAGGAGAGGGATGAAGAGAGTGAGCTAAGCTAGAGGTATTAGTCATATGATCTGATGCACCGGTATCAATCATCCGAGCATTATTCCCACAAGATGTAGCAACCAAGGCCTTACCAGACATACCTGAATGGATGATATGAGCAGAGGCAGTGGTGAGAGGAAGAGTCTTTTTTTTTACGATTGCTCCACCAGACCAGATATCCAATTTTAGCAAAGCAGTTGTCTGAGGAGTGACCATTATCCTTGCACAGTGGGAAGATATAGTGGGCATACGGGTTGGGAGGGCAAAAAAAAACGAAGACCATTAAAAGAATGAGAGGTAAAAGAGGAACATCTCTGAGCCACAGCAGCCTGAGAGTCGGGAGCGGGAACCAGCGCCGGTGGTGGTGGTGGTGGAGATGTAGTAGTTGTCATGACCGCAGGCTGACTCAGGCCAGCAGAATAAGTAAGACAATCGGTGTGAGCACGACGAACATGAGCATAAGTCTTGTCAAGACTTAAGAATTCCACTTGACGAAGAAGCTCCCCTCAGATTTGATCAAATTCTGGATCTAGACCTCCCCAAAACATATGTACTCGAAGCATAGACTTGTAATTGTTGTCCTGGATAATTGCAGCCACAATATCAAAAAAGGAAGCCACACGTTGATCCAATTCCTCGAGCCACGCTACCAACTCATTGTAGTAGACAGAAAGAGGTCACCCCGCTTGTTTGGCAGTGAAGCAAAGACGATGCAACTCATAGATCTAAGTAAAATCCTGATAATCATAGTAGGTCATTTGTAAGGTCTTCCAAATTTCAGCAGTAGTCTTGAGATAGAGATAACGCTAAATGATACCAGGAGACATGTTATCGATCAACTAACTCTTCACCTTCTCATTGTCAGTCGCCCAAGTAATATAGTCAAGAGTGCCGGCAGGCAGAGCAGCCAAAGCACCAGTAATAAATCCAAGTTTGTTACGGCCTCCAATACGCATCTGCATAGTAGGAGCCCAGGTAGAGCAGTTGGTATCATTTAAGAGAACTCCAATGGAAAAAGAGGAGTTTTCTTGATGGTAGTGGGTGGATGAAGGTAGAGGTGGTTAAGGAGAAGAGATCACAGCAGAGTCGGATCCTTCACCCATGGCAGCGAAATTTTTAAGGTATAGTGGGCGACAAAAAATAAGGTTTTGTCGATAGGTCTACAAGATTGGATCTGATGCCAAGTAGAAAAGTAGAAACAAGGTGTTTAGGGTAGAATGCAATACTTCATTGACTCCCGAATTGGGTATATATACAGCTTTACAAGACAGATTCCTAATAGGAAAAATATCTATAATCACTATTCAAAAAAATGGGTTACTTGGCATAGTAATCACCGAGTACTCACTGTTCGGCTGGAAATCGAACTGAATTCAGTCTGAACGGGCACCTGAAGCGGACACTGATTAATCGCCCGGTTACTCGGCCGATTTGGTCAATTCGGACCGGTTACTCGGTCAAACTCGGTCATTATTTTTTTTAATTGAATTCAAATATCGGTCGAGAGAGAGAGCTCCTAAATCATTCTGCCTCCTTTTCCTTTCGCACTCACTCTCGTCGTTCAGGGTTTCTCTCGAACTTTCACTCTCCAATATCGTCAGTCGCCCGCCCGTTGTCCTCCTTTCACGTCACCCGGGTCGCCGCCCGACGCCTCCGTCCACCACTGCTTGCTTCAGCAGTTCAACCAATTCACAGGTTAGTTACTTAGTGCTTAGTTCAATCTTGTATTCGTGCTTAAATGTTTGATTACTTTGAATCTTTGATAAAATCTTGTATTACCTGAAATTTCTTATTTTACAATGTTTTCTAATATATATGTTCAATTTGGTAGGTTATTTATTTGTTGTTTGGTGCTGAGTGATTATTTCACAATATCATGGTGTGATCGACTAAATGTGATTATGTCTTCTGAATCTTCATAAAGTACTTCATTTGCCAATTCAGCATGGATAGTATTTTAGTTCTATGATCATTATCTATTTGTGGTCAATGCTGTGAATTGTTTGCAGTTGCTAGTTCTGTGTTGTTTCTTAATCAAGAATGGTTAGGGACTTTTAAAATGGTTTGTACATTTTCTGACAAGAATTGTTCTGAATGACCCAATCGCATGTATGTTTCTAGCATAGTTGATTCTAATTCTGAATAATGTTCTATTATAAGTATCAGCTTTGGTGTTTATATTCTGGATGCTTTTTGAAGTATGAATGTGCATCTAATTTCGTCTTTGATTAGTTTGCATAAATGCCATTCATGTGCCTGATCGGGTACTGTATGATGTACTTTGAATCTTTGATAGAATCAGTGGTTAGCCATGAGCCCATGAACCTCGTTGTCCTCGCATGATGAATTGAGCAACTAATTAAGTGATTAAGTGATGAACTGATGATGAACAGATTAAGTGATTAACTAACTAAGTGCTTAAGTGATGATTATTAAGTAATGAATCCAGTACGTAGTAGACACTGTAGACTGGTTGCTAATGTTTTGGGCTTTTGGTTTTCACTTGTTCTCGATTAGCTACTCACAGTAGCTATGCTGGTTTGCTTGTTAAAAAATTGAAATGTTGATTGATGTGGATCAGTAGGCAGTAGACAATGTCATGTATAGACTGTATAGTGTACTATGTATGTTTTGATTTTTGAATTATCAATTGTTATTGTGAAATAGGTAAAATGGCTAGTAATTCGATGTTGTCGTCTTCCTCTATATCCAATGAAATTTCAGAAGCTTCATCATTGAAACGTAATTTAAATGATATTGGATGGAATTATGGTGTGATGATTGATCTTGCTCATCCACAAAAAGTCAAGTGTCTTTTGTGTGGATTGGTTTGTTTCGCGGGGATAAATCGATTGAAACAATACATTGCTCATGTTAAGGGAAATGTGGCTTCATGTCCTAATGTTTAGCCCGATGACAAAGCTAAAATTTTAGCAGCACTCGGTGAAGGAAAGCATAAAAAGAAACAAAAAACTAAGCATGATCAAGAAGTAAGGGAAGAAGTTCACATTGGTGAAGAAGAAGAAGAAGAAGAAGAAGAAGAAGAAGAAGGGCAAAGAAGGCTCGTTGAAGGGCAAAGAAAGGTTCTATGGATAGGTTTTCAAACCCAATCGATCCTGCTTCCTTATTAGAAAAAGGTCTACAAACAAAGATGTGGCAACTAAATATCAATGAAACACTTTTCAAGGAGGGAACACAAGATGTGCATCGATTTTTAGTTAGATGGATGTATGAATCTAGTGTAGCCTTTAATGTGATTGATTGTGATAGCTTCTTGAGGTTTGTTGAAGCGATTGGTAAATTTGGCCCGGGCTCAAACCTCCAAGTCAAGACCAATTGAGAGAGCCATTGTTGAAGGAAGATGTTGAGAGAACAAAATAGTCACTTAAGAAGCACGGAGAAGAGTGGACTAAAAATGGTTGTTCTATTATGACCGATGCATGGAGCGATCGAAAAAGAAGAAATATCATGAATTTATGTGTCCATTGCAAAGAGAGTAATACCTTTGATTCTTTTATAGAAGCTTCAGAAGATGCACATACCAAAAATACATTTTTGATTATGTTGACAAGTGCATAGAAAGAATTGGGCCACAATGTGTGCTTCAAGTTGTGACCAACAATGCTACTAACAACATGGCGGCGACAGATTTTTTGAAGGTGAAAATGCTAAATATATTTTGGACTTCATGTGTCACTCACACAATCAATCTTATGCTCAAAGACATTGGCAATTAAGTTAGGTTCAAAAGTATCATTGAGAAAGCAAAAATATTCACTATCTTTGTGTATGCACATCACAAGACGTTGGCATTAATGAGGAAGGCCACGGGACAATAAGATATAGTGAGACCGGGAGCCACTAGATTTGTATCTTCATTTCTAACCTTGCAAAGCTTACTTGATAAGAAAGCGGAATTGAATAGCATAGTTACTAGTGAAGAATGGGATCAATGCAAACTTCCCAAAACTACAAAAGGGAAAATCACTTATGATACCGTGGTGAGTGCTAACTTTTGGGGTGGTGCTTACACTTGTTTGAGAGTATTTTCTCCTTTAGTTATTTAGTCTTCTTGTTCAATATCCGATATCGATATCAGTATCGAGTATTAACATTTATAATGTACCAGCTTTGGCAGCAATTTCACTGATGCTCTATGTTGGATGCTATCAGGTAATATCTATCAGCAAAATTATTACTTTAAGCGCCCTTAGTTTAATTACCTATAACTACACTGTAATATGATGGACAATATATAATGAACTATATATGCCGCTATCATTTGGTCCAATTAGTTGGCTAATGATATCAGAAATTTTCCTACTGCGGTTTAGAGGGCAAGGGCTGAGTATGGCAGTGTTAGTGAACTTTGCGGCAAATGCACTCGTCACGTTTGCATTTTCTCCTTTGAAGGTAAAGTAATTAACAACATTTCCAGTGCTGCTAATTGCATGTTTAAGACTCAAGTATATATGTTGTTTAAATTTAAATTACAGGCATGGCTGAGAGCTGGAATCTTGTTTTATGCATTTGGAGCAATAATTGTGGCATCTCTTGTTTTCATCTTTTTCATTGTCCCAGAAACGAAGGGTCTTATTCTCGAGGAAATTGAGGCCGAATGCATTTAGGATTTGTTCTGGTATAGAAATAGTACATACACACATATATATATATATATCATATATGTAATAGATCATGTCTGGTTTGAAGACATATATATTTGCAGAGATATATACTAGTACTGTATCCAGATCATTTGTAGTTATACAGTTTCTCATATAATATATATGCACTTTTCTAGTTTAGTAAACTATGACATGCAGGGGCGGAGCCACTTGAGGACTAGGTAGGGCCATGACCCCCCCTCCCCCCCCTGAAATTTTGAATATATACAAACTGTTTGTAGTAAACTAACTAGATCTTCATTTGGTGAAGTGGTTAGGCCTTTAGTTATCTCCACCCAGGTGCTGGGTTCGAGTCTCATATCCTCCCCATTTTACATGCTTCAACCTCTTTTTTTTTTTGCAGTCTATTTCATTTCTTTCTTTTGTCCAGTTTTAACTTTTTTTAAAATTTGTCTATACCTAATTTCTTTTTAGTATTTCCACTCTCTTTTCACTTTTGTAGTCTATTTTCTTTAGTCCTTATGTCCAGTTTTTAACTTATTTTTTTATTTGTCTATACCTAATTTCTTTTCGGTATTTTTCAATTTGATCATATTCTTCATTTTTTAGATATATGCACATTATGTTTTTTTTATGATAATTTGTATTTTTCTACATGTAAGAAACTATCTTGTTTAAAAAAAATTATCTCGCTTTTGACCCCCCTCAAGTTAAATCATGACTCCGCCACTGATGACATGCATCATGTTTCAAGATTCTTTTAATTATTTATACGAATCGAAAGAAATTTAAGCTATAAATACCCTTAATTTTGTCTAATCTTCGCCAGAACTAGACAAATACACTACTGCTGCAGCAGCAGAGAGATCAAAATAGGCTTTGATTTGATTTGATTTACAGTTTTCCCGCGCGTACTAGGAATAAAATGCCAACCTATTTCGGGTTGGGTTGGGCTAGCCTTACTATGAAGAAGGCCCAACTCAGATGAGCCCATATTAAACTTGGTGGGACTCTCACTCTCTCTCTACTAGGGTTTAAGAGAGAGATAGTAAACAAGAGTTTTAGAGAGAGAGAGATGGCGAAGTTCAACGAGGTGCAGAAAAAGAAGAGGGCACAGAGCCAAGAGAAGAAGCGAAGGATTCACGGCGACCCAGTCAGCGGAAAGCTCCATCTGAAGCAGCAGCCAGTCTCCATCTCCGGCAAGCGCAAACGGAAGCTCGAGAAAAAATGGCGCCGGGTACGAACCCGACCCGACCCAACTGACTCGGTCACTCTTTAGTTAGTTAGTAGTTCGTAATCTGTTTTGCTAACTGGGTATGATGATGAATTTGATTTTGTTTGCTTGCAGGATCAGAAAGAGGCTGTGGAGAAAGGGCTCATAACTATGGAAGATGTCGAAATGGCGGCGGCTGCAGATGTTGATGATGATGGTATGCTTTTCATCACGATAAACACTATTTAACTTGTTTTGATTGGCGCCAAATTAGTAAAATATAGTTTGCGGACAAAATGTAATGTCGATGGTGCTACATTTTATCTCAAGGTGGTAGCAAGAAAGGTTCAAAGAAATTCAACATGAAGAAGAGCGTCAAGGTCAAAAAAGGAAAGCACAAAGGTAGCTGCTTTACTTGTCATAAGCTTTTTCTTCTTCAGTTTGCCTATGATGTCTGCTATGCTCTGTCTTATGCTCTTTCTGATAATGAGTATATTTGTTTTGGTCCCTTCTGGATGGACAGGGAAGAAGAAAGGGAAATCGTCGAAGCCTGCTTCGGCTGATCAAGCTACAGTGGATGTAATGGTAGAGTAGTTTGTCTAGTTTATGAAGAAACATGAGAGTGATGTCACATTGTACTCCTACCCGATCGATCAATATGTTTCCAAGTTTTTATGAGTATGTAATGTTATCCTTGATAGCTTTATAGTACGTGATAGGAAAGATAGACAAATGAATTGTTATCGACTTAATGTAATACCAAGTTTGATCAAGGTTGTTCTCCCCATTCTTGTCTTTCGCTTGCCATTTTGGTAGAACAATCAGATTTCTAAGATTTGAAAGAGAAATGAAACCAACTGTTGAATCACATTTTGCTTGCCATTTTGGTAGAACACAACCAACTGTTGAATGAGATTTCCTGATATAAAACGGACAGGAAAGCCATCGAGCCAGCTGATCATTCTTAAATCTTGCTTGTAGAATCTGTTCCCTTTGTTGGAAGGACTACACCAGACACAATGTGCCAAAGCAAACACAAATGTTGAGAACATTAGGAAATGCCCTAGGCCACCTTCAACATGAAAGTGCTGATGTTGGCTGCAGTCTAGTGTGGTTTACTTGGTCAAGTTGGGAAAATTATCCAAATGATCACTCATCTTTGTCACGTTCGACACTTTAGTCACTCTACTTTTTAAAACATCACTTTGGTCACTGAATTAATTGTCTATATATCACTTTAGTCACTATATCTAAAATAAACATCACTTTAGTCACTATATCTAAAATAAACATCACTTTAGTCACTAAACTAATTGTATGCGTATCACTTTAGTCACATGTTATCCCTCATATATCAAAATTTTGATGTATAAAACTGAAATAGTGACAAAAGTGATACATAGAAGTGAAGTTGAGTGACCAAAGTGATATTTTGAAAAGTAGAGTGACTAAAATGTTGAATGTGACAAAAATGAGTAATCATTCCAATAATTTTCTCGGTCAGGTTTATCGAGTCATTTCTATTAGAATAACTCCTAGTTTTTAGGATTACTGCTATTTAAATTATTCAAGTTGTATCTATCACGTTGTATAACATGAGCTGCTTTTGTGTTTTTCGGTTAGGACCTGTAAGACTATATAAGCCTAAGTTTTGTTTCAATAAAATCAAGTCATTCAACCAATTTGTGTATATCTTCGATCAAACATCAGTCTTTGCAATCGTTGTTCCTAACAAATTGGTATCAGAGCCCCATAGAGGAGCCTGATTATGAGGGGTTAGGAACTGCAGTATCCTAACAAGAGAGAAAGAGTGTTTGTGTGAAACACATTGTGAGAAAGAAAGAGTGTTTGAGTGAAATACAGTGAAAAAAAGAGAGGAGAGGTTGAAAGAGATTGGCAGCAGAAAGAAATTTTGTACCAGCAACAATTCCACTGTTCGATGGTCATTATGACCATTGGGCCATGCTCATGGAGAGCTTTCTCCGTTTAAAAGAGTTTTGGGGCATCATCGAGCATGGAGTTCCGGAAGATACACAAGGGGCATCATGAACATTTGATTCAAGAACCTTCTTTACAATGGTGGTAGAGAGACCACAACTTAGGGAAACATAACGTAAGCAAGTTGAGGATCAATGTAATCAAGTCGCAGAGCTAAAATTAAATGATCTGGAAGAGAAGAACTATCTCTTTCAAGCCATCGATCACACAGTCCTTGACACCATTCTTAAGAAAGACACTGCCAAGGATATTTAGGATGCCATGAAGAAAAACTTCAAAGGGAATGCAAGGGTTAAGAGGTCTCATCTTCAAGCTCTCTGCAGAGAATTTGAAACACTTGAGATGAAGATTGGTGAAGGAGTGACTGATTACTTCTCTAGAGTCATGACAGTAGTAAACAAGAAGCGGCTCTACGGTGAGGATACGCAGGATGTCGAAGTGGTGGAGAAAATTCTACGCTCCTTAACAAAAAAGTTCAATTATGTTGTGTGCTCCATTGAGCAATCAAAAGATATTGATTATCTCACTGTTGATGAGCTACAAAACTCATTAATAGTGCAGGAGCAGAAGCTTCATAGACACACTAGTGACACATGAAGGAAACAGAGGTCAAGGAGCCTTTAAGGGATGGAAGATATGGAAGCTAGATATTAAATCAGCATTTTTGCATGGAGAGCTCAATGAGGCTGTGTATGTAGAATAGCCAAAGGGATATGTGAAGAAAGGCAGTGGGGAGAAGGTGTACAAGCTACGCAAAGCTCTATATCGATTAAAACAAGCTCTACGCGCTTGGTTTAGTCGTATAGAAGCTCTTTGAGAGGTGTTCTAATGGGCAGACATTGTTCACCAAGAGAAATGCAGATGGCAAGGTACTAATTGTAAGTATTTACGTTGATGATTTAATTTTTACTGGTGATGATGAGAGCATGATGATTGAATTTAAGAAGTCCATGATGAGTGTGTTTGATATGACGAACTTGGGCAAAATGAGGTTTTTCTGGGAATAGAAGTTTCACAACAGTCTGATGACATATTCATTTGTCAAAAGAAGTATGCTTTAGAGGTGTTGAAGCGGTTTGACATGGATGAAAGCAAACCAGTTGGGAGTCCAATTATTCCAGGTTTTAAGTTGCATAAAGATGAGTATGGAGATCTGGTTGGTGAGTCCTATTACAAGTAAATCGTCGGGAGTTTGATGTATCTCACCGCCACTCGACCCGACCTAATGTATAGATGTATAGCGTAAGTTTGATCAGTAGGTATATGTCCAAACCCAATGAGATGCATTATGAAGCTGCAAAGAGGATATTGAGAGAGACAACCAGCCTTGGGAGCTGCTTGCTTATAGTGATTATGCTGGTGATTTAAGGGACCAGATGAAGACAAGTACATCTGGGTATGTTTTTTTGCTGAGTTCAGGTGTTGTCTCATGGCTCTCAAAGAAATAGCCCATAGTGACTCTCTCCACTACAACAGCATAGTTTGCAATTGCTGCAGGATGTGTATGGTGTTGGAAAAGCTTGGACATGCTCAAGAGAATTGCACTATTGTAATGTGTGACAATAGCCCCACAATCAAGCTCTTAAAGAATCCAGTGATGCATGGAAGTAGCAAACACATCGATGTGACTTCGGCTTATACAGCCTTACAGATCCTAACTGAAAAACACAAGAATAGCTCGCGTTATACAACGTGATAGATACAACTTGAATAATTCAAATAGCAGTAATCCTAGAAACTAGGAGTTATTCTAACAGAGACGACTCAATAAACTTGACCAAGTAAACCACACCAGACTTTAGCCAACATCAACACTTTCAGTAATTGGCTTACTTCTGACTCCTCACAAGTGCCCGCATTCTCGCACACTCCTAATCTCCTCCTGATCTTCTGAAATGACTCCAACTTCAATGTTTTGGTCATAAGGTCAGCTAACTGCTCCTGAGTGTCACAGTGCTCTAGCTTGATTATCCCTTCCTTTATGAGGTCCCTTAGAAAATGATGATTTCCGCCCGAAGTCAACCAACTTTCACAATTCAATAAAAAGTTAACTTTAAAGCTCTCAATATTTATTCACAGTAATTTTTTTTTACCGCAATCACTAAATCGAATTCAAATTATTTTTAAATCGTTAATTTTGTGAATCTTGATCTTGAAACTTCAGTTTTGCAGACTTGGGGAAAAATAATTCTTAGTCTTGTACCGCCGAAGATCAATAATATTGCGCCACTTGATTGAAATACAAATTACAAACTCCATTTAAGTTGGTCAAATTGCATACAAAGGGAGACAAGTAAGGCTGTATCTCTTTGAGCATTTCAAAGTTCTAGGGAAAATTGTATTGCAGGATTTACAGCTTATAGTCATACTATGACTATAAATAAATCCCAGAATGACAAACACAATTAAGGTTCTTCTAAACCAAAAACTGAATCAGAAGCATTGTAACATAAGAAAAAAAACATAAAAGTTGCAACAGGGATCATATCATATGAAAAAAAGACTACATTCCTATATTCCCACCACCATATTCCTTTTCGAAAGAGTCATACTCCTGACTTAAAATTTTCGACAATGGAAAGAATTCGATTCCGCCTTTGTAAATAGCCTTGGCTCTTTCGATTTCTTTGCAGTTGGTCTCGAATTTGGCAAAAGTCACAAGTAGGTTCACTAACTCTCTGCCTTGTCTAGAATCCAGATTCAGGTCAGGCTCAGACATTTGTTCCACTGCGCACTCATACACCTTCCTGGCTGTGTTTACACCACTGTACTCGTTCTCGAAATATGCGTAATCAATCCAAGCCCGCGCTGGTCTCGGAGTTTCCTGGTCGTCTTTGATCAGCTCCCTGTAAATGGCCTCGGCACGTTCGATTTCTCATTAGGAATCTCAAACCAAACAAACTCCATCCTTGAAGAAACAAATATCATAGTCCCGGAGCCATGCCACTCCTCGAACACTCTCCGAGCCGCCGCCACGTCGCGGATATGCTTCTCCTCAATTCTTACATACGCCAGCCAGAGCTTCTCCACGATCATAATCGGCGGCCGGCCAGAATTATTACTCCTTGATTCGAACACGGGGTAGCGGATCCAAATGTCGACACGGTCCTCGTCTTTGTTTGTGAAATCTAACACGGCGCGTTTAAAGATGGCGCGTGCACGATTCATGTCTTTGTTCTCTTTTGCCTCCCAAGCGACGTACGAAGTCCACTGGTATATGTCGCCGCCGTTGACGACTGACATCTCATATTCCAAACGCTTCTTCTCAACCTCAACCTCAATCTCAAACTCTTCCCTTCCCTTCCCTTCCCTTCCCTCCCCATTTTGTCTCCTCCTTCTTCTGTAAATAAATCTCTAAAAGAAGGGAAACTTAGCTTTCCAAGAGTTCCGGAACTAAAAATAAATATAAGCCCGAAAGAGAATGGTGAGATGGCTTTATATAGAGGAAAAAGAAAGAGAGATCCGACCTATTTCAGAATCGGACTTGGATTCCCAAACCAATAACATTTCCTTTTCTATTTTACGTCCTTTAAAAATAAACCTCAAACTATAAGGATTCCCAGTCCAATAACATTTCCTTTTTTTTTACGTCCTTTAAAAATAAACCTTAAACTATAAGGATACCCAATTATTCAATACAATGTTAATTTTGCCACTTACACACCAAAAAAAAGAAGTTATTTGATTAATGTTCTTGAAATTTAAGAGTAACTCCAGCACTCCAGAGATGTCCTATAATTCATTTTTAGTAGAAATATAAATTTTTTTCTTTAAAATCAACTATAGCAGATTTCAAGTTTTCATCCCCTATTCTTATACCAAAAACATGAATTATAGATATGCAAAAGTCATAATTATCATTATATCATTTCCTTATAGGTTGCAAAACCAACTAATAGCTAAGTAAATTATTTACCTATTTTCCATCAACCAATCGAAATCAACCATACGTTTAAATATAGCTAAATTATAATTGCTGGAGCAAATTTTTGAAAGTACATAGCTAAAATAGATTTCGACTATATATTTGAACAAAATGAGAGAATTTTAAATTAAGATGTTGAAGTTGGTCTAAGATCAATAGTCTTGCACCATTTGATTGAAATACAAATTACAAACAAAAGTATTTCCCAGTTCGGATGGCTAGTTCAAGCTGTAAGGGATATCCCCAGTAGCAAAAAAGGAAAGAAATGATTTGTGGTTCTTTCTTCAAAAAATTTGCACAAAGACCTTTGATTCTGGGTATACAAGTAACCACATCAAGATGGTAGTTAAGTCATCCAATTTGCTCTTACCAGTTGCAACCTATCCACCTCCATAGTGTCCTCCATAGGCATTGACCAGGTAGGATGAGATGCAGTCACATTTCGACTGCATAGTAAACTTGAGCTGTTTACCTCCTAAACATACCAGAACTCTGAAGCGTTCTGCTGTACTCTGCAATAATCGGAGAGCTCTTCACTAGTTCCCATATCTTGGCAGAGTTCTTCAACCAGTCACGTTCAGTCAGTCTTTCGAAAAGAAGGGGTATTCATTGATAAGACCTGAATACAAGAGAGAATATTAATTCCTCAGCATAAGCTTTCCTGAAATCGACTTCTTCATTTTTTTTTTTCTAAAAAAAGGGAGGTTATTTAAGGTCTAACTTTCAAGACATCAAACATATGGAAATAAGAAAAGTTCGAGATCCAAACAATATAAGTAGGTGAGAGAGAAAGAGAGACCTGGTCCCTCAGTTTCCATAGCATAGAGGTATAACTTTCGTACTGATCTCCTGGGAAGTCATCTGTACTCTTCATTGGTATTACATACAACTTTGGCACAAGAGAGTCAGGATCATGACTCTGAGTACCGAGAGCCATAGAAGTCATAGAATGCTCTCTATGCATATTTGCACTTTTTTCACTTGTGAAAGAAGAGGTGCTGGTGTATTGTTTAAGTGTCTTCCTCAGTTGCATGATACTATGTGGAAGATCATGATCTTGTAGTCTAAATAAAGACGACAACACAATAAACATGAGGTACCAGGTCTGTCTGTTATTGCTTTGCAAACTAATAAAGGAGGAACACAATCTAAACTAACTTACTTTGTGTGCACAAAAATTGGTAAAGCCATATACTCTCCACCTTCGGGGACTTTTATCTTGCTGTCTTTTTCAGGCCCAATATTAGAGCTTTGAGGATGAGAAAGAGTATGTGAAGATGGATCAGGTATGCCATGTTTCAATAAATCAACTTGCAGTGAGATCATAATGGAGACAGGTATAACTTCATACTGATCTCAAAAGATAAACTCAAGAAAAGAAAAAAGAAAAAAAAGTCAAAAGCAGTGCTCTTTTACTTTCAAAGCAAAACAAATCGAATATAGAGAACAACTTCCATGATAATACTAAAGCAAAACAAGAAAGTTAATGATGTGATACCGTCGACATTAAGCGCCACATACTATGATCACGAACTCCTTCCGATATGACCAGAAACACATGACAGATGTATGTCAGAAGAACACCGAGCTAAAATATTCCTTGCAGCATCCAGAAACGAGAAAATGAGACAAAGTTCATCACATTTTACAACAAAAAACCAAGTTGGCATACATAATTCTTGGTTTTTCGCAGTTACCTGAATTCCCATAAGTTCATGAGCTAACTCTGCTGATAAAGGTTCGCCACTCAAAACAGGAACGGTGGACGAGCCATCGGGCCTCATCATCTCAGCCAAAACCGAAGGACTAAAAACAGGCCGCTGACATCAACAACAAAAAAGAATACTACTTGATCATCACACTGATTAACAGTAAGCATAAGCATTAATGTAAGGTTATAGATTTGAAAAATGAGGCTCTAACCCGAGTATCGAGTAGTATAATACGCTCAGACGAAACCCTAGCCCAATGCCTCGCCATTGCTTTACCTTCCTCAGTCTCTATATCAAACAGCGGCGGCATCCCCGGTGATGACGTGGCGTCATCGAAGCCGTAAATCTCGTTCATAATTGTCGACTTCCCCACTCCCGGCGGACCGATCACTCCGACCACCGTGAGCTGTTCTCCGTCAAAAACTGCACAATTCAAAACAAACTCAAATTCAAATGAGAGAAACTAATTTACAGAATTCAAATTTAGAGTGTTGTTACGGGAAGGAAGCGATCGATGTGAAAGTCCCAGGAATCAGAGAGGAGATTGAGTGATCCAATTGAAGGTAGACGCGACCGAAACGACGCCGTATTGTACTCATCTCCTCCTCCATTCCCGCCACCGGAGAGCCGCCAGTCACCAGCGCCGGCTTAGCCAATAGTATTTTCGGCGGAGGATTCGACGCCATAATAACTTATAAAACGCCGACGTTTCGATTCAAGCTAGCTCAGCTCAGCAGCAGAATTTAAAGAGCAGCCTTTTTATTTTTTTCTTTAAATATAAAAATATTAAAGAGAGAAAAGGAATGTTACTTTGATATTAGTAGTAGTTGGGTTTGGCGGAGTGTTGGGGACTTGATTTTTTTTTGTTGCGCTAAAACCGAAAAAGGGGGGCAAAAAAAAACTGTGAGCTTCGATTTGGCGGTGGTGAGATGGGGACGAGGTCGCAGCAACAGAACCGAGCGGAGGAAGATGACGACATGGGCGGAGGAGGAGGCGGGTCGGTGTCGATGAGCGGAAGCGTGGGGTCGCCGTCGAGCCGGAGCGAGCAGACTATGGCTACTCCCGCCGGAGAAAACTCATCCGTCCGATTGAGTCATCCTGACGTCAACGGTGACGATGCTGGCTCCGCTGGGTAAGCCTCTTTGCTTATTATTAATATTGCCCTATTTCGTTTTCTGATTTTTGATTTTTGTTCCCGCCTACTGTGTTGGATTGTGTTGGATTCTAGAAGAATGATAGGATTGTTGTTTCAAATTGTGTGTATATTTGGGGATTACATTTATCGGATTGAGAATCGTATTTGAGTTAATCACACTCGCATTGTTTTAAGATTGAATCTTCTCAATCTAATTTGGCCTATGCATTCAGTTAATATACTGTTCTGTGCTACTAAATTATGGCCTTCTCTTTAATCAGGGCACTTGTATCGAGGTTGGATTTGAGCTGTGACGATAAATTGGTTTGGTTTTGCTTCCTTGGCAATTCTGTAGTTGTGTTCTTACTGGTTTTAATTTGTAATTTACTGCAGCAAGAAGAAGAAGAGAGGTCAACGAGCAGCGGGAGGCGATAAGAACGGAAGAGGGCTACGCCAGTTTAGTATGAAAGGTGTTTGATTCATCTTATTTCCTTGTACATTGTGTTTTGGAGGCTTAGTCTTTATGGTTGTGATTTCTGTGATGGATGTTGCTAGCCATTTTTGTATTTAGTTCAGATTTGCCTTGATCTTTCTAATTTTATTTTATGATTCTTTGTTGGCGGTGTTCAGTGTGTGAGAAAGTGGAGAGCAAGGGAAGAACCACATATAACGAGGTGAGGTGGTTTCTCAAGTCATTTTACTCTTTTCCTTTATTATTCCTATTCCATGATTCTCTACTCTTACATTCCTCTACTCATAAATTATAGACTTATTATGGGGGGGGGGTGACTTCTGATTATCTGTGGTAGTCCGCACCTTAGTAGTTATAAAGGTGAATACATTGTTTTTGAACTATAATCTTAAGTTCTTTTGCACAGCTATGAGTTGTTGCCAAGGTGGCTATGTGAGCTTACGAAAAGTTGATTGGGCTGTAGATAGAGGTTAGCATATCTTATGAAGACGATTTTGTAACCAAGTGAACCTCTTTAGAAATAAAAGTTTAAAACTCGATGGAGGGGACTCAACGGTTACTAGTAATGGTGGAGTGAGTGTTCCTATGTCGTCTAGAATGCAAGTGCGTAACAGATCACAAAATTACAGTTCCTAAACTACCACGTGTATATAAGATTGTTTGTTTGAACTTTCTTTATTAATTTATCTGTATGCCTAGCAATTATTATGTTTGTCTTGGCTCAGGTCTAACATAGTATATTACTTTCCAGGTTGCAGATGAACTTGTAGCAGAGTTTTCTGACCCTATCAATGGTGTTATATCCCCTGATCAGGTTTGCCAACCAGGCTGTTCAGTTTCTGTATTTAAATGTGTAATAGTATTGGAATAAGTTATGGTGCTAATCTAATTCTTCTAAAATTTTACTTACAGCAACAATACGATGAAAAGAACATCAGGCGGAGGGTATATGATGCCCTCAATGTTCTTATGGCAATGGATATTATATCCAAGGATAAAAAGGAAATACAATGGAAGGGTCTACCTCGTACCAGCCTGAATGACATTGAAGAACTGAAGGTTTGATTCCAGAGTCTTTATCAAATGGAATTTCATGTGTTAGTTCTTATTCAGTGTTGAGCTAAAACAACTCATCAACTATACTTTATGCAGACGGAACGCCTCGGACTAAGGAGTAGGATTGAAAAGAAAGCTGTCTATCTGCAAGAACTAGAGGATCAAGTATGAATAGCTTTTGTCTGTTCTCTTATGCTTTGAAAATTTAGGACAGTTTTACGTTATACATGTTGCTTGATTGAGGTCTGTAATTACTGAATAGTGTCAAGATTGTATCGTTCAGGTTCAGAAGAAGAGTCTTTACAAGATACTAGATACTCATGTTCATATACCAGCACACACTGATTTCTTTTTGTTTGGATTAGTATGTAGGTCTTCAAAACCTGATACAACGAAATGAACAATTATACTGCTCTGGAGATGCTCCTAGTGGGGGTGTGTCATTACCGTTCATTCTTGTGCAGGTAGTTTCTTCTCAATTAGATTGAAAATAATGTATCTTGTTTTCCCATTGATAGTCTACTTGTTATATCCATTGTTTGTTTACTTTTTCTTATTGATGTTGACTTGTGGATGCTAGACTCGCCCTCATGCAACTGTTGAAGTGGAAATATCAGAGGACATGCAACTGGTGCATTTTGACTTCAACAGGTCCGTGATTGTCTCTATTCGTCATCATGCATACAATGATAATGATCAGTTAGCAGCATTGAGCTATCGCATAGGTTGCTATATTCAATATCTCTTATGATTGTTTGATTGCATTTTCCCTTTGTCTTGCAGCACCCCATTTGAGCTCCACGATGATAATTATGTCTTAAAGGCAATGAAATTCTGTGAAAGGCCGCAGCCTGAGGGTACGACACAGAATGGTACTACTGCTACTACACAAAATTACGTTGCAGATGGAGGGGAAGGGACGAGCATGTCCGCCATGTATCAACAACAGATTCCTCCACAGATCCTGCTTCCTCCAATGGTTCACGCACCTGTAAGGCCTCCCACCTCACCTCCTCTTCCAGGAATAATAAAAGCGCGCGTCAAGCATGAGCACTGAAACCTATTAACAGGCCGAGGCCGCGGCCGCGGGCAATGATGTTAACATATGTGTATATTGTGAAGAGTAATTTGCCAGAAGCAAATAGAGGTCCCCTCCTCCCTCTGTGATGTCATTAGAATTGGTAGTAGTTATACTGGATGTAGTTTAGGTTTACCTGTGAGGGTGGCTCTGGCATTCTTCGCTTTCAACACCACCCCCTATGTGATATTGTAATTTTTTCCAATTCTTTCTATTTTGTGCTTTCCCGTAGAAATCGGAGCTTCTTTTGTACTCTATACTCTTCTCTCTCGAGTATTGTCTACCTAGAAGAAAAAAAATCATCATAAAATGAATCAGACAGTTCTGTATTGCATCGTTTATTTAAAATATCTCTAACAGTTTTTGTAAAATTTGACTATCTAAAAATAGATTCAGCGAAAATGAGTATCGATAATCTTTAGCAGCTCATGTTGGATTATTCTAAAAATTCTTGCCGATTCGACCACATTATTCTCCTGTTAAATTAATTAATTAATTAAATTATTTATTTATTTATTATACATATTATCCCTTACAGATATAAAAGGCTGCTTCTTGTTCTTTCATCACTATCGCAAAGAGCAACACTTTCCCGCGAAAATTGAAATGGAGTCGTCGTCGTCGTCGCCGCCGCTCCATTTCAGCTCAGTCTACTCTTCTTTCCTCTCCACTACTACTACTCCACTCTACTCAACAAACCCCAAAACTCGCATCCACGTCAGCACCATCAGGTCAGTGACTCCAGACCCGTGGTCGCTCAGCGACGGCGACCCGACCCGGCCCAAGCCCAAATCAAAGCACCCTAAAAACCCTCTCTCCGACGACAACGCCCGCCGCATCATCAAATCCAAAGCACTCTACCTCTCCGCCCTCCGCCGCAACCAGGGCCCACACGCCCAGACCCCTAAATGGATCAAGCGCACCCCGGAGCAGATGGTCCGGTACCTACAGGACGACCGCCACGGCCACCTCTACGGCCGCCACGTCATCGCTGCCATCAAGCGCGTCAGGTCACTCGCCGAAGTCGCCGACGGCGACTACGACATGAGAACCGTCATGTCTTCGTTCGTCGGCAAACTCAGCTTCCGTGAAATGTGCGTGGTTCTTAAAGAACAGAAAGGATGGAGACAAGTACGAGACTTGTTCTCATGGATGAAATTGCAGGTTCCAATTTCACTACTTGCTTTTCTAATCTTGATTATTATTAATGTAATGTTTAATATTCATTATTTGTGGTTGATTGATTAATTACAGTTGAGTTACCGGCCTAGTGTGATTGTGTATACCATAGTGCTGAGGTCATATGGGCAAATTGGGAAGATCAAGCTAGCTGAGAAGATTTTCTTGGAGATGCTTGAGGCCGGTTGTGAGCCTGATGAAGTTGCTTGTGGCACAATGCTGTGCACGTATGCAAGGTGGGGCCGCGAGAAGGCGATGCTGGCGTTTTATTCGGCCGTGCAAGAGAGAGGGATGGTGGTTTCGGTGACGGTTTACAATTTCATGCTGTCATCATTGCAGAAGAAGTGTCTGCACGGCAAAGTCGTGCAGGTTTGGAGGCAGATGGTGAAGGAGGGAGTGGCGCCGAATGGGTTTACTTATACGGTGGTGATTAGCTCGCTTGCAAAGGAGGGACGGATTGAGGAGGCGATGAAGTGTTTTGATGAGTGCAAGAGTGCTGGGTTTGTTCCGGAGGAGGTGACTTATAGTTTGCTGATCAGTTTGAGCACTAAAAATCGGGACTATGACCGAGCACTGAGTTTGTATGAAGATATGAGATGTATGAGAATAGTTCCGAGCAACTACACGTGCGCTTCACTGCTGACTTTGTATTACAAGAAGGAGGATTATTCTAAAGCCCTTGCTCTTTTTTCAGAAATGGAGAAGAAGCAAATTGCAGCAGATGAAGTCATCCATGGTTTGCTCATTAGGATATATGGAAAACTTGGTCTATATGAGGATGCTCAGTCAACATTTAAAGAGATGAAGCAGATGGGTCTGCTTAGAGATGAGAAAACGTACTTAGCAATGGCACAAGTGCATCTCAATTCGGGGAATTACGAGAAAGCTTTGGAAGTTATTGAACTGATGAAGTCTAGAGATGATGTTTGGCTGTCAAGATTTGCTTATATTGTCTTGTTGCAGTGTTATGTTATGAAGGAAGATCTAAGTTCTGCCGAAGTAACATTTCAGGCTCTAGCCAAGACTGGACTTCCTGACGCAGGCTCTTGTAATGATATGCTCAATTTGTATGTAAGTCTAGACTTGATGGGAAAGGCCAAGGACTTTATTGCACAGATACGAAGAGACCGGGTAGATTTTGATGAGGAGCTTTGCAGAACAGTTATGAGTATATATTGCAAGGAGGGATTGCTTGAAGATACTGAACAGTTAATAGAAGAGCTGAGGAAAAGTCAATTATTCAAACAAAGTAGATTCATCCAAACAATTTCAAGGGCTATGTATGAACACAAAGAAGATCAACAAGTTGAAGACAAACTCACTGCCTTTTTCCAGCCTGACATTGTGGCCCTTGGATTGGTGCTCAGTCTCTATCTAGCAAATGGCAACAAGAGCAAAACGGAAAAAGTTGTTGCTGTCTTGCTTGAAACTTCTGGTGGCTTATCGACTGTTAGCCAGCTTATTAGGAACATCGTCAGAGAAGGTAAGCTTAGTATTAAAATTTAAAATGCATGTTGCCTCTGATCTTAAATCATGCCTCTGAATAAAAGGAACAACTTCCGTCTATCAATTTTGGCAGGTGATGCATATAAAGCAGAATTACGTATCAATCAATTGTTCAAGGTTGGCTGCAGAGTGGATAATGCAACAATATCCTCTTTGATTAGTTTATATGGAAGGAAACACAAGCTAGACAAGGCCAAAGAAATATTTACTGCATTTGCAGATTCAACTCAAGCTAAAAAGTTACTATGTAACTCAATGCTTGATGCTTATGCCAAATGCAGTAAATCAGAGGAGGCATACTCACTTTACAAACAGCTTCGAGAAGAAGGGACTGATCTGGATGCTGTTGCCATCAGCATAGTTGTCAATGCTTTGACACACAATGGTACGAATGGATTATCAGATAACAAATCTACGAATTATCACATATTTCGGGCTTAATTATCACTATTGTATCAAAAGTAGTATCTTTTAGCAATTTTTAATCAAGTAGATATTGTTACTATGTAAATTTCCTTGGCTCCATGCTGATCATAATTTGAATATGTAATATCCAGGAAAACATAAAGAAGCAGAGAATGTGATCCGCCAAAGCCTTGAAGACCGCTTGGAGCTTGATACTGTGGCATACAATACTTTCATTAAGGCTATGCTGGAAGCAGGTTAAATTATATTTTGAGCTATTAGTGAATAAATCTTCTGTAGGTGACACTGTGAAAGGTTGCAATAACTTGGTAAATTTGACGATGCAGGTAGGTTGCATTTCGCTTCCAGTATCTATGAGTGCATGCTTTCTGAAGGGGTTACTCCATCAATTCAGACATATAACACTATGATCAGGTAATGGCCTGGCTTGATATACATTTATCTGCTTGATGACTTAAGCTCTCGTGTCAATTCAACATCCAACATGGTATTGAACAAACTCGTGACCATGGTTGCAGTGTTTATGGACGGGGTAAAAAACTGGATAGAGCTGTGGAGATGTTCAATACAGCTCGTAGCTTGGGTTTGTCTCTGGATGAGAAGGCATACATGAATTTGATTAGCTACTATGGGAAAGCTGGTATTGTGCCTAATCCATCTCCATTCACAAAGCAATTTTAATTTTATACTGCTCATAAATGTGTATTTTTTTCGGTTTTGCTATGTTGGCCTTGGTCATGTTAACAAAATATGGCTATTACTGTGTGGAATATATTTGTATTACATATTTACCTGTATTTGAAGATGATTTTTTCAGTTGTGATATATTTTTTGTGCTGATTCAGTTGATATACTCTCGTATATAATTTCAATTTCGTGGGTGTCTTTTCGAGACTTCTCAGGTGACAATGCATCGAATTTCTTAATCTCCTGCTAACTTCCCTAGCTTTGACATTTGTTTTTTTGCAGGCAAAAGGCATGAAGCTTCCTTGTTATACGCTGAAATGAGGGAGGAAGGCATAAAACCCAGAATGGTATAATACTGCAACTTGTTAGATTATGTTAAAAGGAAATATAGTAGATGCTACAAGTATCATTCTACAGTTGTAGTTTCTAATTAAGGTAAGTTTACCATGTAATTTGTCAAAACTGTTTCTCATAATACAGGTGAGTTACAATATGATGATGAACGTGTATGCTACTGGAGGACTTTATCAAGAAGCGGAGGATTTATTTAAAGCCATGAAGCAAGATGGTTGGTCACCTGACTCCTTCACCTACCTATCCTTGATTCGAGCTTACACTGAGAGTTTGAGATACTCGGAAGCAGAGGAAATTATCAGTTCCATGCAGGATGACGGTGTCTATCCTTCAGGTTCACATTTTAGCCTCATAATATTTGCTTTCGCCAAAGTGGGATTGATAGGGGATGCAGAAAGAGTTTATGAAGAACTAGTTTCAGCCGGTTTAAAACCAGATTTGGCGTGCTACGGGAACATGCTGCGAGGTTACATGGACTACGGACATGTGGAACAAGGCATCAAATTCTATGAACAGATAAGAGAGTCTATAAAGGCAGACAGATTTATTTTGAGTGCAGCTGTGCATTTGTACAGATCGGTTGGGAATGAAGTAGAAGCTGAAAGCCTTGTGCGTTCAATGAGTAGTATGGGAATCTCATTCCTGCAGAACTTAGAAGTTGGATCCAAGATGATGAAATCCCCGCAAATGTTGCCGAACTGATTCAGTGTGTGGATGACAAGAAAGTGGAGGGATCCAATCATATGACAATGACGACGATGATGAACTGACCACGGTACAACTCGTGTCAATGTTGTCCTAAAGATGCTGTGTATATATATATGTGAGAGTGTGTAGAAGAGCAAAGGCAAGCTTGAATAGTCACACTAATCCAGTAGTTGAACCAAAAATATTTTCTTTTAAATGATTTTGTAGAAACTTTGAGGATCGTATTTCATTAATGAAATTAATTCTTACACTGCACGCTACATTTAGAGAGGATTGAAAAACAAACAATCATTCCCAAAATGGATGGAGCCAAACCATAAATACTTGGATCGATCATTACATTAGGGTTTCGGTTTCGGCGATTTTGAAGATGATGACCGAGGGTTTTTACATGTTCTCTATCACTGTTCCATTCTATGTGGAAGATCTCAGCAGTACGTTCGTCCTTCTTCTTCTTACTTTTACTTGTTTTTTTTTTTGGGTATCCGGATCTAATATACATTATAGATTACATAAGCTAGTGTTCATATTGTGATTATAGCCTTTAGATGAAGGATTAGACTATCATTGAGAAATATGGTTTTGGAAGAAGAGGATCTCAAAATAGTTTGGAAGGAAAAGGTTGAAAAAGTGTGAGTCATATAATCTTTCATGCCGACTGGACTGGGATGAGGTGTGTGTGTGTGTCTCTCTCTCTCTATATATATATATATATGAGGGTCCTTCTAATAAGGTATATTTTTTTGGGTCATTTTTAAGTATAGGACATTAAACAAACTTTTCGATCATATTTTAATATCTTCACCGTCCAAATATTAGCTTTATATGAATAGATCATTCATGTAAATTTTCAGTCAAAGTGATGATCATTAAGATATTCAAAATTTTGCTAGTGAAGTTTATAAGTATAAACGGTTCAGGTTTGACAGATTTGATCCGTTTCTTGATTTAATCTAGTTCGATACCTTAACGATCACCATTTTGGCTGAAAATTTACATGAATGATCTACTCATATAGACCTAATATTTGGACAGTAGAGATGTTAAAATATGATCGAAATGTTTGTTTAATGCCTTATACCTGAAAAATGACCAAAAAATGTATAACTTAGTGGAAAAGCGCGCGCACGCGCACGCGCAGACACACACATCTATATTCAGGACAATATATGTGAATTTTTCTTATGATAAATCTCTAAGTATGGATATGGTTGAATTGAATGGGCAGGATAAGATGAGGGTTGAAACCACACCACTGACTAAGAAATGGGATTTGCTTAGAAAAGGTGGTGATGCTCTTTTTGTCCTCGCAGCTGGTCTCACCACAAAATATGAAGGTCCTTTGGGGGGGTGATTAGGCCTTGACTACTTTTTACCAAAAGTGATGTATGACTGATATCAGGGATCACAAGATATGCATCTATCCTGACAATTCAAGCAGTTTATGAAAGAAACAAAGCAGTGCTTATAAGTAGATGAAACTATTAATACAATTATGTTTTCTCTTTGCAAAACCCCCTGAATTCAGGGATATATGAAAACTGCAAAATCTTTTCACTATGCAACAACTCTTATTACAAGACTATAGTTCTGATAATAGCAAAGTTTCGGTGCTATCATTTCTCTAGACTCACGCGTTAGATGTAAGAGCTATACTCCATCTTGTTTTACAAAAATTTACAATAGAAAGATACACAAGTTCTAGACATGAATTTAGTTATCGCACAACTAACTCACTATGAACACTTGAAATGCTTGCACCTACCAATCCAACCTCATGTGCAAGATGTATGCATGAGTTTAAAGGGTGTTTTGTGAAGACTTTAAGACATAAAGATCAGCACAAAAGAGCTTGTATAAACAAACTCAACCTTAGAGAGAAAATAAACAAAAGTAATTTTCACAACTAAGAAAGACAAGGCATGCTTGTTATTTATATAGGCCAAAAGAAATCGCCTAAGAAAGAGACCAGCACATCTCTGCCAAGGAAATCAGAAGGAGTTTTTAAACAATTTTTAATCCTAGACCAAGTGTTAAAACTTGACAGCCACATAAAAACTTGTTTACTCTTTAGTAGAAAATATCTTCACTTTATAAGAGATAAAGATGAAGATTAAAGATTAAGTTTTTAAGGAAACAAAAACTTAACATACTGATTTAAGTAATTTGACCAGAGAAGAGTTTTAAAAGTGTTTTATAAACGGTTTGAAGTCTTGAGATAGTTTTTTCAAATAGAATAATAATGATCCAGAGACTTCAGGGATAGAAAGCACTTTTGTTATCCTCAGTAAAAACAGTGAAATGCATATGCATGCTTTTTACCTGAGACCATGAGGTTTTCATGGTATGATGATGTTGCCTTTTATCTTCAATTTTTTCTTGTTTGAGTCTTCTAATCCATGTTTTTTTTAGTATAAGATATGTCAATAAATATCTACTTTCATTCTTCCCCTTTGACATTCTTACACAAAATATATATTTTTACCAAGTTCATTCATATCTCCTGCATAGAAACTCTTAACCAAGATACAAGTGAAAAAATAGAATCATTAGATATTTGAAAGGATAACATGAAGTAGTTATGATAGTTACTACAAATGTACAGATACAATCAACAAAAGCTCTTGTTAATCACTACTGGTTTTTCTCCCCATGTTTGTTACAGAAAGGCAAAGGGTAATGAAATACTAGTCCAAAAAAGCATCTTGAAAAAACCAATGAATAGTAGAGCAGATAACTACAACAACATAGAAAAGAAAAACAGGAGTACATAGTAAAGAGAGTCATGTTGCATCAGGCTTCATCCTCCTTAGGATCCTCTTCTTCATCATCATCTTCATTGCCTTCTTCATTATCATCATCATTGTCTTCCTCATCATCATCTTCATTGTCACCAGAATCTCCAGACTCAAGATCTTCATTATCATCATTTTTGTTCTTGGGATCAGTTTTATCTTCAGATGCATCATCCATCTCTTCCTCAGATTCTTCCTGTGTATGAGCTTCCTTTGAAGTCCTTGAAGTATTATCCGGAGAGGATCCAACGGTCCCTAGATGTTTGGAAAGCTCAACCAAAACAGCTTCTTTAATCTCACTAAGGCATTGAGCTAAGAGATCTTTCACATCTTTCATGTGAAAAGCATACTCAATTGGTTCTACATAGACCAAGGAGTGACATGAGGATTTGTTAAGAGTAGTTTTGGTCACAGGAAGTTGATCCTTGGCATGTTTGTCATCATAAAAAACATTCACTCCTACAACCATACAAAGCATAGTGATAACAGCTGGAAAAATCAAAGACTTGCCACTTTGTGTTTGATTTTTGACTGCAGCCTCCCAAATAGATTAAAACATGTAGAATTCGATGGGAGGGGTAGGGTGGGATTAATAGGTATACGACATGATGGAGACTTGTTTGAAATACACTTTAGATGACTGAGTGGTAGGCACAATGAGTGACCTAACAAAGAAGCCTAGAAACTTGTAGTATTCAAACATGTATTGGCTGCTTAGGTGTTTCCCAGGAAGTGGAGACAGACTAGGAGAAGAATAATATTCTTTAGCCAAAGAGTAAAGAGTGATAGAGGATTTGAAAGCTTTAATCTTATTCAAGACATGCTTCTCTGTGAGAGGTAAAAACAAGATTTTCCTAATTTTGGCAGGAGAAATATCAACATCACAGTTTCGAACTTTAACATAGATAGGATCATTGGTGAGAATTTTGACTTGGAAATTTTGCATAGAATTCTCTCACCATGGACAAATTAACCCTAGACACAGAAGCTAAAGCATTAATCCATCCAAATTTCTCAATGACATCAAAACACTTAGGTGGTAATTCACCAACTTTGAAAGATCTTTCAAACATGAGAGGCCTAGCCACAGTGACTGTCATATACAGAGTTCATGCTCTAGGAGATACAAACCTACTTAAGGGAGTAAGAGGTACATAGGACACCTGAGTAGGTCTCTTTTGGGAGGCATATTACTCTTGGTGGCAGATGGAGCAGATTTCTTCTTGGAAACAGTAGGTTTCTTGGAGGAAGATGGTTTAGAGGGAGCTTCGTTCTGCCTTGATGGGGATGAACCCATATGTGCCTTTCCTTTATCCTATGAAGAAGAGGAAATGATATTGACAGATAGTGGAGATCATCAAGGAGTGACCTCATTGACATTCATCCGATTTGGATGAGGAGCAAAGACATAAGTCTTGCATCTTCAAAGCACAGTCTTCTTCCGGGCAATTTGTTTGACACAGCGAGAACCAGGAGGATAAAATGGAGGTGTAGTGAGCCATGATCGATCAGTAGGTTAATCACTGAGGGATGAAGGAGTAGCTTGCAATCCTGGAATGTCGTTGACCATGGGTGACTTATTAGCAGAAATGGAGGATTTTTTTTTTAAAGTTTTGCCGCCACCGATTTTTCAACATTATCTAAAGTTTTGAGTTTTTGAGAGACAACTATGGGCTCTTCAGTAACTGGAATAGAGATAGCTGGATTTAAGATTTCCCAACGATCATCACCTGGTTCAGTCTCATTGGAAACATTTGGAGGAGTGAGGGTATCAATTAGAGGAGATCAGATCACCAGAGGAGAAGGATCGACTCCAAGAGTCTCATGAAAGCTTTCTGAGGGCTCAATGGAGGAAGATGAAAGGTTGAGACGAGGGGATTGTCTTGATACAGATGAGAGGAGAACATTTGATCTTTTGGTTCTGGCCACTTTGGACATGCAAATGGTGGATGAGAATGAGAAGTGAAACCTTAGATTTGGGAGAGCTTAAATAGAGAAACTAGAGGGAGGTATCAGAGTGAGGTGGAGAGAGAGAAAAGTATGGCAATGACAGCGGAGGGGAGCATCAAAGTGATGAGAGGAAATTGGAAACAACGATAGAGATGACTAAGGTAAAAATAAGTGTTTAACTCACAAAAGTACTCCATAAGTACATAATGGGCCAGACTTAAAACCAATTTTTTTTTATCTTAGCCGAAGATAAAAAGTACAATCCACCAAGAAGCTAGCTCATAGACTATTATGGTTTCGAAACAAGGATCCAACCCAAAAGGTTAAGTGGTAACTTTGTTTGTAAACATTAGTCCAAAATGAACTCGATCATTTAGCTTTATGACTTGTAACTAGAAGAAACTTGAGAGTTTCCTTTTGTAAAGTCAACTTGGATTAGATCAAATCAAGGTTTAGCTAAAGTAGCTCACAATCTCAAATAACATTTCTCTGTACTCAAAAGACTTGAGAATCTCCATTTTTCTTCTCTCTTTTTTTATAGCACATCTTGAATCAAGCTCATGTACAACACATTTTTGAACCCAAAAAAAGTACAAATTGCTCCCCCTAGGTAAAAGCATACCTATTGAAAAAATATTTTTTTTTATATATAGACTGTACTTGCTTAAAAAAATACTAAGCATAGGAGTAGCATAAAAGTTTATATAACACATATCTTGGGGAGATATAGAAAGACATTTGTCATGAGATTTTTTTTGGCATTTTAAGTATTTCATCACTCAAGAGTCTATCTTGGTATCATTTAATAAGAGACACTTTGGTCGTTTGTATGATAAACTCTTTTTTTTTATGCTTTCATTTGCATATGTTCAAGGTGATGAAATTTGTCTTTATGTCCATCTGAAAAATTGTCCTCTTAGATTTATGTAACAAAGAGGTTATCATTGACGCCCTGAGCGCATTTCTCAAAAGGGAAAATATGTGTAACAAGGACACTTGGAGGATAAAAACTTCAAATCTAGTTAAGGATAGAATGAATTTCAGGGATCCTCTAGTAATTGACACCCATGTTTAGAAGGTTTTGAGGCTTTATGTATATACAATTGTATAACATTCAAATCATAGAGAGTGAGATTTAAACAGGTGAACTCATGTTTTTGATCTTGTGCACATAAAAATATCCCCCATTTTTGTGTAAATATATTTATGAATACAACCATAGTTAGATATATAGTAAACTAAAAAAAAATGTGTTGTTTTTTTAATATATATATGTGTGTGTGAAAAAAGATTTAAAAAAAATTAAACTAAGGTGCAACAAATACCAATTGCTTTTCGAAAACTTTCAAAATGAAAATTGTCAAGTGGTTTGGTAAACAAGTCAGCCAATTAATTTTCTGTTGGAATAAAAGTCATCTCAAGCAAGTTATCTTATACTAGGTTTCTGATAAAATGATACCTGATCTTAATATGTTTAGTACGAGAATGCAATACATGATTTTTTGAGATGTTTATAGTACTGGTATTATCACAAAATAAGGTAAGTGTACCTTAAAAAAAGCCATAATCATGTAGCATATGCTTCCTCCATAGCATCTGGGTGCAACAACTTCCTGCTACAATATATTCTGCTTGGGCAATGGATAAAGAGACACAATTTTGTTTCTTACTATGCCATGAAACCAGGTTATTGCATACAAAAAAAACTTCCTCTTGGAGTGTTTTTTTTTCGTCTGTAGCATCACCAGCCCAATCAGAGTCCGAATATTCTGCAATTTCAATGTTAGAGTCAGTTTAGTACATTATACCAAAATCAGTTGTTCCAGAAACATATCGTATGCTACGTTTAACAGCTTTGACATGAGATTCTTTGGGATTAGTTTGGTAACGTGCACAAACTCCCACACTGTAACAGATGTCAGGTCTACTAGCAGTAAGGTATAGAAAACTCTCAATCATGCTTCTATAATATGTAGGATCAGTATCAATCCAGCAAGATCAGAATTGATTTTACAACTTGTTCCTATTGGATTTCGAACAGGAGAAGATGTCTCCATGCCAAACTTTTTAACCAAATCTTTGGCATATTGAGTTTGAGAAATGTACAAGCTGTTCTTTCTTTGTTGCACCTGTAACCCTAAAAAATAGCTGAGTTTGCCACAGTGGCTCATTTTGAATTCCCTTTCCATTGTGTTAATAAAAGTTTTGACTAACAAACACTACCAGAAATGGAGACATTACCGGCGACCTGCCGTCGCCGGCCTTGTCTTTTTTTTTTTCGCCGGAATTGACATTACCGGCGACTTGTCGCCGGCAATGACGTCGCCGGAGATTCCCCGCCGGTGTTGACATTGCCGGCGACGGGAAACGCCGTCGCCGGTGATGTCTCGGACATTACCGGCGACTTGAGTCGCCGGCAATGGCAGCGCCGCCGTGGCCGGAATGTGAGACATTGCCGGCGACTCGAGTCCATGTCGCCGGCAATGTGGGGAAAAATTTTGAAAAAAAAATGCGGTTCTGGATTGGGCCCAATTCCATAACCTGCATTGAACCGGATAAACCGTACAATCATACAAGTTCAACAGTACACGTAGCAAAGACAGTCATACAAGTTCAACATAAATGTCCAACGTACAGTACAAATAGCAACGACGATAAAAAAATTAACTACAACTACAGGTCAGGTCCAGGAACTTGCGGGTCATCAGGGTTGAAGTAATCCATGTACTCATTTGAATTCCGGTGGCTACCTTGGTCTTGCTCTGGCGTTGACTGGTGCGGTGGTGGTGGTGGATAGGTAGGGATATGAGGGACCGGGGGAGGTGTGGGGAAGGGTTGTCCGGTAGTCTGAGCCTCGTACATCGTCCGCATCCATGTGTACATCTGAGCCTGCACCTGTGTCTGCTGCATTTGGTACTCGGCCATCTGCCTCTTTTGCTCCTCCAACTCCCTCTGCGTCCTATGAAGCTCCGCCGCGAGGTTACGACTAGAAGTTGAACTTCTTGACCCGGTAGAGTATTCTGAAGTGTTCTTCAATAGTCCTTCGCCCGCCGTGCCCATTCCCCTACAGTAGTAGGTATTCTTTCCAGTCCCGCACGCTTTTGCCATGATCCGAGCCGCTATCGGGGGATCAAGCGGATCGATCTGAGAGGCATACTGGGTGACTTCTTCCTCGGAGCAGTCAGGATGGTTAGTCCGAGCTATACTCATGGTCACTTCTGCGGTCGCCTCCTCCACTCTCGACTAATTGAAAAGGGAAAATGAACAACGTATTAGCTAACAAAATCTATTTCCATCTTCAAAAATAGTTTTATTAACACATGGAGAGGCGAAAGACTTACTGCTTCTTCAGGGCACTGCGGGTAGAACTTCTGATGAATATACACCAACGGGTTCACCTCTTGTTGTTGCTGCGTCTTAGTCGACCAACCCATGTAGTTGAGTGAACCTGCATGATGGGCCCTGGTGTTTTTCAATCTATTCGCCCGGTTCGTCTTCGAAATCGCCTTGTTTGATAAACATATGAAAAAAAATTAGTAACTAACTATTTCAATCTGATACGATACATTAGGCTTGAAAGATATATTAAGGATGCATACCCGAGCTTTGGGGTGCTCGAAGTGGGCTATCAGCCACAGCCACTCGTACTCCCTAAACCGGAATTCGCTAGGGGTGGAACCTCGGCCTAGCTCCTTGTATACAGTGTAATGGGAAGAAAGCTCGTTCTTCCACTCTTTATACCTATATTAAAAGAAGGGAAAAAAGTTAGAGATATTAAAACACTTGATAAACAAAAATCTAACTCGATATATATTCAAATAAGTCGAAGCACATCACCTCATATGTAGTTGACGCTCTACCCACGTGTGAATAAGAACTTCATCCACGTCAAACCACACCTGCAATATGAATATATAAAATGTAAAATTATATATTTATTCGGACTTAATTAATAAATGTAAAATTTACGTAATGAAAATACGATTTTACTCACACTGAGTGCATTATGCACTTGTATCTTCACGTAGATAGGCACAGATTCCCAATCTGGCCAAAGCATTGGGACCTTGTCCCGCACGATCGCAACGGCCATGCTGACATATTTGCGCGTGGTGTCGAATGCCTCGATCACCTCGCCATCCTCATTGGCCCTTATGGGCGTTTTCCTTCTGCCGGTGGCCTGCTCAAGTCTCTTCCCGGTGCAGGTGCCTCTAGCCCCTTTCCGTTTTCCAGTCCCATTAACGAAATTGCCTAATAATACAATGTCAACAAATTGATATCATTAATTGAACCTAGCGCAAGTCTTAAGTAATAATTAAGTAATCAATCTGATGTTAAATAAAATTTACCTGCATCGTCCGTTTGTTGGTTGGTGCACCTCACACTCCAAAGATACACGGGGTCGAACGGGAGGAAGTTATACGCTTCCTCCACGCTCAGGAACTCCGGCCGTCCTTCAATATAAACAGGCATCCCCCTATCATCGAATTCAGGGATGACAGGAATCTCGTCGGGTAGGAAGAGACCGGACGGTGGAGATAGACGAGGCCTGGACAATGAGGCGCCAGCACCACCATGTGTCTCAGATGATTCCCGTGAAACGGGAGTAGGCACCGGGCGAATATGGGGCATTCGGATTGAGGGAGTTTCTGATGCCCCCGTTGACTGTCGCTCGTCTGAGGCTCTGCCACCGGAAGGGACGTCTGCTGATTGAGCGTCTGGAGACTGAGGCTCGAGGCTCAACTTCCGGTTGCACGGCTCTTGATCGTGCAGCTTCCTCCTCAGCTCGCGCCTCTAGCAAGGCTCTCGTGCGAGCACTCATCATTGGCCCACTGGGCGTGTTGCTAACTGCGGGCGAGGAGGAAGCTTGACTACTGTTCCCTCCACTATTTCAGGAACCTCTCCGAAGCCAATTAGCCGCAAAACCTCCTGGCATGGACACCGTAATAGTCATGGGAACTGGGGTTCTATAACAAATCGGAACCGGAACGGTTAGGAACAGGAACCGTTTGAACCTGGAACCGTTATATTACAAACGGTTCCGGTTACAAACAGTTCCGGTTCCAAACGGTTCCGGTTACAAACCGTTTCGGTTTTATAACAAATCAGAAATACCGGAACGGTTTGGAACCGGAACCGTTTGAAACCGGAACTGTTTGTAACCGGAACCATTTGTAACATAACGGTTCCGGTTACAAACAGTTCCGGTTCGAAACGGTTCCGGTTCCAAACCGTTTCGGTTCTATAACAAATCAGAACCGGAACGGTTTGGAACCAGAACCGTTTGAAACCGGAACTGTTTGTAACTGGAACAATTTGTAACATAACGGTTCCGGTTACAAACAGTTCCGGTTCCAAACCGTTTCGGTTCTATAACAAATCAGAACCGGAACGGTTTGGAACCGGAACCGTTTGAAACCGGAACCGTTTGAAAACAAACGGTTCCGGTTATAAACAGTTCCGGTTTCAAACCGTTCCGGTTCCGATTTGGTATGGTTCCAATATCACCTATTATACGTTAAATTAACAACTATATCACCTAACTTAACATATATACATACATCATTTCCGGCTTTAAACTTTTCACACATATATACATCGATCATGCATCTTAATTTCGATCACCTTAATTCACACATATATATATACATCACATATTAATCCAATTCACCCTAGCTAATTAATTTTCCACATTTTTCAAACATACGTATATATATACATTCCATATATATTAATTAATTTTTCACATATATACATCACATATATTGCTCCTTCACCCCACAATTATCCACATTTTTTTCCCACAATTTTCATACATACCTTAATTACATTTTACAAATATTGTCCACATGCATACATATATACATCCCACAATAATCAAAAATTAATTAATTAAAATACACAAAAAAAATATTGTGGAATGAGAGAGAGAGAGAGGGAGAGAGAGAGGGAGAGAGAGTGAGCTCAAACCTGGCATGGTGGAGCTCGACCCAAGTTTGCCGGCGACGGAGGTGAGGGGAGGAGGAAGAGGAGGAAGGGAGGAGGAGAGAGGGGAGGAGAGAGGGGAGGAGAGGAAGAGAGGGGAGAGGGAAGAGAGAAGAGAGGATTGAGGAGAGGGGAGAGGTGAGAATTTCGTGCTAAGAGAGGGAAGAGGGAAGAGAGAATTGAATTAGGCCGAAGAGAAATGGGGAGGAGGAGCTCGAGCTCGAGCTATACCGCCACCATTGCCGGCGAGGTAGGTCAACGTCGTTGGTAATGACATTACCAACGAGTTGCTTGTCAACTCGTTGGTAATGTCATTATTTGTCGACTATTATCCGATCGACCAATTTCCGACCATTTTCCGACTACATAATTTCCGACTACGTACAATTTCCGACTACATACAATTTCCAACTACGGTTCCGATTTCCGACTACGTATAATTTCCGACTACGGTTCCGATTTCCGACTACGTTCAATTTCCGATTTCCGACTACGTTCAATTTCCGATTTCCGACTACGGTTCCGATTTCCGACTACGTTCAATTTCCGACTACGGTTCCGATTTCCGACTACGTATAATTTCCGACTACTGTTCCGATTTCCGACTACGTTCAATTTCCGATTTCCGACTACGGTTCCAATTTCCGACTACATTTCCGATTTCCGACTACGTTCAATTTCCGACTACGGTTCCGATTTCCGACTACATATAATTTCCGACTACGGTTCCGATTTCCGACTACGTTCAATTTCCGACTACGTTCAATTTCCGACTACATACAATTTCCGACTACATACAATTTCCGACTACATTTTCCGACTACAATTTCCTTAAACATTTTACTACGTACATTTGCCGACTACAATTTCCAACGTACTAAGGATGATAATCGTAATCATCTTCATCACTTGAGTCTGACTCGGTTTCATAGGTAACCTCTGGCAATATGTGCCGCTCCTCGTCATCTGAATCAGCGTCAACTTCATATGGATTAACATCTTGAAGTTCTGCTCCAGTAATTCGAACCACACTCCCAGATCTCACATTATTAAGGCGAATCGTAGATGATTCCAGAATGTCAAAAGCGTTTGGCTCTTGGTATGCAGTAACTTCCTCATCATCTGCGGTATCACCAAGTGTGGCAGCACTGTATATGTTTCTATGAGCAACATGGTTAACCACCTTCCACGGGACTTTGTTAAGAAGATCGTCCAGGTAAAACACTTGTTTTACTGATGAGGCAAGAACGAAAGGGTCATCTTCATACCAGGTAGTAGCAGTATTCACCGAAAATGTTCCGTACTGATCGGTCCTTGTGTTCTCCGGGCTAGTATCAAACCATCTACACTTGAACAAGTGCACTTTCATGCGGTTCCCATAAATTAGTTCAACAACTGAATGAAGGACACCGTAATAGTCAACGCCATCCTGCCCACCATGGACCATCACCCCACAATTCTGTGTTTTTAGTCGGTCGTCTCGATTTTCACATATAAATTTCAAGCCATTGACCTGACACATCGAGTAAACTTTTGAAGAATCGGTTTCATCGCCAGGACCCTCAATTCGTTTGACCACTCTGGGCAACCATCATCTGCTACATGGTTCATCTGAAAACGTCCATATATTAATACGTACAGAAGAAATTATGTCATCTTGAAACCACAAAACCACGTACATACATACATGCTATATAAGGATATATATAAAAATAGACATATACACATATACTTACCCATTGACCAAAGTAGTTTGCAAACGTCTTGTTGTGGTAATCAACATTTCCGGCAATAGCAGGGCAGTGAAGATGATAGTTTTTCCAATATTGTACTTCTTGACAGTTAATCAGTACCGACCAGTGGGCAATGGCTACCTCATTTCCATCCAACTTGTACGACTTTGGCAAGCTTCCATGTACTACCACGTCACTGGAGATGATAGAAAGGTTGAACTGGGGTTCATCTATCGGCATATGTTGTTGGGGGTCCTCTACATTTTCGAGGTACACTTTGGTGTACGTTACACACTCGTGCGCAAGATATGCTTCAGCGATACACCCTTCAGGTGCATATTTATTCTTCACATAGTCCTTGTAGGCTCCCAATTGTCTACAAGTTAACAAGTACATGTTAACTTACTTAACCACAAGAATTTACATATAAAAACATAGGCAAACCAAATTTATGAATCATTTGTACATTTCCATGGGATACATCCAAGTGTAGTGTACGGGACCGGTAAGCAACAATTGTTCGGGAAGATGGATCATCAGGTGCGGCATTATGTCGAAAAAATTTGGGGAAAATATCCTCTCAAGCTTGCACATGATAAAAAATGATGTCATCTTGCATCTCCCTCAGGTCTGCTTTTTTAACTTCCCTGGTGCATAACTTCTGAAAGAATCTTGACAAGGCCACCAACGGCTCCACCACCTCTTTGGGCATGTACCCTCGAATGAAAATAGGGAAAAGGCGTTGAAGCAGTACATGGCAGTCATGACTCTTTAATCCGTACATTTTATTGTCCCGGAAGTTAACACACCTGCTTATATTTCCTGCATAGCCATAAGGATACCTGCATATATATAGATAAAGCCATATATATGGACCAATTATATTTCTCGCATATAACCATATATACTCCGCTAAAAATTTAAGGCCAAATTCCTACATAGCCATAAGAATATATACCTGACATTACTCAGCCACCGAAAAATTTCATGCTTATGCTTCGGCTTTACGGTGTACGGAGCTTGCGGCATTTTTCTCTTACCATCTCTTAACCACAAATGTTTCCGCACACCCATTGCTTTCAGATCAATGCGTGCCTTAGGGATGTCTTTTGTTTTCCCCTCCAAGTTAAGAACTGTGCCCACCACACTTTCACACACATTCTTCTCTATGTGCATGACATCTAGGTAATGTCTGATAGGCAACCTGGGCCAGTAGGAGAGTTCCCAGAATATGCTCTTGTGTGTCCAAAACTTATACCTTTCGGGCTTGTCTGGAATTGACGCCACTATGTCAGGATGATTGCTCAGCTGGCCAAAATCGTATTCATTCAACACTTCCAAAATTTCTTCCCCTGTCCATCGCCTGGGTGCCACACCTGTTTCCACAGTCCCATCAAACGCGTCTGGATCCTGCCTAAATGGGTGATCATATGGAAGCCAACAACGGTTACGCATCTGAACAATTTTACTGCAATGAGGACTGCAACAATCAACCGTCATGCACTCTGAACAAGCCCTGTAACCCCTGGTAACGTTGCCCGACAACATACCGCGGGCAGGAAAATCACTGATGGTGCCAACAAGCATGGCATGCATCTGGAACATCTCCTTTTTGAACCTATCGTAAGTGGGGTGGCCACACTCACTCAGGTACTTAAGCTCCTCAATCAAAGGCCTCAAATACACATCGAGACACTTTCCTGGATAACCCGGGCCCGGAATTAACAGAGTGAGCATATTGTATTCCTTCTTCATGCACATTCATGGTGGAAGGTTGTACGGTACCAAAATAACTGGCCATATACTGTATTGAAGACTCATGTTGCCAAAAGGGTTGAATCCGTCAGATGAGAGCCCTAACCAAACATTTCGGACCTCTGCTGCAAAATGATCAAACTCCCTGACCATGTGCTTCCAAGCCTCTCCGTCGGAAGGGTGTATAAGGGTGTCATCGTCAGGCAAGTTCCTCTCAGCCCACCATCTCATTGCCTCGGCTGTGAAAGCACACATGAACAACCGCTCCAGCCTATCAATAAGCGGGAAATATCGAAGTATCTTCACAGCTTTCTTATTGCCTGCAGGAGTCAACTTATACCTTTCTGTAAAACATACCGGGCAGGCTTCAAGGTCTTCGAGATCTTTTCCCCAGAAGAGAATACAATCATATCTGCATGCATGGATTTTGATGTAGGAAAGCCCAAGTTCTTTCAGGATATGTCACACCTTATGATGAGTGGTAGGAAGACGATGACCGGGTGGCAGTAGCGAAGCAGTCCACTTCAACCAAGAATCAACATCTTTGACAGACATTTTGTTCTCCATTTTAAGCTGCATCACTCCCATCATACTTTCAAGAACAGTCTTACTACAACCGTCGTACAACGGAGTCTGTTGCAATGCAATCAGGTTGTTGTACTTGTCCATACCGCTTGTGTTGACATGACCTCCAGGTAATGGTTCGACTGGCTCGATATGGGGGAAACCCTCAACGACGGGAGGGACATTTGGTGCTTCATCAGCAAATACACCGCTCTCATGAGGAAACATATCATTGATTAACATCGATGTTGGATCATAGGATGAACTGCCCCTCTCAGCAAAATCTCCATGATCATAGCGTGGACTGGCCCTCTCACCAAATTGTCCATGATCATGCGGACCCGCTACCGATGTTTCACCGTGATAAATCCAACAAGTGTACTTATCCCAAAACCCGTATTTACTCAGGTGCCTCTGGACTTTATCAATGGGAAATCGAAATCGATCGCTGAAACACTTACATTCTTTACACGGGCAATAATGAAGTGTAGTGTCTCCACAATTAGCCTTCACAAAATCCACAAAACTCCTAATTCCCTGGTGATATCTGACATCCCATCTTTCGAGGCTCATCCAACTCTTGTCCATCCTGAAAATTCTAACAATTTTACGTATTAATTATATATATATATACACACATTCACTACTAATAATCGACGTGATCTCTCAATTCAACTCTAATTAAATCAACACATGCATGTATATGTATATATATCGATCTAATCTCTGAATTCGATTCAGTACTCGATGATAGTATTCTCCTTTTTTCAATTCAAAACGTATTTGACTGGGTAGGAGGAGGCTCTGTTAAGCCTGGCTCCGATAACAATACGATAATACCAGTCATTGATTCAGACACAAGATTAACTACAAGCTGTTTTCTCGTTTCGGTGACCGTACATCAACAACATTTCATATATATCTCACGAATTGGATTTGATCAACACACACACACATATATATATATACCACATATACGTATATATACACCTACGTACCTATATATATAGCTTCCCGAGTGATCGAGTTTTCGACGCGCGCCTTAATTTTGACAATATACCGAATGATCGATTTCAGAGCGTACGTTTTCCTTCTTTCGATTTCTCTGGATTTTTTTCGCTCAAAATGATTGAATGATCGAGCTGCCCCATCCGGCAGCTAATATAAGACACATTGCCGGCGACGGAGTAAGTCGCCGGAAATGAAGACATTACCGGCGACTTTACGCCGGAATCTCGCCGGTAATGTTCCAAAACATTACCGGCGACTCCAACCGTCGCCGGCAATGTCTAGGCACACATTTCCGGCGAAATTCCGGCCGGAAAATCGCCGGAAATGTCTTCCTAGACATTGCCGGCGACGGTTGGAGTCGCCGGTAATGTTTTGGAACATTACCGGCGACATTACCGGCGACGGGGTAAGTCGCCAGTAATGATGGACATTACCGGCGACTTTTCCGGTCGCCGGCCTTGTTGGCCGGAATCTCGCCGGTAATGACTCATTTTCTTGTAGTGAAATCAGAGGTAAAACCAAAAATAATATCATTAACATAAACCTGAACAAGAATAACATGTTTAGAAGTACTTTTAACAAACAAAGTTTTGTCAATTGAACCTCTAACATAGCTATTATCAATGAGATAGGAGGATAACTTGTCATACCAGGCTCTAGGTGATTGTTTCAGTCCATACACAGCATTTTTTAATTTGTAAACATGATCTGGATGACTTGTTTCAAGAAAGCCTAGAGTTTGTTTGAGATAAACTTCTTCCTTAATGTCCCCATAGAGAAAAGCACTCTTGATGTCTATTTGATATAGAGTAAATTTTAAATAACAAGAAATAAACAACAAGAGTCTTACTGATTCTAACCTTGCAATAGGTGCAAATGTTTCATCAAAGTCTAAAGCCTCAATTTGATTATAGCCTTGAGCTACTAATCGTGTTTTTTTTTTGTTATAATGCATTTTTCATCAGTTTTGTTCTTGTAAACCCACCTAGTTCCAATGATGTTCTTGTTACTAGATTTAGGTACTAATTCCCAAATATTACTTCTTTTAAATTGGTCCAACTCCTCTTGCATACTGAAATCCACTCAACATCACATAAGGCTTCTTTGATATTTTTTGATTCAATAGTAGATACAAAACTAAAATGTGATATGATGTTAATATCTTTTTGAAAACAAGCAAGAAAAGATCGAAAGATTGAGAAATTGCTTACAACTTTTTGTGATGCACTTCTGGTTTTCATTGGTTCAAATACGTTACCAATAATATCAAAAGTTGAATGATCTTTTCTCACTTGTCGAGTTTCTGATCTGTGTGGAGGCTGGATAGCAAGGGTAGCATCTTTCCATGTGCTGGCATGATCAATTTCTGGTTCATGTTCATTTTCATCATCATCTGATATGGAATTTTGATCATTTATGGGAATATTTTTCTCAGTTGAAGGAGATGAGGTAGTGATAACCTGATTAACAGTGGAAGATGTGTGAGTACAAATGGGACCATTATCAATAGCAACATTTACAGTTTCCATAATTTTTCATGATCTTTTGTTATAAACTCTATATGCATGATTATTCGTTGCATATCCAAGGAATACTCATTTATCACATTTGGGATCAAATTTGGTGGGGTAGTCTCTGTCATTGTAGATATAGCAGATACTTCCAAAAACTTTTAAGTGAGAGATGTTTAGTTTTCTTCCTCTCCAAAGTTCATAGGGTGTCTTATTTGTTCATTGTCTGAAAATGACTCTATTTAGAGTATAACAAACATTAGATACAGCTTCTTCCCAAAAAGAGTGTTGAAGATCTGCAGAGTTAATCATAACTCTTCCCATTTCAACAAGAACATGATTGTTTCTTTCAACAATCTTATTATGTTGAGGAGTGATAAGTACAAAAAATTCATGAAACAAGCCATATTCATCACAGTATTCATTAAAAGATGCATTTTCAAATTCAGTGCCATAATCAGATCTAATTCTAATGATTTCCTTATCTTCAGAAAGTTTTTCATTTGAAATTATTTTTGTAAGACTGAAATATTGATCAAAATTTTCAGTTTTATTAGCTAGAAATTTCACCCAAGTAAACCTTGAAAAATCATCAACAATAATAAGTGCATAATTTTTTCCATGAATACTTTGAGTTTCAACTGGACCAACCATATCAAGATGTAATAGTTCTAGCACATTTGAAGTTAGTTTGGTATTTAAAGAAGAATGAGAGATACGAGTAAATTACCAATTTTAAAGTCACTACACATACCATCTAGTTTGCTAGCAAGCTTTGGTAAACCCCTTACCACTCCCTTAGTTGATAATTTGATAATGTCTTGATGATTTAGATGACACACTAGTTCCAACATGTTAGTAGATACAAGTGATATAAAACATATTTCAGAGGAAAATTTTATATTTGCAAGAACACAGTAACAATGTTCTTTTGTTCTTTCACCTTTCATAAGAATTTTTCCTTTTTCATCAAGGACAATGCATCTTATATTATCAAACGTCACGGAATCATATTCATCTATAATTTGGCTTACACTCAAAAGACTGACTTCCAATCATTTAACAAAAAGTACATTGTTAAGATTTGGAAGACCAGGAGTGTTCACCATTCCACATCCAATGATGCTAGCTTGAGCACCATCACCAAACACAACTTTTCTAGATAGAAAAGACTCATTCCACTCAGTCATATGTTTTGAACATCCACTATCCATGTACCATGAATCAGACTTTCTTGCAGTAAGGGTTGTAGAGCAACATTGCAGATAGCAACAATCTCATTGTCTTTCTTGGGTGAAGAGATAATACATGAGGAATTACTTACATGATTTTCTTCATTATCTGAACTGTTTCCACAAAGATCCCAAAGTTTTTGATAGTTAGGAAAATGTTTAAAAGGTTTTGAAGTCCTTTCAAACGTCTTTCTTTTCTGGTATCCAGAAGTGGGGACGGTAAGACTTTTTGCTAACCTTGGAAGTTCTTTGACAGAGTTTTTCAAAGAAGATTGAAAAGAGGAGATTAAGTCATTTTGATGAATATTATTTGTTTGACTCCTATTCAACTTCTTACAAAATGGTCGGATTTGACCAATAACTCCACAGTGATGACAAGTTGGAACAAAACGTTTAAAAGGTTTTTTAGATTCCAAAATTTGGCTTTTGACAAATACAGTATATTTTTTGGGTTGTGATTTTTCACCTTTCTCATAACCTATACCAGATTTATTTTTATCAAGTTTGCCAAGACCACATAGTTTTGTCAACTTTTCTGAACCCATGTTAAACTTTTAAAACTGTTGTTGAGATGCATTTAGAGAGTTTTCTAGATCAAGTTTTTCCTCCAACAAGGTAGATACAAGTCTAGTTTGAGTGTCCAAGCTCTCTTGAAGACACTTGACATTATTCTCAAGACAAGTTTTTTCCAACTTCCATTTTATTTTTATAGAGATAAACTTTTCTTGAATTTCAACTTTTTTCTTCTCACTTATTGATAACTCTTATAGAAGAGTTTCAATTTTAGTGATCATAGACGTAGATGCAGCACACATTTTTGCATACTTTCTATCCAAAATAATTTCGGATTCACTATCCTCTAGGGATTCATCCTAGATAACTGATGTCATGAAAGCAATTGTTTCCTCATCTTATTCTGAATCAGATTTTGATTCACTATCACTCCATATTGCTTTAAAAACTTTATGGGTTTTGTCTTTCTTATTTGCACAGTCAGCGGTTTTGTGCCCTATATCAGTACACTCAAAACATCTTATTTGATCATCCCCTTTTTTATGAAGTTTGTGGTTTGAATGATCTATCATTTGAGATATTATTGCTTCTAGGATTTCTAGAGCTAGAACCTGACTTGGTTTTTTGAAGAATTTTTGGATGAAAAAGGAGGTTTCTTATTTTTGTGGAATTTCTCAAACTGTTTTGTCATGTATGCACATCCTTCAACCGAGTATGAAATATTTTCATCAACATCAGATTCTTGCTTAACTAAATTAAGAGCAATGGTTTTGTTTCTTCTTAGTTTAGTTCTTTTAGTTTCATAAGTCTTTAGATTACCAACAAGCTCATCAAGAGAGTAAGTCTTCATATCACGAAATTCCTCAATAGTGAGTTGTTTAGGAGCAAAATAAGAACTTACAGATCTTAAAAATTTAGAAACAATAGCTTCTGGTTCAAGAGGACTTCCTAGGCCTTGATATTGATTGGTTATGCTAAGTAACCGACTATGATAATCATCAATAGATTCTTCTTCTAGCATAAATATTTGTTCAAAATCAAGAGTCAAGCTTTGGAGTTTTTGAGCTCTTACCTTAGAGTTTCCTTCAAGAGTAGTCTTCAATGAGCCATGTGTTTCTACCGAATTACGTGCGGGGGCGTAATGGGGCAGAAGCAACAAGAATGAGCTTCCTCTTCCTTCCTCGGTCGTGCGGTGGACCTCCTCTCCTTGGTGCGTCCGAACGGTGGGACTGTTCGGATGGGCGGGCTCTCCTCCTCTCTCGGGCGTTCGGGTGCAGCTGTTAGAAGGATACAACAATGAAGCAGGCGGTCAGGGGTCAAGACGGGGTGGCCCGCCTTCAACGCTCCGATGCCTAAGTCAGAAGATGTATTGGATACAACAGTCAAGCGAACGTGCGAGCGAGTATGGGTTGGGGTGTTGAGAGATCGAATGGAATTAGATACCGTTCGATGGAGTGATCTTACCTGTAATAAATACCTGATATATATAGGTGGTTGAGTTTGGAACCTGGTGGTGTTCTTCGATGTGGGACTGATGGTTCCTGCTGGTGTGTGATCCGCATGTTCGGGCGCGCCCCCCACGGGCGCGTGCGCGCCCGGAGAGGGTGGGTCTGGTGAGTGAAGTTGGAGCCTCCAAGGTGGTCTTGCATGTGGTCAAGTAGGTGTTGCTAATCTGCTTAGATGGATAAGTATGTTTAATCGTACAACTAATGATGCAATACTAACAAGTCCCCCAATTCCCCAAGTCAAAGAGAACTTTCTTGACTGGGGAGTTGAAAAAGGGTGTGCGATTAACAAGGATACTTATCCATCTGAGCAGCGGTCATGATCCTGTGACCCCCCAAGTCCCCCAACTCTCCGGTCAAGAAAGGGCTCGCATGACGGAGCGGGACCTGGGTGTCCGAGCGTGTAGCTGTTCGTTCGGTGGTGTACCTGTGCATGTTCTGGGCTCGGCATCCCAACTGATCTTGCTAGTCTGGGACCCGCGTGCCTGTGGGTTGTTACCTGTTGGTGTGGGGGTGTACCTATGGGCCCGGCCCCCAAGCAGGACGTGCTATATATGCTTGGGAGCCGCGCGCCCAGATGGGGTGGGGTTGTGGAGACACTTTATGGTGTAACAGATAGGTAGATAGGTAGATAAGTATATATATAGATAGGTAGATAAGTAACAAATAGGTAGATAGGTAGATAAGTATATATATATATAGATATATAGATGCAGTATGATATGATGCGTGGATGTATGGCATGAGGTGTGTGTATGCGAAATGCTGTCCGTGCGCCAGTTATGGGATACACTGCGTACGCCGTACGTCAACGGGGATGCCGTCGCGCACGCTGTAGCGTCAACGGGGCGATCAGAACCGCGACCTACAAGTGTTGCAGCGCCCACGATCACGTACTCGTGCCGCTCTTCGGCATTAGCGCGCGCAGAGGCCTCTGCCGCCTAACCCGGGGAGATTTAGCGCCCGGGGAGGGTGGACCTCACACCCGGTCTACGCTCATCGGTCTCGGGCCTTTAGGAGGAGAGGACGGACCCCACACCCCCCATCCGGAACCCGAGTCGGCGAATGTAACGTTACGCACACGGAGGGGAAGAACCCCACACCCGTGCCGCCCATCGAGCTTAGCCTCGCTAAGTCAGCTTGTATTTTTTTGCGAACGTCGAATGAAGGGCGCACCTACCACTCGCGTCGTGTATGTCGCCTATAGGGGGGGACGGACCTCACATCCCTACTAGGACTTTGTTTGGCACGGAGGGGAAGAACCCCACGCCCGTGTTTTGCCTATCGATTTTAGCGTACGCTAAGAGGGGGCGGACCCCATGCCTGTTGCGGGCTACCGATTTTCGTCAGGAGAGGGGACGTGTCCCATGCCTCTGCTAGGAATGAGCCGCCGTACGGAGGGGAAGAACCCCACGCCCGTGGCGCCCATCGAACTGTGGAATACTCAGAGAGAGGGCGAGCCCCGTGCCTCTGCTAGGAATGAGCCGCCGTACGGAGGGGAAGAACCCCACGCCCGTGGCGCCCTTGGCGCGCGCAAGAGAGGGGGCGGACCCCATGCCTGTTGCCGCCCATCGGTTGCCTGGGACATACAGAGAGAGGGCGGACCTCATGCCTCTGGCGCTTAATCCGACCTGCACTGTGTGCGAACGGAGGGGACGTGCCCCACACCCGTCGCCCGTTGGTTCTAGGGACTGCAAGGGGAGGACGGGCCCCTTGCTCTTTCGTGTAGGCAACCTGTATCTTTGCATACGGGGGGGGCGTACCCCACACCTGTCGCCCGTTTAGCCTCGGCGCCTGTAACCTGCCAGGGCCGAGCTGGTGTGTGCGGGGAGAACCCAACGCCAGTGGCGCCTGGGGAGTTCTACGCGCCATGCCTGTTGCCGCGTAAACCGTGTTGTCAGTTCGTGGTGGTGCGTATAGTGGTGTTTACCTTGTTTGGACGTGCGCTTTGTGATCTGCTTCCATTGGTCGTGCGGGTGGTGTGTGACTTGCCTTGGATTTTGGTGGTGTGCTGGTGACGAAACAGTTTGAGATGACATTGCCCTTTCCCTTGGGGACCGTTGTGATGAATGCTGGCCGGCGTGTTTAATGCTGCTTGTCGTCATGATTGGCTGAAGGGCAGGCGTCACGCGCGTGGGCGCATGGGTTGGTGTATGGGAGACACGTGTCGAACTGTTGGGGGTCGTGCTAGGGTTGAATTTAAGGCGGGAAGACGATGGGTTGGCACGGTTACTGAGGAGAGGTGGACCGGGCCGTGCCACGCGTTCCAATCCTACGGTGGGTATGGAGTGGACGGCTGGCGATGGCTGGCTGACGTCGATCGATTAGTATAAATAGGGGTGTGGGTTGCCTGTTCCAATATGTTTATGATTCACAAAAGCTCTGCAAAAATTTTCCTGTGGTCTGCCTCCTCGAGATTTTCTACGTTTGTGTCCTCTGTTGCCAGCATATGTGCCCGTCGTTTATACCCAGTGGTACCATCTCAAGCTAGTGAGTCTCGCACCCCTGATATTTGTGTATCCGTCGGGTTTGTGTTTTGTGTTGCTTCTGGGCTGTGTTTGGGTTTTGCTGGATTTTCTTGTTTGTTTTGCTCAAAAACAGGGTTGGTTCTTGAGGTGGGGTGGGTTAGATTTGATTTGGGTGATATTTGGTGGGTTTTGGTGTTTAAGGTATTTTTTTCTCTGTCTGCTGCTAAGTGTTTGGCTCGGTCGTTTGTAAGGCTACATGGGCGGAAGTCCCCCAGTACACGCGCGCGCTTAGTGCGGGCGAGGGTCCAACGAGCGCGGGCATGGCAGTAGTGAAGTAGAATTCAAATGTTGCGAAAGTTTTATCTGGTTTGCTAACCTGTCTGTGCGTGCGTTTGTAGCGAAGAAGATGGATGAAGTGAGCAAGCGTCGAATGCTTAGGTTGCTGGGTGCCGAGGCGAAGGTCCGTGGGGTGGCGGATGATGGTGTTGGTCCGCCAGTTGTGGTGGATGATGCCGAACGTGCGCCCCCAATGGGCGGTGTGGGTGCCCCTGCTCTACATGTCCAAGTGCCACAAGCGGATGTTCCTCTCCTGCCGGCAGGTGATGTTGCTGGAGCCGAGACGCAGGTCGAGGCAGAACGTGAGCAACAGCTGGTCGTGCGGAGTGGTGGTACGAACAGGCGGGTGGGTGGCCCTGCGCTGGCACCGGTGAGTCGTGCGCTTGCTGTGGTGCCGTCTCCAAGTCGGGCGGTTGTCCCAAGTCGGCCTCCGAGTCCTCCCCAGAGTTCTTGTTTTCCAGATCCTCCTCTTCTGGCCTTGGATGCGCCGAAGTCTCCCCCGCACGGGAAAGGTGGGAAACGGGCGCGAAAGCGTGCGCGGGTGGAAGACTCCCCTCCCGGCCCCGCTCCTGGGTCGGGCGATGATGTTGTGGAGAGAGTGCGCCAGTCCCTGGAGGATGATGCTGCTGCGCTCGCGGTCGCGCTGCCCTCGGTGGAGGAGGTCCCTGCTGATGGGTTGGATGGGGTCTTTGGTTCTTGCGCTCGTCTGATGCAGCAGGTCTTCCGCTACCGCTCGCGGGAGATTGTGGAACTTGCACGCCTCAGGGAGGGCGCGCTGGAGCACCAGAGGGCGATGGATGTGGTGGTGGCCGCCAAGGAGAAGGCCAACGATCTGGCGCGGCGGTACGTCGCTCGTGTGAACGAGGCGGATATCCGGGCGGGAGAAGCTGCTGCCAGCGAAACTCTGGCCAAGATTGACAGAGATAAGGCTGTGGCCGAGGCGGAGTGCCTGCGCGGAGAGCTAAAGTGCGTTCGTGCTGAAGTGGCCGCCCGGGTGGCGTTCCTGGAGTCTGAGGTCGAGAGGCTGTCGGGCGTCGAGGTTCCTGCGTACGAGAGAGTGGCGGGGCCTTCCAGGGGACGTGCTGAGGCTGAGCCAGTGGTCAGGCGGATGGGGTCGGGCGAGCAGGCGGAAGCTGAGGTTGCGATGTCATCGGATGAGGGTGAGGAGTTGGATGTGGAGACGGGGGCGGAGTAGAGTAGTTGGCGTTTTTTTTTTTTTTGTAATAGAGTAGGTCTTTGTAATTGTGAACTTCAATGGAACTGCTTTACCTCCTGCCCGTGTGCCTCTGTTTTTTTTTTTGGCATCTTTTGAATAACTTGTGCGAGCATGCAAAGCAACGTTACATTTAGTGGCCTATCCCCAGTCCCCCGAGTACGTGGGCGGGCGGGTCAAGGACAAACGAACGCGCAAATATAAGCTAACGGAAAGAGCAACAGAAGTATAATGTGATCAACATAGTAACAATACTTCCCCAAATGTTTGGACGTTCCGTGGGCGGGGCGTTCTCTTGTTGGACGTGCTGGTCCGGGTGATCGGGCGGTCTGTTTCCTCGCCCTCAGTAGATTACTCGAAGTGTGGTCCTGCGCCGTTCGTGTGTGGATCGCGCCTCCCGATCCATGGGTCCCAATGCGAGAACCTCCTGCCTGCCCCGAGTCTCCGTGGTTTCCTCGTGATTGTATCCCCGGACGTGCCCGATCCCGTGCTCGGTTGGGAATCTTCCCAAGAGCAGGTGCCCTGCGATGATCAATTTCAGTTTGCAGATTCCAGGCCTCCCGAGTATGGCGTTGTAGGGGGAGGGGGTATCCATGATGATTAAGTCCGTCCGAATCTCGCTGTGCGGGGAGTTGGGCGCGCCAATCTCGACCCGCAGGTTGTCGCTCCCGATAGGATACGAGGTCTCGCCCGTGAAGCTGGCGATGCATTCATGGTCCTGCGTCATCTTGCTGGCGGGTCGGCCAAGCGCCGTGTATGCGTCGAAGTAGATTATGCTCACGGACGCCCCGTTGTCAACTAACACCCTCTTCACTAGGAATTGGTCGATGATTGCGTCGATTACGAACGGTAGGGTGTTGTCCCTCAGATTTTCTTCCTCGTCCTTTGCTGTGAAGCTGATGGTGGGCGCCTCCATCCTTCCTTCCTTGGGTGCTCTTCCTGTCCCGACCGTCCATACTTCTCTGCCCGTGCGGTCGGGCGATGGCGCCCTCTCCTTGCGCTTGCCCCCGGATATCGTGTTGATAGTCCCACGGGTCCTGGCGCCCATCTGGCGCTGTTGTCCTTCCGTCCTAGGAGCATTCGTCTGTTCGTCCTTCATGTCTTCGAGGGCCTTCTTCAGCATGATGCAGCTGTTGGTATGGTGGGTGGTGGCGTTGTGGAACTCGCACCATACGTCCGGGAGCTGGCCAGCCGGTACCCCCGCCCTCGTCATGTTGTTTGGCGGCGGTATTCGGTGTCGGTTCAGGCGGAGCAGGTGCTCGGGTGACTGCCCGTCGATTGTGAAGACCTCCTGTACTGCCGGCCGATAGCGTGGGGCTGGCGAAAAACGGGCACCCTGCGCCTGGATGTAATTGTTGCCCTGATATCCGCGGAAGACGGGCCTTTGGTAGTTCTTTCTGTATGTATCCCGGTTCCTCTTGAGGCCCCCGGTTGGCCTCCCGCTGTCCGTCAGCTATTGTGGTTGGGCGCCTGTTGCCTCGGGTCTGATGGAGCTAGGTTCGGAGGCGGCTCCGTACACTCGCGTCTCCACCAGCGCCTTCTGCACAACCAGGTCCATGATCTCGTCGTAGTCGAGATGCTCCTTCCTTACGAGTTTCTCTACGAATGGGGTGGCGAGCAGGTTGTCCATCAGGGCGACCTTGGCCACTCGCTTGTCAAGGTCCCTGCATGTGCTTGCGAGCGTCCTCCATCGGTTGATGTAGCTCGACAAGCTCTCGTCCGTCCCTTGGCGGACCTTGAGGAGGATGCCCGTGGTGTTATACTTCCCCTGGAGCCGATAGCGCTTCTGGAAACTTTCCGCCAGCTCGAGGAACGAGTGGATGGACCCCGGCGGGATCTCGTAGAACCAGCTTCGTGCCTCCTCCGCCAGCGTTTCCTGAAACAGGAAACACAAGGTTGGGTCTGAATATCGGGTCCCGTCCGTGGTGGACAGAAACTCTTCCACGTGCGCTCGTGGATCCCCGCTCCCGTCAAACCGGGCAATCTTCGTTATCTTGGCGTGGGGATCCCTTCCTCTTTCCAGTATGTGCGCCGAGAACGGGCTGACCCGGGGGGCGAACGTCCCGCCCAGCTTGTCCTTGCGCAAGCGTGAGACTTCCTCTGCCAGCTCCTCCATCCTCTGTAGGATCAGATTGTTGTTCGTCGGGGGTGTCGACTCCTCCACAGGTGAGGACGCTCGGGCGTTAGTCCTGGCGAACAGATGGCGCTCCTCGCTGGCGGTCTCCTGTGTTTCTTCGTGCTGCTCCATCCGCTGGCTAATGAGCGCCTCCAGTCGTTCCTCCATCCTTCGGCGGATTTGGCGCTCCTCTGCTCTCTCGAGCGCTGCCTCCCGCAACTCCCGGGCCATGCCGTTGATGCGCCCGTCCTCGTCGTTCCTGTCGACCGCCTGCGCGTTCCGCTCCCGTGAGCCTGGCGGAGTCCCTCCCTCGGGTGTGTCGCTGCCGTTAGTCGCCGGGTTGAGCATGTGGACCTTTGGTTTCGGTGGTGTTTATACGAGGTTTGCAATTTGTAAGTTTCCCACAGACGGCGCCAGATGTTTCTACCGAATTACGCGCGGGGGCGTAATGGGGCAGAAGCAACAAGAATGAGCTTCCTCTTCCTTCCTCGGTCGTGCGGTGGACCTCCTCTCCTTGGTGCGTCCGAACGGTGGGACTGTTCGGATGGGCGGGCTCTCCTCCTCTCTCGGGCGTTCGGGTGCAGCTGTTAGAAGGATACAACAATGAAGCAGGCGGTCAGGGGTCAAGACGGGGTGGCCCGCCTTCAACGCTCCGATGCCTAAGTCAGAAGATGTATTGGATACAACAGTCAAGCGAACGTGCGAGCGAGTATGGGTTGGGGTGTTGAGAGATCGAATGGAATTAGATACCGTTCGATGGAGTGATCTTACCTGTAATAAATACCTGATATATATATAGGTGGTTGAGTTTGGAACCTGGTGGTGTTCTTCGATGTGGGACTGATGGTTCCTGCTGGTGTGTGATCCGCATGTTCGGGCGCGCCCCCCACGGGCGCGTGCGCGCCCGGAGGGGGTGGGTCTGGTGAGTGAAGTTAGAGCCTCCAAGGTGGTCTTGCATGTGGTCGAGTAGGTGTTGCTAATCTGCTTAGATGGATAAGTATGTTTAATCGTACAACTAATGATGCAATACTAACACCATGCATCTTTAGTTGTTGGACAATGGAGGATTCTTCTTTTCTCTTTTTCAGAGAAGGCTGAAAATAAGATGTTTAAAGATTTAATATTCATTCTTGCTTAAATTTTTTCAGCATCAACCCAAAGACTTTTGGATTTTAAGATAAGCACATATGGTTTGTCCGTAGATGGAACCTTTAGTGGAGTGTATCCATCATCAACAATGTCCCATTTTTTTCATTATCTTGTGACATTAGAAAAGAAGACATCATGATTTTCTATTGGAAATAATCACTTCCATCAAAGAATGGTGGAATATTGATGGAAGTAGAGCCCCAATCCATTATTGGCTCACAGAGGATCTCACTAACAAAGTTAGTGGCTGCTCTGATACCACTTGAAGATCCTTGAAGGGGGGTGATTAGGCCCTTTACTACTTTTTACCAAAAGTGATGTAACTGTTATCAGGGATAGCAAGATGTGCATCTATCCTAACAAGCATTTTATGAAAGAAACAAAGCAGTGTTTATAAGTAGATGAAACTAATAACACAATTTTGTTTTCTCTTTGCAGAAACCCCTGAATTCAGGGATGAAAACTGTAGAATCTTTCCACTATGCAACAACTCTTATTACAAGACTATAGTTTTGATAATAGAAAAGTTCCGGTGCTATCCTTTCTCTAAACTCGCGCATTAGATGTAAGAGCTATACTCCATCTTATTTTACAAAAATTTACAATAGAAAGATACACAAGTTCTAGACATGAATTTAGTTATCGCACAACTAACTCACTATGAACACTTGAGATGCTTGCACCTACCAATCCAACCTCATGGTATACAAGATATATGCATGGATTTAAATGGTGTTTTGTGAAGACTTTAAGACATAAAAATCAGCACAAAAGAGCTTGTAAACATACTCAACCTTAGAGAGAAAATGAACAAAAGTAATTTTCACAACTAAGAAAGACAAGACATGCTTGTTCTTTATATAGGCTAAAAGAAATTGCCTAAGAAGGAGACCAACACGTCTTTGCCAAGGAAATCAGAAGGAGTTTTTAAACAGTTTTTAATCCTAAACCAAGTGTTAAAACTTGACATCCACATAAAAACTTGTTTACTCTTTAGTAGAAAATATCTTCACTTTATAAGAGATAACGATGAAGATTAAAGATTAAGTTTTTAAGAGAACAAAAACTTAACATACTGATTTAAGTAACTTGACCAGAGAAGAGTTTTAAAAGTGTTTTATAAACAATTTGAAGTCTTGAAATAGTTTTTCTAAATAGAACAATAATGACCCAGAGACTTCAGGGATAAAAATCACTTTTATTATCCTCAGTAAAAATAGTGAAATGCATATGCATGTTTTTTACCTGAGGCCATGAGTTTTTCAGGTATGATGATGTTGGTCTTTTATCTTCAATTTTCTCTTATTTGAGTCTTCTAATCCATGTTTTGTTGAGTATAAAATATGTCAATAAATTTCTACCTTCAAAATATGTATATGATCATCTTTAATATCACATTCAACATGATTTAACTAGCTTCAGCTTTTTTTCTTATTAATGCTTTTGGCATACAAAATTGCAGGTGGAACCCATGCTTGATGGAAGTTTCATCTGTGATATCGTTTACATTAATAAACCAGATGATACGATGGAGGTAAATATTGTTGCATAAATTTATGGTATAGGATGAAATGTATATTTCGCTACAGGTTAATGGTATTCGCGCGTTATAGAGGAAATTCTGTCAAAATTTTCGGTTTTTGAAAGTTCACGTTTTTAGAAAGGGTTTGATTCCGGTTTAGGAAACTAAATCGGAGTCGGGTCCTTTCATCTTATATTTTACCTTCGTATGTACGTTCTTTTGAATTTTTATTTAATGAATAGGAAACAGCTGTGATAGCTCTGTCGAAGTCAAAAGATGCAACGCGGCTAGTGAGCCATTTTGTGCAAAACTGTCTTCTTGGTGATACTCCTTTTGATGAAGACTATTTTAATCTCTTGTTCTATGGTGTATTTGAAACTTCAGATTAGACAAAGGGTGTGTTATTCCATTCTACATTCCAACTGTCAAAGTTGACTTAAACTGTTGTCTAAATATCCATGTACTGGTAGTCTGGTACTGGTTTCAGTTTGAAGTTTTCATTTCTTTTGCATTAGTGTGATTTCCCAGATTAAATTTTCTTACTCTAAGTAATTCAACATCATATGCATTATAATGCATACATATTACATAACCAAATAGAATATATAATGGATGTGTTTGGAGATAATGGTAACGGTAGTAGCTACTGATTTTAAACATCTTCCGAGTCATTCATATGCATTGCTGCATCTAAATGCATTTGATCTTGATTTCCTAGAGTGTAATTCCCCTTGGTCTCTAGGACAATGAATGAAAGATGCCACAGTTATTTCTCCAAATGCAATAAACAATATTGCAGCTTCCGTCAGTAGTTCTTTCAAATGAAACAACGTACAGTCATTCTCTAGCTGTATCCCTGAGTCTTGAACATGTAAGCAGCCCTGTCAAAAAAAAAAAACATGCAAGCACTACGTACACTACTCGTCTCAATTCTAAATACTTGCGTCTCAATTCTAGGATCATTACATTAGCTAGCTAGCTAGGGTTTCGGTTTCGGCTATTTTGAAGATGACCCAGTTACTCGGCGGTTTGTCTATCACTGTTCCATTCTCCGTGGAAGATCTCAGCAGTACGTTCTTCTTCCTTATTCTTCTTCTTCTTGCTCTTCTTCTTACTTGTTCTGTTAGGTATCCGGCTCTTAAATACAGTATAGATCGCATAAGCTAGTTTTCATATTGTGATTATAGCTTCGAGAGATTATTATCTATGCATGCCGTTAGATGAAGGATTAGACATAATAATTGAGAAATATGGTTTCGCCCTTGTTTTCTTTGCGCGCAGAAGAAAGGATCTCAAAATAGTTTGGAAGGAAAAGGTTGAAAAAGTGTTGGAGTCATACAACCTTTCATGCAGGCTGGACTGGGATGAGGTATGTATATCTATCTGCACATAAGATCAATTTATACATATATATATATGTATATATATATATATATGAATTTATCTTATAATGAATCTCTAATTATATATGGTTATGAATGGGGCAGGGAAAGATGAGGGTTGAAAACACACAACATACTAAGAAGTGGGGGACGCTTCGCAAGGGTGGTCGTGCTCTCTGTGTCCTCGCAGCTGGCCTCACCACAAATTATGTATAGTATTCACTCGATATGATCGATTATCTTTAAATTCACATTCAACATGATTTAACTAGCTTCGATCAGCTAGCTTTTCCTTATTGATATTGGCATACAAAATTGCAGGTGGAGCCCATACTCGATGGCAGTATCCAATGTGATGTAATTTACATTAATAAACCAGATGATATAATGGAAGTAAGTATTGCTGCATAAACATACATTCAAGGTTTGATGCTGGCCTTGTTCTTTTTGCATCTGACTAATTTTCTTCTGTTGTTTGCAGTCTGCTTTTGCTCGCAAAGATGAAGATTTCATGAACACATTTGGAGAGGAAATGGTGAGTCACATTATCCTAGCTAGTATATATTCATGCATAATTGCATATATTGTTATTCTGTTGGACCTCTTCTCATTCAGTTACATTATGCAGAAATGTCATGAAAGATTGTCATGCATGGTACTTTTTCAGGTGAGTGTTGTTATCTATCTTATTGGTATCATTGTGTATCTTATTATCATTTTATGCGTATATATATTCACGCTCTTTTGAACTTTCATTTGCCTTTTGAAATGAATAGGAAGTAGCTGTGATATCTCTGTCCAAGTCAAAAGATGCAACACGGCTAGTGAGCCATTTTGTTAAAGCCTGTGTTCTTGGCGATATTCCTTTCGATGAGATTATTTTAATCTCTTTTTTCCTAGTGTATTTGAAACTTAAAATTAGACAAAAGGGTGTTATGTCATTCTACGATCAAACTTTAATTTCTAAGTTGATTTAAACTTGTAGTCTAAATTTCCATGTACTGGTACTGGTTTCAGTTTGAAGTTTTTGCAGCTTTTGCATCAGTGTGATTTCCTAGATTAAATTTTCTTAATCTCCGTACTTCAACATCATATCATTATCATGAAAATACATAACCAAGTAGAATATAATGGACATGTTTGGAGATAATAGTAACAGTAGTAGCTACTGGTTTAAAACATCTTCAAGTCATTCATTCATATACATTGCTGCATCTAAATGCAATTGGCCTCGATAATGATGAACTTATCCTAGTATGCCCGGGAATACAGAACAAAATTGTAAAAGTTATAAACAGAAGAATTTTTCGGTTTAGTAGATCCAACTCAGAGCATATTGTAATGTGCTGAAATGATACAGGAAATTCAATCTGCAGTTCCTGCCAAGCTATAACCGGGAATCTTTGCGAGCTTTCTCCTGTGCATAATCTGTCTTACCCTCTCGACGTCTTTCCATAAACCTCTACTGGCATAGATATTAGACAAAACCACAAAAGCCCCATCATTCCAGGGCTCTAGTTCTTGCAAATGCTTAGCCACCCACTCCCCCATCTCGACATTCCCATGTTTCTCACAGGCTCCCATCAGACACCCATAGACTGCCAAATTCACTTTCATCAGCATCTCTTCCACCACCATCTTCCTCGCCTCCTCAAGCAATCCCGCTTTGCCAAGGAGATCCACCATGAATGCGGCAAGCGAGGGCTTAACCCATACACCTCCTTCATCATTCCGAAATAATATCTCCCCTCCTGCACCGTCCCTCCATGAACACAAGCACTGAGTACCCCGACAAACGTGACATGGTTAGGCCTCACTCCGGCCTCTCTCATCCTCCGAAAGCACTCCAACGCTTCTTCCACATGTCCGCGCATCCCATACCCCACGATCATCGAAGTCCACGAGGACACATTCTGTTCCCCCATCCTCGAAAACACCTTATCCGCTAAGTCCATCCTCCCACATTTCCCATACATATCCACAACCGAGTTAAACATCAACACATCCGACTTCTCCGCAGACTCTGCCTGAAAAACACACTTATTCAGCTGAAGAGCCAATCCCAAGTCACCTAGTCCCCCACATGCGGACGCGACGCTACACATTGTCACATCGTCCGGCAACAACAACCCACTTCTCCTCAGCTCCATAAACACATCTACAGCCTCCCTCGAACGCCCGGCTTGCGAAAGCCCTCCGATAATCGCGTTTCAAGAACCAACTTTTTCTGAGGATTTCCATCGAACATCTTGCGTGCATTCTCAAACTCCCCCGCTTTCAAATATAAATTTATAAACCCACTCTCACAATACTCATTACAATCCAACCCAATCTTCAACGCCACACCAATGAACCTGCCTCCCAAAACCCACCACCATAATCTGACACAGAGCTTTCAGGACAATCGGCACCGTGTACCGGTCCGGCAATACTCCGACGCGTGACATGGTGACGTAAGCGGACTATGACGCGGCCGGAGCATCCCTTCTGGCGTATGATCTGATGAGATTGTTGTAGTGAAATGGGTCCGGGTAGTGATGCAAGAACTGGGTTCTGATTATATAGGCGTGAAATTGATTGAGCTGTGATAACGATGAGCAATTCGAAAGCTGGGCCGCCGTGTTTCTGGGTCTGGAATGACGTCACTGGCTGACATAGTAGTGAAACCAAAATATTGTATCCTAAACTGCACTATTTAGCAAAGAGTGCATAATTAGCTACTCTATTTGCTTTACAATTAAGGCGATACAATACCAGAAAGATAACGCGATCAAGACAACGCATCAATTCACTTTGAACAGATTTCCAACCATGCTGTCGGCACTACCTTTTAAAGTTGAGAATTATTAACGACGTGTCTTTGATTTTAAGGCTTCACGGGCCTGAGTATCTCGAACTAGTTGGGCCGAGTCTTTCTTTTAAGTTTTGTTTTGGCTTAACGGGCCTGAGTGACTTGGGCTTTCTGTTCTTTTTTAACTTTGTTTGGGTCGGTCGTCTGCTGAGGAATCAGAGAGAGAGAGAGAGAGAGAGAGCGCAATGGCGTCGAGTCTGGTGAAATCTCTACTGAAATCGACGACGGGGACTAGAAGCTTCTGCCTCGTCAGGAGTCAAATTAGCAACCACACCGCTAAATGGATGCAGGTATTAAATTTCTGAGCTCAAAAACAATCGTATATATATGTTGTTGCTTATTACAAAATTGATGATAAAGATGTCGAATTTGTGCTGTAATCTCTGTGTTTTTGTTGGGTTGTTAATTGAACTCAGATGCATAAAGTTGCAGCTTAGTATTATATTGTTGTGGTCTTGATATCCTGACATTTTAATGTAATGTTGCTTAATTGCTTAAGCTCCGAGCATTCGACACTGATTGTAATGTTACTTGTGTTATAGAGAATAATGTGTTGAATTATGTGAGCTTTTCATACAAGTTTTAGTTATCTGTATGTCATCAAGGATCGTGCTTTATTGGTGTCTATTTTTTTTAACATTTGATCGATAGACTTGAGTCGGTGAATCTCATTTATGTCTGCCTTTTTAATAGGACACGAGCAAGAAGTCTCCAATGGAGTTGATCAACGAAGTTCCTCCGATCAAGGTTGAGGGCAGGATTGTTGCATGTGAAGGAGGTGAGTTTTTCTCTTATGGCTTTCGTTACATCATTTGCATTTACCATGTGAGATGTTATTCGATGAATTATACCATTTGTGCTATCTATAAGAAGCGCTACCGTTTATTTGGGGTGCATGTGTTTGATGTTATGCAGACACCGATCCGGCACTTGGGCATCCGATCGAGTTCATTTGCCTTGACAAGCACGAGCCAGCAATCTGCAAGTACTGTGGTCTACGCTATGTCCAGGATCACCACCACTAGAGGGCATGGAACTCGTAGCTCAGCAGCTGTCTTTAAGCAAGTTCCATATGATTGTCCTTCAGTGAAAGCCATTTGCTAAAAAAGTTCTATTTGTAATGATAATACTTTCATGTGTTTTTGGAGTCAGTGAAATAAGGATTTGCCGATTTGATTATGCAGGTTGTGGTTGTATTCATCATATGCAAATGGATATTGTATTTTGAATTTCCATCTTTGTTCATCAGTTGCTACTCTGATGTTGAATGCACAGTTCTTTCTTAATTACTAAGAGCAACTCCAGCAGATTCCCCATAAGTCATTTCTAATTAAAATATAAAGATTTTCTCTTAAAATTTATTCCAGCAGCTCCCCTATCTTATTAGCCAATTTAGGGATTCTCTATATTTTATGTTTTCATCCCTTATTTTTATACCGAAAACATGAATTATAGGTAACGAAACATTCAATATTGTAATTAATTCTTTCCTTCTAGATTGTAAATGTAATTAATAATTATATTAATAAATAAATATGTTATTATCAACCAATCAAAACTAAGTATGTGTTTAGGTCTAACTACATTTTAAGTAATATTGTTGGAGTAAATTTATACAAGTGATTAGCTAAAATAGGTTTCGACTTTATTTTTGAACAAAATAAGCAAACTTTTCGTGACATTGTTGGAGTTGCTCTAACTCTCTGACCAACATGAGTCATCTTTCTTTGTATCAATTTTCATGAGCCAATAACATGTGGATTATGAGAGATGGAAACAGAAGTGAAATAAGTTTAATGTAAGCATTTTATTGTCAAAACTTTATTACCTAATTCCGGTACTGCTGAAACATTACAACTCTAAGAACATGTATATCAGTACAAATAATCCTCAATTCTAATCTGATGAGTACTGAGATAATCGGATCAGTTCTACATTCAGTTAGTACCAAAAATCAGAACTAATTGTAGCAGGAAAAATACCCAAAAACCTTCCAGGCAATATGGGGCAAAATGATGAAGAAAACTCATGCGCGCTAATGCACATAATCAAAGTACACAGGCCTCGATTCAGTAGATATCAGTCGGCATTTCTCTAGCTCTAACCACTTGACTCGAAAATAGAAAACTGCCAGATAATTAATGGTAGAACTCGACCTAATGGACACCATTAGCATTACATTTTCTCTCCAGCTGCCATTTTTCTTCTCTGTTGATGCTCGGCAACTTTGTAGTCTACAACTTCACGGAAGAGAGTTGGATCAAGCACACAATTCTCACTCCCATAGACAGCAGCTTGGACGGATGCCATCATTTTCGCTATTTCTCTCCCAGAAAATCCCCGAGTCTTGGCAGCTGCTTCTCTCAGCATATCATCAGTCACCCCTTTCATTTCTATCTTCTGCTGTTGCTTTTTGAACAAGTAACGGAACCATCCAGGTTTTCCAGAGTCAGCCTTAACTATGTACTTGTCCAGATACAACTTCAGCAGCTTAAAACGCTCATCTTCCCCGGGTAAAGGGAATTCAAGCACTTCATCAATACGATCTGACACAGCAGAATCAAGATCACCTGGACGGTTTGTGGCGAGGGCCAGGACTATGTCCTTCGACTGGTCACCAGTGCGGAAAAGAAGAGCATTCAGCGCACTTCTTTGAGCTTCACTCATATAGGTTTTGTTCCGCCTGCAAATTTATTGAACACATTCAAACTATCAGTTGCATTTTACAGTTTTCATTCAATGATTCTTTCCAATTTCTCACTGAGACTACTACAACTAGTTCACATCATTTTCATGTCCATGAATTTTACTCACTCGCACAAAAATGCATCGGCTTCATCAATGAAAAGCAACAAACCCCTCCGTGACTTTTTGGCCCAATCAAATAACTCATGTATCTTCGTAACAGCCTGTGGTCCAAGTGGAGCAACATCTCCTCCCGTCATCAGTGCATAATCCAAACCCTGACGAGAACATTAGATGGAAAGATGAGTGAAGAATTTGATAAGAATAGTAGTCCAGAACGACCTCAGAATGACATATCAACAAATGATTGCATGTACTCAAATTTACTGGTCAAAAAAACAGCGGAGTAAAAGCTTTCATATAAAAAATGAACTTAGCATACCGTAAGAAGTCACAGACCAACATAAAACAGAATATGCAACCAATTAAGCAAACAATGGGCAGACACATAAGTTTCTTACAGATTTACGAGCCATCTCTCTAGCAGCCATTGTTTTCCCTGTTCCTGGAGGCCCATAGAAGAGCATATTTCGGAAGGGTGCCTGATGAGATTTTGTATTGGCAGTTGCACCAGCCAAATGTTCTATTCTTTTCTGAAGAGAAGGATGTAAAACAACATCGCCAAAGGGTTTGCCCTTCTTTGTTGATGGGGTACGTGAGAATATTCCTGACCAAGGATATTTCCCTTTAGACGACTCTCTGATAAGGGATGGTTGTCCCAATATTCTGTCCACATAGCTCCATATCACCTTTGCACCTTCTCTGCATAAGAGAAATGTGAGCTGCATAAATAATAGCAACATATAAAGCAATTGAAAAAGTAGTTAAAAAAACAGACAAGTTATTCCAAAAAGGCGCCGTGCAATCTCTTGTGATTTTCAATGGCACTAGAGATCAAATATAAAATGGGAAAGGAAAAAAACAGAATTAAACAATAGAAATATCACTAAAGGCATTAACTGGGAAATAACAATTCTACTGGTCTGCATCCTACAAATCTGGTCTTAATTGAGCCCCAGGCCAGAAGGGAAAACAAACGTAAATGACTGACTTGAAACATGATATGCCACGACTAGATATAAAATTGAGAAAGAAATGCAGTATATTAATATATCTACGAAAGTTCACCACACACCTCGTTGTGTAAACTCCTGCAGCTAGAGCTGTCACTCCCCCAACAGCAACAACTAACTTATTCTGATCCGTCAGAATGGCTTTCAGTCCGCCTGCAAAAGATGGCTAATCCTACATCAACGGCTTACAAACAATAAAATTAATCTAAAGTACACTAGTTCTAACTTCTAATGATATTTTATGGCAGAAAATCCCCCTTTGGTTAGAAGAAGATCGACCTAAAGGCACACTTGCAGCCTATGGTTCTAGTTTATTTTCGATAAGTTAAATGAGCAGCCAACAAGGCTTGGTTCACAATTCAAATAGGGTCAAGGACTATATAAAAAACTTCATGATGCAGTACCTCCAATATGATCAAAAGTTGTATTTATAGCAGCAACCCATTTCTCCCTCTCCGCATTTGCCCGGTCTACTAGTATTCTCCTGTTGACATCTTCAGCTAGTTTCGCTTCATGCGCTCTCCCTTCTGCTTCTGCAATAGCCCTCACTCTGATCGTTTCACGTTCTATCTCGGCCTTTTCCCGCTCTGTCTGACGACGTTGTGCTTGAATTTGTTCTTCTGTGGCCCGTCGAAGTTGCTCTTGCCTGATAGATGATTCCTCTTGCATTCTCACAAGCTCCCTATTCCTATCCCTGTGGTATTCATTCTCTGCCTACATACAGTAAACAACAACACCAGAGTAAATATCAAAACATCAATTCATCATTTTTCGATAAAACAACTTCTCCAAAAAATTTTAAAGGTGACTGACCTGCATCCTCTTCCTTTTCAATTCGTCCTCGTAGCGAGCCATTTGCGATTTCGTCTGCGCTTGATGCTGAGCTAGCTTCTTCTGCTCATCATAGATGACCCTTTGCCTCTCCTGTCATCATAAATCCATCCCAAACAAAAAAGAAGAAGCATACAACTTGAGAACAACAACAACAACAGCAGCAGCATTGCTTAACTTTCACCAACACAGAACTAAAAAAAGGGGGAAAAACAAACTTACAGTTTCGGCTTGCGATTGCATTGCCTTAAACTCTGTCTCTTTTGCAGCCAGCTCAACTTGCCTAGTCTCTTCTTGCTTCTTCAGAACTTCGAATATCTTACACCACAACAACAACAAACCCATCAATCAATTTTAGCTATTAACAAAACAAAACAAAAACCTTTAAACCCTTAAACCCATAAAGTTGGAACCTTTTTGGCATCTTTAGAGTTGCTGATTTCTTTGGCGTACTTGGCGCCGCGCTCCAATGGGTCTGGATCAAATCCGGCGGAAGTAGTCCTTGGGTAATCGTTGCGAGGCTTCGGCTTCGGCGGCGGAGCATCGGGCTCGGCGGCCGGAGAATTGGGCTGCGGCGGCGATGATTTGGCGGGAGAAGGAGATTGTTGAGGAGAAGAGGAGGAGAAGGGAGCGAAGTTGAATAGGCCGCCGCCGCCGTCGGCATGAGCAGTTTTGGGATTGGACAACGAGGCTGAGATAGCTGCTGCGGCTGCGACAAGACCTAGTGAATATGACTTGGCTGCCATTTCAGTTCTGAACAAGCACTTTGAGTTTGAGTTTGATGTTTTCTTTAGAGAGGTTAATTTACTGCTGCTGTCTTGAGGAACAAGAAAATATGGGCATTGCGAGTTTGAGTTTGAGTTGAGTTGAGTTGGGTTCAAAAAGACTGGAACTGCACCAAGTGAACTCGTCGGGGTTTTTGTAGGGTTTGTGTCACTCTGTGTGTTTATATGGCGGGTTTTTTATAATGGACTCGGGTCTATTGGTTCGATGGGCTCAAACTTTTGGGGGCTTTAACTACTTTAGAGGCTTTTATGAATAGATGGGCTTCAATTTGGGCTTTGAGATCTTAATCACTGTCAGTTTGCTTTAATTTTAAAGGCCCGTGAGAATCTTTTAAATATTAATAGTCCACCTTACACAACTTGCTATATATTTACTTGTTTTTATTTGGGTAAATTACACTAAAGTGCACTTATATAAGGTTACTTACGTATAAGGTCACCTACTATTTCTTTTCCAAATCAGGTTCCCTGATTTAAAAAAAAAAAAAAAAAAACTTCTTGTTCACACTATTTACGCTAATGCCATCGTTTAAAAAAGCTCGTTTCTCTCTCTCTTTCAAACCAAAAACCAAAATCGACTCAAAAATCACTAAAACCCTAGCAGAGCTCTCTCTCCCGTCGCCCTCTTCTCTCCGTCGTCGTACTCTCGCCGTCGAGAGACGTGACTTCTCCTCTGCTCGACTCCTCCTCGACTCACAGTCTCACTCTCAGCTCGCCGCCTCTCCACGTCGTCGCCGCCAATCTCGCCGACGCTCATTGCCACCTTATTCCCGATTCTGAGCGGTAAAAATCTCTCTCTCTCTCTCTCTCTCTCTCTCTCTCTCTCTCTCTCTCTCTCTCTCTCTCTCTCTCTCTGATTTTGTCTAACTTGTTTCGTCCCTCCTGCAGCTACAAACAATGGCGCATCCTGTAGTTACAAACCCTAGTCTCCTCAAAAAGTGCCTCATGCAGCCACAGACCGCAACACATATAGGTAAAAGATGTAGTGTGGTCTGTAGTAGTATGTATAATTGATGTGAGTAATATGTATTATGTTACTCTGTATAGTAGTGTATACAAATTGGTGTGCTTTAGTTGTTACAAAGTAGTGTCTACGTTAGTATGTGGTAGTGTGTATATTAGTCTGTAGTAGTGTATACAGATTAGTGCGTTTTGGTTGTTTGCGAAAAATTATTTTTCCTTTTTATAATAATGGTGATGACATGCAGGGCAGCACCGATAATGATTAGAGACATGAATTCAAGTTGAAAATAAAACACGTTAGGGTGGCAAAACCTATCGATGTCGGACGAGAGATAGGCATGCAGAATCAGTGAAACGCCAACTGAGGTCCCAGAAGGATGCTGTTGTAGCCAGAAAAGGTAAAGGAAAATCACCATCTTCGTTGGTCAAAGCTGTGAAGGGCAAAAAGAGGAAGATGGTGAACCAAGATGCTCAGTTCGACTACGGAACATGAAGAAGGCAACCGAAAGCATCGAAGTTTAAGTAGTAGTATAGTGTTTTTTGTTGTGTTAGGGTCTGATGTAGTTCATTGTGTTACAAAACAGTAGTACTTATCATGTTTGAAGTAATACCCTGAATATTTTGGAGTAGTGCTTACTAGAGACAGCAGTAGTACATTATGTTACAGAACAATAGTACTTACCATGTTTTGAAATAGTACCCTTAATATTTTGAAGTAGTGTTTACTAGAGACAGCAGCAGTACATTGTGTTACAGAACAATAGTCATCTGTTGTTTTTCTCTCTCACTCATTGAAATTTTGAAGAAGATGAAGAAGAAAAAAGTTAATATAAAAGGTCAAAATTGAAAAGAAAGAAAACATGGATAAAAAAAGTGACATTAAGTAGAAAAAAAAATATAAATGACCTTGTGTGTGAAATAAGATCTCTAATTAACCTTATATATAATTTTCTATTTTTATTTATTGCGAGCATGGACCTTTTTCATGATGTTGTAGAGTGGTGCATGTCTATAAACAATTTATGGTCATCTTTAATGAACTAATAGTAAGGTAAGAAGTCTTAATTTGGGAGGATTGTGTTGTGAAAATAATTAATGACCCATGAAATTTTATAATGCAAACTTCTATAAATTGCTTTAGATTCTGAATTATTTTATGCAAATTTTGAATTAAATTACAACTTTAATTGTTTATTTATCAAACACTCAATTCAAGTAACAAAGATATTATGGCTTAGTTTAGGATTGACATAAAAATATTGATCTTTTGAAAAAAAACTATTTGCTTATTCATTTTTAACCGTGGCTTTTACACTTAAAAAATAAAAATAAACAATTTTTATTATTTTACTAATCATGTATTCGATCAAAATAGTTGATAATAAGCTGATTTAATCTCAAAAACTCAACCCCCAACATATTTGCCGAACAAGTATATTAATTACGAATTCCACGAGTATATATGATGTTTTATTTAAAAAAATCACAGGCTAGCTACGTATTGAGTTCAATCACAAGAATTCCGAAGGTACATCAACAATATGATACAGAAGAACACGGAGCGACAAGATAGGATATATGAATCAATTAATTGAAATATCTAGAGCGCGCCGTGAGTTCCATCTCTTCCATGCATGCCACTAATTAGAGGGTTTTTTTTTGGCATTAGAACGAAGGAAAAAGAACAAACAGAGATAAAAGAGACGAAAACAGGAAACTACTCTACAAAGATCACAAACTAGAAAGAACTTATCAAGGGGGAGGGCCTGAAGCATCAAACAACAGAATATGTCGAAGAGAGGGAGGCGGATTGGAGAACCAGTCCGCGGTGCACACTCTTCTGGAAGCTAGGAAGCCAATATGATCAGCAGCCTTGTTAGCTAATCTACTGGTCCACAATTAGAGGTTTGTTGCATGCATGCATTGGCTAATTGGATCATGCGTTTGGAATAGCAGCAGCTAGCTTCGCTCTGAGGTCTTTTCTTAAGATTTTGCCCGATGGAGATTTTGGAATCGCATGGACGAAGTACACCTTGTGCAGTCTCTTGTAAAACACAACCTACATACATACATATTCGATCGACTCAAATAAAATATTTAACCAAGCTAGGTACGTTTTTTTTTTGCTGCTTAATTAATGGAACTATACATGTTAACATGTACATACATACACACATATATATATATATATACACGTACCTGTTTTGCTATGTATTCTTTCACAGCCTCTTCAGAGAGCTCATTCCCATTAGACCGAACTACAAATGCAACCGGAACTTCACCAGCAGCAGCATCTTTTTGCCTGCACGTACATATTACGTTTCAAATTAATGCTTAATTATATATGGTGTGGTTTGATTTAGACCAAAAAAAAACAAAATCAAGTTTAAGCTTACGGAACAACAGCCGCGTCAGCAATGGATTCGTGGCTTACAAGAAGCGACTCTAGCTCAGCTGGTGGCACCTGATCGATCCATAGTTAAAATTAATTAATTAGAAGACATAACTTTATGTAACTTTTAATTTAACTAAATTAGCGGGACAAGTAATTAACATACTTGGAACCCTTTGAACTTGATGAGTTCCTTAACTCTATCAACAATGAAAACTTCCTCGTCGTCATCGACGTAGCCAACATCACCAGTGTGAAGCCATCCCTCAGCGTCTATTGTGGCTGCCGTGGCCTCGTCGTCGTTCAAATATCCTTTCATGATCTGAGAGCCACGGATACAAATCTCTCCCGGCTGATTGTAGCCGAGAGATCGACCGGTTTCGGCCTCGATGACTTTGAGCTCGGCATTCCGAACCACCGTGCCGCATGACCCCGATTTCGTCGGAAACGGTTGTTTCGCGAATGTCAAGCACATTGATAGCACCGGCCCTGCCTCTGTCATCCCATAACCCTGCATGCATGCATATATGTGAATAATGTAGAGATATATTTAGGTACTCGTTTGTTCCCAACACTAAAAGAATGGGGGAGCTCTAAATTGTATACGTGAAAGTTAATTTAGAAGATAATTAAAAGAGTCCGTACGCGCTTAGTAACAAATTGGAGGTAAGTTTAGCTAGATATGCAATTGAGTTTTGAGGTTAACAGACGGCGCCAAAATTCTGTAGTGTTTGGTAGTACCAAAAAATTTCAGTTTTGAAACGTTAGCTTATTTAAAAAAAATAAAATGACGAAACGTTATAAAATGAGAGAATTTTCTCAGGAGTACGGTAAAACACCTTGCCTACGGACGGTGACATTTGATGTCATCGATGATGATGATCGATGGTAGTTGGCTGATAGTGTTGTTTTGCCTGATGAGGGTCGCTAGTCCCTTTTGAGTTGTTCCAAACTCCTTGTTGGGTCGTACAAATCCTTTGGCTGGAGGATCAATTGACTCCGTTGCTTGTAACGTTTCTTTGTATGTCGATGAACTAGTTGTTTGGGTCCAGCTCATTAATATTGTAAGCTTGGGTTCTATTGGTTGTACCAGATGGCTTTTGAAACATTCAAGGTTGGTAAGTGAATAATAGGTTAACACAGAAAAATTGTTTGTTTATGCTTGGCTAAGACAATCATATGAGAGGCAGACTCATCGCACCAGGTTTCCTCTATGGCCTTCTTTGAGGACTTACTCAGGACCTGGGTTTGCCTTTTGCTTGTGATTCTCTTAGGATTTCTAAACCAAGGATAAACTCCTAATCTTTCTATGTTTCTCCTAATTTTGACCTACCTCCTTGAAAGTGTTTAGTGTGCCATAAGGTAAAAAATAATAAAACATTTCCCCGCTCTAATACCAGGTCGGTATAGGGCTTTATTTATTTTAATATTTGGTTGGTATAGATTGAGGGGAACGTTTGAGGTAGGTGAGGAACTGAGGATTGCATGGTAATGTGATACGTACTCATTCTCACAGAGCAATGTGCCACGTACGTTGGTTTGTAAACACACACTCACTCCAAGGCATGGCCTTAGTTACTTGTCTACATCCCTCCCTCCCTTCCTTCAATTCTGTTCCGTTAGTTTGTTGACACACTTCCCCACATGCTAACCATCCCTCCCTCTCCCGAATTTTTCGATGTCAATATATATCACCAATTCCAATTCCAATTCCAATTACAATTCCAATTCCAATTCCAATTTCAATTATATATGTACGTAAGACAGTGAACCCTATTGTCCCTATATCATAATTAATGATTTAATGAAATTCCCAAAAAATCTCGAAACTTATTCTATATTCTCTTTCAAAGTATTCAACCGTACAGAACCCCAGCAATAATTTATTGAAATTCGTCGCATTCCCGCTCAATAATATGTATGGTGTAACATCTCTAATAGATTCTTAACCTTCACAGTTTCATCTAATAAAACTTAACCTTAAAAGTGTACTGTTCAATCTCATTGCTAGAGACAACTATATATTGTAGATTCATATCATCAAATTATAGGATGCAGAAGAGTTTCTTTTTCATGGCATTTTTCATTTGATCTAATTTAACTAGGGACATACACGTACACAAAAGCAAATCAACTCTATATAATTAATTAAGTATATATCCTCCCCATTGATCATTATTGCTCTGTTCTTGAATTTGTCTCTGCCATTGATCTATTCCAAACTTGATGCATGTATTCTCACCATATTTGATAAGTTAATTAATGAAGAATAAATATATGAATGAAACATATATTTCCCGGCCGGCCTTAACTTCATAGTAACGAATATGATTAATTAATTAATTAATTAGCAGAGAATTAATTAAATTAAATGATGACGTACCTGGCCCAAGATCGCCTGAGGTACACGGCTCCTCAACGCCTCCTCCAGCTCCTTCCCCAGCGGCGCCGCCCCCGACAACACCACTCTTATAGAGCTCAAGTCGTACTCCGCCACCATCGGATTCTTCGCCAGCGCAATCACCAGCGGCGGTACCACCGCCGCCACCGACACCTTGTACCTCTGTATCAACTCCAGCAGCGCCCCTATCTCGAACTTGTGCATCAACAAAACCGCCGCCCCGGCCCTGAGCGAGCAGAGCAGCACACTGTTCAGAGAGTATATGTGAAACAACGGCAGCACGCAGAGAACGACGTCGCTTTGTGTCAAGTAGAGATTAGGGTTGTCGCCGTCGACTTGCTGAGCCACGCTGGTGATGAGGCTCTTGTGCGTTAAGATCACGCCTTTGGGGAGACCCGTCGTGCCGGAAGAGAAGGGTAGGGCCACGGGATCGTCGGCGTCGATGGAAGCTTCTGGAAGGTCGGTCTCGTTGGCGTCGGAGAGTACGGAGAAGTGTAGGCAGTTCTCATCGGGAGGTGGGTCGTCGATGGTGATCACCTGAAAGTTGTTGTTGTTGTTTGTACGGAGTTTGTCGACGTAGGAAGAGTGAGTGATGATGAGCTTGGCGTTGGAGGCGTTGAGTTGTTTGAAGATTTCGGAGGCGGTGTAAAAAGGGTTGGCGGTGGTGGTGACGGCGCCGATCATGGAGGCGCCCATGAAAGCGAAGACGAACTCAGCACAATTTTGGAGGAGGATCATGATGACGTCACCTTTGACGACGCCGAGCTTGGAGAGACCGGCTCCGGTCTTTTGGGAAATGAGGTGGGTTTCGTAGAAGGTGTAGGTTTTTCCGGTGGAGCCCACGATGAGGCAGGGGCGGTCGGAGAAGGATGACGTGTTCTCGAAGCAATAAGTGTGGATTGGGAGGTGGTTGGGGATGTTTGGAAGATCGGGAAGCTTTGATTTGAATACGTGATCATCATCGTCGACGGCGGCGGCGGCGGGGGTCGAAATCTCCTGTGGGTTAATGATGTCGGAAATGAGACTTTCCGGCTGAGGCGGCTCAACGACGGCAGATGATGACATAGAGTTGTTGTTGTTAGAGGCGATGGAGATCATGGTGTGTAAGTTGAATGTAAATTAAGGCTAATTTGTGTGTGTGTAGCTATTAGGGAGAGATGGCTAGGTTGGATGAGTGTGGGAGTAATAAATACAAGAATAAGTTGCTAAGGGAAGTGAGGTTGAGGTTGAATGAGGTTGAAGAAGCGAAGGTTGCGGAGTAATAGAGGAGCTACAGAAGAAGGGGGTAGGTAGAAGCAGGCCCAGCCCTGGGCTGGCGGGGAAGGCGTACGCCTGGGTCCTTTAATCCAAAGGGCTCCCAAATCACTTAAACCCAATTTTATATAAAATTAAAATAAAAAATACAGTTTGAACAAAACACCGAAGGCCACCGGGCAAGTGAACCCAACTAGCGGCCCACAAAATCTAACTACCAAACTCCACGAGGCCACAACTTCTTAAACATAATTATCTTTCAATTAATTAATATTTTTTAATTATTTTATTTTCTTTTTGGGTTTGTTTATCATTTTAAGGTAATAGGATTTTTGTTTTTTTTATTGTCTTTTTTTTTTTCAATTCTTTGGTTATACAATAATCTTGTTAGATCTAATTTTAGTGTTATATCTATTTTTGTTAGAAAGTATATATGTTTGTTAATCGTTAGTTTGTTTGTCATCGTGACTTCGAATACAAATCACAAATTAAAGGCTGAAATTTCAAAATTAAATTCAATAAAGTAAGTGGTTTGGCTATATTTTCATTTGAGACATATTTAATTAAAAATTAGATTATACAAGTTTAACGGTCACATTTGTATCTTAAAATACACAATAGACAACACGTTTTACTCAAGTGCTTTTAGGTTTCACAAACTTTTGATATAGTAATTTTGTTTTAAAAAAATGCATTTTGATAAATTTTATTTGATCATCTACTTATTTTGATATAATAATTAATTAAAAAATCGTTATTTTGTTAAATATTAAGCAAAAATTTAAAATACGAGAACCTCCAAAAAAATTTCGCCTTGCCCCCAAATTCTTAAGGCCGGCCTGGGTAGAAGCAAGGGTTGTAGTAGTGTAGTAGATTTGGCGGTTGGGGTTGGACTACGTTGAGTTTTGGAGTTGGGTTAGATCAAACGGGGGTAGGAGGACATGCCATGTATGATGTCTCACCTCACTTTCAATGACCTAAACACTTTCACAAACACCCCGCATCTCGTTAATTAATTTTCGTCTCTTATATTCTTCCATATATAAGAGTATATATGAGTATAAGACCATATAACTCATACTACCGTTTTAAGTATGGAACTTTGTAACTAGTATTCTCTTTTAGGTGGTGTTTCTCATAAATGGAAAAATCAAACGTTCAAACTCTATCAAGTATCCAACTCGATCACATTGTCTATATATAACTCTATATATCCAAGTTTCTGTTACATGGTCAAAGGTCTTAATTAGTGTGTCTATATATATATATGTGCGGTAACATGCACTCAGTGGCGGAGCATAGTTCAAGCAAAAGGGGAATGCCCCCTCCTAATATTTTCAATCAATCAAATAATATCCCTAATTTATAAAATCAATCCATTATTTCTTACAATTTATCATTAATTGTCTCCCTTAATTTTTTTCAAATTATTATATGCTCCCAATTTTTTTCAACCAATGAAATAATACCATAATTTATAATTTGGCCCTCAATTCTCAATAATTTCTCTTAATTGTAACTATTAATTATTTATATTCCCATGTTTATCTTACTAGATATTCTCTTTGTTTTTTACTTTATTAACCTAACTATATATATATCTTAGCAAAAAAAAAGTGTAGTAATATGTTTAAATCTCTCTCTCTCTCTATATAAAAGGTTTAAACCTAGAAATTTGAGTTATTCATCATTAAATTTGAGTTTTCTTCTTAATTTTTTACTTAAATTGAATTAAGTTTATATATACATATAAATTAATTTAATATTAATCATAATTTTATGTAATTAATTATTAAGTACTACATACTGAAATTCCCTCCCCCAACGAAAAATCTCGGCTCCACCCCTGCTAACACTAGATAAATTACTCGATCAAATACAACATTAGTATCCTATTTTGGTGAACTAGGCATCGATACGTTGTCAAATATATTTTGTTTTTGTATAAAAAAAATCATTTTAAATAAAAGAGTATGTCATACGTTACATGAGTAGACTTTCGGTGTGCTGCTTAATGTTGTTCATGTTAAATATTATTCTAATTTATCCTCCCAAGCGACTTTGCTCTTTAAAATAAATCCGCACACTATTGGACAGTTCTGGTTTACATTTTGTATAAGAGACGATGATTCGAAAAGAATCGGAAGATGAAGATCATTACCAAACCCATCACGGCCCATGGTGCTTCTGCAAACCCATGTCGGCCCAAGTTCATTAAGCCCATCTTCTATCGGTCGTCCTTATTCTATTTTCATTTTTCCCGGGACTCGTCTTAAACCCTGTCAATTCCTTAAACCCTAAATTCTTAGAGAGAGTGAAGACGCAAGGCCAAGTAAGTGTTGTAGAATCCAGCTCCTCTGTTTGTTGTTGTATAGCTTGGAAGAGCTCGAGTTCTCTTCTCTAATGGCGTCTCTTCCTCTTAAAAAGAACTACCAATGCGTCCCTTCGCTGCAACCATTCTACTCCGGCGGCGCTGTTGCCGTCTCCTCCGACGGCTCATTCATCGCCTGTGTTTCCGGCGAGTCCATCAACATCGTCGAAACTTCAAACTCGTCGATAAGGGCCACTCTTGAAGGTGACTCTGAGGCCGTCACCGCCTTATCCCTTAGTCCAGATGATAAGTTGCTCTTCTCCTCCGGCCATAGTCGGCTCATTAGGGTTTGGGACCTCTCCACATTCAAATGCGTTCGATCTTGGAAGGTAAAACTGATTCCCAGAGAACCCATAAAGCCCATTTGAGTAATTCAGCTCTTCGTGATTGAAAGTTTCAGTTTTTTGAAGTAAAGTTCTAGTCTTTGTAGAATGATTTGATTTTGTGCAAGGCTTTTGTTTCTGGGTTGGTTCTGTTCAAACTGTTTAGGACATTATGATGTTTAGATTTGTAAGGTGATCATTTACATTACTGAGATATGAATTTTGGATTGGAATTTTCAGGGTCATGATGGACCTGTGATGGGAATGGCTTGTCACCCTTCTGGAGGGTATCTGGCTACTGGTGGAGCCGATAAGATCGTCAAAGTTTGGGACGTGGCCGGTAGCTTTGCCACTCATCACTTTAAAGGGCACAAAGGAGTTGTTTCTACTCTTGTATTTCATCCAGATCCTACTAAACAAATTGTAAGCTCAAACTCTCACCGTTGTTTATTTATTGGAAATGGATTGTGTTGAAAGTTGGAAACTAAGAATTATGGTGGTGATTGGTGTGTGATTTTTGAGTAGCTTTTCTCAGCAAGTCATGATACGACTGTGAATGTATGGGATCTAGACACTAAGAAGCGTGCTGCGACACTGACTGGTCACCACTCCACGGTTACGTCTATGGCTATATCTGAAGATGGTAGCACATTGCTCACAGCTGGAAGAGATAAGGCAAGGCGAATTGTTTAGTTTGACATCCTTCTGTAGTTTGCATTGTTGTTTTGTTATGTTTACCAGTTAATGACTGCGATTGTGTCTCAGGTTGTAATGTTGTGGAGCATTGATGACTTCAAGTGCTTGAAAACGGTAACAACATATGAGGTCCTTGAAGCAGTGTGTGTGGTTCGTTCTGGAACTTTTTTATCTTCGTGTTTGGGTTCATCCAAGAAGCAAAATGTGAAGAAAAGTGAGTTGCCTTCTATATGTTTTATAACAGTCGGTGAGCGTGGGATTGTACGAATTTGGAGTTCTGAAGGGTAAGTCATGCTCGTTATACTGAAGTGTTCTGTTTCAACTATTCTTTAGTTATGACGTTATATCAATGGTTTGCTTACTGCTCATTTTTCTATTTTGACAGTGCAGTTTGCTTGTTTGAGAAGAAGTCTTCATATGTTACTGTCACCTCAGATGACGATGAATCGAAAAGGGGATTTTCTGCAGCTTTCATGCTACCAGCAGATCAAGGGCTGATCTGTGTGACAGTTGATCAGGAGTTCCTTTTATATTCTCCTGTTGAAACCACTGAAGGAATGTTTGGATTTGATCTGGGCAAAAGACTTGTAGGAAACAATGGAGAGATTCTGGATATGAAATTTCTAGGTGATGAGGAGCAATTTATTGCTGTTGCTACAAATACTGAACAGGTATGTATCATAAAATGGTCACTGATGAGGTTTTGAAGATTTCCCACATTAACTCTAGTTTCACTAAAGTTTTGGTTTTCTATTCATCTCTTCATTGTTAGTTGTTTGGAAAAGTATGGTATTAATACCTGACATCAACATGCAGGTACGAGTGTTTGATGTCGCATCCATGTCATGTTCTCATGTATTGGCTGGTCATACGGAAATTGTTATGTGCCTCGACACTTGTGTATCAAGTTCTGGAAGAACACTTATAGTGACAGGAAGCAAGGATAACAGTGTAAGTTTTATTGGTCTCATTTCCGGTACTGCACTTGTGGGCTCTGTGTAAGCTTCGGTTGTGCATGTATTGATATTGTTGCTTTGCTTCCTCCATCTAGGTTAGGCTATGGGATTTGAAAGGCAGATGTTGCATTGGTCTTGGCTTAGGTCACATGGGATCTGTTGGAGCTATTGCTTTTTCAAGGAAGCAGAAAGACTTCTTCATTAGTGGTAGTAGGTGAGCACTTATGCAGCTAATTACCAAGAATGCTTTGTTTCATGTGTTTATAATTTAAACATTAAATCTCCTAATTTGGCGTACTGGTGATGCATTCAAAAGTGAGAGAGATTACTCTGTAGGTGGCGACGACAAATAGGATACATCTATGGAGCACTATTTTAGTGTTGAATAACTAGTCTTAACAAACTTGAATGCTTTTCTGTGTAGTGATCATACTCTCAAGGTCTGGAGTGTGGATGGGATATCAGAAAATATGGATAAACCAATAAATTTGAAAGCAAAAGCTGTTGTAGCAGCCCATGATAAGGATATCAACTCAGTAGCTGTGGCACCAAATGATAGTTTAGTTTGCAGTGGCTCACAGGTCAGTATGTTTTTAAGATGATTCTTACGTACTCGTTTGATGTTACCTAGCTGGTTTCCTCTGGGAATGAGGATTCGAAACACTTAATGCCATTGCATCTTTTCACTCTCTGGATCTTTGTTGATCAGGACCGGACCGCTTGTGTATGGAGACTTCCAGATCTTGTACCAGTAGTTGTACTTAAGGGTCATAAAAGAGGGGTTTGGTCTGTAGAATTTTCTCCAGTTGATCAGTGTGTTTTGACTGCTTCTGGTGACAAAACTATAAAAATATGGGCTATATCGGATGGCTCTTGCTTAAAAACATTTGAAGGACACATGACAAGTGTATATCGAGCATCATTCCTCACTCGTGGGACTCAGTTGATATCTTCTGGTAATAAATCTCTGTTCACAAGTTGGTTCCTCTCCCCCAACCTATGATATATATTCATTGACTTGTGTCCTCTTTCCAGATGCTAATGGTTTGGTAAAGCTGTGGATGGTCAAAACAAATGAATGCATTGCCACATATGATCAACATGAGGACAAGGTGTTGAACCAATATATATTCCTCAATTTATGTCGCTAGTGAATATAAGTCTATGATGATTATAATTAAGATGCAGTAAAGAGTTCAAAGCTGTTTCTTTTCTTTTACACAACTATTTTGCAGTCACATGGTACAGAAGGTTGTGATATGTCCATGATTGGATTTGTGATTTCTATGTTTTAGGATCCTCAAACCACTTTTATATGAATATTGGACCATATTAAAATATTTCAAATGCATTTGATCATTTTGATGTCTATCATGGATGGTTAAACCAACTTTTTCTCCACAGATATTTCTTTGTTTTTCATTTTCTGACAAGAATTAACCCTGCAGGTTTGGGCATTGACTGTCGGAAAGAAGACAGAAATGCTTGCAACTGGTAGTGGTGATGCTGCCATCAATCTGTGGTATGATTGTACTGCCTCTGATAAAGAAGAAGCATTCCTCAAAGAGGTAAACCATATTTCTTTTGTACAGTGGTAATACAGTTTCACAAATTGTGAAATTATGTAATGAGTGGCTGTCCGTCCTACGCATGTTATTTATGTGTATTATATACAAACGTCCATGTCTAAGATTCGACTGTTAAAGGTGTGATATATGTTCTGAATGATGGTTCAGGCTGAGGGTGTTTTAAAAAATCAAGAACTAGAAAATGCTGTCAAAGATGCTGACTACATGAGAGCAATCCAAATAGCATTTAAGCTTCGCAGGCCTCATAAGCTTTATGAGTGTTTTGCCGAAGTTTTCAGGTTAGTCATAGTGCTGTTACTAGTTTTATCCTTTTCTTTTTGCCTCTTTCCAGTTGAATCTGGACCTTTTGTCATGTATCTTACCTGAGTTCTCTGCAGGAAGAAAGGAGCTGAAAAGCAGATAGAAAAAGCTCTTTCTGGCCTTGACAAGGAAGAGTTATCGGTACTTTTTGAATATGTTCGGGAATGGAATACAAAGCCAAAGCTCTGCCATGTTGCGCAGTTTGCGTTTTTTAAACTTCTCAACATTCTTAATCCAGGAGAGATTATTGAGGTATGTCAAAGAAAGAACATTCCATTTGGATATACTGTGAAGTTTAAATTTTCCATCTGACTTGAGAATCTTTGCAGATCAATGGCATTCGGCCACTTCTTGAAACTCTCATCCTGTACTCTCAGAGGCACTATAGCAGAATGGACAGGTATGTCAGAAACGCATTCATGTTGGACTTTGCGCTACACATGATGGCAGTCATTGAACCAGATACAGGTGCTACAGACGTTGTCAATCATGAGAATGAAACATCCATTATGGAAGTTGAATATGAGGAACAGAAGCAAACATCTGAAAGGTTGAAAGAAAAGACCTCAAAGAAACGGAAGTCTAAGAAATCAAAAGATGGTTCAAAGAAGAAAGCTAAAGCTCCTAGCATAGAGTAGTGTTGCAATTCTTTGATTATGGATAAATTGTATTCTTCACTTGTAATGTATTTGCTTCTATCTGATTCAATCACTGATTTTGATCCTACCCTATCATCAATGAGAAAAATGTTTGTTCTTTGTTGCTTGGAGAGGCAGAAACTCTCAATCTCTACGTTCATCATTGAAAGTTGATTCAAATTTGATTGCAGAGTAGAAAGAAACTAACACAAGTTGCTGCATATCAAAACGAAGCATTCTGATTGCTATCCACTTGGTTAAAATGGCAGGTAAACTACAATATAGTCGATGATTCATTCAATTCATCTCTCTTCTCTATTCTGACTGTAATCAATGTATGCATACACAAATTGCTCCAAGTTTACCAACAAATTCCAAATGAAAGGAACAAGTTTACCAACATTGAATTGCTGATACTAGTGCTATCACCGAACGAACGATTTTACTTGTTCAGAGGAACCAAAACAAATAAAGGAATGTAAAATTGAAGAGCTCGAGATTAATTGCAAAGAATGATGAACCTATCATGGGAACTGGAAAGATCCACCAATCTGGTTAGTACCTGAAGGGGGATTGATAGCCACCCAAAGAAGAGAAATGGTGATTGCAATGAGTCCTGACCATACAAAAACAATGGTCGGCGTCCTCCCTCGTCTCCCCATCAGTCCCTTGGCGAAAGGGTACAGATGTGCTAGAACCCAAAAGCTGAAGAAGACACCACCAATCAACTTGCTCCACTGTGGAATCACACTGTATATTGTTCTGCTGAAACCAACTGCTATTGCAATCAAGTTGACCATCATAATGGTTATTGGTGGTATCATCAGAGATGACCATTTCACAATGTAGAGATCGGCAAACTCATCATCCTCATCATCACCACCTGATTTTGAAGTCAAAGTGAAAGAGATTTCAATCCCTGCAATAACTTTGAGTAGCCCCTGAATCACAGCTGCGAGATGGGCACTGGTCCCTCCAATCAACCAAAATTGCTCGTTTCTCCACCACTCTTCTAGTTCAATGCCGGACCATTTGATCTCAAGTATGGCAAGCATACATAAGGTGAGAGTAATGATCAAAAGATAGGTCAGGAAAGTAACGTTGAGGGTCTTCACAATGAACTGACCAGAGAAGAGCGAAAGTGCAGGGAGGAAGCAGTAGACAATAAGGAAGATGGATGTGAATGGATAGATTCCAACATTGAGATATGCTATTCTTTGAAGAATCTTCATTCTTGGGCTGGCAAGCAGGGCATTGTTGCGCGAAAAGAAGATCTCCACGGACCCTGTAGCCCACCGGAGGACCTGATGCAACCTGTCAGTAAGATTGATAGGTGCAGTTCCACGAAATGCATCTCGTTTGGTCACACAGTAAACTGATTTCCACCCTCTGTTGTGCATCCTGTAACCAGTGACCACATCTTCAGTGACTGAACCGTAAATCCATCCCACACGATCTCCCCACTCAGTCTTGTCTTCATACCAGCAGGAAATGACACTGATTGCCTCTGCAACAGTTGAGGCATCAAGCAACTCACGAGGAATAGTGAGAGCACCTGGTGGGCGTCCATTCTTTACAGCTGGATGATCTGCAAGAGGACGACCTTGGTACTCTGCCACCGGAATTGAGTCTATGAGGAAAGTTGAGTTTCCAAACCTCTTAGGCAGCAGGGAGAGATTCATCTCTTCATCATCAGAATCACCCATTCTTAAGGCTCGGTTTTCTTCAGGGGTGTGGGCTACTGAAGCATGCTTGTTTTTTCTACGACTAGAAAAGCAGCAACTACAACAACCTTGGTGATGTTCTTTCGATCGAGGAGGGTCAAAACCATACAGGGCAATCCTACGAAACAGACATCCAGTTCCTACATAAACTGGGCCCTGGAGTCCATCAAGAGCCCGCATATTGACATCAAAGAAAACTGTGTTGTGGTTGGCATAACGATCCGAAGGGTCAATACCCTCAAATCTCTGTGGAAATTGAACATAACAAAGGCGGTCACCACCGCGATCCATCATGAAACACATACCTTCCCTCATTGCCTGAGAGTTGTAGATATAATGATCACAGTCCAAGTTGAGAATAAATGGGCCATTGGACATAATTGCAGAGGCTCGAACAAGAGCATTCATGGCCCCTGCCTTCTTGTTGTGATCATAGCCTGGACGCTTCTCACGAGACACATAAACAAGCATGGGAAGGCGGATATCAATATCATTGAGGTCGATGAGCCTCGCTTCATCCATATTTGTATCAGTTCCATGGAGTGGCTCATCACTGGGAGGCTTCAACATCACCTACATTATTATGAAAATATATATTTCAGCATCATGTTCTCCACCTTTTTCTTAAATGGATGCAAATATATTAAAGCCATCTAGCTACAATTTGGTACAAATAATATATAATTAATGGGGGCAAGATTAATACCTGTATAATACCAGCATGGTCACCTTTCGCATGCTCAGCTGAAGAGGTTAACCAAGTCCCGGGCCAGTGAGTTCCGTCAGCCATCCACGTAGCTTTGGGAATCTTCACAGTCTCCATAGGCTCATCCTCCCTGTTCTGTCTTTGAAGCTTCATGGCCTTGATTTCCTCCCTAGCATGATAAGCATCTGACCGGCGACGTATAGATTCTGGCAGTCCATTAATTCGAACCTTGAACTCATCGTATTCACGTTTCACCCTCCTACGATCCTTGACAAAGTCAGACTTCACTTTGTTCTTGTATGGATCTCTCTTCAAGCTGAAGTAAGATTCAGGATTCCTGGGCTCAATAGTATGTTTACGGCAGAAGGGGACCCATATGTTAGCAAAACTAGCTGCTTCTGCCATGGCCTCGAAAGTTAATAGTGCACCTCCATCATCAGAAACATAGCAAGCAAGCTTTTCAACAGGATAATCAGTAGCTAGAATAGATAAAATCGTATTTGCCGTGACTAGTGGCGGTTCTTTATCTGGATCTGCAGTGGACACAAAGATATCTATGCCTGGAAGATCAGATTTCCCAGTGGGGTTGTTGAGAGTAGGTGTTTCAAACTTCTCCCTCAAGACATTAAGATCTGTTGAACGATTGATAGGGCAGAGCTTGGGAAGTTGATCGAGAAGCCAAGAAAAAGCAAACCAGATCTCGCAAACTATCGACATTCCCCAAAGCCACAGTGCATCATTATTTGGGTGGGCAACCCTCCATGACAAAAACAGTCCAAGGACAACCATACGGACAAATATCAGAAGCCTGTGAACAAATGCAGAGAGCAAAAATTACTATTGCATGAAAATAAAAATAAAAACAAAGGACCAATATGAAAGTCAAAGGGCAGATAACGTAACATCAGAATGAGAAAGACTACATGGACAGTTCATGGAGTGCTCATAATTTGGATATCATACCAATAGGCCATGGTTGATATGGATGCAACATCCATACCAAACTTCTTGCCAAACCATATATCACTCAATTAGTAAGACGACCATCAAAATGCAGTGAGACATGTTATATGCATTTTCCAATCTTTAAAAAGACCAACTGACGATCACATTGTGTGATCACCCTGAGCATCATATTATGTTTGAATGGGTATGTAATTGTCTTTAATTTGTCAAAGGAGCTTCTTACCTCTAATTCTAATGGGAACCTCAGTGACAAAAATATGTGGTAGGATAGAGTTTAAAGTGCTTATTAGTGTATGTGATTGACTTAATATAATATTAAGAAGTTCACTGACTGGATAAAAGATAGTGCAAGATATTGTACCTATACGGGCTTAATATAGCTGCTGGTATCTTTAATTTCCTTGTGAGAGGCCTCCATGGTTTGTTCATGAGTTCAGTTGGTTCGACAACGTCATCATCTTTCCCATTTCCAAAACCTCCCTCCTTAGGCCATATAGCATTCCCATAGCCGTAAGTACCCTTTGTTTCAAACAGCCACCGGTTGTGATCAAAATCCCCAGTTTGGCTTCTCATCAGCACCGACTTTGTTGACTTCATGAGCGACAACCTCCTCTCCATTTTAGACATCCCGTTTGGCAGAGGCAGTGGAAGCGGTGGCAATGCGCTCTCCATAGCCATATCATCCATCTCCCCATTCTTGTATGGCTCCTTGCATCCGGGGCATACACCGGCCCCAGTTTTCACAGCATCCGTATAGCAATCTCGGCATATCTTGAAATCACATTCGCAAGGAAGAATGTCCTCCCCACGCTGATCACTCATGACCTTTGCATCACACCCCGGAATTGCACACGATGAGCCTTTAGCACCGGCCATCTGAGGATGGCTGATTTCAGAGTCAATGACCTTGTCCATAAGATGAGCTCGGGTGACGCTATTGAACCCTCCGGTAAAAAGCGAATTTGACACGTACTGCTCTTCAACTTTCTGCGAGATGGAGGGATCCATTGGTTGGTTGTCCGGGGTGGGAGGTATCTGCACCGTGTAGTTCAGGAAGTCATTACTCCCTATTTCGCTGTCGAGATCATCCCTGGAGTAGCTGATGTATCTACCCGAGGAGGTTCTGCGGCCGAATGTGACGGTGGGAGGCACTGGAGGCTTGCCATGTCCATCAGGAATATCGGATATCGATGACAGATTTGACCGGCTTCCTTTGAACGACTTGGAAGCCATATTCTTGAACCAGTAAGTTTGCCTTCAGTGCCTGAAATTTTACACACAGACAGAAACAGATTCAAACTCCATTGCCAAATTCAACAGTGGTAAACTCAGTAGTCAACCATAGATCTTGCAAACTCCTCAATCCAATCTCTAAACTGAAAAACAAATGCAAAGATGAAAAAACACAATCCCACGGTCCAAAAAATCGAAACAAAACCCAGATTAACATATATAACTACTTATCTAGTTTACATAGATCTCCACCTGTCTGATTGTTTGGTTTTCTAACATAAGCATTGAGTTGAAAGAAACATATTAAATAAAGCTTTGATTTCAAATTTGGAGGAAGCTAAACCCCAAACCATGGAAAGCAAGCAAAAGCAGACATCAAAAATGAACACGAGCCAAGAGTAGAACCGAACGAAGTAGTAACGAAGTACCTTTGGTGTTTTTATCTACTGGAGAAAAAACCGGACCATGTCGGAGTTCGAGTTCGAGTTCGAGTTCGAGTTCGAAAGAAATAGAAGCTTCACCTGAAAATGGTTGTTAAACTATATATATTGTTCGAACAGGTTCAGATCTCTCTCTCTCTCTCTCTCTCTCTCTCTCTCTCTCTCTCTCTCTCTGTCCCAAAGTGAAATAGAGAGAGGAGAGAAATGAGAATTGTTCAATTCAAACGAGTAAGGTGTGAGAAGTGGTCGGATGGCTAGGCTTAGCTCGCTTCCAACTGTCGTTTGCGTATCTTCTTGCGTATGAACTCAACTGAGAGTCTCAAACAATACATACATACAAGAACGGAACAAATCAAAATCCAAATAAAAAAGAAAAGCGAAAGAATATGAATTTGATAGGAGGAAGATTAGGGACTAAGTCGTGAGCAGGACTACCTAGCACTAATAGCCCATGATTCGAGGCTCTCTCGCTCTCTTATATAAATATTTTACTACTATACAGTCTGCTTCGTTAATTATGAAAAGAAAAAAACAATATTGGATATTTTGGTATATATATTTTAAGGCATTTTATCAATAAAAAAGTGACAGTTTTACAGTCTACATATTTTTCCCTTGTAACACGTTATCAGCAGCTCTCTAGGTTGATAGTTATCACCACCAAAGAAATAAAAACCCTAACTCCTAAACACACTAAACTTCCACCGCCGGCAGCTCCTCCTTCATCGTTGATCACCACTAGGACTGTTAATCAGTACAAACGGTTCGGTTATTGGGTGGAACCGAAAATCGAATCGTATTTTTTAATCGGTTCGATTCGGTTTTCCTAATTTTTTTTTACAAAAAACCGAATGGTTTGGTTCGAGTTTTTTTTTTAAATAAAAATAAAACTTTCTAAAACAAATACTGTTTCTTTCTATTAGTTTCGAAAATTCGAAGATTTTCATTAGCTACTTTTTCAATAACTTTGTGAAAGTGTGAAACATAGTTTATGTCAAATCGAATCAAACTACAACAAATATTATTAGCCACAAATCACACATTCAAAGTTTCAAACCATAGCAAATGTCCAAATGTTTACCGAAAATTTACATCACAAATTCAAAATTTCAAACATCAACAAACATAAACCAAAGTCCACACTCCATAGTCCAAATTTAAAACAATCTATAATCCATCCAAATAAAAATATAATCCAAATATCACATAAAAACACTCGATTGAATCTATTCTCAAACTATACTCAACTTGTCTATTATTCTCACTTTCTCAGCTAGGGAGTTTTTCTTTGGCAACTAGGCATTCCTTTTCTTAAACCTATAAGAACTCAAATAATCATTGTTAAGTATCAAACTATGGCACATACCAAATACTACTTTTATATGAGACAAAGAGAGATACTCAACAACATACCCAACAACATCAAACTTGATCGACACTTGTAAAACGACATCGTTTTATTCATTTCGGTTAAGACGATTCGGTTCAATTTTTTTGGAGCCGAAAACAGAAACCGAACCAAATTTTTTGGTTCGGTTCTGTTTTTTTGTTTTTCGGTTCGGTATTTGTTCGATTTCGGTTTTTTCGGTTACGGTTCGTTTTCGGTTCGATTTTTTTTTTCCGGTTTTCGGTTCAGTATTAACAACCCTAATCACCACCAATCGACGTCTACTTCTCCCGGAATCTCTTAATTTTAAGCCAAAATTTGAGCCTGTGCAGAATAGCCAACTTCGACAGAGGATTTCCAGCAGCTCAAGATGAACCAGAGGACTATCTTCATATTCACAGAAAGCTCCAAATGTTTAGTTTCCAAAACATCCAGAAAATCTCAATTCAGATGTGTCTAGCAAAAGTTATGGCCAATTGAGTGCATGAAGGTCAGTCTACTCGAAAAGAAGAAGACATCCTCCTTCAGCTGGAAGTTTCGTGGCCATGTTCCTCTCTTCAAACTTCTTTCACAGTGAAGTTTTCATACCAAGCTTAACACCCTCGAGATCAATTTTTCTAAACCCTGAATCTATAGATTTATGATCAAACTTACTTACTGCAAAACCCTAGATCTAAGATTATTGGAATTGCGATATGAGTTGTTGAATATTACATTTTTTACCCTAGTTCCTATGGAGTTATATCCATAGAGTATAAGTGACAGTCTTGGGGGAGTCATAGTTTAGTAAAGAAAAGAAAAGAAAAGGGAAATCGATCCTATGTAGGGTGTGATTTTTGCCACTGTTTATAATTGATTTTTGCGACCATATATCATGGATTTCGTTCTTAATCATTGAAAATTGATATTAGTGATCGTAGTTTTCTATCAATACTAATCAACATCTTGTGTCTCTCTTGTAGATGACATCAATTGAGACGGTTATGCCTGTATTTGATATTCTTGATTCAAGGAGCAGAATATTATCGTTGGGTGTCAGATGTTGAGAATACGTTTCTCCATATGCATATGATGTTTATAACCCAACCACTACCACCACCTGGTACTGAGCCACAAACTCTAGTACGTAAAGCTCAATCCCTCATGTTGTTGAGGCGTTATATACATTCAGTTCTAAAGAAACATAAATTGCTAAAGAATGACCCCGCAGTTTTGTGGGTGACTTTACAAGCCAAGTTCAATAATGTGCATTATGCACAACTTTCTGAATTGCGAAAATGATGAGATTCCATCCGGTTATTGGATTATCCAAATATTTATGCTTGTAATCAAGCTATGTTAGAGCTTCAATCTGAGTTGAGTGTATGTGGCATTATCAAGACTGATCAAGCTATGATCGAGAAGTCTTTAAACATCTTTTCTACCTCCATAAACATCCTTGCGCACAAATATCGCATAGATTATGCACAAGGATAACTTAGATCATTCTGTGATCTCACAAGTGTGCTGGTTAAGAATGAGCGGATTCGCGAGATTTTTCTCACCAATAATGCTCGGTCGGCCGTTACTAAAAATATCCATGAGTCGTACAATACTGGTGGGAAGACATGTAATGATAGGAGGAACGATCGTTCTGAGCCTTACAAGAACCATGGTGGACATAGAAGACGCGGCAATAGTCATGGTTGAGGAAAGCATAGTCGAAATTTGACTTGGACTCACCATGACAACATTCACTACAACTCCAATAAGAATCATTCCAATTTCGGTTATAGGAATTGTGGGAATTTTTCACATTATGCTTTTACTTCGTGCTTGTCATCTTGTTATAGATGTGGTTCTACCAAGCACATGCACAAACAATGTTGTGCACCCAAGGATATTCATCGTGCCTATAAGAAGTGTAAGAAACATTTGGCACATGAGACTTAACTTCACTGAAGTTTATGAGATGGGAGATTGCTCTGTAGCAAATCTTATAATAGCAGACAATACAAAAGCAAGTCTGGTGACTTCAATTTTTGAGCAATCTATGTATTAGGCTTATGTTTTCGCTATGTAATCCAGTTTTATTTTATTTTTGACTTCGTTTTAGTCATGTTTTGAGATTTTATTTTAGTTAATTTGTGGAATAAGAACATCTATGATGTAATTGTTGGTTGGCAGTAATGAATATTTCTCTGTTTTTTGGTATATGAACGTGTTGAGAATGTTCTATTTCATACATTTCTTATGTATGGTTCGATGTTGACAATTGTATATGGAATAATGACACAATGATACAGTAAGGACAAGACACGAAAAAAGCGGTTATTTTGATCTCAGGACATTTTCGACCCCTCAAGATTTTCCTCGATCTGTCGAATGTTCCACTCTAGATCGGTTTTTAACATTTTTCAACATGTCAAGTTTTTCCTCAACCCGTCGAATGTTTGCTTCTGTCTCATACTATGTCCAATTTTGACCCGTTGAAAATTGAGCTTGACCCGTTGAAAATAGATATCGGTTTTAGGTTTTTTTTCGACTCTTCGAAATTTTGATCGACCCGTCGAATGTATGCCCCTGGAAACTAGTTCGACCCGTCGAAAATCGGTATCGAAAAATTAACTTTTATTTTGGGTCCTTCGATCCATTGAAGGCATTTCTTCGAACCATCGAAGATGTTACCCGGATGTGATATTTTTAGATGTATTTATACATCAGTTTTATTAGAAAAAGATGGGGGGGGGGGGTGGAATCGAACCCTGGTTTTCAGCACCAGATGTGGTTTTTACATCAGTTTATGTCATGCCATGGAACCTAAAATACAACGGTCTTTTCGATCGATAAGATGTTGTTATACATCGGTTGTATTTAGGTATTATAATATTATATCAGCACTCAACAAGAGTTAAATTATTTTGACATCTTTAAGTATTTACTTAAAGTGTTCGCCATGTCTTGAATTCAAAGACGGTTTGTTTGACATTGTTTTGTTGATATATGATGGCGAGATTGAGTGTTACTATTCAAATATTTCTCAAATTTGAACACATTTGTGTCAACGTTTCTCACTTAGATATAACATTGTGAGAGTGGAAGAGAGTTTTGTGTCTAATCTCCGTAGAATGCTACCAACAGAGAAATCTGGAGAAATTTATGAGGATTTGTGGTGGTTTATATCTTACTACAGTTTGGATCATTATATCCAATGCGGTCACTTATATTACTATGCGTGACTTAGCCTCATATAAGATTTTGCATTTTGATGATCAACCTATTAAGAAATTCTCATGGTCATCTATTCTTAAGAGCAAAAAAACATGTGGAAATATTAAAAACTATCAGTTTAAATGGGGGAATTGAGATTACTCCACTTGGTTTAGGCTCGGTTTCCAAGGTGAGTGCAACACCATCCCGAAAACATATCGTTGTGACGTTGTACGTTATCCCACAATATTTATATGTTGTAATCTTTGATGCACATTGCTCGTTTTGCAAAGCTTGTTTATGTATGTAATGCTGTAATGTTGTTTACATGCATGACAATCTTTTGTTGAAAACAAATCTTTCTTTCTCTATAGATTCCAATCATCTATTTGTGGATAAATCAAACCGATATGCAGACTATTTATATATGGTTCTGATTGCTGCATTGATGCATCAGTCACACGTCTTTGCCATCCACATGCTACGCTACATTTCAAAACTCCTAGCACATATTATTACGCTTCGGGCTCACCACCCGAATAATTCATTCTGGTCATTTAGATTGGTTTAATATAGGAGAGTTTACATCGAAATATTTTGTTGATTACTTCATATTGATTGGGATTGTTATGAATATCCCAATTTCCCACGTTCTTTCATAGAACGGTTTAGTAGAGGCAAAAATCAAGCGGTTAAAGCTCGTGGCCAGAACTATGGTAATGTATATTAATTTATTGGTATCTGCTTGGGGATATGCAATGTTTCATGCAGCTATGCTTATTTGCTTGATACCCATAAACCACCAATCATTAAGTGCGTATCAGTTGGTAACTGAATAAGAGCCAAATATCTCACATATATGCATCTATGGTTAAGCGGTACATGTGCCTACTACGCTTCTACTGCGTACAAATATGGGTCATCAATGATGATTAAGCTTCTAATGTTGGTTCTCCAACGATTGTCCGCTATAACGAACATTTGACAAGAGATCTCTTTACTGATAGTTTTGCAGATAGTCACTGTGATGAGGCATACTTTTCGTCGTTAGAGGGAGATAAAAATGGTTTCATTCTGGATTAATGTCAGAAATTGACGTAATATATCTCCACTATGTTTCACCATGATCCCCGCACATCTCAGTTTGAAATTGAAGTGCAATGTATTCTTGATCTTTAGAAAGTAGCAGACTTTATGCCTGACTTCTTTACTGATATCATGAAGGTGACGAGATCGGTTTACTTGCTACAAATTCTGCAAGGTTGAAAGTCCCTGATATTGGGCAAGTTAAATGGAACACCCGGGCAATGTAGTGTTTTCTCGTGCCTATAGTGGGGGTGTAGCATCAGTCAAAATCCACTAATGAGTTGCCGGTGAAAAGAAAACCACCAAGGCACGACCGTTCATCATCAACATATGAGATTGTTTCAGACTGCAATTGTGTCTAAAATTCGACATTAACAAACACTGGGGGACGCCTCAGAGTAAATGACGATGTCAGTAAACAGAGAAATATCACAAAGTGAAACAAATGCTAACGTTATTATGGATAGTTTTTTCATGTTCGTTGATGATGTGTTTAATTATTCCGTCACTCAATAATTGACGACGATGAAGTAGAACATTTCTCTGTTACATATTGTCAACAGTTAATGTAGAGCAAATTGATTGATATGAAAAGTTGCAATCTAGGCTGAACCAGACTCTCTTACAAATGACAAGTTTTTGATATGGTAGTGATATGACCATCAAATGGTATGTCGGTTAGACACAAATGAATTTATGTTTGGAAGTAAAATGAGAAGAACTTGTGGCGCAATGATTCTCTTAATGCCCTAGTATTGATTATGAGGAGATGTATTCTCTGGTCATGGACATCATTACTTTCTGCTACCTTATCAGTTTGGTAGTGACCAAAATACTGAGTATGCAGCTTATAGATGTGGTTACAGTATATCTCTATAGGGATCTTAATTCAGAGACATACATGACAGTGCTGAATGACATAGTTCTACCCAAATCAAGTAAATCTAAACCACTGAGTGCTCATGTGATTAGAATAAGACGTTCACTATATGGATTGGAATAATCTGGTTAAATGTGATATACACGTCTTAGTGACTATTTGATTGGGAATGGATACAAAAATGATAATTTATGACTAAAACTAGTGCATCGAGAAACACGAATAATCTTCGACTTTTTTTTGTAGGAAGTATAAAAAGGTAAAGAGTAAATTATGACTAATATAGTAGTAGTATAACGGATCAATCGACCTTCCTTCTTTGTCAGATTTCTAAAATAAAATAATCTGGCAAGGAAGAGAGAAGGCTATAATGTTCTCTGGTTAATTAATAATATGTAGTGTGTAATGGATTATTTGGATACATATTGACTAGATCATGCATGATCAAGGTTCTAAAAGGCGCTAGGCGGAATTAGGCGGTGGAGCTATTGCCTAGCGCCTAGGCGTTTAGGCGGAGTTTAATCGGTAATTAAGCGGTAATTAGGCGGATCATTTTTTATATATATTTAATTAATTATATATTTATATGGTATATTGTGATTTGAAACATAAAGTAAAAATTATAAAGAAATATCATAAAAATTCTAAACTAAGTTTATAAATAAATCCAATTAACCATCCATCTCAATTTTTTGAAATACATGCGCATAAACTGGAATCCCAGAAATATGAAATCATCTATTTTAGAGCCGATAATTCATTAACACCACCATAACCACCCATTTTCAAACCCGTCGACACTATGCTCTTACCCACATTTAATCAATCAAATTATCAATATATAACAAACAAGGATGAATCTTGTTTTCCAACTCAGGTCTGTCTCGAAACGTACCAATTGATGTTTAAGAAAGGATTCAGAGGAAGAGGGGATTATAAGGGAGAGAAGTGAGAAGAGAAAATCCTCGAAGGTGGACGGCGAGCGGGCACAGCGGCTGTGGACGACAAGTGATGGCGACGGCAGTGTTCGGCGAGCGGTGTCCAAGTCGCGGCGTTTTCAGAGGGAGAGAGACGATGTTTCACAAAAGAAATTGGATTAGATTTTCTATTTAGAATTCCTTCCTTTGCGCTGTACCTCTTAATTTATAAAAAAAAAAAAAACCCGCCTAGGCGGCGCCTAATTGCCGATTAGTCGTTAGTCGCCCGCCTAATTGCCGATTAGTCGGTTCCCGCCTAACTACCTCGCCCAGGATCAAAATTAGGCCATAACATGATTTTTTCCGATTAGTCGGCGCCTAAGCGGCCGTTTTTTAGAACACTGTGCATGATACGTAGTAGATGAGCTGCTGTTGTTGTTGTGCATCGTATGTATTATAAGCATGTTCGTCGTTCCTGTGTTGTGTTCTATACGTGTGAAGAAATCTTGATACTACTACTAATGTAGAATACGGCAAATTATACCATGCACGTTAACAAACAAAATTGCTTAACTAAGATCATAGCATTTTTCTGTTCTAAATGTAAAGCAACTTTTAAGATTAATGTTTGGCACGTCCGAAAAGAAACTGGCTTTCGTCTTAAGTGCACATGGTCCTTAATCATCGTAAATTCCCGCGTGGGACCCCACCACCCCACATGCAAAGGATTGAGTAGTAGGACCCATTTAAAATTTGAACTCGGAATTGGGCATTGACTTTGGCAGCCCGGCCTAACTGTTTGGAGCATCAACGGCATTGGCGGCCGGGCCCAGCTATCCTTTGAATTTGCTACACATACGGACTATTTATCTGTTTATGGCCTTGCTGAATATATTCATCATCATCATCATCATCATCATTCTTTAATTTATAGACACAAACCAATTACGTGTATTAAGGGATGGTTTTCCAAAAGATCAACTATGAATAACTTTCCTATGGCCAACACCAAGAGAGCCTCACTAACATTAGGTGAACCACCCTCCTCATCTAACTCCCTAGAGTAGCTAATAATTACAACAAGTGACCTGAAGTTGTGGAGTTGGGTCGCCTGCAATCGCAGGTGCAGATGCTTCTTGATCCTTTCACTACACGCTGCGATCTCCTAGTGTGAAGCTTGATGTTCACCAACTTCCCAGCCATCTGTTGGACCACATGAATGAAACTAAATCAATCAATCCAAAAACTTGGGATAGTACACTTAATATATCCAAGTGCATTGCTAGTGTATTGCAACACAATTTTGGGTTACGGAACAGGAAGGTCATACCATTCTCCAAACCAAATCTTCCGGACCCAAGGGTTGAGCGGGTTTGGAGTAGATAAAGTGCCTCGAGTACTGGAAAAAGATGAAAACAACTAAATCAGTCTATGTAGCTCAGCAGATGTGATGTCAAATGAACATTGCAACCAGCAGATGATAGACAACAATATACATAATCCAGCTTTTTGTGTATGCAGCCACTTTGATCTTGTCAGGTTACAGATAAATAAACGGAAGAATGCTATAACTCTCCTATCCCTTAAATCTAAAACACAGAACCTAGACATTCATGTGCCTAGACAAATACCAATCGCACTAGCAAAATAATGCCACTCACGTCAATATTTGCACTCACGTACCTTGACAAGATTCTGGCGCATTTCTTCAATTTGAGATGGCCTAATGTTTCTAAGATATGTCAAAAGCCAACCTTGTTGTGAAGCATCACTGGAAGAAACAAATAAGGCAACCTGTATGCCAAGTTTAACGAAAATTAAACCAGAAAAAAGCCATGTCAATTGATAATAGCAGACATCAAAGCAATTATCTAATACCAGAAATTTATATAAGTATACCTTCCTATAATCTAGTATTCCTTCAAAAGGAAGCTCCAACTCATCACTAACTATGACCGGTATGCAACCACTAACAATTGCATCAAACAACCTAGCGGATGATGGAGTATCACCAGCTGGGTGCAAGCAAAAGACAGACCTGATAGAGAAAGTAACACAACCAACTTAGGAAAAGTAACAGCACATGATTTATTGACGTAAGGGATCAGAAAAAGATGTACTTGCGCATTCCACTCTGAGCTGCTGCCTTCCCAACCTCTCCAGCTGTCCCCTCCTCTATAGCTACACCTTCCGCACCACTAAGCTCTGCCACTAGTTTTTCGCGTATCTTCCCTCCCTGAAAATAGAATACCATAAAACAATTTCACTATTTTGAAGTACACATTTTCTTTTTTAGCATGCAACTTAGACTGTTTGCCATACTGTTTCAACAATTAAACTTATATCAAAGAGCTCCATTCCTAAAAAAAATTGAAGTTCTTACAGCATTTCTTTTAAGCCTCCCGCGAAAAAAGAGCAGAGTAGTTCTCTTGGATTGTGTCTCCGACACGCATCTAGCATCGCAGAAATCGACATTGGCAACATAGGGAAGAATAAGATCCTTCTCTAGATAAACCTGTCCCGGTTTGTACCTACACAAGATCGATTACTTAAACTCAAAACCACACCACCAACGAAATTACTTGGAAAAACTTATTAGAAGTTAGTCTACATTATCCATTTAAACAATCAATCACCATTTGCCTGTTGAGTCCATATCAGGTAGCAGCCAAATCGCATTCTTGACGAATCGACGAACAGACTTAAACGACCAAGGATGATGAACTGGCAGTATATGATCCCTCCCTCCGGACCGGTTCCACGCCGGCTGGTCCGTTATCCACTTTAGAGCATCCTTTTTCAACCCCACAAAATTAAGTGGCGTAAATGATAGATGGAATTGTATGGCCGTAGCTATAATATCAAAGCAAAAAAAAAACCTTGAGGATGGCAGTCAGACCCTGTATAGAGATTTGCATTGCTGAGTTTCCATGAGGAAGAAAGGTATGGTGGTGAAGAATGGGATGTAGAAGAGGTCGGCTTCTTCCTGTTTAAAAACTCTGACGACGGACTTGACGAGCCTGTCATGCTCCGGCGAGATCAGATCGGACCAGAGCCAGTAATCGACGGAGTGCTGCTCGATGAGGCGGTGGACGGGGCTGCCATTGGAGGTGAGGTTGGAGGTCTCCTTGTAGGAACTTATGAACAGCCGAAGTAGATCGGTGGTGAACTTGGACGGCATGTCGTAAACGTAAACTCTCAGTGGCAAGTAGCCGTACGGATCGGAGTAGAGTCGGTCGGTCTCGGTTTCGCAGATGAGATCGTCGTTGTCGTGAAACGGCGTCGTTTGGGAAGAAGGAGGAGCGGGGGAGGAGAGGAAACGCTCCAGGGAGGTAACGAAGGAGGTTTCGGGTTCGGGCGATAAGGCCCGTCGCTGCTGTGGAGAGAGAAGAGGATGAGGAAAAGGAGGGAAAGAGCCGTCAGAAGTAGGGTCAGTTTAACGACTGGCGATTTGGATCTCGGCACTTGCTTACCCGCCATTCTCATTCTCTCTTCTTCTGTGTTTCCTTCTCACTCTCACTCTCTTTATATATATATATATTTTTTTATTTTTTTGTATTTTTAATTGGTTTAATAAAAAATTATGGACTAGCAGTGTAAACTGTAAAGTCTCACCGGAGAGTAGAAACTAGAGACATGATCATAGAGTAAAACATTAGATAAGTCATACAACTCCGGCAACAGGTTTTGTTACGAGACCCAAATTTGAAGAGTAATAATTACACGAGATGTGCAGAAACAATGGTTGGTGTTTTCTGAGTGAAACAGAGAGACAAAAGAGAAGAATGGATGATGTTCTATGAATGAGACATTTCAAGCGGCTAAATAGACATTGAGTTGTTGTAAAAGCTTCAAAAGCTGATCAGGTCATCCTTTGACGAAGGTGGCTGCTTCTTTGGATCTTGGCCGCCTCCTTCCGAAGAGCTCCCGCCTTTCTTACCGAATATCATCTCGTCCAGATCATCCATCATGTCATCGTTTATCCCTGCCTGAGGGGCACCACCTCGAGAACCAGATGGTTTTCTGATCAAGGAATCCTCCTTCACATGACTAGGGGATTCATCAGGCTCAACAGCTACGGGTATCATCGCGCGTTCTGGCTGCCGGTGAACAACAGAAGGCTGTGTCAGCTCTTCATACTTGGATAGAGCCTTGTGGATCTCATCATTCACGTTCAACGCTTCAAACAGCAAAGCCTCGTTATCTTCAGCTGACTCTATAATTCTCTGTACAGTGGCCTGACACTGACGACACTGGTACACCAGTGTGGTTGTCAAGTCATCCTGTACATGGGGCAAGGCCAACAAAAATTTCCATATCAATTCAAATTGACAACACCAAATCTAGAATTTTCTTAAAAGTATAATCTGAAACAATCAATACATCCATACACAAATTCCAACATCTCTAGAATTCATCGCATAATGTGCACAAAGTATAAATGCTTTTCATCCTATTGTACAAACAAAGAGCAAAAGTGTCGAGTAAACAACATGAATTACCTGTAAAGCATCTTGTTGGGGTGAAGAGGAGAAAACAGTACTAAGAAGCTCAATACTGTTTCTTGCAACGTCAAATGCTTCCTTTGCCTGTTCAGGGGTAAAGCTTTGAACAGGAATATCGAGTGGAATGTGCTGTGAAAGACTAGTATCTGACTCTGAAGCTGACACAGAACGAGCGGGAGTAAATATTGGCGCCAGACTCTCATTGTCACGACCAGGGAACCGAATACCCCTTGATCTTAAACTCTGAAATTGAACCACGGCATAAAAGTATTATAAGTCTCAACATCAGCACACCATGTGATGGAGGCCAAAGAAAAGCTCTTGGAAGGATTAGCATAACATCATATACATCATTACATATGGTATACTATCGAGTTATGAGAAAATGTGTTGATCTTTTGTCAAGGACGAACACAAACATAAGAGAATGAATTCACCAGATATAAGACAGGGACATATACCTTGTATGTTTCCTCATAAACAGGCAAATAGCGTAGCTCCCCAGTCGATTCTCCCCATGCTTCAATCAGCACCAAAGCCTTGTTGCGATTATTAACAACAGTCTGAGGGTCATCAATCAGCTTCACCATCTCATCAAGAACTCTCTCAGCTGCTATCTCCGAGAAAGCCTTCTCGCAATTCTTCACAACTGTTTCAAGCAGTACCAGCGAAAGGTACTGAACCCTGGGATTCTTCAACATAATCCGTTTCTTTATCCCACGGATCAACTCAACGCTGTTGACTCTTTCAGTGTTGATCATGTCACAAATCTCAAGATTCAGCGCCCAGTCAGGTTCGTCGAGTGCCTCTGACGTGGCCTCTTCAACAATCTTATCTGCTTGGTTTGGGCCTTGGAAGAGCTCCTTCACCTTAAAGCTCACTGAGCTCAAGCCCGCGGTCATCTTTCGGCCGACTTCACTCCCTTCAATCTTGAGACGTTCACCAAAAGCACTCACTTTCTCCATCAAATTATCACTCATCTTCGTAGTCCTCTTTATAAGTCCACAAACTGTTTTACCTGTGTTCGATTTACACATGAGTTTCCGATTCTCTTGCCTTAATGGTAAATTATACTAATCAAGCAAATAAATTTCCTCTGTTTTCTGAGAGAACAAGCAAAAGATCAAAGATTTATAACAAAAAGCATAAGCAGGAACTGTTTGGTTGGTGATGAAAAAGCATCAAACTTCTCATATGCAAAGTTTGAGGTCAAGAATCCATAATTTAGTTTCATCTTGTTTGTTATCTAGCAGATGATGACTTTTTCTTTTGCTTTATCAAACAACTAAACAGATTTATACACATAAAAAGGGAATCGATCAGACTGTTAATCGTCTACGAAGAACAAATGGATGAAAATTTGATATACTGATTACAAATTCGATCAAAAAAGAACAAAAAAAAAACTGTAACTTGAGCGTGGAGTACCTTTGTTTTTAAGAATAAGGAAGCTTCTGAGTTGTGAAAGCTGCGTAGTGGTGGCGGTGGACGGTGGTGGGTTGAGGAGAGTTGAGACGACAAAGCAGGCGCAACGACTCCTCAGTAAAAGCGAATAAATCTATTTAACTAGTCTCCTTCTCCTTCCTTGGAAGGGCTCTCTCTCTCTCTCTCTTATACGTTAGCTTATTCCTGGGCCTTCTTGGGCTTTGGCTTCATGTATGTACTTTACTAACTAATTATGAATTTGAGTGAAAATTATAATAAAATGATTAGTCTCTATATTTTTTTTCATACTAAAATTGGTCACTGGATGATATCAAATAGGTCGAGGATAGTTGATATGCCATCACTCTTCAATTTTTTTTATTGACATACAATTTAACAAACCAAACAAGAGATCAATAGACATTTCATTATGGAGCATATCGTTCTCTTGAATATTTAGGTGTAGTCTTGGCTGTTTGGGGAGTCCATCAAAAGTCAGCATACTTTAGACTTGAAATTAATGTATTGAAAGCAGGATGATGATTTTTGTTACTACAAAAGACACCTCTTGATGTGTGTATATGTCACAATGTCCATGATCTTGAATTGCTAATTGCCAATCAATTTGATGTAGAGGCTCTATGTATTTAGATATTGAATTATAAATGCCAAAATTAAATCAAGAACATTTAGACCATATAATGTATTGTCTACTATCGAAGGAGAAATTATAAATTGCCTACCATATAATATATGAGTCTTATTTTGATAATCAATGATATCTGTAGTCAATTGTCGTTAAATATCTATTCAACGAACTAATTATATTAAAAAACTGTTAAAAGATCTATTAAATACATATCTAAGAGTAAATGACCATCATCGAGTACAAATTCACCGACTTGCAGAGCATATGATAGAGCATGATTGTCCAATGTATAACTAAGGCTAGGAGCAGCATTCATATGCCAACTCAACCAACCGGTGTAGAAAACAATGGAACCATCAAAACCCAGGTATGTATATATTCTCTTGGGACTTCAGAAGTTCAGAAGTGTTAGAACATAATTAATCACGAAATTAATCTAAGCAATAATTATATCTAGAATAAGAAATGTATAGTCAAATATGGAATATGTTGTTTTGTCAACGTCAAACTTTGCTTTGATTCTTCATCTGTCTGTACCGTCAGATTTTGTTTACTTTGCCTCACTCACACGTTAAACTCCTTTCCCTTTAGAATTTTCCAAACATTAAACAACAAAACTTTTCCACCGTCAGGCCGGCTTTTACCTCGCCTCCACGTGGCCTCAAGTTTAATGGACTTAAGTGACAAAGTAAATGAAGGCCCAAAATTAAGCCCATAACATAAGCCGAAAAGAAAAGGCCCAACAAACCTTTGACCTCACCTAGACTCCTCGATCGTCGTCCACTAACTCCACAGTAGACGCAGTAAAAGAGTATCGGCTGCGTCGTCGTCGGCATCCGATCTAGGGTTGACTCCCCGGCTCCGATCACATCTCTCTTCAACTCAGGTGCTCGTTTTAAGCTTAAATCCTTGTTTATTTTGTCTAATAACAACAACATGTTCTGTTAAGTTATGTTAAACAAAAATATATAGATAATTGTTTGATATTCTAGTTCGAATTGTTTGTCGTAGAGTTTGTGGAAGAAATTTGAGGTTAGGGCAAATGATGGGTTTGGGCTGGGTCGGGGCGGTTCTGGTCGGAGCGGGTTGGCTAGCTTTAGGGTATTGCTTTGGCGCGCGTTATCCGCCTGCTCGTATTTTGGTGGCAGCCAGAGCCGCCAGACTTGTTGCAGCTAAGCCAAAGCTAAAAGCAACAACAGCTGCTGAAGATAATGGCAAAAACAAGAAGAAGAATAAGGTCAAGGATAAGATCAATGACTCACTCGACGTCGAAAAGCTCGCGGACATTCTAGAAGATTTCAAAATGGTGTGTATTATCAAGCTCACTCTTAACAGCGGTTTGATTTTTAACCTGGTAGATATGGTTTAAACTCTAATGTCGGTTCAATTTGTTCAGGTTTTGGTGGTTCGAAATGATCTTAAGATGGGGAAAGGGAAAATTGCCGCGCAATGCAGGTACATTTTTTTTTTTTTGCCGATCAATCAGTTTCGGTTTTAGTGATACTGTGTTTTTTGTCATTAGTTACGTAATGCATTGTTCGAATTTTGTGCCTTTGTTCTCTAGTCATGGGACTTTGGGCCTCTACAAGAAGCTTCTACGCAGAGCACCAAAATCTTTAAACAGGTAGTGCAATGCACCAGTATGTAGTATTATATGTTGACCATAATCAATATCGTTTCCTTTTTGTATCCGGTAATGGTGTTATGTCAATATGCAGGTGGGAGATGTGTGGCCAACCCAAAGTTGTTCTGAAAGTAGAAACTGAAGAAGAGATGCTCGTCTTGCAAGTCAGTGTTACTTAAACTATTAGCTAAAAGTTATATTTGACATAAACCAATTTTATTTTTTTCATGTTCTTGTGATTCACAGTCTCAGCAAAGCTGCAACTATGGTAAACAAGTGCCACTTCATTTGTAAGGCTGATCATTTAGTCATTGTTGAATTTACAGGAGAGAGCGAAATCGTGTAATTTACCAAACCATATTACAATTGATGCTGGGAAGACTCAGATTGCACCAAGTGAGTTGCTTCTTTTGAGGTTTTCATAATATTAGTCTGAATGTGCAGAAGTGAAACAGAGATTATGTTTGTATGATTTTTATTTTGATGATAGCCACCACTTCTCAGTAGAAGTACGAGTACCCCGATTCTCTTTGACACTTCAAAACATAATAATAGTTAATGAAGCTATTGTGATTGTTGTGTTGCCATAATTTTCGTTTCTGCGTGCTGATGCAAACATTTAGTCATAATTTTATGATTCTTTGCCATCCGATCAGCCCGAAACTTGATATCCATTGTTACTTATTTGCTTCTGTATATTCTCACAGATTCAAGGACAGTGATGGCTATTCTCGGTATGTTTCATTATTTATTATCTTCTTGTTCGATACTCCTCTTTTGATTTGATTTTTAATACAGAGACATTCATTACTTGTGGTAGAATGTTCATATGCAATGGATTGGGAGGTCCAAAGAAATTAAAAGAAAGAGAAATAAACAATGTGATATCGATAGTATAGCATATGGAATCCTTCTTCCGGTAACAAAAAGTGTAGATGTTCCATTTGGTTGAAATTTCCATGCCAGTTTATCTGTACAGTACCTGTTCTCAGAGCTTCCAGTTTTATCAATGATTTGTTCTAACTGTGTGTGCAGGACCGATTGAAGTGGTTGATGACGTAACAGGTGGACTAAAGCTCATGTAGTTGATAGGTGTTAGAAGAATGAGTTTGAAGAATGATGCAGTTGTAGCTGCAACAGCAGGCAGCGGATGGAGTAGTATGAGAGCAGCACAATATTTGAAGATCTATTATATAAAGGGACTTGACTCCACACCAAAGTTCTTCTATAGCATAGCAACCACTTAGGATGATGACGAAAGAATATATCAGATGCACTCATTCATGAGTATGAAAATTGCAGTACTACAAGGATATCTTGCAGCTAAATGCCACTGTTTTGTGGTACTCGACCCTATTTCCACATACATTGATTACATTCTCCTTGATTTCTTGTGAATTCTGTTACAATCTGGTTTTGTATGGTTGCAATTTAGACTGTTACACACAAAGAAACAGTAAATGGTTCATTGTCAGCAGTCGTCGTACATTTTTTGAGTTTTGTGCTACTGCAAATTTGCAATGTACTTAACCATTTGGCCAAAGCGACTGTGACGCTTCTAGACTATTTCATTAGTCAACAATTGACCTCTCAATTCAGAATTATTAATCTAGTTCACGCCGGCCAACAATTTCGTTGAATCCTTCATCTGTACTATTCTTTTGGCTACCAATCAAAAGCCGACTTCTCCTTCATGATATTTCGTTTCAAGAATTAAGACTAAAGACCGAGTTGAACTGGAAAAAATAACAAAGGTCGACCCCAACCAACCACCATTTCCGATCATTACTGGTCAGAACGTTTATTTGTGGCTATTGTCAACTGAGTTTGGTACACGTCAGTAGCTTCTTTATTCATTTTTGGATAGAACGTAACACCACCATGCATGCCTCCAAGAATTAACGAGCGATGTTGTAATTTGTCATTTGATCTGGTCAACTGTAAGGATCAACTTAATCATATATCACGACCTTGAAACATATATCTGCTTAACTTGAGAGCCAAACATCAGATAGATAGTAGTAATTTCTATGTAACACTCTAATTAACATTACATTACATAATACATGCATGCATGTGATTTGAGTTTCATTTGGAGTTAATGATGAGTAGCAAAAGAGGAAAAGAATCACCGGCTGCGGCGAAGCTAGACCACGAGCACATCACAGAGCTTCGGGAGATATTCCGGTCGTTTGATCGGAACGACGACGGAGCTTGACGCCTCTGGAATGAGGGTCCCTGCTCCGTTCGCTAGGGCTGAAGGCGAGCCATGATCAGGTGGAGGCTCTAAATCAAAAGGCCGATCGGAACGAGAACGAACTGGTCGAGTTCTCCGAGTTCGTTGCCCTAGTGGAGCCTGACCTTCTTCTCTTGCAAGGCGGCATGTGTCCGTACAGCGAGGATTTGCTGAGCAAGATGTTCGACATGTTCGATAAGGACGACAACGGTTACATCAGTGCGGCGGAGCTGAAGCACTCTATGGCGAAACTTGGCCACTTGCTCACGGCGGAGGAGCTCGTCGGGATGATGAAGGAGGACGATACCGATGGGGATGGCCAGATCGATTTTCAGGAGTTTGTAAGGGCCATCACATCGGCGGCGTTCGATAATCATTGGACATGAATATGATCGAGAATATAATATATGATCGAATTGAATACATGCATGCATATATGTAATTATCCATTTTTGTATCAGCATGACGATTTGATCGAGTTTAATTGATTATCTTCAAACATGTTTAATTATTTTCCAGTGCTAGCTAGTTGATCTAATTAAACTGAATCTCATCGTAGCTACTTTATTCAATTGATGCATGCACATCAGATTTAAGTTGACATTGCTGTTTGTTTGTATTTCAACGATCGAGATTATTTTTTATTTGCCCAATTGTGAGAGAGAATGAACTAACTGATATCTAATTTCTATTATATGATTACAATCGAATGTCTATAAACTTTAATAAATCCATAATCGTGTAAGACATGATGCAAGAAAACCAAGGGAGACAAGCTAGCTAGATGATAAGCTTGATTAATAGTTCTTAATTTTGCTCAATTAGTTGACATAATGGCATGAGTTGGGGAACACTAACTAACACACAGAAGATCAATATCTATTGGAAAACGACGAGGATTAATCAAATTAAAATGTGGAAGAGTACGTACTAGCTAATTAGTTGTTGTATGATTCATACAACAATCACGTAGCCACGTAGATGCTCCTCGATCGATCTATATATATCTCTAAGTATAAGCGCCAACCCTACTATCCTTTCATCTCATTCAATCAGGGTCGACTTTAGCTAGAGGGAAGACTCGATCAGCCTCAAGTCCTCAACCATGCTCGGTCCTGGACATGAACATGGTCGTGTATCACCACATGTGTTCATTAACATTACTCTTGTTTTGTTGATAGGGTTCTATGGATGTGTTGCAAATGGAATGTTTCTTAGCATCGATTGCGGTGGTTCGGAATCTTTCATCGACGACCGAAACATTAAGTGGGTCGGAGACGATGCGTATGTCCACACCGGCGAGTCTCAAAGTGCCGGAAATGTGCGGCCTCGTGTGGTCAGCACAGTGAGATCTTTCACCACTTCAAAGAAGAATTGCTACACCATCCCTGTCAAAACCGGTGACCGGATTCTTGTCCGGGCAAGCTTTTACTATGGTAATTTCGACGGTGCAACGTCTCCGCCGATATTTGATCTCTACTTTGACGCCACTTACTGGGCAAAGGTCAACATAACTGGCTATGAAACTTACATCAATGACTATGAGGTGATATATGTGGTAAAGAAAAATACCACAAGCATATGCTTAGCTCAAACCCTACCTAAACAGTATCCCTTCATATCTTCATTGGAATTCAGAAGCTTAGGTCCCAACATGTACGACCAAGTTGGTTCAGGTTACGCTTTGTATGGAGTTAATAGGTTTGCTTTCGGTGCATATAACAACATAAGGTATGTTCTAAACCCTAACCACGTACGGACGTACCCTACGTATATATGACAATGCAACATATTACATATATAGTGCATGTGAATTTATGTTAATTATGATATAAATGTATATGTAGGTATCCGGATGATCCTTATGATCGGACATGGTATTCTGCCTTTGGCTTGTCAGCGTACGAAGTGAGGGGCGAATCGGAAGTGTCCGAAATCGACGTTACCGGAGCAGAAGATCTTCCTCCGGCAGCTGCATTACAAAATGCATCCACTGTCAATAGCACTACAAATTACATTATTTTAGATACTTACCTAACGGAGGAACCAGTCCAAATCTACATCACCACCTTCTTCTCTGAAGTCGCACGGCTTGCTTCGTCCAAGTACAGGAGATCCTTCCAGATTTATGTAGATGGTCTGCCCTATTCTAAAGTGATCGTCCCTCCTTTTGGTGGCGTAGTGGAAGTGGCCATTACCAACATCACTGCTTCTTCGAAAACGGCCATTACTCTCCAGTCCACCTCCGATGCCAACCTTCCTGTTCTTATTAATGCTTTCGAAGTTTACACAGTCAGTGATCTGTTATCAACCGGAACTGATACCAGAGACCGTATGTCACTATGTACCTGCAGTTTCAAAGTTGATTAATTAATGTGTTATATAATTTTAGCTAGCTAATTAACTAATTGTTTTTTGATTGATGTACGTAGTGGAGGGATTAGCGGCACTACAGCTGCAGTTTGAAGTGTTAGCTATGTGGAGTGGTGATCCTTGTCTACCATCAAAGGCAACTCAGTGGGAATGGGTTGAGTGTAGCACAGGCACTATACCTCGTATAATATCACTGTAAGTATATGAAATATATGTAGATATGTATATATTTATATGCATCCCGTTGCTACCTTTTAAGCTAGCTACCTTATAAATCAATCGATCCGATCCATTTCACCGCAGGAATCTGAGCAGCTTCGATTTGGTTGGTGCTCTACCAGATTTTAGTTCCATGGATGCTCTTGTTACCATGTGAGTAGTTTCCACTCGATTCTCGATCACATTTATACATGCTCTTTGCATTATATTGACAACTAATGCATGTAGATATATATATATATATATATATATATATTTATATATACACTCTTACTGCATGCGTTTTTTGCGTACTAATTAAGCCAATATGCTTGTTGGTTTTTTGTGTGGATGATTGATGAATCTGCAGTGATCTTCACGACAATGGCTTGGAGGGTCCTATTCCTAATTTCCTTGGCTCATTTCCGTCTCTAAAACTACTGTAAGAAGATAAATACTTGAATGGACGTACTACTACGTACTATATTGTTTCGATCAATCTTCTTCATCTTTCTCATGCTCTACGTATATTATTGCTGCAGGGATTTGTCATATAACAGGTTCACCGGAACCATACCTACTTCCTTAACAAAAAACAAGCTGCTGAAACTAGTGTACGTACCCTAGCTTACATGCACTAATTAATCTCTAGCTAGCTAGCAAATATTAGTACGTTGGAATAGTACGTTCACATGCAGTTATTAATCTATACAAGTGCATATATAAATAGTTAAATACGTATATGTACGTGCAGGGTGACCGGTAACTGTCTCTCCGGGATGTCCTGTCCGCCACCACCTCAAGGTACTCCTCCGCCACCAGCTGAGCCTACACCAACTGATGATACGCCACCAACAGAACGAGATAATCCCTCTACTCCTCCTCCACCGCCGCCAGTTCGGTTTCGTGCCACTTCCGCAGCTACTGCCACCACCAACACGGACGCCCAGCTGCGCCTACTGTTATTAGTACTAGTACTGCAAGTCGTTATTTCAGCTCTCATGTAGCTCGCTTAATCACATTATATATATTTTCCTAGCTAGCTAGTCGATCCCTCCACATTATTCATGGACAATTACATTCAATTAATAAACGAAGTGATCGACCAGCACGCACTGCATGAGTAGCGAGAGAGCTGCATGTAATACAGTTGTATCTTAGTATCTACTATATTAATTTTTGAGCGATTTATGTATGGTTGTACAACTTCTCTTTTATATTCTGAATCACATAAAGACCAACATGTATTACATATATATTATCTTGATCTGCAATGCTTCTGTGCTAGCAGCTGTTACTATATTTTCAAGCTCAGAGCACATGCACACTTATACATTGAATTTTAGATGTTTCAGTGTTTGGCTGGTAGCATATATGCATGCATCTCTTACGGTATGCATCATGTCTATCTTCTTCTTTAATTATTTCATTGTCAGTCCTCGGCACTTAGTGATATCAACGGAGACGACGTAGTGTAAGATATCAGTACATACATATATATTTCTTAGATCTTGATTAAATTGATACATATGCATATTAATGTACCTTATTTCGGGTAAATCGTTGATTCCATGTGTGCGATACCTCAATCGATCAATCTTAGGCAACAGCTTATGTTTGGATTTCCTTCCATTTGTATATTATATTGACATTATATAATTGACACTCTCTCAAAAAAACATAAATGACATGCATAAGCAACATTATCAAGCTAAAGCAATGGACATTTATCTCATTAACCATTGTGAAAGGTAAAATCATGCATCATTACAAATTAAACCTTGCTTGTTATTTCATCCAAAATTTTTGTGAAGGGAGTTGTTAAAAACTTTACCTACAAGTTTTGTTCTACAAAACTCTTTCTTTCCGGTAGGTAAAAGGGAGTAGGTATCTCTCCTTATTTTCATGGAGCAAACATGGTCTCCAAACACTCTCTACACTCTTGCATGTCCCGGTTGGACAAAACCAAAATGAAAAACCTTACCTTCTCTCTTTAGGGTAGGTGTCTCTCACTCATGTAATGGAGTCAGGTTTTTCAGTTTCATCTCTTCTCCTTGCTATCCCATTTGGTGAATTTCAGTATGCTCTTTGCTGTCCCAGTTGGTGAATTTCAGCATGGCATTTCCCCCTTTCAAGGAGAACCTTTGGATTCATCTTTTTGATGAATGGCTAAGATCAAATCTTGAGCCTCCACTTACTATACCGTTTGGCTATAAATACCACAACCATTGAAGTCATTTGGTACTTGAAAAATTTAGGAAGAGTTAGAGTGTTTGTCTCTTCTTTTCAAGACACTTTTATCTCTTGCATGTGTAAGAGTTATCTTGTTTTCCAAAGAGGTTTTCGGTTTGTCAAAATTAGTCTAAAACTCTCTTTTGTTCCTACATTAGTTAGGAAGTTTATAAAACAAGATTTTTCCTTCTTGAGATTTTATATCTCCATAGGAAAGCATATCAAGCCACTTTTCAAACTTGCATATTGTCATATTGCATATCATAGGTTGAAATGATGGTGCAATTTCGTTGGAAGCACTCTAGAGAGAATTAGTCGGTCGAGTACTAAGTTCTAGGAAAAGCTTTATTGCCACTGAAATTGTAAACACTTGTTCTGGCGAGAAGAGAGTTAGATCTTCAACTAGTTGCGTGAATACTAGTAAGGATAAATGAGTATCTTTGTATCCTGAGGGCTACTGTCTTGTAAAGAAAAGTGTGTTACATAGGGATTGTAAGCACTTGTTCTGGCGAGAAGATAGATATGTCTTAGTTTAGTTGTGCGAATACTAGCAAGGATAAAAGAACGTCTTTATATCCTGTGAAGCTGCTGTCTTGTAAAAAAAAATGTTTTTACATAGTGGAAGGTTTGTCCCTCAAGAGTTAGGGGTACGCAGTTTTTTCCCTATTGTAGGATTTCTGAGTTATCAAAAACATTCAGGTGTTATTTATCGCTTTCTTTCTCATTGCATTTTATCAAGTTCGTTACTGGTTATTGGAGGATAGAAACACTCTCTGCTATCCTCGAATTAACTTTACAACGAAATTTTTTATAAAAGGCCCATTCACCCCCCTCTGGGACCTTCAAGTGGTATCAAAGCAGCCACTAACTTTTGTTAGTGAGATCCTCTGTATCCTAGAATGGATCGTGATAGGGCCACTTCTTTTAACTTTCCTCCATTTTTTTTGAAGGAAACGATTACTTCCAATGGAAGATTATGATGTCGGCATTTCTCATCTCTCAAGACGATGGAAGACAATGGACTATGGTCGAGGAAGGATACAACCCTCACACTATCCCATCTCCTGAAGATGATAAAGTGCGCATCCCGAAGGAAAGAAGCACCTGGACTGATGCCGAAAAAGTAAACTCCATAATGAATACAAAAGCTTTAAACAGCTTATATTCTGCTCTTTCAAAAAAGGAACGAAGAAGAATTCTTCACTGTCTAACGGCAAAAGCGGCATGGGACTCATTCTCCACTACTCATGAAGGTAATATCAGGGTAAGAGATCAAAAACTTCAAAGTTTAACCTCTGAATTTGAAAAAATTAAAATGAGTGAAGATGAGACCATTGATGATTTTAATAGTCGTTTTCTTAACATTACTAATCAATGTCAAGGTCTAGGTCATCCTATTGAGCCAAAAGTTATTGTTCAAAAAATTCTTAGATCGGTCACTTCCTATTTTGAGCCTAAACAAATTGTAATAGAAGAGTCACATGATATGTCTACATATTCTCTTGATGAATTAGTTGGAAATCTTAAGACCTTTGAGGCAAGAAAACTAAATCAGAAGAAAGAGAAGACAATTGCTTTTAGCTCAATAAATAAGGAAGAACAAGATGATGAACCTTCTGAAATCTCTTCCGAAGAATATGCTTTTCTAACAAAACAATTTGGAAAATTTCTCAAAAAAATAGGAAAGTTTTTTCTAGGAATTTTTCTAAAGGGTCTAGTAGCCAAAATCCAAACCCAAAGAATTTTAGAAGAGATGAGAGTTCAAATATCAAAAATTTCAGACCAAAATCCTCTCAAAAGCCTGATGATAAACTAAAATATTTTGAGTGTTCTGATTTTGGACATAAAGCTGCAGATTGTGCAAATAGAAAGTCTAAATCACATAGGGTCTTGAAAGCCTCATGGAGTGATAGCGAGTCTGATGATGCATCCGATAAAGAAGATGACACAATTGCTTTTATTGCTTCAATCGTCTTAGATAAGTCATATGAGAATGATAAAGATAATGAAAGTTTGGATGAAAAATATTTTGATATGTGTACATCATCTACATCCATGCTCACGAAAGTTGAAACCCTCACAAATGAGTTATCAAAGTGTGAGGAAACAAATTTTATCTTTCAAGAAAAATTCTTGCGTTTAAAAAAGAAATGGAAGCAAGAAAAATCTTGTCTAGAAGAACATGTCAAGATGCTTCAGGAAAAATTAGATTGCTAAAATTATCTTGTTTCTTCTTTAACAAAAGAAAAATCTGATCTTGAACTTGCTTTGAAAAAGTCAGAATCACTTTTTAATCAATTTTCTCTCGGATCAAAAAAATTAACCAAAATGTGTGGCATTGGCAAGACTGGCAAAGACAGAACAAGGTTAGGATATGAAGCTGGCGAAAGTTCCAAGAAACCAACCAGGTTTGTAAAAAGTCAAAAAGAAAACTTTGTATCCTCTTTCAAACCTCAAAAACGTTTTGTTCCAACTTGTCACCATTGTGGTATCATTGGTCACATACGACCTAACTGTAGAAAACTGGGGAGAAATATGAATACAAGTCACATGAACAGACTCTCCTCTTTTCAATCATCTCTTAAGAAAACCCTTGATTATCTTTCCAAAATAGCCAAGAGTCTTTCTGCCAAATCTTCTGCACCCCATAAAAGGAGATCCTTTAGGAACAACAAAAACATATCCAAAGGTCAGGCGAACTCGAACCCCATCCAAGAAAAGCCTTGGGATCTATGTGGAAATAGTTCTGATGATGAACACTTCGTAGGGAATTTTTCTTTCATTGACAATACATCTAATATGAAAAGCAACATAGTTGCCATTTGCAATGTCGCTTTTACTGCTCTTGCTCCAAGAGATTCAGATTCCTGGTACATGGACAGTGGTTGCTCAAAACACATGACTGGGAATAATGACTGGTTCTCTTTCATGAATGATACACACCCATCAGGTAAGGTTGTGTTTGGTGATGGTGCTCAAGCCGACATAATTGGATGTGGAACTGCAAATACTCCCGGACTCCCTAATCTTAAAAATGTTTTGTTGGTCAAAGGACTAAAGGTAAACTTGTTAAGTGTTAGTCAAATTATTGACGAACATGAATCTATTATTTTTGATCATGCAAAATGCATGGTTCTGGACGGAAAAGGTAAAAGTCTCGTGAAAGGAGAAAGAACTAAAAATCATTGCTATTGCGTTTCTGCTAACCAAAAATTTCCTTCTGAGATTTGTTTCAGATCACAAGTTTCTATCAATGCCTTATAATTATGGCATAGAAGAATGTGTCACCTTAATTATCAAGACATAGTCAAGTTATCCTCCAAGGATTGTGTGAAAGGACTTCCTAAACTCTCAGGTATGTCTGAAGGTATGTGTGGTGATTGCAAGATTGGTAAGCTCATCCGTACTTCACATTCTTCTCTTAGTGTGAAACCAACATCTCAATGTCTAGAATGATTGCATCTTGATTTAATTGGTCCAGTAGAAACTGAAAGCATGACTGGGAAAAATTATGCACTTGTAGTCGTAGATGATCTTTCACGTTTTACATGGGTAAAGTTCCTAACTAATAAATCAGAAACGTTTGAGGATTTTCTTAGTCTGGCTAAAAGAATTACTAATGAAAAACTTTCTGAAAATAAAGTCATTATAAGAATCAGATTTGATCATGGAACTGAATTTGAAAATTCATCTTTTGCTGACTATTGTGATAAGTTTGGTGTGTTTCATGAATTTTCTGCTCCCATTACTCCCCAACAAAATGGAATCGTTGAAAGAAAAAATTGGGTTCTTGTTGAAATGGGAAGAATCATGCTCAACTCTACAAATCTTCCTCATTCCTTCTGGGAAGAAACTATAGCAAATGCTTGTTATACTCTTAACAGAGTCATTCTCAGACCAGGGATAAACGAAACTCCCTATGAACTCTGGAGAGGAAGAAAGCCAAACATTTCATATCTCAAGGCATTCAGAAGCATATGTTTCATCTACAAAGATCGCTAATATCTAACCAAATTTGAAGCAAAATGCGATCAAGGATGTTTTCTTGGATATGCCTCAAACAGTCGAGCTTATTGGGTGTACAATAAGAGAACTTGCAGAATTATGGAAATTGTAAATGTTGCAATTGACGATGCTCCTATTTTTCATCATATAACTCCTCCTATTCTTAATGAATAGGATGATGCGGAGAGACTCCCACCATCTGAAGTGAAAACTACAATAGATGAACAAAATCCAGATTCCGACACGGAGTTGTCTGATCACGAATCTAAACCTGACACTGAAGGAAATATGATTGATGAGACATTAGCTCAACAGCCTCCTCACAGACTGGGAAAGAGGCAGGTCAAGAAAGATCATTCCCCTTCAGACATCATAGGAGAACCGATGAGAACCAGAAGTAAGGTACACAGATTAGTATGTGATCTTTCTATTCTCAAATATTTTTTGGCCATTTCTGAAAAAAACATAAATACCATCACCACCTTTGGTTTGGTATCATCTGTTGAACAAAAAATGTCAAAGAAGCCTTAGGTGATGTTGACTGGATTATTGCAATGCAGGAAGAATTAAATCAATTTGAAAGAAATGAGGTATGGGAATTAATCCCTAGACCAAAAGATAAGAATGTAATTGGAACCAAATGGGTTTTCAAAAACAAAACTAATGAATCAGGAGCTATTACCCGAAACAAAGCCAGATTAGTAGCTCAATGTTACAATCAAATTGAGGGTATAGATTTTGATGAAACCTTTGCGCCAGTTGCTAGGTTAAAATCAGTAAGACTTTTGTTAGCCATTTCTTGTCATCTAAAATTTACACTTTATCAAATGGATGTCAAAAGTGCCTTCCTATATGGTGACATCAAAGAAGAAGTGTATCTGGAACAAACCCCAAGATTTCCAAGTCTTACACACCCAGAACATGTATACCGCCTGAAAAAGGCCGTGTATGGACTTAAAAAATCCCCTCGGGCATGGTATGACAAACTATCTTCCTACTTGATTAAAAATGGCTACATCAGAGGTTCCATTAACCTGACATTTTTTGTCAAGTGTTCTGCTAAACATGTCATTCTTGTACAGGTTTATGTAGAGGACATTGTTTTTGGATCTACCTCAGATGAACTGGTGAAAAAATTCACCACAATGATGACAAAAATGTTCCAAATGAGCCAATGTGGGAAATTGAACTATTTTCTTGGGTTGCAAGTCCAACAAAGAAAAGATGGACTTTTCATTTCACAAACTAAATATGCATTAGATTTAATTAAAAAATTTGGAATGGAATCCTCTTCTTCTGTTCGGAATCCTATGGGAACTTCATGCAAAATTAATGCTGATCTGACTGGTGTTAGTACTGATCCTACTTATTATAGAAGTATGATTGGAAGTCTCCTTTATCTAACTGCTAGCAGACCTGACATCTCTTACAATGTAGGAGTGTGTGCTCGATATCAAGCAAATCCAAAAGAATCTCATGTCAAAGCTGTCAAATGCATCCTGCGATACATCTCTGGGACAACTAATTTTGGCATATGTTATTCTTTTGATTCTGGCATTGAAATTGCAGGATATTCTGATTTCGATTGGGCAGGAGATGTTACCGATAGAAAAAGCACTGCTGGAGGAAGCTTTTTCGTGGGAAATAATCTTGTTTCATGGCACGGTAAAAAATAAATTTGTGTATCCCTTTCCACTGCTCAAGCTGAGTACATTGCAGCAGGAAGTTGCTGTACACAAATGTTATGGATGAAGCACATGCTTCATGACTACGGTTTCCCACAAGGTAAGCTCTCCCTATTTTGTGTAACACTAGTGCTATAAACATCTCCAAAAATTCAGTTTTACACTCTCGCACCAAGCACATAGAAATTCGTTATCATTTCATTAGAAGTCTGGTCGAAGAAAATTTGCTTGAAATGGTGTTTATTCCCACTGAAAAACAATTGGCAGACATTTTTACCAAACCACTTGATAATCATCGCTTTGAAAGCTTAAGACAATCAATCAGTGTGTGTTCTGCAACTTGATCATCTCTTCAAAAGAAAATTTCTATTTTCTGTGAATTTTTTTTTTGTTTTTGTTTGATTTTTTTTTTATAAAAAAACAACAAAAAATTATTATATATATATTTTGGCCTGTACAAGGTAAAACCGAGTGGTTATGGATACACTTACCTTTGTACTCATAAATGCATAATTATGCATTATATTATTTGTGTATCACAAATGGTCCCAACATCCAATTTTTCATGCATACATCGATATGTGGTATGGTTAAGTGAAACTTATTTATTTGTGGCACGGTTTACGCTTGAGTTCCCCTTTAAGAAAAAACTTAAGTTAGCTCAATTCAGTTTCTCTTTATATCAAAAATTGAAAAATTATTATTAATGATTTTTGCTAGTCATTGCTTGAGTTTGAAGTTCCTTATCCTTTGGAGCATCCTTGTTATGCTTAATACCATAAAATCATCTGATTTGGGAGCAACTGATAAGTTCTTCGCTACATATTCTCAAGCAACGATCCCTGAAATTTATTCTATCCTTCGATGGATTCGAGAAGGTAATCCTTTGAGTGTCCTTGTTACACATATTGTCCGAGGTAATTTGATCTTGGAGTCAATGATTACCCTCTTGCTACATGGATCTAAGAGGACGATTTTTTAGATGAGCAGACAAATATTATGCAAAAAATGGGAAAAAGGAGAAATATTTATGTGGCTAACTCTAATATAAAAAGGGGGAGATAATATATCTCAGAACAATCTTGCTACCCCATGAAAAAATAATTTTCCCTTTACTATGCCACATGCATTCATTCTCCATTACTTTTTATGGACCACATGTGATACATTCATAATATGATAAAAAATATGCTTATGAATACCTATGTAAGTAGGTATATTCTCCGATTTTACTAAATATAGGCTTGTTATATTTTTCACTCAAAACATTTCAAAAAAAAGGGGAATTTATTTTTATGTACATTTGTACTCATTTCCTTTTAAAGGGATCATCACTTTGCTTATCATCACTTCATGCAATAATTATCAAGTGGTCTATTATGTTTGTTAAGCAAAATCAAGCTATAAGCTTAACTTGTTTTCAAGGTAATCATGGGATTAATAAACCCAACATTTTGGTATTAAACACCATGCCTTGTACGTTTTAGGAAATGGGAGGGAGTTTTAAAGCTTGACCACTTTTGTTTGGTTATGTTTGAACCAAGTACATATGTACTTGTTATGAAAAGAAAATATTTTCTTTTCAGTTTGGGCCATGTCCATCATTAGTATATATGGTGTGTTAACCAAATTTTTGGTTCACCTCTCCATAACAATGACATTATGGAAGACTGATTTCAGCAGAAAAGTTGGTAGCTTTCTACTACCAAATCTGGTTTGTTAAGGCTTCTCCTTATGAACTTATGTTCATTACTGATGGTCTTTTGGTTTTAAACCAACTTAGTTGCCGCCTTAATGGATCCATGCCCAATATGACTCTAGCCCATTAAATTTGAACCAAGCTAGTTACTTGGCTTTCTCCACTGGTCTTCCCGGTAACCAAGACCACCTACTCCTCAATCAGCCTTTTCTACCCATTACACTCTCTCTCCATCACTTATTCATCTTCTCCATTTCACCTCCTCTCAATTTCGAATTCACTTCTTACCATCTCCAAACTGTCTTTGAAATGAGGAGTAAAAACCCCAACAAACGGCTAGAAGTTTCGAAGCAACCACTTCATTGCGCCATGCATCTACGTAGCCGGGATTCTCCAATGAAATTACCCCTAGCAGCTCAGCCACAAGTGGTGGTTCCCGACCTCAATCTCACTACTTCTCCGGAGAACACTACCACTGCCCTCATTGCATCCACCGAGCTTGAGTCCTCGGACCCAATTCAGGAGAAATTGGTCTCCGACTCCGATGATGTTCCCTTCAAGAAAATGAAGAGATTGCTCAAGGAGGTTCCGCAAAAGGCTAGGAAGCTATCAACCGTCTCTTCGGGTAAGGAACATCGTAATCCTTACGAGAAGGAGTACATTCAACCTTCCCCTCGGCCTCACTCTCCAATCGGTTCCGGCCCATCAAATCAAGCTCCAAAGTTCTTTGTTAGAAGAGGAGCAAGGAAGTCTGTGGCACCTATAATGCCTCATTTAAATCCAAACTCGGATCATGAGGAAGCCCCACCTGTGAGACGAAGTCCTCCTAAGAGGAAATGGAAAGCTCCGGTAAGCAACGGGAAAGCTCTGACAAGCAAAGGGAATCCTCCGTCAAGGAAGGGCAAGTCACCGGCCTCCACCTCCGCTGTCGCGACTAATCAAGCACAACGTGCTCCGGATACTCGGAATGCCTCGACAAGCCAAGCTCCCCGAGCTCGCAAAGTCACCATGGAGGTATTGAATTTGCCTATCCCTCCGGACCATTATTTTGAGAGTGTTGATGCTAAAAACCTCTATGTGGCTGTGACAATATCTAGACCAGTTATCCTAGAAAAGCCCTTTAATTTTGATGGACTACCTAGTGATTTCCATGACATGATCGAAAAACTAGGATGGGTAGATGCCCTGAAATCCTTCCCTCGGGTTAACTTGTCTCAGGTTAGAGAATTATATGCCAACTATCCAAATAGCATGCCGGATAAAGTGGATTTACAATCACATGCATCCTTTTATGTTAATGTGAGAGGGAAACCCGTAGATGTGTCTCCTAGGGCCATAAAGAATGCGTTAGCTCTTCCAAATACCAAAAAGAAAATCCTTAAGCATGTAAGGAAGTTCATTGTTAATCTTAGCATTCATTCCCTAGCCCGACAGTTTTACTCTACTCCCCCGAACATTATGTTCTGTGAATCCTACTTTCAAAGCCAATTCATGATCGAATTCTATAAGCTTATGGGATTTTTGGTGCGCACGTTGATTGCCCCCAACACTCAATCCTCCAAAATTACCTTTAGGCAAGCCGGTCTCATTGCTTACTTGGTTTCTAGGAATCCTACACTTCCTGCCGAGTTCTACATCTACCATTCCATTAGGAATTCGGCTATAGACAACCAAACTAAGTTAGGCACTTCGTTGGTCTTTCCGGCTATGATTACCCTCCTCTGCCTAAACTCTCATGTACCATCTCTTCCCAAGGATATTATGGTTGATTCTACGGCCCCAGTAGATAAGGTCACTATCTCCAAATCGGTTGGCCAATCTACGGTTTATGTTGAGCCTCTTGAGATCACTTTTCTTAAACGTGGTCAAAATGAGATGAAAGAAGCTTTTTGCATCATGAGGAATGAGATGCAAACATCCTTCAAAAAGATGTAACAACTTCTAAAAATTAGGCAAGGACTGGTCTCTTCAGAGGATAGCTCTGACCCTTCCTATCCTTCTGCTGACGCTGCCACTGTTGCTGGTTTTGAGAGGGAGCCAAATGTGGCTGTTTCGGGTGGTTCGTCGAGGGCCGATGACTCTGGTTATGTCAACAATGAGTCAGCTGATGATGACGCCGATAATGAGCGTCTTGACCACCTTGATGATGGTGATGAGGATTATTCTGAAAATGGGGATGATGAGTCCGATGACGAGTAGTTTTCTTCTACTTTATGTATGCTTATCTACTACTTCTCCATTTTAGGATGTATGTTTATTACCTCGTTGGTTCTAAAACGATGCTTTTTGCAACATGATTAGAATTGCATCTCTTTTGTACCCTTTGTCACACTCTACCACAAAGGGGGAGAACCAAGTGTAGGTTTTGTTGGTTTTTGCATGAACAATTAATGCTTTGTATTATGTTTGTTCAACATGGTTGTATTATATTGAGCATGTTTTGTAAAAACTCAAGCTTGTTGTAGTATGAACAATTAATGCTTGCTTAATTATGGGTTCTTCTTGTGATGAAAACCTACAATATGTTGTCATCAATTTCCTTGTTGGAAAAAGCTTATTATTGCAGGTTATAGAGCATTGATGATGAGAAGATATGTTTTTGGTAGAGAATGCCAAAGGGGGAGATTATTGGCATTACATAATTGGCACACTCTCAAAAAACATGGATGACATGCATAAGCAACATTAACAAGCTAAAGCAATGGACATTTATCTCATTAACCATTGTGAAAGGTAAAATCATGTATCATTACAAATTAAACCTTACTTGTTATTTCATCCAAAACTTTTGTGAAGGGAGTTGTTAAAAACTTTACCTACAAGTTTTGTTCTACAAAACTCTTTCTTTCCGGTAGGTAAAAGGGAGTAGGTATCTCTCCTTATTTTTATGGAGCAAACATGGTCTCCAAACACTCTCTACACTCTTGCATGCTTTCCGCGTGGCGGGTAGACTAGAGGTGTGGGGTCCACCCAAGACGGAAGTTTCCTTCTTTGGTGCACCAAGCAAAGCAAGCGGAGCAATGCTTTCCATGTCTGTTTGGATTTGACTTATAATTTAGAGCTGAATCCAATTCGATACTCTCTCTTCATTCCCAACCACCACCAAACGAAACGCCGCCGAATCGAGCCGAGAGCAAGGAAGGAAGGAAGGTAGACAGAATGAGTTTCCTCGATTACGATGTAGAGGCTCCTCCTCATCGTAATTCTTCTTCTTCGGAAGATCCAAGCCAGGCTCTGGCTGCTGGGATTTTCCAGTTGAATACAGCCGTCTCCTCTTATTATCGTCTCGTCAATTCCCTGGGTACCTCAAGAGACACTCTTCAACTCCGCGATAAGCTGTACCGTCTCTCCTCTCCTCTCTTGTTTTTATTGTAACAATTGATCTTAACTGAATTCAGTTTCTAAATTCTCAATCAATCTTGGTCGGTGTGGGGGGGCACAGGCATAAAACAAGGGCACGCATTGGGGACTTGGTGAAAGACACATCAGCCAAACTCAAGCAAGCTAGTGATACTGATCACCATGCCCAAGTTACTGTAAGAAGTCTCTAACTCTTACCTACTAGTAGTCCCCTCCAGTTTTCACTACTTGCTTGTTTGGTTTTTAGGTTGTCAAGAAGATTGCCGATGCTAAGCTGGCCAAGGACTTTCAAGCACTTCTTAAAGAGTTTCAGAAGGCTCAGAGGCTTGCTGCTGAAAGAGAAACTTCATATGCTCCTTTTATTCCCAAAGATGTTCTTCCTCCTAGGTAGGTACTTGCTACTGCATTTTATCGAATTAACCAAATTTCTTGCTAAAACTATTCAATATCATTGAGAATTGTGTAATGGTACAAATGCTAGTATGTAGTTTACCAAGTATCTTGAACCTGCATTTTGATTCACACCTTTTGTATCGTCCTACTACTTACTAATTCGCTGTCTAGGGTGAATACATGAGTTCGAGTTGATCGATCCCCGACATATCATGCCTAATTTGTGCAGTTATTCTCCTCATGAACAAGAGATGAGTTCGACCAGGAGTCCCAAGCAGCAAGCACTCATTATGGAATCAAGGAGGTGGGTGAATATGTTCCCTTTAATATAAATGGCGTGCGACATAATCTGGTCTTATAACTTTGTGTAGTGGTTTTCTCGCCGCTATTTACCTGTTTGTCTGTCCTTTTATCTCAAAAACAGGCTAATAGAAGATTCAAGTTTGTTGATTGAGTTTTCAGTGATTGTCGTTTCGTCACTGCATCAGACCAGTTGGATTATGGGTTATTCAGCAAATAGGAGATGCGAGTTTTTTTGATAGTGATGTCATTTGTCGCCTTATTTTATGTTAGGAGTGAAGCCAATCTCACGACATTTATATTAAGGATGCAGTTTCCTCATTGTTTTGATCCATGTGTTTTGTTGGCATATCCTATCTCATTCTTTGCACAAGTCTTAAGGGGCTTTGAAAACTCACTATTAACTTCAAGTCTCAGTGCTCTATCTAATGCAGTTAAGATCCATATTATCTAATTAGAAATCTGTTTTGTGCAGACAAGAGGTCTTGCTATCAGACAATGAGATTGCATTCAACGAAGCCATTATTGAAGAAAGGGAGCAAGGAATCCAAGAAATTCAGCAACAGATCAGTGAGGTTAATGAGATCTTCAAGGATTTAGCTGTCATGGTCCACAATCAAGGAGCTATAATCGGTTAGCCCTGTCCCTATATACTTGTACTTAATTTATTGTATAGTACGAGGCCTAAGACTTTGAGTCGCTTACTTTGCAAGTTTGCATGAGACTGAACATATTTTCTTTCCAGATGATATCGGCTCTAACATTGACAACTCTCATGCTGCGACGAAGCAAGCTACTTCTCAACTTTTGCAAGCCTCCAAGCTCCAAAAATCAAGTTCCTCCCTGGTAATGTGTCATAGATTTTTGCTCCCCTATATTTCTTTTCTTAAAGTTTAATTTTTTTTTCTCACTTGTTTCTATCGTGATGTTATTGCCCTGGATAAAGTTGCAACTAAGAACTTTAAGTGAACGTGATATTGCTGGAATGTTGGCCAGGGTCTGATGTTCAGAAACAAGAACACACGTTTACAGTTAGTTTTTAGTTAGATTTATGGGAGGGACATATGGTGGGAGTACTCGTTTCCTTTTGGAGATGAGCAACTTCTAATCATTACATAGCTTTTTCTTTTTTCATTTCACTGATCATTAGGTTTTGCTTCCAAAGTAATTGCTATTTGCTTGATGTTTTCCAACCAGAAACAGCAATTGATTTAATGTGTGTTATTTCGCAGACGTGTTTGCTGCTGGTGATTTTCGCAGTAATCCTCATCATTGTCATCATAGTAGTTGTTGCTTGAGCAATGCAATACTTATGGTCAGGGGAGTGATCTCACAGGTCCACTTATTGGTGGTGCTTCCTTATCTCATGTACAACTTGCACTTCAACTTGATTTGGTGCTTCAGTGCTTCACCCAACTCAACTCTCATGTGGCTGTGTCCTCATTGTGTAAATACAGATTAGATAGATGCTTGTTATAACAGTCCTTCAGTTTGTAACCACCTTTCAAAGTAACTACAGCATATACCAAATTCATATTCGTTGACATTCAAGTAAAATTTATGTAAAAGTGTAACTCTTTTACCATGCTTTAGAATCTGTGCTTGTTAATCTTCTCTAATTTGTGAAAAAAGCAATATCAAAAGTGGACCTAAAACGAAGAACGATAAGAAAATGTAGAAGAAAGATCAGATTCACCTGTAACGTATGAGTTAAATGTGGTTTTTTTTGGGCCCAAAATAGATAAAGTAATGGAGAAAAAGTAAAAGTCTTTTCGTGCTTCGAAACTCGAAAGACGAGCAGAGAGAAAGGAATAGAATGAGTTCCAAGGCTTCGTCGTCTTTGGAGATAACCTGAGAGCTGAGACTTACTCATAAACTCAAAAGAGAGACAAGCCAACTGATCGAGTGGCATGAAAGAAACAATACCTTAAAAAATTAAGGATTTCCCCAAATCGCACACATTCACAAAAACAGAGCCAAACTGATTCAGCCCGACCATACCTTTCAATCCATCCATTGACAAGGTAAAGCGCTTCGAGATCTCACCTGGGTTTTCTTTTAGCTATCAGATTATGTCCAGGGTTCATTATCTTCTATGCAGAATTAGCATTTTGAATGTGTTATAGGTTTGCATGTTAGTCTGTGAATGATTTGATTTGTCCTCTACTTCCTTTCAAGTTTAATTTTGATCGTTCGAGGAGTGATTAGCTGCTCTTTTCATTCTCTGATCTGATGATGCTTCCCAAAGTCTCTCTCTCTCTCTCTCTCTGTTTCTGCAAATTACAAGTCTTTTTGTTAACTTTGAGTACCAAAGTTTTTTCTGAATTCCAGATCATGACTCGTTTTAGTTTGACCACTTCTGCAGGACACATTCACATTTGTGCTCAAGGAAAGCGTTCATAGAGGTACTTATTCGAATGAAAAAGGTTTCATCTTTATTCACTTATCTCTTCATAAACATGTTCGAGCTTCAATAAAAAAGATTGTGTTTTGGGTTTCTTGGCTAACTATGACCTTGAACGCAATAGTTTTATACTCAGCTGTTTTTTCTTGCTTACATTTGTGAAGCATACATAAGATTTCTGATTGTCTAACACTTTCTTGAAACAAGAAACTTATATTCATGTTTGCACAGTTTGTGAGAAACAGAAAAAATGTATTCGATGAGTAGCTGAATCAAACTGTCTCCAATGATACTTCTTTTGTCGACATTTTCTTGTAAAGGAGTTGGCAATCACTTCAGGGTAATAATAATAACCTTAAACTTATGTTCTAATGTAACTTATGTAAAGATTTGTGAATATCTAAACTAACTAGTCACGTACCAGAAATAGATAAATGGGATTAGACATTAAGATTATCAGTCATTTGCAGCCTGATTTTTTCTAATGTCTATTGGTATATCCATGACTCTATACATCTTGTTATCAGATGAGAATCGTATTAGTTTCAATCCTATGGCCTGCATGAACATATTAGATCTCGAAAATCTGTAAACGAAATGTAGATGTTTCTAACTACAATTGGGTAATCACAGAAATTATTCGAATGCATTTTTTTTCTTTTATTCTTTCCAGAAATTATTGCATGGCCTTTGTGGCTGATGTGGCATAAATGGAAGGAGAAGTTCATGTGCAAATTCTCCAAGGATATCCAATATTTGCAGGGGATTGACCACACAATCTCAATGGTGAACCCAAATCTTGCCCGTCGTCCAACCATATGTTATAGGCCTATACAACCAGCTGATCTCGAGAACTTAGAGAAAATTCATACTGATTTGTTTCCCATTAGGTACATTATCTCACTTGGACATTCCTCATGGTATGTGCTTTTCTACAGTGACATGTTCTTCACTAAATACGTTTTGACTCTCAACAGGTACGAGTCCGAGTTTTTTCAAAATGTAGTCAATGGACATGATATAGTATCCTGGGCAGCCGTTGATCGAAGTCATCCAAATGGTCAAAATGATGAACTTATTGGATTTGTAACTGTGCGAATTGTTCTTGCAAGAGAAAGTGAGGTGGGTCCTCTATATTCTGTTTGTTTTTGTTGCTTGAAGAGGGGTTGGAATCATTATACCCCCCTCAACCTTAATGGAGAAAGGATATGATACAGAAATGTTGCCCTGTAGATTGGGGATCTGCTCACGTATGACCCATCAAAATCAGATCAGACCTTGGTCTACATTCTGACACTGGGAGTTAAAGAATCTTTCAGAAATCTTGGTATTGGTAAGAATTGGCTCTTCTTTGATGTGAATTCTGAAATTCCCTTTCACGACATGAACATATAATTTATTCTTGGACTTGCAGCTTCTGCACTTATTCATGAGGTCATAAAATATGCGTCAAGTATTCCGACCTGCAGGGCAGTTTATCTGCATGTCATTTCATACAATAATCCTGCAATCCTTTTGTACAAGAAAATGTCATTCAAGTGTGTAAGAAGATTACAAGGCTTTTACTTGATCAACGGTCAGCATTATGACTCATACCTATTTGTGTACTATGTAAATGGTGGTCGATCCCCTTGCTCTCCCTTGTAAGTAAAACATCCTCTCTTTTCTTTGTTCCTTCTGATATGTGAGCTGATGAAATATGATATTTACTGTTTCTCCATTGCGAGCTGAATACTAAATGACCATGCCTTAAGAAAACAAGTTCTGGCAACTGCTTAGCTACCTTCTGCAGTCTTTGTTTCCAAAGATAGCATAATTCCACTCATAAACTGAGGTTACATAATATTTTGGTATTTAAAAATGTAAAAATGGACTGACCCACTTGTCAAAATAACAAGTCTTGCCCTGTCTTAAAGACTTGCTTCTTACATTGGATTCAGGTTATCTTGTATGATAGAATCTCTTGTATGCAGGTGCAAACTATTAAACTTAAAACATCAGATAGATTATTTACAAATTATGTAATGCTGCAGAGAGCTTGTTACAGCGACGCTGAATCATATGAGGAATGGTTTGAAGTCGGTGTTTGGAAGACTACGGAAGAACGATGAGAGGAAGTTGGTCTCGAAATGGTCAAAATGTAAAGAGAGCCATGGCCTTATATCATCACAAAGCAGGAAAAATCTGTCAGCAGAATGTACAGGATATGAATGTGTTTGATTGGTGTGTTTATATCCGTAAGTATTTGGTTGGTTGGATCCGATCAGTTATGATAGAGATAGACACATAGAGAGAACCAAAGAGGAAGAGATGACCAGGCAGAGAATGCAGTTGTTTGATGTTTTTTTTTTTTGGATAATGGATCAATTCATAAACAGACCGAAGTCTAAAAACAAGAGGAAGGCTGCCCTTAAACTCCACCTGCTTCCATGAGAAGAGGGCAAGGAGAAAGGTCACACCAGAACAAAATTACACATCAAAATGGGGGCAAGGGCACTCATCATTTCTCAACACACGAGTCAATGATGGTGGTGGCCTTACAGCCCATCGATAAAGATCCACCTCCATGTCTAATAGCCTGGCAGCCGCATCTGCGACTCCGTTGGCTTATCTTGGTACCCAGCTCCACTTCAACCAGAAATCTTCCTCCAAATCTCTCTAATTAAAGGGAACAACCTCCAGCTGCAAGCCTTGTGTCTATTACCAATGGCCTCGATCAATTCATGTGAGTCAGATTCTATCACCACATTATCAATCTGAAGTTTCGAAGCACGTTCCATTCGTCTCATTACAGCCAAAGTCTCTCCCACCAAAGCTGAAGCACAAGATGTCTTGACAGCAAGGCCATCCATCCAAATTCCACTCTCACCTCGAATAATAATTCCAAACTTAGCAATATTGTCCAAAGGTGACCAATTAGAGTCGCAGTTTACTTTTGCAAAATCAGTCGGCGGTCGGGACCACACACCAGTACTCCTATCCCGACTACGAATTGCAGAAAAGTCCCTGACATACAAGTACTCATGCATGGCTCTGCCAGCCATAGTCGCTGTAGTCACAGGGCACGGATCAATATGCTCAAAGGTATGTTTACACCGAATTTTCCAGATTTCCCAAGCCAAGAGCGCAAAAGAAGAGAGAAAGTAATCTTTTTTCAGCTTTCTCTTTGATTCGAGACAATAAAGAGCAGCCACTGGGAGAGTGCTGCTACCTCTACTCTGTTGATTCTGAGGCCAATATTAGAACGGAACCATGCGCCTTATGTTTTAACCGATTTCTGTTAGGAAATGTGGTAATAGACAGTAAAATGATCACGAGGATCGTCTTTGCACTCCACCTATCAAATTGCAATTCACAAAGTGCGTTAGAGATGTAGATGGGATGGCCCGCCTTCGATACTCTGACGGTTAAGTCAGTGAATCAAGAGTGTAATAACGTTAGCAAAGTACTAGCGTGAGATGTGTTACCTCATTCCCGTCATAAATGGAGCCTTAAATAGGCGGTTGGAGGTTGGTTGAGCATTTATTGTTCAATGTGGGATTAGCCTTCATTACTTTATCTGCAATACTTGTCTAATCCGTTAGGTTTGGTGGGCGCGTGTTCCGTCAGGATTTGATCAATTGCGAGAGGTGCATTCCCCAAAGTTGTTCCTCTCTGGTCAGTCCTTTTGTTAGTTTATGAGGTATAAGCAAATGTTTAGCGTTAAGCATGCTTAATTAAACATGTACAATGTGGTGTACTAACAAGTCACCCAAGTCTCCGAGCCTAAGATGGCGATCTTGGTTGAGGAGTTGCGTTTGCAATTGCTTAATTAAGCTTGTTTAACGCGTGAAGTTCCGATTGCCTAACCCCATAGTCCCTCAACTGCACAAGTAAGATCTGTTGTCTTCGGCGAGGCGCGACCTGTATAGCATCAAAGTAACAAACGATTAGTATTAGCCTCGGAGTCCCCGAGTGTCTGGGAACGATTGTCCAATGGGTGGATTCACATCAGCCATTTAATGAGATTAATCTCTGGTGTGATTTGCGTCAGGAGATTAATCCGTCAGTGTTAGTTTTTGGACTTGCTTAAGATACTAAGTGACTGAAAGTGAACGGAACTCTGAGATTCACTTCAGAAGTTTTGTTCTGTTTGTCCAATGGTGGGATTCGCATCAACCATTGGATGAGATTAATCTCTGGTGTGATTTGCGTCAGGAGATTAATCCGCCAGTGTTAGTTCTGGGATTTGCTTCAGATACTAAGTGACTGAAAGTGAACGGAACTTTGGGATTCGCTTCAGAAGTTTTGTTCCGTTTGTCCAATAGTGGGATTCGCATCAGCCATTGGATAAGATTAATCTTTGGTGTGATTTACGTCAGGAGATTAATTTGCCAGTGTTAGTTCTGGGATTTGCTTCAGATACTAAGTGATTGAAAGTGAACGGAACTCTGAGATTCGCATCTGACAATGTCAGTTAGCAAAAATGATAGCCATTGCATTTTTTTTATGTGGCCTACACATCTCATGTTTTCATTGTGTGGCTGCATGTGTGCCACGTGTCAGTTCGGATTTAAATTTTGAATTCTAAAATGGCGGTTGACATTATTGTGAAGAGATGAGGTAATAATGGTGTCGCTTCGTTAACCAAGGTGTCTCTCCGCCTGGTAAATAGTTGGGCACGTGGCAAGATCATGCGGCTCGCCTTGGTTGGTGTGAACAGTCAAGATGCATTCAGTGAAATCCTTTGCTTCCTATAAATAGTGGAGGAGTGTGAAATCATTTTTCACATTTCCTTCACTCGCTCTCAAAGCTCTGCTGGATTTCTCCCTCGTTATATCGTCTTCCTTGCTCACTCGACGCACGTCAACTACCGTTTGTAAGTTTCTTTACTCTGCTTTTTGTCAATCTTTGTTGCGTTTACTTTCACATGGGCCTAGTATTGTGGTTGGACGTCATCAGTCCCTGAGTCCGCTAGGTACCCATCGTCTGGGTGGTGGCTCAAATTGAGTGTCTCGGGCTTGACAGATGATTTGTCCTTTTACAGCAAGCATTCGTTTCTTGCCAGGTGATAGCGTAGATGAGTACTTGAGTCGACCTGATGGTCATGAACACAAATGGAGGCGCATCGTTCTGATGGGTGAATACACGGCTGGTCCGTCTCATACCATCATTACGATGGTTCGTCCTCCCTCACCTCCCCAAGAGGTCCAAATTAATAACCGAAACGTATGAGTTATGTCTAACGGAGAATATGTTGAGGAACCCAAATCCATCATGTCGCCCACCGAGATAGAAGCTGTGAGGACGAAGTTTAACATACTTGATTGCGTTGAGTTGTATCCTCCCCGTCAAGGTTTGCGGTGGCCGTGCACTCGTCCGTACGATGGAGATATTTGCGTTTCCCAAATACAATTAAGGATGAGGATCCGTTTTTTGCTACACCCATTCTTCCAGTACGCTTTCTCCCGCCCGGGGATTACCTGGGCCAGTGTTCTCCCATTATGTGTAAGGTGTTAGTAACTACGTTTAACATTTTTAACTTATCGGGGGTGTGAATATCCTACTGTAGGGGAGATCTACGAATTCTACCATATGAGTTACACCTACCGAGAGGGTGACATGGGTACCGTTACCTTGAGAGGAAACAAACAGCCTTAGTGGTTAACGGGCATGCCCTTGTCCATCACGGATGGGCGGAAACGAGTTTTCATGGCTGGCGGGAGTTGGGAATTTGGGAGGAATCCTACGTCTGAGGATCAGTTGAAACCCCGTGTCCCATCTAGGTTTTGCCCCATAAGTGCGTTTGGTTGTTATTACTTGTCTCCTTTTGCTTAATGTGTTCCTCGTTCCCACTTTAATGGCTATATGTTGTTGCAGGGCAATTGGAATTTTTGTTGATGCGTATTGAAGAAGGGCGTCTGAATAGGATCCGTCTTGTCTTTCAGAAAGAGAAAGAGCTTCGCGACGTCTGGGTGACTACACACTGGGACGTTATAACTGTTACCGGACTGTCAAAGTTGCCGAGTAAGCCTCCTGGTCTTGCTCTTATGTTGCTTCTTTTACTGTGTATATCTTTCTGACGTGCTTTCATGTTGCGTTTAGTCAAGCTTCATGTTACCAACACAACGAAGAATATGGAAGCAACTAGGAGTATGATGAATGCATTTCGGCAAGGAGCCATCTCCACTAAGACGGTTGGGCCAACCGACGCCGATAATCCTGCCGCTCCGTTGAAACGGCTAACAGATGCTGTAATCCTCAATCCTCCAATGAGAAGTGAGCAGCTATCGCCGATGTTCTTGCTAGACGGACAGTGAAAGACGATGTTGTGAGGAAGAAAGTGGGTGTTAGCAAGTGCACCTCAGGTGAGGCGGGTGGCAGCATGTCAAAACCTTAGCCCAAAAGGAAACATGTGGATAGTAGGAATACTGTAGAAGGGGATGAGCTTCGTGCTGACGACGTGCCTCATACTGGCAGTGGAACGAATGATGAGCTCCGTCAGAAGCAAAAGAAGAAAGGTAAGGAGCGTGTTTCCGTTGGGGGCCGTCCTGAATTGATGAAATCTGTTGGGGGGGGGGGGAATTCCCGTCAGTGTGGTTGTTGACTCTCCGCTTGAGGGTGTGCCTTTTGGTACAAGGGTTGTATCTAAGTTCTACAACCATCTGCCCCGCTTGCTGGATGAAAGTACCAAGTCTCTCAACAAGGTTCGCCATCTAGCTAGCACTCCTCAGGCCAACAAGGAACGGATCTTTGATCATATGGTTGAGGTTCTGCATGAGGTCCATCTGTTGATGGAGCTTCAAGGATCTGACACCGATCAGATGGAGCTTGTGGGAGTGAAGCATGAACTCGCACTGGCAAAGGGTGAGATAAGACGTCTCACTGCTGCGAGAAATAAGGATGAGAAGAGCCTTCGCCATCTCAAGTGGAAGTTGCTCTCTTGGGATGCCCACATGAAGAAGGTAGAGAGCTGTGAGCAAGGTAAAGAACTTATGCAGCAAGCTCAAGAGGAAGATCTGAAGGAGAAGAAATCTGTCGAGGTGGCGCTGAAGCTGGCGGAAGAGCGTTTTGACGCAAGCTTGAAGTCGATCGACTATTCAAAAAATCAATTCAGTGAGCTTAAATTGTAGGTGACTAACTTAGAAGCAAAAATAGCGTCAAGCGCAACTGAGAAGAAAAATGCCCTGGCGGATGCTTGTGCTTGAGAAAATACATCGCTCTCATAAAGAAACATATCGTTGATCAACCTCGTTGTTGGATCATTGGATGTATTGGCCCTCTCAGGAAATTGCCTATGATCATACTGACCTACTGATGATGTTTCACCGTGATAAATCCAACATGTGTACTTATCCCAAAACCCATTTTTCTTCAGGGGTGCTCTCATGCTATATCAATGGACAAATGATACAAATAGCTGCGACATTGACATTTCGTACACAGATAATAATGAATTGTATTCCCGTTAACATTAGCCTTCACATATTCCACAAAACTCCACATTCCAATGCCATACCTTCGATCCCATTTTGGAAGGCAAATTCAACTATTGTCCATCCTAAAAGTTCTAAATGTGTGTGTGTATATATATATATATACATGCACCAATTAAAAATTCATCATTATCTATATATATATCGATCTTTAAACTACAAATTACATTAATTCCTCTATTCCTTAATTATAAATTAACACACACACACACACATATATATATATATGCATACTATATATCAACAATTAACATATAATTATGTATATATATATTTTCATTGAATTCAACTCAAAATCAACAATCAACTCTAAATAAACATACATATATATACGTACCTAAATATATAGCAGGATAGCTTCATGAACTCATTTTGGATAGCTTCTGACAACACCCAACGATTGAAGAGAGTTTTGTGTTTTTCTCACCGATTTTTTTTTGAATGATTCAGTTGCTGCCCAGATTTGTAATAAATAGCAGACGACTTTCTCTTGACAAGCACCGACAACTTTTTTTCATCGTCGGCTATAGTATTATATTCGATGACCTAAAACTATGGCCGACAAACCATTTTTTCGTCGGCTATACTATAATATAGTTGACGACAAAAAAAATCGTCGACCTCTTTTTCTTCATTTTGTCGTTATAGTACTTATTCTGGTAGTGATTTATAGATTAAAATATATTCCAACAAAATTAATACGAAAAAGTAAGTAAAATAATAAAAGAATGTCATACCTCATTAAAGTCTGAAATCTATAAGGAGGGAAACACATTGATAGTTGAAATTTCGGATTACCACTTCATTAACCCTTAGCTATGAACGAATACATGACAGAAGACAACAAAGATGTCAACTTGCTCAACACTTGGTCACGAGTCATATGGATACATCCTATAAGCGGGATATGGGGTTCCATCATCTCTGAGCCAGGAAACTCAGAACAAAGTTCATCCATTATCTTCTTAACCCATACAGACACGTCATATGATGGGTAGGCCCAAATTGAATACGAATACATTTCTGTCTCTAATGGAGATACTTGAACAGAAAGTCGTATATATATAACGTCATAATATGAGTTTATAAAGGTATGCATTAGTCTATATTATTTAAAAGAAAAAAATAGATTGAGTAAGAAGTTTTACATGCTTAGAGTTTTCTTCAGTCTCGAACCGGTTCTTGCTGTTTCCCGAGAGAGAGATTATACTTTGTAAATATACAACACTTGCAAAATCATTTGAGATTATTTGATCCATTGAAAGATACTTGACATTTTCCGTAGCGAGGTTATAGTAGAATAAACATTTGTTTTCATCCGTGTCATAAGAATCTCACCACTCTTCAAAATGACAACTAGCATCACAAAAATACCACCAAGCTTTAAAAATGGCACTGGCTTCTCGTTGAGGTCAAATGTTACATGTTTTGTCCAAGCACCCTTACTCAAACCAGCTTGATCATCACCCATATGCCAAACATATCTTCCTTTATATCTCCAAGGAGGTAGAAGTTGAGGTTGTAATCTAAAAAGAGCAACATATTCATTCCACACTACAAGACTCTTATCAAAACGGACCAAAAACGTATTATTTGGCAACGTTATGCCATGAAATACCTCATCACTCATATGAAACAAAATGATAATTTTTCACACGAATTCCTTCTTACTCGCATCGATATGTAGCATATATTTCCTTTTAAGAAAGTTTTTCCACTCCCATCCAAAAACACATTCCCTTGAAAAACAACTAGAACTGTTTCTACCGGATTACGCGGGACGCAATCTAGCAGAAGTAAGTACGAGTAATCTCCTTCTTCCTCTTCTCTTCCGAACGTTCGGGCTGTTCGGATGGACGGGCGCTTCTCCTCCCTTCGGGTGTGCGGGTACGCATGCTCGGGTACGGCTGTTAGAAGAATACAACGACAAACAGACAGTCAGGGGTCGAGACAGGGGTGGCCTGCCTTCAACGCTTCGATGCCTAAGTTAGAAGATGTATTGGATATAACAGTCAAGCGAGCGTGCACAGAAGTAGGTTGGAGTGTTTCAATGAGATGAGATTAGATTGGATTGAGAATGCCGTTACCTGTAATAAATACCTTACATATATAGGTGGTTGAGTTTGGTGCTTACTTGTGTTCCTCGATGTGGGACTGGTTTGCACTTGCTGTTATGTGATCCGCACATTCGGATGTGCGCCCCACGGGCGCGTGCTCGCTCGGATGGGGTCAGTCTTGTGAACAGAGTTGTAGCCTTCCTGGTGGTCTTTCGAGTGGTCGGGTAGGTGTTGATTACATGTTTAAGCGGATAAGTATACTTAATCGGACAACTAATGATGCTATACTAACAAGTCCCCCAAGTCCCCAAGTCAAAGAGACCTTTCTTGACTGGGGAGTTGAAAAAGGGTTCGTGCGATTAACAAGAATACTTATCCGATTGAGCAGTGGTGTATGATCCTGTAACCCCCAAGTCCCTAACTCTCCGGTCAAGGAAGGGCTCGTATGACGGAGTTGGGTACCTGTGCGTCCGATCGTGTATCTGTTCGTGCGGTCCTGTACCTGTGGGCCCGGCGTCCAAACGAGTCTTGCTATTTGGAGCCGCGCGCCCGTGGAGTTTTGCCTGGTAAACATAAAATGGGTGCAATATAGATATATAAGTATGCAAATGCATGAATGTATGGTATGATGCGTGAATGTATGCGAATGTATGTCGTAGCGCCAACGTTGGGATGCCGTTGCGTACGTCGTAATGTCAACGGGGATGCCGTTGCGTACGCTGTAGCGTTAACGGCGGGATCAGGACCGTTACGTACAAGTAGCGCGCACAGAGGGACAAACGCGTACCCGTGCCGCTCATCGGTCTTAGCACGCGTAAAGAGGAGTCAGCCCCATGCCTCTGCCGCCTAATCCGGCTTGCTGTCGCGCACGGAGAGGACAGACCCCATATCCGGAACCCTCATCGGTCTCAGTGCGCACAAGGAGGGGACGGACCCCACACCCTTGCCGGCCGAGTCGGTGAGTCGATCATTAACGTTGCGCGCACGGAGGGGAAGAACCCCACGCCCGTGCCGCCAATCGGTTTAGCGCGCGCAAAGAGGAGTCGGCCCCATGCCTTTGCCGCCTAATCCGGCTTGCTTTCGCGCACGGAGAGGACGGACCCCATATCCGGAACGCTCATCGGTCTCAGTGCGCACAAGGAGGGGACGGACCCCACACCCTTGCCGGCCGAGTCGGCGAGTCGATCGTTAACGTTGTGCACACGGAGAGGACGGACCCCATACCCGTACTGCCCATCGGGCTTAGCACGCGCAAAGAGGGGACAGACCCCATGCCTGTGCCGCCTAATCCGGCTCACTTGTTGCTTATCGGCACGCGCACGGAGGGGAGATGCCCCACGCCCGTGGCGGTGACTTCTTCGTTTAGCGTTTTTGGGCATTCATCGTTCGTTGGTCGTGCGGGTGGTGTGTGCGCTTGTGCGATTGGCGGGAGACGTGGCGTGTCTTGCCTTAGGTGTGGTGGTGCTCTGTTCGGTGAGGCGTTTGAGGTGACATTCCTTTTGACTTCTCCTTGGGAACCATTGTGTAATAAATGCTAGCCGGCGTAATTAATGCAGGCGTGCCCTGGGCATTAAATGCTGATGACGTAATAACTGTTCGTACGTCGTACGTCAGGCGCGTGGGCGCGTGGGGTGTTGCATGGTTGACACGTGTCGAGCCGTGGGAGACCGTGCTAGGGTTTGAAACCGAGACGGGAAGTCGAAGGGGAGCGCGGTTACTTAGGCGGGCAGGTGAACCGCCTCGGGGCCACATGTCGTGATCTGACGGTCACACGCGAAAAATGGACGGCTGGCCTTCATTTGCGTTCACCGTGCGATTAGTATAAATAGGGGCTCTGGTGTCGTCTTCCTTACCACTCTTACAATTTACCGAAACGCTGCAAAAATTACTCTGCAAACTGTTCTTCGCTGATCTCTGTGTTCTTTGCTCCTTGCCGGAATCCTTCGTCGACGTTCAACTACTACCTTCAATCTTCGATTTGGTGAGGCCCTTGAACTTGTTTTGTTGTTTTCCGTTTTTTCTTTTGCCCTGTATTTTGGTTTTTCTGGTTTCTGTTTGTTTTTCTCCTCCACGGTTTCTGGGTTTTTGGCCTTTTCTGGGTATTGCATCTCAAGAACAAGGCATGTTCTTGAGGTGTGCCAGGTTTGATCTTGTTTGAGATATGATTTTTGGGTTTTTGGTGTTTCTGGTAGTTTGCTTTTTTTTTTCTAAGTGTGGGTGTCGCGTGCATGCGTCTAGGAATGGAGCCAATAGAGATATCGAGCGGGCAATCGCGTGAGCGGGTGTACATACCGGGGGCGGGGTGGGTTAGTTGTGGTTCAGACATGAGCAGGTCGAGTACATCGTCGTACGAGTCCGTGATGAGTGTCACGCCTCTGCGGTTCATCCCTAACGCTTCTCCTGTGGTGCAACCAATGGACCCTCAACAAGCGCTTGCTGCCGCAGGGTTAGGGGAATCGTCCGGGTCGTCGAGCGGGTCCTCATCGTCCGGGCCATGGGGTGACGAGCCCGTGCGATCAAATCAGCCCGTGACCGTGCGACGATGGTTCTGGCCTCTCGCTTGTCCTCTGGTAGCTCTCCCCTTGTCTTGTAATCGATGAGTACGTCAATGTAGCTGTGCTCGTGCGGTTCGATTGCCAGGACCTGCTCCGCTCCCGAGATGCTCGGTCGTCGCAGCACTTCGACGATCCGCTGTCCTGGACCCGTGTGCACGGGTGCCGTGGCCAATCGGGCGAGCCTATCTGCCTTCGCGTTGAGTCCTCGGTGTATGTGGTTGATGTTGACGTATTTGAACCCACTGATCAGCGCCTTCACGTACTTCAAATAGGCGATCATGGATTCCCCCTTTGCTTGGAATTCTCCTTCGACCTGGCTCACCACCAATTGTGAGTCACTGAATACGTTGAGGTCGGGCGCCTCCAAGTTCTTGGCCAGCTGTAGGCCCGCAATGAGCGCCTCGTACTCGGCCTCGTTGTTGGTTGTTTTGAATTCGATCTTGAGGGCGTACTCCGCGTTCACCCCTCTTGGTCCGGTCAGGATGATCCCGGCGCCGCTTACTTTCTTTGTGCATGAACCGTCGACGTAGAGGTTCCACTCCGACAATGGTCCTTCCTTGACCTCCGGTTTGTCGGGCGCCTCTACCGACGGACCATCGGATGCGCCGACCGGCGTTACCTCTGCTTCCGTGTACTTGGCGATGAAGTCCGCCACTGCCTGCCCCTTGATTGCCGTTCGGGGCTTGTACTGAAGGTCGAATTCACTGAGCTCGACTGCCCACTTTGCCAGGCGGCCACTGTGATCGGGCGATTGGAGTATCTGGCGTAGGGGTACGTTCGTAAGGATGTGGATGCTGTGCGCTTGGAAGTATGGCCTCAACCGTCGGGCAGCGGTGACGAGTGAGAGCGCCATCTTCTCGATCGTCGGATATCGGGTCTCTGCGCCCGTCATGCCCTTTCCTGAGAAGAAAACGGGCAACTCCGTGTAGTCCTCCCTGCGGACAAGGGCAGAACTGACGGCTGTGAGCGAGGCAGCCAGGTAGATATACAATATTTCCCCTCGGATGGGTCTGGAGAGAAGCGAGATCGAGGACAGGTACTCCTTGATTTGAAGGAAAGATGTCTCGCATTCGGGCGTCCATGCAACCTCTCGCTTGTTCGTTGTTCGAAGAGCCTTGAAGAATGGGGCACATCTGTCTGAGTATCGAGAAATGAACCGGTTCAGTGATGCAAGCTTGCCCGTGAGGCTCTGCAGGTCCGCCTTCTTGACTGGTGGCTTCATGTCGATGATCGCTTTTACCTTGGCGGGCGCGGCTTCAATTCCCCGCTGACTGACGATGTACCCAAGGAATTTTCTGTTGGTGACCCCGAACGTGCATTTGGCCAGGTTTAGCCTCATGTCGTTCCCGATGAGGACGTCAAGCACAGTCCCCAAGTTCTGGACGTGGTCGACCGCCTGAACGCTCTTCACCAAGATGTCGTCCACGTACACGTCCACAATGTTGCCAATCAGGCCATGAAACATCACGTTCATAAGCCTCTTGTACGTGGAGCCAACATTCTTCAACCCGAATGGCATAACGACGTAGCAATACAGGCCTTTGTCCGTGACAAACGTCGTCGCCTCCTGGTCCTCGGGGTCCATGAAGATCTTGTTGTAGCCTGAATATACGTTCATCATCGAGAGGAGCTCGTGCCCTACTGTCGCGTCCACCAACTGGTCGATCCTTGGTAGAGGGAAGCTGTCCTTGGGGTACGCCTTGTTGAGGTCGTTGTAATCGATGCACATCCTCCATTTCTTGTTGCTCTTCAGCACCATCACAGCGTTGGAGATCCACTTCGAATAGTCCACCTTCAGAATGAACCCAATGCTTAGCAGTCGGTCCACCTCCTCGTGCATCGCCGCATAGTGTTCCGCCTTATACGCCCGTCGTTTATGCTTTACCGCCCGTGCGCCGACGCCGATGCTCAGCTTGTGGGATATGATGCTCGTGTTGATCCCAGGCATGTCCTTGTACGACCATGCGAACACCTCCTGCTTCTCGTTCAGCAGCGCGATCAGCCGCTCGGCTATCGCGGGAGCCAACGATGCTCCAATTTGGACCGTCCTTTCCGGGTGTTCGGAGGACAGCTGAATCGTCCTCAGCTCTTCGCGCTCAGGGACGGGCGACACTGCCATCAGCCCGTCACGCGGGTCGTCTGGTACTTCTGTTCTTGGTGCAGGTTCCAAGGTGAGGACCTCCTGCCTGTCCCGGGGTTTCGCGGCTTCTTCATAGTTGTACCCCCGAACGTATTTGACCCCGTGCTCGGTTGGGAATCGTCCCAAGAGCATGTGCCCCGCAATGATCATCTTCAGCTTATTGATCCCCGGCCTCCCGAGAATGGCGTTGTAGGGGGAGGGGGTGTCCATGATAATGAAAACTATCCGGACCTCGTTGTGCGGGGATTCGGACGCACTGATTCCGACTCGGATACTGTCACTCTCAATCGGGTACGACGTTTTGCCCGTGAAGCTGGCGACGCACTCATGATCCTGCGTCATCTTGTGCGCGGGCCTGCCGAGCGCCATGTATGCGTCCAAGTAGATCACGTTCACGGACGCCCCATTTTCCACCAGCACCCTCTTCACGAGAAAATGACCGATGATCGCATCGATCACGAACCGTAGGGTGCTGTCCCTCGGGCTTCCTTCTTCGTCCTCCGCCGTGAAGCTAATGGCGGGCGCCTCCCTCTTTCCTGCCTTGTGCGTCCGCCCTGCCCCGATCGTCAGCACCTCCCTACTCGAACGATCGGGCGACGAGGTTCCCTCCTTGCGCTTTCCCCCGGATGTCGTGCTGATAGTCCCCCGGGTTTCGATATTTGCCTCGCGCTGTCGCTCTTCTGCCCTGGGAGGGGTGACCCGTTCGTCCTTCTGCATATCCGTGAGGACCTTTGTTAGCATGATGCAGTCGTTGGTGTAGTGGGTGGTGGTGTTGTGGTATTCGCACCAGATGCTCGAGATTCGGCCGACCGGGGCCCTCGCCTTCGACATGTTGCTTGGTGGTGGAATCTGGTGTCAGTATTGGCGGAGCAGATGTGCGCTCGACTGTCGGTTGATTGCGTATACCTCCTGGCCCGCCGGTCGATATCGTGGCGCCGGTTGATTAGCGCTGTCGTCCGCTAATTGTCGTGGTTGGGCGCTTGCCTTCTCCGGTCTGTTGGTGCTAGACTCGGAGGTGGACCCGTACACCCGCGTCTCTACCAACGCCTTTTGTACAATCAGGTCCATAATCTCGTCGTAGTCGAGATGTTCCTTTTGCACCAGCTTCTCTACGAATGGCGTGGCGAGCATGTTGTCCATCAGGGCCACCTTGGCCACTCGCTTGTCAAGGTCCCTGCATGTGCTCGCAAGCATCCTCCACCGGTTAATGTAGCTGGATAAGCTCTCGTCCCTCCCCTAGGGGACCTTGAGGAGGATGCCCGTGGTGTTGTACTTACCCTGGAGCCTGTACCGCTTCTGGAAGCTCTCCGCCAGCTCGAGAAATGAATGGATGGAGCCTGGCGGGATCTCGTAGAACCAGCTCCTGGCCTCCTCGGTCAGTGTTTCCTAGAACAGGAAACACAGGGTCGGGTCCGAATACCTGGTCCCGTCCGTGGTGGATCGAAACTCGTCGATGTGCGTGCGGGGGTCCCCGCTCCCGTCGAACCGGGTGATCTTCGTCGTCTTCGCGTGGAGGTCTCTTCCCCTCTCTAGTATGTGCGCTGAGAACGGGCTGACCCGGGGGGTGAACGTCTCGCCCTGCCCGGCGAGCTTGTCTTTCTGTAGGCGCGATACCTCTTCCGCCAATTCTTCCATCCTTTGGAGGATCTGGGCGTTATCCGTCGAGGGTGGCGACTCCCCTCCTGGTGTGGGCGAGCGGGCTGTCCGGGCGTTAACCCCGCAAAACGGATGTAGCTCTTCGTCGGTGGTTTCTTGGGTCCGTTCGCGTTGCCCCCGCGGCTGGCCGACTAGCGCGTCCAGTAGCTTCTCCAGCCTCTGTCGGATCTGGCGCTCATCTGCTCTCTCGAGCGCTGCCCTCTGTAGCTCTCGGAGCAGGCCGTCGACGCGCTCCTCACTGCTGCTCGTTGCTAGCTCTATTACTTGCCGCTCTTGCGCGCCTGGGGGTGTTCCCCCGATGGGTGCGCTGCTGACGTTAGTCTCCTGGATAAGCATGTGGGCTTCTGGTTAGTGGTGTTTATACGAGGTTTGCAATTTTTAAGCTTCCCACAGACGGTGCCAACTGTTTCTACCGGATTACGCGGGACGCAATCTAGCAGAAGCAAGTACGAGTAATCTCCTTCTTCCTCTTCTCGTCCGAACGTTCGGGCTGTTCGGATGGACGGGCGCTTCTCCTCCCTTCGGGTGTGCGGGTACGCGTGCTCGAGTACGGCTGTTAGAAGAATACAACGACAAACAGACAGTCAGGGGTCGAGACAGGGGTGGCCTGCCTTCAACGCTCCGATGCCTAAGTTAGAAGATGTATTGGATATAACAGTTAAGCGAGCGTGCACAGAAGTAGGTTGGAGTGTTTCAATGAGATGAGATTAGATTGGATTGAGAATGTCGTTACCTGTAATAAATACCTTACATATATAGGTAGTTGAGTTTGGTGCTTACTTGTGTTCCTCGATGTGGAACTGGTTTGCACTTGCTGTTATGTGATCCGCACATTCGGATGTGCGCCCCACGGGCGTGTGCGCGCTCGGATGGGGTCGGTCTTGTGAACAAAGTTGTAGCCTTCCTGGTGGTCTTTAGAGTGATCGGGTAGGTGTTGATTACCTGTTTAAGCGGATAAGTATACTTAATCAGACAACTAATGATGCTATACTAACAAGAACATATCGGGCCAAAGGAAACTGGTCTCTGTCTCTAAAGAGTAATTAAGACCTCTTTGCTTTGAGTCAATGACTCTCCAAGAATTACCTGAACCTGAACTTAAACCTGACCTGAGGTGGTGTAAATTGCTACTTTTGGAGGATGATAAACATAAGGGTCATACCATATACCTTGACCATCAAAATCAGAGTTAATGTTGATGTTAACGACTTTGTAGTCAATAGAGTTGGGACAATATCCGATACCAAATACATCCTTCAACCTATAGCTAAGGTGCTAATAATCAAGAGAGTCAGGCGAACTGCCATTGTCATTGTTGTAAGGAACATGAGCATATAGCAAGGCGGGAAGAGCCTTGAGCTCCCTACCCGGATTCCATAGAAACACCTCATCTGATCGCGAGTTCATAGATGATGTAGCCATAGCGGCTAGACAAATGATCCCATTACAATGGCCCACAATACAAAGTGAAGAAGAATTCCAAGGTGAGGCGGAGGAGGAGGTTGGAAGAGTGACGTGCTCAAAATTGCAAGCAACTTCATCATCATTAATATTGACGTTGCGAAATTCAAGCATTGAGAATATCTTCTTCTCTTCACTATCGCTAGTAGCAGTGACGTCGTCTTCGGAAACTAGATGCTTCACAAGAACACGAGTGGTTGCATAGAAATGTTTATCGTACATGAAATAATTGGCTATAGCAAGTTTGGGATGGTTGATCAGAGCGTACCACTGTTTCGAGACGCATTTAAGTCGCACCAATGCGTCTTAAAACAACTCTACCACATAAAACAACTCTCCCATTTCAACTTCTCTTCTCGAGTATGCATGCATACACGCACATAACTTTTATAACAACAATGAATCGAATTTGGATTGTTTGGTTAGTCGACCCTAACTTGGTAGCCTGCATTATCCATCTAGCTATATCGGCAAGATCGAGTTTGTCTCTAATTCATTGACATGGACAACGTGTGTGTGTCTATATGTGTGTGTGCGCGCACGCGCGCATGAAATGCTGGTGGCCTGATCCTAAATCAGGGTTTCAATTCTCAATCACCCATAGCCTCACCCTAGCTAATTTAATGATTTCTCTCCATCTCCGATTGCGGCGATACCGTAATACGATAATTTAGATGAACACATTATAACAATTTAAATAGTGTTATTTTATGTTATCTAACGATAATCGAGTAATCTGACATTTTCTTTGTTATAAAACTATATGGAAGCATTTTTTTTTAAATACTATAATGAAGCGTAATTAAACTACGACACAACTTGTCACTAGATCATACAAAGTACACAATGTACAATACAAAGCCAAATGAGAGGTAGTTTCTCGAGCAGTTGACTGTGATATTTGCTGAAGATTATCGAAACGTCGTTTCCAACTATGTCCCGTACATATATTATATCATCTGGATAAAACATGTAAATCTCTACTTTGGTACGTACGTTGTTGACTTGTTGGGGCCTTAATTTCAAAGTTTTAGCTAATTACGCCCATGTAGAGAAATGTAGTACACATCTTGTACATGTACTGTCTTCGTCAATATAATAAACTAGCTATGCGTGTACGCACGAACGGAACGGAGCTATCTTGAGGCCGGCAGGGCCTAGGCTCCCTCCAAATTTGAATTTAGTATATTTTATTTACGTTTTTGATTTTTAACACTAGTTGGCGGAGTGGTAAAAAACTTTTTTTGTACATAAAAGATCATGGGATCGAGGCCCATGCCAGGGATTTGCCAGCTGCCCCTCTTTGAACATTAATTTGGGTTTTACTGTATCAGGATAGTCACTGTTACTTGGTTTTATTATTATTAATTTTCTCTGTTTATATCAATATTCTCAAACATATATTGAAGAATATATGCTCATCACTATTAATCATAACGGTTGTTAAGAAAATTGTTTAAGGTATGAAAGCTAGATTGCTATTATTTTAACGAATAGTATTTTACAAGCGTAAACTTAATATTTTTATTTAAATTATTTATTATTTATTTAAAAATATATATAAGTTAGGTCCCTCCTCACCTAGTGCACCTACATTGCTCCGCACAGTGGTGTGCGGGGTACTGTTTTCCATCACTTTTTCAAAAATACCATTTTCAGCATTTTACTTCTTTTTGCATTTTTGAAAGCGTAGTGGGCCCATAATTTATCTGTTCTAACGCATATAGATGAAGATCTATCCTTAACACTCAAAGGTAAACAGTTATCTTCCATCATAAAAAATTTCTCACTGTCAAAAAACACGTGATTTAAGTTCTAAACTTAAAATTTTAAGAGATTTTATCACTAGTACAAAAGAGAGAATTAAATTATTCGAAAGATCAAGAGTAGCTCATCCTCGTCCTTTAGAACAAGCAATTCATAATCTCAAAATTGCCAAAGAACAAACTTTTCTTGAAAACTTGTTAAGAGACAAAGAAAAAATAGAAAATCACTTGCACCGTTTATCTATCTAACGGTTTATTTGAGCATTTGTTAGATCCACAGATCAACTGGTATCAGAGCTCGAGCTTGCAATAGCTCAAAATCCCAACAATGGGATCAACAACTAAGAAGATAATAGAGAAACTAGATTCTCTATTTAAAGCATCAGATGCAAGGCAACAAGAAATCTTATCATAAAATTTTAGATGCATAGAGTATCTAAAAATTCTTCCAGCAATCAGCAACCAATTACAGAAATTGGAGGCTAAGGTGGATTACATCCAGAGGCAGCCGGAGGAAAAACAAGAACTATTAACTAGAGTTGATAGTAAGATCGAGAGACTAGATCTTCAACAGATGAAGATTCTTGACTATGTCCAGAAGAAAGCCCAAGAACATCAAAGGTCAAGCACTAGTCCACCTCGAACTATCATTAGAAAGACTAATGATTTCAAACCACTAAAGGTTCCAAAAGGGAACCCAGTGCCAAAGCCATTTTTCCAGGATTCTTCATCAAATCCCTCAGCATTCAAGTGAAAGAACCCAAATCAGAAGACATGCGCAACATAAATATGTTGAGCATCTTCAAGAAAAAATCAGTGCAGCTGGTGAACTCAGAAGAATTTGAATTCAACGAAATCGAGAACAACGTTCAAATTGCTTCAATTCCGAAGTTCGAATTCAAACAAATCTACAAGAGAAGAAGTTTTGATATGATGGACAACCACCAATTCAAAATCCTTGAATTCACTACACTGGCAACAACAGGAGAAACAGATCTCCTTCTGGTCACACCCGAAGAAGTTTCTAAAGCCAGAAAAAGAAACTTTAAGTTCATACATATTGGAGCAGTCCAAGTTGGCATAAATCTACTGGCCAGAGAAGGCCTAAATTGTTCAGTTCTATGCGTCTTACAAGATAATAGGCTGATCGATTTCCAAAAAGTCTACTGGGAACACTTCAAGCATCACTATGCAACTAGATTGCATATTTTAACTGCTTCCCAAACTTTTCAACCAGCCTAACAGATGTTGCTCACTGCCTACGACTAAGAGTCAAAAGAGACGGCAAATCCATGAAAGACGGCATGCAAGAACTAGCAATAGTTTATAGAATCTACTATAAACTAATGAGCACAACAGTAGAGCCAAAGACCAGGATATCAAACATCCCAGGTCTTAGCACTGGTTTCCTTACAAATCCCAAGAACTATAATCAAGAGATACACAAGGTAGCATGAGATAAGGTAACTTTCCCACTAGAGTGAAAATTATCCGGTCCGAAGGAGAAACCAGAAAGCACGAAGGCAGCGGTATATGAGAACAGAAATACTGGAGATGTCAACCTCAAGTTCGAAGGACACCAAAACAGTGACGTATCCCTCGAAAGCTTCAGAGGAAAAATCTCTATACCCCTAAGAAGATGCAACTATACCAGAGAGAGTGGTGCTAGAAGTACCAGAATCTCGATAAAAGCCAATTCAGTAATGGAAGAAGATTTAGATGCTGAGTTAGAAAGAAACATCAACATGCTAAGAACAAGAAAGTCAAAATCAAAACTCTTCAAGCTTTATGAGGAAGCAGAAGAATGTGGAGATCCCTTGCGATTGGAATAATTGATCAAAGAGATCGAGAGTTTCACCTTCAAAAAGGAAAGAAAAGTCTTTCCTCTTCTATATGAAGAAGCAGGAGAAACCAAAGGAACAGAAGATGAAGGCATGGAAGAAGAAGAATCTTCACAACCGTCATCTTCACAGACCACCATATTCAGGATTGGTGAAAAACTCAAACTTCCGCACGAAAGAATCCCTAGTGGAAAGAAGGGAGACATAAGCTCCCACAGATTCATTCCACAAGAAAATACTCCTAAGGTGCCAATCACTCAACTAGGAGTATGGTTTGATCTATACAAAGCTCAAGACAAGAAAAATGCCATTGACGAATGGGCAGCTAGTCTATTCATGGCATCATGTTCAACCTACGGAATATTTGAAGCACAAGACCTACACACAGTCTATGAGTCAACCCTTCTAGGAATGGCAAAGAAGTATTACTTTCCTTTCAAGGAAATGACCAGAGGAAAGTAATGGTTGAAAGACATAAAGACAAACAGAAATCCCTATACTTTTGCCACTCCGCTCTATGATCAATTCTGCGGAGACATCTCATATGTTGGAGAAAAACTAAAGAGATAGCAAAATCCAACATATATGCTTTCAAGATCTGCGACATGAAGTACTTCGAAGAATATCTGAATGAATTCCAAGAGTACTACTGCACAATAGGAGAGTTTGAAAATACCGACCTTGTACACCTTCTACACAGGAAGCTCCCTGAACCATGGAGGACAATCATGAGAGAAAGCATAGAAGAAAAGCCTCTAGAGAGGTTTTCTGTGAGGGGAGTTGCAGAAAGAATCATGCAACTAATGCACGATCAGCGCAAAGCCAACACTAGGGCAAAAGCCGCCAAGAAGAAGCTCAAGGGAATAAGTGACTTTTGTTCTAGAATGATAGATATACCAACCAATTAGGGGTGCGAAGAAAAGAGGCAGAAGAATAACCACTTCCAAAAACATTTCAAGAGAAACGGAAAGAAGAGTTGGAGGTTCAAGAGAAGCTTCAATTACAGAAGAGAAAAACAAAATCCCAAAAAGAGATTTTTCAAGAAGACAAGATCTTATCAAGAACCTGAAAAGAAGAGATCTTGTAGATGTTGGTTGTGCAAAGCCGAAGGACAATATGCTAACGAATGTCCTAAGAAATAGAAGAGAAGTTCGAAAGCTCTTCTCAAGGAATATGAAGTAGTTATAGAGACGAAAAATTTGAAAGGCTACGAAGTAGTCTATTCATCAGAAGAAGATGAAGAACTATCTGTCTATTCAGTCTGTTCAGAAGATGAATCGTCAGAAAAATCAGATTCAAAATCTGAAGAAGAACCTAGAGAGGTTTATCTCCTTGAGATAAAGAATTGGGAAGAAAGCACAGAGGAAGAAAATATTTCTTCTTACAAAGTCAACAAGGGAACATTCATTTGTGACTTCTGTCAATGCAAGGAGAATAGAGGATTTTCCATGTTCCGTGAAGCAACAGGGAAAACTTATCACAAAGAATGCTTCATAGCTGAAGCAAGGAGAAAAATAAAGAAGAATTCAATAAACCAGATTATTGAACAAGAGTACGAAGATTACTTCTATGAGATAGAAGAGAAACATAAAATTATAGAAAAAGATCTAGAAAGAGCAGAGGCTGATACTACTACAAAGAAAAGAGTAGTACCTGCAAAAGATCTAGTCCATGATACAAAAAGAGAAGTAGTATCTGACTGTGAGGAAGAATAGTGCAATCCTTTTACAGAAGAGAAATCAAGTTCTTCAAAACAGAACCTATACAAGGTAGCAACTGTTTCTACAAGTAGATTCGGTAACTACATGGAGATTGGATTAAAAATTTCAGGATACAGGAAGTATCATCTACATACCTTTGTAGATAACGATTTCGGCTTCAGTCTAGCAAAAAAGTTTGCTATACTAGAAGAGTTATGGATAACAAATCCAAAAAAAATGCAACCGAAAAGACAGTAGAAGGAAGAAGAATCTTCATGAATACTTTTGTCAAAAAGGTTCAAGTCTCGATAGGAGGAGGAACCTTTGTCATTGAAAATATTTGGCAATCAGAAGGCCAAGACTCAGACATCTTAATTGGCAATGATTTCTTGCTACAACAAACTTTCATCCAGAAGCCAGAAGTGAACTTATTATTTCTGGACAGAAAGGCTTAAAGAAGCTAAAAGTATTGTTGGACTAGGATTCACAGAGCAATATCAGAGATCGTAGCAGAATAGTGGTGAATACAAACCACGATTCGAAACAATTCTACAATACAAGCACCAAGAAGAGTTGTTTGTCGAAGAATCATCATCAGAAGAAGAAGATTATGATGAAATGGAATTCTGTAGGTTTCACGACAACAGAGAATTCAAACATTCAGATGCTCCACCTCATGCCCCTACCAGAATCAAACTCAAAGAACACACTGTCTACAACATTCTCAAGAGAGACTATGACAAGTGTGAACAAGAGAAGATCCTCAAAAAGAAAGCAAGGAACTCCAAAAAAACCCAGCATGAAGACTAGATTCGAGAATGAAGATCCTACCATTGCGCCGCTTCATGATCAGGACAAGTATCATTACTATGTGTCTTATAAAGCTCCTAATAACCAACACACGCAACAAGAAGAGTTTCCCAGTGAAGAGTCATCAGGAGACGAAGATGGAACAGTTGAAGCCGCGTTTATAAAAGAGCATAATCTCAAGCACTTCAAGGCTAAACTCGAGAAACAGAAGAGACACACCATTGGAGAAATCAAAGAAATGCTCAGACAAAATATCGATATCAATCCTCTGAAGTTTTGAGAAAAGGACCCAGTGGTCTGTGAGCTCAAGTTACATGATATGAATTCAATCTGTCACATAAAAGTCATTCCCCAATACAAAGAAGAAGATAAAAAAGAGTTTAGAAAATATATAGCTGAACTCTTGCAGAACGGATTGATCAAACCATCAAAAAGTTCTTATCATGCTCCAACTTTCTATGTCAGAAATCATGCAGAAGAAGTTTGTGGGAAATCAAGAATGGTGATAGACTACAGAGACGTCAACAAGAAAACCGTAAAAGACAGTTATCAGATAGCACAATCAAGAGTGCTAATCAACAGGCTCAGAGGAGCCAAGGTGTTTTCAAAGTTCGACGCTAAATCAGGATTCTGGCAAGTCAAAATGCATCCTGACAGCATTCCTCTCACAGCCTTCGAAACTCCACAGGGACATTACGAATGGCTAGTAATGCCTTTCGGGCTAAAACAAGCTTCATCCATTTTCCAGAGAAAAAGAGACAATATATTCAAACAAGTGGCAGACTTCTGTGTCGTCTACATAGACGACATTCTTGTGTTCTCAAAGAACAAAGAAGAACGCATGAATCATCTCTTTGAAGTAGTCAAGCTCATCGTCCAACATGGGATCATCATAGGAGAGAAGAAAGTTTTTCTCGTCCTAGATGAAATTGATTTCTTAGGAATCAACATAAAGAACAAAGTCATCAAGCTTCAGCCTCATATCCTGGAGAAGGTCTGGAAATTTTCAGACAGAATTTCTGACTCTAAAAGTCTACAGAGATTTCTCGGAGTCATAAATTATGGAAGAAACTTCCTTCCTAAAATTGCTGGAGTAACAGCAATCCTGTCGCCCAAAACAAGTTCAAAGAGAGCTTGGAAATTCACAGAAGATGATGAAAATATTGTCAGATAAATCAAAGACCTATGCAAACATTTGCCACCACTACATCGACCTGAAGAAAATGAAGAAGTCATCCTTCAGACTGATGCTAGTGACAACTTCTGGGCAGGTGTTGTACTGGCAAGAGAGCCAGGCACTAACACTGAGAAGAATTTGAAATTCTGCAGTGACAAGTTCAACGTTGTAGAGCAGATTAGCCCACAGGAGAAAAAGAAATTTTGGCCATCAAAAAGACAATCGAGAATTCTCCCACATTTTTAGGAAAACCCTTCACCGTGAGAACAGATTGCGCCAGAGTGAAAATTTTCAAAATTTTCAAACTAGATAAAGCTGCAGATAGGGGAAGATTAACAACTGAAAATTATTTCTTAACCAATATGATTATGATGTGGAATTAATTGCAGGAAATAAGATCTATCTCCCAGACACTTTAACCAGAGAAATGGCCATGTATAAGAGAAGTGATGATGAACGATGCAACCCAAGAAGCAGAAGGCCAGGAAAGGAGCTTAACCAACAAGAAGAACCAGTTGAAAAACTCCTCCAGAGTTTTTTGCTGCTTCCCAAAAGACTAGCCTTAACTTATCAATCCCAGGGGAAAGGATTGGCTAGCCTGTCTCAAACGACAGACGGTAAAGAAAAATCAAGACCGTTAATGGCTGTTGCTTTGCCAAAAAGCAGAATTTTTCCTACAGGTTTTGTAAACATCTTCAAATATTAGCTGAACACCATTTCAGAAGCAGTCTTCCAAACTGACCAAAATCTAGCATCCCACCAGAGGGCATGGTTGGATAATTTAATGTTTTCTTTCCAGGAGAATGGAAAAAGGCCCATGATAGAGACCATGGACGCCTTGGCAATAGAACTAAGTTAGAAGAAGAAACCACCAAGTGTGGTTAATGAACCAGCAACGTTGTACATTAGAACTCCAGAGAGTTCTAAAGTTCCTATTCAAGCGCTAAAAGAATCAGAATGGTTCAAGTTCCACACACATATTGGCAAGCATACACCCGATGAAGATCTCTTAAACACTCTCTTCATTGTCCTAGGACCCTTCCTAGGAAGATATTTAGTAAACGTTCAGAGTGAGCATCCGCATGAGCACAAGTTGTGGTTAGTAGAGAATGGATTTGTCCATAATCTATGGACAAAGACAAATGAAGATCTCAAAGGATTGCCAGCAATTATCTACAATACAGTCAAGAATGTCAGGAAGAGTAACTGCATTCTCAGATTGAAGTTCAGGTCTACACCTCTAGAATAGATACAGAAGTCTAACGGAGAAAATGAATACATTCATCCATATCATTACGTCAGAATCATCCAAAGACAGTATCTTGAGCCAACATGTAACGGATACAATGGAATCCCAAATTCAAGCATTGCATAGATGAAGGCTATGACATTAGAATACATTAAGAAAGTAATTGAAGAAGATCAAGAGATTACTTTTCTTGCATCAAGAGACAAGATAATAGTCACCACGTACGACTATACTCAATAGATTCCTCCCTCGCCTGTACTCAATGGTTCGACAAGATCGAGAGAGACAAAAACTACCAGATGTATACCGATACAGATATGGAAGAAAACGGGAACAGAAGAAAAATAACAGAAGAAAACCCCTACATTGGGGATAATTCAGAAGATTACGATGATCTGTAAAACGGGCAAAATCGTATTGTCTTCTTCTCTAAGTGGGAGACATCCTTATCCCAAAGAATCTGCTTTCCAAAAAAAGACAATGGAGGAAAGCAGATGCCCTGTCTGCATCAAAGCACTATCACTGGTGGAGTTACTATTTTTAGTTTGTGTTTCAATTCCGTTTTGAAATCCGCTCTCTTTATAAGGAGCTTTGAGTCTTAGTGTAGAGGCATAAAAAAAAATCAGAATCAGAGAAATCCATATGAGAATAGAAAAGCGTGAGAGTTTTAGAGTCGAAGCAAATGTTCAAGCTTCTTCATCCTCAAGTACGAGGGGCTAAACAACTTATAACTGTTTACCAGAGAGTGAGGCTCTGGATCTGCAATCTGTAAGTTTGTTTGAATAAATAAAGCTATGGTTTCCCACTACATACCTTTCAACTTATTTTATGTGTGTTCATAAAAACTCATTAAACTCCCCTGAGAGGCGGATTACCGCCCAGAAGGAGGAAGAAAATGAGTCATCTGTATTTATTCATACTCAGTTGGTCCCCTAGGAGGCGGACTACCGCCCAGAAGGTGAAAAATTGAGTTAATTTAAGAATGTTTTATTTCTTAGTAAATTATACTAGAAAATTAATCAAAAGAGAAATCATTCTAAAAGCAAGAGTTTTTCAGCAGTGAGTTTGTTCGCAGGAGTAGCCCGGTAAGAAACCATATGTGAAACAACAATTTAATGAAGGCTAGTTTAAACTTTTTAATTGAGTAATTTTTCTTCCTAATAAAATTTTCTAGACTTATTCACTGTTACTGTGCACGGCGCACTGTTCACTATTATTATTATTCACTATTCACTATTATTTACTATTCATTAAAAGTATAATTATCCATCTATTAATCCGCATATTACTGTTCCGCACATTGCGAAACTTCTCCCTCCTCACCTTCAATCTTAGTTTTGTCCCTGCGTACGTATCACGTATTTCCTCTCTAATCAACGTACGTACGTATGATAGTTAGCCATGCATACATATATAGAATCCGACAAGAAAGTGTGTGATAAAGTTTTATCTCGTGCGGACGTTCTGCCGGCATGTATCATGTAACAAAGTCGACTTACAAATCGATGGATCATGTCATAAACTAAGCCATGCATGCTTGCTTATTCACGTATTTTCGTATGAAGTATATATCTAGTTATTACGTACTGACTATGGGGATGTATTCGAATATGGATTTAAAAAGTCTGTTTGTATTTCAAAAATTCTTAAAAACAATCTCCAAATTATTTAAATCTAGCAGGCAGGGACGGAGCCAGGATTCCTGGTTAGGGGGGGCCTAAATGAAAAACTTAAAAAATAGTCTCGGTTAGGGTAGTCAACTCGATCTTGATCTGTATATTTTGCCCAAACAGTTTCAATGTTTTGTTTTTTGGTTTGATAAAGCATCACAATTACTCACAGCCTAATTATGAGTAATATTTGATCCTCCAAAATGTGATATTAGCGTTTGCTTCTTCTTCCAATTACTAAATCCATGACCAGCACCAACAAAAGTTTCACCACCGCCTTGTTCTCCAATAGCTGGTTTGAAAAGATAACAACATAAACAAAATACAGCATCCTCTTTAATACTGTACTTTAACCAATATGAAAATTCAATAAACAAATCACAAATAAACCTTCTTTTCTTCTTCTTTTTTCTTCAAATTCCATGAAAGGAAAAGTATGATGTTTATGTCGACAAGGGCCTTGTTGTAGATAATATCTTCGAACTTCTTCTTGAATATTAGGATGATAACTTGAAATTGGCGGGCGTTTAGCAGGATCCGATGGATACTTTTCTGTCATATCTCTAACACGAAACTTTTTCATATTGTTACTATTCTTCTTTTGAATTTTCGTAGGTGGTTGCTCATCTAATGTTGGAGTAGAAGAAGAGGATTTGTTTTTTGAAGTATCTCTCCATATCTAATCAACTTAATAAAAATGATTGTATTTTAATCTCAGAAACGGTAGAGCTTTTATAAAGAAAAAGATACCATAAAATCTTAAACCTGGTAAGAGATTAAATCCTAATTGATCTAATATTTGGATTTCATTATTGAAAAAATATATAATAATATTCTTATAAAGTCGTCAAATTTGAATTAATCATACACTCATACACGTAATTGAAGTTTAGATATACTTCAAATAAATTATAATATTTATATTATAATACTAATAAACTAATTTTTTTCCTAAAAATTGAGGGGGGGCCCAGGCCCACCCTGGCCCCCAAATAGCTCCGTGGCTACTAGCAGGTACAATAATATTGAGCGTGTAATCTAAACTCAGTACTGCCAATAATATTTTTGCAAGATATGTAGCAATAAGCTACTGTGTTGTCTATATACTACAACAAATATGCACATTAGTGACGCTCATTACTGTCAAAACAAAGATTTCGTTACTAATGATTTTTCTTTTAGTGTTAAAAAATAAAATTCGACACCGAAAGGTTTAATGGCAATACCATTTCGCCACTAAAACTATTAGTGTTGTAATTAATTTTGCCAATAAAGCTATACAGCATCAGTGACAGTATCATTTTGACACTAAAAGAATTTAATGTCGAAACAATTTCATCACTAAAGCTCAGTCCACATTATTGCTGCAATTGACCCAAATAATGGGTACTGGGCTCAATTTGATTTAGCCTGATTTGCTCTCACTTATTTCTATTATTTTATTTTTTAATTACAATTCCGATTGGCTCGATTTGAAATTTGAAATTCAAAATGGGGTAGGAAAATTCCTTCTGAGCTCTTCACTTCTCCGACACTACCGAAGCTTAAAGCCACCACCGACGCCGCCAAAATTCATCACTGTTGACGCTGTTGAAGTACAAGGGAGAAGAACTTGGTGTTTTAAAAAAAAAGCTCTCACGGAGCCATAATCTCCTTCGCCGGAGATCGAAGAAGAAGAATAAGAGCCATCATATCCGGAGCTGCACCACCATCCTCTCAGATTCTATGTGAGGATTTAAAATTTGAAATCCCTAACTCATTTGATTCGAAATTTGAAATCCCTAAGTTTGTTTGTTTCAAAATTTGAAATCTCTAACTTGTTTGAGCCTAGAGCTTATAGTGTTTCATATCTATCAGTACCTGAACAATGATAAACTAAGGACTCTGGAATTGTATTTAAACAACTAGCTGTTGAACTATCATATACCTTGTCTTACTGATCTTTACAATGGTTAATTTCATATGGTCTAGATGTCAGCATCCTGAGGGGAATTGGTTTTGTATGACCTGTAAGGAAGTCTTTTGCAGTACAACTACGAAATATTATTTTATTTAGCATTATACGGAGACATTGCATTGTATTGCTATTAGTTGCAGGTAAACCAATTGATGTTTTCTATGGATTACAAGCTCGACTCATTCTTTTTGTTTGTAGTGATTGGCACGAATATCTCTATTGGTTAATAAGTTCATGTTTGCTCATTTGAGTTTTCGTGTTGTGAATTTGGCTTAATATGTTTAATATTTTGTCTGCTGTAGCTTTTTCATATGTTAATGTGTTTAGTTACTATTCATCATGAAAAGGACCAAATGTATATGGTGAAACTGATCACTCATAGAAACTGTAGGTAAACAGAAATATGCATCTTTCTTTTCATACAGCATAATGTAGCTTTATTTTTCTTCAATCATGGCCAACAGGGAACAGGGAACTATAGCTTGATTCTAATAGATGCATGTGATTGTGACAAGAGTTTCGTTAGTTTATAATTCTACGTTCAGTTGAAGATGGCAAAAACTAGATTGATTATAACAAAAATTGTGTAAGTTTAGACTTCTATTTTCTAATTGATAATGTTCCTTGATCTTAAACCTTATATTTTACGATGTTTATGATCCTTTCTTTCAAAGTACTAGATAGTACGTGTTGCACAGCATTGCAGCCAGTGGCTGCTATGTGGTTGAAAATTAGATTGACATTTTTCATCTGCAACATATATCAATTTCAAGAATCAATCTGATGAGTCATATATATGAGTCAACAAAGTACTTTCTTATCAAGTTTCTGTGTCCACATTTCAAGTTTCCAAGAAGTTTTAAATATTTTGAAAAGCATTAAAATCATGACCTCTTCTTAGTTTCAGTAAACTAAATCTTAAAAGCCACAAGTATGTAACCACTAGTTTGTATGTGATCTGTGGTTTGTGAACTGTTAAACTACTCCTCTATACCGCTCCCAACTGACTTGTTATACTTATATTTTTGCAATCATGAATCAAGCTGTTCTAAGTAGCCTAGGATTCTCCATCCTAATTATAAAGTCTAGGTTGGAAAGGCTATTTATGTCTATGCATACCGCTAAGCATATGAGGTGGCATGCAACTGATGACTTCATGAGGCACCCCTCAGATTCTCCTGCGTGGAAACATATGGATTCAGTATTTCTTGAATTTGCAGCGGAGATCCACAATCCTCGCTTGTGGCTTACAACTGATGGTTTTAGCCCATTTGATGGTAAGAAAGATCCTCTATACAGTGTGTGGCCAGTTATGATGTGTGCATATAACCTTCCACCTTGGATGTGCATGAAGCAGTCCAATCTCTTTTTATCACTTTTGATTCCAAGACCTCATGGACCTGGTATGAATATGAATGTATACCTAGAACCTCTAAAAGACGAGTTGATGGAGGTTTGGGAGCATGGTTTCACCGTTTATGATGTGTCTAGCAATGAAATGTTCACATTGAGGGCTGCATTGCTGTGGACTATAAATGATTTCCCTGCTTATGGAGATATATCGGGATGGTGTACGAAGGGGTATAAAGCGTGTCCATACTGCATGAACAAACACGACTCAATGTACTTGGAAAATAGTTGTAAAATCTGTTATATGGGACATCGCTGATTTCTACCTATTCAATACAGATTTCGGAGGCAAAAAGCACCATTTAACTGTCACACAGAAGAGCGTCTTGCACCAAAATAGTTGACTGGGTTTCAATGTTTGGCTGAATTGTCTACTTTTACAATCACTTTTAGGCCTAGTGTCGGACAGAAAAGAGTAAGATCTTCTACTTCTTCAAGTATGAGCAGAGCTGTTAGTAGAGGAATTACAAGTGGGAGAACCAGGGAAATTATTCGATGGAGGATATTTAACATATTTTTTGAATTGCCTTATTGGAAACATTTGAAGATACGAAACAATTTAGATATGATGCACATAGAGAAAAACATATCCGATTGTATTTTGGGGACGTTGTTAGCAATGAAAGACAAGACAAATGATGGATTCGAGGCTTGTGCTGACCTTCAACTCCTTAATATAAGGCATGTACAACATCCTCAGGGAGAAGGAAGTGGCTCATTCTTACCTCCTGCCTTATTCAATAAAAGTAAGGATGAACAAACCTTATTGTGTGAGGTTCTTGCTACCATCCATGACAATGATGGATTTTGCTCAAATATATCATGTTGTGTGAAAGTGAAGGAGAGGAAGATCTATGGTCCGAAAAGTCATGATCGTCACGTTATTAAGCAATAATTGCTTGCAATTGCAATACGGCATATATTACCAAAAGCCACGAGACGCGTGTTGCTTGAAGTCAGTGCAATTTTCAGACATTTATGCTTTAAAAAGTTATCAAGGGCATCGTTGGAGGTGATGAAGAAAAAGGTTGCAATGGTGCTATGTGAGATGGTGAAGATATTTCCTCCATGTTTTTTTGATGTGATGGTTCATCTTCTTGTGCATGTACCAGAAGAGGCTACTATTGCTGGACCAATCCAATTTCGTTGGATGTACGCGATCGAAAGATACTTGGGCACATTGAAGAAGTATGTGAAGAATAAAAATCATCCCGAAGGATGTATTGTTGAAGGATACATTGTGGATGAGGCTTTGTCATTCTGCTCATTGTATCTTGGTGATATCGAGACCCGAGGTAAACAAAGAGGTCGTAATGCAGATTCCAATGGTCGTGGCATTGTCAAAGGCCTGAGTATTTTTGGATCATTGGGTCATTCTCAGGGTAAAGTGAAACAAGTCAAGCTTACTGATAAAGTTTGGGAGCAATGTCGGAGGACCATCTTATTCAACTGTCATGAGTACCAACCATATATCCAGTAAGATTCTTTTACTTTTTAACCCCCACTTCTCTATATTGATTCATTTGACCTTACAGATTATCAACTAATGATTTCATTCTGATCAGAAAATGTCTTGATGAATTGAAACGAAAGAACCGACCTATGCCTATTCGAGAGCTGGAGAAAACTCGAAATAAGATTTTCCCAGAATGGTTTAAGAAACAAGTAAGTCTCCCAATTTATGATTGTTTGTAAGAAGAAGATAAAAAAAAAATTAGTTTAGTGCTTATTAGTATCTATGCTTTCATAGGTGAATACCCTGTATGAAACTCAAGATTCATCAATTATCGAAGATTTTCGGTGGTTAGCAAATGGTCCAGATAAAAATGTCTTGAAATACAATATCCATATTGTTAATGGGTTTAAATTTGGGTAAAGACAGTTGATGATAAAAGGAGAAAAAAAAATAAATGTGGTGTTTTTCACACGGTTGTCATTGCCTATTATTCTAGTGTAAGAGATTGCAATCCGTGTTTTGGTGATGTTGATTACTACGGTGTTCTTAAGGAGATATATGAACTTGATTAAAATGGTCCCACTAATGATGATGACAAAGGTCATAAAGTTGTGCTATTCAATTATGATTGGATGGATAGTACCAATACGTACACGAGGTAAAAAAATGGATGAAGATGGTTTCACACTAGTCAATTTCAATAACCTACTGAGAACAGAAGACACATTCATACTGGCCACATCTGTAACTCAGCCTTTCTATGTTAAAGATCACTTGGATCAAGATTGGCATGTTGTAGTGACAACACAACAAGGGATCTTTATGATGTCCTCGTTGAATGTGTTACATCCTCAAATCTTGAAAATCCATTAAATGCAGCTAATAATTATGCCATACCAAATCTTGATGACCATTCAATGGATAATGAGAAGATTGAGATCAGGATGGATATTGATGGGATCTATGTCAACCAGGCTCTACCTGTTCTAAGTGAGTTAAGGGAGATAGAAGGTGATGGAGATGATCTCTGCAATGATGATAATGAAGATGAACTTCCTAAAGACATGGTGGACTAGATGTTGCAGCAAAGTGTGACCTATATTTATGTTCAGCTTTTCCTTAGACTTGTATGACAAGACATAAACATAGAGATTATGTAAATGTCTATGTTATAATGCACCCTGTATGTAAATGTCAGTGTTTCTTCATCTATATTTGAGATAATCTACTATTGCAGATGAGTTTGGGAGATAGTTCACCGGATCTCAACATAGAGGGATCAACATCTACTGCCATCAGCACAGGTGCATTTCTAAATTACATTGTCTCAGTTATGTATTGTGTTGCGCCAAATTGGGAGAAAAGAGAAATAAAGGAGTTGTATGGCATTACTGTATCCCACTCATAGCTAACCTTTCAGTGAATGCTTGAAGCTTAGTTATGTATTCTTTTCTGTTTTGATTCTACTGTTTATGGTTATGTTGATTATGTTCTGAGTTATAGTGATAGTAATACTATAGTTTGATTTTAGTGTTGTCCCTCCAAGCTTTAGTTTGAAGAGAAACTCATTCGTATCATCAAGTTCTTCTATCTGTCTTTGTATTGCACCATCATTGTCATAGCTTTATTTTTCTTTGGTACTAAGTATGTACTGAAGCTTTAGTATATCTATGGACTATACTTAGAAAGTAGTTGGTAGCTAAGTGAATCTGGGTAGGTGACTAATATGCATTTAATATCTATACTGAGCCTCAAACTTCATGTATGTTTTTTTGTGCAAGTGGAAATACTAAACGTGGTAAAGGGACGTGCTGATGGGCGAAGCAAGCCCTTGAGTTCGACAAAACTGGTGCTAGTTATAGCCCAAACGATGCCCAGTTTCGTCATTATTTTGGTGTCTTAGCCTGTAACACAAATCTTTTCCCTTTTATTGTCGACGAAAAGTTTGCCCACTGGCCACACATCCCAAAGTTCTCCAAGAAAGAAGTTTAGGACATAGTAAGGGTGTGTTTATTTCTAACTTTATTTCATACTGTTTTTTCCTCTTCTTTTCATTCTTTTTAATACTAATACAGTTCATAATGTCGATGTACGCCAAAATTGAATGGAAGAATGAAGATCTCCCTCATATGCCCGACATTCAGTCACACATAATGACTCGAGTAATCACATATTAGAGAAATTATAGAAACCAACTGAAAAGAGATTATTATACCCCTTACATTAGCACAGCAAGAAGATGGATTTGTGAAGAAAAAGAGGTAGATGCCGTTACATGGCGGAAGATGGTGAAGCATTGGGATCAAGAGAAGACGAGGGTAAGAGCTATTAACTTAAATTATTTTTCTTTGGTGTAACTTAGTGGTGATCTATTAATTTCTCCTTGAATAATCAGAGTATTGCAGAGAAAAAATCTTCAAACCAAAAGGAAAACAAGTGCAATCATACCACCGGAACTAAGAGTTATGAACGAAGTCGTGCCGAATATGTAAGTAATTACTACTATTGCAAGTTTTACAGTTGCTGGACTGTTTAATATGGCATCGTTTGGTATACAAAACATATGGGACTAGAGTGGATTTGATGTGCTATCATTGTTCACATAGCAGTTTGGCTTTTCACTATTGCCTAGAGTGGATTTGATGTCATTGAAAACCACGAGAGAGATGTACGAACCAATAACTAGACAAAATTCCATTATCTTGTTCTTCTTCCTCAATTAAGATGGCCTGAGATTATAGCATTGTTTAATATGTCTCTGTTATATGTATTTTTTTTCAGCTAAAGGCGCACAACCACGAGCCAGACCCCATTCAGTTCTTTTACGAAAAGCATATACGGAATGATGGCCAGAAATCATTTATCGACAAAGTTTCTGAGGAAGGTTATGTGAGAGTTCTTTTGGTATAAACTTTGTGTACAACATAGAAATTTGGATTCAGCTCCTTCTAAGCAAGTTATTTATTGTTTTTTTTAGGGTAAGATGCAAGACAAGCTGGATGAACTAGTTACTGTTGAAGGTGATGGTCGTGATGCAACACATGAGATGCGGGAAAGAGCGTATGTTGCAGTGATGGGTCCAGAGAAGTGGTATATTGTTTGTGGGTATGGGTGTGGTGTAACACCTGAAATGATTCCTTACTGTCAAACGGATGATAGATCTTCTAATCAAAGAGCAAGGAAACGATCATATGGTGCCTTGCAATCAAAATTTGTGGAGCTAGAGTCGAAGTATGAAAAACAATAAGAGCAACATGAGCAAAGTTAAGCACAACTTCTTAAAACTCAACAAGAATTGGCAAGCATCAAGCAACTTCTTCAGTCTCAACAACTTCCTTTTCAAATTCCTTCATCGTACACTTCTCAGATGCATTGGCCACCATTTCAGAGACAACCATCTTACCCCACCAATGGATTTACAACATGTTTAATGGGAAATGGAGACCCAAATTCTCTTGAAGGGTCGTTATTCAACAAGGCTCCATCAAATTAAAGCTCTTGTGTGCAGGATTGAAAAAAGTATGTTTCATACTAGCATTTCTTATATGATTACAATGCTTGCTGGTTTGAATAAGATAATAGTACTGTAGTTTATGCAAAGTTACAGTACATATCAGATTTAACCCTTTGGTATGCATATTTCATGATAGTTATCACTTGTATGATCTCTTTTGTGATGCATTGTGGTCATATAATCGCTCATATAATCTCGTGTTGAAACCATAGGAAGTCTAAAAGTATGATCATTTATTGGTTGTAGATTTGAAAGTAATAGTCGCTATGAGGTTGTGATGTGTGTCTGTTTGATGAAAATGTAGTGGAATTATGTACATATCATGTGTAATATTTCTGGTTTTCAGCATTGTCAGGTTTCGTATTACTTCAGAAAGCTGTGTGCAAATGATGTGGTTATTTTCAAGAGTCCACCGGTTCTTGAGGAAGTAGGATATACAGATCTTGAGGTCTTCATTAAGAGGGTAATGGCCAAGGAAGGTGATATTGTCGAGTTGAGATTACTAAGCACTCTTTGTTGTCGTAAATCTATTCTACTGTTAGATTAGTAACTATCACTCTGTTGAAGGATGAGTAACATATTTTACTAAACCAAAGTTCTTGGTTTCCTCTCTTGTAAGAAACAAGGAATGTTGACAACAAAATCTTAGCAGAAGCTGTGTGGCCTTTCACAATGTACTATGTTAGGCCAATTTGTGACTAATGGCTATATTTGTTGTAGTGGTATACGTATGTATACCAATGTGTTGTTAATTATCCAACTCTAAGTTATATCCCGAGCTCTCCGCTAGCTTCTTGTAACTAATTCCAAGTTAGGTCAGTTTGCTAGCTATTTATCTTGTGGTGTGTGTGTTGGTTTATAATGATCAACCATTTATAAATGCCAAAACATCTCACATGCATGTTTATATATATGCAGAGAATCGAAGAAATTAAACTTGAATTGATAGGCAATTAGAATGAGGTCTAGATCAATATCTTCTCTTCTCGCAAGTCATCGTGATCGGCTTGCTCTGATTTTCTTCCTGATTTTCTTGATAACTTGTACACCTCTGGTATCTGGCGGCTATGTCAGACCCCCTCCCAGCTTCAGTTACCACGGAGGGCCACTCCTGACGAAACTCGACCTCTCACTCTATTTCTACGGTGCCATTGGGAGCGCACAGAAGCACGTAATCAGAAACTTCTTGAAGTCCCTGAACGCCGGTGGTGGCATGGCGCGCCATCGGCATCGTCCTGGTGGAACATGGTTGAGAGTTACCAATCTGTATCTTCCCCGTCACACAATGCGCCCAAAATCCCTGTCAAAGTGGTGAGCCAAATAACCGATAGCAATTACGGGCATGGATAAGTGATCACCTTCGACTTCATAAAGATGATGGTCAAGACGGCCACCGCGGGGAAGCCTCCGACCAATCTCGTCGTCATATTCACCGGCGAACAAGTTGGGGTCGCAGCGCTTTGCAGGCAAGGACGTAGCTACATGCACACAACTATTTGGCTACGTAACTTAATATATTTCTATTACTAGCTAGTAACATTTTCTAATTAACCCTACTTCATTCTAAAATTCTAGTTCCGTCGACATTGGTTATTGTTTGCAGGGGACAATGTTATGATCACGGTGTAGTCGATAACCAGCCCTACCTCATCGTCGGAAACCCTAAAACCGAGTGTCCCGGTGATTGTGCATGGCCCTTCATAAAGTCAACCTACGGCCCTGCAGGCATCACCGTCAAACCGCCAAACGGCGACCCTTTCGTCGATGCTATTCTAGTAAACTTTGCTTCCGGCTTGGCCGCAGCCGTAACCAATCCGTTCGACAATGGATTTTCGAAACCGGGACCCAAAACGTGGCCGCTCGAAGCCAGCTCCGGGTCTTTCCAGGGTAATCCAGGAAAGGTCGCTGTGGATCACAAGTCCGGTGGGGCCTACAATGCTGGATTGCGTGGTATGAAGTTTCTACTTCCTGCGGTCTGGAATCCACGAACATCCTCATGCTGGACTCCTATGTAGCCTAGATAGCTAGCTCGATCAATCAATCATGCATGCATATATGTATAATGTACACGTTTGTGTTTAGGGGATGGAATTGGAGTTGTTTAGTTCCTAGCTACCTCGCTCAGCTCGATCCATCGATAATACAATGTATCCAACTAATCCAAGGAATTCGAAGATGAATAATACGTACTCAATTTTGAAATAGTGTCGACGGCACAACATTTGTCTCTCCCTAAATTAGTGGTGGAGTGAGGATTAATTTATTACTCAGATTAATTATAGTCAGTACTGTACTGTGCAGAGCACAATTTTTTTTTGTAGAGTTTTGTCATTTTGCCACGATAGTTAAATTTTAACGTACTAAATTGAGGGAAAAACAAACATATTCTTACAACCTATAACTCGTAAATGTTCTAAGTTTTAACATGAAATGACTAGATAGAGTAAAGTAAGTATCAAAAACAAAATCAAAACTAAGAATTGATGTTATAGACAAACATTGAATCATTGAGTTTGCATAAAGATCATGCAGTATATGTTGAGAAAAAACAAAATGGTCCTAGTTTTTGGAGTACAATATTATAAAGAACATAAATAGAAGGGAAGGAATTCTTGTGTAAACTTCTTCTTTTTTACATGAAATAATTAATTTTTTTACCTCTTAAATCTTAGTTAGACTTAAGCCTGAGCCCGGGCTGGCTCCGCCAGTGCCCTAAACATGATCGAAAGTAATGGACGTACGAGAAAGACTTGCTACCTCTTTGATGTCCGCAAACGTGGTACGAAGGATATAACAATAAACACTAGGTTCAAAAGGTTTGGATAGACAGGCAATAGAGACCACCAGTATGGACCGGATACAACACACTCACAAGTCACTCACAACAGAATTAAAATATATATTCGGAGCAATAGTAGATAAGCTAATCTGCATGCAGGCTAGGTTAATTAACAAATATATGAAAGAACACTAATAAATACTTGGCGATGAACCCATGAATCCCATGATCGCTTCAAATTAATCTCAACACGTACTCCTGCTTAATTAATTGCGCTCTGCATGCATTACACACACACACACACATATAACTACAGATTACAGTTTCACAAACACCACAACATCGATTCGATCCACCCGGGACGTCGACATATCAATTAATTCATTTGAACTTGAACTTGATTGGTTATTGTTTGATTTTTTTGATCGAGGAGATGGGTTTTTGCAATGTCTGCAATGTTTGCAAACATGTCGATAGAGGCAAATGAGGCGGCGCCGTCGGCAGCAGCCTCTTCCTTGAGCTCATACTCGATGATGGAATTGATAATGCAAGAGGCTGCAGGATCTTTCTCATTCTCCTCTACGATCTCGAATCGAACTAGAAATGAGCTAAACCCCAACTCAAGATAACCACCTTCAATAATCTCTGCTTCTTTCACCCGCTTTTCGTTATCTATTTTAACGAACTTCTCTTTGTGCCATCCAGGCCCTGGTATCGCTGCTGCATGCATGTACACACACACACACATATATGCTCAAAACTTTCATATACAAAAGTAAAATCAAACGTAATTAGCTCAGCCAGCGTGCTAGCTATTAATCCTATTATATAATTTGTTACCTGCAGGTGAAAATGTTACTTTGAGAATAGAGCCAACTTCTCCATTGCCTTGTAGGACTTCAACATTGTCAACTACACCCGGGAAAGATTGTTCGACGAGATTAGCGAGCGCAAGGGAACCATACAGCTCCCATGCTTGGGTTGCAGACACTTCAACTTGTAGCTCATGTGAAGCTTGCCCACCAACGACCATGACCATTTCGGATGCTCAAAGTTTAGTATGTTCGATGTGATATCGATCGATCTTTGGGATGCTCTCTAGCTATATATTTGTGTTTGCCGAATGCGTTTTAATTAGTTTATAGCTAGCTAATGACGTAACAATAAGGACAAATAGCTACTCGATGGTATCAATGCATGTTTTACTCGTGGCCAAAGCAAGCTGGCCGGCGTATTGGTGGAAAACGATGGAGAGAGAGAGAGAGCCACCACTAGCCTCGGTTTCATAGGCTAATCAAAATTAGGGCACCTGCTGTATAAGTCAAGACTCGGCTGGGCTGGGCTAGGCCAAGCCAGGCAAAAATCTACAATATAGTAGCCATGAGCCCATTACTCATCCATTAGGGTTGGGCCACATGACTAAAGAGGTTGGATATAGCTGGCTGCCTGGCTTATATGCATTGAGCTGGGCTGGGCAAACCCGCCTTATGTAAAGCTGGACTGGACTTCGACTCTGAATTTGGCGAGCTTTGAGGAAGTTTAGGGCCGAAGGCCTAGCTAATGGTGATGCCTGATTAGGAATCCTCACTCCAAAAGTTCAATCTCACAAAGTCACAACGTTTCGTACACCAATTTAATTTCACCACCATCTCAAACTCTCGAGTGCACACAAGTATGCGAGACACTTATCACAATCTCGTATTAGGTTTAGATGAATATCGTATGAGAAAAACTAGATGGTAAATTACTCCCTTACACATTTGTATTCCGCCACATTGTAAAATTACTCATCTCAAACACATTTGTGGCCCTAATTTCATCTCCTTTGTTGGTCTTGAAAATGGCATACTAGATCCAAAACTCGAAAATGCAAAACTCGAAAATGTCTCTTAACACGGTTGTTTATGTTGTGCCGAATCTAAAACTCGATGAAGTCGGTCCAAGAATGGTCCATTATCATCCAAGCCTAGCTCGTTCTACCTCACCAAGATTCTGAGCTTTCTTGAGAGTTATTATGAACTCATAGACATCAGGAATAATCAAGTTTGAGAGAGTATTGCAAATGTTCATATCAAAATAGAGGTTATTAATGTGAAACTTGAAAATAGTAGCATCATTAATTATTACGCAGGTGTTGAGTACAACTTAGAACTGAACTGAGATGACATGACAATGTAGCTAAAACAGCATAGGACACATTGGAAAAGTAGTTTAATCCGATCCTCATTCGGACTTGGCTTCTTCTTCACCTCCTCCTCCTTGGAGTTGTTGAGGAGATTTAGACCTGTTGTTCTTGTTGGAGAGTATGTCCAAGAAGAAGTCAGTCAAGAGATGCTCGAAGTTGTGCAATTTGGCATATCCCGGAAAGTAATTGATGTCAATAACATAGTAGCTATGCTCGTCATTGAAATCCCTGATGACATCGAAGTTAAAGAAGTTGAGTTTGAGTCCAACTCTGATCCCTTGTGCCAACTCCTTGATGAACTCGAGAGACGGCATCTGAATCCCTTCAATGTTAACCTCATCTTCAGCCGAATTTGATATCTGCGAGAAGGGCAAAACAAGCCCGGGCAACTTGGTCCTCTGCTGGTCCGAAATGTTGGGCAAAGATCTACGCTTGACGCACTCGACGTAATCCCCGATGACATAAGCCTTGAACAGCACCCCGCCGTGGTTGACGAACTCCTGTAGCAAATTGGGGGTGGTGTCGAGCTTGGATAAACCCTCTTTGCAAAACACCATGGACATCTGGTGCGACTTGGCGCTGCCATTGGCGAGCAGAGGCTTGGCTATGACGGGGAACCGGAGATCGGATGGAAGAGAATATAACTCGGCCGGGTCGTGGATGAGAAGCTGTTTCGGGACGCTGACTCTCTCGGTGCGTGGGGATTTGAAGGCGGCGTTTATGACGTCGAGCATGGAGACGCGGTTGTGGAGGCGGGCGATGGACTCTGGAGGGTCGAGAATGACGGTGTTTGGGTAGAGAGAGGTGTATTGTTTCAGTTGCTGGTTCCATTCTGGGTCGTAGAGCTTGTGGATGATGCAGTCGAAGGGACCCTTTTGTTGTTGTTGTTGTTGTTGGGTTAAGGGCTTGTTTGGATCGATGGGAAGCAGATCGATGCCATTGTGACTGGCGTGGCTGATCAGCGACGGTTGGATGAAGGTCTGCTCTTTCTTCGCCGGGAAAGCGTAGCCGATGATGATGCGGCGGCCTGACATTATGTTTTCTCAGAACTGAAATAAAATAAAATAGAGTTGTTGTGATGAGAGATCCCGAAAGGAGGAGGATGATGAAACGTAAACGTCTAAATAGGAAGAGGACGATCTTTTCGGTATGTGGTGCGTGGTGGGACTCTGCTCGCTGTCTCTTCTCTTATATAACCTAGTAAATTCTAATATTACTTTACTTGGTCTTCTTCTTTTACTCGGTGAGGAATGAATAATAATGTGTGAGAGCGGAATCGGATGCAAAAGGCTCTACTTGACCATTGACGACATTTTGAGGCGTGAAATACACAATGACTAGATACTTGAGCTCGTCGTCGACCTGACCTATATGGAAGAGAATGAACGGAACTAGAGATACAAAGTCGACATGCAGATTCGTGGTCCACGACTTTTACTAAGCCAGCCATTGAGACCAAATCTCTGCCAATAGCCATGCTGCTATCTTTGTAATTCCAATAAGCGAACAAGCAAGAAGAACAAGTCACTTTCGGTAGATATATGAAACCGAAAGTGGGGCACGAACCTGATTTCTTCCTTTCCTTTCCTTTCCTCTCACAGAATCATTCCTCAAACCAAGTGAGACAATCAAATCTACCACCACACAAAGCACAAGGATCATCGAATCTTCCTCTTCTCATCATCTTGCATATTACTACTACTTTCAAGAGCTCCTTGGACAACGAATTGCGTGAAATCTGTACAAGTAGAGTGCTGATATCTACACTATTCTACATGGAAAAGTAAACAAGACTAATTCTTTAAGACAATGGAAAGTTTCTGTTACTGAGGGAGGCGATTCTCCTGCACGGCTGTCGAAGATGCCATATTATGGAACTGTGCCGGTGCAATATTTTGAAACATTGAAGGCACCATATTATGCAGCTGCATAGGCATCACAGCATGTAACTGCATCAGCATCGGCGGCCTTGTGTCAGAGGAGACTTGCTGCCACAAGGAAGGAACAATAATGTTAATGCTCAACTTGCACACCAAATTTACAAAAACAAAATGTGACCCAGGGTCACCAGAGATATGGTATTTTTTTTACTGCAATAATGGAGTTCAAGGGCAAAAGTGAAACCTATCCTGGTCCATCAACAAATGCAAATTATTCCTAATTATTTTTTCAAAAGTTGGAACTTATACTAGTGATATTACTTCCATAATAAAAGTTGTATTTGCAACTAAATGTGTTCACACTAACCAAATAGTGTTAAGACAGAAGGGAGTATGACATACCATCTGGTGAAAGTTGTCCTGCGTTGCAACTCTCGCCCCTTCCAGCCGAGGTACCTGATGCAAGTTAAGCAGGCTTTAGTGTTACGGTATTGTTCTTCCACATTGTCTTACTCATTCGTGCATTCAAACTATGCTTGTGTGGAAACAAAAAAAATGGATAACAATTAAGATACCTTTCCTTGCTCATTCCTTGCCACAGCCTTCCCAGTTCCCACTCTCCTAGAAGTCTTGTTTGCAGTACTCGCTTTAGAACCATACAACTTGTCATCAGATGCAATACTGCATAGACTGTCTTCTTCAACAATACAAACACCATGTATTGCTGAGTCATTAGGTTTTGCACTGTTCTCAACAGAGGTGTTCAAGCTTGCACATTGTCTCAAAGCTTCTTTTATGGCACAAACTGCTACATCATAACTCTCTTGAGATAGTGACCCTTCTTCACCCAATATTATGGCTCTTCGACATAAATCATTGTAACGGCGTACTTTAGATTGCACCTCGTCCAACTTTGCGCCAATGGCATGCTTGCTCATAGCCGTATTTGTCCACCGCTGCAATATATATTTGGCTGGGATGGTAAAAACACCAGACATTTGAAGAACCACAATGGCATGTCTGCAGAGATAACCTTTATATTCAAACGAACGGCACGAACAACATATATCTGACTTTGATTCGTTCCACTCCACTATATAATTCTGTTCATCTTCAATGTCTTTTACACCGTACGTTGTGGTTGTGTTGTATTCACTTTCTTTCTTAAGATGACAAGCAGCTGCTCCCAAAACCTCGATTTGGAAATTTTTGAATACTTCACGCGTGTACACATGTGCCAGTTGTTTCTCAAAAGGGGATGGAGACTTCAACTCCGGTGTTTCATGCCAAGCATCAAAATTTGCTTTTGCTTCCTCTTCGTACCTATCTTCAAGAATTACTCTGTATCTCTCCATAAATTCTGGGAGGGATGTTTCCCCTTGAATATATTTGTCAAATGTGGAATTCAAACTTGCAGAACGTGAAGTTGGAGCCAATCCAGCAAAGGATATGTCTCTCATGAAGGTAGGCACCCAATGAGTACGGTCTTCATACAAGGACCGAATCCATTCAACATCTCTAAGGTTAAATCTCTCGTGCAGTTTCCACCATCTCTTCTCAAATTGATCTTCTGACCACGACTTAAAAATACACTTACTAAACTTTGCCATAAAACTATCGTGCCACATGCTCAAAAAATCAAGCTGCCTGTGAATTTTCTCCATTATATGCCACAATGAAAAGCAATGCCGTGTTCCTGGAAATACTACTCCAATAGCTGCTTTGATGGCGTCGTTCTGGTCGGAGAGTATCACTCGTGGGGGCTGTTCCCCCATTGCTATTAACCACGTCTGCATCAACCACACGAAAGTATAGACAGTCTCATCTGCAATCAATGCACACCCCATTAATGTGGGCTGAACATGATGGTTCACTCCTATAAAAAGAACCAAGGGCAGTTTATACTTGTTTGTGAAGTAGGTGTTGTCGAAGAAGACAACGTCGCTGAAGTTGGCATAGTCTTCCATCCCTTTAGCGTCTACCCAAAACACATTTCTCAATTGGTGCTCTTCATTGAGATCAACTGCATAGAAGAATTTAGGATTATCTTCCTGCATTCGCATAAAGCACTCCAGTAGAACTTGAGCATCCCCTTCTTCTAATGACAAGCTCCGTCCCTTGTCATGCTGATTCCTCAAATAGCTCTCTAAGCATTCGACATTTTGATAAGCACTGAATAAGCTGGACACAGAATTGGCAACATTCTTCCGCCTCCGCATTCTAACATCGTTATTCTTAATCGGGTCTGCGTCTCTGTGGCTGCGAAAGAAATGCACTTGAGACGGTAGAAGCTCATGGTTGTGCTCCTTGACGAAACTGTAAACATACCAATTCCCATCGGGCCTGCGCTTGACATGCATGCTTGCCTTGCAACCAATTTTAGGGGAAGGTCGGGGATTTACGGCGTCGTCGGATTGCTGCTTGTTTCCGTATCTAATGCATGAAAATTTGGCATCAATGAACTCCTTGGATGCCCTGGAGCGGCGGCTGCTCAACTTAGCAGTGCCGAAACCGGCAGTCTTGGCATAGGATTTGTAGAAAATGTATGCGGCTTCGTGAGATTCAAACTCCATGGAATCATGAGGCTCCTCGATATTAATCGGAGTGGCACTAGAACAATCCATCGTCGCTGTTTCTGTGGCTTGTAATTAGAAAACAGAAACAACACGGGGCAGGACAGGACGCAAAGTAGAGTTGATCTGAATTAGAAACTAGAAACGAGGCGCAGAGTGCTACTTACTTACTTACTTTACTTTAGGCTGGTAGATAGATGATGGATCAGATCTGGGTTTCAGCTTTCAAGTTTCAACCTTCTTCTTCTTCTTCTTCTTCTTCCTCCTTCTTCTTCTTCTTCAGACAGTAGTAATTGTTCTTCCCCAATATATCCAGGCTTTTCCTTTCAGTCTCTTTTTCCTTCGGCATTTCCAATTTATTTATTCAATAAGTCATAACGGCCCAACATGACTTTTAGGCCAAGCTTTTTTGGTTTTGGCCCAATATAATAATATATTTTTGAGGCCCATCTTGGTTCGCTCCATTTCAACTCCGACGCCAAACAAACTCGGCGAGTGAGGTGATTGATATGTTCCGGCGATATCTTCAGAACAGCAGCGTGAGGAAGCTGCCGGAATCAAGTCTTCAAGGTATGAACTGGGCTTTGGCAGCAAAAGGCGTAATCGTAAAGGAGAAAGCTTTTCAGAACTTGAACTCCACTCAACTCTATCTCCATGGCGCGAAAACACGTGCAGGTAGTTCTACTGAAACCAATATATACCAATCCATTGAGATGCATGTTGATCAATATTTCTATTTGTTTTGTCTCATAGAACCCTTGTCTGGTCTTCCGGTTTATGTTAGAGGAAGTGTCACCGGAGAAGAAGCTTCTAAAATCTCCAAGGCCCAGTTCAGCAAGCTTTTGAAACAGGCATGTTTTCTCTTCTCGTTTTTTTTTTTAACTTTGGTTATCTATTCTATGGTTAATTATCGCTTTTCCATATGTAATGCTCAATTTATTGACAGGCGACGAATCACATATCAAATGAGTCGAATGTGTTTGTGCATGATGGTGCTGTTGGTTCATCATCACTCAAAGCTGGTGCCAAAGTGCGTGTAATAAGTGATAGCTGAAAACATGTATACCGAATATGTTCAAGTTATTATAAACACAAGCTCAATAATAAATGAAGATTAAACATATAGAAACTTATAAATTAGATCACTGAATACATATATCGTAGTAGTTAATAATATGAGTATGATCTTCTCTTCTTTTATGTTGTTAAGCACTTTCAATGGGGTAGGTTCTGAATGTTTTGTAACACGAGAATATGGACCAAACTCTCATACTTATAGGAATAGACTTGTGTCGTTACCCATGACAGAGTCCAAATCTAATTCCATTAGGTTTATATTAAATGATGAGATTCATATCAGATTACAATTGGACTTAAATCATGTATTTGATATACGGATATACATGTACTAAATAAACAATCCTGATACGATTCTTACTAAATGACTTAACTATTAATTTATTGCATAAATGACTAGATACATGATATTGTTGAGTCATATTCTAACAATCTCCCATTATGACCAACAATGCTCATGTTTAGAAACATAGTCAATATCAGATTGCCAAAAGTAACTTAAGGAGCTCGTGAATCATATTAATGTTTAAAATCCAAAACGCAATTCTGTCACATTAAAGTCACTACAATAGAACTCAGACAGAAACAACTTTATCTAAAATTGTCCTTTAAGAACCACTACAATATCTTCTGTAATGCACATGAATTCCAAATATGAAATATGGAGCAATTGGCAATGTATATCAACTTAAAACCTATGTCAAATATCTCCTTGTCCTACTTAATGGTTTTTTAAACAAAAACTCCAAAATACAAACACATCTTTACACTAGTGGATTTGTGTTCGTTAATTGTAAAGTCTATACATATGTGACACAAATGCTACATATCATATTCACTTGATAAAATCAAACTTGACAGACTACAGAATCAATGAATAGTTTTCAGACTTGTACCGAAGGTTGCAACACATCAAATCTAAAAATCTCCATTATCATTGATATCCAAAAGTCAAGTTTACAGAATATGAGAATAACTTCTCAAAAACAAAAACTGAATCAAGAACATAAAACTGAAACAAAAATCTCTAACTTATGTTTACTCCCACTGAATTCAAGAACTAAAATAATTACAAAACTTCAAATAACTACTCTATCACTATCACATTGTAGAACTCAAGTCTATATGCTTTGAATTCTGAATCTGTTTTCCAAAACCGGTGTACATCCATTGTCGCAGCAGACATGACAACAGACTTATCAGAAACAATGTTTCTTAAGGCTTTGGTATTCATTAGAAAATTTATGAGCCAAAGTTCTTTACAAACACTCTCTCACATGGCTATTACAGACTGCATAGAAGAGATAACCGTAAGTGTTTCATTCATTGTTTTAAAAGCTAAAACAAACATAAATACATCCACACATAGACGTAACTAAAACTGGATAGTTCTCTACAAATTCAGTAAATCATATAACACTCTTACTATAGAATTATCACTCTTCTTAAAATATGTTTGTGGTGTAGTTTTCTGCATAACACATGCATAAGACTACCTAATAGCCTAATATAAAGCTTAGACACCATGTATGTTCTTTCCATATAAAACTATACTATATTTTCTCAATTCATCACTTTAGATAATAGGACTTTACCACCAATACAGAATACAATTTCAACCTTAACTAAATGCTTAAAATGTAATTGTGTTGAGGTAATCTAAAGGTTTATCCCTTTTACCTTAATTTCCATAGCAGATTATTCTTCCCCCAAATCTTTCATGTCAAAAGGCTTTGATAGAAATTTTTTAGTATCTTAAGTAATCTGATATTACAACTAACTAGGAGGATATCAACTATATTGCTAGAGAACCAAAGTCATCAATGATGTATATCGAAAATAAAGTCATTAAAACTGAGCTAAAATTTCTACCACCATTTAGACACTTGTTTTGTACCATATAATGCCAAACCAAAACTTACAGACCAGATTTCCTTCCCTAATATATCAGTTTAGTTGCTTCACATGGATGGCTTTATCCAGCTTTTCATTTAAGAAAATGTGTTGACTTCTATTACAAACTGTATATCACAATGAATTCTAATAATCATTATGAAACTTCAACTGATACCAAAGTATAGGATCTGTAAAGTCAATTTCTTTATTTGAGTGAAAAAAAAACCTAACTACTATAGCATTAACCTTCCTAAACTCTCATGTGCACCTTTCTTTGTCCAACTCCCACACTTTATTATACATCCAGAACTTGGATTATTCTGAAGTCAAAATCTGAGATAAATGTATTGTAGGTAAGTTACTATTTATGAAGTTACTCTTTCTGAAAATATGTAATCTCTTCCAAAAATGAAGACTTGTCTTCAATATCGTATACATCATGACTCACCTAAAATAACTGATAAAGGTGAATGTCATGCTTAATAGAGTTTAAACTTTTACTTCTAATAACAACAAACAATCTTACATTGAATTTTTACCAAATCAGGATTGTATTGATCCTAGTCTCAACAATGATGTAGAGTTGGTTCCTATTAAAACACATAACTTGATGCTGTTTTATGGACAGATTTTCTAGGTACTCTGAATTGAGCAATTTAATTGCTATTTTTAAAGCCTCTTCCCTTTAGAAACTATAAACCAAAAGTACATTGTGCTTCTTATCAAAACTTAAGAGCGTTCAATCCTTTTATCTCCATCACATCATACTGTCAGAAATCCAAAGTTGTATCATGAGTCTTATGCCAAATGAGTTTCAGCAAACTCTCTTTATTCATTTTCACTTTACAGTATAACTTTCATAACACTTTCCCCCCTTTTATTAGATTTTGCAGTCTAGATTTCAAATTCTAAATGAAAAAACAACTTTGGTTTGAAAACATAGAAGCTATAGGTGACTGCAATATCAAATAAAAGCTTAATGTGAAAAAGTTGACAGATCATCTATAGATGTAATAAACACAGACATTTATAGAATATGTTTGATGTCTAATTGAATCACAAAAATATCTGTATGAATCAACCATTATAGTTTTGACTTCAGTAAGCACTCTTTCTTGATTTGTCAAACATTATTTTATACATTTGATTATGAGTGAAATTTTAATTCCGGATAAATGTAGTTATTAACTAAAGTTTGTATTTTCTGTTGGTATTTGTCTTAATCTTCAATGCCAAAATAGGCTTGATTGTTACTGAATATGGTTCTACAAATACCAGTAATGGTGTCTATTCTTAAAGTATTTTCATCACCACACCAAGAAAAAATCTTGTTGAGGCTGAGAACAATTTAAACGTATATAATCATTATCAAAACACAGTAGAACCAAGCTGAAGGGAATTTCTGTAAAGTAATTCATATTCCATTCAAAATCAAAAGATCAACAAAAAATATATTCACTTTACATGAAAGAACATAAAAATACAATCCAAAATCAAATTTATTCAAATGTGGACTTTTTTGGGATCTTCTTCCTCATGAATCCCTGCAATGCATTTGAGATAGTTTCTCACGCTTAAGATTAATGAATGAGGTTCACAGTAGTCTTAAGAGAGGCAAATAGCGATGGAAGTGGTTTCTAAAACTTGTAAGTTTTGTTGGATTTCCTGTATTAGATGATAGTCTTAGTTATGGTGTTTGTTTTATACTACCTAGATCAGGTAAATGTCCAACTTAATAATTATAGACATAGACTGAAGAAGACAATTCCTAAGGAGCAAACAAGAGAAATTTTAAGTAGTTCTTATTACTGAAAATTGTTAAGACCAAGTTTTATTTTCAGACTTCAATGTTTTGTGTTTATATCTAAATTAAAATAAAAACAAACTATATATTGATAAAAATAACAAAACATAAGTTTAACAAGCATGTCACATATATAGATAGATAACTAAGTATATATTACAAACAACTCCGAACTGAAAACAATGCTTAACAACACCTATGTGGCAGTAGACTAAGCATTCTGAAGGTTCTATATCAACAAACTCACGCTTAGTCAATCCAAATTATATAGAGAAGCAGTCAACACCTATGTGGCAATAGAAAAGCTTCAATATATCCATATATGAATGTAGGGAGCACGTTTGATGCTGTTTTACTTCTAAAAACCATGCTGACATACTTTTATGGAAGCCAAAATAGACATGGATCAAAACCAAAAACACAAGTGTTAAATCTGTTATAAACTAAATTAATTTGCTGAAAGTATAAACAAGTTTTGCTATGTGCAATATACAAGTTCATAAAGTCGGTAAACCCAGATTTGTTTTAAAGAATTTAGTTTATGTGTTTTGTATATCAAGTTTATACCAAAGCTTGATCAATAAACCAATTCTTATTCTACAAATTTTTCTTTGAAAACTGTAGAAAACTTGGGATATAATTATATTAATATTCTCAATAGAAAATTTGCAGATATGCAATCAATCACATTATACATGTTTACTTATATAATCACAAGCAAATATCTATATTCATATGCTTTACGATTTATGCCTTAACTTTTCAATTAGTCATATAAATTCAGGCATGCAATTCTATTCTCTAAAGCCAAGTGTCAAACAAAATATGTGATTGATTATAGCAAACTTAATCTATGCAACGTAGTAGATATGAGCATGCATGTTTATTACGTTTCTTACTTTTGTATACATTAATCAATTATTACAGCCACAAATGAACAAATGAATCCTAAATTAAATATGATTAACCATAACAGAAACGTAAAACTTATGATTCAATATTGAATTTCTTACTGCTTAACCACAAACATAGCATGAAATTACCTTATCTTCTGTTACAGCACTGCAATCAAAATTAACAGAAGCAAATACACACAACATACGTATAAGATCTGACCTTTAGTTGCAGACTGTGTTCCAAGGTTGCGGAAGCAGAAACAAAAAGTCGACAACAACTTCAGGACTTTGAATTCTCAGATTTGAGTATGGAGAAAATGCAGCAAGTCGAATACAAGGCAGGTGTTTTATTCCGATCAACAGCGACTTCGGACCCGTTCCTTGTTCTTGGTAACGGAAGCAAATTAAAGAATTGATAGCACTTAGGAGTTACTGGTTCTATTGTTGCTGCTTCAAGTTACTGTAGCCGAGAACATGCAGAGTAATAACAGAGTCACCGGCTGAGCCACCTGACGAGTGCCCACGTCAGCAGCTCTTTGCTCTTGGAGTCCAGCTTTACTCCCATAACAACAGTCCGTCCCTTTTCATCTCAACCTCTCCACCGTACCCAAAGGTAGTCCGTCCTTTTTCAACTTAATCGATTGAAATCTATTTGAAATCACAATCTCATAACCCATCGCTTAAACATATCAACACATGGTTTTGTAGACAGAGTTGATGCTTTTCCAAAATTCCCAATTCCTATCGCCAGAACTCAGAACCCAGACGAAGCAAAACGGGCGGGTATAATGCCCACGACCCGGCTCCGAAACTTGTTGGAAGCAGAACCCAGGTAGACCCGGGCCCCAATCGCCACCGCAATTTCAACTCCGGCGACTATGCCGTGGATGCTCCATGCCTTGGTTGTGTTCCAAGACCCAGATGAGGATGTCAACGCAGACGAAGAAGAAGAAGAAGAAGAAGAAGAGCATAGAGATCTCGGGTTCATGGTTGGTCACACTGAAGCTGAAGCAGAGCACCGACTGGGTTTTCGGTGGAGATCAAGATGCTCTATGTGATCAGTTCCTGCTCGCCCCAATTTGACGGCGTTGGTCGCCATTGTCGTTCCGGTTTCAAAAAAGGGCCAAAGAACTTCTCAGTAGTTGTGGTCAAGACTCAGGAATTTTTTTTGTTGTTACCGAAACTGGTTTGGGCTTGGGTTGCATCTGTTGCAGGCCCAGGTTGATTTATTGAACAGGTCTCAAGCCAACAACTGTTCATCGATTCAGAATTTTTTTTTTCATTATGATTTGCAAGTACCCCAATCTTGGTATACATTAATTTTCTTATTCGGTTTATGAATCATGAACAAGCCAAAGCTCTGATACCAATTGAAAACATGTATACTGAATATGTTCAAGTCATCATAAACACAAGCTCAATAATAGATGAAGATTAAACATATAGAAACTTATAGATTAGATCATTGAATACATATATCGTAGTAATTGATAATATGAGTATGATCTTCTCTTCTCTTATGTCGTTAAGCACCTTCAATGGGGTAGGTTCTGAATGCTCTGTAACACGAGAACAGGGACCAAACTCTCATACTTATAGGAATACACTTGTGTCTTTACTCATGAAAGAGTCTAAATCTAATTCCATCTAATTCCATTAGATTTATATTAAATGATGAGATTTATATCAGATTACAGTTGGATTTTAATCATGTATTTGATATGCGGATATACATGTACTAAATAAACAACCCTAATATGATTCTTACTAAATAACTTAGCTATTAACTTGTTGCATAAATGACTAGATACATGATATTGTTAAGTCATATTCTAACAATAGCGCATCCGCGGTGTTATCACTGTTTAGTGTTCTCTGGGGGACTCCCACCCGTGCTGTTTCTCACGATTCTCGTCCTTTGACAGTTTATGTTGCTACTTGTATAAGGTTTGCTATATTTATAAGGGATCTCAACTGCTAGGACATAAATGTCAGTAGATGCCTTTGTTTTTGAAGCTCAATGCTGCTAAGCCAATTAGTTTCTTTCAATGTGTGATCATGCAGTCCAGACATTGGAGACATTATCGGCCTTGATTGTAAAACAGCCAACGGACTTATAGCAGCTGATGTTGAGCGTTCTTCTCTTGTTTTATGTGGCAATGCATTCTCAGATTCATGTGGAATTATACAAGCACTAGCAGCCTTGTCCGGACCTGTTATATTTGCTCGAAGAGGCCTTGCCCTATCTGCAAGGTACAGTTAATCATTTTCTTTCTTTCTTTCTGAGCATTATAGTTTTATTAGTATGTAATTTGTGATTTACAATTGGAGATTATTTAATTTTGAGGATTTTAGTGTTTGGTGATTCCGTGCTTCTTTTATTTGCATCAGAAGGCACTGTTAGAAGTTGTGGAGATCTGTTGGTGCCTGGAGACGCAGGTGTTATTCTCTCTTCGGAAGGTGTTTCCCCAATGTTTCAAATTGGAAGCTGTGGTGGCTCAAATCTATTCAAATTGCCAGCAGCTGTTGTAGTTGCAACTTTTGACAGGTAATTGAACCCCTGCAAACCAGTTGTTTGTTTCCCTTTGGGTATGCTTTGAATATAAGGTAGGTTATATTCATCTTTTAGGATGACGTCAGATTCAGTTTCGGGAACGATTTCAATGAATGTCTTGGTGATTCTATAAAAGCAGCATTTACTAAGGGACTCAAACATATTGCAAATAGGGAAAAGCTCATGTTTAGGTCTGCAACAGTATGATATGTCAACTATGAGTTTTCCATGTGTGGTAGTCATAAAGTCAGTCAATTTTAGTGTATTTTATAAATGATGAAGGGACCATATGTAGTGCAATCTATGAGGATCATGCTTCCTCAACAAATGAAATCCGCAACAATGACTTCTTAATGTGTTTGAGTGCAAGAAACTGCTTTAATCCTCATTCTGTTCAAGCAGTTCTGGTGTTATCCCTTCGGTATCAAGGCTTGGGCCCGGTCAAGCTGCCTATCACTTCGTGGCTGGTTATCAAAATGGGAATTTCATGCCTGCATACAGCGTAGTCCCTTTATCTATCGACTTGTTGGAACTTGCAAAGGAGCTTATGTTGAAGGTCCAATCTTTTCTTTTTTCCTTTTTAATCCAATGATAGTAATGATGAGATCAACCAAGCTGAACAACTTTTATGTTTAATCACCGTCTATATTCTTGTTATAACTGAACCGTTCTTACTATGCAGTTGAAAGGCGACCGCATCTCATCCTGCCTGGTTAATGCCTGTAGAGGTGGAAAGGCTGCAACTGGTAGGAGCAAATTGGCTGACATAACATTTCTTGGATGGAAAGTTAGAGATTACCAACTTGATATGAAATACTTACTTTCTAGCTTGCGTTTTGCTATCTGTGCTAGGATTTGATAGTGATTGGTTATACTCTGATAAGTTAATAGGTTGCGATGTTCTTTATGCAGGCAAAGAATTTGCTGAGTTGATGGAATCAATTCTGTCCAAGAACATCCCACCTTTGAAGTTAAAGGTAACTCGATCAGGAACCTTTTGTTGTCTTCCTGCTTTTTTGTGAATGAATATGTATACCCTCGAGTGAATTATTTGTATTACAACTTCTTAGATGTGGATCTTCAAGACAAATACAAGAGCTTCTTATTGAGCAGATTTGGATAAGTGCCAGAAGAACTCTCATTCTGAGATTTATAGTGACTTTGTAAGCTGTAAATCCTGTAATACAATTTCTTCCCCAGAACTTGAAAGGCTCAAAGAGACAACCTTGTCCCCCTTTGTATGCAATTTGACCAACTTAAATGGCGTCTGTATTATGTATTTCAATCAAATGGTGCAAGACTATTGATCTTCAAAGTCCTCAGCACAAGAATGATCGAGTATCCCCATCATTCAATCTTTCTTAAAGTCTGGAGAAAACTGAAAACCAAGATTCACGAAAATAACAACCACGAACCATTTGAGGCTACAAAATAACTCTTGGCCTTGTTATACCTAATTACTTTCACCCGCTTCACAAATGGTTTGCAATCAGTGAAGCATCTTCAGCTTTGAACCTTTATGGCCACACATCTAACCAACAAAAAGATACTAGTAGTCAAGAAATGCAGAGAAAAAAACTACTTAAGCACTTAGAGTCATAGAAACAATCGAGGAGAGCTTAAACTTGCGGACTTTTGAAGAATTATCAAGCTGAAAGACAATCTCTGTGCTCGACTTGACATTTTCTTCCTTCCATTCAGAACCCGAAGCTCCTTCACTCCGATAATCACGAGGAGAGTAAAGAACTTGAAGCCTTGAAGGGGCTGCCAAAGTAAAGGATAAATAAGAGAACATTTAAAGATACTAATAGTTCCTGACCTTAACACTTGCCTATTCATACTAGAACATTTCAATATCACTAGAGCATTAATAAGAATCATCAGAAGTGTGAGAAACTTACCAAAACCAAGCATGCTCGTCTTTTGGACAACAAGTCGACTAATTTTTGCTCTTTTAATATGTCTCAAAGCTTGAACATCTTCCTGCTTGCCCTTGAATTCCAGAAATTCCCCAAGAACATACTTGCTACCTTTAAGCTCCAACCTGCAGGACCACCATGAAACAAGCTTGTAGTACTCATATACACAGTAACAAGGAGAAAACAGAAATTGAATGAAACCAGATAGATGCGCAGGTCTGATATAAAAGATGAGCAGAAGCTGAGTTGAGGAATTTGCAAAATCCCAACATCAATGTTAATTTATAGCATTTAGCAGCTCACAAAAACATGTAGAGAGAAGGAACAAACCTATCCCACATTGGTGCCGTACTGAGAATGAAATCAAGTTTCTGATGTATAGATTCTTGCATCTCTTTCTTTCCGGAACGGAATGCACCCTTGATCCATCCAGAAAACATAGCTTTTGGTTCTGGTTTCATATGTGCCCACTGCTCATGAGTTATGATTTCTGGTGGGAAACTGCTCGATTGAACACTAGAGCAAACAAACACACAACAAACTAAACATCATAAAATTCAAATTAACATTTCATGGTTTGCCCTTGATTATATACATACATACAATACATAATCATGTGTAATACATACCAGACTTTTGGATTGCTAAGTATTACTTTGCAAGAGAAATAGTCTTGTGGTAATGCAAGTCCTCTTTGTTCAACATAAGACTCAAGAATTGAGGCTTGTCGTTTAGTCTCCGCCAGCTGAGTAAATTCCTTATTCAGTTTTTTACGCGATCAAACAAACAGTTACCAAAGAGAAGAGAAGTAGAGAGAGATGATGAGGAGACTTACAGGATCAGGAAGCTGCTGGACTTTTTTGTGGTGTTTAGCGAGGGAGTCGGAAACCCAGGTGCCGTCGGGGTTGACGGAGATGAATCCCGACGAGTTGTTGACGGCGATGACGACGGCCTCGCCGCCTTTGTTGAGGAGGACCAAATCGATGTGCTGACGGGAGGCGGTGTCGGCGTCGGGGATACGGAGGCCGACGAAGACCTTGGCGCCGTCGTAGAGCTTACCGAGCCGATCGGCGACGGCGAAGAGAGCGGTGGAATCGGAAGTCTCAACGTCCATGACGTCATCGCCGTCGGAGAAGATAGACTTGTAAAGTCCGTATATGATCAGACCGCAGAGGATTTCGAACCACATGGTTTGCTTTGCTTTGCTTGCTCGACCTTGAAATTGAAACTGTGGAAACTTCACAGTGAAGGAAGTGAGGATGAATGAAATGAAATAATATCTTGATTCATTTCTCAAGGACATATGTGTAATTTTACGAGTAATGAGCCATTTGCTTAACGCGCTCTTTTTCTTCATCTTTCTACCTCTACTATTCTCCTACTCTCACTTCTCCCTCAAAACAACTTCTCTTTTTCTTCATATTCTCCTACTCTCACTTCCCCCACTTCTCCCTCTTCGCCATTGTCTCTTCTTTTGTTGCAAAGAGCCAAAGACAAGTTTTACAAAATGACATACCAAAATATTGGCATACCAAACAAATTTCACTTTGTTTCCTTTAACAAGCAAAGTATGACACTTGGTACACCAATATGACTGATTTCAAGTTACATGATCACATTACATTACAGCAACAATCCTCTTCTGTCTGTGGGGGAATCAAATAACATCCATTTGCTCATTTGAGATATAGATGAAATCACCAATAAGATATAACACTCCTCATGAAATCTAGCTTCTCAGGACAAGCACAGAAACATAATGAAGGGGGGGGGGAATAATATATGTCTTCATCACATACAAGGAACTGCCCAAATGGGAAATCACTTGCAAAAGAAAAGAAAAAAAAACTAAAAGATGATGCAAACCCTCTTCATATTTAACTTATACTGGAAAAACCAAAATAATAGGAAAGATCACAAATACGTGAAAAACAATATCCAGTATACTTGCCTGCTAACTGTCTCCAAATCAAAGAAATAAGGGTATTATCTCTACTTGTTGTTGCTAGTGCCCTTCTTGAGCAGGCTTCCAAACTTGCGGAGTAAAGGTTTCTTCTTCTTCTTCTTCTTCTGTTGTTGTTCCTTTGATGGAGAAGTAGCATTGTCACCAATACTTTCAGTTGAAGTTAATCCATTTATCTGATCCAATTTCTCGCCGCCATCCACCTTTGACTCCACTTCCTCTTCAAAGGATTCCTGCTCCTCTTCCGTCTCTGGCAAGAATTCCTTCTTTTCAATCTTGCAGCTCTCCCACATCTTATATCCACCTTCAACCAAATCATCTTCTTTCTCTTTGCATTCATCTTCTTTTGGTTTCCCATTCAGAGTAGAGTCCAATTTTTCAGCCTTGTCATTCAAGACATCATTCTCTTGCCATAAAGTTTCACTCTTGGGTTCCACATTTTGATGTGGTGGAAACTGAACTTTGAGTTTCTCTTCTCCTCCATGCCCATTCTCTTCAGAGAATTCAACGACCTTGGGAAGCAAATCATAGTCTTTCTCACTGTCGGTCAGCTCCTCAGTTTCCTCGGCTTTTTTCGTGGTCACAGCTTCTTCAAGTAACTTGGACAATTCTTCCACCTTCTTACTAGAAGCAGCCTCCCTGTTCTGGAGCTCCTCATTTTCATGAATGACACTCTGGAACTCATTCTCTTTGTCCAATATGCTTTCCTTCAGTTTCAAATTCTCAACCTTAGCTTCTGCAAGAGCTTCCTGCAAACTAATAACTTCAGATTCAACTTCCTTCATGCTATCCTTCAACTGCGCTTCCTCTTCCTTCATAGCACAAGCTTCCTCCTTGGTGCTTTTGAGCAAATTGAGCAGCTTGTTTATTTCTTTTTCCTTAGAAGAGTTTTCTTCTTCTGAATGCTTCACAGAGTTGACCAGGTGCAGTTCTTTTTGCTCCCAATCAGCCTTCGCATTTTGTAACTCAGTCTTGCACTGTTCTAGATTACTTGTAAGATGATCGACTTCAAGTTTTGCATCATCAATTATGGTTTCATACTTTTCGCTGGTTGCTTTCAAGACCATTTTAAGGTCTTCTATTTGGGACTCATAATTTTCGTACTCTGCTTCATTGGTTAACAGCTGTTCTTTGGCTTCTCTTGCTTCTGACGAGACCTCATGTAGGGCTGAAGCTAAGCTTTCCATTGCTTTCTTGCTCTTATCTTCCTCATCCCTGGAATGTTCCAACTCATTTATGAGTTTGTTTTTCTCTTCTAACAGGCTTTGAACACTAGATGCCGCAAGCTTCTCATTGCTCAAAGCTTGCATTTTCTCCTCCTTCACAGTTTCAAGCTCAGACTTCAGTGACTCAATCGTCTTTGTCAATTGCTGATTTTCTTCCTTGGTCGTACCAAGACAACGTCTGGATTCCTCAAGATCTTCTCTGTGTCTAACAATTGTCATTTCCAGCAAACTCACCTTCTCTTTAAGAGCAGCAATTTCAGATTCAGTATCATGCAATAAGTCATGATTTCCATCTAGCTGTTTCATGACTGAATTCAAAGACTCTGATGCAGATTTCTCCAACTTATTCGCTTCCTCAACCTGCGCCTCCAATTCCTCAATCTTAAGTTTCCACTCCTCAACAATACTGCGAGCATAAGATTCAGCCATCCTGGCTGACTCTAACTCAATGTTAAGCTGTTCAATGGAAGCCACTTGCTCCATCAATTCCTCTTCAACACCTTTTGCTTTCTCCATCAATTTCTCCTCAGCACCTTTTGCTTGTTCCAGTTGTTGTTTGAGAGAAACTACCTCTGATTCAAGTTGAAGCACTATCTTGCTGTTTTCGGTAGTCTCTGTTTCCTGCTTCAACTCTACCAAACCTTTCAACCGAGTCAACTCAGCTGAGAGAATTTCCACCTTCTCAGCATGAATCTCAGCAATCTTAGTTGCATCATCAGCGTGGTTCAATGCCTGGTTTTTCGCATCACAGGTCATGGTCAGTTCTTGCTTCAATCTTTGAAGTTCTTGAGTGGTAGAGAGTAGAGTGGCCACATCCAGCGCATGTTGGTTTCTAACAGCTTCAAGCTCTTTCTCCCATTGACCTTCCTTCTTCTGAGCTGCTTCAATTCCTGCCTGCTCCATCTCAACAGCACGGAACTTCTCGATTTCTGAATCTTCTTGGGCTCGCTTTTGGGCCACCAGAGCCTCTCTGAGCTTCTCATTTGCCTCCTCAGACACTCTCTGGGCTTCTTTCAACTCATCGACTGCTTTTGTCTTCTCTTTCTCAATCAAATCTATTTGCTCTTTTGCTTTCTTTAGATCTTCCTGGGCAATATTCAACTGAGCTTGCAATTCTGATCCCTTTGTTCCTTGAGTTGGTGTTGGTTGTTTCTGAATACAAATTAACAATGCAGATCAATATCCACATTGCTGATTAAGTGATTATTCAAAAAAGGACACGGAGCGAGAGAAAGAAGAGATCTTGGGTTAATTTTCAAGATCCAAGGGGGAGTGTTTAAGACATGCAATAGAAAATTCAGCATTTCCGATAACCATGTGAAACTTGGTCGTGTTGGTCGATCTTCAATAATTAAACAGGGAACAGATGTAAAACAATTTTCACAGTCTAACTTCCAATATGGTTGCATTCAGATAACGAGACTCGAAGAAAACCTTCATTGGCTACACAACTCTTAAGCAATGTTGATGCAAGTAAATGTAGTATCTTTTGATCATCATCATCAGAGATTCAGAGTGAATATGGAAACTTACTTCAGTAGGCGGGGGCGGTGGGGCAGTAGTGATCTTGGGCGATCGAGTGGGCTTGGTGGAGTTGACAGAGCGTGGTGACCTTTCGATTGAAAGGCGACTAGTTTGCAAAGGAGAAGGAGAGACTGCTGAATCCGAGTCTGCTGATTTAGCAGTAGCAGCCACTCCCCTGCTCAGTTTACTAACTCGTGGAGCTACTGGTGGTGCTTTCTTTGGAGTTTCAGCAGCTTTTTTTGGAGTTTCAGCTACTTTTTTAGGCGTTTCGGATACAGTAGATCTGCTTCAAGTTTTGTCAATCAATCGATCAACACCTCATTAAAATTAAATCAAACGGAAACAAAATCAAAATGCTGCACATCTAAATAAGGACCTAACAATAACTCTGGGATCCAATAAAATGAAGACGGATCCGAACCAACCACCTCTAATTTTATAACAGAAACTGTACAGTAACAGATCGATCGATCGATGCTAGATAATAGACAGTTTAGATCTATAATCAAGTAAATACAGACACAAGCTTATAGAAACTGAAAAGTTAAGCAGAAAAATCGTAGATCAATCGGTAACAGTAAAAGACAAAAGAAGAGGAGGAAGTCGCAATTCAATCCAGATCTCATGCACAAAGAAAGAGCAAAGAGAGAGATGGAGTAGTTAGTTACTTGGACTTTGAAGTGGAGTTGGAGATGGAAGAAGACATGGTTGGTGGCTGGAGCAGTTAGCTTGGCGGCGATGGAGGAAATGGGGATTTTGATTGATTAAAATGGTGGTGGCATTGCAAGTGAAGAAATTTCAGAGGTGTGTAGAAGATGACAGATAGACATGGATGATGGATTAATTTTCTGTCCTCCTATAGAAGGAGAGAGCCCCAGTAAGTAAGACAAATTTGGAGATGAGATAAACTCCAAAGACAGAGAATTTAACAGCAGCAATTATGCTTCTTATCTCCCTCTTTTTCTTTTTTCTCCAATAATACTCTCTCTCCCTCCCAATTCCTCCACAGTGTGAGTCAGTCGGACACAGAGTGCGTGTGTCCTCGGTACTTCCCCTTCGACAGTCTCAGGAACATGGGAGGGAGTCGTTTGTCAAATAGACAAATTTACCCCTGTCGAATTAATGGCTTTGAAGACAGGATGATCGAGGAGAGTTGCTTTTGCAGTCGTCGCTTTTCTTTTCAGTCTCTCTCTTGTTCCTCTCACGTGTTCTTTTTTTTAATTTAGCTTTGAACTTGCAACGGGTTAGATTTCGTGAAAGTATAACACCATTTTGTATTAGTTTCATCTCGTAGTTTAATTTCAAAATAAATTTGACGTAGATTACGAACTTGATTGACTATATAAATCAGTTATACGCTAAAATATCTTAAATTTTATTTCATACCGACAATTGACTGTAAGTACGTATACTATATAATCATGCAAGAATAACTTAAACTACTCTATTATTCATTCATTCGTCTCAATATTTATGTTCGGCTATCTTTTACGATGTAACTGATAGTAAATATAATAAATAGTCAAAGACGGATTGTTTGTTGTATTTTGTATTGTTATTTTTATATTCAATGATCGTTGAGTATTAAATAGTGAAATAACAATAACTGATCACATGAACACAACTCATATGCTTAACTAGGTGGTCGCCCGCCCCGTTGGGGCGGTGTTATCACTACTATTTCAGTGAGTAGATGGTAGAAAAGATATGTGCATATATATAAAGTAATGATCTATTTATAATACGAATGTAAGGGTTCAAAACTGCATTGAAGAGATATGCCGAGGAGCGGTCTTATACAAATGAGAATTTCAAATAAAACAAAATGATCGATTTAAACAAAGTAATATAAAATTGAATTTTTTTCACAGAATAATGTATTAAAGCAATAATATAAAGAAAAATAAAATACAGACAAAATGACACCCGTCGAAAATTTTAGAAGCATCCAAGTTCACATTTATTGATTTGACCATTATATCTAGCTAAAAAGAATTCAATTTACAAATTAAGTACTATCCAAGATAGTAGTTGCAATTTACAAAAGACAGGAATTGCAGTTCTCATTTATACAAATCATAGAAGTCTAATCCTACTTTACAATATAAAACATATACATGAGTGTCAAATTAGAAAATAAATAAAAGATAAATTATAAGCTAGACTGTCGTTAGCCTATTATCTAGAATATCAAAGTTGGTCAATAAAATATATGATTCACCTAAAAAAACAAAATTGGTAAATAACATGTATGATTCACCCAAAAAAAAATGCGCTATGAAGTAGAGTTTGATTTGGGGTGTCCAAAATAAAGAAGGGTCATCTTAAATCATCAGTGTCAAGTGCCAACAACAACTCCGACTTCTTCATAATCTGTTGTTACAAAAAAAAAATTATATCGGCTGCATTAATTTTAATGTAAGATGTCAGTTAACTTTGTTGAAAACATGATGTACTAATTGAGAGATGTGATGCTTACCACATAGTTGTTGTTGTGAAGCTTCAATACTTGGTTTCAATGTCTATGAATTTTGGGCAAATCTGAAAGGTAAATTTTGAGTAGTTATAATCAACCTAAGAAAATTTGATAAATACTGGTTACTATGTTTAGCTTACCTTTTAGGAGGCTAGGTCCTCTGATGAAGAAGAAAAAAAATGAATAATTGCAATGAAATTAAATAAATATATCTACTTCAAAATGAGACTCAAACTTGAAAAGTATATATACAGACTTACGTAATGTATCATAGGAGACAACATGTTGGAAAACACCGACATTGTTAAATATCCATTTTAATGTTGTACTGAAACTAACTATTAGATTCTAAAAACACAGGCTCTAATTTATCTTTCATATAGCTTGGGACCTTGACTTTTTCAAAGTAGTGCAACACAATCAATTTTCACATAGTGAAGAGAGCAACAATAGGTTTAGTAGATAAAACAAAGATTACTTAAAAGAAAAAGAAAACATGAGAGTTTGTATAATGTCTACTGTCAACACCTAATTGTTATGGTCTTCAATCTATGATCTTTTGTTTGAAAAGTCTTCCTTGTTGCCATTTCAATCCCACTATAAGAAAAATTCGAAGCCCATCAACTAACACATCAAACTCAAATTTTGCAAACTCGAAACATGCACACAAATTCAAGACCTGAAGAAAAGTCCTCAAAACAACCATGTGAACTTCTTCTCATAGCTAACGATGATATTTTGCAGCTCCTCAACTCAACCATTGACACACTTCTTGAGCCTTATGAAATCTGCAATTGAATTACTCTATTATTGATACATGAGAAATTAAACTGCAACATACCAATTATAAACCTATGATGTGTTAAATATATATACATATACCAAAGCTATAAAACTAATCAAACTAATAGAAATTAACATCACCAATTACAAACGTAAAGTTATGATCAAACACAACAGACAAACACACCAAATTAGAAACAGGACCTCCATACAACTCCTGCCACACTCATACAGCTAATATTCACACACACATAAATTAGCCTAACCAATCACAAAATGGAATCATGCACAAAATTACAATACCGAAACCATGTTAACAGAAAAGAATAATGGCCAGACAAACATCGACAAAACTGTAGATAAAATAGGCTTATTAAAACATGAATAATTAAACAGTAACATGCCAATTATAAAGCTATGATTATTTAGATAAGTATACATACATATACCAAAGCCATGAAACTAAAAATCAAACTAATACAAATTAACATAAGCAGTCACAACCGGAAAGCTATGATCAAACACACCACAACAGAAATCAGAAAGTCCATACAATTCCAGACTCATTCATACAACTAATATCTACACACTTATAAATTAGTCTGACCACTCACAAAATCAAATCATGCACAAAATCACAATGTTGAAACCACGTTAACAGAAAAGAATAATGGCTAGACAAACATTGGCAGACCATCCTTGGAGAATAGTGATCAGACAATAGTTGCTAGAAGAAAATATCCAAGGGTGACCATCCAAGGGACTAACAGCCAGGTAAAGCACATGACCTCTTTTCCCTTGTATATTCTGGTTAAACCACTCCCATATAGATTCACAGGCAAAAAAAAACTTCATTATTCTGGTATACATCATCTGACCTGGGAATTGAGCCCATGTAGTGGACTTCCACATATATATATATATATATATATATATTTCAGGTTGTTTTGCATAATGGCTTTATCTAACTAATAAATGCTATATTGATACCAAACACCATTCTGAATTGTATAAGAGATGTTACATATAATTGCAAATGAACAAAAAGAAAAATCAAACTTATAAGGACATAAACACAATCATAGAGATAGAGATCAGAAACACCATCATCCTTGTCAATATATAAATTCACCGAAACAATAAGTGTGTATATACTAACGTTAATTTAAGACCAGGGGAATGATTTAAGATCAAAGGCATGATTTAAGATCATAGGCAACATGCACCTTAATTTTAATAGTAAGTTGTTAACATGTAAGCTTCTCACCTTCTCTAATTGAGCCGAGTCTCAATTATTTTTTGGAGAGCAATCATGAAAATAAAATACAAAGGAATTAACAACTCACTACCACATAATGACTCATTGCCGGCGACTTTTAAGTCGCCGGCAATGTTTTTTAACATTACCAACGATTTTTTAACATTGCCGGCGACTTAAGTCGCCGGTAATGTCTTTTTTTTTTTTTAGACATTGCCGGCGACATAAATGTATGTCGCCGGCAATGTCTCGATGGTAATGACATTGCCGGCGACTTAATTTATGTCGCCGGTAATGTCTTTTTTTTTTTTTTTTTTTTTTACATTACCGGCGACAAAAATGTATGTCGCCGGCAATGTCTTTTCCGGCAAGACATTACCGGCGACTTACATTTATGTCGCCGGTAATGTTAAAAAAAAAAAAAAAAAAGACATTACCGGCGATTTTCCGGCAAAAATCGCCGGTAATGTCCAAAAACATTGCCGGCGACATAAAAGTCGCCGGCAATGGGAAGAAATGTTGTAGTGACTGTCTCAAAAAGAAAAATCTACGAAATTTTCCTAGCCCAGAAAAATAAATTTGACAAATAATTATAAATCTGGTATTGAGTGGTCTATCTTTTTTATTAGACACTATATGCATACAGTACCTGGGTTTATTTCATCAACAACCTGACAGCTGACGCGGTTCAGATTTCTCACCACATCATTGAAATGCATCGTTGTGTTATCACATGGCAAGCTTTTTCCGGATTCAAAAAAATGATTCATTTTGGACATACGCATGCCATTGATGGTGTTTTCTGTTTCACACTCCAATGACACTCTAAATCCTGTCCATTTCATCATTGTTAGAATCCTTTCTTACAATTTTACTAAATGAATAACATACAAAAATAATAATTTAAACAACAAAAATGAACTATTATTTGCAACACAATGGAAGTTATCCTGACACTATAACAAAATTGTATTTTCTCCACATATATAAACCTAAAACAATCATAAACGAATATTGATGAGACCACATTATCTGTACAGCAGAAATTCTCTTACCAATCATAACCAAATAAAACTAACCAGGAAGAACCATTTCAAGCCAGGAATACCAATCACTTGGACAACACCACCAAACAAATTAGATTTCTTTTCTATCACACCATGCCGACTAATATAACTCATTTCAATTCATAAATTAACACTGACCGAAAAACAAAACAGAAAAAACAACAATTGAATTTATCTCAGCAACAAAACGATTTAAAGTTATATTGATATATACATTAAGCATAAACTAATAACCTGAGTCATTCTCCTCCATTGATCTTGGATACTCTACATATAATGAATCCGTATCTTTATCAACACACTGAAATATTCTTTTTCGCACCATACCTAATACAGAAATCAAACAACCAATGAAGTCTGGTGTACTCAAATGAAAACAATGGCCCATCAAATTTTGGCTCAAAAATATTTTCATACCATATCAACAAAAAATATACATAAACTTTCAATACAAACAAATTATTTGGCATGAACCTCAGTCAAATGAACAAAACCAGTAAAATAACGACAAATGAAAACCAAAAACCAGATGAGTATCAGAACCATTCATTTGATTTTAAATCTCATTCGTATTCATGTTTGTGTGCATCTTTGATGATTTTTCTCTCTCACTGAATTCAACAAAGCAAACCTAAAGATCAATGGAAAATAGACCAATCATAGACATATTAGAAACTGGGGTAATGAAACTGGTCCTGACGTTTCTTAGTATATGAAAGGTTATAAACCATCCTATACAGATTAAGTTATTGTGTAACAAAGTAAGTGATCCACTTTGTATCAATTGGTACTAAAAATATGCATGTGCTACAATTAGTTATGTTCGGTCATATATAGTTAGAACCTAGAACAAACACCGACAATGTTGAGACAGATTTATGATACTGTACTAAAAAAAGAGAGAAAGGATCTATGATATAAATCTCTATGTACTGCTCTTGTCAAAAACATAGTAACATGTTGCTGATATTTCAAAGAAGAAGAAAAATCTACTCAAACCTGTTAATTTCAATATTTTATAGTGTTATTTGGATATAGAAAGTTGATTCTAGAGATGATGGTTTTGGATTTTGACGCTTTAGATTCCCTCAGCAAGAAACTTTGCAATTACCAATACCAATTAGTAGATCCAAGGATTGAAAGAGAGGTGACGCAAGACTCAGAAAAGTCCTCGGCCACTCAGCGAATTATTACATTCATGTAACGGAAAACTACAATACTAAATCCACAGGTAACGAAGAATTCAGCACCCACCCAGAAAATAGAATCCCAGATTGTAAGTAGCTATAGCATGAACAATGATGCACTCCAACCATTACAACCTATCTAATATATCTAGTTCGCTTTCATGCACCTTCGCACTACAATTAACATTAAATAAACTACTATAATTACAAAAAAAAAATATCAAAACCATAACACCCTATCCATGCCAAAACCATAACACCTTATCCAATATATCTACTACGCTTTCATGCACATCTGCACCTTACAATTATAGATGCATAAAAATCATAATCAAATCACATTAATAGAGTTGTAGGTAGAATTGGAAGTGAACAAAGAAGCACACAAAATGGTTGAAGATTAAAGCAGTCATCGATGCAAAACATAATCACAAATCAGTAAATATCAAGGATCAATAGCCCAAAGACCAATTCACTAAATCATCAATTGGTACCAATCTATCAATTGGCTGAATTGCAAGCAAAACCAATACCTACATAGATTTCTATCATCGTCTCCGAGCTTTTGCTCTATGAAAAAAAAATTATCCACCAAATAATTAACATATGGCGTTGTATGTGCCCGTCTAATAACTCTCTTAATCACGTTGTATATATACACGGTATATTCTGTTCTGTATATATACAGAACAGACTACTATTGCTACTCATGTTATATATGCATATATGGGTCTTTAGCTTTTTGATCGTGTATGTATAACAAACTGTATTCTATATTTATACAGTTTGTTAATAGCTAATAATAGCAAATCTGATCGTGTATGTTCTGCTCAAAACAATGGAGAGATGGGTGTAAGAGAAATAGAAAGTAAACAAATGAGACCAAAAAATCCTAGAACCAAAAGCCAGCAGAGAGATCAACAGTACAGTTGCTTGGCCAAACTATGATCATATCAACTTTAAACAACTATATAACAGACCATAAAGAGGACATCATCCAAAGACAAAATAAAGAGATACTCCAAACATATAATGAAGTATAACATATCACAAAGGGTGGTCATAACAATGAGGAAAATGCTTGATTTGCTGCCTAAGCCAATACACTACATTACTGACACTATGATTAAAGCCTACTCTATTACCAACCACATAATCAAGGATACAAAGAATTAGACATAATCCATAAAGTTGGTTAATCAACAACTAACACTTGAAGTTGTTTTCCAATTCACTTTCTTATGATCAAAGACCATAAAGACCAGGCCAATTAATACCCAATTGATCTCTTCCTTCATTTCGAGGATGAAGATAGCAATACAACAGAACTGATACTTACTTGATTCATTGTACTTGAAAAGAAAAACCGGCATGCAATGATATACAAATAGCGAAACAAAAATTATTGAATTATGCTTACACATGTGGTTAGATTAAGGAAACAAAAACCCAACTAACCACAAAATGGGAAGCTTTTCAAACGGAACCTATGCGAAACATACATTTTCACCACACATACATTCAGCAGCACAACTGTATTTAACCACAATGATGATTATGTTAGCACCAGAGCTCAGAATTCTTAATGTAGAAATCTAATGTATATTTTCGTATTCCTTTTCTAGACCAAAACAGATTTAGGTCCGCATATTAAATTGACGGTGTCGGCGTCGGCTTGAAATTTGGACGGAGAGTAATAGTCGGATTCGTGGAGATGGCAGACGGAGGGATCAACCTTGGAGAATGAAAAAAAATGAGAACCCGATCAACATACATCGGAATCATTCATATGTGCAAAGGAGAATAAGCATGACAAACCACACACCCCAACTAATGATATTTTGAAAGCAAGAATTCCAACCTACTCTGAATCAATACAAACTTATTTAGAGTCCATCAGACTTTATTAATTTCACACCGATAAACATTAGACTTAGTTTTTATGAAAATTATTCTGCTATAAGATTGGACGATAAGTTGAAAGAACTAATTTTCCTTCTTGGGTACAATCGTAATGGAAACACATCTCAATAAATCCTCAATAAATTACCTATTTGAAGAAAAAAGATGGAAAACACAAAAGCAATCTCTTGAAAAAAAAGGAAATCAGTAAAAGAGAACTGATTTTATTGAGCTTCAAGAAGAACTGCAATGAGACACTTGAAAATGGAAGATATCGAGTGAGCTGATTTTAATTGTGGAAAAACCAACAACAAAAGAGAGAACAACATGGAGTAAAAGAGAGAACTGAGCCCTTGTAAGTTTCCCCTGGCCATGTATTCGTAAATGACCCTTTGTTGGTTTCATCATTACAATAGCCGATAAGGCTCATCAAGTTTGTATGATGAACTCTCAGAAGAAGATTTACCTATATTCAAGACAACAAACAAAAACAGTCTTTTTTAATTTTATATGATTCAGAGAGAAAAAAAATTCATCTATTTTAATACACTTGCCTCTGCGCGGAATTGTTGAAGTCCTTGACTTGATGTCGAAGAAAGAAGCTTGACAACTACTTGAGTTTGATCTATGCAGCCATGAAAAACGGTTCTGAATCCTTCTCTACCAAGAATCCTCTGTCCATTGTTAGTTATCTCGAGGATCTCCGCATATGTGAAATTCTTTTTTGTTGGCTCTACTTCCATTGCAGCAACTCCTACAAATTAATGATCCAACATTCAAACTGTAGTGAGCACTTAGCTATGAACTGTAGGAATGACTCATAATTATGTGAATGCTAGCTTGACTCAGCATTAAACTTGCACATAGTATTTCAGTTCAACAACTACTCATACAATAATAAAAATATGGGAATGAAGTCTCACCAGGAGGTCTAGGCTGTCTTCTTTTCCGGTAGCAGAATAAAAGTAATAAAGCTAATGAGATGATTGAAACTCCTACTATTGACCCTGTTATTGGAATAAGTAAACTCTTCTTCTTTTTCTTTTTTTTTTTGCAAGAAATATTTCCAGATAGATTTGGATTATCACACAACCTGATGAACATGATAGGCAGCAACAATAGTTAGGATTTGATAGTAATAGCTATCTATAATTTAGGCTATATATTTTCTGTATAATTTATCTTCAGTCTCTACTCTCTACAGACAAAATACTTGAACATCCAATATTACTTACTGCAGGACTTTCAATGCAGACAAAAAATATGGAATTTGTCCGGCTAAGTTGTTGTTTGATAAATCCCTGTGATCATGAGAAGCTCAGTTAATCAGATGTTGACCAGACAATTGGAATTGGGAGAAATGAAATTCTATTTCTCATATCAAGTGGCTTTTATATGTCTACATTCACACAATTTGTAACTCTGTGAAAATTGAAATGAGAAATAATAAGAGATTGCATAATCGAGGTAGTGGCCTCATTACTCAGATAGATCAATTGGGTCTGACCTCAATATCTACATCAAAACACACACAAAAACCAACCCAACAAAAAAATCAAAACCAAAACAATAAAAATCAAAACTTGATAGTTTTCAAAAAGAAATGAGAAGAAAATTACTGGGTCTTGTAGAACGGGTTTGCTATCATCTTTGGCCGGAACGAACTGAGGCTTTGTGGGCTTCTTCTTTTCTTTTCTAGGCGCCATTGAAAACCCCAAAGTTTGAAGCTTTCATCGTCTCTCTCCGGTGATCGATTTCGTCGGAGAGGAAGATTGCAGGAGATCGAGAGCGACAGAGAGCAAAGTTAGCCCAGAAAAGATGGAGATCGATGTTGGTGACTGATGAGGATTTGGTGAGCCTCGGGTAGTTGAGGTCTGAGGTTGAGAGAGAGATCGAGAAGTGTTGAAGTTTTAGATCGAGAGGGAGGAGGCGGCGATGTTTGTGGCTGAGAGGAGAGAGACAGAGCAAGAGAACAGAGAAGAGGAGAGAAATTGGTGGCTGAGAGGAGAGAGACAGAGCAAGAGAACAAAGAAGAGAAAGGCCTGGAACTTCCGCACTCATCGCACGCTTACAACATAAACAGTCTAGGAACAATGCTTCACCGTTGTTATATAGTAAATTTGGACCAAAGAAACACCTTTTCCTTCCGGTGCGAAGCTGACAAACTAGAACCATCAAACTATCATTCATTCTTCTTCTAGGTACAAAGTGAGAGTAGGTGAGCCAAATTTGATTGGAAAAACGGCGTTATAAACTAAGCTATTGACTAAAAACATTATCAGGCTGTGTCAATTAGGTGAGATTTCACATTCTATTGATGGTTAAAAGCATCTATTAGTTGTCTCCATACGTGAGATTTGAGATAGTGCATAACTAACAATAGCAAATTGACACTAGAGTAAATAAAAGAGTAGCGAGGCAACATGTGACGCCAGAGAGAGAAGACATCCTATTCTCGCTTCGGCAAGGAGGACAAGCTCAACGCATGACCAAACATGGTAAAACAATTATACACAAACGTGGTAAAACAATGAAACAATGATTGCCAAAAATATCGGCAGAAGCCTATCATATTCGTAGTAGCTAAGACAATACTGCAATAATATAATTACTTCAGCCACCAACTGTATATGAAATAAGTGACCTCCTGCCATTACACCAGTTTATTACATATACACTGATACACCTATATGGTAAAAAGAGAAAATGCAGCAAAGAGAAACCAAGGAAGTCTGAAAACAAAGGCAGATGAGAACCTAGTATGACATCAAGACCGCTCAAGTTCTGAGTCGATCAGTTCATGTGATAAAGATGAATGAAGCATTTTACTCACAAACACCTTACCAGCGTTCTTAGTAACACAGCAATCCTACTGTTTTCTTATGCACATCATATTCATGTCTTCCTAGCAAGTTTCATTGGACCCATCCATCCCTACATTTCCAGCTGATGACTCTCTACTCAATTTACACAGCCACATGCTATCATATGGCACAACAAGCCAACGCTCGATTAACTTATAGAATAGTAGTACAGAGGCCTAACCACAAATAACTTGTGGCATTTACACAGCCATGAGCCAATAATTAAGCAACCACATTTACGTAAAAAGTATTTGGGCCTGAAATAAATATTTTATATTGGGTTTCAAAGGCTGAAGTCTTGGCAAACGGCCCAGGATGAGCTGAAGTCTTGGCGAGCAGCCCGATTAGAAGATGTAGCTTGGCGAGTGTCAAGTGGAAAAACAGAGTCCGTTTCTAGATCAACTTAGGATTGTGGATTCTAGATAGCTGATTCATGCGGCTTAATGTATATCATACCTTTTCTGTTTCATATAGATTTCTTCTAGTAAAAGAGTTGTGATAACATTAGAACTATATAAAGATAAGATTTCTTCTGTATATAACATTAGAACTATAAAGATTTCTTCTGTATATCATACTGGATGGTGTTAGAATTATATTGAGATTCAAAGAGCAAGAACAGAAGAAGTTCAAGAGAATTGAAAGACGATTATTGAGCATTATATAAGGAAAGTAAGAACATTGGTGAAAGGGTCCCCGATCAAACACAAAACATTTGCTATACACAAGTACACCTAGACATCTCGTCAAGAGATTCTATCTTTGCAGCCAAACGGTCAAAGTGCTTGTCACCGAACGAGTGAGAGCATTGCTATCAGAGGAAACAATTATCACGATTGGAAGATTGAAGAGCTTTTCACCGATCCAGTGAGAGTTTGGGTATCCAAAGGGAGTAAACGCGACTGGAAGGTTGAAGGGCTTGTCACATATCGAGTGAGAGTTCGGACCTTCAAGGAAGCGATATTCTCAACACATCGTCAGAGAAATTGCTCTGCTTTGCACTCGTAAAGGGTAGTGTGAAGTATCGATTTCTGGGGCTCTGCTAGAGACACATAAACCCAAGTCCTAGGTTACTAGGCGAGAAGGACCCATTTAGACAAGGTTGGTGCTCTCCTTGTCTTAATCACTTATCAAAAAGTCAGGCAGTTTTAAGTTCTATATTCCGTTGAGAGACGGTGACACGCCAGCATACAAAGCACATACAGGATAAACCGACAACTCCGATCAAACTATCAGAAGTCAATAAAAGAGACTTCTTTGCGGAAGGATCTCTCTTAGCGTCAAACAAAAAGTACCATTTTAGAACATTTAAAATACAAGATTAAGGGATTGCACAGATATATCTACAGAAAGTTTTTTACAGTGCAATACTGAAATAAGGAAAAATCACAGTACATCAATCATCATCATAAGAAACATGGAAACTGGTGGTGCAACCAGAAGCCTCGGGATCCTCGGCCCCACAACAATCATAGAACTTGGCAACATATGGCGGATCTTCAGGTCCGAATTCATATTACCTTACATCGCATGTGAGTAAAATATAAGCTTATTTCTCCTGTACTGTCTTTAGAAGATTGATGAATTCTCATAATCACAACAACAGACTGATCGATAAGATAAGGGCATCTCCAATCATGAAGTCTTATAATGGGGTCTTATATCTATTTTGAGACCTCATTTAGACACTGTTCATATAACACTTCAACAATCTCCAATGGTAGGGGTTTTAAGTCAAAGTCTTAACTTTATATATTTGATTTTTCTTTATTTTGTGTTGTAATTAATAATAATTTATATTTGTAAACTATTCTTGTACATGATAAATAAATATTATCTTATTTTTTAAAAAAAAAATTGAATTTTGTCCACTTGCGTATTTTCTCTCCAATTTCGTCTTTTTCCGCGTCTTCTCTCCACTTTCGTCTCTTCTCGCGTCTTCTCCCTCCAATTTCTCTCCTCTCTGCTAAGTGGCCCCAGCCCAAAATTATAAGACCTAGTCTCATATGGAGTCTCAAAATAAGACTTGAGATGAGACCAAGTCTTATAAATATAGGGTTTAGGACTTCACAAAACTACCATTGGAGCCCAATTTTTTGTTAGTACCCCAAAATTATAAGGTTTAGTACCTCTTATTGGAGATGCCCTAAGAGTTGCAAGTCTAATTCTATTTTACTGGAGTAAATAGATCAAATTATATATAAAAAAAGAGAGTAGCCAACTAATATATATAATAAAAGAAAAGAAGAAAAATCCAAATCAAATAGAAAAGCATGGATGGAATAAGAGAGAGGGAGGCAGGGAGAGAGAGATACCTCTTCTGATTGTCATGGCGACAACAGACGAAGAAGGAAGGATGAAAACGACAAGATGAAGTGTCGTTTGAGGATGGGCTGTAACTTTGTTTGCATCTCTTGCATGCCTTAGTCTCCTCACTCTCCTTCTTCTTCTCCTTCTCACTCGTCTTCTCCATTTCCATCTCTAAAAGCCAAAAGCCAAAAGCTAGCTATAAGCTTCTTGAATAAATAAAGGAAGACGAAACCTCAACTTGGGCCGTGCTCCATCAGATGCCCCAACCAAAACTAAACACGGCCCAAGTATATATATATATATATATATATCATAACGAATTACTCGTCGTGGAAAGGTATATTGCTTCTTCCTTATTCCTCTTAATTTTTCATGGGAGAAACATGGCCAAGGATAAGGTAAGTTTGTTAAATACAAAAAACTCAACTACAACATAATTTAGACAACCAAGGATACGAACCCAGGCCCAAAAATGTAGTATCAATATATCAGCCCCATTTAACAGTTAAAAAGACAATTCTACTTTCTTTATATATACAGAAACCCTACCCCAAAAAACGTAGTAGCAGTTTCTCTCTCTCTCTCTCTGAAACAGAAATGTAGTATCAACTGGTATGAATTCCGCCGCTGCCCCGTCTCGACTTTGCCGACTCAGTCGCTGGTTGCCTGAACCTCGGCACTGATTCCTCATGGTCTTGACCTCGCTTCCAGCCACTTTGTCTCGATCACGAGCTTGCATTAAAGATCGCTTAGCTGCACAGATTTAAATCGCAGTATCAGGCAAGATTCGGAAAGCACATTCGATTTCAGTATCAGGTTCAAATCGGAACGAAGATTTGATACGAGGTTCAGGCTCGAAAATTCAATCTCGATTCAAAAACGTGTTCGTTGCTACTACATTTTTTCAACTTAGAAATCGTTTATTTCAGCAAGGATTTGTATCAAAAAATGCTACTACGTTTGGGTTGTTGGAATTCCAAGCATGTTGACTTTCGATTTTGACATTATTTTTGTTGAATTTGAGATGAAACTGTGTTTAATTTAATGATGATATTGTATTCATTGTTGTTACTTGAATATCAATATAAATAGCACATCCTTGTATGGATTTTAAATTGCTACTAAAGTGAAACTGAAGATTAGTCAATCTGTACTTCTGATATAAACTAATACATATCTATACATTTTAAACATGACTTTGAGAGATGCACTAATATGCACTGTTATTAATCATGTAACAAGCATTGATACTAATAATTCACTGCAACTGAAAAAAAACTGTGAAGCTTGATACTGAAGAAGACACTAATACTAAACATGTAACATGCATTGATACTGAAGAAGGCACTGCTACTGAAAAAAAAATAGTGAATAGTCTTTAAAAAGCAACGTTGTAACTAAGAAGACACTGATACTAAACATGTAACATGCATTGATACTAAGAATGCACTGCTACTGAAAAAAAAAATTGAACAGTCATCTAATTCTTTGTTGTTGCTACTAAACTTTTCATGTTTGTTTTATTTTGGATTTTGATATATTGTATGTATGTATATTTTCTCCACTTCTTATGTACTCACCAAAAAAAGGAATCCCATTTCTTATGGTTGTTTGTTGTTTGTTTGATTTTTTTTTCTTCACTCACTTGATAAAAATTGACTCCACATTTGTTTGTGAATTGATGATACTGGAAAAAATGGCGAATAATCCTATTTGAGTATTAATCTTTGTAGAAATGAAGAAGGTTCTAGATATTGATATTGAGCTTCATGATTGTGATACAGACATGAAGCCCTCAGATAAAGACATTGATACTGAGATAGAGGATAGTGAAGTAACTAAGACTGATAATGTACAATGTATTTTCATGTGAACTAAGAATAACAATTAGGAACTATGCTATGTAAACTTAAACAACTGCTACTAGTATTGTGTTACTTACTTTTCAGTCATGACTTCTTCGTTTAAAAATACAACATTTTAAATCAATTTTAAGAAAAGGGTGAACTGTTACTGAGTAAAATGTCTTGATGCTCAACATGTTATTGGGTAAAATGGACTGCTACTTAACTAGTTTAACCCATTAACCTCACCATAACACTAGTCCAGCCCATTAACCTCATCAAACAGACGTTTATACACCCAACATAACACTGAAAATCACGCCCTTTCGCTTCACTTCTCCAACCAGTGCCATTGATACTACAAAAATCTCTCATCTACTCCAACTCCACACATCTGAAAACTGCATTTTTTTCACCGCTAGCAATGATTCGAAAAATATCAGTCTCAGCCACGTTTCGGGACAACAATATCACCTTGTTCATCTTCGATCTCAAAAGGAGGTTTGCTATTGTGTTTTTATACTAAGAAATCGATTATTTCAGTTAGGGTTTTTTGTCTGGATGCTACAACATTTGTATTGTTAAATTTCTACACATTTTGGCCTTCTTCTCGATGGTTTTTAGATGATATAGTGTTCAATTTTGGGAGGGAAAGCTTCGGAAACACAAACAGATTTAGAAAAAATGATAATGTGTTTCTTGTTGCTACTTGTATATCAGTAGAGATCAGTCTTCGTTCTAATGATTATGCTTTAATAATGTGGTTTCAATTCATAAATTGTAAATACATGCACAAAGAAACTCAGTATGAGATCATACTGTGTTTCTTTGTTCTTGGTAAATGATTATATGTAGATTATACTATGTTTTCGTATTAACGAAAGTAACTTTGATTTCACTGATTACTGTGTTTGTTTCTACAATCACTTTGATACTGAAGAAAGCATTGATACTAAACATGTAACATGCATTGATACTGAAGAAGGCATTGCTACTGAAAAAAATAGTGAACAGTTTTCAAAAAGCTACGTTGTAACTAAGAAGGCACTGATACTAAACATGTAACATGCATTGATACTGAAGAAAGCACTGCTACTGAAAAAAACAGTGAACAGTTTTCAAAAAGCCACGTTGTAACTAAGAAGGCACTGATGCTAAACATATAACATGCATTGATACTAAGAATGCACTGCTACTGGAAAAAAATTAAACAGTCATTTGATTCTTTGTTGTTGCTACTGAACTTTTTTTGATTTTGAATGGGTTATATTATGTTTGTTTCACTGTACTGCTACTGCAGTATTCATATTGCGTATTTATATTCGTAGAAATGACGAAGTTGAATGGAGGGCTAGCAAATATGAATAAAACAACAGTAGTAAAAGTGAAAGAAAAAAAGTTACAGACCCAGTTGCACAACACAGATGCTGGACATCTGCAACACAAGACCTAATGATTAGTGTAAAAGGTGATTTTGGAACAGACGAAGTAGGAAAGAAGCTACTGAGGGATAAGCTTTACTCTACACCTTTCAAAACCATACTCAAAGCATTTTACGAACAGAAAATGGATGCTGCTGAGAAGAAATCAGCAAAAATGATGCATAAAATTCTTGAGAGCTTTGACGAGAAGCAAAAGAAGTTTAGAATCGGAAAGGAAATGGGTCACAGCAAACCCAAAGACGTGGCAAATATGTTCCACATTAGAAACTCAGGTAAATGAAAAAAAAATTGGATTTATTTTGAATTGATGTTGATTGATAACTACTATAGATTGCTTGTTTATTATCATCAAGAGCAATTCTCCCAATGGACAAAATTGACTATAACAGACCAACAGATAGTCGGTTTATCAACCTCTATTTAGTCAAGTGTCCACTAAGGAAACCCATACAAGATGCTTTGGACAATGTGATTTCAACATGTGCCAAAAATGAGCATTAGGTAGAGGACGCAACAAAACTAATACTAACATATCTCTTCTGCACTTTCCTCTTTGCCGGCTCTAGATCCATATTGGCGTCGTGTTTTGTAAAACTGATTGACAATCTTGAAAACTTGGTGTTTTCAACACGTGCCAAAAATGAGCACTGGGTAGAGGATGCAACAAAGCTAATACTAACATCTCTTCTGTACTTTCCTCTTTGCCAACTCTGGATCCACCTTGGCATGGTGTTTTGTAAAACATATTGACAATCTTGACAGCTTGGGGACATATAACTGAGCAGAGGTTATCCTCAGGTACTTGATGAATTACTTGACTGGCACAAAGAAAGACAAAAGTCCGAGTGGATGTATTCTTCTAGTAGCTGTAAGTATTGAAACTTATTCAAAAAATAAGATACATTTGTTGCTACGTGGAAAATAGAAATAACGCATGAAATATTGAGCTGATATGTTTGTTTGATTCTATTTGCAGTATTGGCTTTGCGAAATAGTACATTGATAGAGGAGAAAGAAGTTGAAGTTAATTTAGGAGATAAACCGATCAATGTTGCTTTTGTCAAGTGGGATTTGGGAAAACTATGAAAAAAGTTGGAGACGACGAACATTGATGACATTAAGGTAATACTGATGACATTACGCTCAATGAAAAAGAATAAATTGTTTTGTTAATGTTACTAGTCCTAATAGTAATATTCTCTATTCATATTGATCAATTAAAAAACAAAAAATTCCAGCTTGCAAATTCAGTGATCAGCAAGGAAGCAAAATTGCTGACCCCTACTACTAAAGATGATGATGATGATGATTTTGCAACTCCGACTGTAAAAAAATGGAAAGCCGTGACGAAGGAGGAAAACTAAAAAAAAAGCAAAGAAGGTTGAGAAAAGGCAAAAGCAAAAGGAAGTGCGTGTTCCAGTAAAAAAATATTACAAGCTGCTACTTCCATTTTTCATTTATGTTTGTAGTAAAACTGACCAATACTTTGTGAAAATTGAATAGGAGACATGCCGACAAAGAAAATCTGAGTGTGGCAAAAAAAAAAATAAGAAGTCAGAGAAGTAGATTTGACATTAGTTGTATGGGTAAGTGCATTATGCCTCTACATTGTGACTTGCTGCTAAATATATGATTGTTAAAATTTTAATCATAGATGCATAATGTGAAACAACATGGTGATAAGCCGATATGTTCAATAAGTCTTCCCCGAAGACCTCCAGTAGAGCCATCTTGGGAAGATGAAGATGATCAAGGATCTGATGATAATGAAATGATATCAGACATTTACCTCGACACACAAGTGCCTCCGAATCATGAAGCTCATACTGAGCAAACGAAACCATCCTCACCTATTATTGGAGCTAAGACGGGCAATGATGATGATGATCCTGATCATAATGATGATGGCTTGGTATTTCCTGAATTGACTTGGATAGCCTAGCAAAAGTAGCACCTATTATCACCAAATACATGTTTACTTCCAATTCCAACATCGGTGGAAAAGATGTGTATGCTACTGAAGACCTCAGAAAGTTCCTACACCTGAGGATCCCGAATCAAACATGGTTGTTGCTGAACATTCTGCATGGCACAAGACAAGTGCTGTTACTGAAGCCCCTGTAACAACTCAGAATGCTGATATGGACCTTCCTGAAGCGTATAAGGTTGGTACTGAAGCCAAGCTTCACGATGATTCAACCCAACAGTACAACTACCTAGACTTCTTCAACGATTCACACCCAAGTCCACTGGTTCAACCAAGTCCCCCGGTTTCTCAGCTACTCAAAGAGGAGTTGGAAACAAAAAAAGTAGAAGCTAATGTCGAGATCTCAAATAATGATCAGAGGACATGCACCAAACAGAAAATTGATGAATGTGAGGAGAAGCTACTACGTGAAGCCAACCTCGAAACCCCACCAGACCTCTCTACAGACTACATGTTGACCACAATTGCAGAGTGGCAGGAAAAAGCCAAGTTAAAACAAGAAATGGTCCACTGTGCAATAGAATCTTGCAGAAGGAAAAATGATTTCATCGAGAGATTGTGGGAGGAAAAGGAAGAGTACAAAAACAGAACTCTTGTTCTGAAAAACATGTTGAATCATAAGAATAAGGAGTTGGACGGACTAAGGAACAAAGTCAGACTCTTGGTTCAATGAAAAAAAAGGATGAATAATGATATTGATAATGTTGCTGCTACTACTGAGAAGGAGTTAGCGGATCTTGTAACGTCAGGTGCTGCTACTATTGAGAGGACACCTGAGGATCTTGTAAGATCGGACGCTGCTGATGCTATTGGGAAAGCTGACATTGATGAAAATGAACATATAATGAAGTCATACGTCAGAAGGATCAAAACTAGCCATGACAAGAAGGAGAAGACGATGCCAGAGTTCAAGGTCACAATTCCAAGCAAAAGAAAAACTGAAAAAGAGGTTATAGATATGGCACAAGAAGAAAAAGGAGAAGTGAAGAATGATGTCAAGTACAAGCCAATCAAGAAGGGAGCAACTTTAAAATGGAAGAATTACCATGTTTACAACAAATTGGATGGGGAGCACAAGTACTTGTTGAAGGAGTACTGGAAAAAGAAGGACCAAAGGTAAGTAAAAAAAATAGTTATAAAGCATTTACTTATCAAAAAAAATTGTAGTTAACACTAATATGTGTTCATTTTACGCAGCCTACCTTTCATAACGGGGGTTTTTCGGAATGACTTAGAGGATCTATTGAAGGATGATGAAATCTCAAACTTCATCGCCAACACTTACATGACTTTCATCCAGAAGCGCCAGAAAAAACAATGCTTCTACATGAAGTGCGAATACACTGTAAGTTTTGAGTGATGTTGCTACTAAATTTTTTTGTTAAATTATTTTAATTTGCAAATGGTTGAGATTAAAAAATGCTGGTATGTATGTGTTGCTCTGTGTGCATTACTACTACTGACTTCTTGAGGTATAAAAAATGCCCTATGCTACTTCATATAATGCAACATAGCGATTCACATGAGGACTATGAAGGTGTTTACAAGGACATGATTCGAACAAAGACAATGGCAAGTCTGGAAGGGAAGGAAATTCTGGTTTTCACAAAGTCTGACAACAACTTCAGCCTATTGGTGTTTGACACAAGCACAAGACAATGGACGCACTATAACTCCATAAGGAGAATAGAAGAAGGTGCAGAAGACCCAGACTACAACGAAGCAATAACAATGGTATGCCTGGAACTTATTTAACATATGCATGTTTAATGCTACTACTGAATAAATTATGATAATGTTTTTTTATTTATGATTGCAGAAACATGAAACTGAATGGTCTTGGTCCTAACAATATGAAAATGAAAAATTAAATAGTTTTCATAAACTGGATGAAAAACACACATTTGTTTTCCCAATCACAAATCATCAGATATGTGCAAGGCAGGGGCCAACGTAAGTAGTTGAAAAAATATATCTCCTTTAATATTATTCTTTACTACTACAAAACCAAACATTGAATCCCCACCAACTCATTCTATTATTTGTATTTTGCAGTAAAGACTGTGGAATATTTTTGCTTAACTTCATGGAGAAACTTTCAAAAGGGGAGCCAATTCCAAAAAATTTCCAAAACAAGATGTGCTCAAATATCGCGCAAAGATTCTGACCGAGTTCATGGATGACAAGGAGAGCTATATGTCGAAGTACATGGGGCATAGGATATAGCTGCTAGTACTGTAGTATGTAGAATGTAGTACATATATAAATGTCTGTAGAAAATTTAACATCTGAGACTGATACTACTATTATTTTTCTCAAGTTGCTACTGAATATATGAAAGCTGCTACTTAAATCAATTTTCGGCTGCTACTGAAGTGAAACTGAAGATTAGTCAATCTGTACTTCTGATATGGACTAATACATATCTATACATTTTAAACATGACTTTGAGAGATGCACTGATATGCACTGATACAAACATAAATGTAACATGCATTGATACTAAGAAGGCACTGGTACTGGAAAAAACTGTGAACAGTCTTAAAAAAAACCACGTTGATACTAAGAAAAAACTGATACTAACACAAATGTAATATGCATTGATACTAAGAATGCACTGCTACTGAAAAAAAACAGTGAACATTCTTCAAAAATCCATGTTGATGCTAAGAAGGCACTGATATTAAATAAATGTAACGAGCATTGATACTAAAAATGCACTGCTACTGATAAAACTTTGAACAGTCTTAAAAAAAGAAGCCACGTTGATACTAAGAAGGCACTAATACTAAACAAATGTAACATGCATTGATACTAAGAAGGCACTGGTACTGAAATAATCACTGAACAGTCTTCAAAAAATCACGTTGATACTAAACAAAAGAAACATGCATTGATACTAAGAATGCATGTTACTTTTTGTTTTCTTATTAACTATCCAATTAAGCAGCATGTCGCTGCACCATAGCCTAGAAAACCCTGCTATTGATACTAAAAAAAATAAGACTAGCTGCTACTGAAAAGAACACACCTCTTCACAAAAAACTCAATGTTGCTGAAAAAAAGGCATAAAAAAGAAGCATTACTACTAGAGTAAAAAAAATACGTCGTTGATACTAGAAAAAATATGTCGATTCATGTAACGACCCGAACCGTGGAATGTGCACATATTGGTCCGAGCCGTGATTATTGTGAATTAATCGTACTCGTGGATTTGTTACCGACTAAATTATCAAGCAAGAATTTGGTTTGAGTTCCTTCGCAGGAATTATAGAGGATTTAATTTCGAGATCGTGAGAATTTTCGGAGAATTTTTCGGATAAGCGAGCAATGTTTTATCGAGTTTTGAAGTCGGTTGGTGAAATATATAAAAGTGTTATTTTTATTGTTGATTTAATCGTGACCGTCCAATTTTGATCAGATTTATTTTGAACCGTTAATTTGGGCATTTATGTGTATGGTATATATACGGTATTAATACGAGATAAAATTAGAAAGTTTCCATTTTCGGAAAATGCCCGTTGACCCGCCTTGACCCACGGGTCAAAAATGACCCGTTTGGGCCGTGAGCTTCTTGGCGTCGGTGTGCTTGATTCCAGCCTCCTTTGTCCATGGTTCCTTGATGAAAGTTGTTGGGCTCGAGCTCCTCTTTCTTTTGATTGGTGGATCATCCAATTTGGTGGCTGGAGGAGGAAGTTACGACGTGTTAAAGTTGGGAATTTTCCGGTGAATTTCGCCGGCGACGAAGGTGGTGGAGACGACGGCGATGGGGGTCGACCTTGTGGGGATTTTATATCCCTTGGGATGGTGAGTCTATCCCAAGTGGTCTCAACCCTTGCCGTGCCCGGTGGTGGCCGATCGGAAAAATTGAATTCCGGCGAGGTTTTCGAATTTCACGGTGAGTTTTGGACCTTTTTCGGTTAAAATTGGGCTTATCTTTGAACTACAAAGTTGTTGGAAATGTCGAGATCTTCAAACAGATGTATAGGTCGAAGATTTCTGGGTTGGTGAATTTTCTGGCGACCGGCGGCGGCGGCCCCACGCGCCGCCTTGTGCGGCAAAACTCTGGCAAGATGGAATTTTCGAAAAGTTTTATGTCGTTTCGCTCGTTTTCGTGTGCTGAAAGAAATTGTGAGGTTTTTGAGTTGATTTGAGTGTTCTAATTTGGGACGAGGGTTATTTGAGTGTATTTTGGAAATTTTGCTATCCTCGTCGATATTTCAAGCAATACGTCTTTCGAGAACGCGGGTTTCTTGACATATTAGCTCCGTATGTTGTGATTCTATATGTATTGATCGTATCCCTATTGTTCAGGTGATCGTGATCGAGTGTTTGGCGAGGGATCTTCCGCTGGACCTCAGAGTTAGTTTTGTATTGTGAGTGGACACTTTAATTTTCACTGTCAATTTGCGAGTCTTGATTATGCATTTTACGAGTATGCAATTGTGATTATGCATTTATGATTATGTATTTTTACTTGGAGGCACATATATGATTTGTTTTACATAGATTATGGATATATGGATGCATCGATGCACTGGCTTCTCGGCTAGATGCTCCGGGAAGGTTATGACAAACGCCTGACCCATGATTATATGGCTCCCAGGAAGGTTATGATAAACCCCTTACTTGGTTGAGCATGATTGTAACTTTGAGGAAAATGTACTCAAGTTACGGCCTCCACATTTTATTCGGTATCCAGGAAGGTTATGACAATCACGTTACCTGTGTTTGATGATTTTAGACTCGCATCATGATTTCATGTTTATATTGGTGAAAGGCATATTGTTATTTTGGTCCACTCACTCTAACGATTTCATTTGCCTTCCCCTAGGCTTTTCGGTTTCTTTTTCCCAGTTTGCAGTTTGAATTCCGGGGTTGCACGTCGACAATGGAGGCGTAGAGTTCAAGTCACACTTCAGTTCATGTAGGTTCTCAGTTCGACCTACTGGTTGTATATGATATGTATAGACGTCACTCTGAATACTTATGTTATGTTTTCAGTTGAGTTTACTCCTAAATGTTTTCTGAAATTCTTATAAACATTGTGGTTTATTGTTATATATGATGTTGAGAAATTTGGATGGGGAATGGAGCCCCACGGTTTGGCTTTTGTGGAATATTCGAAGTGTGATTCTCTTTGCAGGTTCTAATTTTGGCTCACGTATTTCAAAGTAAACTCTGGCAATTTTTTTTTTAAGGTCGTGTTTTCAAAGGGGTTTGATTTCAGTTTAGACAACTAAATCGGAGTCGGGTCCTTTCAATTCATTACACATGAAAAAAATGAAAAAAAAACATTACTGCTACTACTTCATTAAAGCAGAATAATTCAAAAAAATCAATGTCACTGTTACTGAATCAAAGCAGACCATGCCAAAAAATCAGAATTCAAAAATTATTATCGTAACATCAATCAATATGAATCAATCACAAAATCAGAAAACACGCAGACAGTTGTATGATATTCATGAGAGCGGGACATTGCACGAACGACTATTATGATGTCCAAGCCGACGGCATCGACCGCACACCATAGGCCTTGATGATTCTCCAAAAGACCTAATTCTTCCCGTCCTCGGTCTGCCAGGAGGCATCATTGTGATAAGAGGTAAAAATGCACCATCTCTGAAACCATGCGGGGAGGGTTTATCCAAATCAGGAACTGGAAAGATGGGGAGGGCATGAGCTTATCGATAGCACTCAGTTTTCCAATAGTCTTCAATATATGAGTAAGTAAGACGTTGTGCCTTTTGGATAGCTTGTTTAGCATGACAGCAGGGAAAACATCGAAACTGCCTCCTATTGCACAAGAAAGTCCTTTTAGCAAGATGCACCATAAAACTACTATCCTTAGTAATAACCTCAAAAACATCCTCACTGGAACGGATAACCTACACAGAATCCAAAAAAAAACAATGCTACTAAGTATCAATCAGATGTTGTAAAGAAAGCAAAAAAAAAAAACACTCATACTGAAAAGAATCTCACCTTCCAGTTTCTTCCGGTGTCAATCCTCTTACGAAGTTTTTTCTCTATTTTCGGACATAAGACACCCTGCCATTGTGAAGACACGTGCTTCTTATGAGAAAGTTTCTCCATCAAGTTGATACAGATGTTCTCAACCAGCAAAGGTAGTGGCATACACCTCTCATTCTTGATTATATTGTTGTAACTCTCACTAAGGGGATTACTAATCTCACCATATCTATTCCCTGAAAAATACGAAATAGTATAATTTTCAAGCCACAAGTTTTCAAGGAAGTCTTTAGCTGGACCACGACCAGCAACTTTAAATTCCTCGATTCTTCGATCAAAAATCTCTCTGGTTCTTGTATAAACACAATTGCTAAACATCCTGAGAATTGCTTTCTTGAAATCAGCACCAAATGAACTAGAATACTTCCCATTCAGATTATCTTTCAAGTGCTTATAACAGTAGGAGTGAGAAGAATTTGGGAAAACTTCGGTCATCGTATCAAGAAGCCTTTTTCCACGATCAGTCATGAAAACAATGTTACGATAATCTTCAGGAAATATAATAGCCAACTGCTCAAGAAACCACCTCCAGTTTTCTTTATTTTTAGCATCAACTATAGCAAACCCAATTGGGAATATTTCTGTAGAAAAGTAAAAACATGAGGGGATTGCTACTGCTACTACTGTATGAAGCCTACTGAGTACATAATTGATGCTGAAAAAAAACAGAACTAAAAAACAAGCATACCTTTGTTACCATTTTTTGCACAGGCACCTAAACACATCATTTTATACTTGTTTTTTTATGAAGGTACCATCCTGAAAAAGCATTGGATAAAAAAACTAAAACCCTTTAATAGATGCATGGTAGGAGACAAACAAATGCAAAAACCTTCCTCCATTATCTTCGAATTCAAGAACAACATGAGAACCAGGGTTAGTTGTCTTCAATGCTTCTGTATATCATGGCAACATGGCATATCTAGTAGCTTCATCACCATTGAGAGCTCGATTGGAGGAGTTTCTTGCTCGTTACGCTGTATGATAGTGAATCTTCAAACCAAAAGTATCATTAAGATCTCTCATAATTTGCCTTGGCTTAACCAACGGATCAGATCGAACTTTATCAGCGACAATATTAGCAACAACATTCACACCAAGCCTTTTGGGAAATTTATGAGAAACCTCACAAACACATGTATGATCAACACCTAGCTTCTTTAGATAAAAGTAACCATTAGTCTCACACAAAATAGCATGAACATACCACTTACAATGATCACTCTCCCTCTTTGCACAAACAGCTGTAACGCCAAACTGGTCATTCTTCACATAATCAAATTCAAAACCATTCTCAACAGAAAATTTGCATAGCTTGTCCCTGAACTCAACAGCTCCGCCACTATAGAACTGGACAACCTCTAGTATATAGTCTGCCCATTCAACACACAAAAAATTCCTCTTATTATTCCTTGACACAAAATTGTCCAATATCAAGTTATTGTCCTCCTCGTAATTTGAGTCATCGATATTGATCTCATCATCAACAACATCTCCTTTCTCATGATATATGATCCTCAAAGCAGAAGAAACAGTAGTCTCACAAGCAGTATTGACAAAAGATGGGTGTTCAACAACATATTCACACCCAGAACTAACATCTATAACATGAATATCTATATAACTAACACTTGGCAGATACTCAAACTTAACCATTGCAATGATGTCTTCATTTGAGTCCAAAAGAGTATTAGGCGAATCGTTGAACGAGTACCTCAATATGAACTTCCCCAACTTCAAATTACGAAACCTAGAACATAGTTGATTGCACAATATGTCAAACATTGTCTCCTTAGTGATTGAGATAAGCACACTCTCTATTCCATAAGTAAACTTCCCAAGCTTTGAAAATAACATTGCTACAAAGAAAAATGAAACACAAAAATGTCACTTCATATTGTTATTGATTTATTTCAAAAAAAAAATACATATAAACTGAAATAAAACAAGCAGCGTACCGCTGCACCGCGACCAATAAATCTAAATCATACTGTTATCAAAAATTGCAAAAGGAGTATACAAAAACACATGGCTGCTAAAAAATCACTGCTACTGTAAAATAAAACATCAGCTAAATAAAAGTATAAAACCTTACATTGCTACTGAGACAAAATATAAAAAAATCATATGAAAAATATGTTACTGAACAGAAAAAAAAAACACATTCATAATGTATATTACACCTAAAACATAAACAAAATCATAGGTACTGATACTACAGTAACAACAATAACAAAAAATCACTGCTACTGAACATCAACTGTTATTAGAATAAAGTAGAATCAACCTCAAACAACAGAAAAGTCACTGCTACAGAGAAAAAATATAATGTATATTAAACCTAAAACATAAATAAAATCATATATACTAATATTGTAGTAACAACAACAACAACAAAAATTCACTGCTACTGAGCATAAGCTGTTACTAGAAAAAAGTAGAATCAACCTCAAACAAAATGACTGCTATTATACATTTTAAACATGACTCTATGAGATGCACTGATATGCATTGATACTAAACAAATATAACATGCATTGATACTAAGAATACACTACTACTGAAAAAACAAAAGTGAACAGTCTTCAAAAAATCCACGTTGATACTAAGAAGGCACCAATACTAAAAAAATGTAACATGCATTGATACTAAGAATGCACTGCTATTGAAAATATATTGAACAGTCTCCAAAAAAGCTGCGTTGATACAAAAAAGGCACTGATACTAAACAAATAACATGCATTGATAATAAGAATACACTGCTGCTGAAAAAATCATTGAACATTCTTCAAAAAAATCACTTTGATACTCAAGAAGGCACTGCTACTGAAAAATCACTAAACAGTTTTCAAAAAGTCACGTTGATACTAAAAACATGTAACAGACATTGATACTAAGAATGCACGTTGTTTTTTATTTTCTTATTAACTATCAAATTAAGCATCGTGTCGCTGCTCCGCGACCTAAAGAAACATGCTACTAATACTAAAAAAATAAGACACTAGCTGCTACTGAAAAGAACAAACCTCTTCACAAAAAACACAATGTTGCTGGAAAAAAAAAAGCATAAAAAAGGAGCATTATTACTCGAGTTGCAATCATAGATACTGATACTGTAGTAACAACAACAACAGAAATAATCACTGCTACTGAACATCAGCTGTTACTAGAAAAAAGTAGCATCAACCTCAAACAAACAGAAAAATCACTGCTACAATAAAATTGCATAAATATCACAAACAACAACACAGCAAACCAACTGCTACTGGAATAGAACTTCAAAATCAGCAAGATAGACTTCGACTGCTACTAAACAAAATCATCGACACATTCCAAACAAAAACTAAGAACTACAACTTAAACAAGTCGTCAACAAACAAAATAGTTGCAACAATCAAAAACCTAAACAATCGACGAACAACATATACATCAAAAACATGTGAACCGATACTACACTATTACACATAAAACCAAAAACGCACAGACTTGCTAGAATCAAAAAACTCACTGATAAAAACAAGAAGAACGACTTCAACAATCGAACGTTTGATGCTCCCATCAGAACCGAACTCAATCTGAATCACTGCAACTCAAAATAGCATCAAAACAGTCAAATCGCACCTTCAAAACACAATAATCCTTCTAAAAACCATCATAGTTGAGATCATCACCATAAACATAGACAGAAACTAGGATGAAGCTGAGGCTCGAGCAGATGATGCTAAAGAAATATAAGAGAGCTCGAGCAAAGCTCTGGCTTCGATCGTGCAATTATGATTTTTTCTTCTTTTTTTGAGAAAAAATTGTTCATATATCGGATACATAATGGTATAAAGGTAAAAAAAAAAGAGCCAATGATACGTGTCTAAAATCTCAGGCTTCCGTCCTTAATTATAAAATTTAGTCTTTAATTGTCCAAGCCAAACTTCTAGCTTGTCCTTAAGTGCAATATGCTCATTTTTCATTTTCATTTTACATTAAAAGGGAACAACTTCCATTCTTGTATCACCTAAACACAGCTGAATACTTTGCCTGATAATATACCATCTTTGGCAAGATACAAGGAACGACAGGATTTATCTTATTCAAGAATATACCACAAATAATATTTGAAAGCTAAACATAAACAATTTTTAATTTTCACTAGCTGTTTGATAACCAAGAGCTCCTCCTAAGAGAATATATTGCTCCAACAACTCTATACTGTGTGTCATCGACACTAATTATTCAACATAGGGATAGATAGGAGGTTTAATCGGCGCTCACGAGGAGGATTAAACCTGCAAAAAACTCGCATACTTGGCACCTAGGAAAAGCCTCTGAATGCATAGCAGGGCATTCTTGGTGACCTCGGCATTCTCATGATTCATCAGTTTCATGACACGCTCCTTGGCCTTGAGGTCAGTTACTATGATTCGTCCAGCCGGATGATGCTGGACAAACTGTGAGATATCAAAACAAGCAACAGCCAAAGCCCTAGGATCACTGGATGTGTCCAAAATAGTAATCAGCACTCTCAGAATCTGCTAGAGAAAAGCCATGTATTAGTAGTATTAAGCAAGCCGGCAGTTTCTTCAAAAGTTTATCCAAAACACATGAAATTTAGCTTTATCAGTAAACCAATACAGTATGCATGAATAAACATATTTGGGCACCCCAAATTAAGTTTTCTTTTTCTTGAATATGTTATTATCACCCCAAATTATGTTATAGACATGTATGCATGAATACACATCTTTTGGCACCCCAAGTTATGTTTCTCTTTACTCGAATTTATGTTATTATCACCCCAAATTATGTTCTACACATGTTATGATCCACCAAAATGCAGTATGTTATGGCCCCAACAATGCTTAGCAAATAGTCTAATTTTCTCTGTGATCAAGCGAGAGGCCAACAATACCTGAAAGTCATTCTCCTCAAAGTTGGTAATATTCTCCCGCCAAAATATGGCATCTTTGTGCATAGGTGACCAGTCAAGATGTCCAAGGAGGACTTCTTGCTTATATTTATCGAAAGAGCTTAACTTCTTGATGTTATCCTTCAGACCTACTTCCACTTGATTTAATCCGTCCAGGAGATCCTACAAGAAACTTCAATTAGAAAATTTGATTTATTACAGGTACGGAAAGGGTGCAGAGACTAGAGGGAGAGAGCGTAGAAAGGAATAGATGCAGTTACCAATGACTAATACTTAATACTTTCCTCCAACATAAAATCATCAGAAATTTAAGACAATGATGAAATCAGTTTACCACATAATCTTTGATCCAGGTCTAGAGAGAAAAGACAAAATTAATCGATGTGGAGCAGACATGTAAAAACCAGTAACAATAACTCAGTCTCAACAGTTCATGTTTAGGCTATAGCAGAATAGACATACAATCTTTTAACTCACCTCATCACTCCATGCTTGGGCTTTCAAACTCTGAACAATTTGTGGCAGTCCTAGGTCCACCATTTGAGCACCAAATGTCCCTTTGGAGAGCAAGTTCCTCAGAGTCAAAACAACAACTCTGACAACCTACAAGAAGTTACCGAGCCCATATTACTAAGAGAGTATGTAAAAATGTTCCTCCGAGGTTACTACATCAACATGGACAAAGTCAACAATGCCCAAAGATAATGTTTGTTCTCAATGGCTGATTAGCATCAGTAGAATAATAAATGACAAAATATACAGGTCCCCTGACAATTGAGTATGCACAAATTATTCTTCTTATGATTATTTAAACAACCTGAAAATCCTCACCTTCTCCTTTGTGGAACTCCTGACAACATCTATGAGTCGAGGAAGGGTTCTGGAAGTAGCCAAGTACTCAATCGCAGGTTCATAATAGGAAAGGAGCCAGATGCATAGACATGTCTCATAAAGAAGCTGTTCCATAAATAGCCAATGTTTGATGACTGAATTGAAGAGAGTAATACAAGGAAGCGATTTATAAGTTCCATAACTTGAACTGCTAAGCTTGGATGAAAAGTATGAAATTTTGCACCAAGTGCCCAGTTGGCATGGCAACTGACAGGTATGGGAGCTTGGGTGTAAACAGATGATTTATACCTTGTCCAGATGCTAAAATGTGACAAAAACATACCTGAATAGATTGTTGGGTGGAAGCTGGAGAAATCAAGGGAACGAGCAACTTCACCCCATCAGCTTGAACAAAAGAACATCTAACCACAGGTTCCTTTAGTAAGGTCGCAAGGCAACTGATGGCACTTGGGATGCCATGACTAGGATGAGAAGGCTTCTTCAGCTGCAAATTACTAATACAATCAGGCTTCAAAACTAATTTAAAATAAAGTAACAAATACTAAGTGATAGGTGTGATACCATCAAGAAACTAGCTAAATTAATGAGGTCAATGCATCCATCACATAATCAATCCAAGGAAGCACTTTCCAAGCAAGAAATCAAATAAAACCCAACATACAACATAACAGAAGAACACACCTTTTCGCAGATTAAGATATGAGCTATATATCAAAATAAAATATTAAGTTTTTGACAAAAACAATAGTTGATCGATTTACAACTGCATGAGCATGCTGCGCAATTGAAGATCCCAAAGTGTGTGAAACAATAGCAATATCAAAGATATAGAAGCATCTTCCGAACTTAGAAGTTAACAGCAAGATTGACATTCTTCCTGCCAATGACCTTTTGACAAATGGCATCTAAGAGTAAGCATCTGAGGAATGTTGCTCCCACACATCAACTACTAAAGATTCAAGTTTCCAGACATCCAAAATGACAAAGGTCATCCTGTTGCATTCAATACATACAAACGACAACTTAAGCATACCTGCGCACAAAGCCACTCGACCAAACCCTTCAGCACATCATTGACAGTAGTGATTTTACTCTTTGAATTTGAGGCTTCTCCATTTGCAAGAGTTCCTTGGGGTTTTGGCCTGGCACTATATTATCATAGCTCCATCAAGACAACATACCATTCAACAAACTTGTAAAGATGAGAATAACCGTATCAAGTTCAAAATACCTGGCTATCAAAGCAAGGATCTTACAGCTCTTCTCTTGTATGAACCAGTTCCCCTTCCAAAGCCATCTGAAAAGAAACTCAATGCTATGTCACATGGGAATACCAAATACTAATCCAATGGGTGAATTTTTCAAATCTGTGCTGACCTCAAGAAAGGCTCATAAACATCTTTATCGACAAGAGAAGTATCATGGAACAATTTTGCTCTTTTGGGATTGGCTGAAAGAATAAAACAAGGAACATGTTCCTACTAGCTTCCGAGATAATACGATTGTAAAAATGAAAAAAGCAAAAAAAATAGAAAGAAAAAAAAGTGAATTTGCAGTTACTTGTAAGCATTTCATCAACTAATGCAAGGACGTATTCGACTGTTTCTTCCTTGAAAATATCACGTAGAATTCCAACAAAGACTTGAACATAAGAAGGACCATCCTATGAAAAACAAAGAAAAGAAAGCACCATATCTGATTAGCCCCGATCTAGAGTGAGTGAGATTGATTGAAAGAATGAGAATGAGAATGAGAATGAGAATTGAGAATGAAGAATACATCATCGAGCAACTGTGATCTGTAAGTCTCGGATCTTTTATCGTAACGCCTCAAGAGCTGAAGACAGGTTCCAGTGATGAGCTTAGTCGTCATGTATTGCTCCCATGGGATGTCTCTTTTCAAAACCTTACAATCCGAAAGAAAGCAAACATCAATTAAATCAATCAAAAGCTGAAGCAGAAGAAGCAGGAAGAAGTAATTCAACACCTACCTGTTCAGTGGTGAGCTCAGCATGGTCCATTGCTGCTGCTGCTGCTGTTCGAATACACAAATCGATCAGATCACACACTACTTACAAAAAATGAAAATATCACCAGAATTATACAAATACAAACTCGGGATCGATCGATCGATCAATCGATGGGATTTACATACCTACCTCTGGCTCTCTAGCTCTCTCTGGCTCTCTGTGTAAGTAATAATCTAATCTGTTTAAATCTGTGTGGATTCGTCAGGACTCGGGAAGGAAGGAGACGAATGAATGAGAGAAGGACAACCGGAATTATGGTAAGGGTTCCTAGTTTAAATGATCATTAATCTTTGCTCAAAACGACAATTTGATCATTATCGAATGACACATGTCAAAATAGTCACTAATTTTTTCTTAAAATATATCAAAATGGTCACTCTGTCTAATTTAAACGTTACACATTTAACCTATAATACGTAGAAATATCCTTTTATTATTTAATTTTATATATTTATAATAATACCATTACGTTAAGTTTTCAAAAATTACAAAATGTATCATTGCATATTTCTCTTTCTCTCTCTCTCTTTCTCTCTCTCTCTCGAGTCTCAACATAAACACAGTAGTTGTGATTCTTCGCCGTGCCTCACGGCGCCTTTTCTCGGAACTTGGTCTCGGCTAGCCATGAGGTTGCTCTTCGATCTTGGAAATTGTAGCTCGTCTCTCCATGATGGAGCGATGCCTGGTTTCGGTGTACGTTCTCAAATTTTTTCTCGAAAGTTCAAAAATCTCAAAATCCTAATTTTGGTAATTAGTTCTAGAAATCTCAAAAATCTCGAAAGGAGCGTCTGGATGAAGTCCTTGACATGTGCGTGGTCGTTGAAGTGGTGGGTAGATGGGTATGATCGGGGAAGATCCGAATTAGACGGGTGAGGCAGGTTTCTTCAATCGGTTTGTTCTCGGGTTGACTTCGGGAGCCCTCTCAGGTTTGACGGTGGTGATAGAGCGGAGGCTCTTGCGTTGGTTGAAGTCATCCTCGACCGAGCGGGGAATGAGCAACCTTTCGATGGTATGGATGACCCTGTCGGGTCGAGTTATAGGAGCCGGTGGAATGGTTATAGGTGAGGTGGCTAAAGCGGTGGTGGTGATGGAGTTTGGGTGTGGAGATGTGAGATTGAAATTGGCTAACTCAGCTACCGCGAGTGGCTAAGTTACCGCGAGTGCCTGACTCAGTTGCCGTGACTGGCTAACTCAAGACATGTCTAAGAAGTGTAATTAATAAATGATTTTTTTACCAAATGAGGATAAAAAGACATAAATACCTCTAAAAATAAACGGAATATTCCTTTTTTAACGGACATTTGAACTCGAATGACCAATTTGAAAATGAAACATTAGCGGAGGTGACCATTTTGACATATGACATTTGATAGTGATCAAATTGTCATTTTGAGCAAAGATTAATGACTATTTAAACTATTTTGGTTTATGTGAAGCCAATCTTGCCACGTGGACTATCCATTTATGGGTTTAGGTTTGAGTTTGGGTTGGGCTTCATGAGGCCTAGATGAAGAAAGAAAAGAGAGAGAATAGTGTGATGGATGGATAACAAAAACCCACGTAGGCCGCCGCCAATTCAGTAAAAGTAAAACCTCCCGGCCCAGGTGGGTGGGGGGTGTCTTGAATTGAATTTAGATAGATAGAGAGGTGACTTGAATTGAATTTAGATACGTAGAGAAGAAGAAGAAGAAGAAGAAGAAGAAGAAGAAGAAGAGGAAGATAGAGGAGAGGAGAGGGGAGGAGAGGAGAACATGTCTGTCTTGTTTTCCTTTAATCATTGTTGTACAATAATCGGTAGCAGCAGGTCCTCTCCACCATTGACGTCGTCGTCATCGTGTTTTTCTCTGAGATCGTCGTCGTCGTCGTCTTTGAATTTATGTCCATCGACTACTGCTGCTGCTTATCTGCATCACAGAACCAGGAAGAGGTCCAAGATTATTGCTTCCATGACTACTACTAGTGGTGCTACTTATACTGATGATGATGACGACGACGACGACGACATTGAAGAAGATGAAGAATTAGATGCCGAGTATGGCTTGCCTGAGAGATGGGATGTTTTGGGTCTTGGACAAGCCATGGTAATAACTACTCATTCTCTTTGCTTTTTAACTTTTACTCATTTCTTTTGCTTCTTCATCTATGTCTCCTGTTACATAATAGAATCAATGTATGTTTTACCTTTCCTAATGGAACCAAAGCAATGTGAGTTTACTTGGAATTAGCTCAACTTTACTTGCTACTTTAGTTACAACAAAAGATCATAGGTTTGGTAACAAGTTGGTTCCTAATTCTTCCTAGGTGGACTTTTCGGGTATGGTTGATGATGAGTTTCTTGAGAATCTGGGATTAGAAAAGGGAACAAGGAAGCTTGTGAATCACGAAGAGAGAGGTCGAGTTTTGAGAGCTATGGATGGTTGTACCTATAAGGCTGCTGCTGGTGGCTCCCTTTCTAACACCCTTGTCGCATTGGCCAGGCTGGGGAGTACATCTATTGGAGGCTCTCCCTTAAGTGTTGCTATGACCGGTAGTGTAGGAAGTGATCCTTTGGGTGGCTTCTACAGGTCAGCCTCTTATAATATAATTTTCTGCTCATACAATCTTCAATTCTGTGTGATTGCGACTACTGAAAATGGTGATATTGGTTCACATGGTTAATAGTTTGAACCCTTTGATTTTATTTGTATGATCTCACAAAATTCGTTCACAATGTATGTGGTAGAGCCAAGTTACGACGCGCAAATTTGCATTTTCTTTCTGCACCTATCAAGGACGGGACAACAGGGACAGTAATAGTTCTCACCTCATCAGATGCCCACCGTACAATGCTGGCATATCAGGTGAAATATGTCTTACAAGCTTTAAGATATTCTTAACACTAAAAGTTTGTGATGTGATTCTATTTTGCTATTGTTTTGGTTTATGAGAGAAATCAGATGAGGCCTAATCTTTCTTTCTTAATGGTGTCAGGGAACATCTTCAACTGTTAATTATGATTCATGCTTGGCTAGTGCAGTTTGCAATACAAACATTCTTGTAGTTGAGGGGTATTTGTTTGAACTTCCCGATACAATCAAAACAATTACAAGGGCCTGTGAAGAAGCACGCAGGAATGGAGCACTGGTCGCAGTTACAGCATCGGATGTTTCCTGCATTGAGAGACACTATAACAATTTCTGGTATAATTATTTGGTTTACTGTATTATTATTATTATTTTCATTTTCATTTTGCAGATGACATTTGAGTACTCGTCAATTCAATTGTGCCCATTTTGTTCTCACAGTATTGCTAATTCTCCGACTTTACTTTCCTACATTTACCTACTGTTTTGTAATTAGTTATAAACTTGGAATTTTGTGTTTTTCAGGGAAATTGTTGGGAACTATGCAGACATTGTATTCACAAACAGTGATGAAGCAAGAGCTTTCTGTCATTTTTCCTCTGAGGAGAGCCCCATTTCGGCTACAAGATATCTAAGCCATTTTGTTCCATTCGCCTCGGTTACTGATGGACCAAGAGGCTCTTATATTGGTGTAAAAGGAGAAGCTGTATATATCCCTCCTTCACCATGCGTAGCAGTGGATACGTGTGGTGCTGGGGATGCATATGCTTCGGGAATTTTGTTTGGTATTTTGCGAGGAGTGTCAGATTTAAAAGGAATAGGTACATTAGCCGCTAGGGTTGCATCAACGGTTGTTGGACAGCAGGGCACTCGGCTTAGGATTCAAGATGCAGTAGAGTTGGCTGAATCATTCACATTCATTCTTGATAGTTCAACTGTTAGGTCAGATATGGGGTCAGATCATACATCCAGCTTTTAAATTAGTTCCCTAACATTCTTTTATTGGATATATCCTTTGTTCATAACTCTGTACTCTGTACAATTTACACTTTGATATCTCTACTACAATATATGAAAATGGTGTCATGACGCACATTACATGGAAATTAATCAATATGAATGATGAAGATGGAGAGAAAATGAGAAATATATGCATTAAATTAGGGTGATGCATTGAGATTTGAGGCCCTAACTTAGGATCTGAGCATTTGACCGGCTAGCAGCATTCTCTGTATACATATATATATAGAGAGAGGCCGGATAAGAAGTGGACGTCCACAAACTTGCAATAGTGCGGACTGTAGAGCAAAACGGCGATGGACGGACCTCCGTATCGTCTTGATCACCGAATGGCTGTGCTATGTGCTTGTAGTTGTCAAACCATAACTCATCTTAAGCTTCTATTGAGATTTTGGCGCCAAACTTTCTTCTCTGGTCACCTTGGCCCTCACTTTGATGGCATTGCTATCAAGGATGTCCGTGGTCTTCTGAGGACGGACCGTTGCTGCCATTTGGTGTGCTCATTGTTATTTTGCTTTGCGGTTCGCACTTTTGCAAGTTTGCGGACGTCCGCTTCTGCATTTTCAGGTATTTGGCATGACGTCAACTTTTTGATCATATTTTACCATCTCCGTCGTCCAACTACTAAGTTTATATTAGTTGATCATTCCAATAAATTTTCAGTTAAAATAGTGATCGTTAAGGTATCGAACTACTTTAAATCAATAGACGGACCAAATCTGTCAAACCTAAACCGTTCTTATTTTTGAACTTCAAATGCAGTTTTGAATGCCTTAACGATCACCATTTTGGCTGAAAACTTACAAGCTTGATCTACATATTATGACCTAAAATCTGAACGTTGAAAATGATAAAATATTATTAAAAAGTCAACGTAATGCCAAATACCTGAAAATGCTTCAATTCAGGTATACATAAATCGAAGCTTGTATATATAAATATAAATGTACAAAATTATGAATTAGACATGAGGACATCATCAGACAAAGCAAAGCAGGCATGAATGTGCAAAGCATAAATCAATAAATGACGACTATAAGGAACCAACGATTCTCTCTTCTTAAACAACGTATATCCTCCACGCTTAATCAGTACTTGATAGATTATGAATGAATTTGATGTGGTCTCAAATTCATTTGAAATGGCAGAGTTGTTTTATGCGGTGCAGTCAATTCTATCGATTTTGCCTCCCAAGCCTCTAATGCTATTCAAATGCGTCTCGAAGCAGTGGTACGCTCTGATCAACCACCCAAACTTCGTAGCCAATTATTCCATGCATGACAAACATTTCTATGCAACCACTCACGTCCTTGTGAAGCGTCTAGTTTCCAAAGACATCACCACCGCTAGTGGTAGTGGTAGTGAAGAGAAGGAGGTATTCTCAGTGCTTGAATTTTGCAACGTCGATGATGATGATGATGATGTTTTTAATATTGCTTGCAATTATGAGGACGTCACTCCTCCCTCCTCCTCGTCGCCTTGGAATTCTTCTTCACTTTGTATTATAGGCCATTGTAATGGGATCATTTGTCTAGCCGCTATGGCTATGTCTATGAAGTCGTACGTGGTGCTTCTATGGAACCCGACAATTAGTGAGCTCAAGGTTTTTCCTTCCAACTATGACAATGGCAGTTTGAGTGACGATCTAGATAATTGGAACCATTCTTGGTTCTGTTTTTCGAATGGTATGTTGAGGGATGTAATTGATTTTGGACATAATCCCAACTCTAACGACTACAAAGTCATTAAAATCAACATTAACTATTATGTTGATGAGTATTTTCCATCATACGAAACATTTGTTTATCGTTCACCAAAAGTAGCGGTTTACATCACCTTAGACTTAGGTTCAGCTTCTTGGAGAGTCTTCGACTCAAAGCAAAGAGGTCTTAATTATTCTTTAGAGACAAAGACTAGTCTCCTTTTGCCCGACAATTCCAATTGTATTTCAAGGGAATGTGCTTTTGGATGGGAGAGGAAAAACATAAGGAAATTATAAGATTCCATACGCATGAGAAGGATTTCGTGCGGAAAATTATCATTTTATTTCATATGGGTGATGAGGTATTTCATGGCATTGCGTTGCCAAATAATTCTTTTTTTCTCGACGTCTATGATGAGAGTCTTCTCGTGTGGAATGAATCTGTTGCTCTTTTCAGATTACAACCTCAATGCCGACCTCCTTGGGGTCATGATATGTGTGGTATATGGGTAATGGATGGAGCTGGTTTGAGTAAGGGTGTTTGGACAAAGCATGTAACATATAATGAGATTCTTTTGAAGCCACTAGCCATTTTAAAGAGTGGTGAGATTCTAATGACGGATGAATACGGATGTTTATTCTACTATAACCTCGCTAGTATCTTTCGGAGGATCAAAGAATCTCAAGTGATTCGGCAAGTGTTGTCTATTTACAAAGTATAGTCCCTCTCTCAGGAAGTAGCAGCATCAATATGTTCAGAACCAAAGATAACTCTAAGCATGTAAAACTTCTTACTCGATCTCTTTTCTTTTTATTAATTAATAAAGATTAATGCATTCCTTGATAAAATCCATGTTATGTACGTTATATATATAGGACTTTTTGTTCAAGTATTCTCCATTGGCAAATACAGAAATGTATTCGTATTCAGTTTGGGCCTTCCCATTAGATGATGTGTCTGTAAGGATTAAGATAATAATGGACGACTTTCATTCAGAGTTTCCTGGTACAGAGATGATGAAGCCTCATATCCCTGTTGTAGGAGGTATCTATATGACTCATGACCAGGTGTTGAGCAAGTTCAAATCTTTGTTGTCTTCTGTCATGTATTCGTTCACAGCTAAGGTTAATGAGGTGGTCATCCGAAATTTCTATTATCAATGTGTTTCCCTCCTCATAGATTCACAATATAATGAGGTACCGCCTTCTTCTATCATTTTACTTAAATTTTTTTGTAATTTTATTGGTTTTGTTGAAATATATTTCACTATGTGTATAGCTCGAAAATGATCTGAGAAGCAATAAATAGAGAAATAAGGAGAATGTCACTTCTGTACCATCATAATATGAATTTAATTAATCACGGCAAGTGGTTCAGTAGAAGCATTGGATCTCGCCACGGGAACGTTTGATATGAAACCCCCGCGTCATGCATTCGAACGCTGGCGGTGTCAAAATGTGTTTGTTGAATTATAAACATTGTCAAACACTATGCTGCAATGTATAGTTGAACCATTTTACATGGACCAAGGGATTTGTTCTAGGCCTATAAACTATTTGGGTTATCCTTTTTTGAGAGGAATGAAAAATTCATTAAGGAAAATTCAAGTACAATCGAGACAATAAATGTGTCAAAAGGAACAATACAAACGAAATGTAAAAGAATCCTGAAAATGGTATGCTAAAACTAGAATCGGAAGTTCATCATTCGCCAGGTAGATCGGACGTGGGCCGTGAATCACACAATGACATAGGAATAGTCGTGCTAAATTTATTAGCCGGTCATTCACGGAAAGTTCATCGACACGATATACCTCCTCGGTCGCCAATCCCATATTGTATGCCGCTAAAGGTGCACCACAAACGGGGCTGAGAGTCCTTGCATCAAATGCATACTTGGAAATAAGCATAATCCAATTGCTAGAAAACATGCCAAAATTAGCCAAACTGAGATAGCCGTAGTCGCCTGGGTCCCACATGTGAAAGCCAAAAACCATATATGTATGAATTAGGCCCCATAGAATACCCAAAGTCCTAACCAGAGCCCAAAAGGTCTAGCTAGTGGTCAGTTAGTCTATAGTCTATACACCTAAAACTTACCTATTATCTAACTAAGAGCTTCTCCAATGATACTCTCTATATTTTCAACAAATTTGTTGAAAATATAGCTAAAAGCTAAATTTTTAGGGAGCAAGATATAATGTTAAAAATATAGGGAGCATGAACTCAAATTTACGGTAAGTATAATACAAACTAAACAAGAAAATGAGTTTAATTAATACACTAGAAACCTTAAGAGCACTTTTCTCCCTCTTCAATTTTAAGGGCTCCTAACATACTCTGTATCTTAGGAGCGAGATAGAGATCGTGAGTGGAGTGAAAAAAATATAATTTTTCACTAAAATTTGGCTAAGGAGCTATAATAGTAGAGTGGGCACAAATCTCGCAATTCCAGAACTAGACCTGGTCTCGTCCCGATCCTCCTCGGGACAGGATGAAAATTTAAATTTTCACTATTTCATCCCATTCCGACATGTCCCCTTTTTTAAGGATGAGATCGGGTCTTGATTTTGAAATTCCGATAGACTCATCTTGTCCTGCACAATATATTTTGTCTATTTTATCATTTGTTTTATTAAGAGTTGAAAAATTAAATTATCAAACAATTAATAATATCCATCTTAAAAATAAAATTACCTTAATGTGAACTAAATCTATCAATTAAAATGAGATAAGTGTTTGTAGTTTTACTGCTTTTAATTTGACATCAAGTACAACGGTATTACGTTGTATAATTGTACATTTCTAAGTCCCATCAAATTATGTTTATCTTTTATTGAAACAAAATTTTGTTCATCCCATCTCATTCAAATTTTTGTTAGTAAATACTCTATTATTGTTTTATTTTAAACTAAACCCAAAATTTGACTCATTTCGTCCCATCCCGTCTCTCTTGGGTTCGAAACGATCAAGACGGACTTTTAAAATGTCTAATCTCGTCTCATCCCATCCTTTTCGGAATAGAGATAGAGACGACCAAATATTGACCCAATCCGTCCCGTGCTCACCCCTATGTAATAGAGATCGAGCCTCATTAAAGATGTTCTAATCTTGTCATCGTTTCAACGAAGAAGATAAACAATTCATGTCAATCTAAATCAGCAATGGCAATCGTTGCTGCAAATTTCATATGGAGTACAAATCTAAACTAAACAATGATACATCCATATACACTTACGCGCACAGAGGACTAATAGTAAACTATCTCGGGTTAAAACCCGCTAGAAACTAGGTAATTGGATAACCTAAAAACTTTGAATTGGACTTCTATAGAATAACCCTAACTCTAAATTGAAGCCTCAAACCAGCAGCCCAATAGTTTAGCCCACAATTGTTGGCCCAAAGACAAAAACCCTTATGCCAGCAGAAACTAGCACCGTTGGCGCACCCAGTCACCACCATCGTCCCTCCACCATGACAGCCACCTGTTGAATACGCTGCCGCGACAACACATCTGGACCTCCACCACAATCCTCCCATCCAGCTGCATCGGCCACACCACCCGAGCAAAACCAAGTCTCCGCCGGCAGATTGGCGATCCAGAAACGGCCCAAGACGAATCACCCTTTACTGATCACTGTGGGCCACCAGAGAAATTGCGCCGTCACTCGAAACGCAGAGAAGAGCACCTGCCATAAAAATAGCAACTCGACCAAAACCCAAAAGGTTGCCAGGGCCTCGGCTTCCCATCCGGCAACAGACCCAAATTACTAAAGTGTGGCAGCCCACGCTTGATCTGCCGCCAGATGAGATGGATGAAAGAAAAGGTTCACCGCCGCCTAGGTCAAATTGGTGGAAATTAGTTGGAGGGGTCATCTGTCCATTAGTTAACTAACAGTTTGGAGTTGCTCTAATCTTGTCATCGTTACAGTAAAGAAAATAAACAATTAATGTTAATCTAAATCAACAGTATCAACAGTGAGAATTATTTCTGCAAATTTAATATGGTTTACAACTTTCCATTTGTAAAGCGCCCACGTACTTGAGAGTTGAACCTAATTAGTATGTCTATGACTACATCATAATACTTATTATTGTTATATTGTTTAATATGGAATGCATGGATCAAATTTTCTTGTTCAGCTATATGATGCAACTAGGAGCTGTTGTCAACACTTCGATTTCTTGGACGGTATGTAACAAAGTGTTTATGTTGTAGAGCTAACGTTTGAAGTGGAAGTTCTTCGTACAGAATTTCTATGGTGAGAATTTGATGATACCTTTTCTATAATATTTATTTTAAAAATATATTTTGAAAGAACAATTGTTAAATATTTAGATTTATACATATATAAATAAGTTTCTTTTATAAATATTCATCTAATTTAAAAATAATCAAACAGTCAATTTGACAAAAATGCTTAATAATTGACATTTATAAACTATTGATTAAAAAGTATTCACTGTCATTCACACACAAAAAAAATTGAGGAACTCATCAAGTCCTCAACCAGATCTTCAATAAAGAAACTTCTATAGTTTATATAATCCATTGCTGCAAATTAAAGTATGAAAATTTGTTTATTTGTTGTAGTTTCTCCTATGCCATGTTTGTGCCTCATTTGTGGGAATCTAACCGAAGAAGAGAGGAGAAGAGCTCGAGAGAAAATTTATTTATGGGACGAAAACATTACTAGTCTGAGTTTTCCCATTACTCGACTTGCATTGTATAAGATTAACTACAAAGACCCGACTTTTATATCATGGGAAAGACTGTGGAATAGCCTCTCTTACTCCATTAATGTCTTTAAAGCATGCAATTTCTTCTATGTTATGTAATCTTCTTTGAAAAAAAATATTGTGTTTACTTCCATTCACTTATACTTACAAGTTACAAATAGAAAGATTTAACTCATGCACGATGTTGTGTCAAGAAAATTATTGTCAAATTTGTTGTTTGTAAAATTAATGTTTATAGTTGTGGGTGACACACCAAATACCTAGTCAAGCTCCACATTTGGGATGTTGAGACAAGGGTGGGACATTGTAACTGAAAGTTAAAAAAAAATTGAGTCGAAACCGAGCTGCGGCCGAGAAAAATCAAACCAAAAATAACCAAGACATTTGGTTCGGTTTCGATTTTTAATTTTGAAAAATCGAAGAATGAAAAAAAAAATAACTTTCTTTTGGGTATTTTTTGATATATTATATAAATATATGCAAAATTAAAACATCAAACTCCTAAAATTCTAATTTCGTTATGCACAATGCTTAGTCAAATTCTCTCATAAAGTCGAATCAAAATGTTAGGGCCACGTTTGGTATCATTTTACAAAACAGTTTTTCGTTTTTCAAATACAAAAATAGCGTAAAAAAACATTTGGTAGGCTGTTTTCAAAAAATGAATTATGAAAACAGAAAACGTTGAAAACAGAAAAATACACTACGTTTTAGAAAACGACAATGATGTTTTCGTTGTTTTCTGAATACACGTTTTGTAAAAAATTTAGAAAAATATGGAATAATTTTTTATTGGATTATACACTTAATTTTGTCTTTTTTTTTTCATTTGAGATATGAGATTTAGCATACTTTAATTAATTATTCTGTAAATTTTATATATGTACCAGACGTGTTCTACTATTTTTGTTCATAGAAAATAATTTCGTAATATAACTTACCAGACACGTTTTTGTATCTTCAAAATGTAAAATTTGATTTCTCGTTTTTGTTTTGCAAAACTGTTTTCGAAAAACCGTTTCGTAAAACGATTTCTGGTATCCCTAGGCGACTCAAAAAATGATTTTTTTTAGACAACTTTTACTTAATTTTTGAAAAAGTTAGTGTTTATGCATTATGTAAAAAAACCGAAAGAAACTGAAAAAAATCCAGAAAAAAAAATGGTTCGATTTTAGTTTTTACCAAAAATCGAACAATTCGACTAACTGAGATTGAAAGAGGATAAATTGTTACTGTTATTGGTCTTCCTCTCCTGTGGTAAAACTACTCGATTAAAACAACAGATATATGTGCACCAGCCACTATATGTAGTTTAAATTCAAACCAATTAATGACATCGTTGTACTGGTGCTGCAGGCATTTGAGGGGGCTAGAATGCGAGGTGTGTTGACATAAAAGAGATGAAAATAGAGAAATGGATAGCTTTCGGAATCACTAATCTCATAAACCCTGGTGAAGATCGTAGTAAATCAGTTTCTCAGCTCATCAGAGACTTTTAACAGGATAACTAAGTTTATGATCTTCCATTTGATCTGTAAGACTTGCCTATTCAAGTGTTCATGATTTATTTCAACGGCAACAAAAAGTAGAATTGGAAAAGAGTCATGATATAAATTCCCTGCTTGAACGCTAGATGTATCAGCAATGATGACAAGAACAAGAACAGCAACATGATCTCTAAACTTTGAGTTTTTATCCAGAAGTTTTCTCATGATATCTCCCAAAATAAAAATAAAAGAACATTAGCAAGAAACCCCTGCCTGCCTGAATTTGACATCACTCAAGAATATAGATTAAATGTCAAATGTATATTCTTGTAACTGAAAAGCCAAGTACTCTATCCCCCTTAGCAATCTAACAAAACAGTTTTGCTTAGTGATAAATATTAAACCCATTGTATCAGTGCTCAAGAGATATATGAATCATTATTAAATTATATGTCAGATATTTTTCGTTTCGACCGATGAACCAAGGGCTCTATGCACTCGGAAAAGTAACACAAAAGATTTCATATGGTTAAATATTATACCCATTTATTATTCAATCAGCTCAGCAGACATCTGAAAAAGGAATTTATCCCATTGCAAGAGGGTACAAAAAACATTCATTAATCTACAACCTTGTAACCCAAACTGTAAACAATACCAAAGATTTGACAACACACACCTATAACATAGTTACGCACGATCACATAGTTACGCATCCAATTTTAAACATAAATGTGGGCTTTCAAGATATGAGGTTCGTCAATTAGCAACACTGGCATCCAAAGAGAGTAAACGTATCTCACATGGTAGCTTCTACTTCAGGATCACTTTTAATCGGTGCTGCAGACACATTGTTCCCACCTCTCAAACGAGAAGAGACATTGTCAATGGCAGAATTGAGCTGGCTTATTTTTGCATTTAATGTCTGCCTGGTTTTCTGCTTGACACAGAAAAAGGAAAGGAATTGGTCAGTAAACTTCTTTTTCCCCAAAAAGTTGAGGAGACACCTGCAACAAGTGGGAAATGTTAAATGCCATAAAAAAAGACTCAGTTACCTCTAAACCTTCGTCATAATATACTGGTCTCCTGGCCTTTCGAAATCCATATTCATCTTCATTAAGGAGAGATCTTCTTATCTGCAAAAGATACCAGTGCAATGGGGATCAAAACCCCAATCAAAGAACACGAAACAAAAAGAAAAATGGGAGCTACAAGCACAAGCATTCGATGAGGAAAAGCAATAAATCCGTTGAATAGACTTGAACAAATTGATACAGATAATTGAATGCTTTGAGGGGACAAAATAAAAAGTTAGTCTAGTATATATCATTCTTTATTCCTTTCACTTTCATACATACACCAATCATTCAGATGAAGAACAGAAAAAAAAAGAATTACAGTCAAGGATCATGAAATGCAATTAGAATAGAGAGACTTTCTCTTGAATAAGGTAATACAGTTGGAAAGAAACTAAAAGACCAAGGCACAAGCTAAACTTCATTCAATGTCTAGGCATTCGAGGTGTGTATTGGTAGCATATACACTACAAGTAACATGATTCATCATATATATATACATGGACGAAATGAAAGCAGCAGCAAGTAGAAGAAAGTTTAAAATAGTATGAGAATGTGGATGAATCAGACCTGCGGAGCAAAAACATAAGCTAAAGTTCCAAAGACAGCACCACCGACCAGGAAACCAGCAAGAAAGTCAGCACCTCCACCACCTCTATTATCATCGCTGCTGCCAATGCCAAGAAAAATAAAAAATAGTAGTCTGGTGTTGTAATACATTAATACAAACATAAGAGCAGCTAGCTACCTATAGTCGGAGCGAACAGAGAAATTTCTGGGGGAGTTTTTCCTCCGGCTGTTCTTCTGGCTCAGTGACTTGCCGCCGGACAACCCAATCTGACGCGCTTTGAGCTGCTGCTGCTGCTGAGATCCACTGCCTGGTAATGATACTGATGATACAGATACAGATGCAGATAATACCCCCGAATTAATTAATGAATGAGACTCGATCGATCGCTGGCTACAATCAAGAAACTGAAACTATTACCTGAGAAGGATGTGGTAAGAGCAGCCGAGCAGATCGCCATTACACACACAACACACAGTCAATCAATCGATCACTATTAATTTAATTAATTAATTCTCGACAAAACCAACCAAGAGATTCAAAGAGAAAGGCGATGTAATCTAAATAGCGCTCTCGCTGCTTGAAACTCAAAGGACAATATCGGAAATAAATGGGCATAGTTTCTTCCGCCCCCAAAATCACACATCACTCTTCAACTCTCTTTTTTTATATTTTTTTTCTTTAAAACATATGGATCACAAAATAAAAATTCCCCATTTATCTTTTCATTTTAGCCCAAGTTAAGTAGTAATTAAGTTAAGCCCATATAGTGGACCAAGTGATGTAGTCTGTTACTTCAAGAAGCGCGCCAGAGTTGTAAAAGTGATCAAAGTGTATCTGCAATATTTAGTGTAAATAGACAACGAACCCTTGGGCGCCAATTACCCTAAAAACCTTCGAAACTTGACATATCCTATTATCCTTTTTGATCATCCAACTTTAAACCGTGAAATTTCAAATTAGACTTCCATTCTGTCTATATGTATGTACAAACAGCCAGCAGTAAACAGTATCCCAAAGAGCAACATTAAGATACAAAAAAATTCATTTATCCGAGAAGCGCCCAAAGAGAAGCAGAGACGTATTCACATGGTTCCTTTCGGGCATTGTAGCAGGAAGAGGTCTCACAGATTGTTCCTTGTCCCTCCTCCTCCTCATCGTCGTCGAGAATGGGAAGGCTAGAGAAAGTGAAAGTGACGCAGAGACATCATCCTCTCTCTCTTTCTCTTCCTCTAAAGCCCTATCATCCTCCTGGTCATCTTTCTCATCCCCTAACCCAACAAAGAACGGCATACTTGGTGCTGCTTTTGGTTTTGTTTCTGCTCTAAGAGCAAGCTCGAGACTTGGAAATCCATCAGACTTGTAAGCATTCTCATTTCCTGCTGACGATGGTAAGCTTTTCCATGACAGAGACTCTTGGCTATTGCTTGATTCCACGGGAAAGAAATGCCTCTCAGTAGTTCCCAAGTCCTCTGGTATCACTTTCTCCTCATAGGTCTTCTCCTTTGAACAACAAGCAACAGGTTGTGAAGTACTAAAACCATGGAATCCACTAGAACCTAGTTTTGGCTTCTTACTATCACTCTCTCCATCTCTTTGCATACTACTGTTCACCACATTCCATGGCACTTCTGGATTTGCGGTCTCCAAAAGATCTTTATGTGAATGTGTTATTTCATTAGACTGACTACAGTTGATTCTTGTTGTCAAATCTGTCACAAAAGCTGCTTCGGTTTCTTTAGATTTGTCACTTCTCTTCACTTCTCTCTCTTGTTTCAGTTGAACCCTGTCTAAGTTTAATTTTTTCAGAATCACCTCCTCGTCATTGCCTCCTGTGACACCAACCATGTTCCCTCTATCTGCAATTGTCTCCATGCCAATAGTCCTTGCAATGTCTGTATTGCTCTCTCGAAGGAAAATTTCTTGCTGCAGAACATCAGATAATATTAAAACAGATAACAATGCATAGATAATATACATATTAGCAGCAATGACCAAATAAGCTGACTGGAGGGACAAGCAAATAGAGAACAGCACCGTAAACATTCTAGCCAAGTATTTATGATAAGGAGATTGAACATAGCAATCAAACAGAGAACTGCAAAGCAACCAGGACAAAGTTGACGGTCATTATCATAGCCATATATATTCTGGGAAGATGAACAGTACCAGGGTAGGAGCAGTGCATGCAACTCCTCCAGACAAGCCTGCATTATTTGTTGTGTATTTGGAGTCAACCATACTATCCTGTCCGACCAAGTTGTGTTTTGAACCCCCACACATCTCTTCAGAATAGGTATCTTTGCTCTCAAGATCTTGGCCAACTGTAGGAACCACAAGCTCTGGAGACTTGGCAGAGGCCACACCAGACAATCTGTCAGTTGCACCTATGTGTTTTGGAATGTGCAGGTTCTTGGACAAAGTCATGACAGCGGGATTGTCACTGTCTAATGAGACATTGTTCAAGCAAGAAATATCCATCTTTCCGCTAGAATCCAAATAATGCACCTTTGTTTCCCTGAACACACCCCATAAGAAATATAGCATATTCCAACCTGCAAATAAGAGATCAGCAAGAACAACGCATTTGGCATAGTCAGTATGCTGGAAAGAGCAATTACTGCACCAATTACAAGCTCAAAGTACTCGAGGATGAGACCAAAAATATCATCAAGCTGAGGACAACAGCTAACAAGTTGAAAGAAAGAGCAATCTTTATATTATTGTTCCCTATTTCTATATATGCTTCAACATCAGCATGCACAATTATATGTTAAACCACATTGCACTGTTGGCCTCAACTTGCACACAGAACCCCATCAAACACACTAGCAGTGTAGAAGACATCTAGCACAACATAATGAAACTTCAAAATTCCTTACGTTGTGATTTCTGGGGAAGCTGATTCGATGGGAGTACCAGAAGTTCAACACCACCAAATTTTCCTATGAGTGCTGAATCATTTTTAATCATTGTATCTACAATGATCTTGTAGTTTCTTTCATAACTGCATTGCACAAAAGAAAAAAGAAATAGAATTGCATAACAAGCAATGAAGTCCAATATTTCAGGCAGGGTAAGAACATATGGTGGGAATGAACAGAATGCATGAGTATCCTTACATGTCAAGATCCTTGGCAAAGAAGTAAAGTGCTATGTTATCTTCTTTAACTCCAGTTTGACTAAATTGTGTCGGCCACACACTTAACCGAGGTACTTCTTTCAGAGAGACTTTATGCTGAAATTTGTTCACCACTTCAGGCACTTTAGGTGACGCACAGGTCGACAAATGAGCTTGAATACCACCACAAAACTCTAGAATATTTTCACCCCTTTGTAGTTCAAAGCTCCCCCTGCACAAGAGGAACTTATTGTAGAATACCTTGAAGAAGCAACGTACAGCAAACTATTCCAACAAAGAAAAAGTAAGAATCAGACAAGACTTATAAATTATGTATAGCAAGAGAATCCTACTGCCAGATGTATTCATATTCTGGAATCGCTGTTGTCTTCACAATAACAGACATCCCTATTGAAGGATGACTATGCAAATCTTTCAATGTAGATTTTCCAGGAACAACAGATCCAGAGTCTGCCACCCTGGAAGGAATCACAGAATTAGCAAGCTGCACGTTAGGTGGTTTTCTATTATTGGTAGTCTTGTATGAGTCGGAACTCCCAGGAATTGCTTGTCCATCATGTGATCCTTCCATAAACATGTTATTATTCAACATATTAGATGCAAACAATTGATCTGGAGAAGCTACTTCAGAAGTTAATTCCATATTCGCCACAAAAACCTCATCGGATTGATCTAGTGCTGTTTTTTTTCTGTAAATTTCAGGCTTTCTCAGCAAAGCAGCCTGAATCGCATCTCTCAACCTACTACCCCTTGGCACCTCGTCCTTATAACTTTTTAGAAGAGAAACATCAGAAACAGGAGCCTGTGAAATTCCGTTTGTGCAACATTCAGCAGTATGACCCATCTCCTTACAAGTTGGACATAAAAGATTTTTTGTACTAGCTGCAACAGTCGACCTGAAGCGAACAGAGCTCTCCTTGTTATCAACCTGATTTGTCGTTTCCCATGATTGAGGCATATCTTCTAATTTCCTTTCAACATCAGAGGGTGATTTCTCCACAGCCTCATTGCTAGTAGTAAAATGGTTTGACTTCTGTTCAGATGCAGAACCACACAATCCACTAACAGGTGAAGCCCCGCCTGCAAAAAAAAATATTTAGTGGATATCTTTCGGTATAAATTTGGTTCAAACTCAAATCTCTAAAAAACTAGCCAACAACAAACATATTTGTAGAGACATAAGACAACTATTAATTTAGTTTCTCCACCAAGGCAAGAATTTACCTGGAGAACATTGAGTTTCAACACCTTTACGAGTTAGACTCCCTATTAATTTCAATGACAAAAGCGCACTGGTGTCACGACGAGATACTTGGTCAGCCTTAGGTGACAAGATAAAAGCACTGGATGTTGTCGTTCCAACTAGAGGACGTTCTAATTTAGACAAACTTTTTCTTTCAATTGTGATCCGCTCCTTCACTTGTCTCAATCCTTTCAGATCATGGAGTGGTAATTTAGATGGAAGCATTTTAACTTTCGGTTCAGACACATTGGAACGCCCTGAGTTGGCAGATTTAAATGACTGAGACTTTCCCATCATTCTGGCTGCCTTCTCCTTCATATCATCAGAAGTGTGCTCCTTAGACCCCTTCTGCTTCGGAGGAACAATGTTGTCTACAGGTTTACCCTTTGGCTTGGAACTAAAGGTGTTGAAGGAGTTTGACTTCAAAAATACACCTAAAAGAAATATGTGTTATGACAATGATATATTAATATTGAGAAATGAAAATAGGATATAAAAACTGCTACCAACAAGTGAAAAGGTTGAGTATAGAACATATACCAGTAAGTACAAGCTACTCACCCTTGGCTGTTTGAAGCCGAGCACCAGTTGTGGGAGAGCGTGCAGTTTCAGATATATCGTTAGTATACTGAGAAGTCTGATTAGCCAACTTCAGCTTATCCTTATCCATGCTCCTGAATGATGGCTCACGTGACAGAGCAATTGCTCTCTTAGGGCTGGACAACTTTGGTGATCCCACTTGAGTTTCAAGAGCCCGCCTTTTCAAGGGAGCCACTTCCATATGTTCTGCATGTCTCTTATTAGAGAGCTGTTTACTCAAAATGGCCTTCTTCATTCTGTTTCCATCTACATCTGTACCTTCAGTATTTACAGAAGAAGACATTATATTTCATATGTTCACATTTAATTCCAGAAAGCTAATATAACTCAATCAGCTTTACCTTGCTTCTGGTTTTCAGTTTCTTCCGCGAGCTTGCATTCTTCACATAACCAGTCACCTTTAGGAACTCTCCGAAGCATTTTTCGCATACAATAGCTAATTTTAAAAAGCAAAAATGCTAAAAAACTTTAACACAACACAATATCCACATAAAATATCACCAATTAAACATATAGCAGAGGAAGACAACAGAAGACACATACATGTGTTCTGCACCGTCAATGCACCTACTACATGTGGCAAGCTGATCCTCACGACCTGCATCCCCACAAATATCACATACGTTCACCTGTTTAAATGGCACCAAATAGAAAAGGCAAATATTAGTTTTCTGGTAATATATTAGTCTCTGATTTCAAGTCGGATCAACAACATCAAGAAGAGCACAAAGAAGAAATAAAGAAGTTAAGAAAGGAAAGCTCATAAGTTAAGGCCATAAGTTGCTAAAGGACTGTAACAAAATAAAGGAAAAGGTTTGGCAGACACCCTCTTTTTTCTTTAACATGACAACAGTATCCAGAGTCTACCATCTCCAACAACTCTAATGACTATAACACCTCAACATTGAATACAATGAGCATATCCCTTCCTAATAAGATCATCGATTGATCAGCATCTTTAAATTAGAACTGCCAATTTAACAGCAAAGCTGCATTCATATATATATATATATATATCATATACACTAGGGAAGCTTCGTTCATGAAGGTGGAAAATTCTACATATACTTGCTCTCAATACATGCTAGTTAGCTTTTAAGTGTGGAAATGTCAGTCAGTATAGGCTTCTAGCTGAAACGATTTATAATTTTGGAAAAGCCGGGGGGGGGGGGGGGGGGGGGGGGGGGGGGGGTTGGGTTGTGGTGGTTGGGGAAGGGGTGAGAAGAGGGTTCGGTGCGAACTCTGTCAGGAACGGAAACTTACATCTTGCTCCACAATGTCTGATTCATCACTTTCATCGCCAGATGCTGATTGCAAAGACTGCGCACCAGCTGCCTGCACATTAGACTTAACATCTTGTTCACCATGACGTGAACAATCCAAAGCTTTATGTTTTGAGTCTTGGCCATAATCACTGGTCTCTGGTTCAAACTTTGTCGAAATCTCCATAGGTTCAGAGCATTCTTGCAATTTCTCCTGCATATGAGATGATCAACTCCTACATCAGTAAACGTGCATCAAATAACATACATTTAACAATTCAAGAGTGGGAGCATTATTTGGCACCTTCGATGTGCCACTGACAGCACCTGAATCTTTTAAAGAATGCATTTCAGACAACACTGAATCGTGTAGCTTTCCTGGTTCTTCAGGGCCTACACTACCAACCAAAGCTAAACTACAAGAATTTTTTTCCCTCTCTACAGTCCCATTATGATTAGTGACCACTATATTTGTATTATTGGCTCTACATACACATGTTATGTCATCCTCATGACCTACAACAACTTTAGAATCACATAATTTATTTGGAAGTTTCTCAGCTCCTTTTAAATCATCAGGGGCAAGCCTTAATGGTGCTTTGTTTTCTGCATTTTCAGACAAAGAATCGTAACTGGAATTGACACTAAGTAAGTTCCTTGTCTCACTGGTGGTATGATGTAAACTGTCACATGCCTTGCTCTTCAAAGAAGATGAGGTATCACCCACAAGACAGGTGCCATCAGAAACTTCAACCGTCTTGGATGCCATAAGAGCTCTATTAAAATGCAGAAAAGACAAGGGGAGAAGTGCATACGATGTAAGCCCCAGAGTGCTTTTCTTCTACAGGTAAAAATGTCACCTAAAAAAAATACAATACAGAATTAACAATGAAGAACAATTTCTTCTTGATATTCATGATAAACATATACAGACAAAACTTTATGATATATTGACCTGATCCCTAAACTCCAAGAACCTACTTGCATAGCCCTAAAAGGGAATCCTTCTACCGGCTCATCCAGATTCTAACAAATCATCTGATTATCTATTCATGTTACAAGTACATAAGTTTCTATAATCTATCATGTATCCTTTTCGAGACATGTACATTTTTTCAAAAATTGCATACACTACTATTACAGCTACACAGCTAGACTAGAGTGAATGGAAATGAATTTGGTTTCCGTAGCACCAAAACCAAACTCAAGCACACAATTTTCAGTTCCACCTTTAACTAAAACTACTGCCAGAATAAAGCTTTGAGACACAAAATATAGGCAAATTGTTGAAGAACCAGGAACCCCCTACCTAGCCATGAAATTGAAAATTAATTCAATCGATCATACAAAATAACAATTTATTTCTATCAAGCGAGAAAAAACGAAGACGAAAAAGAAGGTAGAAGGGTTTGATATTAATTATTACGTGCCTTTCTCTTCTCCGGCCAGTTTCTTCTTCGGCAAACGAGACGAGGCGAGACGAGACGAGACGAGACGAGAGACAATAAATCGGTACCGATTTCTCTATAAATTAAAATTAGCAGCAGCAGCAGCAATTCAATTGAATTGAATTTTAAAAAACCCCCATCTTTCGCCCCAAATGAAGCAGGCTCCAGGGCAAGAACCACATGTCATATATATACACATACTACACGCAATACAGGATCTGAATTTCTTTTTATTTTTTCTTTCATTTTCTTCTATTGGACTCGGGCCAAGCTACTATAGAGTTGGGTTGGGTCCAGTCCGATCAAACCATGTTGATACTAAATGAAAGTCTGGCCCATTCCAATCACATTTATTTATTTATCGCTAAGTGTTGTTTTATCCCGTCGAATATTTTCTACGAGAAATTAGGAAAAATACATGTCTTAATTACCATCTTTTCATTTTTGATTACAATTCATTCATTATAAGAAAATTTTGTATCGTCACTCATGCATGCATTAATTTCGACGGTTTATACTAAGTAGGGGTGGACATGAATCCTACAAATCTCGAATTCGATCCCACTCGGGACGGGACGGAAAATAAAATTTTCACTATTCTGATCCGTCCCGTTTTTTAGGGACGGCATTGGGTCTTGATTTTAAAATCCTGATAGATCCGTCCTGTCCCGCATAATATATTTTATCTATTTTATTATTTGTTTTATTAAAGGATTGGCATATTGAATTATCAAACCAATAGAACGTACTATTTAACAAAAAAATAAAATTACATTCTAACGATCAAAGTATTATATTTCTTGTAGTATGAATTAAATGTATCAATTAAACATAAAATAAAATTGTTTGTAGTTTTACTTCTTTCTACAAATTCTTTATACTTCTTTCTGTTCCTTCTCTTCTTCCTTTTAGTTTGCTCTTTGATACCTAACAACTGGTATCAAAGTCTCATATGGCAGGAGGAACCAGAACACGCCCTACCAAGACAGCCATCGATGATGGCACCCCCGGCTACAATGAATCTGACCCTATCACCAGTGAGGGCCCCTCCCTTTCCATCCTCGCTAACCAACAACGACAACTTACCAACGCCGTTGACGTTTTGCAAACAGGATAGTCTTCTCTCCAAGCCACCTTGGAATATCTCACATGGCTCAATGCTACACTACTGGAAGAGGTTCGCTGCCTCTGCCCCACTCAATCGGTCTTACCCTTACCATCATCATCCACAAGCCCCCTCATTCCCACAACTCCACCATTCATACAACCTCTTACTTCAAATCCATACTCCATTTCCTTCACCCCACCACTCACCTTTACAAGCCTACTGTTATCACCCACGTCTCCATCTTTGTCCAACACCAAGTTTTCATTTGCTCAAGTTACCACCACACCAATATCGTTGCCCCAAACCACTCTACCTTCCCTTAACTCCAAAGCTCGACCCTCCCCGATTTATTGGTAGAGACACCCTGGGTTGGGTATTTATGACTGAAAGATACCTCAACTTCTACCAGATCCCTCCAGAGGAACGAGTTACTCATGTTGCTTGCCTTTTCGACGAGAACACCACTCATTGGATGTCATGGTACGAGCAACGTTTTCCAATGAACAACTGGTTGTTTTTTGTTGACATATTATGTCAAGATTTCGGCTCTGGGGCAAACATCAACACAGTGGAGGCTACCTTGTCTCATATTCAACAACTTGGCACTATGGATGAGTATCGTGATCAGTTCACAGAGTTGTCTGGGCGCTGTCAAAATTGGTCGGATTCCCAATTGATAAACGTCTTCGTAGGTGGGCTCCGAGATGAAATCCGACACGAGGTTCTTCTTCTCGAACCTACTTCCCTGCTCAGTGCAATTCGACTCGCCTGAAATGTCGAAAACAAGGTCAAGTCTTTAAAGACTCTCTAACGAAATCAGCACCAGCCCTCACGGTTTCAACCCCACTCTAAGGGAGCTTATTCATCTAAGGAGATACCCAGAGCCTCCCACCACCAAACACCACCACAACATCCAAATCATGCACCAAATCCTGCAAAACCCACATACACAAATTCCCCAAAACCACCATAACAACTCCGCCTCACCTGAGCCAAATATAATGACAGACGAGCCAAGAGGCTGTGTTTTGCTTATCCTAAGAAGTATTCACCTACTCACAAGTGCCTCAACACCTTGGCTATCATCATTGAATCCGAGTTACCTGAGGACGAGTTCCACGAGTGTGTTGAGCCTGAGTGTACTTCGAACAAGCTCACGCTCTACGCTCTCACCGGGTCTCGACCAGCCCAAACCATGCATCTCCGGGGTCACATAGGCAGCTTCCTAATCCGAGTATTTGTCGATTCCGGCACCTCAGCAAATTTTCTAGATCCAGCTATAGCCCATCATTTGAATCTGGAAGTTGATGAGGCTAGCCCCCGGAAGTTCATAACGGCAAACAGAGCACCCGTGAGCACATGTGGGGTCGCTCACAACGTCACTGTGCACATCCAAGGCTATGAGTTCACTGATTCAATTTAATTGCTGGCTGTAGCAAGTTGCAATATGGTTTTGGGAGCCGAGTGGCTTGAATCACTGGGTATGATCGGTTGGCATTTCCAGAAGAAGCTCATTATGTTCGAAGTGGACGGCCAACCTCACGTACTCCGGGGTATCAATTCTCAATCATCGTCGTCAGCTGAATTACACCTCTTGCAGTCGTTTTTTGGATCAGCAGCATTTGATCTGCCAGAAAAGGCCGACCCTCTTTCTAGAGTGCCTAGCCCACTTGAGGACGTGTTTGAAGAGCCAACAGGGCTACCCCCTGTTCGGGCCTATGACCATAGAGTCCCACTTATTCCTGGAGCCAAGTTGGTATCTATCGAGCCCTACAAACACTCTTCAGCCCAGAAAACAGAAATTGAGAAGCAAATTCACGAAATGTTGGCGAGGGGTAAGATACAACCAAGCCAAAGCCCATACTCTTCACCGATCATTTTGGTAACGAAGAAGGATCACACTCAATGGCTATGCATTGATTACCAGGGACTCAATGTTATTACCATCAAGGATCGTTTCCCAATTCCATTAGTGGAGGACTTGCTTGATGAGCTTCATGGAGCACACATTTTTACAAAGCTCGACTTGCGTTCTGGCTATCACCAAATTCGTATGGATGTGGAAGACATTCCTAAGACGGCCTTTCGCACTCATGACGGCCACTACGAGTTCTTGGTAATGCCCTTCGGTCACACTAACCCTCCTTCCACCTTTCAAAGTCTTATGAACAATGTTTTTCGTTCTTTTTTATGCAAGTTTGTATTAGTATTTTTTGGTGACATACTTGTGTATAGTAAGACTATGGAAGAACATATAGACCATTTTGCACCAAGTGCTAACCACCTTTCAGGCTCATTCCCTCAAAGTAAAGATCTCTAAGTGTTCATTTGGGCTGCCCAATTTAGAATATATTGGGCATGTGGTTTCAGGTGCAAAGGTCCAAGTTGACGAGTCCAAAATCCAAGCAATTACCCACAGTCCCATGCCTACCACATTGAAGGGCTTGAGAGGCTTTTTGGGTCTGGCTGGTTACTATCGAAGGTTTGTGAAGAATTTCGGGCCCATTTCTAAGCCCATTGCCAATCTCTTGAAGAAGGACAACTTCTTGTGGACTCTGTCAGCCACCGACGCTTTAATAATCTCAAGCATGCCCTCACTTCTACTCCAGTCCTTACCTCGTCAGACTTCTCTCGGCCATTCATCATCAAAACTGACGCCTCCAACGGCGGAGTCGGCGTTGTGCTGCAACAAGGTGGGCATCCCATCGCATATCTCAGCAAATCTCTTTCGAGCAGAAACCTTGCTCTATCGACGTACGATAAAAAGATGCTCGCAATTGTTTGGGTCGTACAGACTTGGCGTCCCTATCTCCTCCATCGCAAATTCCAGATTGTCACGGATCACAGAACATTGAAATTCTTTTCTGATCAGAGGCTCTCAACCCCAGTCCAGCAACGATGGCTTCTTAAGCTGCTTGGGTATGATTTCGACATAGTTCATCGCTCAGGATCTCTCAATGGTGCACCGAACGCCCTTTCTCGCCGTCACGAGCTGTCGGTTTTCCTCGCCATCACATCTCTCGTGTTTAACTGTTTGGAGGATATTCAGAAGGCATGTGTGCCCGATTCAGAAGCCATCTCAATTGCCCAGAAACTTCGCTCCAATCAATCAACTAAGGCTGGTTTCTCCTTGCGCAATGAGCAACTCCTCTACACGGGTAACATCTTTGTTCCTATGACCATTGATTGGCGACCAAAAATCTTACATGAGTTTCATTCTTCCCTAACCGCCGGCCACTCGGGCTTTCTTCGCACTTACAAACGGTTGACACGATGTTTCTCGTGGCCGGGAGTGCTTAAGGATATCAAGAGGTTTATTGCTTGTTGTGACGAATGTCAGAAACAGAACTATGAAACAATTCACCCTCTAGGGTTGTTGAAACTCTTACCTGTCTCGGACGGCGCTTGGTTATCTGTTTCTATAGATTTTGTTGAGGGATTGCCACCATCCAGTAGCAAAAACGCTATTCTTGTGGTAGTGGATAGGTTTACGAAGTTTGGCCATTTTGTTGCTTTGACTCATCCCTACACAGCAGCCACAATTGCTGAGGTTTTTCTTCAGGAGATCTTCAAATACCATGGCATGCCACAAGCTATAGTTACTGATCGGGACGCAATCTTCACTAGTAATTTCTAGAAAGAGTTCTTCCGCCTTCAGGGTACTCGTTTATGTCGCAGCTCCGCATACCACCCTTAATCTGATGGCCAAACCGAGGTCCTTAACCGGACATTGGAGCATTACCTGCGATGCTTTGTGGGCGATCAACCTCATGCCTGGTCCTCTCATCTCCATTGGGCACAGTTTTGGTATAACACAAGCTTCCACTCCGCTATCAAAATGTCCCCTTTTGAAGCGTTGTTTGATCGTTCTCCTCCCACTCTCACGTCCCACATACCCGGCACTACCACTGTCCAAGCGGTAGAGCAAGTTCTCAAGCATCGTGACCACATTGTCAGTCAGCTCAAAATCAATCTCCACCGTGCTCAAAGCCGGATGAAGCAACAAAGCGATAAGAACCGCACTGGTAGGGAATTTCAGGTCGGGGACTTGGTATATCTCAAACTCCAAGCCTATAACAAAAATAAGTGGCTTCTTCATCCTCCCACAAGCTCGCCCCACGATTCTATGGCCCTTTCAAGGTGCTTGCTCGCATAGGGAAGGTTGCTTATCGCCTAGAACTCCCTGCCACCTCCAGGATCCACCCCGTATTCCATGTATCTCTCCTCCAGAAACGGCTCGGAGAGCACATTCCCACCTCCACTGACCTCCCACAAGCGTCCAACCCTGGTGAGCTTCAATGGTTCCCTGAGGCTGTCTTGGACAGAACCATATACAAGAAAGGCAACGCTGCACGGGTACGTTGGTTGATTAAGTGGGAGGGCCTGCCTCTCGAAGATGCTACCTGGGTCGATGCCACCGAAATGGAGCTCCGCTTCCCTGATTTCGCAGCTCAGGCCCAAGCTAGTTCTTGAAGGGGGAGGGAGTTGTTGCACCCACTACAGCAACAATGAGGTCCAACCCAATTACATATCTGGTCCTTCCTTATTTTGGCATTCTCTTTGGCATTCTGATCAATACTCTAGGACTATGTTGTTAGGTTGCGAAGAGGTAGCGGTAGTTCAGTTCTGGATCAGTGGTCCTTGTTTCCTTTTGGCCTAGTATGGCATTAGTCCGTTAGTGTTGTCTGTATCGAGGTTGATCTATATATCCCTTGTATTCTGGATTGAAAGGCAGATTATGAATTAAGCCCCTTTCTTTCTACAAATTCTCTCTACTTCTCTCTGTTCCTTCTCTTCTTCCTCTTGGTTTGCTCTTTGATACCTAACAGTTCCATCCTCCGATTTCACTCTCTTCCCGTCAATTACTTGGTCCCCATCGTCGCGCTTTCGCTTCTCTGCATCCATTCTTACATAAACAGTATGCAAATGCTTATGCTTCTGCCAAAATGCCAGATCAATATATATATATATAATACGATCGAGCCGCGCTCGCTTGTGACTTTGATTCAGTCTTTGTTTATTTGAGATGCTTGTGGGTGATTGACGCCAATATAATCGAGATGCCCAGCATCATGCAAGTGATGTTTTATTTGCAACGTGCTTTCGGCGATTCGGAACTCCACTCATTTTGGTCCAGAGGCGAGGAGGAGATGGGGAACGCGGCGGAGATGGAGGAGGAGAGACTGAGTGACAGAGGTCGATGATCCACCACATATAAGCTATTGTAAGGTTGACCATGTTGACAAAATCAACCAATGTCACTCTTTGAAAATAGCCCTGGGAGGGTGCACAGCCGCCTGCTCCCCAATGATTAATAGGCCCACGAAGCCCAATTACCTCCACAACTAAAATGTCAATGAAGGTTATCATGTCTTATTCGTTTAATCAGATCCCCGGCAAATTACTCAGCATCATGTGTATTATGCGTTAGCTGTATATAAGTCTAGAGCTTCTATGATGCAAGAGGAGAAAACCCTCATGGGAGAGGAATCAGAGGATACAATTGAAAACTCACGACTTTCTATTATCTGTGAAGGTAGACAAAAAGGCTGAGAACCAGGCCATCGCAAGCAAATCAAATTATTTCCCTTTGTCAAAATATTAAGTGATATAACAGATACACGATATATCTATAATCGAGTCTAAATGAGCAACATTTATGGTTTGCAGAATTAACATCACATTGCCAGCATCCCAATCCTCCGAGATCGTCTGTTGTATGGCCGTGCCAACACTTGCTACTGGATTGTCTGGTCTATTTAATACCACCAGCAGCCACGAAAATTCACCACACTTGGTGACACTCACAGCCAGTGCCTAAATGTCTCCCCTCTATCATTAGTAGCACTGTAGGGCAAAGTTAATAGTACTGTGTTGGTCTACTTAGACTCCCCCTTCCAACGAGAACAAGAAAATGGCTTTCATCCTCATTACCTGCCATCTCATACTGTCACCAAAACAGTGTTCGCCACCACATAACAAGAACATGAGGCAACCTAAAAGAATGAGATACATGAATTGCTTTAGTATTTGTCTAATACTATACTGTCAGCTTTTTACACCAAATCTCTCCATCTTTATCAATCAAATAATTCTAGTTATACAAAGATATTATGTTTAGAGTTGAAAAGGTAAAATCATGACATATTTGGCACTAGATTACCTTAATCAATCGGGTGTTTATCAGCTTGCCGAGACGTATAATGTGCAGAAAGTAATAGAAGAGAAAGGAAAGCACTGGCCACAAAGATAGCATCAAACCACCGGTGATAGAAGTCAAACTGAATATCTCCACCCAAAACATCTGTTATAATTATCCTGCCATGGTAAATAGCTTAGGGAACACAATCTCTATTGTAGGGATTTACAAAGATAAAGGGAAAATTCCTCACATGTCAAAATGTCAGTAAATGGCTCGAATGACTTGTTTGGTTACTCTTTACTCTTTCAGTCCATGCTTTTATATGTGGTACCTTTTTTTTTCTAGTGAAAGTGAGAACAAAGACACTTTCATGTAATTGTCACTCAAGTCGAGTCTAAACTTGTAGGCATGTTTTTGCTCAGCATATAGTACATGAAACACTCCAGGTTTTCTTGGGTAAAACAACTAGCATATGCCACTCAATTCCAATGACTAAATACATATAAATCAGAACAAAGAACATGCGGGAAGAAAATTACCAAAAACAAAACGTTAATCTTCAATTATCAGCATACCTGTACTCAGTTGCCAAGCTTTTTCTTATCAAGAGAATAGATGACAGGAAGTACATTCCCATAACTTCAGACAGAAACAGTACAACGTTGCTAGAAGATCCACTTCCAACTCTGGAAACTGCAAAAAAGAACTATGAACAACAAAGACATTAAGTTAAGCCAGATAAAATCAGACGTCAATCATAATTTCATAACATGCTCTCTTGATACATCCTTCAGTTTATCTTTGGACACTCATATATAATCAATAACCATAAATATTAATAACCAACTTATATCGATACTTCAAATAACATCCAGATTTTCACTCCTTTAAATTTTTTATATATTTTTGTTTACTTGCATCAAGTCATGTGATGTCACTAAAAAAGATATGGTACCAGCATGCTGGATCAAAAGACAGATATCTCTCAAACTTTTGACTCCTCAGTTCCTTTATCATGACACTACGCCATTTTGTTTATATGTTGCAACTTGCAACTCAATGAGAAAATAACAAAAAGGGGAGCTTAAGAACATTTACCTTCATCAAATTTGTCAAAAATCCTCGTACTGATATAACAATCAACATTCCAATGAACAAGAGTGAAATATACTGTCATTGAAGAGAACAAAGAAAGTGTTAGCACTGTTTTCAGTAGCCTAATTCATCAAGCACTAGGATAAATAATCATAAGATTCAAATGCATATGTTCAATCTTTAGTCACAATCGCCACTGACAATATAATAAAATGCAATTTTGTCCTCCGAGGATAAAAAAGAACCCAAGCCTGCAGGTTCAGATAGAAAATCAAAAGTAAAATTCCAGGCTGCCTGACCTGTGATAACAATGCTGCATTGATGCCAATATCAAAAAACTGCAAGAATATGCTAATTGTCATTGTCACAGGATCCACAGAGCCGGCCTGTCAAAGACCAAAATCGTTACTTATGCACTCCAAAATAACAATTAATACTAGCGGTGTAGAAGTATTGGAATAAAATCAAGTAAACAAGAGTAATAAAGATGAGATGAAAGCAATACCTCCTTGAAAACAACACTTTGCAAAGACTGCACAAAACAAGTAAACATAATCAGGTACTTTTCCAAACTAAGCATTTGGGCAGTTGAAAAAACAAAAGTCAAAAACGTAATACCCTCAGATACTATAGCAGAATAATTTTAATTTATCTTTATTACATACTACCAGAGAAAGAGAAAAGCATCTCATGTACCTTAATCATTTTATATACACAGTAGATTGAGCAAGCATAGCCAAGTAGATTCTGCATATGACCCTTCCAGGTACGAGAATAAGCAGCAGCCTCCTGCCAGTAAGAAGAATCCATGTTTATCTACCTTCAATTTTGGAATTTAAGTGTGTCCGTGAAGTATCACAAAAACATACGAATAGAAGTAAGTAAAACCTTTGCTTGACGAAGCTCATATATTTCCAGGAATAACTGCTTGGAAAGCTCTTCCAATGCTTGCACTTCTGCTTCCATGTTTTTGATATCTTCAAAACAACACACACACACACATTTCTTAATCTGAAATTTGACTAACACACACAATGTACTTATTAATGGTTGGTTCTAGATGATTAAAGTGTGTATATATATATATACCTTGCTCCTTTTGGTCGTCTTGCACAGATCGCACAACAGTACCAATAATTTTTTTAAAGTAGGAGGATCTAGAGTTTGATTTGTCTTGTGAACCTTGAATCCTCTCCACCTCCAATTGAGAGAGAATGATTTTCTTTTTCTTAGTAATACAGCTCTCCATGGATTGCATAAGCTGTCTTTCCAAAGATTTGATCTCGGTTTCCTCAATCTCTCTAATGAAGAGAGATAGGTAACTGTATGGCAAATTGACAGCACCGAAACCAGACAAGACGGCCATGACAGTGACGCCAATGACACCAATCCGACTGACCAATTGAGGCATTGTGAAGAATCCCAAAGCTGACTTATCGGGAGAAGAAGGCATAGGGAAATGGATTCCCATGCGCCAAAAAGCATAAAGAAAAGCGAGCAAGAACAAACCGGATCCGAAGGCGGCGCGTTCTTTACGGAAACCGGCGTTGCAGAGCATGAGAAAGCAATGGTAGTATGGCAACATGAAAACGAGTAATAGTATGAGACAAAAGAGATCGAGCTTCCAATTCAGCCATCTTGCTCTTTGTGATAGAAGAGGGATGATCTCAAAGAGAACGAGCTGCAAGAGATTACAAGACAAGGCGAAGACAACGCTGAAGATGATCTGAACTAAGACTCTCTTCTCTTCGTATTCTTTGTACAGTCTTCGGTTCAGGAACCACAAACCGGCCCAACCTAGCACCCCCAGTGATCCCAACGCCACCACTCCCTCGTAGATTGCCCAACCCCAGCCCATCATCCTCCTTCTCCTCTCTCTCTTTCTTTCTTTCTTTCTTTTATCAGTTTTATGTTTTCCGCTTACTTTACCAGCTCTCACTCTTTATTTTTTATTCTTATTTTTCCAGAATGAAATTACAGTTATGTAGGCATGTTATCACTTATTTTAATTATAGACCAGATTGTTTTTAGATTGCTCAAAAATGTTTTTTAATTTTTAAGAAAAATTAATCATAAAAAAGAAAGTATATTTATTAATTTTCAGAGAAACACTTAGAAGTGATTTAAAAAACAAATGATAGCTACCTCCTGATTTTAAAAGCGCTTTTAAAAATTCTCAAAAATACTTCTAAAACTCTAAAAAATAATCTTAAACAGACCCTATATAATAATCGTCGAGTTGCTCTTGCTAAGCATCATCAAATACTCTGCTCATGCTAACCTTAACTATCTCAATTTCTTGTTTAGTATTGAGTTCACAATTATTGTCAGCAAAAGAAAAAGAAATATCAAGAAAATCCTGGCAATGAGTTCAGGAAGTCGACCAGTCTTATTGAATTGAATAATTCGTCAAACCTTTCATACAAGAAAAACAAAGTAATTCTTTCTGGAATATCTCCAATACTTGTGCAGCAGGGAGTTCCAAATGTACTAAATTTCAAATAAATAGGCTGTCCAGAAAATCCACACATCACAAACTTTGAAATAGCTAAACAAACGCATGCCAACCCCATTCTTCGACTTTCTCTCTCCAGGTCTGAACCACATTTATGATACATCTTCCACAAACCTTCCCATAGTTTGTCTATGGGATTCCTATGTCGAACGTGATTCTATCAATTATCTGCAAATGATCCAACGACAGTAATTAGAATTTGGAACATGATGGGAAAATTAGTATTCCAAAACATGCCATGCATTTTAACTCACCATGTTGGAGATCGAGAGCTTGTTGCAGACAAGTCAAGTGAAGTAATCGGAATTGATATTGAGAGCTGTGTTGTGGAGAATGAGGTTTGGTTGGATCTCTCATCCTCCAGACCAGACCAGGAATCTCTGCCTTTAGGCCACTCTTCAAAAAAGGGTCGGAGCGACTGACCTTCCTGTTTCAAGGGTTCTCCTGCCGGAATATCATTATTAAAAAATGAATGTTGTGGATAATCATTCTGCAACATGGAGCCATCACCCGACTTAGAGGCAGGAGAATATGAAGCAACTCTGGATGGCATCAGACGCCATGTATTGTCTAGTGCTGAGTCCATCTGGAGACCCATGTTGCTTCCCGAAGTATCAGAGAAGAAACTATGCTCACTATCTTCAGGTTTGAGTCCTTGAAGATACCTGAAGACGGAAAGGTGATTATCACTCTGTTCAAAAATGTGCTCGTGAATCCTGAAACTAAAATCAATGACTGTACGACAGCTTCCAAAATTATGCCCACAGAATCACAATTTTACTTCACATGTATATAAACCTTCAGCTACTTTTAGAACTTGCCAAGTCTTCACCCAAGTGCAATACAAAATGTAGAGGACTGAATTCACTACTATAGACATGTTTGTCAGTTAATAGGTCATTTGCAGGAAATCAGACTTCTACCGATAACTAAAGGAACAATCAATATTATCTATTACAAACAAAGATGCCTACCCACTTAACATATATTTTCAACCAAAATTCATAGCTTTTTTCCAAACAAGAGTTGTCACATAATCTTTTCTAATTATTTTCTGAAACCTAACAGTAACATCACCAACTCTGGATGCCATCAGCAACTATGTAAATTGATAGATAAGATAATAAGATGGCATTAATAGCAGAAAGAAATGAACAATAGCAGCACATATCAGTCCCAACTCCTATGTTACTTGTCTATCTACTTTGCATGTTCCTGTCCCTCTTTAAGCAGAAAGACCGTTATCCTTTTTGACAAATTAACATACTCAAAGATAATTCTCTATCTTGTCAATTGTCTGCGAAACATTTAGGAGTAAACAAAAGGAATGGCCAGACCAAAACAAGAATGCCAATGTACCAAAAACAATCTTAAATGTGAAGATATAAGAAAGATAATGCAGATGGCATAAGTCTCTTCCTGTCTAAATCACCACACAATTTCAATTTATGATCCTATGTAAGACTGAGCATCCAATAATTTGACAACCGATAATTTTACTTCATATGCACAGAATCTCAAGAGAATTTGATGTTTTATGTTGATCACGTCGCCAAGTTAAACTCAATAAGCTTATAGTTGGAAAGTTGTTAGAAATTACTAATATTCTTACAGAACCCTTCTCTACCAATTAAATGAAAAAATAAAATAAAATGCATTACCTATAATCTTTGTTAGGGATTCCAAAGGGTATGGAGTCCACTTGATAAGGAGACTGATTGGTAACGGAACTGGCGCCTTGGGAATTCCCATAAGCATTCAAAGGAAGGTTTTGAAAGCTCCTAGTTCCACTGCTGGTTCCGGTGACAGTCAATGATGTCACAGTGGATGATGACTGTGTCATTGTTTGTGATTCCACAGGCTTTCTTGAACGGTTGCGGCCACGATGCATGTGGCGCTCACAGTATTTGGAGTCCGGGTATGCATCCTTAGAACACCTCCATTTCTTGCCATCGGTCCTCCTGCAACGTCCTGGCTCCGGGTCCACCTTCTTCCCATAGAAGGAACAATAACCCACTGCAAAAGTTTTATCCAAAACAGAGAAGTGATAAGTAAACTTCATACTTCCAATTCCTCTACAGATCAGAACAAGAAAAGTGTATTGACATTTGACAGTGGTCGGATAATAAGTAAACAATTTATGTAATACAAAAGAAAGAGTGAGAAGTGTGGCCATAGCAGGAAGTTAGAAATCTGATTTCGGATACAATTAGCAACGAATCACAAAATTACAAACCCTGCCAGAGTCAATTGATTCATATCAAGCCATATAATACTGACTGAAAACGAAGAGAAAAAGGGAAATTAGAAGAAAATAGCAAAGAGAGAAGTTCAAGTATCAAAAAGTAATGTCTTATCTCAAGAACTACTGAAGAAACATACCCAGGTAAATAATAAGGAAAAGAAAGAATCTTGAGAGCAAATCAAGTGAAGATGAGAGAAAAGAAAAGAGAAGAGAAGAGTGTTACTGGTTGGATGGTGGAAGAATCTTTGAGAGATGGAGTCAAAACTCTTCTGAATGGGAAGAACGAGATCAGGAGGAACAGGCATGCCTGCCATCATATACTTGAAGATGAGTGCTTGATGTTCCAGCTCTTGCCACTGTGACACTGTGAAAGGTGATCTCATCCCCATCAGATTCCCACCTCCGCTACTAGAGCTGCTATTCATACTTTCTACTTCTACTTCTTACTTCTTACTTGCGACCCTACGAGCGATTCGGCCTAGAAACCTCAAACATTACCAAAGATGCACAAAGCCAGTTAGATCAGCCACCATCTCTCTCACTCGCTCGCTCACTCACTCACTCACAGCGTTTCTCTTGCGTGCTGCTGAGATAAGGGCCGTGTGGAACAACCCCAAAAGACCAAGCTTTGGTCTCGTTTTACTAGGAAGGGGGGTCGAGCCATCGAGAGAGGACATGAGGCATATTAACTTTGCTTATTATTTGGGTTAAGTTTAGCTATATATATGGTTACTATCCTATTAAATATAAAACTTTTTCTTCAAATTCTGGTGTGAAGTTCAATTTTACGCAAAATCGACAAAATAATTCGAAAATTGAAACCACACATTATATAGATACTTATGTAAGGATCATGCTTACATCTTCAATTGAGCTGAAATTTTGCAAGCACTATCATTGCATGTGCATTTAAATGATGAGTGATTTCAATCTTCGAATTGTTTTGTCAATTTTGCGTAAAATAAAACTTCACACCGAAATTTCAGTGCGAAACTTCGCACTTAATAAGATCTGATTATATATCTTAATTAAACCTCTCATTAAGCTTCTCACCAATGTTGGATTCCCACTCAGTACTTCTAATCTGGAGTGGATTTGGTATAAAGTTTTGTCAATGTTCGTAATGTGTTCCCTAAGGTTATCTCCTGTCCAGGGTCAAGGGCTTGATATAGCCCAAAAATCAGCAAAAAATCATCTCCAACCCAGAACAGGGCTATACCAAAAATGCTAAAATGTAGCCCGATTGGGCCAAGGGTTAAACTATATACAACCCTTGGCATAGCCCTGTGCAATATTTTGTTGGGACCACAATTATACAAACACTATTAAATTGAAGTTCTCATGACTAATATTAATTTTAATTAATGATCATGTCAATTAAAACGTTATGGTGACATCATTTAATTAATCGATTTATTTAAATGTTTTAACTTCAATGATAATCACAATATTTTCTTAAAATAATATAATCAAAATATTAAATTTATCATGTGTAATACTTTAAAAATATATATTTTAAAGTTTCAGTAAATATAATATATGCAAGGGTAATATAGTAGGTAAAGCCAAATAATGTAATATTTTAAAATATTAATAATAATTTATTTGTTAAATAAATCATCAATGAATATAATTAATATTCATCAATGATAGATTTGATATATGTTTGAATGAATATATATAAGGTTAAAAGTAAATTAATAAAATAATTTAAAATTAAAATTATAGTCCTTACGGATTGGAGATGACACAAAATATAACTGTTACTATTCATTAAAATATAATATTTGAGGGGCTAAATTATAGTTCAGTGCCAAATATATCCCCTCAAGATTGAAGATGACCTAAGTTGCAGCAAGATGCTTTAGCCTTTAGGGCACAATGCACTTGAATTGATTTCAACTTTGGACCCATTACAAACATCAGTACCTGTAGTAATTGGCAAGACATAAAATTAGTTAATTTTCACTGGAAACTACTAAATCCAGGTATAATCTCCAATCTCCTCCATTTATAAATCCCAACCAACTTTTTTCTTTCTTTCTAGATTAATGATAGTCCATTGATGAATGTGTACTTTACACGAGAGATCCACCGAATTCCCTGCCTGATATATATGAACCTTATAGAGCATATTAATTGTACAGTTCAATCAAGTACATAACATAGCTAATTGATATAGGTATAAGATATACGATTAAAAAAATCAAAATCTCATCTAGTTATGCACCCCAAATTACATCAAAGTCAATTGTCGTTCTTCAGCCTGATCCTTCGCCACCACTGTAGGGTCTAACGCTATTATCTTTTTTTTTGGATTTTTTGAAATCTCATTTGACTTATGTTCAGCTTTGTGTCCACTAGAAGCAAATTGTTCGGGTTTCTCCTCCTGTTGTGTTCTCTTGCCCGCACTCATAAGCATGCCATATTCTAGAGTTGTTGGACGAACTATTGCCTAGAAGTAGGCATAAAGATAGAACTCATTGCTCTTGATGTGCCACCCATTATTTGAGGACCTTGTCAAAAGGGTCATGAAGTTGAAACTACAGCCAATGCTTAAACATGAGAAGAAGAAATAAAAGTTAGTGGGTCCCTCATTTGAAGAGGTACCCTGCATGTGAGCCACTTGACATATGCTATCATGCGACCCCATGTGCATGGCCGCCACCAGTTGCATTCTCGCATCCTCGATGCTCACACCGCCATCACATGTTCTGCCACAGTGATCATCGTCCGCCAATTGAGCCAGGGTCAATGGTGGCTCCTCCTCCATCACCCCATCCATAGTATATTGCTCCAAGCCTAAATCTGGACCTGACAGGCCTCCAGTGGTCCCTGAAGCCGCTTGTCTCAAGGGTGCCCTAGCTTCTCAGGTTTCCAACACCTCACATCCTCCTGCCCCTATGTGTGATGGATCCCCATGTGGGGCAAAAACCCTTCATAACCAAAATCCGAGACCATAAAGCAAAATGAAGAGAACCGAAACTTTCGTTGCATCACTACCCTACGTTGTAGATTAAGCTCTACTTGGAAGCAGAGCTCCTCTGCATGTTACAGCCGTAACTCATCAACCTCCTTAAAGATACCGATGGAGGTTCCGATTATAAAATTTATTCAACGTTCTTGGGCTCTGATGAATTTTGTTTTGTTTAGTTTTTTTAGATGGTGATAAATTCATTGAATGATAACAACAATACAAAGTCTCACCGGATTACTCAGCCTGATAAAAGAAAACCCTATAAGCATTAGTGTTGTGAAACGTAGTTTGGTTATACCTAGACAAACAAACCAGAGTAGCACTAGACTAAAAATTTGAGTGTACCACCCTTTAGATGTCTAGGCACCGTCTTTAGACAAGCACACTCGCTTGCATTTTTCTAATTTGCCACTTGAAAGATGCATGCTTGGCGATATACTGGATCAAGCCCAACTCGAAGCAACCCATCTGCTTCACCAGCAAGTGTTTTAAGTGTGCCCTCACAGATCTACCAATGGGGTCATCCCCATCAGTACCACCGTGTGCAGAAGCACTAACAATGCAAGAAACAACTTCATCATCCCAACAAGCTAGTGTCCCCGTGAAAGGACTCAACCCTAGTTTACCTAGTAAACTAGAATTAAATCATAACGATTAATTAACTCTGAGAAATTCTACAAAATTTTTGATATAATTTCCCCTGAAAACTGAACAACCCAAAACGTGCAAGAAAAGAACACTTCTAACTAGATTCCCACATACAAACCGTGGACCACCAATTGTTCATCTAGATTTCTCAACAAATAACATAGACAAGAACCAGGAATTCAACTCAGGAATTAAAAACGTAATTACAACATGCTGGTTCTGAATACAAAGAGAACATACTTGACTACTATTCGAGTAACTGAAATTAACATAAACAACTGAAATTCAGAGCGGCTTCAATGAACATAAGATACATATAAACAGGTTTGACAGTAGACTAGAACCTATTGAATAAGGAGTTGACTAGTGGACTCAAAACCTTTGACCACACCATGTGTTAGTACGTGATCCCGTAAAAACATAGATGTCGCACACCTAGTCACTCCAAAAGGGTCAACACAGCTCAGACCAAACGCAAGACAGCAACACAGGCTTCAACTTTAAACTAGGAAGCAACACCATCCGAAAGCCCACGCGCTCGGAACAACAAACGGAAGGTACCAGGACAGAACATGAACAAACAAGCAGGATCCCACATCGAAGAACAACAAAAAACCCTATACTCAACCGCCAATATATACAACACATTTATGACAGTTACAAGGTACGCCCTTTACTCAACCAATACTATTGTTACACTTCATACACTAACTTGAGCATCGGAGAGTCGAAGGCGGGAACAACCCGTCAAGGCTTCTAACAACCGTTTAGTGTATTATTCTTAACAGCAGGTAAATGATGACATACGCGTGACAGCTCAGATCATCTGAATTGACCCCGTCCGTACTTCTACTGGAATTCCTACGGAGTTTGGTAGAAACAATTGGCGCCGTCTGTGGGAAGCAAGCAATCGTAAACCACCCGAAACCGTAACAGAAAGATGGCAACAGACCATGTTACACCTGAAAGCCGAAAGATAAGAGACGCATCCGTCGACGCGATCAGCAGCATCAACGACCTAACGGAGGACGAAGCAGCAGCCCACCTCGTGAAAGAACTTCAAACGGCCCGAACCGAGAGAGACCAGGAACGCCAAGCCCGACAGCGCTTGGAGGATCGGCTGGACACGTTCATCCGAAGCCAGGAGACCCAACGAGAAGAATATGGACCAACGGAGGAGCCAGGAATGAGCGGGCAAGCCATCAGGGTAGACCCACCATGGGGACAGCGAAACAACTGGCTCTCGGGACCTCCACCGCCGCCCGAAAGGATACGAGGACAAGGAACCTACCACGACGGTTGGGAACGGCATGCTCCGGTGAATGGCGGAGCTGGAGGCCGAAATCATATCGCTCAAGAAAAGCACACACACCGGGCCAAAAGGAATGTACACTCCCTGTGTGAGCCCCTTATCGAACGATATCCTGGCGCAGGGCAGGGATTCGTACTCCAAAACCGTCAAGATCAGCAGGTTCAACGGGAAGGGAGACCCGCGAACACACATTGACGAGTACCAATTCGCCACCGCAGGTACCCGGTACTCGGATGCAACCCTTTGTTTCTTGTTTCAAGAGACACTGGCGGAAGAAGCACGAAACTGGTTCTACGAGGTGCCAACGAGATCCATCCACTCGTCCGATGAACTCACAGAATGTTTCCTCAAGCGATACCGGCTACAGGGCAAGTACAACACCGCCAGCACGCTACTAAAGGTCCGTAATGGGGACAATGAAAACCTATATAGCTTCATCAACAGATGAAAGGCCCTTGCGAAAACCTTGACAAGAACGTAGCAAAAATGGCGCTACTAGAGAACCTGACGGGAACCCCGTTCGTGGAGAAGATGGTCAGAAAGGACCACCTCGGATACGACGAGATCATCGACCTAATCGTCTAGAAGGCACTGGTGGAAACCCACGTGTACGGAGCACAAGATCCAAGCACGACGCAGACCTCGAAGACACACGGCTACACTCAAGATCGCCCGTTGTCCCCTCATACAGCTAAGAATCTGCCACTGAAAGTACAGCCCACCGCGTCCTGCAAGCGCGAAGACCACTATCGCGAACACAGGAACCACAAGCAATATCGGCAGACGCATCGCGAGTACTCACCATCGTGAAACCCACCACCCAGAGATCCACACCAACGTCGCGCAGTCTTCTCCATCACCCAAAGCACAAATAAGGAAGTGCTCAAGTAGAACAAACGACAAATCCACCCGCCAATGCCTAGGGCACCCGACATTGCCCCTATGCGGAACAACAAGGGAACGTGGTGCATGTATCATGATTCGAATACCCACAACACTAATGACTACGAAATCTTAGCCAGGGAAATCGAACAATTGCACATGGAGGGAACGCTGATCTTTCGAGCAGAGAACGCGGAACGACCGGTAACGGATATACGAATAAGGGGCACCATCAATAACATCACGGGCGGAAAGTGGAAGGTCGAATGCCCACGGGAATGGGAAGAGCAACAACCTAGGGAAGTATTTGCAGTACATCCCGGAAATCCACCAAAGGCGGTCAAGAAGGATTGGCCCCCAATCACCTTCACCACGAGGAAGAAGGCAACCAGAACAGCACGCTCCCGTTCGTCATTGACGGAATGGTGGATCGATACTTAGTCAAGCGCATCCTCATCGATAATGGAGCCTCCGTCAACATCATCTCTCGAGAGGCATACGAAGGCCTCAAACGCCCGAAATGCAAGATGACGCAGGACCACGAGAGCATCACCAGCTTCTCAGGTGAGACCACTTACCCCCTCGGTAGCGACTACATGTGATTCGGCATCGGTGCGCCAGGAACCCCCCAGAGCGAAATCAGAACAAACTTCGTTATCATACACCTTCACACGTCCTACAACATGATCCTCGGACGACCGGGTATCTCGAAGCTGAGGCTGATCATCGCAGGCCACATGCTCATAGCAAAGTTTCCGACAGACTACAGAATCAGCACCATCAAAGGGTATGATTTCATGGAAAAAATGTTCGACCAGATAAAGACAACACGCGATTGGAAGTACTCGCAGTGGCAGAGTGTTCCCCTGAAGAGCAGTAACCTGATGACCCGCATGATGGATTGAACGCTATCCGGCCCACTGAAGAACGGGAGGGGCAACACACAATACAACTATCCCATGAACACCCGGAGCGCACGATTCGCATCGGCGCGCAACTAGAGCCTAACATGGCGGCTCGGCTAACCCAGGTCCTGACAGACTGCCAACAAGTATTTGCATGGCCCTACACGGACATGTCTGGAATCGCCCCAAGCATCATCTCCCACAAACTCAACATCAGCTCATTTGCAAAGCCGGTAAAGCAAAAACGGTGGGCGTATGACCAAGAACGATATACGGCTATGCACGCGGAGGTCGACAGGCTGCAGAAAATCGGTTTCATCCAAAAAGTTGACTACCCGAAATGGATCTCCAACGCCATTATGGTTAAGAAGCAAAATGGATCTTGGTTCATGTACATAGATTACATCAATTTGAACAAGGCCTGTCCGAAAGATAGTTTCCCGTTACCCCGGATCGATCAGCTCGTAGACGCCACTGCCGGGCACGAACTACTGTCCATGATAGACGCATACTCGGGGTACAACCAGATCCTCATGAACCCCGAAAACCAGGAGGCCACGTGTTTCACAACGGAAAAGGGGCTCTACTGTTACGTAGTCATGCTGTTTGACCTGAAGAATGCGGGCTCCACGTACCAAAGATTGATGAACATCATATTTGACGGGCTGACGGGAAAAATTGTAGAAGTCTACATCGATGACATACTGGTCAAGAGCACCAAGGCAACGGATCACCCCGAACACCTACGAACTGTGCTCGAACTCCTGATCAAGAACGACATGCAATTGAACCCGGCCAAATGCACGTTCGGCGTAACAACAAGCAAGTTTCTAGGATACATCATCAGCAAGGGGGGCATCGAGGCCTTAACAACAAAGGTCAAGGCAATACTAGACATGCAACCCCCCACGACTAAGGCTGAACTCCAAAGCCTAACAGAAAAATTTGCATCCCTCAATCGCTTCATCTCCCGTTACTCTGATAAGTGTGCACCGTTCTTCAAAGCCCTTCGAACGACAAACAAGAAAAGCGTCGTTTGGACAACTAACTATGAAGTAGCGTTTGCATCAATCAAGCAGTACCTCGCCTCAATCCCCTTCTTGTCCAGACCCGTGAAGGGAGAAGCCCTCTACCTATACCTATCTGCTTCCCTAACGACCGTCAGTTCGGCCTTGGTCCAAACAGAAACGAATTCTGAATTGCCAGTCTTCTTTACCGAAAAGGGCATGATACCTCCCGAGACCCGTTATCCTACAATCAAGAAGGTGACACTTGCACTCGTCTCAGCGGCAAGGCGACTCAGGCCATACTTCCAGGCCCACAGCATCCACGTCCTCACCAATGTCCCATTACGACAGGTATTGCAGTCACCCGACCACAGTGGTCGACTGGCGAAATGGGCCGTCGAGTTAAGCAAATACGACATCCACTACGCGCCTCGAACAGCAATAAAGGGCCAGGCTATCGCAGACTTCATAGCCGAGTACAGTGGTCGACTGGCGAAATGGGCCGTCGAGTTAAGCGAATACGACATCCACTACGCGCCCCGAACAACAATCCTTTTTATATTTCATGTTTCAAGACAAATGGTGATACGATGACGGCATACCATGACCACGTATGCATAATTTTAAGCAAGCTCAAGTACTTTAACATCAACCACATCCCAAGGGTAAGAAACACCAAGGCAGACACACTTGCCCGTTTAGCAACATCGCCCGTACATACGGAGCCAGGGCAACGAGTAGTGGAAGTGCTGAAGAGGCAAAGCATCATGAAAACGCCAGAAGAGATCTTCACGATTGAACCACACACAGCCAGCTGGATGGATCCGATCATCAAATACAAGACAAGGGGAGAACTACCAGCAGACCGGGCCCAGGCGCGAAACATCATAACCCGAGCAGTCAACTTCAGCATCCGACACAACAGTCTATACAGACAAGGGAAGACGTGGGCCAACCTCAAATGCGTTACACCGGAGCAAGGCAACAAGATACTCAGAGAATCCATTCGGGCATATGCGGCCACCATGCGGGAGCATGATCCATCGCACAAAAGGCACTACATTGCGGATTCTGATGGCCCACCATCCACGCGGATGCAACCGCAATCACTACGACCTACCATCAGTGCCAACTCTACGCACACAAGAATCACACGCCTGCGGTTCCCTTATCGATCCTCACCTCTCCTGTTCCGTTTGCACAGTGGGGACTCAATCTCATCGGAGAGCTTCCGAAATCCAAGGGCCAATATCGATATATCATAGTGATCATCGACTACCACACCAAGTTTATCGAGGCGTAACCGATGGTCAAGATCACAACTGAAAAGGTGAAGAGATTCCTATGGCGTTTCCTCTACTGTCGCTATGGCACCCCGCTCAACATCATCACTGATAACAGGCCGCAATTCCATAACGACGAGCTCAAAGCATTCTGCAAAAGGCAAGGCACCAATCTGATATTCGCATCGCCAGCACACCCACAAACAAACGGACATATGGAAGCAGCAAAAAAATCATCAAGGAAGGAATCAAGAAGAAGATTGAACTCATCGAGAAATGAGACGTTTGGTACGGACGATGGCCCACTTTACTCCCCGAAATACTATGGTCAATCCGAACTATGGCAAAGACAACAACAGGAGAAACCCCGTTTAGCCTCACATTCAAAACGGAGGCCGTACTACCACTCGAGCTCACGTACAGAAGCCCAAGAATTGAAAGCTACGACCTCACCACCAACGGCGAAGGACTCAGACTCGACAACGACCTCCTCGAAGAAAGACGCGACATGGCACACCTTCACAATACCGCGAACAAGCAGCGAGTCACTCGACTATTCAACCAGCATGTGAAGGAGCGCCCACTTCGACTGGGGGAATGGGTCATAAAAGAAATTCAAACGAAGCCTAAAGGATTACGCCCGTCATGGGAAGGTCCATACGTCATCGACACAGTCGCAAGTCCGGGTACGTTTTACATCAAAGACATGTTCGAAAGAAGAATAGGCAATCCCTGGAACACACAACAACTAAGGAAGTATTTTCACTAAGTGTTCATCTACCTGCGTTTTAGCACGTTTTGTAATCTAAACGCACATTAATCTAGTGATTGTAAACTTTTGCATATGTACGTTTTGTTGTGTGCCAGTAGCAATATAAGTATACATCAAACGCACTCAGACAAGTAATGTAAACGAAACAAAAGGTACTTAGATATATTTTCCAAAAGTTGTACACAGATCATTCATTAAATGCACACAGGCGCGAAAGTACAAGGCAAAAGCAAAAGAAAGCAAAAATAAAAGATAGACTAGCTGGCCCCAGCTACATTAGCTCCTTCCTCCTCCGGCACTGGCTCGTCACCCCCAACTGGCGCCTCCACATCCAGCTCTTCGAGCGAGCGCTTCAGTTTCTCAGCCTCAGTGGCTTGCCATGCCTCAAACTCGTCCACCTTAACGAATGGTAGCACAAGCGAGGAGAAGTCCTCACATTGGAAGTTGGCCTCAGCAACAACTAAGTCCTCAAACTCCTCCGAATCCTTGAAAGCCTGGACCGCATCAGCTCTGACTTTCTCAAACTCGAAAGAGGTCTTATACTCGGCCACTGCCTCCTCCGCCAGCTTGTGCTCCAGCTTCGCTATACGCGCACCGCTGGACGACCAAATGGTGGCCAGGTCGGTTTCCAGGATGGCAACCCTGGACTGCGCTTCCCCCAAATCCTTCTTCAGTTCGTCGGTCTCATGCACAAGCTTGTTTACTCGTGCAATCTTCTGATTGGATATGTTAGTGGACTTGGTCAAAGCCTGCTACAGCTTGCCCACGTCAGCTTGAAGCTTTCGGTTTTCGGCCTTTGCCTTCGACAGCATGGTGGTCTACAGCATCGACCCCTCGAGCCCTTTGATGAGGAAGAGTTGATGCTGGAGCTACGTGCAAGTGTCAAACGCTGCTCTAAGGGATTCGCTCGGGTCGGTGCTCAGCTGACGCCACTTCTGAAGGGATTCAATGCCCGCACCCATGGAGCTCTGGATACGAGCAATGAACTCTGACGAGAGCGCATCAACGGGCGGCTGGAGGTGCCTTGACTATCTGGCCTCCTAGCCGAGGTCTAGGACCGGCGACCATCTGCCTCTCCAGGCTGACGGATGGGGGAGATCTCGAATGAACTCCTCGAGGACCAGTGGGTGGACGGAGACTTGCTCTGGTTCACGCGCCTATCCACGCACTTAACGCGACACTCACTGCGCTCCCTGCTACGCGTCTCCTTCTCCTGTCGGAGACGCTCCCTTCGGGCCTGCTCGCCCTCTCCCTTCTGAGCATCGGGGGCAACTTCTACAACCCGTCCCTCGGGGATGACGGCTGGGGCTCCGATAGTCGCGCCCACGGCTTGGACCTCCTCATCTCCCTCCGATACCGTGTCCAGGTACTCGTTGCAGTTGGGGGGATGCATCATACCCTAAGGAGTGTCGCCCTGCACTAGCTGGCCGCTCGCGTCTTCGACGACCATGCGGGCCTGATGGGCCTTCTCCATGAGCACCAACATACGTTGGTGGGCAGCATCCTGCTTGGTAGAGGATCTGGACTTTTTCATCTTAGCTGCAACAAAAGTATACACAAGGGTCAGCCTGACAACATACACAAACGGAGTAATCAAACGCCATGAACAGAGGATACGTACCAGAAGGGCGTGAGAGACCGCAACGTTCGACAAGCTCCCAGTGATTGGCTACCCGCAATGTTCGACAAATGGGTGAGGGGATACGAACTTAGGTCTGCAAAAGCACAAACATATTAGCAAGCACGAATACAAACAAAAATAGAACAAACGCCGCTAGTCGACAGTTATCACACCTAGCGGTTGAAAAGGCTCGGGGACTCGGTGTATTTGATCGCGTCCGCGCAATAGAGCGTCATCCGGCTTGTCGAATTCTCACTCGCCTCCGACAAAGCAGTGATACCGACGCCAGGCGGTGGAAGAGGAAGGGGGCTCCGTTAGCCACCACATCGTTCGGGGCTCGACCATCATCATACCATTATCCTTCATACGAGGAGAATAATTTAAACGGAAGAAGTGCCCGATCTCCTCCCGTGTAGGGAACTGCAACCCACTTAGCTTCCAAATATTGTGGAAGACTATCAGTACGCACGTCAATGTTGGCCCGCATTGGGCTAACGTGATGTTGAAAACTGCGAGCACATACTGGAAGAACGGTTGGAGGGGAAGCTTCAGCCCTGACTTCAACTAAAACTCACTCACGCACATGTAGCCGCGTGGAGGGTGTGTGCCCTGACTTCAACTAAAACTCGCTCACGCACATGTAGCCGCGCGGAGGGCGTGTGAACGACTCACCCAGACGGAGTGCCCTCAGCTTCACCGTACCTGGGGCAGTTAGGCTTGCTCTATCATAGGCACAGTTGATACCATCATAACCTGTGCCATCGTTCAGGGCTAACAGACTGAGGTCTGGGACCTCCCGTTATGCATCCACCCGACAGAGCAATACCCAACACATAAGCGGCTCTAAACACTAACCTCAGGTTTCAGAGTCCAACCCGATAGCCAAACAGCAACAACGTTCGCGCTATCGTGGGACGAGTAGCAACATCACTTGTCGCCACATAAGCGGCTCCAAACAGCAACATCAGGTTTCAGAGTCCAACCCGATAGCCGAACAGCAACAACGTTCGCGCTATAAGCGGGATGAGTAGCAACATCACTTGTCGCCACATAAGCGGCTCCAAACAACAACATCAGGTTTCGGAGTCCACCCAAATAGCAGAATAGCAACAAACAACCACACCATCGCGGAACGAGGTCTCACGGCACGACACTTCGAATTTTCCGACCTCAAAATTAGCTCTTTATCAGAGAGTTGGGGGACTCGGGGTTACCAGTGCGCCCCCCCCTCCTCGAGTGACCATGTGTGCAAAATCTGGACAAAGCCTTGCAACTCCCCAATCAAGAGCTGATTCCCTTGACTTGGGGACTTGGGGGACTTGTTAGTACGTGATCTCGTAAACACATAGATGTCGCACACTTGGTCACTCCAAACGGGTTAACACAGCTCAGACCAAATGCAAGACAGCAACACAGACTTCAACTTTAAACAAGGAAGCAACACCATCTGAAAGCCCACGCGCTCGGAACAACAAACAAAAAGTACCAGGACAGAACATGAACAAACAAGCAGAATTCCACATCGAAGAACAACAAAATAACCCGTACTCAACCACCAATATATACAACACATTTATGACAGTTATAAGGTACGCCCGTTACTCAACCAATACTATTGTTACGCTTCATACACTAACTTGAGCGCCGGAGAGTCGAAGGCGGGAACAACCCGTCAAGGCTTCTAACGACCGTTTAGTGTATTATTCTTAACAGCAGGTAAATGACAACATACGCGCGACAGCTCAGATCATCTGAATTGACCCCGTCCGTACTTCTACTGGAATTCCTACGTAGTTTGGTAGAAACAAGGACCTTCTGGTCTACTGGTACACGATATGGAGCCTTTGGGGGACTCCCTCGACGTACCGAGTTCTCATGTTATGACACCCACTGGTATCTTTGGTGTCCTTGCTGCAGTTTCACGATTACTAGTTGACGATAGCGACTTGGATGTTCAGGTTCCTGGGCCGTCAGTCTGGACTTCCGAGCAGGTTGGGTTTGTTACAGGTGCAGTGTCTGGAGCTTTGGGGTATTATAACCCGAACCAAAATTATGCGCTCATCGAGTTATATTAAGCTTTATCGCGGATTAGTCGCATTACCGAGGATTCGATTTAACTTTCTTTACGAAAGTTGTAGAGTATTTAATTTTGAGCTTATAGGAATTTTTGGAGAATTTTTCGGATACTAATAGGAAGTTCACGCAAGAAATAAATAAAAAGAAAATCATTTTAGTCAGTTAATTCTCGACCGTTCGATCACAAGAAGATTGATTTTGGGTCGTCGATCTTTTGTAGAGCTTGGAGATATAAATAGGGAAATTTTGAAAATTTAAAATCAAAAAATCAGAAAAGCTCGACCCGTTCCAAAAGATCCGACTTGTTTCACCGATTCTGGCCACCTCCGGTGACAAAAAAGGTAGAAAAATGATGAGTGATGTTTCCTTGAATGTTTGGTGTATTTACTTTGGGAAATTTTTTAGGTTTGGAGGCAACCCAATTCAGGTTTTGAACCTTTGAATCGCCACTGTCGGTGGCGGTGCTCCGACGTGTTGTGGAGGTCAGGAGTTGAGGGGAAATGATCCTCTCCTCCCTCTGAGCCTTTCTGGGTAGGTAGGAAGGTTTGATGAAGCTCCACGACGGAGTTTTGCCATGTTGAAATTTCTGGCCAGTTCCGAGTCGTGATGTTTCAAGTGGTTTTCCGGCCACATAGTGACGAGTTGCGGTGTGTAAGGCTAGGGGTTATGTTGGGCTGGTTGAGAAGAATGTTTTGAGGGGTTAATTGCCGCATTTGGCGGCGGTTGCCAGAATTAGGTTTTCGATCTGTTTTGGCTATTTTCAGCCCAACGCTAGTGAATTGGACTTCGTTCCAGTTATGAAAGTGGAAGGGCTCACAAAGAGCTTTTCAACGAGGGGTTAACCGCCCCCATTGGAGAACTTTCACTGGAGGCGCGTGGGGCCACGCGTCGCCGCCCACGGTGAAGCAGTTTGTCGAAATTATCGGCGAGACTTCCAGGGTTGTTTTTAGGGCCGATTTCCATAGTTTTATGCATATTCTGATATCGCATGATCCATATTTACAGGACATCGTGATCGCGACCCTAGCAACGAAGAAAATTTCGCTGGACCACAACTATAGTCGTAGACTTGTGAGTGGACATTTATTTATTTTCACAGTTGCTACGAGTTCATATTTACGCAAATTTACAGTCTCTTGTATTTTATTACAGTCGAGTTTGGAGGTATGTTTGTGATGGTTTTATTTTCTGCATCGATGCTGTAACTAGTTTGCTGATCACTGACTAGTTAGGTCAGACCGGGTTAGGACAAATACCATGTCGACCTAGATTGTCTCTGGTCAGGATAAACACCCTAGATGATCCCATCACCTTTTATTTACATTCATAGAGACGCTCGGGGTTAGGACAAACACTATGAGCTCCCACCTCCATATTTCATTTCAGTTTATTATATTTGAACTCGCTTTATTTTACAAAAATTAGCGGAAAGGCATGTTATTACAGATTTATCGTTTTACATAGTTTACATTATTTTTGTTCACTCACTCTAACATTTTATATTTTAAATGTCTAGGCTTTTCGGTTTTTGTCACACAGGCTGCAGTATAAATCCTGAGTTTGCGTGGTGTTTCTACCAAACTCCGTAGGAATTCCAGTAGAAGTACAGACGGGGTCAATTCAGATGATCTGAGCTATCGTGCGTATGTCATCTTTTACCTGTTGTTAAAAATAATACACCAAACGATCGTTAGAAGCCTTGGCGGGTTGTTCCCACCTTCGACTCTCCAACGCTCAAGTTAGTGTATGAAGCGTAACAATAGTATTGGTTGAGTAATGAGCGTACCTTATAATTGTCATAAATATGTTGTATATATTGGCGGTTGAGTATGGGGTCTTTTGTTGTTCTTCGATGTGGGATCCTGCTTGTTTGTTCATGTTCTGTCCCGGTACTTTCCGTTTGTTGTTCCGAGCGCGTGGGCTTTCAGATGGTGTTGCTTTCTTGTTTAAAGTTGAAGCCTGTGTTGCTGTCTTGCGTTTGGTCTGAGATGTGTTGACCCGTTTGGAGTGACTAAGTGTGCGACATCTATGTGTTTACGGGACCACGTACTAATAGTCCTAATATGGAATTACCACTTGAGTAATCCTCATTCAAAAAACCATTAAAATCTATAGGGATGGTTAGGTGCAAAGACGAGCTAAGTGATTGAGGCAAATGAAGGTTACCATCCCTTGACTCCATAACCGAAGCCCACTTTACACACTCATCACCATCATGATCAAAGCAGCCACAATCCGAACACAAGCCACAGATTGTCTCATACCTAAGTTCCATAGGAAGCCCACAATCTGCAAAAATAGGTATCAAATCACGTACCAATAATGGTCTAGATAGATCCACCTCCACTTGCAGCCGTATGCGCAGACGATGGTCAAGTAAAAGCGGATCAGAACCACGGTAAGCACCAGCAAGAACATTGCCAATAGTACAACACCAAGAATTTTGATAGAACTCCAACATAATGCATCTCGATGTTGGCACCACCGAGACCTAAGAGAGACCCTTGCATGCCGGGATCGTCAATGGATTCGTAAAGCCTCCACAAGCCTCAACAACCACCATTGTCGAGTGAAAGAACTACACACCACTTCGGGTTGCTCGAAGCGGATCACCTTCCGAACTGAAACGACACACGAACCGATCAAATGCCACATGATGAAAGAAGACTCGCCCCGAACCGTCCCCGGCACACCAAAGACATGCCATGCGAGACTTGAAGGATTACACCTTCTCCAGTGCAATTGGTTGAGCAGAAAAAATCTGGACCACAGTGAAGAAGTAGTCATCTACCTCCTCGCACTCAATGCCATGGGTAAGGTCCACCTCCTGTCTAGTTGGATAGACAATAATTTGTGTAATGCTTCTTTTAAGGCTAGTTTCCAGAACAAAATTTATGCTTGGTGGTTGCTCTGTTGTGTTCATGATGAGTTTCAAAGGAGCGTTGTTGTTCAGTACCGAGGACTTGGAGGACTTTCGAGGACTTGGTTTTGGTCTCCTCACTCTCTTGCCTCTGAAAAAAATGTCTGCACCGTGTATTGATGGAGAGTTGAAAGAAAATTTTATCGGATGTCCCCGAAGAGACAGAGTTAAAGTTACTGTCTCATGCCCATCTCTCATTCTTGAAAAATTACAGTAGATATATGTATTATCCGTATGGTTTTCTTCCAAATGTCCTACATTTACAATAGACACAGATGGATTAGGCTCATTTACAATAATTTTCTTAGTAAGATGTGATACTGAATTTGGTTAGTTTTGAAATTTTGTTTTTGGAGATTGAACGACAATCTTGATATGTGATCAAATTTGAACACGTAATCTCTATATTCATTGGTCTACAACATACCAACCTAGTTTTTTGATGGTAACATACCAAGTACCAACCTTGTTAGTGTTTTAAGAAGGAAAAAAATTTCGTATGGTACTCAAACTCTTCTCATCCTATCAATATGGTACCCAAACTCTCAAAACGATCAATATGGTACCAAAACTCGATCTATATGATACCTTGACCAAAATTTTTGTCGGTCAACCCTAAAATTGCTGAAAAAGACTATTCTGCCCTTTTTTGAGTTCAAGTATGGTACCCAAACTTTTCTCATCCTATTAATATGGTACCCAAATTCTCAAAATGATCAATATGGTACCCAAAATTTCCAAACTCGATCTATATGGTACCTTGACCAAAATTTTCGTCAGTCAACCCTAAAATTATTGACATGACATGACGTTTCCCATTTAGAATTTGAATGTGAGGGGTATTATTGCCATTTACCTAAAAAAAGAAGTAGTAGAGAAACCAAGAAACAAAGTAGCTCATCATCTTCTTCTTCTTCTAGCTAGTTCTAAAGGAGAGAGGACCGAGAAGAACGAAAATCTCAACCACTAATCTCCCCCACCAATCTCCCCTAAACCCTGTCAGAGCTTAAGTTGGTGAAGAAGAGCAAAAGGGTTATCAAAAGAAACAACAAGGCCTCCAGATCGAGGAGTTCAGTTCATACGGACCGCGGCGACAAGCTTCGAAAGCTAGTTCTGGGGGATAAATCCATGGATTTCTGCAGCTTGTTGGAAGAAACTACTCATTACATATAGCATGTCTTACCACAAGTGAAGGTCATGCAGGTCATAGCTGATAATCTCTCTAAATGAGTATATATGATGCATCAGAAACAAGTGTTCATGATCTGAAGCATGCATACATGAGAAAAAAGAAAGAAAGTATAAGTTGCCAGCCAAATCTAACAAGAGGTACTTCCTCGGGCATAATGCGAGAAATGAACTCAAAAAAGGACATAATAGTCTTTTTGCAATAACTCCAACGGAAATTTTGGTCAAGGTACCATATAGATTGAGTTTGGAGAGTTTGGGTACCATATTGATAGGATGAGAAGAGTTTGGGTACCATACGAAAAAAAATTTCCTTTTGTTTTTAGGTAAATGACAATAATACCTCTCACAATTAGGAAAATGTCATGCCACGTCAGTAATTTTAGGGTTGACTGACGAAATTTTTTGTCAAGGTACCATATAGATCGAACTTGGAGAGTTTAGGTACCATATTGATCGTTTTGAGAGTTTGGATACAATATTGATAAGATGAGAAGAGTTTAGATACCATACGAAACTTTTTTCCTTTTAAGGAATTAGGCAACGGAAGAACTGGGTTTTAAATTAAAAAATTTAAGTGCAGGGTATATTCCACAAAATAAAAGAAGGTGTTAGGATATATGTAGAGTAAAAAGTAAAAAAAAGAAGAAAAAAAGAACAAAAAAAGAAGGGAAAATTGATAATAGAGTCGGAATGGGGAGGAAGAAAGACGGTGACTCGTGGCTTGTCCCTCACATAACACACAAGTCCGTCCTTCCTTCTCCTCCTTCCTTGGTCCTAATTGCTTCTTCTGCTTTCTTCTATAAACAAAGAGGAAAAGCCCCAAATCTCAGAGTTTTGTCTCACTCACTCACTCGGTCTCTCTGTCTGTAAATCAGCTGCTGCTGTTTCTGCTCAAGATCAATCAGGAATTGGCTATCTGTGGAGGGAGTCGTCATATGTTGATCGATCTGGTGGTGACGTAATTGGTAATGCTGCAGGGGGATTGAGACCCATGAACAAGGATGGGATTGGAATCGGTTGGTGTGTTTAGTGAAGCTTAATCATCATCATCCAGCCTCCCCTGATTCCCTCCTCTTCCCAACAACTCTTCAATTCCAATTACAACAACAGCAAGCCAAGCCAAGCCAAGCAAAGGCCTGGGCTGATGGAAAGTATATGATATCCTCATCGTCATCTTCTTCTTCTTCTTCATCATTGCTTCTACTTTTTTAAATGGAAGAAGAAGGGAAGCATTGGCTGCTTGATTAATTTGTTGGACCATGGATGAGCTCAGCCCTATCCCCGGGTGGCGCCCCACCCAGCTCGTATTCACTCCATATTCCAGGCAGGCCAACATCAAGTCTCAACCTTTACGCCGCCCGGTAATCTCTCTCTCGTCCTTGACTTGACTTAGGGAGAGAGAGAGAGAGAGAGAGAGAGAGAGAGAGAGAGAGAGAGAGAGAGAATGTATTATGTCTTAATTTAGTTGTACTGTCTTCAATGCAATCCAGTTACCTTGTCTAATTTCATTGTCATGCAGCTATCATGCTTTCATTCTGACACAACACTGAACACTCTGTTATGCAGCTTGTGGCAAGAGTTACCAAGGACATAGTTGAAACATACCGACTATGCAATCCCCAGTTTAAGTATTCAGAAGAACTTAATCCAAAGAGATATTTGACTACCCCATCAATTGGAGTACTCAATGATGGCTACGATAATGTCAACTCAGATCTTATTCTTACCGTAAACTTTCTCTTGCTCAATCTAGACACTCAGCGAAGATACATCGTCAAAGATGTTCTTGGCCATGGCACATTTGGCCAGGTTGCTAAATGCTGGGTCCCAGAAACTAACAATTTTGTTGCTGTCAAGATCATCAAAAATCAACCTGCATACTATCAACAAGCACTGGTTGAAGTATCCATTTTGACAACGGTAACACTGACTCTTTTTTTCCGTTGTGTCTGATGTTGAATCTTGTGGTCTTAGACCAACATTTTTATTTGTTGCAGTTAAACAAGAAATATGATCCCGAGGACAAGCATCACATTGTGCGTATTTATGATTACTTTGTATATCATCGTCATCTGTGCATTTGCTTTGAACTGCTTGATACTAATCTGTAAGTCACTCTACCTCTTTATTTTTGGATCGGCTTATCTTTTCAAACCCACCATTTTTAACCTAATTTTCCTTGCATTGAAATTTTACTTCTGTTCAGGTATGAGCTTATCAAGATAAATCATTTCAGGGGACTATCCCTGACCATCGTCCAATTGTTCTCCAAACAAGTATGGGACTTATTGCTTGAATTGGAATGTGTGTGTGTATATATATATATATATATTTTACTTACGAGTTTGTATCTCAATCCTTCTGTATTTCTTTGTTGGTAATATACAATTTTGAGTAGATTCTACATGGACTAGCCCTCTTAAAGGATGCTGGGATAATTCACTGTGATCTAAAGCCAGAAAATATTCTCCTATGCACAAGGTGATCTACTTTTTCTGGTATCTGTTATGTGTCTGTGATGATATTGAGTTAAAATTAATCACTGTTCCTTGAATACAACAGTGTTAAGCCGGCAGAAATAAAAATTATTGACTTTGGATCTGCATGCATGGAAGATCGAACGGTTTACTCCTACATTCAGGTTTGTTTTATTGTTGAATGCTTATCTTATGCTTATTGAAGTCTAGGATGTGCTATAACTGCACTTATTCTTATTTCTTTTGCAGAGTCGTTATTATAGGTCTCCTGAAGTCCTGCTTGGATATCAGTATCCTTGTACATGAAGTGATATATTTGCACTTTTAATATCTATAACGTCTCATCTGATTTCATCAGTTTCAATTCCGTTGCTTAAATTCATCCTATTAGTTGGTCCCTAACTCTAACAGATATACTACTGCTATCGACATGTGGTCCTTTGGATGCATAGTTGCTGAATTGTTTCTAGGATTGCCATTATTTCCAGGAGCTTCAGAATTTGATCTGCTAAGGAGAATGATAGAGATCCTTGGGTATGTTGCTATTCTGCAAATTTATGTCTAAATAGCTTAATAAGTTATAGTTTTTCTGTTTCTATGTTTAATTTTTTTTTTTGGCTGTTCTCTTCAATGCTGTAGAGGGCATCCCCCTGATTATGTACTTAACAAGGCAAAAAACACAAGCAAGTTCTTTAAGTGCATCCGGAGTATGCACAGTGTGGAGAATGTAGAATATTCTGCAACTGGCAGAATTTCTTATCAAGCATTAACAGAGGAAGAATATGAAGCTGTAAGTGCCTATATATCAAAGAATTTTAGACAGGGAAAATAACAGTTGGGAATATAGTTGCTATATAAGAAAAGAAGAAAAAAACTGATGGGACTAATACTCTATCTGTGGTAAAATTAATGATAGTGAGTCATTGTAAGCTTTAGTTTTTTTGTCTTTGTCGGGTTTATTCTAGATACCTTTTATTTTATGTTTTTCTATTTAGTTCTTATGGTGACTGATTTCTTTTCAGAGAGAATCAAAAAGACCAACAATTGGTAAAGAGTATTTTAATCATATGAACCTTGAAGAAATTGTTACAAGCTATCCGTATAGGAAGAACTTGCCCAAGGAAGAGATGGCTAAAGGTCTGCTGTATGCTGTCATATATTCAATGTTGAGTACACTGAAACAATTCTGCTTATGGCAATTAATGAAGTTATTGATTTCTGTTGTGTGGTATGAAATTTTGGCAGAGAGTCAGATTCGGTTAGCTTTGGTTGATTTTCTAAGGGGCCTTGTCGACTTTGATCCTTCAAAACGCTGGTCACCGTTTCAGGTTGTTAAAATATCACCACTTGTTCAATATTTGGATTTTGTTGCACTGCAAAATGGCCACATAGGAATTTTTATGATTGAACTTGTACCTGCAGGCTTCAAAACACCCTTTTGTTACGGGGGAACCTTTTACACGCCCATATCAACCTCCGTCAGAGACTCCTCGTATGGTAAGTGGTCCCATTATGAACTTTCATTATTAGCTTTGGAGACATTACAACTTTACTCAACAATCTATGCGTTATAGAGAGAGTTTGGCTGGAATATAGTTTATGTGGGAGATAATTCTAACTATGTATTTATTCCTTCTTCTCATGGTCTTTGACCTGCTTGCGCTCTCTACTTCTCCTAGCCCGTTGCTCAAAACATAAGAGTGGACCATCATCCTGGTGGTGGCCATTGGTTTGCTGCTGGTCTCTCTCCTAATGTAAGCTTACTACTCCTCAAAATCTGTCTCTCGCAACGTTTTGGTTGTCTGCATCCTTGACTATTATCTCCACTATAACAATGTGTCAATTATTACTCATTGGCAGATTTCAGGAAGAAACAGGGTCTCCATGCCTAGCAGCTCACATTTTCAAGTGGTGCCACCATATGCACATGCTAATAGCTATGGCAGTGTAGGAAGCCATGGTAGTTATAATGATGGTACTGGACTTGGAAGCAGCTATGGAAGCTATGGAGATACTGGTAATATGTTCGCTTATTATTCACCGGTTGCTCCATCTGGAATGAACATGCATGCTCAATGTAATGCGGCAATGCTTGGAAATAGTCCTGATGCAAGACGAAGGATTATCCCTTATTCCCATGGAAATGGACTTGGTATGAGCCCTTCAGCAGGAAGTTTTGCTCCACTGCCCCTGGGCACTAGTCCATCACAATTTACTCCACCAAGTTCCTATGGTCAAATTTCTACTGGCTCCCCAGGTCATTATGGTCCAACTTCTCCAGCAAGAGGCAGTTGTCAGGGATCACCTTTAGGAAAGATGGCTGCAGTCAGCCAGTTTAATAGAAGAAAAGGTTGGGGGTTCCCTGGAGGCTCTCAAACTCAGGAGAGTTCATCTTCACATAGGCAAGGGCAATCTACTGATTGCATCAGTTCTGGCAAAGCTGAGGGGAGTTCTCAACCACCTGGTGGATCCCCATCACATATGCCGCTAAATGCTAATGCTGGAAACTGGAGACAGCAACGAGATGGCAGCGTAATTTCTGCTGGCTACTTGGCCACTCAAAACATGCAAGGATCCTTCAAGGTTGGATCCAATATCCCCAAGACGACAGGAGTTCCTCATGAGAATTCAGAGGCTAGCCAGTCATTGCCTGATTTTGGGGATTGGGATCCCAATTATAGGTAACTGGACAAGACCTGTTTTGTTCGACTATATGTTTCAAGCTGAATGATCCTGGCCTCCTGGGGCTTGTGTAACTTCCTGAATTCTTCTTTCATCCTTGGCTGGTTGGAATTTGAGTGGTCCTTATTTTCTTGTCTTCCTATTACCATTTCCAGTGACGAACAACTTCTGCAAGAAGATGGTTCCGACTTAAACTGCTTTATTTCTGAGTTCAGCAATGGCATGCATCTTAATTCCCCAGAAACATTGGCCGGGGTTGGAAGATTCAGCGGCATGTCAAGCTCAACCTCAGGTCGTTCCTTGCACAGGTAATTTATCAATATAAAAGCTTTTTAACTTGGTTACTTGCATCCATCTGAGCAGGTCATGTGTTCTTTACTTAATAGCAAATCATATGTTTGCGAATATATCCACACTTGGAAATTTACATTTTGATCATATGCAACATAATCTACATCTCTTCTCCTCGGTTGAGAATAAACTCGAGGAGTATAATGTACATAATGGATAATGGATGTAATTATTTGTAAACTTATCACGTATGTAGTTTTGGTGCATAATTTGCAATTTATTTTGGAGGTAATAGGGAAATAGTGAGAAGTGTTGGAATGTTACAATTCACCTCTGGAATTGTAATTTTACTACAAATTGACTTGCCTTGTTACTCCTGATTTTGTTTACTTTGTGTGCAATCTGCTTCAGACAAAATGGCCCCGTTCAATCATATTCACATGCAGAGGTGGGTAGTCCGCCAACTAGTGAGCCTCTTGCTGGATATGTGCGTTCGTCGAAGCCATCTCACTTCATGCCTTATATATCTCAAAATTCCCCAAGCCGTTTGGGTCAGCAATCTCAGCGGTACAATCATGGAAGACCCAGCAATTCTCGGAGTGATTGGAATCATATGGTGCAGGCCCCTCCTCCTAATTTTAATTCTGGAGACCCACGTTCTCCAGGAAACACCTCATTCAGCAACGGCACATCATGGGGTACTTTCTGACTTAATATCATCAGCCATTGGTCTTTTGATTTCCTTTGTCCGTTTTAGATAATTAGACAAACTCTCATAAAATATCTTTATAAGAAAGTGGGGTATAATTGGGGGAGCTAGGGAGCGCTGTGACTAGTCAAACTAATTGTGGCACTCTATTGTAGGGCGTAGAGCCAGTCATCCAGTCATTAGTGTTCCACCTGCATCGCGTGGAAGAAACGACTATGGGCGAATTATCTGATGTTGGAAATTGTTTGTTTACTGTCAGATCCGATTGAGATTCTGAGTTGGCAAGAACAATGCGCTTGCAAAATATAGTTTGTGGTTAATGGATATCTTGTGTTCTAGTTATTGCTGCATGCAACTATTGTTTTTGTCTCCGTAATGGTCAATCATTCCCTGCCTATAAATTGCCAAACATTTAGATTAAGACGTCCTTCTTCCGAAATTGCTGTTGATGTGTTTTGAAGGAATCGTATATAATTTACAGAGATAATATTGCAGCTGCTGAAAGAATTGGAAGTGTTGGTGTAACTAATGTGTGGAGTTCAGAAATTTCCTTTGCATGTAATTTTGATCTTGGCCATCTTCCTTTTCCATTCAATTAGTTTAAAAAGAAGGGTGATGTCCAGGTTGAAAACAATATATGACTTGTGATACTTGAGAGCTAAATTGGCTCCATGAACATGAACATGTTTTTATATTTGATCCATCAGCACTGTAAACCTTGTATATGGAACTGTTATTATTTAATCTTATACGGAATAGAGCGGCTGGCTGCACACCATAAGTTCTTCAATGTATGTTTTTCAGATTATTGTAACATTTATTTGATTTTCTGAACTATAAGCATATTTATAGAGTTGAGATATCATGTATCTACAGCATGGGTTGTGTCTTTTATCACGTTATGCACAACTTATCCATCTTATTAGTACTGATGCAGTACTGCCTTTTTAAGCTGGTTGACTACTTACTGAGGAATGGGTTTTCAAGAGTTAATATAACTTGTGTAAAATAATGACTTCAATCTTTCCACAAAGGAGAGAAAATATAAGATTAGTAGTGTATGGAGAATTAGAGATGGAGATAAGAAAAAGGAGAAATGAGTGAAAAAATCAAGAAGTTTGTTTGTGTACGAAAATGGCAGGCTGCAAGCCACAAAAAGCTGGACCCAATCTCTTCCAACAAATACCACCCTTCCATTCCATATCTTTCATTTTAACTTCAAGTTTATGTTCAAAAAATAAAAAAATAAAAAGTAAAATTGTATATAAGGTCGGAAAAATATAGTTGGAAAAACAAAAACCATTCATTTCCATGGCGGTGTGATGCCACTCTTGTCAGGAGGAGTTGTTGTTTGGGTTCAAGTCCTGAGTCGCAGACTCACAACACAGTATTAACTTGCTTGTGTAACTTAATTGTGTTGGCTTTGGGTTCAACGTCACTCTCTCTCTCTCTTTCTTGTTTTGCTCAGCTAATCCTAACGACATTTCCAACTACGCCCTAGCTAGCTAGCTAGCTAGCTGATTCTTCGATCAGGTACACTCTTTTCGATCAATCATATGCATCATCCTCAGCTCAAAGAATCAAACTTTTTTTTTGCCATTTAGCTTTTGCATGTGTTGTGTGTATATATATTTCTGTTGGAGGAGGAGCTAGCAGCTAGGCTGCGATTCAACTGTTTGTTACGTGTTACGTCACTTACGTGTATTCATTCTTAATTTCAAGTAGCTAGCTAGTTTCTGCTTGTGCGTTCTATCTTATCTATTCTTTCATCATTAGTTGCAATTGAATTTGAACTTGAAATTTATATTGTGTGGTTGTTGGCAGATAACTGGTAACCTGTGTTCTTCTTAATTGGCCGGGTTAGATTACCATATATAAGACTTGATTCTCAAGAATAAAGGAAGAGGGTTGTTGTCTATACATATGGTAATTGTCAAGTGCACGCAAGAAGACGCCATATGATGGCCACAGCTTCTGCCTTTGTTGGGCTCAGTAGTACCGGAAACAGACTCTTGTCTTCCTCCTTGTATTATTCAGATATCACAGACAAGCTCTTTTGTCTCGGTGGTGATCATCATCGCCTTGTTAATTGTCAATTGTCTTCACCAAAGAATATTGTGACTGCCAGAAAGTCGGCTTCCAACTTTCCATCTCCGGATAGGCATCATGAACACTTCATCAGGGCTTTGAAAGAGCATGCAGATACTGCCTCATTCACGTCACATCAATTTGACGACTTGGAGGAGGAAAGCTCCTATCTTGAATATTCAGTGGAGGCACTTCTTCTGCTACAAAAGTCTATGCTCGAAAAGCAATGGAGTCTTTCCTTTGAGAAACAAGTGCCAACGAAAAAAACAACTCACAAGAAGATACCGGTCACTTGTTCTGGGATATCTGCTCGGCAGAGGAGGATGAGTACTAAGAGGAAAACTTTTGAAATGCAACCGAGTGTAAGTCCAAATCTGCTGCAGAATCGTGTAAAGGGTTATGTGAAGGGATTGAGAAGTGAAGATTTGCTCACTCATACTGAGGTCGTAAGCCTTTCCAAGAAAATCAAAATCGGTCTTTCAGTGGAGGAGCATAAATCAAGGTTATAAACTTCTGTCTTTTCAGTTATATGAATCCTAGCTTGATTTGTCTGAGTAGAATTTAGAGTAATCTTATTCTGAAACATTCATTTGCTGGTTAAAGCTAGATATCCTGTAGCCCTTTACTATGCTGTTTGCACAAAACCCCTATGTTATGAAACTTCTGCACAAATATCCGTTTTTTGTATTGTTTTTTTTTATTGTTATGGAGTGATGGTGGTAAGTAAGGTGGATTAGTAATTTCTGTCTCTGTTAGTTTTAAATGACCAACCCTTTGGACTGAGTTCACCTATGAAGACTGGTTACTTTTTAGCTTTTATAACAAAAATCCAGTTTTGTTTGGTTATTTTTATCCCTATAATTCTAATCCGAGTTGTCTTATTTTCAGACTGAAAGAGAAACTGGGTTGTGACCCCTCTGACGAACAACTTGCAACTTCATTAAGGATTTCTCGTGCTGAACTACAGTCAAATTTAATCCAGTGTTCTTTGGCAAGAGAGAAGCTGACAATGAGCAATGTTCGTTTGGTGATGTCCATTGCCCAAAGATATGATAACACAGGTGCTGAAATGGCTGATCTTATCCAGGTGATTTCTGCTTTTTACTTAATCGTGAGCTGACAATATTTCTTCCAACAAAATTACCATGACTAAGACAAAAATGCAGCTTAAATCTCATGTGAGAAACTAATTATAGGGTGGCTTAATCGGACTACTACGCGGAATTGAGAAATTCGATTCCTCAAAGGGGTTCAAGATTTCTACTTATGTGTACTGGTGGATACGTCAAGTGAGACCACTCTTTTCAACTTCAATGTTAAACAACTTGGTATATATGTAGCAATACATCAAATGTCCTTTTGAAGGATTAGACACTGGCTTACATTATCCTTACATTCCAGGGTGTTTCAAGAGCACTGGTTGAAAATTCCAGAACCTTGAGACTTCCTGCACATTTGCATGAGAGGTTAGGGTTGATCAAAAATGCAAAAGTTAGATTGGAAGAGAAAGGAATAACTCCATCCATTGATGTAAGTCTTTCCTATCTTTATTATTTATTTTGTTCTAACTTCTAAGGAGTAAGGAATATGTGAACATGCTGAGGCCAGCGATTACAATATTCATGTTTCATATTAGTTACATATCAGTATGTTATGGATACTTTATCTGATATGTATTTCTCTTATTACACTTTGATTTCAGAGGATTGCAGAAAGCCTGAACATGTCCAAAAAGAAAGTTAGGAATGCTACTGAGGTACTAAATGTTGTGTTTATTCCTCTGTTCTCAATGCTTAGTTACTGTTACCATACAATTTCATAATGTGCAGGCTATAAGTAAGGTTTATTCACTTGATAGAGATGCATTCCCCTCTTTGAATGGGATTCCAGGAGAAACTCATCATAGTGTAAGTGTTGACGACAACTTAACTAGTCTCATTTGTTAATTTTTTTTCACCTTGCCTGCCAGCTTTTGTCTTGTAGTCGATCTTTTAACAAACTTTGTTGCAGTACATTGCAGATATTCGCCGCGAGAACATCCCGTGGCATGGGGTGGATGAGTCAGCACTTAAGGTAAGGCATGCATGAAATGGTCTAAACTAACATACAAATCAGTATATATGTTAGGTCTAATTCCAAAGAAGTGAATTCAGACATATAACCAAAGCTCGATTAAAGAAAAACCAAACTAGTCGAGGTTCAAAAAAGAAAAGCCTCATTATACATCTCTCCTGATAGTCTGAGAGGCATGCATATATGTGTATGTGTATGTATTTTTAATATCAGTTTTCTTATTTGATTATCTGTTATACGACAATTTGTGAACAACCTATGAGAGTATCTAGAGTCTGGACCTCCTATTTATGATGGTGCTATATTTGTAGGACGAAGTAAACAAGCTCATAAGTATTATTCTTGGAGAACGGGAGCAGGAAATCATACGGCTTTACTATGGGCTGGATAATGAAAGTCTTACATGGGAGGACATTAGTAAACGGTGAGTCCAAACAATTGAAGGGATTGAGATAATGTATTCGATCACTAATAGGTAAACTGAAGTAAATCAGAAACTTGAGTTAGAATCCCAGTCATTAATCCCTTCCTTACTGAGGAGTAAAGAGTAGTAATTAAGGGTATCTAAATTGGTAAACAAATAGTGAGAGAGATGACTTGAGTGGAGGTGAATCATATGGTTTTTAAAGTCACCAAAGACTGGTTAGAGCAACAGAAAAGAGAGACAGTGTGATAGTAGGTAGATTCATGGATCTGTTTCTTCCATTTAATTTACTGATATTTGTTTTGTTTCTTGTGTGACTTTCACTTGTACAGAATAGGATTGTCCAGAGAAAGAGTTAGGCAAGTCGGACTGGTTGCTCTAGAGAAACTGAAACATGGTGCAAGGAAAAGAGAGATGGAGGCATTGCTAGTCCAGCATTAGTTTATGTATGATTTTACATATCACTTACAGATGGAGATGGACTGAGAAGGTGTATATAGATTACAGAAAATGAATGAAACTTGTTTTTGATGCTAGAATAGAGGATTGGTTCTGTAACAAGATCGGACAACACTCACTCACTAAGGAAGTACTCGTTGGTTCTGATTTATTTATTTATTTCAGTATGAATTTATCTTTTTTGTTTTTGAAGTATGTATGAAGTTAATGTTAACTTAATGAGTGTGACTAGGAGAAGTTAGGCATACATTCCTGCAGGGATCGGCGAGAGCGGATCTAAATCATCTAATCGAGGAGAGCCACGTGTCGCGTATACATACATGTCTGACTGGAATCCACACCGGATGACTAGACTGACAAATTAAGGGGGCAGGGTTGGGGTTGGAGTTCAAAAGGAGGGAGGAGCAGCAGCTAGCAATGATGGCCACCAACGCCGCCGCACACACTTATTCTGCCTTCTCTTCCTCTTCCTCGTCCTCTTCCTATAGGAGGAGGAGGAGGAGGAGGAGGAGGAGGAGGAGAAGGTCGAGGCTTCAGCTGCTCAATTCCTACTCCTCCTCCTCCTTCTTCCTCACTAGGCACGTCATCATCTGGGTGCTCTCTCCCCTCAAAAAACAACCACAAGTCTTACTTGCGAGTTCTCAACGCTCTCGACTCCGACGTTCCTCAACCTCTCCACCCTCAGGTAATTAATTTGACAATTGACATCCATCCATCGATCACATTGGCGATGTGCGTGCGTGCGTGCAGCTCAATCTCAATGTCATCATACTTAGTTAGTTAGTTAGTTATCTTCTTCTTCTTCTTCTTCTTCTTCTTCTTCTTCTTCTTCTTCTTCATTAAGACGACGACGACTAGCGATGAGAGAAAGAGTTTCGAGCAATGGGATTCATGGACAGCAAGGTTCTCCGGAGCATCCAATATCCCCTTTCTGCTTCTGCAAATGCCACAGATTATACTCAACGCTCAAAATCTTATGGCTGGAAACAAAGCTGCTCTTTTAGCTGTCCCCTGGCACGGAATGTTCACTGGTTTGCTTGGAAACCTTTCACTTCTTTCATATTTTGCAAAGAAGAGGGAGAAGGAGGCCATTGTCGTCCAAACATTGGGAGTCGTTTCCCTGTATATCGTTTTTGCACAGCTCTCCTTGGCAGAAGCAATGCCTCTACCTTACTTTGTCATTACTTCCATCGTTGTTGCAACTGGTCTTCTTTTGAATTTTTTGAATTACTTTAATCTCCTTAATGCTGGAATCTGGCGCTTCTGGGAAGATTTTATTACTGTTGGCGGCCTATCAGTTCTTCCCCAAGTAATCTCTCTCCCTCTTCGTCTCTCTTTCTCTCTTGAATTCTTTGGATTTAATTTCTTTATTTTCTTGTTTAACCATTTTGGTCTCAGATTATGTGGTCTACTTTTGTTCCGTACTAGGTTGCTGCCCGCCCCTTGGGGCGGTGTTACCATAATTGTTTCAGCAGATAATAAATCTTCAATGAAAACTATAGATGAGATGAAATAGGTTTAGAGAGAGTTTTGGATATACGAAAAACAATGATTTATTTATAGTATGAATCAAAGTGCTCCAAGATACATTGAAGTGATATGACTATGAGAACAGAAGACCAGTGTCCTCTTTATAGGCCACTCGGGAAAAAAAAATTACCTGTTGTAACTATCTAATTCTTATTTTTTTATAAACAGAACAACTTTGTGCAGTGGATTATACTCTTGTTCTTGTTCTCCAAATGGTGTTCTTCGCATTGTGACTACGCAAATCAAAACTAAGTTAAGGTCGGTTTAAATTACACCTCAAAACCATTACAATTTCATTTTCGGATTCAACTTCTGCAATCGATCAGAATTAATGAGGAAAATGACTACGTACCGGAGAAAGCGAGAACCCTAAGCCTAGTCATGAGTGTGGCTTTTATAGTGGTTATTTGAGCTTCAATGTATTTCTTCTTCTGCAATTATTCTCTTTTGTTGCCCCAAAACAGCTTTTTCTTTTGACCAGCAAAGATTCTACTAACTGCAAAAGAAGCAAAACCGCCATTGCAAAATAAGAGAGAACCTTTAAGTATAATTCTTTTAAGTAACACTTGTTTAGTTAAGAAGAAGAAAAAAAAACCTCTCTCTCATATAATGTATTATCTTCATTACAATTTGATTACATCCATGAACTAAAATCAAGCTTAAGCCAAACCTGTTTTTCAAGAACCCATTGTTTAAGCCTCTGCCTTCATTCCCAAAGATTACTCACTCTCCTTTCTTCAAGAAACCACCACCACTCAACACAAATCACTCTATTTGTCTATATTATCCGTCTCTTTCATTCTGTTTATTTTGTTGTCCTTTCCTTTAGTCATTTTCAGTGCTGGTAATTGAAGCCTAATGCCACCAAATTTGTTTACTAAATGGTCCATAACTACAATTTTTTTTTCTAAGGTTCAACAGTTACATCATAGTATCATACTTGATATGACTAAGTGAAGGCTAGGATCCTCAAACCATATAAATATAAGTTCTTGAGAACAATTTTACAGCAAAGTGAGCAATAGTGTCCAAGTGTAATTAGAAGTAGCAATCTCACTGGTAAACTTCACTTCAACTGTTCTTTAAAATTGGAGTCAGCTAAAATATCTTCTTTTCTTCCTGAAAGATAAATTATAGGTGAAGCAACATTAGCAGTCGTTCAAATCAATTTAATACTGCCTTCCTCAAATACTGCAGTCGTTCATAGCAGCCACAGTCTTGGAATCATCATTGAGCCTCATGTAGAAAAGCTTTGATCCCTTTTGGGTAATTGTACACAATAACAGGCTTCTGAAATTTCACCTCAGTTAAAAATCTGCAGCAAATCAATAAATCAGTAAGCTCAATTTACTCAGTAACCCAAGTAAGACTGATCAAGCAGAACAGTGATGAAGGAGGTACCTTTCATGTTCAGATGCCAAGTCAATTCCCCACTCTACATGATTGTCAAACTTCTTGCCCTTCTTCACAGCATCAATTAGTAGATCCACTGCTTCCGTGTAAGTAATCCTTTCAAAGGGTGTCTTTGCAACCATTGTTAGACGCTCTATGCAAGTCTTATCAAATTGCCGAGCAATAAACTCCATATCGTCAAGGCAGTTGTCAAGTAACCACTGACACAAAAACTTCACATACGCCTCTGCACAGTTCATGTCATCCTACATGAGTGGAAAAAAAAAAGTTAACTTCTGTATAGACAATAAGATTCGAAACCAAACAGGAAAAAGACCAGAAAATAGTGATGAATGAGCTGCTTCTATGTACTCAGAGACACAATCCTCCCTCCCCATTATATCCAAGCGTACCAAAATGAAGATTACCACTGATTTCCAGGAATATCACCTCTAAGAACAAACAAAATTGGAAACAAAAAGGCATAAACAATACTTGAACAGGTTTCAAGAAACATGAACAAATGATAATCGAATATTAGAAGGTAATGTGTGCTCCCTTTTTTGACAGGAAGGTAAGAGACATGTTATAATGATATCGAAGGGGATCCATAGTCAGGGATTCAAATTCCAACAACTGAGTAAAGACTATGCTAAATTTAATGTTCATAATGAGATCTTCACATACCTTGAGCTCTGCAAATGCTATTTCAGGCTCCACCATCCAAAATTCTGCCAAATGCCGCGAGGTGTGTGAATTCTCGGCTCGAAAAGTAGGACCAAATGTATACACACTACCAAGAGCACATGCATACGATTCAACTTGCAGTTGGCCAGAAACAGTCAGAAAAGCTTGGCGGTCAAAGAAATCTTGGGTGTAGTCAATCTTCCCATCTTTTTTGGGGATTCCTGGTTGAAGTTTTAACCTCTCTTCCAACTTCAATACATTCTCCTTTGCCTTTTTCAGTTCAGCTACAGCAGCACCAATTTCCTCCTTACTTGCCTTGACAGTTTTCAGCGGGGAAACAACATCTCCTTTTTCCTTGACTATATCCTTGGCAGCTTCTACGTCTGATTGGCACGGAGGGTTGAAGTTACCACCAGTAAACTTCATTTGACGTTGGCCCCACCAAATTAAGGAGGCAAAATAGCATTGAGATTACTACAAATGATTTCATTTTACGAAATCATGAAGGATTTCATTGCCAAACCAAAGGTTTGGTATATACGATTGTTATACTTCAACCCTCCGTGCCAAGCAGACATAGAAGCTGCCAAGGATATAGTCAAGGAAAAAGGAGATGTTGTTATATACCAAAGGAAAAAGCTGCCAAGCAGACATAGAAGTAAACCAAAGGTTTACTTCTAATTACACTTGGACACTATTGCTCACTCGAGTGAAGAAGGGCTTCCCTTTATTGTAGTGGGAACTGCTGTGGAGTAGTGGCCGCATGATTGTTATACTTCAACCCTCCGTGCCAAGCAGACATAGAAGCTGCCAAGGATATAGTCAAGGAAAAAGGAGATGTTAATTCCCATCCAAATCAGCAGAACTCATTTTGCTTGTCTTTTAACCACCAAAGCAGTATACATATAAGTGAGAATATGACATCTATAACACAGTTTAAGAGAATCAAACTTCTATATGAAGTGATACCTTGCACCACGACCTGACACCAAAGAACTTTCCCTACAAATCGACAGCAGAAAAATAATTATCAATGATCCCGCAAGACTAAACATCAACATAGGGCTCGAAGTGGGCATAAGTGCGTAACACATGAGACAAATTCAAGAGGCTGGACTCTGGTTTAGACATATGAGTACATACCAACTTATATAGGATGATATAATTGATGGTTTATCGCTTCCAAAGACTCTCAATCGAAGCTGAGAAATAAAGAGCTTTGATATCTTATTGAAACCTGCCATATGACCAGCAAAAACAAAAATAAAATACAGAGCTTCAATGAACCGAAGAAAAAGGGAAATTGATGGAGAAAGAGAAAAACCATTTATCCCTTTCAGTATTTTGCCTCCAACCGAATATCCTCAATTGTTAGCAGAACAAATAAGAACTTCAATGCTATTAAAAGAGCTCTTGGCGGCTTCTCAAGAAACAACAAAAATAAACAGAGCTTAAAGTGTTGGCTAAGGCAGCAAATAGATATCAAACTAATAAACCCTCATGGCCAGTCCTACATGTGAAGAGGCAGACAGAACTAAACTATGAACCCTTGATATCTTGCTATAAATGAACATGATTCAAAACCAACTGTATCGAAGATTTCGATGATCACAGAAAATATCATTCCTACAAAGATCATAGAATTACAACCATCATGCAAATCCATCTTCTTTCAATCTAAATACCCAATTCGATTTCTCAAAAACAATTACTCATATACAAATAAAAAAACCCAAATGTAACTTCTACCGTGATAATCAAAGCGAGGCTTTACCTGACGAAGAAGTAGAACAACAAAGCAACAGCAGTAGCGATTGGATTTTGAATTCAAACTCAGAGGTATATACCAAGTTGTTTCCTTACCCGAAATCGTGGCCGTCCTGCAAAGTAGAGCAATTCAACAGCAAAAATCATACACTTGGGCTCAAACACACAACCCCCCCACAAAAAGCTCTAGAAACGACATGTCGTATGAACAGAACAATTAGGGCCAAATCAATTATGCAACAGTTTCAGAGAAAGAGAGAGCATTTGTGCACTATTGACATTCAAAATCGCAGAAATTTAGAGCCAGAAAGAATCAAAATTGTTTGAAATTAAACCGAAATTGCAATTCAGAAAACCTAAGGGCTTAATCGTATGAAATTGATCATAAAGGTACAAATAAAGAGAGGAAAATTGGGGGTTGCCATTACCATATCTGCAACGTTGAGAGCAATCGCCTTGCTTCTGAGTTGTGAGTGTAGCTTCTTACAATGCCCAGAGCCCAAGAGTGTCGAAATGTGTATTTTTTAATGGAGATTTCTGGTTTATATTTCCGGGTCGGAGAGGATACCAAATTGCACAGACCCATCTCTAAGGATAGGTAAATATAGTTGCTCAGACCCATCTCCAATCATGCGGCCACTACTCCACAGCAGTTCCACAGCAGTTCCACAACAGTTGCTTAATCAAATGCTCTTCCTTTTTTTTTGCTCGGAATGTTTCTGCCCCTTCACACGTACTTCCTCTGCTTTTAGTTTATTTTTTTTCTAATATTTTTAATCCTGGTAAAACCGAAGAAGATCAAAGGAACCCCAGCAAAAATAGGGACTAAACATACAACCACAAAATCAAACCATCCAAAGAAGAACCCAAAATCACATACATTCTCACTGAAGTTAATTCTACATGCACTTCGCTAGCTAGCAACTCAAAATCCATTCCATGGCAAAGCAGGCTGATCATATAGTCATATAGGCTAGCTGTATATATATATATATATATATATAATCATGTAGTCAAAAATCGAACTGATACATCGAAACTCAACCAAAAGAAAAGAAGACATGATTACCTTTTTTTATCAAGTATCAAAAAGAAACAAATTCCGGTTCTTAAGCTACACCATCTAGCAATTTTCTGGAAAAAAATCGAATCAACTATATAATCCAAGTTTCTCAAAACAATTCAAGACCAGTGCATACTGAAGAAGCTGTAAGACAAAAACCTCAAAATCAAACCATTTAATCACCTCACCTATTTCCCCCCCCCCAACCCAATATATCTGAAACTCACCAGATTCGGATTTGAGATTTGGTAGGCCTCGTTTCCCGATGGAGGTGGCGGAGAAAACAACGCAGGTGGCGATGGAGCACGTGTGCGGCGAAAGATCCGGATAAGAGGCCGAAGATGAGTCGGAGGAGCAAGAGATGTTCCAAGTCTCAGATCGAAAGAGAGAGCAGTTAATAACACTGGAGCAACCGATAGAGGGGAAAGAAAGAGAGGGCTCAGGGAACCCTTCACACGCATCATCGCACGCTGAAAATTTTCGGACCGAAATGACCCCTTTGAACAGGTAAAGTAACAGTAAAAGTATGTTTGAGAATTGTTAGATAGTAAATATACCCAACAGTATCTTACCTGGGGCAGCGGCTTTTGTATTTGCTGTGGCAGCTGTGATTATGGTAATTTCAAAACTCAGATTAAGTTGTACGTATTGTCACAGCCGTATTAGTAATTGTACAGATCAAACATTTGTGATCATATTGCTTTGTTATACAATTATAATCCTTTTTTTGTTTCTGTTAAAAGAGTTGTTCTATTATTAACCGAACAAAAAGCAAACTGTCATACAAGTCTTTCCTATTGTCTGATAAAACATAGCACCAAAATGATAACAATGATCAGAACCTTTCAGTTCATTGTATGTTTCTGCAGAATCCTTCTGACTTGGAAGATATAATAAGTCTTTGGCAATGTACACTAGTTTTTGTAGAGAACTTGTTTAATTAAGAGTATTGTTCTGGCCCTTGCTCTGGACATAACCGAAAGTAGAACTTATTTTGGAACTAACCACTTTTCTTTTGCATTAGTGATCTGGTTTTACTATCTGGAATTTATTTTTAATCTGTACTAAACAATTCAAGTTAGAGAGATACTGGCAATTCTGTTCTACACTTACTAAGAATGCAGCTGCTACTATTCGCAGGCTCGAATGGGGAAACTCTCTTCAGAAGGAATCAAATTTGTTGGATCGATATCTGGATGGACAGCGACGCTTCTCTTCATGTGGATGCCTGTTTCCCAAATGGTACTGTTTTGGGATTTGTAATGTTTATCTTGTATGCATCTGATTCTGACCATAATTGGTGTATCTTCTTCAGTGGACAAATTTCCTTAATCCTGACAACATCAAAGGCTTATCAGCTGTCTCAATGTTGCTTGCAATGATTGGAAATGGACTTATGATTCCTCGTGCTCTTTTCATTCGTGATTTTATGTGGTGATTTTCTTTCTTGGCACCTTTCTTAGATTTCTTCAGTACCTTTAGACTTCAAAATTAGTTCATGGCTCAGTTTCAGTAAGAATGTTAGCTCCACAATAATTGCAGGTTCACTGGCTCTACTTGGGCTTCTCTCTTTTATGGATACGGCAACATTGTGGCCTTATATTGGTATGTTCCTTATTTATGGTTCGTCATATGTCACGTTATGTTTCTAATGTCTGTTTGGTAGCAATGTTGATTTCTTCTAAGTCACATATTTTTCACAACAGGTTTAACAGTATCAGCAAGGAATTCTTCTTAGCAGCGACAACTGGTTTGGTTTTATGGATAGGTTGTTATCTTGTCCCAATAGTGTATCACTGTCAATTCGTATGCTCCCCTCCCATCAGTATCTGCTAGAGAACTTATGCTGATTATGACTGTTTTTTCTCTTATCGAAGTATTTTCTTATTACCTCAAACCCTAAGGCTAGGCTTATATGTTTCTCCCAACAGGAATGGCTCTTTGGAGAGACTCCGCAGTATATGGTTACAGCTCACCTTTCACATCTCTAAAAGAGCTGGTTTCTGGGCCCTAAATTCACAGTATAATGTGATATTGAGATCTCAAAGTGATTTGACATCATTTTGTTGACAGATGCAACATAACAGCTCTTTTTTCGTGAGAAAGCCAGCACTTGATTCTAGTATAAAGTCGCTGCAGATGGCATAAAGTTCTTGTAAGGACGACTGCGAGGGAGTTTCTTCCTTGCAGTTGCGTGAATAATTCAAGCAGTAGAATATATTTTTATAGTCTCTAGTCCAATTCCTGGAATGTACGCATTAACTCTTACTCCATGCCCTGTTACAGTGACCCACTTGGCCATGTCTGATTTCACGTAACCACGACTATTTTGGTTCTTTTGATTTTGGGGTCGCCACAACTTTTTTGAGTAATGAAATGGGTTAAGAGCTCACTTTGAAAAGGTAACCTCCTATACCAAAAGCCTTTATCCTACTTATTCTGTAAATCCTCTCGACTGTTTGTCATTTACACTCAATTTTACCTCAAGATGGGATTGCGTGGCGTTGTTTTCTTCTTTGAAAAAGCAGGGTTGTGCAGATTATTGTATCTGGATATCAAAGAAAGAATCATTAGTTTGCCTACCAGACACACTGAGTTTGACATTTATTGGTACAATGGGATGATGGATCTACTGGGCGGAGAGTTTCATTGTCATCTGATCTGATAATAAAGGAAGCAATTGTTTCCTTCAAAAGAAAAATTCATAAATTGACATGAATTTGACCAAAATATGACCAAATGAGTCATTATTCTTTCTAAAAATAAAAAATAAAAAAATAAAACACAAAACCACGACCATAACCATAATCACCAGTCCCTGAGCACAGCCTTCATCTTCACCACCAGCAAAAGGGCACACCACCAAGAGCGACTATCCTCGACCCTAATATCATCAAAGCAATTGATGTCACTCTTGCTGCCAACTCCACTACCACCATCACTTGAACACTGGCGCCACCAACAGTCATGACCACATTATCATCGCCACCACCTGAACACAACTCAATTGCATGTCATTGCCACCGAACCACATCCAATATGAACATGTCAACATCATTGCAACCAAAATCACAAATATCGTAAACCTCCATGTCAACATTGTTGCTGCCAAAGCAATCCTTGGAAATGTTAATCACCACAACCTTCATCGTCACTGCCACCAGTACCGCCACTGCAGTCCCACAATCACTACCTATCGGTGATGCCATTGTCATTGTAGATGCTGCCAGCCCCAACGAAGCTGCAATATCACAAACACCTTACAGTCTTGCTCTCACCACTCTCGCTGCCACTACCTCATTCCTGAAGTTTGAAAATTTTGTAATTTTCTAAGACCTCTCTAGATGACTTCCAATTGATTGATGTTCACTTGCAAATTTTCTTGCTTCATCATATCACAATTTGGTGCCTGCATTCTGGACCCTCAGCAGCTTATGCCAAACTCCTTATTTCTCAGACTTCACAACATTTATCTGCAATGGAAGAATACGACTCAAATGTTTCCAAATTACACAACTTGAGCATATAAATCAATAAAGTCTAAGGACATTATTTATTGTTCAGTATATTACCCTATATGCTTTATACTCACCAGTTAAAGCATATCATGCATCTTTTTCAAATCATTTCGCTGAAATTGGAAATGACCCATGAAATGATTAATACTAATCCAAAACTAAAAGAAACCGATGCTGAAGAAATGTAATATTCATTACGATAATAGAAGAAAGTACCTGCATGAGATCTCGTCAGCTTCTTCAAGTGAACCCATAAATGCTTCACAACTTTTGAGGTTGTGGCACTGGGGCTACACGGCAACAGTACATCAATAGCACCTCATGAGGAATGCGAATCATATAGTTAATGACTCTTTTCCAATTGGAGAACTGGAGTAGCCACAGTTGATTGGAAAGATGCTATCCAAGAATGTCACGTTTTCTTTCTGAGGACCCCATTCCTCATATCTACCTTTTTATGTACAGTTCCCTCAATAGCTTCTGAGCATCCGCCTCCTTTCCTGGTTTAGCAAAGGCAGAACTGAGTGATAGAAGGGTGCTTCCACCCGGAACATACCCTTTCTCATTCATCTCCAGTGATAATCTCTTTGCCCCAGCTCGGTATGACTTCCACAATTTCTTCTCCACTTCTGGCTGCTTTGAGAGCCTACACCAGCCACAGATTATTATGTTGTAAGTTGAAGAATCAGGAGAGATGCCTCTTGCTTGCATTTCATTCATAAGCTCCCTAGCTTGGTTCATCTTACCCGCCTTAGCAAAATCACTGATAAGCACATTGTAAGTGCTAGTCTTGGGAACAAAACCTTTGCTTATTATTTCACAATAACGTCTTTTAGCTTCTTTTTTATTTCCGAACTTACCATAGCATGATACCAATGTATCGTATGTGGAAGCATTAGGAACAAAGCCTCTACTTTTCATTTCACTAAATAATTCATCTGCCTTTGTCATCAAGCCAGCCCCAGAAAGGACCCCTAGAAGAAGATTGTAAGTTTCAATATTCGGAGAAACTCCCTCAGCGAGCATCTTCAAGTGTGTAGCAAAAGCCTTTTTCAGATGGCTGCTAATACCATATCCATGTATCAGGGCATTGTAAGTAATAGTATCTGCTGAAAACCCCTTTGCAGTCATCTCTTCTAATACTGAAGTGGCCTTCCTGGTAATTCCTAGCCTACAAAAGATTGTGATAAGATTATTATAAAAATCATGATTGAGATCAAGCCCCATACTTACAAGCTCATGATGCATTTGCAAAACTGTATCAGCTCTTCTACTCTTTGAAGAAGCACCAAGCAGTAGTTTATGAGTAACTGAGGTAGGAAGAGAGCCCACAGCTATCATATCATTTAACACATCCCTTGCCTTTTCAATCTTATTTTCTTTACAAAGCCCTCCTATCAAAATCTTACAAGTGAATGAATTTGAAACTAACCCTCGACTCTTCATCTCTTTCCAGAGTACAAAAGCATTTTCAGTGTCTCACTCTCTGCAGAATGCATTAATCAGGGTTTTGTATGTGACACGGTCAGGAGCCACTCCCAAGTCTTTCATTCCAGTATACACAGATTTTGCTTCATATTTCCCAAGCCTCAGTAGACCATTTATCAAGACATTATATGAAACAACATCAACCCCCATATTTTTCTCCATCATTTCTTGGAACAAGTTAAGAGCAACTGACTCATTTCCCGCTTTGAAAAAACCATCCATCAGAGAAGTGTAGCTGACACGGTCAAGAAACAATCCCCCAGAAGTCATAATTAACTCCTCAGCTTCCTCCATCCTTTTGCACCTTTTCATGTTGTTCACAAAAGCATCAAATATGAAACTGTTCCCGTCCAATCCTTTGATTTTCATCTGATTATAAAGATCAAGGGCTAATTCTTGTTCACCTGCCTTAAAACACCCATCAATAAGTGTTGCATACACAAAAACATTTGGCAATACATCTTTTTCAGTAAACCAACAGCGTCACCAATCATTCCTTTCTTCATGTAGCCTTTTAATAGAGAAGAATAAGTAATAACATTCGGGAAAACATGTTTCTCCTCCATTTCTGTGAGTATTGATTCTGCACCGTCCATGTCTCCTAAATTGCAATGCCCATCTATCATAACAGAATAGGTGATACAGTTTGGAACTAGGTTGAGCTTTGAAATTGTTAGAAACAGGTTCTTAGCCTCATTCTTCCTCCCAACCTTAAAGAGTCCGGCCATTGAGGCAGTGCAAGTTACTAAATCAAGACCCAGGCCTCGTAGCACCATTTGGCTTAGAAAGATAAGAGCTTCCCTGGAAGAACCGGTTTTAAACAAGGCATCCACAAGAGTAGTGTAGGAGACATGATTAGGACCTGTGCCCATTTTCGCCATCTCCTTAAAGAGCAGTTTGGCTTCTGATATCCTCCCATGCTTACAAAGACCGAATATAACCACATCAGGAAAAATGTCATTCATAACCATTTCCTCATACAGAGAAAGAGCCTCTTCAAGTCCTTTCTGCTGCTGCTGCTTACTGTAAGCACTAATAAGAGTGGTGTGTGTTATGACGTTTGGTTTGACATCTGTACAATTCTGATCATCCTTGTTCAAAATCTTATGTAGAATACTCTTAGCCTTTGCAAAGTCACCCGTGTTGCAAAATCCATGAATGATAGTATTATACGTATCCATCATGTGGATCAAGTCAAATGCACGACTAGATTGGCCAGCTTTGCAATATCCTGCAATCAAGGTGTTGTAACCTACAACATCCCGCTGTACAACCAAATTTTCCATAGTCTACGAAGCCGATTCGGCAGAAGCCACAGGAGAGCATCTGAGAGTAAACAAGAGGCACCTGAGAAGGGAAGCCAGAGAGATTGAAGTGGCGAAGAAGGCGGTTCCACTGAGAGAGATGAGGAGGAACATAGAGAAGAAGGCATCAGTAGCACGAGAGAGTCTACCACAGGAGATAAGTAGAGGTGTATCAGGGTGCAGAAAAAGGATGCGTATGAGGAGGGAGGAAGGATCATCATCATCATCGACTTCTTATTCGAGTAAGAGAAGAGGAGGGAGGAGGTGCCAGCAGGAAAAGAAGACGACGCCGCTGCAGCTGCAGTATCATTCCCGACTGACTCGACTTTTGTCAATTATTCACTTCTTGAACGAACAAGGGTAGATGGATGGGCTCTCTTTTTTAACAGGCCCAAATTCCCCCCTTCTTCTGCTTCTTCTGCTTCTGTGTTTTGAGTACTGATTGGAGCTGCTTCTTAAACCCAGAGAGAGAGAGAGAGAGAGAGAGAGAGTGAGTGTTTCGATTTCTCTCATTTCCTCTTGCTCCATATACTGGGGGACACAATGGGAAGAAATCTCAATTGCAGCAGCTAGCATTCTCGTGGTCACGTTGTTAACAGTGATAACAGAAAGAGAGAAGATGCTAACGGTGGTTAGCTGATTCTGTTAAAGTCTGTTATGTAATAGCATAGCTGTAATTGACACGTGAATATCCTGGACAGTAGCATATTAGCTGGCATTGTAGAGCAGCACACATTTGTTGTGATGTATATATAAGGATTAGATAACTTGCTGTAAAGGTTAAGCTTTCATTAATGAATTCTGAGTTTTGCTAAGCTTCTGATTCTTCTGCTTCATTTTCAAGGTTTTAGTTCTGCTGGTTTTGATTTTTACTGATGAAGTTTAGCCATGTTATCATGGTATCAGAGCTATCTTAGCTCTTGAGCAGTGTCCGCTGCGTACTTTCTCACATTTCGATTGTGTAATTTGATTACTAACGAAGCTAGGGTTTCATCAAGACTTGTTGTATTGCAGATCTGCTTAGCATCGAGTGCAAGGATTTGGAACAACATCTCAGATTCGTGTGCAGTGCTCAATTTGGATATGTTCTGTATAATCTCAGGTTTCAGGTTGAAATTCTAAAGTTTCATTTTGTGTTACGTTGTTCTAGTGCAAATCTAAAATGATAGAATACTAGTGCTGAATTGCTAAGTATAGAAGTGATATTGAATCAAAAGCGTAACTGTGATAGTGTTTGGATAGAAGAGCTTGAGTTGAAAAGAAGAAGAAGAAGGAAAATCAGTAAGGAAAATCAGTGTATTCTGAGCTTGATAAAATTTGAGAAGAGTAGCAGTGTGTATTTGTGTAACCAAAAATCTGTGAGAGAATTCTGTGTTAATATGTTGTGTTTGTGTGATTAATCTGCTCAATGTTGCATTGTTTCAAATATTGTGAAATTGTAAGTGTGAGTATGAGCATCTTCATATAGAGATTCATTGTTAAGTGAATTACAGAAAGATATGGCACCTTCTACATCTTCAAGTGGTCAGCATTCTGCAGCTGAATTGAGTAATGCTGCAAACAATTCTAAACTGAGTCATGTTGCAATCAATTCTTTGCTGAGCATGTTGACTGTGAAACTCAGTGAATCCAACTTCATCAACTGGAGTTTTCAGTTCCAATCTCTTCTTGAAGGAAATGAGTCGTTTGGTTATTTTGATGGAATTGAAGTGGCTCCTCCAAGATATAATCTGACTGAAGAAGGTGAAGTAACATCAGAAGTTAGTGAAGCTTATAAGCTGTGGAAGAAAACAGATAAGGCACTCTTAAGCTTGCTGATGGCCACACTGAGTGATGATGTACTGGATATCATCATTGGCTGCAAATCATCTCATGAAGCATGGAATGCTCTTGTTGAGAGGTTTTCAACAGTATCCAGAGCTAACATCATGCAACTCAAAACTGAGTTTCAAACCATTCAGAAGGGAGCTGATTCAATTGAGAGATATCTTCTAAGAATCAAGAGTGCTCGAGATTAACTTCTATTAGTTGGAGTACTGATTGCTGATGAAGACATAATCATTGTTGCCCTCAATGGACTTCCTGAAGAGTATGGAATGATTAAGATGGTGCTAAGAGGCAGAGAGTCTCCTATTTCACTTAGAGATCTCAGAACTCAGCTACTTGCAGCTGAAAGAGATTTGGAAGGCATTTTTCGACCCCACTCCACTATAAGTGCAATGACTGCAAGAAATGATTCTGCCAATGGTGAATATAGAAGAAACTGGACTCAAAGAGATAACAAAGGAGGGAAATCTTCAGACAAAGGCTTTGGAGAATCTGACAAAGCACAGAAAGGTAATACTGGAGAGTGTTCATTCTGTGGCAAGAAAGATCATACAGCTGATACTTGCTTCCAGCTTCACTCTTGTCAAATCTACAACAAGAAAGGACATTTTGCTGACACATGTTTTCAGAATCCTAACTATAAGAGAGGTTCATCCAACTCTACTCCTAATGGTTCAACAAATTCCTTCTCTAATGCTCCAGTATACAAAAATGATAATGGCTCAGCACCTGAATGTCAGATATGCAACAAAAAGGGTCACACTGCTGTGAATTGTTTTTACAGAACTCATGTTGGCTCAGAACATCCATCTCAGTCTGTTGTTTCATGTCAAATATGTGGTCTTAAAGGTCATGGTGCTCTGAACTACACTCACAGATCTAATTTTGCATATCAAGGTGATGAACAACCATCCTCTCTTGCAGCAATGACTGCTCACTCAAGGGCTATGGCCACTGGTAATATGGCAAGCTCTTCTGGAACCAATCAAGAAATTTGGATTGGGGATTCTGGTGCTACACACCACATGACTTCTGACCTCAGGAACTTGACTATTGCTCAGCCCTATAGCAGTGACAGTCATATCACTAGTGGGAATGGTTCAGGTCTTACTATTTCCCATATTGGTGCATCTAATATTATTCCTTCTTCTCATACTTTTCATCTTAGCAATGTGTTGCATGTTCCTCAGCTAGCAGTCAATCTTTTATCACTAACTAAGCTTTGCAAGGACAACAGGTGTTTCATTACACTTGATGATACTGATATATGTGTGCAGGACAAGATCACAAAGGGTCTGCTGTACCAAGGAAAGAGCAATTCTGAAGGTCTTTTTCTGTTCAAGAGTCCAAAGTTACAGAATTCAAATAAAGAGGTGTATTCTGCCTATGTTGGAGGTGTAGTCAAAAACACTATATGGCATCAAAGATTTGGACATCCTTCTTCTGAATTCACAACTAAAATGCTATCTCTTTCTGATATCAAATACAGTTCTGATACATTTGAGTCTGTATGTACTGATTATATTCAAGGAAAGATGCATAGGCTTCCTTTCTATGAGTCTGATAGTCATAGTCTACATCCCTTTGAGAAACTACATTCTGATGTATGGGGACCAGCTCCTTGTAATTCTCTTGAAGGATACAGATATTACCTGACTTTCATTGATGATTGTACCAGATTCACCTGGATTTACCCTTTGATAAATAAATCAAATGTCTTTCCTACTTTTGTTAAATTCTGTGCATTTGTTCAGACTCAGTTTAGTGCATCTGTTAAAATTCTTCAGTCTGATGGAGGGGGTGAATATATAAGCAATGCTTTTAAAGCATTTTTGTCTTCCAAAGGGATTCTTCATTACAGATCATGTCCATATACCCCTCAGCAGAATGGTCTTGTTGAGAGGAAAAATAGACATTTAGTTGATACTACTGTCACTCTTATGGTAGCTGCTTCTTTACCAAGAGCGTTTTGGTTTCATGCTGTATCTCATGCTGCCTTTTTGATTAATAGAATGCCCTGCAAGTCTCTTAATCTCCTCTCTCCATTTCAGAAATTGTTTCATAAGGTCCCTGATGTACAGAATCTAAGAATTTTTGGTTCAGCATGTTTTCCTTACATTAGACCTTATGTTAAGGATAAATTGGAACCTAAGTCTGTACAGTGTGTGTTTCTTGGTTATGCTGTGGGATATAAAGGGATATTTTGTTATAATATTCCTCAGAACAAGCTTTGGATGTGCAGACATGTACTACATCAAGAATCTGTGTTTCCTTTTGCCATCACTCCTTCTTCTATTTCCTCTCTAGCTTCTTCTGCTCCTTCAGCTACATTTTTTGCTCCCTTGTATATTCTCCCAGTGGTGGTTCCCCCTTACTGTTTGAAGGGGGGATTGGAGTACAAAATGGTGGAAATAATGGTGGAAATGATGATTCTCAAGCTCAATCTCAAAGTCAAGGTCCTGCTGTTAATGAGGTTGTTAGTGAAGCTAGTATGCAAGAAGACTCTACTGATTTTATTACTGCTAATGAAAATATTAATGGAGCTAGCATGCAGGAAACCTATAGCAGTAATAACACAGTAGATGGAGAACTTCCAAACAATGATGAGTTTCTTAATAATATTGATGTACACGGTAATGAAGAAAATGTGATTGTCAATAATGGTAACATTTTGATAGATCCTGCTGTAGATAATATGCTTCAGAATCCTGAATATCAATTTGTTGGGGATCAGGACTACAATAGTCATTCTATGCTGACAAGAGCCAAAAATGGAATTGTCAAAAAGAAAACATTCAGTGAGTACTGTGCCTTCTCATCTATTGTTCAACAAAAATTATACAATGAGTATCCCTTCTTTGCTGGTTTTACTGCAGTGACTGACATTACAGATGTTCATGAGCCTAAACATTATAGAGCTGCATCAGGACAACCAGAATGGGAAGATGCAATGCAGGAAGAGATCACTACTTTAAAAAAGCAAGGTACATGGTCCTTGGTGCCTTGTCCACAAGGAAAAAATGTTGTTGGAAGTAAATGGGTCTATAAAGTAAAGAAAAATCAAGAAGGTACTGTTTCTAGATATAAAGCTAGGTTGGTTGCACAGAGATTTTCTCAAGAAAAAGGGTTGGATTATGATGAAACCTTCAGTCCAGTGGTAAAACATAGTACAGTAAGAATGATCTTTTCTCTTGCTGCCATTCATAACTGGAAACTAAGGCAATTAGATGTGAAAAATGCTTTTCTGCGTGGAGATCTCAAGGAAGAAGTATATATGAAACAACCTCAAGGTTTTGTGAATAAAGATCATCCTGACTATGTTTGCTTGCTAAAGAAGTCCTTGTATGGACTTAAGCAAGCTCCTAGAGCATGACATGAAAAATTTACCAGTTTTCTTCCTGGAATGGGATTTAAGTTTTCTCATTCTGATCCTAGTTTGTTCATTAAGAGCAGTACTACAGGAATTGTAGTTCTTCTACTATATGTAGATGATATTGTGATAACTGGGTCTGACAATCAATGGATGGAAGAAATAATTACAGAGTTGAATTCAGTCTTTGAAATGAAAGATCTTGGAGCTTTGTCCTATTATCTTGGTCTGGAAGTGACATACACACCAGAAGGATTACTTATAAGTCAAAAGAAATATGCAGGAGACTTGCTTGTTCGAGCTGGAATGCAGTCAACCAAACCTTGTGCCACACCATGTCTTCCTCATGTTCAAATGCTCAAAACTGATGGAGAACCTTTGGTAGATCCTACATTTTATAGAAGCATTGTGGGAGCATTACATTATCTTACTTTTACAAGGCTAGATATTGCTTATGCAGTTAATACTGCATGTCAATTCATGTCAGCTCCTACTACAGTTCACTTTGCTACAGTAAAAAGAATTCTGAGATACATTCAAGGTACACTGCATAAGGGACTGTTCTATAAACATCAAGATCAACATATTGGCAAACCAGAAGTCTGTATTAAAGCATTCTGTGATGCCGAGGTTGACAAGGACGAGCAGAGAGAAAAAGAGCAGAGCAGAGGCTAAGGCCAAGGCTAAGGCTAAGGCTGGTCTCGACGCCAAAGACATCGACAAAGAAGATGAAGAAGACTACATGCGTGTCACACCATTGATCGAGAAGCACAAGACCACTGGCGACCCCAATGCCTATGAGGAGGAGCCCACCGATTCTGATTCCGATGACGAGAGGTTCACTCCCGACGCCCTTAAGAAGAGATTCGCTGGTTCATCCCTTATTATTATTATTTCATTCATCAAATACGTACATATAATCAGCCTGTCTATCTCAGTGTAACTTATACATTATATTGTATTGTCTTCTTTCTATTCACAGACACACTTGATGATGCTTTCAAATGGATGCATAAAATTGACAAGTTTGAGCAAAAAAAATTCCGTCTCAAACTAGCCGAGGGCAAGGATAAATTCATTCTTCAGCATAAACTCAACAGGGCTACGCGATTGGTGCAGTGGAAAGATTCTTATGATCCAAACGATCCCGCCAATTATGGAGTTGTTCAGGAAAAACTGGAGCCCTCTTTTGATCTTGTAGAACATGATGGTTTTGAAAAAGAGAATAAAACCATTCAAGGAGGGGTCGATGATGACGATGAACAAGAATTCAATGACATGAAGGAGAAAGATGACATACTGCTAGAGAAGCTTAATGCCATTGACAACAAGGTAACTGGAAAAAGCAGTGTCCTCTAAACTAAAACATAACTGCCTTGCATTGTAATTTTGGGTCTTCTCTATGCATTTACATAATCTTAATTAATCTCTCTGTTTTAAAACAGCTTTTATAAATGCCGGCATGAGCTTCCATGGAGAGTTCCTCAGACATCACAACCATGTTTTGCAACCGCGTGCATGCTCTAAGCTACAATCCATGGCTACAACAAAAGCACTCCACGCTCTCACCATCACAACGGGTCCGTCTCCGAAGCAGCCCATGTTTGCTTACAACAACATCATGTCCCAGTACACCTCACTTGGCAACTTATTAGATGCACTTAAGTTGTTGGATAACATGCCTCTTAGAAATGTTGTGTCCTATAATATCATGATTAGTGCTTATATTAGATGTGGGGTTGTAAGGGAAGCTTGGAACATGTTTTATGAAATGAGGGGTTGTGGGTTTAAGTCGAATCAGTATGCTGTTAGTAGATTATTGTCAGGTGGGTCATTAAGTGTGTGTGATGGGGTTCAGTTGCATTGTTTGGTAGTAAAGAACGGACTGGTTGCTAGTGATGTTTTTGTGGGGACTTCCTTATTGGGTTTTTACGGGAGGCATGAGCTGTTACGGGAAGCCGCTTGGACACTTCAGGATATGCCTTGTGGGAGCTTGGTCACATGGAATTCAATGATATTGTGCCTTGGCCATCCGCCACTCAGAAAGCTCATTTGATGCAAGTTCTTCTACTGTCATTGAACACAAACGTGCTGGAGTTATTTCTCTGGACATAACTATCTCCCGTAGTTCCGATCTTTTAGATTAAACAAAAAAGGACATTCTATGCTCTGTATACTTCTTATTTACTCCTCCAAATAATCTGAAAAGTTCTACTTCAATCTCAGACGCCAATTTCCTTCGATCCATCGAAGGATGTTATCGGGTTCGTCTCTAGTCCATCCTTCGATGGATCGAGAGTTTCCTTCGATCTATCGAAGGAGTCTCTCGAGTTTGCTTGATTTCCAGCTTCAAAACTTCTTTCAACTTCAAAAATTCTCTCCAAATTCTCTAATTTTTCAAATTCTTTCTCATTCAGAGGATTTCCTTCACATATACTTTTCTCCTCCTAAAGGGAAGACTCTGAGACTCCCCCCCCCCGAAGAATTCAGGGTTAGGTGCAGCCAAGTTCAGAATTCACGTCGAAATCTTGGTAAATAGGAGTATTTTCAGTGGTGGTGGTAGAATTTTTCAATGGTGGTGGAAATTCAGGAGGTTTTCACTGGTGGTGGAAATTTAGGGGTTTTTTCACTGGTGGTGGAAATTCAGGGGGTTTTTTCACTGGTGGTGGAAATTCAGGGGTTTTTTCACTGGTGGTGGAAATTCAGGGGGTTTCAATTCAGCGGAATAATCTTTTGGTGATGGTGTGCGACACCCACACCTCCTTCGGAAAAGGTGTGGGTGTAGCGTGCAATTCTCAAATTTCGGTTCTTCAAAACTTCACCAGGAATTCGGCTCTGATACCAAGTAGAATTTATGTTTCAGGGAGATTCAATAATATTGTATTGTATTCATTCACTCCCAAATTGGGGTATATATAGCACTTTACAAAGTATATTCCTAATAGAAAACATATTCCTAATAAGAAACAATATCTATACTAAATCTTAAATAATCATAATTAGATATGGAACAATATTTCCAACAGTTGTGAATAAAGCTTGGACTCTGCATCAAATGAATGTCAAGAATATTTTTCTTCATGGTGAACTTGAGGAGGAAGTGTATATGAAGCTTCCACCTGGTCATTCTGAATCCCATGATCCTGAAAAAGTCTGTAGATTACATAAGGCTATATATGGTCTTAAGTAGTCTCCAAGAGCCTGGTATGAAAAACTCAGTTTTGTATTGGAGGAAGTTGGTTTTCACAGGAGTAATGCTGATTCCTCAATGTTTGTTTGATCTGGAACATGCGACAATTAGTTGTTTTGGTATATGTTGATGATCTAATTATTACAGGAGATAGTGTTGTTGAAATTGATGCTCTCAAGCTGGTGCTTCAGAGAAAATTTTTCATTAAAGACCTAGGATTTTCTTAAGTACTTCATTGGTATTGAAATGGCTTCTTCCAACAAGGGTTTATTTTGGAACCAAAGGAAGACCACTCTTGATTTATTACAGGAGGCTGATTTGGTGGATTGCAAGCCTGCCAGAGCTCCACTGGACAGCAAGTTTCACCTGCACACTAAAAGTGCTTCTCTCTCTGATCTGAATGTTTATTAGAGGTTAGTTGGCAAACTTATTTATCTTATTATCACTCGACCTGATATTTCATATAGTGTGAGCATCGCCAGCCAATTTATGCATGCTCCTACTCTAGCTCGTATGGAGATAGTCAAAAGGTTTTTGAGGTATCTCAAAGGGTCTGTCGGGAGAGGAGTGTTATTTAAGAACAATCAAGCAATTGATATAATGGCTTATGGTGATGCTGACTGAGCAGGGAATGCTCTAAATAGAAAGAGTACTACTGATTTTTGTTCCTTTGTTCGTGGCAACATGGTCACATGGAAAAACAATTAGAAGCAATCTATTGTTGCTCGATCTAGTGCAGAAACTGAGTATCGAGCTATGGCCTTTGCTGCATGTGAATTAATCTGGCTGAAGGGTTTACTAACGGATTTAGGTTTTGCAAGTGGCAAATCTATGTCCCTATACTGTGATAATCAGACAGCTATGCACATTGCTTCAAATCCAGTTTTTCATGAGAGGACTAAACACATTGAAGTTGACTGTCATTACATCAGAAACCAAGTTCAAGACAAAGTGATTGAAATTGTAAACCAAAAGTCAGGATCAGTTGGCAGATATCTTCACCAAACCATTGCCAATTGCTTAATTTCATCACATTCTTAGCAAGCTGGGATCAATCGATCCTCTTGAGGGGGAGTATTGGAGTTTATGATGAAGCAATTGTTGAAATGAATGTTTCTCGCTTCGATATTCTCGCTTTCTCGTTGTGCGTACTCTCGTTGAGACTCCAGTGCTCGCTGAAGAGCCAGCTCGCTGCGATGTGTTACTACAATGTTTTGTTCTTATCTTTATGATTTTTCCGTTGCGGCCTTTGTTGAAGTCTTTTGTTGACTTTATTGAAACATAAACTATATAATGTTAGGTTTGTGCATTTAGATCATTATTGAAAGGTTTAATTGCCAATTTGCTATCTTAGGAATCACCTCAGTGTCAATTTGCTATCCTAAGAATTTTTTCTACCAATTTGTTACCCTAAGATTTATAAACCTACCGATTTGCTACCTTGTTGTCTAGTTACTTGAATTTTGTCAATTATACATCAAATTATAAACATTTGAAAGCACATTGGTACTCTAAATCTCCGATTCTATTGATTTGAATAAAAAAAACATGAAAAACTGTAAAAAAAAAAAATTAAACCTTGGGAAGCAAATTGATTAAATATTTTACTTAATTTGATGCATAGGTAGTAAATTGGCTAGTTTTCAAAATCTAAGGTAACAAATTGGTAAAAAAAAATTCTAGGGTAGCAAATTGACACAAGGGTCATTTCTAGACATTTCTAGGACAGCAAATTGCAACTATGCCTTATTGAAAATACTTGAGAGAAAATTGTCTGAAAGTTTCTTGTGTTTTCTGTGTCAAGTTTTCTACATCCTCCGACTACCCTATTCTTCAATCCCAGCTGCTCTAGTCTTGATTGGAGTTTCAGATATGCTTAAGATGATTCAGACAACTTCTTCTTGTGCTTATTCGCATTACACCATCAGCAGAAGAAACAGAAGAGGTATGCCATTTCTTCACTCTACTCTTTGTTTCTACCGAATTACGCGCGGGGGCGTAACGGGGCAGAAGCAACACGAGTACACTTCCACGGATACTCCTTCCTTCTCTTGTCGTATGACGGACTTCCTTCTCCTCCTGGTGTGTCCGAACGCTGGGGCTGTTCGGATGGACGGGCGCTCTCCTTCTCTTCGTGCGTGCGGGCTCTCCTTTCGGGCGGTGGATTCTCTTATCGGGCGCTTCCTTTTCCTCTCGGGCGTTCGGGTGCAGCTGTTCGCGTGCGGCTGTTAGAAGAATACAACAACGAAACAGGCGGTCAGGGGTCAAGACGGGGTGGCCCGCCTTCAACGCTCCGATGCCTAAGTCAGATGATGTATTGGATATAACAGTCAAGCGAACGTGCGAGTAGAGTGATATGAATCGAGTGAGTCAGCTGGCTCTCGATGAGATGATCTTACCTGTAGTTAATGCCTTACCTATATAGGTGGTTAAGTTTGGGGTTCGATGGTGTTCTTCAATGTGGGACTGATGTACTTGCTGGTGTGCGATCCGTGCGCCTGGCGGGTGCGTGTGCGCTCGGGTGGGGTGGGTCTGGTGAGTGAAGTTGGAGCCTCCTTGGTGGTCTTGCGTGTGGTCGGGTAGGTGTTGCTAATCTGCTTAAGTGGATAAGTATATTAATCGTACAACTAATGATGCAATACTAACACTCTTCTCTTTGCTTTGTTCCATTCTAAATCAACAGACCCAAACAAACCCAGAAAAACCCGCTCAAATTGAAGAATGGGTTGCCTAAATTGGAGAATGTTGAACATGCAGTTCGTCGAAATGCTTCGAAGGCGTCCTCTTCCTTGTGTTATATTCTTCAACCAACTCTTGTTTCAAGTTTCAAAATTGAAGCATTTTCATGTGGTGACCACTATGTATAAGCAAATGGGTCTGATCAGAATTGTCCGGGATGCTTACACTATGAATATTACCATAAACTGTTGTTGCAAGTTAAATCAAATGGGGTTTGCTTTATCTGTGTTTGGACATTTCTTCAAAGTGGGTATTGAACCAGATGTCGCAACCTTCAACACTCTCATTAAGGGCTTTCTTTTCCAGAAAAGAGAGGCAGAGGCGGCATCAATTTTGAGAAAAATGGTGGAGGTCTCTAAGTTTGAGCCGGATGTGCTTACTTTCAACGCAATGATAAAGGGATTTTGCATGAAGGGAGACAACAGATCAGCCATTCAATTACTCAGGTTGATAGAAAAAAGAGGTTTGCAGCCTAACAGAATTAGCTATAGCACAATCATTGATAGTCTCTCCAAGGATACACTTACTGTTGATGCAACTAAGTTTTTCTCGGAAATGATTAGCAAAGGCATTGCTCCAGACGTAATTACTTACAACTCTTTGATCAATGGAGTTTGTAGAATAGGCGACTGGAAAGAAGCTACAAGGTTGTTGACTGAAATGGTGAAGGAAAATATATTTCCGAATGTAATTACCTTCAGTATGTTGGTTGATGGGCTCTGTAAGGAGGGGATGGTCGTGGAAGCCAAAAGTGTTGTTGAAACAATGATTCAAAAAAATGTCAAACCTAATGTGGTGACCTACAACTCTCTTTTGGATGGCTACTGCTTACGAGGAGAAATGCATGAGGCAGAGAGAGTCTTTGATCAAATGTTGAGAATGGGATCCATGGTAAATGTTCGAAGCTGTAACATATTGATAAACGGATACTGTAAGCGTAAAAATATAGATGAGGCTTACAGAGTTTTCCAGGAAATGCCTTATAGAAAACTTGTTCCCGATACAATCACATATAGTACTCTTATTGATGGGTTTTACAAAGCTGGAAGGATGCCAAAAGCAAACAAGTTGTTCTCTCAAATGCTAAAGTGTGGCCAACTCCCTGATGTTCAGACTTATGCTGTTGTAATGGATGGACTATGTAGCAACCAAGAACTTTATTCGGCAATAGAATTGCTCAAAGAGATGGAAGACAAGAAGTTGGAGCCGGATATTGTAGTTTACACTATTCTTATTAAAGGTTTGTGCAAAGTTGGAGAGATTGAATCCGCAAGAGCTGTATTCTCTGGTTTGTCATCTAAGAGGCTTCGACCCAATGTCGGAACATACAGTGTAATGATTCAAGGACTTTGTGAGCAGGGCCTATTAGATGAAGCGCAAAATTTACTGAGAGATATGAAAGAAAATGACAGTTCTCCAAATCCAAATGGTTGTACATATAACCTCATCATCCGTGGGTTTCTCAATAATAGTGAGACATCCAAGGCTATCGAACTTATTCAAGAAATGAGAGCAATGGGATTCGCTGGAGATGCATCAACTTTCGAATTGATAGTTGATTTACTGTCTAAGGCTGAAGTAGATCCCACTCTGTTGCTATTCTTCAATCAGTCCAGGTAAAGTTGATTAGTAGAATTGGAGGCAGTAATATTGTGTTGGTCATATCATACTGAACCCATGTTTCCTGTACCTTCAAATCTCATGGAAGATGATGCTGACTCCTCCACAAACAAGCCATGAATATAGCTAGTTGGAACTGTAGAGGCTGCCACAACGATGGCTTCCTTGGCCAAGCTTTGTTTTTTGTTTCCGCTTTGTCACTGGATAAGTTTTACTTATTAGATACTAGAATGGATGAAGAGAGTGCCTCTACTCTTTGTACTAAGTTCCCTTTTGACAAATCGGTTGTAGTTGCTTCTGTTGGCCAAGTTGGTGGTTTAATATTACTATGGAACAGTTCTAAATTTCAATGTTATGATTTCACTTTACATAACCGTTTTATTCATTGCTATATCACTGATATCTCCATGAATGTTTCTTTCTATGCAACTTTTCTGTACATGTATCCCCAAAAGGAACTTCATCATTCATTGTGGTCTGATCTTAAGATCTTAAAACCTTCTGGTAGTCCATTTATTGCTGGTGACTTCAACTGTATCCTATCTATTAATGAGAAAAGGGTGGCTCCAGGACAGTTACTAAACACATGTTAGATTTTGTTGCTTTTCTCAATGATTGTTCTTTAATATCTCTGCCTTTTACTGGAAATTGTTTTACCTGGTGCAACAATCAAGCTTCTGAATCTAGAATTTATGAAAGACTTGACAGAGTGGTTGTTACTCATGGTTGGATAACTTTATATCCGAAGGCTACTGCTCATACCTTACCCATTTTCCATTCTGATCATGCTATTATTGGTCTTCAACTTGCAGATAGAAGCAGCAGGTCTAAGAAAGCTTTTAAACTTGAGACAATGAGGTTCAACCACCCTAGTTTCAAAGATGTTTTAGCTAAGGCTACTTCTAATAGCTATAATGGTTCATTTATCTAATATTCCCAGTTTGTCTTAGCTTGTCTTTTACTCTGGGTCACATGGAATTCAATGATATCTTTGCTTGGAAATTGTGGATATTTTGAAAATTGTGTGGTTTTGTTTCGGGAGCTAGTGAGGATGGATGTTGGATTGTCTGAAGGTTCGTTTGTAGGTGTTTTCTCTGCATTTTCATGTCCACAAGATTTGGAATTCGGGAAACAGTTGCATGCTTTTGTCGTTAAGAATGGGTTTACTTCTGAAGTTTTAGTGGTGAATTCTTTAATAAGTATGTATGTAAGATGCATTGCCATATGCTCAGCAAAGAAAGTTTTTGAAGAAGTAGATTTTCACGATGTTGTGTCATGGAATATTATCATTGGGGCAATAGCAAAATTTGAGGGACCTCGAGAGGCAATGGAACTCTTCTCTCATATGTCCATGACTGGGGTTTTGCCTACTGAGATTACATTTGCTAGCCTAATAAACTGTTGTACAGGGTTGGAGAGTCGAACATCTGGAGAGTGTGTTCATGCCAAGATAATCCAGCACGCTTATGAATCTAATGTTATAGTAGGTAGTGCTTTAGTTGATTTCTATGCTAAAATGACAACTTGAAAGATGCCCATCGCTGTTTTGACGAGATATGTGAGAAAAACGTGGTTTCTTGGAATGCTTTGATTTTGGGTTACTCGAATAGTTCTCCTACATCTATACGCTTACTGCAAAATATGCTTCAACTAGGTGGTGCTCCGCGCCCTTGGCGCGGTTGAAAGTGAAGATGGAAATAAAAATAGGGCGCAGGTAGTTCTAATGCAAGAATCAACATTATAGTGTTGTTATGTAATAGCGAAACACAGTATCAGCCAAATGATGCAACATTTAACATTCATATAAATAAATTATTTTTGATCACAACATTAGTTTCTTTCATAACAAAGTTAGGAAAAGTATGAAAGCAGCAAAGTCTCACGATAAGAGTCATAGTATAGGCAGGAATTGCTGGACTCTTGCTGAATCATCCATTAGAATACATAGAGTTCTTTAATTAACACATAGGAGTACAGATTGAAAACGTATCATGTCATTGTTTGATATGTACATAGATCATATAACACACCATAGATTAGAAATTTAGCAGACATTGGAAAATCCATATTGAATGTTACTTAGGCAAGCAAAGAAGTTTAAGACTGTAATAGTTTTCCATACAAAATACAGTCTGTCTTCACCAAAGGCAGCTTGAAGTCTGCTTTGTTCCAATTATTTTGGCATGTAATCCATCTGCAAGTTGAAGTGTGCAACTTATGAAAGTATTGAAGAAAATGATGTTTGATAAATCCATGTTGATAGCACTATGTAAGAAAAGGCGTAGTTTTAACAGAGAAGATGAATTTTTGCAGTGAAACACCACATTTTAGTATATTGATTTCAATATTAAAGCACTATATTATGACATATTGCGGTAAAATAGGACTAACAAAAAAACAACACCAACTGAAACAGCGTTAATACCAGTTTTTTGTCAGATTAGGAAAACTGTGTAATCAGAAACAATGATCTGAAACAGATGATGGTGTCTTTGCTTTTTGAGAAATTATAAATATGGCAAAAGCATGTAATTAGAGTTGATTAAAGTCAGCAACAAAAATAGAAATTAAGGTGAAATTGGATTTGGATCTACCTCATGGAACAGTTGGCTGGACCTCCCTGCTGCATACACAAATCAGTCAAAGCTGAATCAATACAGAATAATCATTACATTCCAAAGATATGATCATAAAATATGGAATAAGAAGACTTACACTATTTCAACACCTTTGCATCCTTCAACTATATCTTTCAATGTGGTCAAGACTTTCAGCATCTGTTTGTCTGGTTGACTTGCTCTATGAGCAGATCTCTTATGCCAGCAGTCATGATATTGTTAGAATGCAATTTTTGTGAAATCGTTGCTAAATCATCTGGTGGACCATCTGGTCCCATGTGATTTGCAGTGTTTGTTGCTGTCTCTTCCTCAGTAGGAGCAGAAGTTGTTGTAGACGAACGACGCCAGCTGAACTTGGCCTGCAATGGCTCTCTTTTTGTCCCCTTTGGATTGTCTCTTGGCCTTTTTTCAGGCGATGTTTTTTTGGCTGTCTTTGTTGCTGTTGGCAATCCATCATTTTTGCAGGTTTTCTTTTTTGTTCGCGAATTCTCTGTTGCTTCATGGTGGTTTTTCATGATTTGCTCTTGTTCCCACAGCTTTCTGCAAAAAGCGTATTTAGTGATGACGACAAAAAAAATAAATAATGTTTTCGATGTGATATATCAGACCTTTTCTCAAGGTTTCTAGGCTTCCCTAATAGCCAGCCTCCCTTGCTTTTTTTGTTTTCTTTAGAGGTGGTGCCTACATCTTCCAATTCTCTGCAAATGAATGAAATAGGGCATCAATCATAATGAATAGCGCCCAGTTAATTCATGGTTTAAAGAAAATTACCGATTTTTTTTTTGTAAAATAGCTAACCTTTTCTTTGGGTTCTTAGTCGCTCCTGGTGGTCGGTCTCTTTTCTTGTTCTTCTTTTCTTCATGGCTAGTGGCATTTTCTGCAGAGGCAGTATGCCGGTGTTCCAATTCTCTACAAATTAATAAAAGTAGGTATTAATTACAATGAATAGATTTTAATTAACACATGGTGCAAAGAATTTAACCTTTGTGCAGTGTTTTTGTGGATTCCTAGTGGCCGGCCTCTCTTCTTTTTGTTGTCTTCCTCATGGCGAACGTCTTTTTTTTGCCGGTCCATGGCCTGTTCCATGCATCTGTTGAAAGAAATAAAAAAATTGACACTGTGATAGAATTTGTTATGTTTGTTTGATTGGAAAGAATTCAGCTTTGTACCTAGTGGTTCTTCGATCCCCATGAATAGCATTGTTTTTTTGTTTCCTAGTTTTCGGCCTCAATGTGTTTGGTTTTCCTTTGGCAGTCTCTGGAATGTTTGTCTCACCAGTTATTTCCAATGAAGGTGAGGATGGAGCTGAGATATTTGGTGTGGTACATGTTGGCTGTTGTGGAGAAAGAGGTGGAGTTGTGGCTGCTTGTGAATGGCAAGATGTTGTTGATTTTGGAGGAAGTGAGGTGGCTGATTTTGGAGGGGCTGATTGAGTCGAATGTGGAGGCATTGATGAAGAAGCAAGTGGTCCAGGGAGAGCTATGACCTGTACAGGGAATTCTAAAAATGTTTTGTCCTTTAGCAAATAATAGTTTCTGCTTAAGTCTAGGACATTACCTGTCCATGTCAAGAAACAGTAGTATATCAGCTATCATGAAGTGGAGAAACATCTTTAAATATAAGAGAGAACAGTTTTGGCAGCTAGGGTCTGATTTAATGTTCAAAAGTAATACAAATTTGAGATCAACTCAGATTTAGTACATCACATCTAGTAGGTCAGAGAGAACACAAATTGGAAATGAATATGAAAGCTTGCTGTTAGACTACTCGGATGTAATATTTTCAGAATAACAACATTCGTCTATACAGAGATAAAGAAAAGTAGGATCATGTAACTAAATTGACTGAGCATGTTTTTCTTCAATTTTTTAACCAACACAATGAGGAAGCAAAAAGTAAATTCAATATCTGGTTAAATAAGATATCCATATATTAGAGCATGATAGGGTAGAAAAGAGCATGATAGGTGTTAAAGGAGATAAAGCATCTATTTCCTCTGACATGTGTTTATAGCTTTAAAGATTAAAGATCTGATTAAAACAACATATAGTCCAGGAACAAAAGCAGAATTGAGCCTGTGGTCAATATAAACATCAACCTGAATATATAAATGGAAAACCATTATTGGACTCAAAGATTTCAAATTTTAGAACAGGAAGTTATGATTTTCAGACCATTAGTCAAAGTCTATTGTTAGATAGCACATGCAACTATAAAGAATGAGAGGAAAGGATTTTTTTTTTACTTTTTTAACATTGAGGAGATGACAATGAAATCAATATAGTGCAACAATAATGAATCTATGAGGTTAACAATATCGATTCAAGTAATATAAGATACTAAAGGTCACCAAAAATCTGATTCTCTGAATTGAATCAATCATAACGCAAAATGAATCAGAACCCAGTATTCAAAAGCCAAGGAATCGATGGATCCATACAGAGAAAAATCAGATTTCATCATGTTGAATGCATGCATTAAAGTCGGAATCATCGCTTCATCGAAATTTCAATGGTCAAATTGAGATAGAGGTTGGAATAAGGAAAATCAAAGAGAGAAAGTGATCATATTTACCAGCTTTTTGGAAGATTTGTATGGATTTCATCTCGTGTCTTCTTTGATCCAGAGCAGTGGCGAAACATGGAACAATATGTGAGGGAATATGGAGGTTTATATGATCTGAGCTTGAGGCGCAATGAATTGACAACTTTTAATGAGGTGAGATTGAACTGATGAGGTAGGCAGGTTGCAATCAATGCTGGTACACTGAAGAAGTGAGATTTGCTTGGTTTCTTCAGGTTTCTATAATGAAACCGTTTTTGTAAAAAAATGTGCGAATACATTTTTAATAGAAATGTCAAACAATACAGAGAAAAGAGCACATCGGATTATAACGCCTTTAAAATAGCCCTACCCGGTCCAATGGAGCTGCCAAGAAAAATAGCCCATATATTGGTTGGCTTTGGGCTTTGTGAGTGCTATTGTAAAGGAAGCATAGCAGTACTAATTTTATCCGTTTTTTAGGAAACTGAAGTTTTACTTCTGACTTGAGATAATTTACGTGCACACATTTTTTTCAGGTACAGTTGGAATTTTTGTTTTGTTTGAATATGAAATTATAGGCTTGCAAAGAAATTAAAATTGGAGATTATGAGACCAGAATCCAAAAGGCTGCGCTGTTGTTTAGAAACCAAGGTCCAAAAAATACCAAATCTATGAAATCAAAGAAAAAACCAACTGAGGAAATATTTGGAATAACAAACTATACATACGTTCAAAGCAGTGGCTGGAAATTAAAGATGATATATTACACACATAAGTCCAAATTATACATGGATATGGGCATCAAGTTTTCATTAGATAAGTGAACATACAAAAGAGCTAATTCTTTGATCAAGAATAGATTCTTGATCATAGAATTAGTTAACTTCACTTTTGCTCACCATAAGATATGTGGATGCAGCAATATCTATTTAACAAAGGAACCTACTAAGCAAAAAAGTTGCCACACTTCATGTATTCTTGATCAGAGCATTAGCTACCTTCATTTTTGTTCATTGTGAGATAGGTGGATGCCACAATGTGTATTTAACAAAGGAATCTAACTAAGCAAAGAAGTTGCGAAACTCCATGTAGTCTGTACACAAAATAGATCTGTTTCCAACAAAAGGCAACTCCTCATTATATTTACAGGGCTCTTTCATACTCAACCTGTAAGTGTAATACAAATAATCAAAACAGTGTCTAACATTAGGCAAGCAAATTGTTCTATGATGTAAACATAAAAGACTAAAAACAGAGTGATCATAGGTCAATAAATGATTGGCTGATTATTAAGTCCAAAAGTTGGAAGAAGATAAAGAAACCAAAAGATAAGCATTATATGATATTTCATTATCTATAAATGAATACCATCATACTAATGTATTTGTGAGAAGATTTTAAATATAAGGAATTGATGAAAATATGGATATGCAACAAACGAATAAAAAATTAAGATTCCATTATAGTTCATGGTTAATGCAGCCTAATAAATATAGATTGACAAAGTGACACATATGTTTTCTCAAATTTGATCTTCTGTTTTTTATTCTTTATACAATGTAAATGTAATCAAGATAAGAAAGACAAATTGAATCAGAATGTAATTTGACTTGTTATGTTCAATGTTGGATCATGTATAAAACAATGGTATGCATAATAAGGCAGTGAATTTGGCAACCTGAATCATAATTTTGCTTTTTATGGAGTTTATGAGGAAAAAATTAGTCAACAAATCATGTTTGTTAGAGAAGATTAAATTCACCTCATTTAAGTTTCTTCTCCAAATCTAGTGCCATTTTTGCTGCCGCAGTTTTTGCGGATGATGTTCCGGCGTGTTCGTCCCTAAAGAAATAATTCAAATTTTTATGCAAGACAGAATTGGACCCATTGTAATCTAGTAGAAAATAAGGATGAACAAAACATAGTCGTACCCCTTGCTTTTCTTTTCAGCTTCTGATCCGAACAGTTGCCGTGCAATAGGTTGATGCTCACGTTTTCTTCCATATATGATTTTATCAGGAGTCTGGAGGGTTGGCTCTTGGGCTTCAATTGTCTCCAAAACTTTTTTATTCCCAGAACTGCTTCCGTCAATTCTTTGAACATCGCCTTCAGATTCACGGCTGCTCCTCACAAAGAGGTCTCCACGTTGTCCAATCCTTATCTCGAACATGAATTTGTGGCCTATTTTTGAGCTGATCAATGCTGGAAGAGTTATTTCTACAGCATAAGGTGTCTGCTCCAAAAGTTGCTCGCATGTTGCTCCAAAAAATTCTTCAGCTGCTTTGCCCATTATTGTCACATTTGTTTGATCATGGTCATCCTCAATGATCGTAAAGACTCTGCAGCTGCATGAGATCATGTTATCACAGAAAGAATTTAGTCCATATTATCTTTGAACTAACCCAAAAATTTGTAGCAAAATTAGAATTGAAAAAGCGTCAATCACTTTAATTTTGGTTCTTTTTCTCCGCGGACAACACAAATATATGGCTCATCCGGTCCCTCCTTCTTGAGCATATGTTTGAAACATTTCTCAGCAGGACAACATCTATAAAACCATCCTTTCTCCACGAAAAATCTCTTTACAACAGCGGAACAATAGACAGACTTGCTCTGAAATAGGCAACAAATCCAACTAAGACAGAAATACATATGTAATAATTCAGTACACCTGTGCATGCAAAAATTATGATAAAATAGCACACAGTTTAATGTACCATTCATAAATGAAGTCGTCAATAAGTCAGTGAAGTTTAGCATGTAAATGTTATTGACAATGTATTTCCAAAGAGTAAATAAAAATTGTTGTCAGATATAGTTCATTCATAGCAAACATGATTTTTAGATTTTGAATAACCATGAAACAAACAGTGAGCTAATTCATACAGTGGAAAAATACAGAGCTCATATCCTTTATCACAAACAAAGATACTCATCTGATTATCCAACCGCCTTTTTTTTTTAAATTTAAAGTATATCAAAAGATAAAAGACAAAATGGAATACCGTGTGCAAATTTGGATTCAGCTCTTTCAATTGAGATACAGTTCTCTTATCTGCTTCATTAATTAGTCCAGTTGACATCAAGCTGGAGAATGCACCAGAGACCTTCATTTTGTCTCCATTATTTGAAAACCTGGGAAAAAAAAGTTTAGGCATGAAGAAAATGTTGTGTGGTATATAATCCATAAGAACCCCTTGGTCTGTAACAAATTATGATTGAAAAAGTATGGCTAACTTACTTAGCTTCATATTCTTTTTTTTTCTTTGATATCTGGATTAATCGGAAAGCATGTATGTGGTGTGCTAAACGCCAAAACATGGCCTGCATCATAACCAATTTGCACTGAATAAATGATTCATTTTAGATCAAATATGAATTTCGATGATGATGGCAACTTTGCACCAGCAATGATTATAAATATGATTATCCATTGATTTCCCTAAGTTTTTCCACATTTTTCTGTTGTGCACTGATAAATGTTGGTGATAGTTATCCAGCAAATGTTGTTTATGAAAAAAAAACAAAGAAAGAAAAACTATAAAATTGATGTGCAAGACCTTCATAAATACTGATGCGCATTCCAGTGAAAACCGCAAGCACCGACGGAGGCAGTTCAATGATCTCTTGGACAGGAAATAATCTCGCAACATCAGCCCACAAACTGATCCTCAATTCTTCTCTCCTGCATGTTTCATCCATGTTGTCACTGTTCTTTTTTTAAGGAATACAGTGCATATGATTAAACAGGGAATAAAAGTCATATATGTGATACCCTTTCAACTGAACAGTGAGGTCGGTTCTGGTTTCCTTTTCTTTTGGATTGTCAACAACAACTACTTGAGGTGCTCTAACAGCCTTAATGCATCCATACAAATCTTGAAGTTTAACGATAGTTATCAGCATGGTTCAACATAAAATCAGAGATGTCTCCATATAGACAGAAGAAAAAGGAGTAATTATTGACCTGCAAGAGTAGTCTGATTCTGTGCTTCAGCAGTAAGTTGTCCATATTCTCGCAAGTTGAACGAATATCTTGGAAAATTTGGCAAGTCTTCTTTTATTTCTTCAAACTGAGTACATCCAGTGAAATATAGGATTGAACCATGATTAGCAACCTTGTGTCTGGCTGTGTCATCCTTGGAAGCGAACTTTGATACATCATATATCTTCCCCATTTCCATCATCATCGGCATGTGTCTGTAATAACATTCTTCAATCATAGCATGTATTGAGGAACCCTACAACAAAAATTTGGACATTTGATAATAATCCATTGATGCACTGACTATTGATACAATATATGGCAACATCATAGACACATACATATCATATATACATAAACATGTGACACAACATCAGTAACAAAGAATAGAAATCATGGAGATTCAAATAATCCACAAACAAAATATTATATAAGAAACAAAGCTCAATAACTAAAGAAAAATCAAAGATTTGACTGTAAATCAAACATCGATAACAGAGTTCCACATGGGTAGAAAAGATTATTTACCTCTTCATCAACCAAGAGGAAATGGAGTCCATTGTAGTCTGCACTGTCAAATATTCGTGGCCTCCATTGGAATGTAACACGTACGTACTCTTATAATGATCCCTATGGCAACAAATGGGCGAATGTCCCTGATCAATTTCCTCATCTTCAGTTAGCCGATCGATGGCAACAGTAAATATCACTGATGTATCCAAAACTGAAACAAAACAAAGAAAAAATAAGGATAAGATACATGAACCAAATTATATTCCAAAATGTAAACAATGACTGTGCTAATGATGTAATACGTTGAAGCATATAATCAATCATAGATACACATACAGACAAATACCAATCACTAAAGAGTAAACAAAGGAAAAAAAAGTATACACTTTTTAAGCAACTTTGATTCTCTGCAAGCGAAATAGAATCCAAAAACCAGAAAACATAAAGGAAAAATCAATCAATATAGATTCATTTGGCGGAAATAATAGAGAAAGAAGGGATACAAAAATTTCAGTTTGAGAGAAATATAAACAAAAAAGATAAATGTACAGACCTAGATCAAAGTGATAGTAGTTCTTCTTGCTAGCATGGAAAGAGGAAGAAAAGTCGTCCATGTAGAAGTCCTTTTTAAGGCGATGAACGCCTTCAACGTGTACGAAGGAGGACGCAATGGAGCCAAAGTCAGTGATCTCTGTCACCACAGGACACTGACATGATTTTGCCATGTTCGCGAAGAAATCCCGAACTGTATATTTGGGTTTCAGAAATTGCACGTCGTGATGGAGGATCCAAAGCCAACAGTCAATCGACGAAGAAGTAGAGATTGGTTGGATTAGGTGAGATGAGACGCTTGGACATGAAAGAAATCCAAAATTGGATTTCTGGGCAAGAAGGGAGATCAGGGTGGAAATGGGGTTTCAGGAATCACATGTCTTAATAGGGACCCAAAGTCAACGTACAGCTGGAGATGATTGATAAAATCAATCATGATTGTTTCCAATAGGTGAGAAAAGAGATCCGGATACGAAATAAATCCATATTTGGATTGATAAGGAAGCAACGAAAAAGGAAGGGGGAGCGGTTAGAAAAGTGCCATGATGGAGACGATCATTTATGCTTAAACGGAGGAGAAGAAAGGGGATCAGAAAAGAAAACATGATGGGCCAAAATGGCAGGAAGCACATGGAGATAATAGTAAACCATGAGTGACATTTTTACCTTATATATTTGTCAGCAAATCAGCCTATATATATCAGGAAAGAATTCAATCATCACCGATCCTTTCATAGTCCATGGAGTGGCACATTTAAAATGCCGAAAAAATGAATAATCAAATTAAAATGAATTCTTTATATTTTTATTGATACATAGCTAAAATTTATATTTTCTAAGTATTATGTTGTGCGTTATGTATTGTGTCAGATATTTTGTAATACATCTTTGTAGACAATATTTTTCGTATAGTTATTAGGCACATTGTCATTGTTTATTATCACTATTTTAAGACCTTTTTTGACGTTACTCTTGACATTGTTACATATAATTGTCCGTGGGTGAAAACTGGTTCCGATAAATATATTCCAACTTGATTTAATGATTGACCTTGACTTTTATTGATTGTCATTGCATAACAGGATCTAACAGGAAATTGACGTCTTTTAAATGTAAAAGGCCATTTACTTTCAGTTGCATGCAGTACTATTCTTGGAATATGTACTTTTTCTCCGAGGTTACTCCCAGTAAGTATTTTTGCTTCTATCAATCTTTTGAACAAATTTGTTACAATTAACCTTGTGCCATTACACAAACCTCGTATTTGATCCAAATTTCTTAATAACATAATAGGCATACCAATTTTCAATATAAGTTCATGTGTTGGCAAACCACTAAATTCAAGTTTGTTCAAAAATTCCATGGGATACAAAACATTAATATTATCATTGCTGCCTGAATTATATGAAATAGAATCTGAACTAAAATATGTTTTTTTATTTCCAGGTACTAATTTAATTGCATAATTATTGATTTCATGAACAATTACATTTTTGGGAGTTACAATAGCACGTTTTCTTAGATAATTTGAATCATTATATTTAATATCAAAATTGGGATATGTTGCATCAAAAATTGATTTTATTGGTTCGACTGCAGCATTAGTGAACAAATCTTTCGGTATATCAATCCAACTCACATCTGGATCATCACTGGGCTATTTAGATTCTAATCGACCTTCACCTATCTGTAACATCCATTCAGCAAAATCTTTAATTTCAATTTTTCAAGAGGAGTTAAACCAATCATTGACAATCTCATATTTTCAATTAGATGAAATACTGTAATGTTAGGCCACAAATATGAATTATTAAACGATGCTTGAATGATTTGCTCTTTTCTACCACCTTGTATCACGGGCAATGTTTGTCTAAAATCTCCACCGAATATAATTGTCTTTCCTCCGAATGGTTTTTCTTTGTTTGACAAAATATCACGCAATGTTTTGTCCACTGATTCAATACACAATTTATTGCACATAGGAGCTTCATCCCAAACTATTAATTCAGCCTTTTCAATTAAATCAGCAAGATGAGTTTGTTTATTTATATTACAATTTGAATCTTTGTCTATAATCGGCTTTATTTTAAAATGTGAATGAGCTGTTCTACCTATTGGAAGTAATAATGAAGCGATGCCTGACGAAGCAACGGCTAAAACAATTTTGCGTTCAGATCTCAATCTTGAAATTATAGTATTCCATAAAAAAGTTTTGCATGTACCTCCGCTACCATAAACAAAAAATGATCTTGGGTTCTTCTGTTCTACGGCTTTGATTACTTCATCATATATAATTTTTTGATTATTATTTAGTTTGGCGATTAAGTCAGAATGTTCTTGTTTCAGTGCCTCACAATCAAAATCTAATTCTTCTCTAATAAGCCTAGCCTATTATCGAGTTGATGTATTTGTTGTATCTTTGGCATTGGTAATTGATGGTCTTTTAAACTACTTGATGACATGTTAAACAATTTTTCAAGTTCATGCAGAACAGCATTCTTTAATTCGTCATCAAGTATTGTGAGATTTGGCATATTAAAATTTAATTTTCATTTTGTGTGATATATCATCAGACATCTTAATCCAATGTGCATCAAATAAAGCTAGAGGATCTGAGACATTACAAAATAGAATAATCGTAACAAATAGATGACGAATTTGAGAAGTAGTGGCAGTAAATGTAGACTCCAACAATGCTTCAAGCCATTCTTTATCATCACCTAATAATCCCAAAGCTCGACATGCCTCTTGATAAGTTGAGTATATCGTTCCATCCACTGTTCTTATTGCCTCAAAATTGATACATCCTTTTTGAATATTTAAAAGCATTCTAAGATAGTACAATTCACCCGCATTTGGTGGCACATATGCTATTCTACCAAGAACACAATATTGTTTCCTTGGAGTCCATAACTTTTGATTAGCATTCCACACAAATTTTGTAGGAAACTGAGTATATGTTAATTTTTTTGCCCTCTTATAAGTCTTGTTCGTAGTAAACCAAGCCGTCAACATTACAGTTTCTATACCTGGACTTTGTAACACATTTTCAAGTGAATTAGCCTGATGAAAACAAACATTTTGTTCATTGGGTAAATGAATCTTCAAATATTGAACTGCCGGATATCTAGAATGAATGGAAAATTCAAACAAACGCCAAACAGACTCATGAGGAGTCAAATATCGACAGTTGAGATAATTTTGGATTTCATCATTTATATTATCATGGACCAATAAACGCGCTCTATCAGGTCTTATATTTATGTATTTGAATAAATATTTTATCAACATAGATTGAGAACATGATTCAACATTTTTATATGAGCTTTATATCTTAATAAAAAATTAGCATTATATGGAACAACATAATTATTACCAACGTGAACTCCTTTTTTAATCACAAAACGTGAATCATTATCACGGCGTCTATATTGAGGAGATATATTTGCATGAAAAATAGTGTGAGGAATAAATGATTTTGGAAAATGTTTTGTGCATATTTTGTCTCGCATACACGAAGAAAATGGATTAATTTGACCGCAAGGGCCGTGGATCATAAATTGGCCAACTATATTAAACAATTCTGGATCAATATTTTTATCTGGCAATTCCGCTGAAATTATAGAATCGACATCATTTGCTGTATAACATTTGTATTTATTTTTAAGCCAAAATAACAAATGTGCATGTGGCAACCCTCGCTTTTGAAACTCAATTGTACACACATGAGCAAGAACTTCTCCAAAGGGTTCACCATCATTAATATATGCAACCATGTCATCTTTATTTTAAAGATTCGACAAACTATATCAGGACGATCTTCTGGTTTATAGCCTGGTTTGTTCTCAAAATATCTCAAAATTTCTGGCCATTTCACATTGCATGTGAAAGTAATGAACAAATCAGGATTACCATATTCTCTACAAATTGCTATCGCATCTAGATAATTATTTATCATATCCCTTGGACTACCCGTGTGAGAACCAGGAAGAAAAATTCTTTTTCCCACATCAGAACCTTGGACAATTCCAGCTGAAGCAAATGTTCATATATTATTCCATGTTTCGGACCTTAACTTTGGTTGGTGATGTCTTATATAATCCAAACGATTTTCTTCAACAGTTGCATATGCATCTACTAAATATTGTTGAAATAATCTTCCATATTTTAACAAAGTGCTCGATTGGTTTGCTCTATCATGAATTTGATAACATACATATTTACTCATTGTTAATTTTCTATCTTTATTGTCACTTTTGCTTCCAATTGGTTTCAATTTCATATTAATTTTAAATCCATCTTCTCCATATGGGAAAAGAAGTGGATATTGTAACGACATTAACTTAGGATGAATTTTAGATATTCGTTTAAACGGCCCTTCATTTGGTCGAATAATTATATCTCTATTAGAATTAAATTCACCAATGTCACCAACAATTAATCCACCAATTTCAAAAGCAGAAGGTAATTCATATTGTTTGCTATCAGTCTTCTCACGATCAACTATAGTCACATCAAAATTAGGCAATGATTGATTACCAAAATAATCTCTCACAGATCGATACACTTTGGTTAATTCATTACAGTGATCAAACAATTTCACCAATCCTTTAACAATATCAATATCAATCTTGTTATTTGCTTTATTTGGATCAATAGCAGTTATTCGATTTGAAACCTCATTTCGAGTATCGTATACATATAACTGAGCGTATTTAGGACATTCTCCTTCTGCGGGCAAAACAGAACCCATCAAATGATGTACTTGTCCACATATTTTAAAGACATAAGGAGCACTTCCATTGTTTACGCTATGCTCAATTTTAGCTCCCATGAAAGTAAAAGCAAACATTGAATTATAAACTCTGATGTTATCACGAAATAATATACTTTTTCGACCATTATTCGGATTTAATAATTCATCTAGAAAAACAGGAGTTGGATATGACATTGGAAGTTGGACTTTGCCTTTTTCAAAACAATGAGTATATATCAAATGATTTTTTTCTTTTTTTTTTTCAATGCTTCTGCTGACCAAAATAAAGCTGTGCAATGACCACATGCGTGAGCATCATCGCCAGCATCACTATAACACACAGTGCGACCTCGAATTACAGTTATCAAAATTTATGTTAGATTGTTAATAACTAATAATGAAGATATGATAGATGAATGAATAATTGATCAATGATTAATAATTGAAAATAGTGTCTCTAACCTTCATGGCTTTTCTGATACGATGCTTGCCCAAAAGTAGTTCTTTTCAGACCTACATTTGACAAGAAAATGTTGAGCCCATCACACAAATATAAAATTCAAAAATTAATCATGTAATAATACATATAATAGAATCCTAGAAATCAATACCGATGACAAAAAATGGTCAAACTGGTAAATATATTTACGCTATGCTCAATCTAGTGTAAATATATAAAATATACACATCAGTAAGCGAAACAAGAACATACTGGAAAATACAGGTAGCTCGGATCTCTAGCCTCCAACCGCGACGTGAAACACCAGAACCTGGACTGCAAACTGGGCATGGAAACCGAAAAACCTAGGGGAAAGACATGAAAACTGTTAGAATGAGTGGACGAAAAGATAATTGTCTTTCGCCGAATAATATATATGTTATAAAAACATACGCCAGTCCAGATGCATAAATAATCAAGTAGTACACGAGGGAGACTCTAACTCCTCACGCATACAGAGCATGCATAAAAATCCCACGGGGTCGCTCGTGGACACATCCGTGCTAGTACAGTCCGAATCATGGGATCCCAGACCCACACGTGATTCTAGCCAGAAAGGCCTCAGGTCAGAGGTCTGCCTCCCCCCGGTAAAGGCCTTGGGTCAGGAGTCACAGCCTCCTCCGGTACACATCCTCGGGGATCAGCCGGGATGCGACTGTATCGATACAACAACATATATAAAGACTGTACTCTGTGTAAACCAAATCATAAATAATTCGATGCAAATGCAATAAGCATATATAAATGCATATACGTAACGTATAACGATATAAGCATATTCGTATAACACATGCTCATGTAAAACATAATCTCGTATGCATGCTCAAGTTTGTAAAACGTGTATAAAGACTCGCAAACAATCCGTGAAAAGAAATTGTCCACTCACAGATGAGCGAAATGCGCACTCGCGCTAATCTCGTGGCCCGGTGGAAGATCCCTCGCCCGAAGCACGATCTCGATCTCGATCCCCTGAATAATCATAAAACATAATTGATCAAAACCATAGTCCACAACTCTGTACTTAACTACGGAAACCAACCGTTCCCGGAAACATATTAAACTGTACAAAATAATCAACTGAATTTTCGAAATCTCCGCTCGAAACCCTCGACTGAAAATCTGATACCCAAATCAATCTGAAAACCTCTAGGTGATAATCAGGGCGCGATTACGAGAAAAATGACAGTAAAAACACTGAAATTTGAAAAGTCAACCCCTCGCCGGAGCTCCGCCGTTCATCGTCGCCGCCGGCGGCGGCGCGCCGTCAACGGTGACTTCCTCCGGCGAGGAAGCTCCAGTTCTCAAGATCACAACAAGCCCAACACAATTCCCAACTAGCCCGATGTCCAAATCTCACCGGAACCATCCCAAAACAGCTCGAAACCGAGCGGAATCTACCTCAGGCAACCACCACGGGTTCGCAGGAAAACTCAACCAAATCCAAATCAAACTATAGGGTAAGCATCATTGGGGCAAGGGGAGTCGAAGCCCTCACCTCACCGCCACCGTGGCTCGCCGGAAAGCCACCCCCCATCACCGGCGAAACCCGGATACCGAACCCGATTCGGGTTCATTCCAAACCTCACCAATTCACATAAACTCAACCACAAATCAACTTAGAATCATGGGAGGAAGCGATTCATACCCTTCCCGTGGCCGGAGGTGGCCGGAAAATGCAGGTCGGCCGGCGAAGCTCAAACGGGAAACTTCCCTCTACGGTCAACGGTCAACAGCTTCTATTTTTGGAAAGTCAACGCAGGTCAAAAATCAAACAGTGTTTTATGACTATTTCTCGATTATTTTCGATATTTATACTCGGGCCTCGGGTCGATCGATGATTCGAAACGGATAACCATTACGATTCGGATAACCACGAAACAAACGGATAAAACTCGTCGAAAATCGAAACTTCAAATAATCATATTATATTCCTCGATTATCGGAAAATTCACCCGGAACTGCCCACGAGCTCGAAATCACGTACTCTACAACTTCCGTGAAGACACTCAATTCAAATTCTCGGCCAATAATAAAGTCGCGAACAGAATCGACAAACCACACATATACGGACCAATGTACCCTGGTAACTCAGCTGGTAACTCAAGTCTGTAAGCAACAGCTCCAACTCTCTCGGTGATCTCATACGGACCAATGTACCCTGGTCGAAGCTTGCCGCGCTTCCCGAAACGCACAACTCCCCTCCACGGAGATAGTTTCAAGAAGACCCAATCGCCTACCTCAAACTCCAAACTCTTCCTCCTCACATCCGCATAGCTCTTCTGACGATCCTGGGCGATCTTCAATCTATCCTGGATAATCTGTACACCCTCCATAGTGCTTTTCACCAAATCAGGGCCGATAAGTCATCGCTCGCCCACCTCACTCCAACATAACGGAGTGCGACACTGCTACCCGTACAGGGCCTCGTACGGTGCCATCTCAATACTGGCCTGATAGCTATTGTTGTAGGCGAACTCAATCAAATGTAACTGCTGGTCCCAATTCCCGCGGAACTGCAACACACAAGACCGCAACATATCCTCAAGTGTCTGGATGGTCTGCTCGGACTGCCCATCAGTCTGAGGATGAAAAGCTGTACTAAATCGCAACTTCGTTCCCAAGGTTCGCTGCAACGCTTGCCAAAACTCAGAAGTAAACTGACTGTCTCAGTCAGAAACAATAGATACAGGCACACCGTGCAGGCGAACAATCTCTGATAAGTACAACTTGGCCAATCTGCCCATTGATATCTTCCCCGGAAGTGCAAGAAAGTGAGCGGATTTCGTCAATTGATCCACAATAACCCAAATACCAGTATTGCCCACCGAAGTACACGACAACTGATAAATGAAATCCATGGTAATGTGCTCCCACTTCCAAACCGGAATCTCCAGTGGCTGTAACTTCCCTGCAGGTTTCTGCCTCTCCGCCTTAACCTGCTGACAAATCAAACATCGGCTCACATACGCGGCAATCTCCCGCTTCATGTTGCGCCACCAGTAATACGCTCGAAGTGTACGAAACATCTTCGTACCTCCGGGATGCATCGCATACGCTGAACTATGGGCCTCATCCATAATCTTCTTCTTCAGGCTCTCATCTCTGAGCACACATAACCTACCTCTGAACAACAACGTACCGTAGTCGCTCAATCGAAACTCAGTAGGCACACCATTCTGTATCATGGTCTTCTTGCCCAACAAGTAAGAATCTGAATCCTGAGCCTCTCATACCTGATCAACCAATACTAGTCGAACCTGAAAACTGGACAATAAAGCTCCATCATCATCCCACTCGAACTCGGCACCTGTAGCCTGAAGCTCGGCTAACATCGACACTCTAGCCACGCACACATGAAACAACAAAGCTCCAGATTTCCGGCTAAGTGCATCAGCCACAACATTGGCCTTCCCTGGATGGTACTCGAAAGTGCAATCATAGTCGTTGATCAACTCCATCCACCGGCGTTGCCTCATGTTCAGATCCGGCTGCGTCCGTAAGTAGGTGAGACTCTTGTGATCAGTGTAAATCTTACACTGGGCTCCGTACAAGTAATGTCTCCAACTCTTTAACGCTAACACAATAGCGGCTAACTCCAAATCATGAGTTGGATAGTTGACCTCGTGTGGTTTCAACTGCCTAGAATCGTAGGCTACAACCCTGCCATGCTGCATCAACACACAACCAAGCCCCAACTTCGACGCATCACTGTACACCACAAACTCACCACTGTCATCTGGCAATGTCAGAACCGGTGCAGTAGTCAACCTCTCATTCAGGAGCAAATAACTCTCCTCACATGCATCAAACCACTCAAACTTGACGCCCTTCTTCGTCAATCTGGTCAGTGGTGTAGCAATCCGAGAGAAATCCTGCACAAACCGTCGGTAATAGCCTATTAAACCCAAGAAACTCCGGATCTCCGGTACAGTAGTAGGTCTACTCCAGTTTAGCACGGCCTCGATCTTGTCAGGATCAACACTGACTCCCTCAGCCGAAATCACGTGGCCCAGAAACTTCACACTATCCAGCCAAAACTCGCACTTGCTAAACTTCGCGAACAACTGATGATCTCGCAAAGTCCGCAACACTGCTCTCAAATGCTTCCTATGCTGACCCACACTCCTGGAATAGATCAAAATATCGTCAATGAACACAATCACGAACTTGTCCAGAAACCGTCTGAACACCTGATTCATCAAGTCCATGAAAGCTGCGGGGGCGTTGGTCAACCCAAACGGCATAACCAAAAACTCATAGTGCCCATACCGCGTCCTGAAAGCTGTCCTGGCCACGTCAGAGTCTCGGATCCTCAACTGATGATATCCGGATCGAAGATCAATCTTCGAAAAGACTGCTGCTCCATTGAGCTGATCGAACAAATCATCAATCCGCGGTAATGGATACTTGTTCTTCACCGTCACCTGGTTCAGCTTCCGATAGTCGATGCACAAACGCATGGATCCGTCATTCTTCCGTACAAACAAAACCGGAGCACTTCATGGAGAAACACTAGGTCGAATAAAACCCTTCTCCAACAACTCCTGGAGCTGAACCTGCAACTCCTTCAACTCTGCGGGTGCCATACGATACGGTGTTTGTGAAATCGGTCCTGTGCCCGGTAACAACTCAATAGTAAAGTCAATCTCCCGCACAGGGGGTATACCAGGTAACTCTGCTGGAAACATATCCGGGAACTCAGAAACAACCTCAATACTACCAAGGTCTGGTACAGCTGCGGTAGTGTCAACCACATGAGCTAAGTAAGCGACACAACCCTTCTTCATCAACCGATCCGCCCTCATCGTGGAAATCAAACACGGTAGTGAAGTGTTCTTCTCACCGCAAAACAGTATCTCGGGTAACCCTGGTCGTCGAAATGCGACCTCCTTCTTGTGGCAATCAAACATGGCCCAGTGCGTCTCCAAGAAGTCCATACCCAAGATCAAATCAAAATCAACGATATCAAGCAACAATAAATCTGCCGCTAAACCATGGCCTCCAATAAATACCTCACAGTCTCTGTACACCCAACCGATACTCACAACCTCACCTGACAGATATAACACTCTCCACAACCCCGGAAGTGGAGATGCAGGTACCGTAGCTAATGATGATAGTCTATATGATATGAATGAATGTGTGGCACCTGGATCTAACAATGTAAGTACTGGAATACCAAAGACATGTAACGTACCAATAACGACCTCCGGTGAAGCTCTGCCCTCACGTAGAGTTATGGCATGAACCCTCGCCTCTCCGGCTGGTCGTCCTCGCTGAGGCTGTCCCTGCTGTCTACCTTGGCCCGCAAACTGTGCTAGTCGATCTCCTGAAGTAGCACCTCGCTCAGCTTCGGAACTCTGGGCCGCCTGTCCATCAGCACTATACAACTGAGGACACTCCCTCGAATAGTGACCCACCTGGCCACAACGATAACAAGTGACAGGGCCCCGCTGACACAGACTAAGGTGATGTTTGTTGCAGAAACTGCACAATGGATAGTCTCTCGGAATAGGAAATGTGCCACTGGTACGCCGAGGATAACTAGAACCGCTGGAACTCCCACTAGCCTGTGGTCGTTGCGGTCGATCTCTCCTCCACCTCTGCCTCTGTCTCGGTACACCAGCTGGTGGTCGATAAGATCCACCGCCCGAGGATGAAGTCGAATCGGAAGTATCAGAACTCTGCCTCTTTGAAGGCCCCTGACTCGGTCCGCCTTCCTCAAACCGTCTCGGCTGGTACCTCTGCTGCCTCTCCTGCTCAATATCCTCACCTCGGAGTGCTGCACTGACAAACTCATCAAAGTTGTTCTGATTCATCGTAGTCAGAGTCCCTTTGATGTTCAGATTCAAACCCAGCTCAAACCTGCGACACTTGGCTTCCTCAGTAGCCACCATATCACGCGCAAAACGAGATGAACGGGTAAACCTGTCCCGATACTCAAGCACAGACATACCGCCCTGTCTCAAGTTTGTAAACTCCTCATACTTGCGCTGCTGGGTAGCCTGGTTGAAATACCTCCGCATAAACAGTTCACGGAACAAAGGCCACGGAGTATCAACTGGAACTCTGTCGGTGCTAACCCACCAAAAGTAAGCATCACCCTTAAGTAATCTGACTGCTGCCACTGTCATCTGCTCAAGAGTAAACCGCAGAAGCTTACAAACACGTTCAACCTGAACTACCCATGCCTCACATATCTCTGATTAGCTGAACCCGAAAACACAGTCGCACCAGCAGTACGACCTTTGACCACAGGGTCAAAACGCTCTTCCAAACGCAGCACTCGCATCAGCAAGTCGTGCGTCTGGCGATCCTCATCAGGATCCGCTTCCCGATCAACACGAAGACCACGTCGAGGAGGCATCCTACTGATACAAGACAAGCATTAGGTACAAGCAGAAAGAACGTAATCATAAAACCGCAGATATTTCAGAACACACAACAACCGAAGTATTGATGAGTACCGCTGGACAGTCGGGTCATCACTCCAGTCATGCTGTACAAACTCAAATACCCTAAGCGTCACAACTACAAGAGTCTACAGAATCTGACAACCTAATGCTCTGATACCAAGCTGAAAGGACCCAACCCCGATTCCGTTGCCCAAACCGGAATCGAACCCCTTCTGAAAACGAGAACCAACAAAAACCATTAAAATTTTGGCAGAGTTTCGTTACTAACGCGAAATTGCATTAACCTGCACCCTGAAAATAACACTTCATCCTATGCCACAAAAATCAAACCGTGGGCACTAATCCTATCCGGATTTCTCAACATCATATCATAATCAATAAATAGTAAACATACTTTAATATATATAATATATCCGAGAAAATCCGTATAAGACATGTATCAGAATGTATCAGAGCGACCTCTAGTGTAAATATATACAATATACACATCAGTAGGCGAAACAAGAATCTACTGGAAAATATAGGTAGCTCGGATCTCTAGCCTCCAACCGCGACGTGAAACACCAAAACCTGGACTGCAAACTGGGCACGGAAACCGAAAAGCCCAGGGGAAAGACATGAAAACTGTTAGAGTGAGTGGACGAAAAGATAATTGTCTTTCGCCGAATAATATATATGTTATAAAAACATACGCGAGTCTAGATGCATAAATAATCAAGTAGTACACGAGGGAGACTCTAACTCCTCACGGGTACAGAGCATGCATAAAAATCCCACGGGGTCGCTCGTGGACACATCCGTGCTAGTACAGTCCGAATCATGGGATCCCAGACCCATACGTGATTCTAGCCAGAAAGGCCTCAGGTCAGAGGTCTGCCTCCCCCCGGTAAAGGCCTCGGGTCAGGAGTCACAACCTCCCCCGGTACACATCCTCGGGGATCAGCCGGGATGCGACTGTATCGATACAACAACATATATAAAGATTGTACTCTGTGTAAACCAAATCATAAATAATTCGATGCAAATGCAATAAGCATATATAAATGCATATACGTAACGTATAACGATATAAGCATATTCGTATAACACATGCTCATGTAAAACATAATCTCGTATGCATGCTCAAGTTTGTAAAACGTGTATAAAGACTCGCAAACAATCCGTGAAAAGAAATTGTCCACTCACAGATGAGCGAAATGCGCACTCGCGCTAATCTCGTGGCCCGGTGGAAGATCCCTCGCTCGAAGCACGATCTCGATCTCGATCCCCTGAATAATCATAAAACATAATTAATCAAAACCATAGTCCACAACTCTGTACTTAACTACGGAAACCAACCGTTCCCGGAAACATATTGAACTGTACAAAATAATCAACTGAATTTCCGAAATCTCCACTCGAAACCTTCGACTGAAAATCCGATACCCAAATCAATCCAAAAACCTATAGGTGATAATCAGGGCGCGATTACGAGAAAAACGACAGTAAAAACACCGAAATCTGAAAAGTCAACCCCTCACCGGAGCTCCGTCGTTCACCGTCGGCGGCGGCGCGCCGTCAACGGTGACTTCCTCCGGCGAGGAAGCTCCAGTTCTCAAGATCACAACAAGCCCAACACAATTCCCAACTAGCCCGATGTCCAAATCTCACCGGAACCATCCCAAAACAGCTCGAAACCGAGCAGAATTTACCTCAGGCAACCACCACGGGTTCGCCGGAAAACTCAACCAAATCCAAATCAAACTATAGGGGAAGCATCCTTGGGGCAAGGGGAGTCAAAGCCCTCACCTCACTGCCACCGTGGCTCGACGGAAAGCCACCCCCCATCACCGGCGAAACCCGGATACCTAACCCGATTCGGGTTCATTCCAAACATCACCAATTCACACAAACTCAACCACAAATCAACTTAGAATCATGAGAGGAAGCGATTCATACCCTTCCCGTGGCCGGAGGTGGCAGGAAAATGCAGGTTGGCCGGCGAAGCTCAAACGGGAAACTTCCCTCCACGGTCAACGGTCAACAGCTTCTACTTTTGGAAAGTCAACGCAGGTCAAAAATCAAACAGTGTTTTACGACTATTTCTCGACTATTTTCGATATTTATACTCAGGCCTCGGGTCGATCGACGATTCGAAACGGATAACCATTACGATTCGGATAACCACGAAACAAAAGGATAAACTCGTCGAAAACTGAAACTTCAAATAATCATATTATATTCCTCGGTTATCGGAAAATTCATCTGGAACTGCCCACGAGCTCGAAATCACGTACTCTACAACTTCCGTGAAGACACTCAATTTAAACTCTCAGCCAATAATAAAGTCGCGAACAGAATCGACAAACCACACATATAACAGAAAACTGCGACTACGCCCAATCTCGTGAATCGTGCCGATTACTCTATCAATTCTGGTTCGGGTCGTCACAAAAACTCAGAATACCTACGACACCAACTATCCCCATCAGGCTACGCATACGCAACAACTTCTTTCTCACAACATGAATCAATATCATGCAAACAATTATAGATGAAAAATGCCTTCTTCTAGAAATAAGGAGAAGTTAAAACTGAAAACACATGCCAAACGGTTCGACATATAAGCCACATGTTTGAATATACAACTCTCAGCACAGAAACAATATATCAAAACTTGACTACATATCAAAACATATGATAAAATCCCTACGAACATTGGCCATGATTTACAGATCCAAAGTACTTTTCAAATGAAGCGAGCATATTACTAACGAAAGACAAAAGTTCTCTCATTCTTGAAAACAATTGCATTGATGGTCCTAACATGAATTCACCAATGCCAAAATGATGATGCCGTAGTAAAGTTATTATATGCATATGATACCTGATATAAGTCGATCAACGTCTTCATCTTCACCACTGTCCTCTTCCAACCTGCCCTGACATGCTGGAAAGCAACAAAAACAAATGCAGCTGATCAAATAAACTATGTGCATCACTAAATCTGAGGTTCATATAAGCGAGAATGACTGTAATCTAATAAAATCATGAATACAAATATCAACTGCAAAAGGATACATATGAAACATATTTGTGCTATATATTTTAAACCAAGAAGAATTCACAGAAATGTATTGCATAGAAACTTATAAAATGCAAAAGAAAATTTTCTATTAATGGATCGCACAATTAGGTTACCTGGTCGACTCTCCTCGACATGGTTAAGATGCTGAGATTCTTGAAAAAAAGACTTCCTCTTGCTTGATCTTTGCACTGGATTAGATCCGCTTGAACATTCACCTTCCATATAGCGTGACACTGCTGTCGTCTCATGGTTTGCCAAGGTCCCTTCAAAATTTTATGTGTTTCCAAAGAATTGCTTCCTCTTTTTTTTATTCTTTTTTGGCCTCATAACTGGATAATGAAAAAAACATAACACCTAACAATCAAACATTCATCCATGGAATTGCAAATAATGCACACATCAATCGATAAATTGTATAGACTACATGACAATCAGTCTTTATACAACATATGAAAGCAAAGAAGACAACAATCATAAAAAATAGATTCAAAACAAAAAGAAAAACAAAAGTACGCCAGGATGAAACAAAACCCTCACTATTATGAAAACGCTTTTTTTAATCACCAATGGAATCCATAAATCAACAGATTCAAGTCTGGAAGTCAGTTTTATCTTTTCAATTGCTTGCAATTTGTATTTTGTGGAGTGTATCATCCTAAGCAGAATTTCAAAAGACCGCTTACTCCGACGACTAAAAAGGCATGCATGCTCATCAACTACTCGTTGCAAATAAACCTGTGTCCCTTTATTATCCATCGACATATCAATATACATACCTGGAAATTTGTAATCAGCAATCTCAACAAAGCTTGACAACAATCACAGAGACAATAAAAAAATCACATAGGCAACATTAATCATCTAATAATACATATAATAGAATCCTAGAAATCAATACCGATGACAAAAAATGGTCAAACGCTTGAGAAGATTTGGATATATTATAATTGATGCAGACAATTAATCCATGGGAATTCTGAAGATTTCGACACTGAAAAACTCAGAATACCTATGACACCAACTATCCCCATCAGGCTACGCATACGCAACAACTTCTTTCTCACAGCATGAATCAATATCATGTAAACAACAATAGATGCAAAAAGCCTCCTTCTAGAAATAAGGAGAAGTTAAAACTGAAAACACATGCCAAACGGTTCGACATATAAGCCACATGTCTGAATATACAACTCTCATCACAGAAACAATATATCAAAAATTGACTACATATCAAAACATATGATAAAATCCCAACGAACATTGGCCATGATTTACAGATCCAAAGTACTTTTCAAATGAAGCGAGCATATTACTAACGAAAGACATAAGTTCTCTCATTCTTGAAAACAATTGCATTGATGGTCCTAACATGAATTCACCAATGCCAAAATGATTATGCCGTAGTAAAGTGAAAGGACCCAACCCCGATTCAGTTGCCTAAACCGGAATCGAACCCCTTCTGAAAACGAGAACCAACAAAAACCATTAAAAATTTCGGCAGAGTTTCGTGACTAACGTGGAATTGCATTAACCTGCACCCTGTAAACAACACTTCATCCTATGCCACAAAAGCCAAACCGTGGGCACCAATCCCATCCAGATTTCTCAATATGAAAGGACCCAACCCCGATTTAGCTCCCTAAATCGGAATCAAACCCCTTCGAAAACGCGAACCAACAAAAACTTTTCAAAATTTGGGCAGAGTTTCGTTACTAACGTGAAATTACCATTACCTGCACGCGGAAAATACACTTCATCCTATGCCACAAAAAGCAAACCGTGGGCACCAATCCCATCCGGATTTCTCAATATATCAACAGTAAAGTAAAGTAGTAAATATATATGCACTTTACTGAAATCTAGTGTAAATTCGTATATCGTATTCAATAGGGAACTCAGAGCGACTTCTAATACATAATCATATACGCATACCACAGTAGGTAGAACAATAAACCTACTGGATGAAACAAGATTGCTCGAGCACTACGCTGATCTACGCATTTTATGCTTGATTCTTAACGTATTTCTCTTTACATTTAGCTTTGGTTTGACCTTAGTACTATCATTTCTTACTTACTTTGTTGTTTTTAGGTTTTAAATAAAGGAGTACAATAAAGGAGGAGAAATGGAGCTTAAAACACAGAAAATGGAGGTTTCCTAATTCGTTTAGGAAAATGGTGTTTCCTACTTTGACTAGGATTCCTACTCGGGTTAGGAATACAAATGGTTCGACAACTCGGAAAGTTTCGCGGAGCTGAAAAATGAAGTTTCCTAAATCAACTAGGAATGATGTGCCGGAATGTCCGAGACGCGCAAAATGATTGAGAAATGGTATTCGGAAAAGTTACTAAAATGGTGTGCACAAATGGTTTCCCAAATGAAGAACGAATGCATTTCTCCTAAGTGAACCAGGAAAGAAATTCGGCAAGCATTTTTGGAAAGGAAGATATGGCCGAAATATTGGAGATCATTCTTGCCCTATTTGAAGGTCAAATATCTTGAATATCAAGAGGAAATTCGGCAAGGGATATATTCCTTGGAGATCAAGAAAGAATATCTAGAGTGGAATAAGGAAAGAAAATCTCAGTACAGACCTGTAACTTCAAGAGGCCACCGAAGTCGCAAATCAACTCCAAATATGGCGTTCATTATATGGATTTTATAGCTCTCTGAATAAGCTTTCCAACGAATCCAAAATCATAATTTTCTGAGCTGTAGAACTCCCGGAAAAGACGTTTGAAGACAGGCTGTCAATTCTACCCGGGTGGACTAGGAATCCCTAGTTTGGAGAGGAAAGTTGGACTTCTTCACCTATAAATAAGAGGGCTCGGTCTCAAAATCATTAATCACTCATCATACAAGCCAAGTCTCTGCCTTAAACACTTCCTCTCCACAAACACTCGAATTTCTTCAAGGAACGCCACACTCCACACCATAAGCATTCGGCCTCCACCTCGCCATCCAAAGAAGGATCTTGTGCATGCTTTGCCGACTGCAATCACGACACAAAGGGTGTATTTCGATCCCTCTACTTACTCCTTGTAATGAATTTCAGTTTTGTGTAGATTGTAAAGACGTTTTTGTAATATAATTCTAATTTTATTTTATGTCATCTATTTCGAGTCTAAGTCTTTTCTGTGTGCTAATCTAAATGCGAGCAATCTTGGTTTAGGTTAGATAATGTGTCTTCTTCACTTAATGCTTAACTTGAATGCGAGCAATCTTGGTTTAAGTTATGATGTGTCTAAATGCGAGCAATCTTGGTTTAGTCACTTAATTACGAAAGATGCATGCGAACCACATAGTAAAGGCTTAGATAAAACTTAGGTTGCATATAATATGATTAGGTTATAAAGAAATGAGGTAAGTGTGACGAGTTGATCATGTATATATGTAATTAGACTTTATTTTCGGTTTTAGTAAGCATGTTTAGGATTCTATGTTCTTGTTTGTTTTGCTTGTCTATGAGTTTAAGCATGTTAGAACTTAGAAGCCACGATGTGTTTGCTATGCCATGTTTTTTGTCTTTAATTTCGTAGACTATAAATAACCAACTTATAAACCCCCCTTTAACCATAGCATAGTCATGCATGCACCCTCAATCCCCGGTTAAGAACGATACCCTATTTACCAATGCTACATCTACACAAAAGGGTTTTAATTGTTTATGCGTTTTTGTTAATTGTTAAGTGTTAATTTAATGGTTGCAAATGCGTGTATCAATTTTGGCGCCGTTGCCGGGGATTGTAAAGAATTGTGTGTTTATGCTTGTAAATATGTGAATCTGTGTAAATAAGTCTGTATATATATATGTAGAGTGTCGAAATTTTTATACATGTTCATAATAAGTTGCATTCTAACCTTTTGTTTTGCAGCCATGTAAATAGGTACATATTAAAGGAAGTCTTTGATTTAAATTTAGTACATAAGTTTGGTTGATTAAGTCGCACTCTTTGGAATAGATGGCGCCTCTTTTCCTTGTTTATCTCCTTAACCCCTCATGATGTGTGGATTTCATCACCGCACACCATAACCTAAGTGAAGTTATGGACATGAGGTTGATGGCGGAGTCTACAAAGGACTTGAGGGAGTGTGAATTTTTGAGATTTTGGCTGAATGTCGGACATGGTGTCTAGAATGGGTTATGACTGGTGACAGGTTCTGGATCTAAGAAAGACTTACACCAATAGAGTATATACCATTGGCCCGGTTAGCCTCGGGGTGTATTGTCGAAATTAGTCCTGCCTCTCGCGTTATCTCTATCCCTAACTTGCCATGTTTTTCGATTGAACCAAGGCCATTTGATTGAAATTTCATACTTTATCGCGCGGGTCGCACGTCCATTGAACGACCTAAAGATTAAGCTAGTGTACTCTCTTTAAATCATTGGCGCACTCAGTTTAGACAATACTTGTGCATACATGTCTAAATTGAACTTTGTAAAGAAGACTAACCATACTCTAACCATTTCATATTTTGTATAATGTTAATTTTTATTTTTAGAGAGTCAAATCGGAGCTGGGTAATAGGCTATTTTGTGTGATTTATCTGATATAGTTTCATGTCACGGAAAATTCTGAAACTTTTATGACATGTTTGTATATGTGTCTATTTTACAGTCGTAAAATTTCAATTAGTTCCAACATGTAATTAATTCTAGAGAAATTATGCAAGGAGTCATGCTCAGGCTGCTCGATTTTTGTAATATTTAGGATGCATATACATCTTTGCATATCATGTCATTCATTACATAGTTGCATCATCATGCATCATCTTCATCATTACATTTCATGCATTTTTCCATTGGATTTGATGTTTGTTGAGTTTTGAAGGATACGATGGAGGAACGTGCTCCAAGTGTTTTCATAAATTCGCAGCTTCGGTCCAAAAAGAACAGTCAAATTCGAAAAGCCATAACTTTCAGCTCGGTTGGAGTTAGATGGAGTTCTTTACAGGGTTGGAAAGCTATGGACGTCTAGTTTCCATCCATATAAAGATCACAAATTTCTGATTTCGAAATTGTTGGGAATTAAAGCTCAAAAGCACGAAGGTCAGAACATGGAAGCTGAAAAGTGGAAGGCAAAAATGGAGGAGTTGCACCTCCAAGACAGGCTGTTCATTGAGCATAAAAGAAAGCAACACGTCTAGGCTGTAAGACGTTAAACAACAAGCGCTTGTTGGGAGGCAACCCAATGGAGGAAATCGCCAAGGATTTGTTTTCTCTTCCCTTATCTTTTAAATTTTCATACCTTTTCATTTTTTATTTTATTTTTCGTAGTCTTCCTTTCTCCCACGAAATTCTATGATTCCCTTAAATACATTGAGGACAATGTAGAGTTTAAGTGTGGGGGAGGGGTTTACAACCTTATTTGAGTCATAAATTGTTAAAACCGGGCGGACAATGGAACTTTCCGGTGGATGATGCCCTAAAAAAAAATTTTGTTGGTGTCTTTTTGTTTAACTAAGTGTTTTTAAAGAGTCTTTTTCATTTTTAGGATGCCCTTAGTTAGTCTATGATGAAAATGGACCGAAAAGAATACATATGGCGGTGAATAAGCACTAAACTGATTTCTTGTGATAAGTGAGATATTTTGATTGTCATAACATGTAGTGGATATGGTTTGATTAAACATGGTATAGATTTCGCATGTTAGAATAAGTTTAGATCATACGAACCTTAAAGTGAGTTTTTGAGCCTACATTATTCTTTTAGAGTGAAATTCCGTGCATATGGTTTTCAAAAACAAAACATGCCTCATCTAATTACTTGCCATAGATTTTAATGAACTAGAGATTACTAGAACTTACTCATGTAGATTTACAACGCTTTTAAGTTGATATATGCTCTGATTTTGGATATGATTAAAGGCAAATTAGGTTACCACCACTTAAACCAAATGGCCATGTGTCCCATTGTGCGCACGAGTTGCGACACCCCTAGATTAACCCCTTTGAGCCCACGTTTAGCCTTTCTTTCATTACCACATTATATCTAAACACTTAGCCTAGTGTAGAGTTCCTACCCTTGTTCTAAAGACTTGGTGAAGGATTTCAAAGCTAGCACAATAAAAGTGGCGTGAAGATGAAGAAAAGATGTGTGTATAGGGATAGACTTGTCCAACAAATTTTGTATTTGAATGCCAAAATTTTCGAGATAAAAAAGAAAAAAAGAAGAAAAATGTATAAAGATCTCGAGGCATTGTGTTTAGATTGTATAAGTTTGGATTAATGTCCCCTATACTTATGAATTTGGAGATTGCTACGAATTGAAGGCCCAAAAGTGAAGAAATATGGCCTTTGTCCTGTTCATAAAGCTCAAAGGAAGTTGAGAATGAAGTTAGGGCCCAAAAAGATGAAAATTGGCCCCCGATCTTGAAGTTTGACACAAAAAGAAGTGTAGAAAGGATGAGCCACGAATTTGAAGAATTCTAAGTGCTAAACTAAGTCTTTGGAACGTTTTTACACCACCACTTATCTAAATTTCGAATGCCTTAGCCTTAGCCCCATTACAACCTTTCTAAAGTCCTTTATGATCCTTAAGATGAGTAGCCTTCAATTGGTTGAGTAAGTTACATGAGTAAGCATATGGTTTGGTTCATTTGTGCAAGTAATTATGAGGTATTTCGATGCAATACATATACATTTTGAGTGAACCTCTTTTCATGAGTGAAAATATGATGAGTGCATCCATGTGAGATTGATTTAAACTTTTTCGAAACATGCATAGCTTTAACTTCACCATTGTTTTCTCCAAGTCCTACTTGTTCATGACATGATCATATTTCTCTTATCTCTCGAAAATTGTTAAACTTTTCACTATGGAATCTTGTGACTCCATCGCCATATACTTAAGAAAATTTCTGAGACAAATTGTGCTAAGGGCTTAGAAGTTGTTTTTATTTATTTTGAGTCCATGAAATCTGTTCAACGTGGAGGCTAGCTCTAACGTTGGTTTTATAGTTTTAGTCTTTCTTTTATTTAGTATTTGCTAGGGACTAGCAAAGTCTAAGTGTGGGGGAATTTGATCTACGCATTTTATGCTTGATTCTTAACGTATTTCTCTTTACATTTAGCTTTGGTTTGACCTTAGTACTATCATTTCTTACTTACTTTGTTGTTTTTAGGTTTTAAATAAAGGAGTACAATAAAGGAGGAGAAATGGAGCTTAAAACACAGAAAATGGAGGTTTCCTAATTCGTTTAGGAAAATGGTGTTTCCTACTTTGACTAGGATTCCTACTCGGGTTAGGAATACAAATGGTTCGACAACTCGGAAAGTTTCGCGGAGCTGAAAAATGAAGTTTCCTAAATCAACTAGGAATGATGTGCCGGAATGTCCGAGACGCGCAAAATGATTGAGAAATGGTATTCGGAAAAGTTACTAAAATGGTGTGCACAAATGGTTTCCCAAATGAAGAACGAATGCATTTCTCCTAAGTGAACCAGGAAAGAAATTCGGCAAGCATTTTTGGAAAGGAAGATATGGCCGAAATATTGGAGATCATTCTTGCCCTATTTGAAGGTCAAATATCTTGAATATCAAGAGGAAATTCGGCAAGGGATATATTCCTTGGAGATCAAGAAAGAATATCTAGAGTGGAATAAGGAAAGAAAATCTCAGTACAGACCTGTAACTTCAAGAGGCCACCGAAGTCGCAAATCAACTCCAAATATGGCGTTCATTATATGGATTTTATAGCTCTCTGAATAAGCTTTCCAACGAATCCAAAATCATAATTTTCTGAGCTGTAGAACTCCCGGAAAAGACGTTTGAAGACAGGCTGTCAATTCTACCCGGGTGGACTAGGAATCCCTAGTTTGGAGAGGAAAGTTGGACTTCTTCACCTATAAATAAGAGGGCTCGGTCTCAAACTCATTAATCACTCATCATACAAGCCAAGTCTCTGCCTTAAACACTTCCTCTCCACAAACACTCGAATTTCTTCAAGGAACGCCACACTCCACACCATAAGCATTCGGCCTCCACCTCGCCATCCAAAGAAGGATCTTGTGCATGCTTTGCCGACTGCAATCACGACACAAAGGGTGTATTTCGATCCCTCTACTTACTCCTTGTAATGAATTTCAGTTTTGTGTAGATTGTAAAGACGTTTTTGTAATATAATTCTAATTTTATTTTATGTCATCTATTTCGAGTCTAAGTCTTTTCTGTGTGCTAATCTAAATGCGAGCAATCTTGGTTTAGGTTAGATAATGTGTCTTCTTCACTTAATGCTTAACTTGAATGCGAGCAATCTTGGTTTAAGTTATGATGTGTCTAAATGCGAGCAATCTTGGTTTAGTCACTTAATTACGAAAGATGCATGCGAACCACATAGTAAAGGCTTAGATAAAACTTAGGTTGCATATAATATGATTAGGTTATAAAGAAATGAGGTAAGTGTGACGAGTTGATCATGTATATATGTAATTAGACTTTATTTTCGGTTTTAGTAAGCATGTTTAGGATTCTATGTTCTTGTTTGTTTTGCTTGTCTATGAGTTTAAGCATGTTAGAACTTAGAAGCCACGATGTGTTTGCTATGCCATGTTTTTTGTCTTTAATTTCGTAGACTATAAATAAAACAACTCTTAAACTCCCCCCTTTCCAAACCTTAGCGTAAATATGCATGCACCCTCAATCCCCGGTTAAGAACGATACCCTATTTACCAATGCTACATCTACACAAAAGGGTTTTAATTGTTTACGCGTTTTTGTTAATTGTTAAGTGTTTATTTAATGGTTGCAAATGCGTGTACCATACGCCTCCGACCACGACGTGCGACACCAGAGCCTGAACTGCAAACTGGGCACGGAAACTGAAAAGCCCAGGTGAAAGACAATAAACACGTTAGAGTGAATGGACGAAAATAAATGTCTTTCACCAGTTTATATATATGTTTAAAATCACATATGCGAGTCCAGGAAAATAAAAACAACATAGTACACGAGGTAAAACTCATACTCCTCCAGTGTACTGAGCATGCAAGTAAAATCCCACGGGGTCACTCATGGACTCCTCCGTGCTAGTACAGTCAGAATCACGGGATCCCAGACCCACACGTGATTCTAGCCGGAAATGGCCTCAGGTCAAAGGTCTGCCTCCCCCCGATAAAGACCTCGGGTCAGGAGTCACAGCCTCCCCTGACATATGCCTACCATCGGGGATCAGCCGAGAGGCGAGTGTATCGATACAACAACGTAACCACGACTGTACTCTGTGTAAACCAATTCATAAACATTTTGATGCAAATGCATGAAACATCATATAAGTATATGTATACTCGTATACGTATATTCGTATAAGTATAATCGTATAATCGTAAAACTCATGCTCATGTAATCCGTAATATCAATACGCATGCTCAAGTTCATAAATCATATAAAAGACTCGCAAGAATTCCGTGAAAAGAAATTGTCCACTCACAGACTGGCGTAACGCGTATCGCGTTAACCCGTGATCCGGCGGAAAATTCCTCGTCAAACGAACGATCACGAACCCCTGAATATTCACAATGTCCAATATTCAAAATCATAATCCGACAATAGAAATCAAACCACGAGAAACCACCGTTCTCGGAAACAGATAATTCAAAGTCGACGAATCGTCGAAAATCCGTATATACCACTTCAATACCTCGCTTTACGTTCGGACGCTCAACACGAAAAACGAACCTCCCCACAACGATCGGGGCGCGATTTCGAGTCAAATGACATGCGACTTGTCGAAAGTCAAAAAGTCAACTCTGACCGTTGACCGCCGTCCACGGCGGCGCCACTGTTGACCGGAGAATTTCACGGCGGGGCAACCTCTATTCCACTCCAAATCACCCACTGAGCAACTTTGTCAACTGCACCGAAGTCCAATTCTCACTCTAACATGGTCAATTTCAAGCAAAACCGAATGAACACACAAATTTCAAATCCAAAATTCTCCTTGCACACATCGAATTGAAACACGAAACTTACAGGGAAGCATCAAAGGGATGAGAGCTTCAAAGCCCACTAAGAATTGCAGCTCGAATCGGCCGGAATCACAAACCACCATTAACACCAAAATTCACAAACTTTACTTCAAGTTTTCTCTCTCCACCGTGAGCTCCACCACGAAAGGAGGACGGCACGGGGTCGAGGGCAGCTCGGTGAGTCGGACGGGCCAAGGACCAAGCCTTGGTCTGGCCGGAATCATCGCGCCACCGTGGAGACCGTGGAGAACCACCGTGAGTTCATCTCCACCGAGTTGACTCAGTCAACTCGGTCAACCCTCAAAATGGAAAGTCTCCCCCCCTTGCCCAGAATAGCAGGTTACTATATATAGCCTTTCCCAAAACGGAAACTTCATGTTTATCCATTTCGACGAACTTGAAACGCGCGTAACTTTCTCGTCGTGATTCCGATTCCGATAATTCTTGCGACCACGAACTCGTCTCAACATACTCTTCAATAATCACCCAAAGTCAAACATATCGGCCAATCGAATAAAAAGTCAATCCTTCAAAGCAACACACATTAAATCGACTAAATAATCAACAAACGGAAAAATTCGCAACTAATTCCTTGTAACTCCAAATCATGCTCCGGAAGTTCCCACAAACTCGAAATTAAATTCCGAACAACTTCCGTGAAGAAGCCGAGACCAAATTCTCGTCCGGTAATTTAGTCGCGAACAAACCCGCCATTTAAATCTGAACTTCAAATATTCATAATTAATTCCTCGGTCGTCCAAATAACGATCCGGAACCGCCCACAAACTCGTAATCACACGTACAACGACTCTCGAGAAGAGACCCAGCTCCAATTCTCGGCCAATAATTAAGTCGTTAACAAGCTTGGCAATTCCAAACAACCGTCGGATACCAGTGACTACGCGGTAACTCACGTACATAGCTGGTCGTACTGCTGATACTGGTTCGGGTCGTCACACAATATCATAAAAATATCAAATAACAGAAAACATATTTGTATAATATAATATATCCGAGAAAATCCGTATAAAACACGTATCAGAGTGTATCAGAGCGACCTCTAGTGTAATATATACAATATATACATCAGTAGGTGAAACAAAGACCTACTGGAAAACACAGGTAGCTCGGATCACTAGCCCCCAACCGTGACGTGAAACACCAGAACCTGGACTGCAAACTGGGCACGGAAACCGAAAAGCCCAGGGGAAAGACATGAAAATCGTTAGAGTGAGTGGACGAAAATAAATGTCTTTCATCGTAACATATATATATATTATAAAAACATATGCGAGTCAAATGTATGAAAATCAAATGGTACGTGAGGAGACGCTGACTCCAACCCACGTACAGAGCATGCATCATAAATATCGCGGAGTCACTCATGGACTACCACGCGAAAGCACAGTCTGAATCACGGGATCCCAGACCCACACGTGATTCCTAGCCAGAAAGGCCTCGGGTCAGGATATCTGTCCCCCCGGAGCGTACTCGGGGATCAGCCAAGAAGCCAATATGTATCGATACAACCTTGATAACTGAGACTGTACTCTGTGTAAACCAAATCATAAATCTTTTCCATGCACATGCATAAAACACAATATATATATATGTATGTATATTCGTATACGTATATCGTATATGCATTATCGTAAAAACACATGCTCATTAAAATATAATCTCATATGCATGCTCAAGTTCGTAAATCATAAATAAGGACTCGCAAACAATCCGTGAAAAGAAATTGTCCACTCACAGATCAGCAAGCACGCACTCGCGCTAATCTCGTGGCCCGGCGGAAGATCCCTCGCCCGAAGCACGATCACGATCTCGATCTCGATCCCCTGAATATTCATAAAACACAACTGATCAAAACCATATCCCACAACTCTGTACTTAACCACGGAAACCAACCGTTCCCGGAAATATGTTAAACTGTACAAAATGATTAACGGAATTCCCGAAATCTCCACTCAAAACCATCGACTGAAAATCCGATACCCAAATCAACTTAAAAACCTCCAGACGATAATCAGGGCGCGATTACGAGAAAAACGACATTAAATTAATCGAAAACCAAAAAGTCAACCCCTCGCCGGAGCACCGCCGTTGACCACCGCCGCCGCCGCCGGCGCGCTGTCAACGGTGACTTCCTCGGGCGAGGGTGCTCCAGAATTGAAGCTTGTCTCAAGCCAAGCCTTTTCCTCAACTGTCACAAGGTCCAATTCCAACCAGAACCCATCCAAATCAGCTCGAAACCGAGCAAAATCCTAACTCCGGCAACCCAATCGGGTTCACCGGAAAACCCAATTTCAGGCCAATCAAAACCCATGGGAAGCATCCCTGGGCCAAGGGGAGGCGAAACCCCTACCTCCCCGCCACCGTGGCTCGCCGGAAAGCCACTCCCCGTCATCGGCGAAATCCAATAACCTAACCCGATTCGTTCTCCACAATTACACAACCAATTCAGACAAATCCAAACACCAAACAACTCAAAATCATGAGAGGAAGTGATTCATACCCTCAACGAAGTCGGAGGTGGCCGGAAAATGGACGTTGGACGGTGAAGCCAAATCGGGAAACTTTTCCCCCTCGGGTCAACGGTAAACTTCCCAATTTGGAAAGTCAACGGTCCGGTCAAACTTCAACAGTGTTTTACGACTATTTCTCGACTATTTCCGATATTTATACTCGCGCCTCGGGTCGATCGACGATTCGAAACGGATAACCATCATGATTCGGATAAACACGAAACAATCGGATAAACTCGTCGAAAACTGAAACTTCAAATAATCGTAGTATATTCCTCGGTTATCGGAAAAATCATCTGGAACCGGCCACAAGCTCGAAATCACGTACTCTACAACTTCCGTGAAGACACTCAATTCAAATTCTCAGCCGATAATATAGTCGCGAACAGAATCGACAAACCACTCATATATCGTAAAACTACGATTAGCATAATCTCGTAAATCGTGCCCAATACCCTACTAGTTCTGGTTCGGGTTGTCACATAAAGTTACTGTATGCATATGATACCTGATATAAGTCGATCAACATCTTCATCTTCACCACTGTCCTCTTCCAACCTGCCCTGACATGCTGGAAAGCAACAAAAACAAATGTAGCTGATCAAATAAACCATGTGCATCACTAAATCTGAGGTTCATATAAGCGAGAATGACCGTAATCTAATAAAATTATGAATACAAATATCAACTGCAAAAGGATACATATGAAACATATTTGTGCTATATATTTTAAACCAAGAACAATTCACAGAAATGTATTGCATAGAAACTTATAAAATGCAAAAGAAAATTTTCTATTAATGGATCACACAATTAGGTTACCTGGTCGACTCTCCTCAACATGGTTAAGATGTTTAGATTCTTGAAAAAAAGACTTTCTCTTGCTTGATCTTTGCACTGGATTAGATCCACTTGAACATTCACCTTCCATATAGCGTGACACTGCTGTTGTCTCATGGTTTGCCAAGCTCCCTTCAAAGTTTTATGTGTTTCCAAAGAATTGTTCCTCTTTTTTTGATTCTTTTTTGGCCTCATAACTGGATAATGAAAAAAACATAACACCTAACAATCAAACATTCATCCATGGAATTGCAAATAATGCACACATCAATCGATAAATTGTATAGACTACATGACAATCAGTCCTTATACAGCATATGAAGGCAAAGAAGACAACAATCATAAAAAATAGATTCGAAACAAAAAGAAAAACAAAAGTACGCCAGGATGAAACAAAACCCTTACCATTATGAAAACGGCTTTTTTAATCACCAATGGAATCCATAAATCAACAGATTCAAGTCTGGAAGTCAGTTTTATCTTTTCAATTTCTAGCAATTCCTATTTTGTGGAGTGTATTATCCTAAGCAGAATTTCAAAAGACCGCTTACTCCGACGACTAAAAAGGCATGCATGCTCATCAACTACTCGTTGCAAATAAACTTGTGTCCTTTTATTATCCATCGACATATCAATATATATACCTGGAAATTTGTAATCAGCAATCTCAACAAAGGTTGACAACAACCACAGAGACAATAACAAAATCATACAGCTAACAGCTTTTCGCATAAAACCTGTATAAATAGAGCGAACTAAATATGATCAAATCGTTTCAAATCTACTAAACTGAACCAAGGAAACAAACTGATAACATACTTGCTAAGTATCAAAAAATCATATTACAGGAAGGAATGCACATGAAAAATGATATCAAATATTCGAAACAACATTTCCACCCCAGTATAATGGAAATATCGAAAGGGCATCTTGCATCATAAGCAGAATTGTAAAAGACCATGTTTCATCAAAATAGAACAAAAAAAACCAACAAATTGGAAGCATAAGAATTAGAAATAACAACAAATAGAATTTGGAAGCACCATATTCCACCAAAATAGAACCCAAAAAAAGCCCACCAAACTGCAATGATGAACAATTAGATTTAGGCGAGAACGAACATAATAATAAATAAAGATGCAAGCAACAAAATTCAACCACTGTAAACAAAAAAAGGGAAAAAAAATAATGAGAGTCAGGAATGCATTGCTTGGTCGGGATCAGCGATGACTGTCCTCAATCAAAGTACGAAAAATCGATGAAATTGGCTAAGACAATTGATAGTATCGAGTAACTCACAAAGTGAAACCCAATAAGAGAAGAAAATCAAATCAAGCAGATTCACAGAATATAACATGCTAAGTCCACATCATGTCATATTATGTTTCCAGGAAATACGCAAAATAAGAGGAGCCAAAATGAATTCGCCCTTTTTAATCATAATAAACACACACAATACAGAAAAAAGTACAAAAATTTAAAGGTGACCACTTCCAATAGCAGATAAGTAAAGAAACAACAAAATATAGGATAGCATCATCACCACATTTGTCCAAAGTTCACATTGTCTATGCATTGTATCCATAATATACAATCTAGCTCTAGCCCTTTCGAAGGATGCAATTTTCTTACCACTATAATCAAAAGCCTCAACAAACAGTTTGTAACCTCTTCCTTGTTGGCAAATTTAGATGAGACAATTATGAAAATGTACAACTATCAAAAATGATGAATCACCATTATAACAAACACTGCTTCAAAAAATATATGAAAAACTTTATACAGTCACAAACAAAATTTCAAATACCTAGTCAAGTTTACTTGTCTAAGGTTACATACTTTTACATTATAGCATTTCAAGTAAAGAAAATCAGGCCTCTATTCCAAACTTGGCACAAAGACACTATGATCCAAACTCATCCAAATTGAATCCACAAATTCTCAAAAGCAACATAACAAAACAATCCAAAGCCATGAGCAAAAAAACACTGACTCAGTAACCAGAACCGCACAAAAGAAAGACCATCATCTCGAATCAAAGACGAAGAGGCCAACTTGCCAAAACCAATCACGGCATCAAGATCCACTTCTCCACCCCTAGGTCCCCTTAGGGCAACGAACACGCAGAGGCCTCGAATAAAATGATACTGCAAGGTCTAAGAAGGAGGATCAATCAATTGGCGAAGGGGCAGTGGGTCTTCCAGCTCCCAAACGTACTTTGGGCATATCGAACGACCATGAGGAAACCCACAGGGGAGACTCCCTTCACCCTAGTATACGGATCAGAGGCCGTCGTCCCAGTCAACCACAAGATCTCTAACCTCAAGCTGTCGGAGCACACAGATGAGAGCAATTCAGAAAGCCTAAGGCACGAGTTAGACCTACTAGAGGAACGAAGAGAGCAAGCTCAAGTAAGGGTGGCTTCCTACCAGTGAAAGATTAAAGCATACTACGACAGAAAAGTTCGACCTAGAGTTTTTCTCCCTGGAACGTTGGTGTTATGCAAGGTGTTCGAAAATACCAAGGTTCCAGGAGAGGGAAAACTGGGGGCAAACTGGGAAGGACCATATAAGATCGTTAGAGAAGGCTATAACAGGTCGCACGATATGGAGAACCCCAAAACTAGAGCCTTGGTGGATAAACGGTGGAACGCCCTCTACTTAAAGGAGTACCGCTCAGGGCGAAACTGAAGGCCTATGGCCCGAAGGGACGTGCGCTCTTCCTAACTAGCTTGTTTTTTGGTACGATTGTCTTACAAGCTGACAAAGTTAATGAGCTCGATGTTATTGATATAGTATGATATGCTCGATGTGATTGATATAGTATGATATGCTTGATATGATAGACGTGGTACGATGAGATAATACATTATACGATGTTGTATGGTCATTCAATAAAAGCCTTTGATCTCAGTGGCCATGGTTTTTTTAAATAATATACGATTTATTTTGAGTACGATTCTATATGCTTGATTTCTTGAGTACGATTCTATGTGTTCGATTTCTTAAGTACGATTTTGTGTATTCAATCTTGGGAGTACGACACTATGTGTTCTATAAGAGCTCATGTATCAATATATACGATGATGGGGAGCTTAAAGCCCAAGAAAGGTAATGAGCTCGAGCGGGGCAAATGACGTTGGTCCCTAGGGAAGGATCTTTACTCTGTGAGCTAATCAGTCATCCCAAAGTTAAGGCACCCCGTGGGGGGAAGGATTAGGGCATTGAGAAGAATGCCCGTGGATAGACCAAAACATTCGGAATAAAACCCCACGAGAGCTCACAGTAATCTTGGATCAGTAAAGTCCTCAAGGTTAGAATGTACGTGGTACGATTAAACAAACACCTCAGTAGTGGTTTGGCCATATTCTTACAAATTGGGCATTCTAAGTCCCAAGCGTACACCCCTGAAGACGCCTTAGGGATAAGTCAAAGTCGATGAGAAAAATGTTGGCGGACCCCATCTCGACACTGTAGACAAGCCCCCCTGGTGAGATCTGAGCTCAAAGGGAAACCTTGACGTGGTCTTTGCGATAACATCAGGTGCTCCTATGAAAGCTAAGATCCCCTGGGAAGAAGGGACTTGGTCGAGGGAAGGGTCTAGAGTACGATGGTATTTATACAGACCGGGGTAGGCATGCATACCCTCCCATTAAAGAGGTAGTCTCAAAACTGCGAGCACCTCCCAGGAGACCTTAAGGTTACCAAGGCAATCTTCTTAAGCCTCTTCCGATAGCATTTAGTACTTGTGGGGGTCCAAGAGTCGCACTGAGGCCACAGGCACTCAGAGGCAGATCCCTTAAGCCCCATAAGCAAGATCAATGGGCATGAAATAAAAGCACAAAATGAAAGGTATGAAATAGTTGAGCACGATGAACTAAGAACGATAAAGCAAAGTACGATGAACTAAGTACGATATTTACTCTTGGCATACGAGTTTTCTGAGTTAAAAGCCAAGGCCAAGATCAAAAATAGATTATGTATGATAATGCAAAAGAAAAGAAACATTGTTTGATTCTTCGAAAATGGGGTCCTAATGCTATTACATAAGCTACACCCCAAGGATAGGCTGGGGGATTCACTCAGACTCGGTCTCTGAGGTAGCAGCAGAAGGGTCATAGGCGCGGATCAGCTCTGCTCGTTCCTGCTCCTAGTCCTCATTGTGATTCGAGCCGGATCCCATGAGAGGTCTCTAGCTCAGCCAAACAATTATCGCACTCTCTGTCCTTAGCATCCAGAGACTCATTGAGCTTGGTATTGGCAACCTTTGGCACTTCTCTTAACTCAGATTGGGCCAGCTCGAGCTCAGACTTCAGGGATTTAACTTCCTCCTCATGGATGGAGCATGTGGCCTCCAAGTCCTTTTTTCCCTGGTCAATCATACGACAAGCAAGGTCTTGGGCCTCCCCGAGCCCCTTCACATGGTCCTCAAGCTCCTTGACCTTGTCCTTGGCCTCTCTAGCCTCAGCATGCAGGCGTCCAAAGGTTACGGTGAGGGTAGCGGAAGACTAAAAAGAACGATATGTTAGATACAATTGCAGAGATTAAGCAAAATAACATGAAAAGATGTTAGATGCATGGGAAGAAATATTACCCAGTACAGGGAAGCCTAGGATGTTATCATCAGACCCCCGGTCTCTAAAGATCCAAGGTCATCAGCATCCTGCTCGAGGATCATAGAAACCAGGGACGGGTAGGCGATGTCAGCACGAGCCAAACACGAGAAAAGTTGGGAGGGGTTGAGCTCCCCCACGAGCAAGGAAGCACAGTGCCCTCGCCAAGGGCCTCTATCTTCTCCTCAGTAAGATCGCAAGGAGGTTGAACAATGTAGCCCTGGTTCGGTTGGGACCTTTTGAAGTAAACCCGGGGATGGTCGGACAAGATCCTTTCAGCCACCTTCCCATGGGGACCTGCACGATCAACGATATAAAAAATCATATATATTTAGCAAGCACGACACAGGAAGACAAGGTTACAAGGGCATGTGACAAGGCGGTTTAACACCTCTCAAAGATACCCTATTCACAACCTGGATATATCAATGTAGTAAAATAAATAGGGGTTATCGAACTCGAGGAATTGGTGAAACTAAATCCTAACACACTACTATGCTGACAGACTCGACTACAGTACACTAATGGCTATCGAACCTAAGCTAGACAGACTCAAATGCAGCGAGATTTTGACACAATAAACTAGACACAGTGGCGGACTACCACACAAAATTTGAGGGTATTCGGAGTTGATTTGGTTACCGAAATAAATCAGCGAAGTTACAGCTAATGCAGAAAATAAATGCTGAAAGTAAATATGCTAATGAATGCAACTGAGTTTAAACTATATGATTAAAGAGTTAAGAGGAATGCAATCCACCACCGTCATTCCATCTATCTAACACATACTTAATCTAATGCACATATCCAATGAATGAAAGTTCCCAGGAAGAGTTGATCGTTACAACCACATCCTATTACCCAATCCTTATGCATATGCAGGTTTGTCATGGACCTCCCCTACATCTATCCCTCTATTGAACCCATAGTCATGGACCCCAAGGTTTACAAAGAAGAAAGCATTAAGTTCAAGAAAAGGTTTGAGAAGCTACAAGGGTTCACAAGTACACTATGGGCGTGTCTCGCTAGACCTATGGATTTCAATCACCCGACGGTAAAATCGGCGTATCACTATAGAGAATCCGGTGGAAGAAATTATCTTCAGTCGCCCGTATCTCATGAAACTAGAACCCTAGCATGCATACTAAGTTGCGCACCAAAGCAAACATACAAGAATTCATACGGTGATCATTCAGAGAAAGAAACCTCATTCATAGAATATGCATAACTAGATTAAAGTGTATGTATTAAAAAGACTTCATGTACGGGGCTTCAAGCAGCCCCTTAACAAAGGAAAATTAGCTACTCATAGTCATAAATAAAAACATCAAAGAATTCATAAAAGATAAATAAAAGATGGAGAAGGAAGAACTCTTGACGACGTCGAGATCGAGCTCGCTTGAATCCTCTGTTTTGTCTCTCGTTCTCTATTCTCTCGCCGTACGTATATTCAACCCCCCCACTTGCTTTATATATATGTCTTGAAACTAGGTTAATTAACCTAGCAAGTGGAGCACGTGCATGATTCCTTCTCCAAGTCCAAGTCCAAGTTGCAAATATAATATAAATATCCACATGCAACCCATCTCTTCTTTCAACAGCTTTGCTCGATGGCTCTACGTACGTAATCCCACTAATCCTAATGCAAGTGGACTTCCTCTTTGCTTTCTATTTAATTTCTCTCACCAACTTCGCTGGCATAGGACAAACGTACGTAATCACCTCGCCAAGGTATATATGATTGCAGTCATTAAACCCATCGAGCTTCGCCAGACAGTTCCTCGCCAGGAAACTTCCAAAACATATTATTTAATCTCCTTTTCTCCATTAATCTCCAAAACACCTAAAAACAAATAAACATAATTAATTCACTCAATTAATAACAATAAACTAAATATAGGGAACACATTAAATATCAAATAGATGCATAAATATGCAACTATCAAAATACCCCACACTTAGACATTGCTAGTCCTCGAGCAATACACTAAACTAAGACTCTGAAAAGACTCAAAGACTTTAACTACATGACTCTAACACCCTTAACAAACTGTCTCAGCAATCTTCCACAACTGTAACACCAAGATAAATGTGACACCAAATTTATATACCGTAAAATTTCGAAAGTTAATTTCAATGCATGACACACATGTAATATGTAGGACGAAGACATAATCATGGTGAATGTAAAGCTGTAGCATGCAACAAACTTGTCAAGATTCAACCTCACAAGTATATGCTTTCAAAAGTGTTTCTCTCAAAGTATGTCTAAGGTATTCACTCAACTCAATTACTTGCCAAATGGACCACACCATAAGCTTACTCATGTGACAAATCTCCACAGATCAAAGGCTGCCATCTTGAGGATCAAAAGGTCTTCATGGGTTGTAATGGGGCTTGGCTTATAGGTTAAAGAATAAACGGATAAGGAATTCAAATATAATTCTAGAACCCAGTAGAGCACCAAATAAGAGACTTCTTCAAACTTTACAACCATGAACTTTCTCACTTTTGTGGCCGAATTTCATCTTGTTGGGCCTTCACATCATTATTTTCATCAGCAGTTTAACCCGGGTATCAAGCTAGACATCACATTTTTCTTCTTTTTCTTTTCACTTCATTTTTTTTTTTTCAAACACTAGCTTGATACCCCACACTTATTTCTTTGCATCACTTTTTCGACATTGTCGCCGTCTTTACATACCTGTCTCATGTATAGCTCTACCAAGTCCTAGAACAAGGGTAAAGATATAACTATTCTAAGGTTTAAGGTCAGAGATATGTGGGTGATGACATAAAGTTTAAACATGTAGGCTCAAAGTGGTTAACTAAGGGGTGCACATCTTGTGTACACAAAATTAGGACACAGGCTTATATGGCTATGGTGGTGTCCCTTAAATGCCTTTATCACTTCCTCAATCAAAACATGTATTGACTATAAGCTTTGAAAAGCACAAGAGCAAGTTCTAGTAATATCTAGAGTCCATTAACTTAATCTGTGGCAAGCAATTGACACTCAATAAAGAAAGCATGTGTAATCACATATAGGCTCAATCGCTCACAGGTTAAATGAATCTCAACAAAGTTTAAGGATGCCAAAAATCTGTACCATGTTAACTTTTTCTACATCCACTACACATTCGCATATGCATCATATATCAAGATTAACCAAAGAAACTCAATTAACAAGATCATCTTTTAGTCACAATTATAGAAGATATAATCACATCATGGACTAGTTAAGGGCACCTCAAGACACAAAATAAAAGACTCTTTTTATGTTTTTCTTGACACTTTTTACTTTTGTATTTGGTTTTTCAAATAAGACACTAAAACACCTAAGGAAAACAAAGAAAAACTCAAAAATATCAACATCGAGCGAGCAGTTCGCCAGACACAGTGTAGCGAGCAACACATCTCGCGTGAATTTTAAAAAATTAATCACATATCGTAATAGGCTGAAATTTTGGGACCACAAACTAGACACATTTAAAAACACACCCTCAAAATTTCAGAAAATTACGAGCCCTATAACTATGTCAAATAAATTATACAAAACAGCAGACTGTTTGCTCGCCAGCCCATCGAACTTCGCTGGCGAATAACGTGTAGCGAGGCTCGATAGGATTTTACAAAATTGGTCACTCATCTAAATGAGCTGAAATTTAGCGAGCACTCGATAGACTCATTTACAAACCTGCCCTCAAAATTTCAAAAAATTACAAGACCCCTAGCTATCGAAGATGAATGACACGAACAGGCTACTGTTCAGTACTGAGAACTGTTGCTCGCTGGACTCAGCTCCACTTCGCCAGAATTATATAGAATTAATGACAGAGTGGAATGAGCTGAAATTTAGAGGGGACAAACTAGACACATTTATAAACATTCCCTAAAAATTTCAGAAATTTACGAGACTTCTCGATATGGCGAACAAATAACACACAACATCAAACTGAACAGTACAACAAGCGAAGCTCGCCAGAAACTCATTCCCTCGCTAGAATTTTTCAGAATTGATCATACATTGGAATGAGCTGAAATTTTAAGAGCATAATTTAGACACATGTAAAAACATCCTCTAAAAATTTCAGAAAATTACGAAACTTCAAACTATGTCAAATTATTGACACGAAATAGCATACTGTATAGTACCAAAATAACGAAAAATTTATACATAGACGCTAAGGATATGATATAAACCCCACCCCACACCTGAAATTTGCATTGTCCTCAATGTAAAACAAAACTAAAACATACAATACATCAAACAAGCATGGAATGAAACACATAACACATCACGAATCAAACTAAACATGGAGAAAAATAAAGCAAAGGAGAAAGATAGAGAGTTTAAGAATTTCAAATCTGGTTTTCCACGCTCTCCATCGACATGGGTTGCCTCCCAAGTAGCGCTAAGTTTAACGTCTTCAGCCAGACAGCAAGTCTCAACACTCCACGGACAGAGATGCCTCTCCAAGGGTTGCATCCTCAAAGACATGCTCCACAAATGACTCATAGAATGGCTTTAGTCGATGTCCATTCACTTTAAATGTCTTCCCTGTTTTTGAACTTACAATCTCGATGGCACCATGAGGAAAGACATTAGTGATAACATAAGGTCCAGTCCATCTACTTTTTAGCTTACCTGGAAACAAGCGTAGACGACTACTGAAGAGTAAAACTTTTTGACCAACAACAAATTCTTTTCTCTTAATATTCCGGTCATGAAAAGCTTTAGTCTTTTCCTTGTAAATCCTGCTGGACTCATAGGCATTATGCCTAATCTCATCGAGCTCGTTCAGCTGCAACTTCCTATGCAAACCCGCATCATCGATGTCAAAATTGAACTTCTTGACAGCCCAGTATGCCTTGTGTTCCAACTCCACTGGAAGATGGCAAGCTTTTCCATACACCAACCTATAAGGAGACATTCCAATAGGTGTCTTATATGCTGTCCTGTAAGCCCACAACGCTTCATCCAAGCGTTGGCTCCAATCCTTCCTTGTTGGTCCAACAGTCTTCTCCAGAATTTGCTTGATCTCCCTATTCGACACTTCCACTTGCCCGCTGGTTTGAGGATGATATGGTGTGGCCACCTTATGTGTTACACTGTACTTCCGGAGCAAAGCTTCAAAGGTTCTATTGCAGAAATGAGATCCTCCATCGCTGATAATGCATCTAGGTGTTCCAAATCTAGCAAAAATGTCTTTCAGAAAACAGAGAACAACCTTAGCATCGTTAGTGCGGGTGGCTTTGGCTTCCACCCACTTAGAAACATAATCCACAGCGAGAAGAATATACAAATAACCTTGAGAATTAGGGAATGGTCCCATGAAATCAATACCCCACACATCAAATATTTCAACAACAAGAACAGGGTGTTGAGGCATTTGATCTCTTGGGCCAATGTTACCTGTCATTTGGCATCTCTCACATGATTTGTACATGACATGGGCATCATGAAACAAAGTTGGCCAATAAAATCCACTCTCAAGCACTTTAAGAGCAGTCTTCTTCCCTCCAAAGTGCCCACCACCTGCATGTGAGTGACAAAAAGATAGAATAGATTGAAATTCAGACTCGGGTACACACCTGCGGATGATGGCATCGGTACAATATTTCCAGAGGTATGGCTCATCCCATACATAATACCTGGCTTCCTTGACCAGTTTGTCTTTCTGAGCTCTGCTGAAATTGGGTGGAATGTACGTACTCACCTTGTAGTTAACAATATCGGCATACCATGGCTCCATAGATTGAACAACAAAGAGTTGTTCATCAGGAAAGCTATCTCGGAGAGGAAGAGTGTCTTCTTCTGCATTGGAACCGTGGGTGAGTCTACTCAAGTGATCCGCCACCACATTTTCAGAACCCTTCTTGTCCTTGATCTCAATATCAAACTCTTGAAGTAAGAGCATCCATCGAATCAACCTGGGCTTGGCATCCTGTTTAGTCATCAAATATCTCAAAGCAGCATGGTCAGAAAATATGATAACTTTTGTTCCTAATAAATAAGACCTAAACTTTTCAAGAGCAAAAACCACTGCCAAGAGCTCCTTCTCAGTAGTTGAATAGTTCAACTGTGCATCATTTAAAGTACGGGAGGCATAATAGATGACATGTGGGAGTCTTTGTGGTCGTTGGCCAAGAACAGCACCAACAGCATAGTCTGAAGCATCACACATGAGCTCAAATGGTAGACTCCAATCCGGTGCTTGAATGATGGGAGCAGTAGTAAGCAACTCCTTGAGCTTATTGAATGCTTGCAAGCACTCATCGGTGAAGTTGAAAGCTACATCTTTCTGGAGCAATGCACATAACGGTCTGGATATCTTGGAGAAATCCTTGATAAACCTGCGATAAAATCCTGCATGTCCAAGAAAAGATCTCACCTCCTTCACTGTGGAAGGAGGGGGTAAGGTACGCACAATATCAACCTTAGCTTTATCAACCTCTATACCTCTAGCTGAAATAACATGTCCCAAAACTATACCCCGTTCCACCATAAAGTGGCATTTTTCCCAATTAAGTACAAGGTTAGTTTCAACACAACGCTCTAAAACCATAGCTAGATTATGAAGACATATGTCAAAAGAATCACCGAAAACAGAGAAATCGTCCATAAATACCTCAATGATCTTTTCAACCATGTCTGAGAAAATACTTACCATGCACCTCTGAAATGTGGCAGGTGCATTGCATAGGCCAAATGGCATTCTCCTATAAGCAAAAGTGCCATAGGGACATGTGAAGGTGGTCTTCTCTTGATCATCCTTATGTATGGCTATCTGGTTGTACCCTGAATAACCATCTAAGAAACAATAATATTCATGACCTGCCAACCTTTCCAACATCTGATCAATGAATGGGAGCGGAAAGTGATCTTTTCTTGTGGTGGCATTGAGCTTGCGGTAGTCAATACACACTCTCCATCCCGTTTGGACTCTTTGAGGTACCAACACGTTCTCATCATTCTTTACCACTGTGATTCCTGAACGTTTGGGCACAACCTGCACAGGACTAATCCATTTGCTGTCAGAAATAGCATAAATGATACCTGCGTCTCGAAGCTTGATGACTTCTTTCTTGACAACTTCCATCATGGGAGGATTGAGACGACGTTGAGCTTCCCTTGTTGGTTTAGCTCCCTCCTCCAGATGGATCCTGTGGGTACACAATGTTGGGCAGATGCCCTTGATATCGGCTACTGTCCATCCAATGGCGGCCTTGTACTCCCTAAGTACATTCAGTAACTTCTCCTCTTGTAACGATGAGAGCTGGGAAGAGATGATGACTGGAAGTGTATCATCCTCCCCTAGGAAAGCATACTTCAAATGCTCGGGTAGAAGTTTAAGCTCTAATGTGGGTGCCACCTGTATAGACGGAACAAGAACGTCATCTGAAATTGGAAGAGAAATGGGTTTAGGGTATTTACCTTTCATAATTGGCAGGGATTCTAGTGCTTCTTCCATAGCATAATACTCCTCTTCCATTTCAAGATCCTCAGCTGAAGCTATCTCAAAAATAGGTTCAACTTTCTTTTCCTCGATGAGCTTCAGACTTGGAACATCTTCTTTTCCAGATACCTCGATGACCTTCCTCAAAGGATCCTCCTCCAATGAATAGTGAATGAATTCCTGCACAAAACTCTCAAAAGTGTCAACTGAACAACATGAGTAAGCATCATCACTATTCGGATGTTTGAGAGCTTCATAAATATTGAAGTGGATCTTCTCCTCAGCTACTTCCATACTCAATGATCCATCAAAACAATCTATCTTTGTACGCGCTGTTCTCAAGAACGGTCTCCCAAGAATCAATGGTATTTCTGATGGCATTGGCTCATGCTCCATTTCCAGCACAAAGAAATCTGCTGGGAAAATCAAATCTCCCACCTGCACCAAAACATCCTCAATAATACCTTGAGGGTAACAGTTAGACCGATCAGCAAGTTTAATGGTGACACCTGTGGGAATAAGTTCTCCCATTTTCAACCTGTTATAAGCAGTGTATGGCATTAAATTAATGGAAGCACCTAAATCAAGTAAAGCACCCGCAAACCTATGATCACCAATGGTACATGGGATCGTAAAACGTCCTGGATCACCTAACTTAGGTGGGAGCTTTCTTTGAAGTACTGCAGATACTCTCTCTCCCAAAGCCACAGTCTCAGTTCCATTGAATTTTCTCTTTGTTGTGCACAAGTCTTTCAGGAACTTTGCATACTGTGGTATCTGCTTGATCACATCCAACAATGGGATGTTTACTCCTACCTTTCTAAACACATCCAAGATCTCCTTCTCCTTTTCAACCTTCATCTGTTTCTTCAACCTGCTAGGAAAAGGTAAATTAGGAATAATGGAAGGAGACGGAGTAGAGGATATCTTACCTGATTTTTGATTTGTCAGTTCTGTTTCAGGTGCATTTTCGACGGCTCGAATTGGGGTTCCTGCAGAATCTTCTGACGGCTTGTCCAACGGCTTGTAAGGGACAAGTTGTTCAAGCACGGGCTCCTCCCATTTTCTCTTTGTTAACTCGGGCAGTTCTTCCAACACCTTCCCACTCTTCAAGGTCATTGCATGAGCTTCATATTTTGTGTTGGGATTGGGAAGAGTGTTACTAGGAAGACTTCCTTCCTTGACTTGAGCCATTGTTTGCTGCATTTGGCTCATTTGTCTCTCAAGAAAGTCAATTGCTTTTCCTTGCTGTAGAGCTGTAGCCTTGAGTTCTTGAGTTGTGGCCTTGAGTTCCTGAGTTGTGGCCTTGATATCTTGGCGAAAGGCACTACTCTCCTCTCGTTCCTTCTTGTTGTCAAACATCATTTGTTGCATGAGGGCTGCCAAGGTAGAATCGTCTGATGATGTTTGAGCTTGAGCTTGTTGTTGCTGAGGCATACGCCTTTGGCCAAACTGCTGCCCATCTCCTGTAGGCTGTCTCTGCTGAAATCCAGGTGGAACAATAGGAGGATTGAGCACATTGTTGCTCCTATAGCTCAAAAGGTCTCTATTTCCACCATATGTGTTGGGTTGTCTCTGGAAGTAATTTGCTTCTTCCTCTTGATCAACCTCTTCTTCTGCTCTGAACTTGGGACAATCTTCTGCTAAATGGCTTGTAGCTGAACATAAAGTGCACACAACCTGAGCCGCAGCAACTGTTGTCTTCTTGCTCACCTTCAGACTACTCGCTATCAGAGCAATATCATTCTCCATCGAGCTTAATCTTTTTTCCATGGCTCCATCGATTGCAACTGCATTGAGAGACCTTCTACTTGCTCCCATGGATCTATCCCTTGACTGAAATTGCCTTGAATTTTCTGCTTGGTTCTCAACAATTTCCTTGGCTTCAACTCCAGTCATATTCCACCAATTTCCCCCACAAGCTGAATCAAGCTTTGACCTGTTAAAAGAATCAAGTCCTTCATAGAAGAACTCCATTTGAGTGTTGATGTCAAACTTATGGTGAGGGCATTGTCGAAGAAGACTCTTAAACTGGCTCCAGGCTTCATGTAATTCATCACTGTCTTTCTGCCGGAATGTGCTAATTTGCTTCTTCAAGTTCTTGGTGCGTGAAGCAGAGTAGAACTCTTTCATAAATGCAGAGCACATCTTCTCCCATGTGTCCATAGATAAAGGAGCTAAAGAATTATACCATGCTTTTGCTTGCTCCTTCAAAGAGAACGAAAACAAGAGGAGTTTTACAGTATCCTCTTCCACATTAGTCGATCTCTGTATTCTGCACAATGCTGTAAACTCATTGAGATGGTCCTGAGGGTCTTCAGAAGGCGTTCCTCTGAAGTGTGGCAGATTCGATATAAGTGATGGGGGAATAGAATAAGACCCCAAATTCTCTGGTAATACGATCGGTGAATCTGCTGCACCTGTGCCCGGTATAAAGGACTCTCTCAGCTTGGTTGCATTTGCCATTCTTTTTGGTGATGATGGTGGTGTTGGAATACTCTGTTCTTCCTCAAACTCAGATCCTGTATCAGAATGTATTTCTTGCTCAGGCTGACCACCACTGTTCACGTTCATGGACCGTTGTCCCTGCTGCTTCCTGTTTTGCCTTGCTGAGCGTTCAATCTCTGGATCAAGTAATAATGGCTCAGCGCTTCTTGTGTTCCTAGTACGCATAAACAATGCTCCTGCACAAAGAAGAGACAGTAAGACTCAAAAGAAAAAGAAAACAAAACAAAACAAAACTGAAAATTAAAGACTCTATTAGGACTTAGAATTAAGCAATTCCCCGGCAACGGCGCCAAAATTTGACAAGGCGGTTTAACACCTCTCAAAGATACCCTATTCACAACCTGGATATATCAATGTAGTAAAATAAATAGGGGTTATCGAACTCGAGGAATTGGTGAAACTAAATCCTAACACACTACTATGCTGACAGACTCGACTACAGTACACTAATGGCTATCGAACCTAAGCTAGACAGACTCAAATGCAGCGAGATTTTGACACAATAAACTAGACACAGTGGCGGACTACCACACAAAATTTGAGGGTATTCGGAGTTGATTTGGTTACCGAAATAAATCAGCGAAGTTACAGCTAATGCAGAAAATAAATGCTGAAAGTAAATATGCTAATGAATGCAACTGAGTTTAAACTATATGATTAAAGAGTTAAGAGGAATGCAATCCACCACCGTCATTCCATCTATCTAACACATACTTAATCTAATGCACATATCCAATGAATGAAAGTTCCCAGGAAGAGTTGATCGTTACAACCACATCCTATTACCCAATCCTTATGCATATGCAGGTTTGTCATGGACCTCCCCTACATCTATCCCTCTATTGAACCCATAGTCATGGACCCCAAGGTTTACAAAGAAGAAAGCATTAAGTTCAAGAAAAGGTTTGAGAAGCTACAAGGGTTCACAAGTACACTATGGGCGTGTCTCGCTAGACCTATGGATTTCAATCACCCGACGGTAAAATCGGCGTATCACTATAGAGAATCCGGTGGAAGAAATTATCTTCAGTCGCCCGTATCTCATGAAACTAGAACCCTAGCATGCATACTAAGTTGTGCACCAAAGCAAACATACAAGAATTCATACGGTGATCATTCAGAGAAAGAAACCTCATTCATAGAATATGCATAACTAGATTAAAGTGTATGTATTAAAAAGACTTCATGTACGGGGCTTCAAGCAGCCCCTTAACAAAGGAAAATTAGCTACTCATAGTCATAAATAAAAACATCAAAGAATTCATAAAAGATAAATAAAAGATGGAGAAGGAAGAACTCTTGACGACGTCGAGATCGAGCTCGCTTGAATCCTCTGTTTTGTCTCTCGTTCTCTATTCTCTCGCCGTACGTATATTCAACCCCCCCCACTTGCTTTATATATATGTCTTGAAACTAGGTTAATTAACCTAGCAAGTGGAGCACGTGCATGATTCCTTCTCCAAGTCCAAGTCCAAGTTGCAAATATAATATAAATATCCACATGCAACCCATCTCTTCTTTCAACAGCTTTGCTCGATGGCTCTACGTACGTAATCCCACTAATCCTAATGCAAGTGGACTTCCTCTTTGCTTTCTATTTAATTTCTCTCACCAACTTCGCTGGCATAGGACAAACGTACGTAATCACCTCGCCAAGGTATATATGATTGCAGTCATTAAACCCATCGAGCTTCGCCAGACAGTTCCTCGCCAGGAAACTTCCAAAACATATTATTTAATCTCCTTTTCTCCATTAATCTCCAAAACACCTAAAAACAAATAAACATAATTAATTCACTCAATTAATAACAATAAACTAAATATAGGGAACACATTAAATACCAAATAGATGCATAAATATGCAACTATCAGCATGCAAGATCATATAAGAGTTATAAAGTATGATTGATGGCATTGAGAATACGAAAGAATGCAAGCTTACCGAGAGAGAAGTCCTTGGGCCGGGGGGCCTCCGAGTCGGTCCTCATGTTCTTAAGAGGAGGAGACGATGAAAGAACGGTAGCAGTAGCAGTGTTGGTGGTAGCAGTAGCAGTGGGGGAAATCAGATCCTGAGCCTCCTGTGGCTCCACGGCTCTAACTTTGTCCTTGACAACCTCGGAAGCCTTTACTAGCCTCCACTTCCGAGGCTTGGAGCCCTCATTTTGCTCTATAAGAGCTTCGACATGTATGGGCTTGAGGGTAGGGGATCCTTTCTTATGGACCTAAGGAGCTCGAGGGACTTCGATCACCTCTTGGTGGCTCTCGTGCTGAAGAGGAACGATCCCTTCTAGGTCTCCAGGTCTGAGGCGTTCCTTGCTCCATAGCCACTGCTACTTACGGTACTTGGCCGGAATGGCTAGGGTGTCATTGATAAGGTCACAGTGAAACTCGACGGCCTTGGTTAGCTCATCCGGCAGCCTGGGAAGACAGTTGATGGCAGTGGGGGCCTTGAAGCCAGCCTCTCGGTCGAGTTTCTCCCCGTCCCTGAAGACAAGGATGGATGTCTTCTTCCAGTCCTTTGGAGAGTAAGGCGGGTCGACCAGCAGAGATTCTTTGACATACATAATCCTTTGTGAGAGATAGAACTGGTTAACTGAAGTAAGTTTGACTTGGATAAGGAGCCTGAACTCCGGTAGACCCATACGACAGTCAAACCACCGATTGAGCCGATCAAACCAATCTAGATAACAAAAGTTATCTAGGCACCATTGCTCCATGATAATGCCATAGAATTTAAGGGTGGAGCAGATAAAGGCAGGGATCGGGAAGGAGAGCCCGTAGACGATTTGGAAGGGATGAAGGAGTAGGCCCAGGCCATGAGCTTTTTCGATCTCCGACACTCTCGCTTCATCTTAGACGAGGGCAAACCGGAATTTATCGTTGTCCCCCTGGTGGAAAGTCTGAATGAAAAAGGCAAGGGCCTCGACAAAATCAACCTTCAGAGCAGAGGAGTTCTTCGCAGACTTTCTTAGGAACGACCTTGGTGGTATGCGGTTGGAGTTGCATGAAGGTGGGGTCAGCTTCAACTTCTAGAATGGGGGGTTTGATGACTTCAATCTCATCCACCTTAAAAGTAGTGGGTGAGGGAGGATTTTGGACAACCTCTATGAGCGGCTCAGGGGCTAATTCGGCGATGGCCGACCGCAGTTGTAGGAGAGGTCCAGCGGAGGTGAGTGGCTTGGAGCTCTCGATCAAGTCGATGGTACTGGGATCTTGAAGGATGGTGATTTCGATCAGGGTGGAAGAGGAAGTATTATTGGAAGCCATTGAATTCTTCAAGGTTTTTGGAAAAAGTATTTAGGGTTCTCTGGGTTTCTTCTGGAAGGAACTTTAAAGGAAGAATAGTTGTAGAGACAAGCTTTCTGGGTTTGATGGGAGAATTTGGCAGGTGTAAAAAATGAAAATGGAGAAGGCCTTCGATTTATATATTGAAAAAAGGTGCGAATTGATACGAGGTGGCCGCTTGAGGAGATAAGCTGTTTCGGATTTTAAGGGCTATGATTGATCTTTTGAAAAGAGTAGGAAGTGGGAAAGATTGTGTTGGATGAGGAGAGATGTAATGGCTAATGAGGCATGATGACGCATGTGTCATGATGAAGTGATAACGCCTAAAGTGACTACTAAATTAACACTCAATAATCAATCTAGACGAAATACAATTTAAAACCCTTTTGTGTAGATGTAGCATTGGTAAATAGGGTATCGTTCTTAACCGGGGATTGTAGGGTGTTCACCTGCATGAAAACGTTAGAAAGTATGGGGGGAGTTTGAATTGGTGTTCTAATGACCTACGAAATTAAAGACAAAAAAATGGCAAGTAAAACACACTTAGAAATCCTAGGACTCTATCATGCTTTATACTCATAGACAAGCAAAACAAACAAGAATCAAAGAACCTAAACATGTTTACTAAACCGAAAATAAAACCTATCTAATATATACATGTGATCATCTCATCTTTTTCTCTAACTCTTTATAACCTAACCAATTTCATGCAACCTAAAAGTGCCTACGTCCTCAACTATATAACTCATGTTAATTTCGTGATTAAGTGCTTCGGGACTCCCCTAACACATCAATAATCTAAACCGGGACTCCCCTGCATTCAGATTAAGTATTAAGCATAGAATAAACATGTATAGCAAAAACGTAAGAACTAGAAGATGGCAGAAAATTAACTATAATTATATAACCAAAATCCTTTACAACTTCACTCCAAAGAATGCCAAAAATACAAAGAAATAAGAGAAGAGTTATGGTTACACTTTTTGTTGTCGGGACTCCCCTAGACTACTTGGTGTAAGCTGCTCTTCAATGGAGATGGCGAAATACTTCGGGACTCCCCTAATATTTCGGTGGAGGATGGTGTTTATGGCGTTGGAGGGATGGCTTCTTCAGATTTGGTGCAAGGGAGGAGAGGTAGTGTTTTGGGCAGAGCTTTGAGTACTAGAATGAGAGATGATTGAGAATGAGTCGAGCTCCCCAATTTATAGAAGAAGATTAGGATTTTTCCTACCAAAATAAGACTTTCCTTATGTACCCGGGTAAATCTGACAGTCTGTCTTCAAACGCGTTTTCCCGGAGTTTCAGATCTTGGAAAATTCTGATTCTTGTTTCATTAGAAAGCTTATTCAAAGGGCTATAAAATCCATATAAGGAACGCCATATTTGGAATTGAATTGGATTTACTACGGATTTTAGAAGTTAAGTGATCTGGCTGCCCTGTTTTCTTCTTCTTCAAGGAAAAGGAAATCTTCATATCTTCAAATCTTGCCTTCCTTATTCCCTAATAATTCTTGGCCGAATCTATCATATTCTTGCACATATTTTGGCCCTCAAATCAGGTCTGAAAATTCATATAATATCTCCCAAAATTCGTCCATTATATGCTCCATATATTCCGCCATATTTGCTCTCTCCTGGGTCGCGCAGGAGAAATGTCTTCATCTTTTTTTGCACCATATTGGTATCCATTTCATTTGGTATTTGGTTTCCAATTCTTGACACCATATGGGAATGCATTTTAGTAACCATTTGAAGACCATTCCTCGGACCATTTCTTCTCCGAAATTAGGAACTTCCTCCTTAGCACGCTTTTAGCTCCAAATCGCCTCCTTTATTATTTTCTCCTTTATTTCTACCTAAAAGCATAAAGTAAGTAAGAAATGATAGTACTAAGGTCAAAACAAAGCTAAATGTAAAGAGAAAGACGTTAAGAATCAAGCATAAAATGCGTAGATCAAATTCCCCCACACTTAGACTTTGCTAGTCCCTAGCAAAAACTAAATAAAAGAAAGACTAAAAATATAAAACCAACGTTAGAGCTAGCCTCCACGTTGAACAAATTCCATGGACTCAAATAAATAAAAACAACTTCTAAGCCCTTAGCACAATTTGTCTCAGAAGTTTTCTTAAGTATATGGCGATGGAGTCACAAGATTCCATAGTGAAAAGTTCAAAAATTTTCGATAGATAAGAGAAATATGATCATGTCATGAACAAGTAGGACTTGGAGTAAACGATGGTGAAGTTAAAGCTGTGCATGTTTCGAATGAGGTTCAAATCAACTCACATGGATTCTCTCATCATATTTTCACTCAAAATGGATAGAAGTATTTGAAAACCTCATGAATGAATACTTGCACAAATGAACCAAACCATATGCTTACTCATGCGATTTACTCCACAGATTAACTGCTACTCATCTTAAGGATCAAAAAGGTCTTTTGAAGGGTTGTAATGGGGCAAGGCTAAGGCATTTGGAATATAGATATGTGGTGGTAAACACGTTCCAAAGACTTAGTCGAAATATCAAAAACTTCTTGAAATCAAACTCCTTCATCTTTTCCACGCCTCCATGGTCAATTCTTCATAAACAAGGGCCAAATTTCATTGTGTTGGACCCAAACTTCATTATTTTCTTCTCTTGATCCAAACTTTGTTCTTTGAACATATCGCCAGAGAGCTTATTTTCTATCTTCTTTTTTTTTTTCTTTTGGCAATCACACTTTTTCAGCTTTTGGACAAGAATTTCCCTCTCTTTTCTCCATTCACACGCCACATTCCTTGATACTAGCTTCGAAATTCTTCACCAAGTCTTTAGAACAAGGGTATGAACTCTACACTAGGCTAAGTGTTTAGATGCATATAAGGTCAACGAAATAAAGGCTCAATGTAGGCTCAAAAGTGGCTTTCTAGGGGTGTCGCAACTCGTGCGCTCATATAGGACTCATGGCAATTTGGCTAAGTGGTGGAAAACCTAAGTGCCTTTAATCATATCCAAAATCAGAGTATATGTCAACTATAAGCTTTGCAAATTCGACATGAGTAAGTTCTAGTAATCTCTAGTTCATTAAAATCTATGGCAAGTAATCATATGATGCACATGCTTAGTTTTGAGACTAATGCACGAAATTCTCTCCAAAAAGAAATATATAGGCTCAAAACTCACGTTTAAGGTTCATATGACTTAAACTTATTCTCACATGTGAAATCTGTACCACGTTTAACTATCCATATCTACTACATGTCATGACACTCAAAATAACTCAATTAACTCGAGAATCATGAATGCAACGCCATATTGTTCAAATTTGGTCCATTTTCATCATAGACTAATTATGGGCATCCTAAGATTCTTTAAAACGCTAAGTTAAAACAAAAAGACTCAAGACTCTCAAACAAGCGTAGATTTAGTCCTCATCTTCTTTGGGCAACCTTAATAACATGGCCAGTTGGCGAGAGAGACCAAGAGAGGTAGGAGTGATTTCGAACAAGTTCTTTCTCACATCCAAAACCCGTCCTAGCAACCGTCCCCTTCTAGACACCAAGTCACAAGGATATCTTACTAAAAGACAAGTGTTCATCCACTACACTAAATTAGACTCTAGAAAACATTTTTTTTAGGGCATCATCCGCCGGAAATCCATTGTCCGCCCGGTTTTTACAATTTATGACTCAAATAAAGTTGTAAACCCCTCCCCCACACTTAAACTCTACATTGTCCTCAATGTAATCAAGTAAAACATAGAATCAAGATGGAACATAGGTTTTACGAAAAAGCTAACTAAGAAATGTAAAAGCAACGAAATTTAAAAAGATAAGGGGAAGATAATGCAAATCTGATTGTAGACTCGTCCATTGGGTTGCCTCCCAACAAGCGCTTGTTTTTTAAAGTCTTACAGCCTAGACGTGATGCTTCAATTTTGCTCTAAGAATGGCCTGAATTTTGAGGGCATCTCCTCCACGTTTAGGTCCTTCAATTTAGGGGTAGCCATCCATAATTACCGCGTCGGTTTTGTTCATCTAAACAACCTCCTTCTCTTGCGTTTGCCTCCTTGTTGTGCATAACTTTTTCATATTTTGGCACTTGTTTGATGCACTCAAGGGCATAAGAAATTTCTCCAAGTTGGACTCGTCAGACCTACCTGAAAACAGTTCACGAGCAAACGTAGAATTAGCAACAACCAAATTTGAAGGAATAGGGTCATTACCTTTTGTTGGGGCAAGTTGTTCAAACGAATGTGCCATTGTGGCCCTAGGTGCCACATTTTCAACCGAAGATGTGGTTGAACCTCTCTCAAAAAGAATGTGCACAAGTTAGTAAATTCATGTTACAAGTTAGAAATCGCAGAAAATGAGCACAGCTGCAAGAACAATTTATATAGAATTATTAGCATGTCAAAATGCAACGAAATTTTACGAACAAGAACTAGACACATATATACAATATTCCGTAAATTTTCAGATTTTTCCGACACCTGCAGCTATGTCAAACAATTTTCACAAAATAGAAGAATGATAAGTCTCGAAAATTTTATGAACAAGTATATGTGATTAATCTTTTACAAGTTTATATGCACAAACACACAATTTCGACATAGTATTATGTCCAAGCATGTCCAAATTGAGTGCGCCTAAGATTTAAAGAGAGTACACGAAATTGGTTTTTAGGTCTTTCAATGGACGTACGACCCGCGCGATAAAGTATGCATTCTCAATCAATCGGCCTTGGATCAATCGAAAAACATGGCCAGTAGGGATAGAGATAACGCGAGAGGTAGGACTAATTTCGAGAAACAACCCGAGGCTACCGTGATCAAGGGATGTACTCCAATGATGTTTCTCTTTCTTAGATCCAAAACCTGTCACCAGTCATATCCCATCTAGACACCATGTCCGACATTCAGCCAATATTTCGAGAATAACACACTCCCTCAAGTTCTTAGTAGACTCCGCCCACAACCTTGTATTTCGAATGAAACACAAAGGGTTAAGGAGATAAACCAGAAAAAGAGGCGCCATCTATTCCAAAGAGTGAGACTTAATCAACTAATTTCATGTACTCAATGTAAATTGAAGACTTCCTTTAACGTGTTAGATGGCTGCAAAAAAAAGGTTAGTATGAACAAAAATTAAAATTATAAACATGTATGTATTATTTACAAATTTCAGAACAACTACACAATCCAGAATCGCACAGTTTGAACACAGCTGCATGTCAGAATTTTCCAGAATTATTGGTTAGTCCGATTTCAATGAAATTTTACAGCCAGAAACTAGACACACCAATGAACAACTCTGTAAATTTTCATAATTTTCTAAGACCTCTAGCTACGTCAAATAAATTTCACAAAAATGGGACAGTAGGTGTTCCGAAAACTGAAAACCAAAATAAACTTATTTACACAATTTCACATATGCACAAACGAAAACACACAAATAAAACTTAACAATCCCCGGCAACGGCGCCAAAAATTGATAACGCCTAAAGTGACTACTAAATTAACACTCAATAATCAATCTAGACGAAATGCAATTTAAAACCCTTTTGTGTAGATGTAGCATTGGTAAATAGGGTATCGTTCTTAACCGGGGATTGTAGGGTGTTCACCTGCATGAAAACGTTAGAAAGTATGGGGGGAGTTTGAATTGGTGTTCTAATGACCTACGAAATTAAAGACAAAAAAATGGCAAGTAAAACACACTTAGAAATCCTAGGACTCTATCATGCTTTATACTCATAGACAAGCAAAACAAACAAGGATCAAAGAACCTAAACATGTTTACTAAACCGAAAATAAAACCTATCTAATATATACATGTGATTATCTCATCTTTTTCTCTAACTCTTTATAACCTAACCAATTTCATGCAACCTAAAAGTGCCTACGTCCTCAACTATATAACTCATGTTAATTTCGTGATTAAGTGCTTCGGGACTCCCCTAACACATCAATAATCTAAACCGGGACTCCCCTGCATTCAGATTAAGTATTAAGCATAGAATAAACATGTATAGCAAAAACGTAAGAACTAGAAGATGGCAGAAAATTAACTAGAATTATATAACCAAAATCCTCCAAAAATTGATAACGCCTAAAGTGACTACTAAATTAACACTCAATAATCAATCTAGACGAAATGCAATTTAAAACCCTTTTGTGTAGATGTAGCATTGGTAAATAGGGTATCGTTCTTAACCGGGAATTGTAGGGTGTTCACCTGCATGAAAACGTTAGAAAGTATGGGGGGAGTTTGAATTGGTGTTCTAATGACCTACGAAATTAAAGACAAAAAAATGGCAAGTAAAACACACTTAGAAATCCTAGGACTCTATCATGCTTTATACTCATAGACAAGCAAAACAAACAAGAATCAAAGAACCTAAACATGTTTACTAAACCGAAAATAAAACCTATCTAATATATACATGTGATCATCTCATCTTTTTCTCTAACTCTTTATAACCTAACCAATTTCATGCAACCTAAAAGTGCCTACGTCCTCAACTATATAACTCATGTTAATTTCGTGATTAAGTGCTTCGGGACTCCCCTAACACATCAATAATCTAAACCGGGACTTCCCTGCATTCAGATTAAGTATTAAGCATAGAATAAACATGTATAGCAAAAACGTAAGAACTAGAAGATGGCAGAAAATTAACTAGAATTATATAACCAAAATCCTTTACAACTTCACTCCAAAGAATGCCAAAAATACAAAGAAATAAGAGAAGAGTTATGGTTACACTTTTTGTTGTCGGGACTCCCCTAGACTACTTGGTGTAAGCTGCTCTTCAATGGAGATGGCGAAATACTTCGGGACTCCCCTAATATTTCGGTGGAGGATGGTGTTTATGGCGTTGGAGGGATGGCTTCTTCAGATTTGGTGCAAGGGAGGAGAGGTAGTGTTTTGGGCAGAGATTTGAGTACTAGAATGAGAGATGATTGAGAATGAGTCGAGCTCCCCAATTTATAGAAGAAGATTAGGATTTTTCCTACCAAAATAAGACTTTCCTTATGTACCCGGGTAAATCTGACAGTCTGTCTTCAAACGCGTTTTCCCGGAGTTTCAGATCTTGGAAAATTCTGATTCTTGTTTCATTAGAAAGCTTATTCAAAGGGCTATAAAATCCATATAAGGAACGCCATATTTGGTATTGAATTGGATTTACTACGGATTTTAGAAGTTAAGTGATCTGGCTGCCCTGTTTTCTTCTTCTTCAAGGAAAAGGAAATCTTCATATCTTCAAATCTTGCCTTCCTTATTCCCTAATAATTCTTGGCCGAATCTATCATATTCTTGCACATATTTTGGCCCTCAAATCAGGTCTGAAAATTCATATAATATCTCCCAAAATTCGTCCATTATATGCTCCATATATTCCGCCATATTTGCTCTCTCCTGGGTCGCGCAGGAGAAATGTCTTCATCTTTTTGTGCACCATATTGGTATCCATTTCATTTGGTATTTGGTTTCCAATTCTTGACACCATATGGGAATGCATTTTAGTAACCATTTGAAGACCATTCCTCGGACCATTTCTTCTCCGAAATTAGGAACTTCCTCCTTAGCACGCTTTTAGCTCCAAATCGCCTCCTTTATTATTTTCTCCTTTATTTCTACCTAAAAGCATAAAGTAAGTAAGAAATGATAGTACTAAGGTCAAAACAAACCTAAATGTAAAGAGAAAGACGTTAAGAATCAAGCATAAAATGCGTAGATCATGAAGGTGGAGCAGTACAAGCACATGCTTGGGGTTTCGCGCATTACTTTTTGAGAAAGAAGGATGCGTCTCGAAAATTGGAGAGCTTGGGTGAACAACAGCTTAAGGTCGACATGTGTCGAGCCTCACACTGCTGTGAGGGTATTTGTGGGAGTCAGTTTTGGTCACCCGGGCTGGGGATGGATGAGCTCGAATAATATGACTCTGGGTGAGGTTCGATGAGGCCAAATATGGGCCTGGGCTCAGACAATTATGGGTTCGATCAAAGACCACGTACATTTGGGGGTTTCTAAAAGTCTTTGGAGCGATGTAAAGTCTTCTGAAATATTCGATAGGCATAACAATCCTAAGTAAGATCGGCCCTCAAGGAGTCTGAGCAACCTGACCTCAAGGGACAGTCCAATCGAACCTGGGGGGGGGGGGGGGTTGACAGAATCTGAGGAGGAAAATGAAATATTTGTGCGCATCCTAGTAGGATTATGCCAAAAGGCATGTGGTAATCATGAGATTTTATTGGCCCTAGATACGGAGATTCATTCCTTAATGGATTCCTCTTATCCGAAAGTAAAGTAATCCTATTCAAGGGGGATTATGCTTAGACCTAACTTGATGACTATATATAGATCATCCCTGCATGGTGTTTCTACCAAATTTCGTAAGGGGCTTTAGCAGAAGAGCAGATAGAGTTGTTTCGAATGACTTGAGCTATCACGCATATGTCGTCCTTTACCTACTGTTAAAAACAATACACCAAATGGGCGTTAAGAGTCTTGACGGGGTGTTCCTGCCTTCGACTCTCCAACACTCTAGTTAAAATGTATGGAGTGTAACAGTAGTATTTGTAGAGTAATAGGCGTACCTTGTATCTGTCATAAATGTGTTTCTTATATTGCTTATTGAGTATGGAGTCTTGTGTTGTTTCTTCGATGTGGGATCATGTCTTTTATACATAGCTTGTCCTGGTACACTCTGTTTGCCGTACCGAACGCGTGGACGTTCGGATGGTGTTGGTTCTTTGTTTAAAGTTGAAGCCTGTCTTGCTTCCTTGCGTTTGGTCTGAGCCTTGTTGACCCATTTATGGTGACTAAGTGTGCGGTAATTGTGTGATATGGGATCACACACTAACAAGTCCCCCAAGTCCCCAAGTCAAGGGGATCAACTCTTGATTGGAGAGTTGTAAAGCTTTTTCTGGTTGCGCACACGTGGTCACTCGGGGAGGGGTTCGCACCCCGATACCCCATGTCCCCTAACTCTCCGATGAAGAGCTAGTCCGAGGTCGGATGTCGAATGTTCGTGTCGTGGGGCTATCTGTTTGGACTCAAAAACTTTTGTTGCTGTTTTGGAGCTGCTTTCGTGGCAACAAGTAATGTTGCTACTCGTGCCACGATAGTGTAAACGTTGTTGCTGTTTGACTATCGAGGTGGACTCCGAAACTTGATGTTGTTATTTGGAGCCGCCTTCGTGGCGACAAGTGATGTTGCTACTCATGCCACAGTAGTGCAAACGTTGTTGCTGTTTGACTATCGGGGTGGACTCCGAAACTTGATGTTGCTGTTTGGAGCCGCCTTCGTGGTGACAAGTGATGTTGCTACTCATGCCACGATAGTGCAAACGTTGTTGCTGTTCGACTATCGAGGTGGACTCCGAAACTTGATGTTGCTGTTTGGAGCCGCTTTCGTGGCGACAAGTGATGTTACTTCTCGTGCCACGATAGTGCGAACGTTGTTGCTGTTAGACTATCGGGGTGGACTCCTAAACTTGATGTTACTTTTTGGAGCCGCTTTCATGGCGACAAGTGATGTTGCTACTCCTGCCACGATAGTGCGAACGTTGTTACTGTTTGACTATCGGGGTGGACCCCGAAACTTGATGTTGCTGTTTTTGAAGTGGGCCCTCCGTCAAGGCGAATCATTCACGGGTCCCCCTCGCGGTCACGTTTGTGTGAGTGAGTTCCAGCTCAAGGCTGGGTTGAAGCTTCCACTCCATCTGTTCTTCCAGTACACCCTTGCCCTCTTCAACATCATGTTAGGCCAGTGTGGTTCTACATTGACGCGCGTGCTGCTCGCGTTTCACAATATCTGGAAGCTCAGTGGGTTGCCGTTCCCCACTCGTGGGAAGATCAGTCACTTCTTCCATTTGAAGTACTCCCCACGTATGAAGGACAAGGGTACAATAACGGTAGAGCCCCAAACTAAGTGGTGGTTAACGGAGCCCCTTCTTCTTTGACTTCCTGGAGCCGGTATCACTGTCTCGTTGGTGGTGAGTGGGAGTTCGACAAGCCTGATGGTGCGCTATCACGTGGACGCGATCAGATACATCGAGTCCCCGAGTTTGTTCAGCCTTTAGGTGTAGTGTCGTATTACCAGCTCTTGGCGTTTGCCTGCTTATTTCGTTTCATTTTCATGCTTGCTAATGCCTTGTGTATTTTTGTAGATCAACGACCGTACCCCCTAACCTATTTGGAGAAGAGGCGTTTAGCTCGGATCAAGTTCACCTTCGATCCCCATCTGGATGCAAGAAACTTCTGAGCGGCCAACCACTGGGAGCTAGTCGAACGTTGTGGTTAATCACGCCCTCCTGGTACATTCGTGACTTCCCTATTTTGTGTTTGCTTGTACCGCTTGTGTGGGTTTTTGGGCTGACTTATTCCTTGTATTTTTTGTTGTAGCGAAAATGAAGAAGTCTCGTTCCTCAGCCAAGCAGGATGCAACCCATCAGCGTATGCTGGTGCTGATGGAGAGGGTCAGGCAGGCCCGTATGGTCGTGGAGGATGGAAATGGCCATCTCATCCAGCACAACACTCCCCAACCCGTACTTCACGCCCTACCCCGGATTGCAATCAGTACCTCGATCTGGTTCCCGAGGTGGATAAGGAGGTGGAGGCCGTGGGCGCGGCTGTCAGGGTTCTAACTTTGCTGGTCGCTACTCCCGAGGACCGGGTTGAAGAAGCTACCCCTCGACACCCGTCGAGGGGAAGAGGGCGAGCAAGCCCGAAAGGACCGCCTTCGTCGGGAGAAAGAGATGCGGAGTAAGGAGCGTTGCGAGCGTCGGATCGATCGTGGGGATAAACGCCAAAGTCAAGGTCGGCCGCTTTCCGGCTCTCGGAGAAAGTCCTACTCATTGGCCAACACGGGCTCCTCCAAGAGTTCGTTCGAGCTTTCTCCCCTCCGTCAGCCTGGTGATGCGGGGGTGCCCTAGCCTAGGCCTTCGGTGAGGAGGCCAGATGATCAAGGGGCGTCCAGCCGTCCGCTCAAACGCTCCAGGGGTCCGTCCACCGAAGCCTCTTTGGGTGTTATCGTTGCCATGGCGAAACGACGCTGTTGTCAGAGTTCCTTGCTCGCATCCAGGGCTCCATGGGTGTGGGCATAAAGTCGTTGCAAAAGTGGCATCAGCTCGGCGTGACTCTGAGCGAGTCTCTTAACACAGGGTTTGACACTTGCACCCAGCTCTAGCACCAGCTCTTCCTCATTAAAGGCCTAGAGGGGTCGATGCTGCAGACGACCGCGTTGTCGAAGGCGAAAGTCAAGAGTAGGCGGCTGACAGCCGAAGTTGCCAAGATGCAGAAGGCTCTGACAAGGTCCACAGACATAGCCAACCACAAGATCTCCCAGGTGAACAAGTTGGTCCGTGGGTTCGATGAGTTGAAGAAGTAGCTAGGGGAGTCTCATTCTGGGATCGCCATCCTGGAGATGGACCATGCTGCCCTCTGATCATCCAGCGATGCCCGGATTGCGGAGTTGGAGTGTGAGCTTGCCGAGGCTCGGACGCATGAGATGACGGACGACATTCGCAGGAAGGTTTCGGAGGAGGCGGTGGCCGAGTTCAAGGCGTTGTCCGAGTTTGAGAAGGTCAAGGCCGATGCGGTCGAGGCTTTCAAGAATTTGAATGAGTTTGAGGACTTGGTTGTTGCTGAGGTCAACGTCCAATGTGATGACTTCTCCTTGTTCGTGCTTCCATTTGTCAAGGTGGACGAGTTCGAAGCGTGGCAAACCGCTGAGGCCGAAAAGATAGAACGTTTGCTTGAGGAGCCAGATGGTGGAGTGCATGCTGATGATGGAGTGTCAAAGCTAGGGGTGGGGCTAATGCCGTGGATGGGGCTAACTGATATCATGTACTTTTGCTTTCTCTTTTTGTTGTAGCATTTTGGTTTTGCACCTGCGTGCGTTTGCTGAACTATGTACAACTCTTTTTGGGAATATATCGAAGTACCTTTGTTTCGCTTACATTGTGTCTGAATGCGTTTGATATATATTAATTTTCATTGCCACTGGCTAAAAACAAAACGTGCGATCGTACTTATACAAAAAGTTACACACACAAACATTAGATGTACGCGCATTAGTGTCAATCAAATGCAGGCAGATGAACACTTAGTGAAAATATTTTCTCAAGTGTTGTGTGTTCCAGGGGTTGCCTATCCTTCTTCCAAACATGTATTTGATGTAAAACATGCATGGGCTTACGACTGCGTCGATGACGTGAGGACCTTCCCATGACGGGCGTAAGCCCTTTGGCTTCGTTTGGATTGCCTTCATGACCCAGTCCCCCAGTTGAAGTGGGAGCACCCAAACCCGTTGGTTGAATAGATGAGCGACTCGCTGCTTGTTCGAGGTGTTGTAGAGATGTGTTGTGTCCCGTTTCTCTTCAAGGAGGTCGTTGTTGAGTCGTAGTCCTTCTTTGTTTGTGGTGAGGTCATAGCTTTCGATTCTAGGGCTTTTGTATGTGAGTTCGAGTGGTAGTACAGCCTCCGTTTCGAATGTGAGGCTGAACAAAGTTTCTCCTATTGCTGCCGTTGCGGTCGTTTGAATTGACCATAGTATCTCAGGGAGGACTGTGGGCCATCGTCCATACCAGATGTCTCCTTTCTCGATGAGTTCGATTTTCTTCTTGATTCCCTCCTTGATGATTTTGTTGGCTACTTCTACCTATCCGTTTGTCTGAGGGTATGCTGGTGATGGGAATACCAGGTTGGTGCCTTGCTTTCTGCAGAATGCTTTAAGCTCGTCGTTGTAGAATTGCGGCCCGTTATCGGTGATGATGTTGAGTGGGGTGCCATAGCGACAATAAAGAATACGCCACAGAAATCTCTTCACCTTTTTGGTTGTGATCTTGACCATCGGTTCAGCCTCGATAAACTTGGTATGATAGTCAATGATCACGATGATATAGCGATACTGGCCCTTGGATTTCGAAAGTTCTTCGATGAGATCGGGTCCCCACTGTGCAAACAGAACTGGAGAAGTGAGGATCGATAAGGGAATCGCAGGAGTATGGTTCTTGTGTGCGTATAGCTGGCATTGGTGGCAGGTCGTCGTAATTGCGGTTGTGTCAGCATGGATGGCAGGCCACTAAAATCCACTTCGGAGTGCCTTATGTTCAATCGATCGTGCTCCTGCGTGATGGCCACATACGCTCGAATGAAATTCCCTCAGAATCATATCGCCTTTTGATACACGCCTTTGCAACCATTAAATTAACACTTAACACTTAACAAAAACGCATAAACAATTAAAACCCTTTTGTGTAGATGTAGCATTGGTAAATAGGGTATCGTTCTTAACCGGGGATTGAGGGTGCATGCATATTTACGCTATGGTAAAAAGGGGGGATTTAAAAAGGTTGTTTATTATCTACGAAAATAAAGACAAAAAAATGGCATAGCAAACACATCGTTGGCTTCTAAGTTCTAACATGCTTAAACTCATAGACAAGCAAAACAAACAAGAACATAGAGTCCTAAACATGCTTACTAAACCGAAAATAAAGTCTAATTACATATATACACATTGATCAACTCATCATACTCACCTCATTCCTTTATAACCTAATCATATTGTATGCAACCTATTTAAAATCTAAGCCTTTACTATGTTGTTCATGTATTTCTCGAATGATAATGTTTTCGAACCAAGAACGCTCGCATTCTAGACATATCATAACATAAACCAAGATCGCTCGCATTTAAGTTAAGCATTAAGCATAGGAAACACATGCATAACAAGAACTCAGATTCGAAACAAGTTACAAGAACATGCTAGAATTATATAACCAAAACTCTTATTTAAACTCTTCCTTAAAAATCAATCGTTCATACAAAAAGAGAGTAGAAGGTAACATGTTACACATTTTGGTCGTGAACGCAGTTGCAAAACATGTAGATGGCCTTCTAGTGGATGGAGAGAAACCTTCGGACTGCCTAAGTTGCTCTTATGGAGGATGTCGATTGTTGGAGTGTGGGGAGCTTCGGCCTCTTGATGAATTCTTGACTTTGGAGGAGACAAAGTGTTGTGGACAAGAGCTCGGCTTGTATTATGAGAGATGATTGATAATGGACGTGCTCCCTCCCTTATATAGAGTTTTGAAACCTTGTCATATGTGGAGAAGGATTTCCAACCCGGTTCTTGATTGCTTCTTGCACAGTCTAACCAAAACAGCGATTCCGAGAGTTCTAGAGCTCCAAATTAGGTGATTTTTGATTTCAAATTGAAGAGGACGAGGAGATCGTTCCAACGAGCTATCATTCGTAATTTTCTGAGCTCGGAATCGTTCTGGGTGATTTAATGAAGTTCCAGGTTGGTTTCTTGATTTTTCTGACTTTCCCACCAAGTAATTTTGAGAAATTCATATTGGCTTTGTCTTCCTCCTTGCCAATCCTTTCTTTGGCCGAATTGCACATGTGGATATCACATTTAGGCTTTATCTAGGCCGAATCCATCCTCCATAAATGGGGTTCACGAATTTCCATTGGGCCAGCCCATCTTTGATGGTCCAAATTCACTCCTCAGTGCGTTTTTACCTCTTTGCCGCTCCTTTCTCCATATCACATGTTTAAAACCTAAAAAATAATAAAATAAGTAAAACTAAATAATATAAAGGTAAAAATAAAGCCAAATGCAAGGAGAAAGACGTTAAGAATTAAGCATAAAATGCGTTGATCAAATTCCCCCACACTTGAACTTTGCTAGTCCCTAGCAAAAACTAAATAAAAGAAAAACTAAAAATAAGAAAACACACAATCAATGTTAGAGTTAGTCCCCATACGTTGGAAAATTATAAGGATTCAAAAAAATTTGAAAACTAAAAACACGACTAGGCCCTTCGCTAATTTTGTCTCAGAAATTCTCTTAAGTATATGGCGATGAAGTCACAAGATTTCATAGTGAAAAGTTCAAAAATTTCGAGAGATAAGAAAAATATGATCATGTCATGAACAAGTAAGACTTGGAGTAAACAATGGTGAAGTTAAGCTGTGCATGATTCAAACAAGTTTAAATCAATCTCACATGGATGCACTCATCATATTTTCACTCATGAAAAGAGGTTCACTAAAAATGTATATGTATTGCATCGAAATACCTCATAATTACTTGCACAAATGAACCAAACCATATGCTTACTCATGCAACTTACTCAACCAATTGAAGGCTACTCATTTTTAGGATCATAAAGGACTTTAGAAAGGTTGTAATGAGGCTAAGGCTAAGGCATTCGAAATTTAGATAAGTGGTGGTTAAAACACGTTCCAAAGACTTAGTTTAGCACTTAGAACTTCTCAAATTCGTGGCTCATCCTCTCCACACTTCTTCTTGTGTCAAACTTCAGAATCGGGGGCCAATTTTCATCTTTTTGGGCCCTAACTTCATTCTCAACTTCCTTTGAGCTTTATGAACAGGACAAATACCATATTTCTTCACTTTTGGGCCTTCAATTTGTAGTAATCTCCAAATTCATAAGTATAGGGGACATTAATCCAAACTTATACAATCTCAATACAATGCCTCGAGATCTTTATACATTTTTGTTCTCTTTCTTTTTTCTTTCTTTTCACTTTTTTTTATCTCGAAAATTTTGGCATTCAAATACAAAATTTGTTGGACAAGTCTATCCCTATACACATCTTTTCATCATCTTCACGCCACTTTCATTGTGCTAGCTTCGAAATTCTTCACCAAGTCTTTAAAACAAGGGTAGGAACTCTACACTAGGCTAAGTGTTTAGATATAATGTGGTAATGAAAGAAAGGCTTAACGTAGGCACAAAGGGGGTAATCTAAGGGTGTCGCAACTCGTGCGCACAATGGGACACAAGGCTATATTTGGTTTAAGTAGTGGTAACCTAATTTGCCTTTAATCATATCCAAAATCAGAGCATATATCAACTTAAAAGCTTTGTAAATCTACATGAGTAAGTTCTAGTAATCTCTAGTTCATTAATATCTATGGCAAGCAATTAGATAAGGCATGTATTGTTTTTGAAAACCATATGCACGAAATTCACTCTCAAATGAAGTAATGTAGGCTCAAAAACTCACTTTTAGGTTTGTATGATTTAAAACTTGTTCTAACATGCGAAATCTATACCATGTTTAATCAAACCATATCCACTACATGTTATGACAATCAAAATATCTCATTTATCACAAGAAAATTAGTTTAGTGCTTGTTCACCGCCATATATATTCTTTTCCGTCCATTTTCATCATAGACTAACTAAGGGCATCCTAAAAATGAAAAAGACTCTTTAAAAACCCTAAGTTAAATAGAAAGACATAAAATAAAATTTTTTTTTAGGGCATCATCCGCCGGAAAGTTCCATTGTCCGCCCGGTTTTAACAATTTATGACTCAAATAAGGTTGTAAACCCCTCCCCCACACTTAAACTCTACATTGTCCTCAATGTATTTAAGGGAATCATAGAACTAAGTATGAAGGGAGAGACCCACGAAAATTTTAGCTAAGGAAAGTAAATAAACAACGAAATTAAAAAGATAAGGGAGGAGAGAACAAATCCTTGGCGATTTCCTCCATTGGGTTGCCTCCCAACAAGCGCTTGTTTTTTTAACGTCTTACAGCCTAGACGTGATAGTTCTTCATGTTGTGTTTGACCGAATTGGGTCCTCAAACCGTGAATCTTCAATGATGTTGAAATGATAACCGGCAAAGTGTCATTCTCTCCCAAGTAAGCATACTTCAAATGAGCCGGTAACACTTTGAGTTCTAACTCCGGTGCCTTGATCACGGATGGGACAAGCTTGTTTTCTCCATAGACCAACGGAATAGAAGGTGGTCTATTAACAATCCGTGGAGCCTCATTGAGCGCCATAGCCATCTCAAGGATTCTAGGCTCCAAAATCTCGATAACTGCATCAAAAAGGGCTTCATCCCCGAGTCGAGTCAGCCCCGCTCCTTCTTGTATAGCAATGTCGAGCACATCATCTCCAATGGTGTCTAAGTGTTTTTGAGCTGCCTCTTCTACCATATCCATCAAAAAGATGGCATTGACACTTGCCGTGGGAACCTTCATGGCATCTAATATGTTGAATTCAATCTTTTCTCCGTCAATTTCCATGGAAAACGTTCCCTTGAAAACATCAATCTTCGTTCTTGCAGTCCTCATGAAAGATCGTCCAAGAAGCAATGGCATGGTATTCAAAGGACTCTCCTCCATGTCAACAATGTAAAAATCCGCTGGAAAAATCAGGTTGTTGACTTGAACAAGAACATCTTCAACGTATCCCCTAGGATACTTATGTGAACGGTCGGCTAGTTGAATGATGACGTTGTCTTGTTTGAGCTCGCCCAAATCCATGGATGCAAATAAGTAATAAGGCATTACGTTAATGGATGCACCAAGGTCTAGCATAACATCTTCGAATTTGTTGTCACCAATCATGCAAGGAACAGAAAAGCTCCCCGGATCCTTCAATTTGGGGGGTAACCGACGCTGTAAAACCGCTGAAACGGTTGCATTCACATTCACAACCTCCTTTGCTCTCGTTTGCCTCCTCTGGGTGCATAACTCTTTGAGAAATTTTGCATAGATAGGAACTTGCTTTATGCACTCGATCAAGGGCAGATTTACTTGCACCTTCCGAAAGATGTCCAAGATGTCTTCGTATTGATCATCTTTCTTAGGTTTTGTCAACCTATGTGGGAATGGTGCACGAGCAAACGAAGCATTAGTATTAACCAAACTTGAAGGGATAGAGTTAATACCTTTGTTTGGGGCAGATTGTGATGATGAGGGTTGTGCCTTAGTGGCGTGAGGGGCCACATTCTTCTCGGCTTCTTTAGTAGCCGGATCTTTTTCTAAGTCCTCCTCCTCAAAATAGTGTTAGTATCATAATAATATACAAGTAATGCAAGACACTAACCAAAAACGTTGAAAATTAAAAGAAAGAAATAAAAACACATAAAATCACACCAAAACAAATCACACGAAGAAAAACAAACCAAAAACACACCAAAAATACACGAAAGCCGTAAAACACTAAGTTAAGACACTTTAAGAATTGTAAACGTGAATGCAAGGCTTTTAGACTCCCTAAAATGAATGCAAAGTTGATAGAATAAGTTAAGACTCAATTTACACGTTTTCTGCAAAATTAGGCATATTTACAATGCAAAGATTTAGAAACATATATATACAAGTAAGGTAATGCAAGCATACCACGTTTCATTCAAATTCATGCTCAAAACAATTAAATCGTCATTCAAATGCATCAAACAAGAACCTAAGTGAAGTATGGAGTGAATGCATAAGAGAACACGTTAGAAACCTGCAGAAAACACACAAAGTTACGTGCTAAATACATGATGCAACATGACCATACGTTTGGCCTCATGTCCCTAACTTCACTTAGGTTAGGGTACCCGGTGATGAAATCCGAGCATCACAAAGCCGCCGGCAGGTTATGCAAGCTATATGCAACGTGGTTAATTCTTTACATGTTAAAATGCACACGAAATTTACAAGTAATATGCACAAGTATTTTGTTCATTGAGTTTCGCCCTTGATTTAAAGAGAATACGTTCATTTAGCCTTTAGGTCTTTCATTGGACGTGCGACCCGCGCGATAAAATGTACATTCTCAATCAATCGGCCTTGGTTCAATCGAAAAACATGGCCAGTTGGGGATAGAGATAACGCGAGAGGCAGGACTAATTTCGACGATGCATCCCGAGGCTTACCGATCATGGAAAGTAGATTTAGTCCTTGTCTTCTTTGGGCAACTTTAATAAGCTTGGCCAGTTGGCAAGAGAGACCACGAGAGGCAGGACCGATTTGAGATCTCGGATCCAGAACCCGTCATAGAAACCGTCACCTTCTAGACACCAAGTTACCAAAGATTTCTTACTCAAAGACAAGTATTCATCCACTCACCGGATCATTGGTATATACTCCATTGATGCAAGTCTTTCTTAGATCCAGAACCTGTCACCAGTCATAACCCGTTTCTAGACACCATGTCCGACATTCAGCCAAAATTTCGAGAAAGACATTCCCTCAAGTTCTTTGCAAACTCCGCCCTCAACCTCATGTCCATAACTTCACTTAGATTATGGTGTGCGGTAATGAAATCCACACATCATGAGGGGTTAAGGAGATAAGAAAGAAAAAGAGGCGCCATCTATTCCAATGAGTGAGACTTAATCAACCAAACTTGCGTACTCAATGTAAATCGAAGACTTCCTTTAATATGTACCTGTTTACATGGCTGCAAAACCAAAGGTTAGAGTGAAACTTATTATGTACATGTATGAAAATTTCGACACTTTACATATATTTATACTTATTTACACAATTTCACATATTTACAAGCATAAACACACAATTCTTTACAATCCCCGGCAACGGCGCCAAAATTGATACACGCCTTTGCAACCATTAAATTAACACTTAACACTTAACAAAAACGCATAAACAATTAAAACCCTTTTGTGTAGATGTAGCATTGGTAAATAGGGTATCGTTCTTAACCGGGGATTGAGGGTGCATGCATATTTACGCTATGGTAAAAAAGGGGGATTTAAAAAGGTTGTTTATTATCTACGAAAATAAAGACAAAAAAATGGCATAGCAAACACATCGTTGGCTTCTAAGTTCTAACATGCTTAAACTCATAGACAAGCAAAACAAACAAGAACATAGAGTCCTAAACATGCTTACTAAACCGAAAATAAAGTCTAATTACATATATACACATTGATCAACTCATCATACTCACCTCATTCCTTTATAACCTAATCATATTGTATGCAACCTATTTAAAATCTAAGCCTTTACTATGTTGTTCATGTATTTCTCGAATGACAATGTTTTCGAACCAAGAACGCTCGCATTCTAGACATATCATAACATAAACCAAGATCGCTCGCATTTAAGTTAAGCATTAAGCATAGGAAACACATGCATAACAAGAACTCAGATTCGAAACAAGTTACAAGAACATGCTAGAATTATATAACCAAAACTCTTATTTAAACTCTTCCTTAAAAATCAATCGTTCATACAAAAAGAGAGTAGAAGGTAACATGTTACACATTTTGGTCGTGAACGCAGTTGCAAAACATGTAGATGGCATTCTAGTGGATGGAGAGAAACCTTCGGACTGCCTAAGTTGCTCTTATGGAGGATGTCGATTGTTGGAGTGTGGGGAGCTTCGGCCTCTTGATGAATTCTTGACTTTGGAGGAGAAAAAGTGTTGTGGACAAGAGCTCGGCTTGTATTATGAGAGATGATTGATAATGGACGTGCTCCCTCCCTTATATAGAGTTTTGAAACCTTGTCATATGTGGAGAAGGATTTCCAACCCGGTTCTTGATTGCTTCTTGCACAGTCTAACCAAAACAGCGATTCCGAGAGTTCTAGAGCTCCAAATTAGGTTATTCTTGATTTCAAATTGAAGAGGACGAGGAGATCTTTCCAACGAGCTATCATTCGTAATTTTCTGAGCTCGGAATCGTTCTGGGTGATTTAATGAAGTTCCAGGTCGGTTTCTTGATTTTTCTGACTTTCCCACCAAGTAATTTTGAGAAATCCATATTGGCTTTGTCTTCCTCCTTGCCAATCCTTTCTTTGGCCGAATTGCACATGTGGATATCACCTTTAGGCTTTATCTAGGCCGAATCCATCCTCCATAAATGGGGTTCACGAATTTCCATTGGGCCAGCCCATCTTTGATGGTCCAAATTCACTCCTCAGTGCGTTTTTACCTCTTTGCCGCTCCTTTCTCCATATCACATGTTTAAAACCTAAAAAATAATAAAATAAGTAAAACTAAATAATATAAAGGTAAAAATAAAGCCAAATGCAAGGAGAAAGACGTTAAGAATTAAGCATAAAATGCGTTGATCACCTTTCTGTGGTGTGACGCATTTGAGGTTGGCCCATGTCTTTCCCTATCGGTACAGGCTGTTATTCCAGATGCTGAAGTTGACTGCTCTGGCTATGATATTTTGTGCTTGTGTCCGGTCTACTGAGTGTTCGCCCCTGGTTTTGTACTTGACGATTGGGTCCATCCAGCTGGCCACGTGTGGCTCGATTGTGAAGATCTCTTCTAATGTTTTCGTGATGCTTGGTCCTTTCAGGACTTCCACTACCCTTTGCCCCGACTCCTTATGAACGGGAGAAGTTGCTAAACGGGCGAGTACGTCTGCCTTAGTGTTTCTACCCCTGGGGATGTGGTTGATGTTGAAAAACGTGAACTGGTTTAGCAACGTGTGAACGTGACCGAGATATGCCGTCATTGTATCTCCCTTTGTTTTAAAGTCACCCTGGATTTGGTTAATGACCAGTTGCGAGTCGTTGAAGATGTTGATGCTTGGGGCTTCTGAGTTTTGGGCTAGTTGCAGTTCGGCAATGAGAGCTTCGTATTCGGCCTCGTTGTTTGTTGCTTTGAATTCGAATCTGAGTGCGTACTTTGCTCGTACGCCTCCTGGACTTGTAAGGATGATTCCTGCCCCATTAGTATTCTTGGTGCACGAGCCATCCACGTAGAGGTTCCATGGTGATTCAGGTTTTGGGGGCTCCTGCTCGGGTATGTCATTGCTAACGGATGGCGTGTCGTCGAGGGCAGGCTGTGTTGTATCCTTGGACTCTGTGTACTCGGCTATGAAGTCTACGATATCCTGACCCTTTATCGCTGTCCGGGGTGTATAATGGATGTCGTATTCGCTTAGCTCGACGGCGCACTTTGCCAAACGGCCACTGTGATCGGGCGATTGCAGTACTTGTCATAATGGAATGTTCGTAAGAACGTGGATACTGTGGGCCTGAAAGTACGACCTGAGTTGCCTTACTGCTGCTAAGAGTGCAAGTGCCACCTTTTCAATTGTTGGGTAATGGGTTTCGGGCGGTGTCATGCCCTTCCCGGTAAAGAAAACTGGCAGTTCCGAGTTTATTTCCCTATGAACAAGGGCGGAACTAGCGGCCGTTAGAGAAGCAGATAGGTAAAGATACAAGGTTTCTCCCTTCACGGGTCTGGATAGGAGAGGGATTGAGGCCAAGTATTGCTTGATGGATGTGAATGCGGCTTCACCGTCGGGTGTCTAAATGACATTTCGTTTGTTTGTTGTTCTGAGAGCCTTGAAGAATGGAGCGCACTTGTCAGAGTAGCGAGAGATGAAGCGATTAAGGGATGCTAGTTTTCCCGTTAGGGTTTGGAGTTCAGCCTTGGTCGTGGGTGGTTGCATGTCTAGTGTTGCTTTGACCTTCGTGGTTGAGGTCTCAATGCCCCCATGGCTGATGATGTATCCGAGGAACTTGCTTGTTGTTACGCCGAATGTGCACTTAGCGGGATTTAGTCTCATGCCATTTTTTATGAGGAGCTTAAGTACGGTTCATAGGTGTTTGGGATGGTCTACTACCTTGGTGCTTTTGACCAGTATGTCATCAATGTAGACCTCTATGATTTCGCCCGTTAGCCCATCGAATATAATGTTCATCAATCTTTGGTAGGTGGAGTCTGCGTTCTTGAGGCCGAACGACATGACTACGTAACAGTAGAGCCCATTTTCCGTAGTGAAGCAAGTGACCTCCTGGTTTTTGTGGTTCATGAGGATTTGATAGTATCCCAAATACGCATCCATCATGGATAGTAATTCGTGTCCTGCGGTGGCGTCCACTAGCTGATCGATCCTGAGCAATGGGAAGCTATCTTTCGGACAGGCCTTGTCCAGATTGTTGTAATCTACGCATATGCGCCAAGATCCATTGTGCTTCTTGATCATAATGGCGTTGGAGATCCATTTCGGATAGTCGACTTTTCGGATGAAACCGATTTTCTGCAGTATGTCCACCTCCGCGTGTATGGTTGTGTATCGTTCCCAGGAATGAATAAATAAAGAGTCCATTTGCATGTTGGAGAAGGAATTATGCACGTGCTCCACTTGCTAGGTCAATTAACCTAGCTTCAAGACATATATATATAGCAAGTGGGGGGTTGAAGTTACGTACGCTGGAGAATAGAGAACAAAAGACGTACGGCTGGAGAGAACAAGAGACAAAATAGAGGATTCAAGCGAAGTTCGATCTCGACGTCGTCAAGAGTTCTTCTTTCTCTATCTTTTATTTATCTTTTATGAATTCTTTGATGTTTTTATTTATGACTATGAGTAGCTAATTTTCCTTGTTAAGGGGCTGCTTGAAGCCCCGTACATGAAGTCTTTTTAATACATACACTTTAATCTAGTTTTGCATATTTTATGAATGAGGTTTCTTTCTCTGAATGATCACCGTATGAATTCTTGTATGTTTGCTTTGGTGGCCAACTTAGTATGCTTGCTAGGGTTCTAGTTTCATGAGATACGGGCGACTAAAGATAATTTCTTCCACCGGCTTCTCTATAGTGATACACCGATTTTACCGTTGAGAGATTGAAATCCATAGGTCTAGCGAGACACGCCCATAGTGTACTTGTGAACCCTTGTAGCTTCTCAAACCTTTTCTAGAACTTAATGCTTTCTTCTTTGTAAACCTTGGGGTCCATGACTATGGGTTCAATAGAGGGATAAATGTAGGGGAGGTCCATGACAAACCTGCATAGACATAAGGATTAGGTAATAGGATGTGGTTGTAACGATCAACTCTTCCTGGGAACTTTCATTCATTGAATATGTGCATTAGATTAAGTATGTGTTAGATAGATGGAATGATGGTGGTGGATTGCATTCCTCTTAACTCTTTAATCATATAGTTTAAACTCATTTGCATTCATTAGCATATTTACTTTCAGCATTTATTTTCTGCATTAGCTGTAACTTCGCCGATTTATTTCGGTAACCAAATCAACTCCGAATATCCTCAAATTTTGTGTGGTAGTCCACCACTGTGTCTAGTTTATTGTGTCAAAATCTCGCTGCATTTGAGTCTGTCTAGCTTAGGTTCGATGACCATTAGTGTTATGTAGTCGAGTCTGTCAGCATAGTAGTGTGTTAGGATTTAGTTTCACCAATTCCTCGAATTCGATAACCCCTATTTATCTTACTACATTGATATATCCAGGTTGTGAATAGGGTATCTTTGAGAGGTGTTAAACCGCCTTGTCATATGCTATCCTAACCAGTCTCTCTACTAGTTCTACAGAGTTACACTCTCTCTTGTGTCTAAGTGTTTACAAATGAAAAGTTTTCAGAAGCCTCATCTAAGAACTTAACTATTTATAAGCTAATTCTTCATGAGCAGCTTCTCGGGTTGAGCACTACCATACCAATATCAATGGAGTGCAACAATGCATATGAGTTTGAATGAAAAACTTGTTTGTGCAATACTCTAAGACTTACATGCAGTAGAAGGGAAAACTTAGGGGGTTGAGCACTACCATACCAATATCAATGGAGTGCAACAATGCATATGAGTTTGCATAAAAAACTTGTTTGTGCAATACTCTAAGACTTACATGCAGTAGAAGGGAAAATTTAGAGAAACCCAGAAGAGTCTAACACGTTTTAGAAAGATACACAAAAACTCTCTAACTCAACCACCGAGCCAAGAGTGCCATACTATTCTTATATATGTTGATAGAGACAAGTACTAAGGACAACAATGTAAACAAAGAACCAGAACAGTGTTTGGGCGGTGGTCAAAACGCAAAAATCAGGATGTGACAAGTGTATGCTCAGGCCGAAAGGAAACAACAGGCACAAGCTTTCCTTAAACATGACTAAGATTCAAAACGAGGTAAAATAGCTTTCTGCAACACACTCTAAGTAGAGACTAAACCATAATAGGACAAAAACTCTTTTTCAGAAATCAAGATATCTAGCCCACACACATAGGTTTTCACAGAAACCCAGTTGGAAAGATTTTTTGCAAACTTCAATGAGAAAGGTCACAGGTTGAGAAAAGGCAAGATTTGAGAGACAATCTATCTAAACATTTTGAGTAGTAAGTCAATACACATAGCCATCCTAAAAAGAGCCTTTTTCAATTGGTAGAGAGTTTTGAAAACGAGCCACAAACGGATATAAATATCTTAGGGCAAACCAGATTATTTTGGGATAGATGGCAAGGATGTCATCCTCAATGAAAAACTATGGTATGCACATATATGAGACTGCCTGATTACCACGATATTGGTATGTCCAAGTCTTCAATTTTCTTAGTTAATCATCCTTAAATATGTGTTTTGTTACCATTAGGAAATGCCAACTAAGTAATATGCGTTCGCATTTTTTAAGGGATCTCAAATTCTATAATGCCTCTTTTTTTTGAAGTTCAATACTGCTGAGCCAACTTGTATGTTTCAATTGTGTGATCATGCAATCTAGATATCAGAGACATTATCGGCCTCGATTGTAAAACAGTCAAACGGACTTATAGCAGCTGATGTTGAGCGTTCTTTTCTTGTTTTATGTGGCGATGCATTCTCAAGACTCATGGGAAATTAAACAAGCACTAGCTGCCTTGTCCTGACCTGTTATATTTGCTCGAAGAGGTCTTGCCCTATCTACAAGGTACAATTAATCATGATCTTTCTTTCCGAGCATTATAGTTTTATTAGTATGTAATTCGGTGATTTACAATTGGAGATTATTTAATTTTCAGGATTTTAGTGTTTGGTGATTCGGTGCTTCTTTTATTTGCATCAGAAGACACTGTTGGGAGCTGCGGAGATCTGTTGGTGCCTGGAGACGCAGGTGTTATTCTCTCTTCGGAAGGTGTTTCCCCAATGTTTCAAACTGGAAGCTGTGGTGTTCAAATTTCCAGCAGCTGTAGTACTTACAACTTTTGACAGGTAATTGAACCCCTGCAAACCAGTTGTTTGTTTCCCTTTGGGTATGGTTGGAATAAAATCCATTTCCTGTGCTGAGTCAAGTTGTTCGTGTTATCGTGTATAATTGTAATTACTTTCTGAGGGGGTAGATATAGGTTTTAGAAGGTTATATTCATCTTTTTGGATGAATTCAGATTCAGTTTCGTGAATGCGTTCAATGAATGTCTTGTTTGAGTGCAAGAAACTGACATAATCCCCATTCTGTTCAAGCAGTTCTGGTGTTGTCCCTTCGGTATCAAGGCTTGGGCCCGGTCAAGCTGCCTATCACTTCCTGGCTGGTTATCAAAATGGAAAATTCATGCCTGCATACAGCATTGCCCCTTCATCTATCGACTTGTTAGAACTTGCAAAGGAGCTTATGTTGAAGGTCCAATCTTCTCTTTTTCCCTTTTTAATCTAATGACAGTAATGAGATCATACGAGCTCAAGTTGAACAACTTTTATGTTTAATCACCGTCTATATTCTTGTTATAAATGAACTGTTCTTACTATGCAGTTGAAAGGCGACCTGCATCTCTTCCTACCCGGTTAATGCCTATGGAAGTGGAAAGGTTGCAACTGGTGAGAGCAAATCGGATGACTGAACATTTATTGGATAGAAAGTTAGAGATTACCACCTTGATGTGAAATACTTACTTTCAGCTTGCGTTTTGCTATTTGTGCTAGGATTTGATGGTGATTGGTTATACTCTGATAAGTTAATAGGTTGTGATGTTCCTTCTGCAGCCAAAGATTTTGCTAAGTTGATGGAATCAATTCTGTCCAAGAACATCCCACCTTTTGAAGTTAAAGGTAACTCGATCGCGAACCTTTTGTTGTCTTCCTGCTTCTTTGTATGAATGTGTATACCTTTTGAGAATTATCTGTATTACAACTTCTTAGATGTGGATCTTCAAGACAAATACAAGAGCTTCTTATCGAGCAGAACTCTCATTCTGAGATTTTTAGTCATAGTATGACTTTGTAAGCTGTAAATCGTGCAACACAATTTTCCGTAGAAAAGGCTCAAAGAGACTACCTTGTCTCCCTTTGTATGCAATTTGACTAACTTAAATAGAGTTTGTATTATTTATTTCAATCAAATGGTGCAAGACTATTGATCTTCAAAGTTATCAGTACAATAATGATCAAGTATCTCCATCATTCAACCTTCCTTGAGTCTGAAGAAAAACTGAAATTTAAGACCAAGATTCACGAAAATAACAACCACGAACCATTTGAGGCTACACAATAAATGGCCTTTGTTATACCTAATTACTTTCACCCGCTTCACAAATGGTTCGCAATCAGTAAAGCATCTTAAGCTTTGAACCTTTATGGCCATATGTACACTACCACACATCTAACCAACAAAATGACACTAGCAGTCAAGAAATGCAGGGGAAAAGACTACTTAAGCACTTAGAGTCATAGAAACAATTGAGGAGAGCTTAAACTTGCGGACTTTTGAAGAATTCTCAAGCTGAAAGACAATCTCCGTGCTCGACTTGACGTTTTCTTCCTTCCATTCAGAACCCGAAGCTCCTTCACTCCGATAATCACGAGGAGAGTAAAGGACTTGAAGCCTTGAAGGGGCTGCCAAAGTAAAGGATAAATAAGAGAACATTTAAAGATACTAATAGTTCCTGACCTTAACACTTGCCTATTCATACTAGAACATTTCGATATCACTTGAGCATTAATAAGAATCAGCAGAAGTGTGAGAAACTTACCAAAACCAAGCATGCTCGTCTTTTGGACAATAAGGCGACTAATTTTTGCTCTTTTAATATGTCTCAAAGCTTGAACATCTTCCTGCTTGCCCTTGAATTCCAGAAATTCCCCAATAACATACTTGCTACCTTTAAGCTCCAACCTGCAGGACCACCATGAAACAAGCTTGTGGTACTCATATACACAGTAACAAGGAGAAAACATATTGGATGAAACCAGATACATGCGCATGTCTGATATAAAAGATGAGCAGAAGCTGAGTTGTCAAATTCGCGAAATCCCAACATCAATGTTAATTAATAGCATTTAGCAGGGCAAAAAAGGTGTTGACGGTAGAGAGAAGGAACCAAACCTATCCCACATTGGTGCCGTACTGAGAATGAAGTCAAGTTTCTGATGTATAGATTCTTGCATCTCTTTCTTTCCGGAACGAAATGCACCCTTGATCCATCCCGAAAACATAGCTTTTGGTTCTGGTTTCATTTGCACCCACTGCTCATGAGTTGTGATTTCTGGTGGGAAACTGCTCGACTGAACAGTACTAGAACAACAAGAAACAGCAACAACAACAATAACATCATAAATTCAGATAAACATTTCATAGTCCGCTACATACTACATACATAATCATGTGTATACATACATACCAGACTTTTGGATTGCTAAGTATTACTTTGCAAGAGAAATAGTCTTGTGGTAATGCAAGTCCTCTTTGTTCAACATAAGACTCAAGAATTGAGGCTTGTCGTTTAGTCTCAAGCAGCTGAGGAATTCCACATATATAATCAGTTTTTCGTGATCAAACAAACAGTTACAAAAGAGAAGAAGTGGTGAGAGAGAGAGAGAGATGAGGAGACTTCTTACAGGATCAGGAAGCTGCTGGACTTTTTTGTGGTGTTTAGTGAGGGAGTCGGAAACCCAGGAGCCATCGGGCTTGACGGAGATGAATCCCGACGAGTTGTTGACTGCGATGACGACTGCCTCACCGCCTTTGTTGAGGAGGACCAAATCGATGTGCTGACGGGAGGCGGTGTCGGCGTCGGGGATACGGAGGCCGACGAAGACCTTGGCGCCGGCGTAGAGCTTACCGAGCCGATCGGCGACGGCGAAGAGAGCTGTGGAATCGGAGGTCTCAACGTCCATGACGTCATCGCCGCCGTCGGAGAAGATGGACTTGTAAAGTCCGTAAATGATCAGACCGCAGATGATTTCGAACCACATGCTCTGCTTGCTGGACCTTGAAATTGAAACTGAAACTAAAAACTTCACAGTGAAGCAAGTGAGGATGAATGAAATGAAATAATATCTTGATTCATTTCTCAAAGGACATATGTGTAATTTTACGAGTAATGAATGAGCCATTTGCTCAACGCGTTCTGTTTCTTCATCATTCTTCTACCTACTATTCTCACTTCTCCTTGAAACAACTGCTTAATTTCCTTTCCTTCTACTTGAAGATTGAAATATTTACATGTTGCATGGAAAAATATGTGAACACGAAAAATTATATCTTTTTTATTGATATAATGTTTTAAATACATACTGATATAATCTATTACAATAAATGTCCTGATATGACAAATGATTCCATGTATCTATCTAATTAATATCCGTATCTAACTAAGACAAGACATACACACAGAATTATGGAGAATTAATCTCCTTAAATACTCCATCTTGTGTCGATGACCATAAGAATGATGCATGACTTGTTGTCTCATTAAAAACTCTACCAAGCAAACAAAAACCTCATGGGTAAAACAAAAGTTTGGTCAAAGGGAAAAAGAGTGCAACACACCAATTATTAAAGCTACTACATGTGATGTGGACTCCCCATGATGTCTACAGAAATGTAACTCCCCATGACTGTAAACTCAGTCTAGGAGTTCTGATAACCTGCGCATACCAATGATTCACACATGTTTCACAAAAATAGATTTAGGTAGTGACTTGGTAAACAAGTCCGCAGCATTATCAACGAAACCAATCTCGTTCACTTGGATATTCAACAGCTGATGTTGTTTCTGATTAAAGAAGAACTTCGGTGATATATGTTTTGTATTGTCACCCTTAATGAAACCCAACTTCATCTGTTCAATGCATGCAGCATTATCCTCAAAGATGCAAGTGGGATAAGTAACAGTAGATTTCAATCCACTAGAGCCTCGAATATGACTTATGATTGACATGAGCCAAACACATTCTCTAACTGCTTCATGCAAAGCAATTATCTCAGAATGATTCGAGGAAGTAGCAACAAAGGTTTGCTTTGTTGATCTCCAAGATATCGCCGTGTTTCCCATAGTGAAAACATAACCGGTCTGTGAACGACCTTTGTGTGGGTCAGAGAGGTACCCAGCATCAGCAAATCCAACTAACACATCAACCGGTGTTTTGAAATAGGGGATAGCATGAAAATCACTTACAGCAGTTCCATCTTTCGATGGATCGAACAACTCCTTCGATGGATCGAAGGGGTTACTCTGATCCGTCCAGGTTGCATCCTTCGATTCATCGAGGAAATCCTTCGATGGATCAAATGACCTGTTTAGGTTAGCACAGTTCATTACATTAATATGCCTAGAACTCGAATGATATGATTCAACATTCCCTTCACCGGGAATTTCATGCTTATCTCTATATTCTTTGTAAGGGAAGAATAAACCCATGTCAATGAAACCTTTCAAGTACCTGAAGATTTGTTTTACTCCATTCCAATAACGTTGTGTAGGTGCAGAGCCAAATCTGGCCAACAAGTTCACTGAGAAGGCAATATGTGGACGTGTGCACTGAGCTAAATACAACAAATCTCTAATGGCACTAAGATATGGAATTTCAGCTCCCAAGATCTCCTCATCGTCATCTAGCGAACGGAACGGATCTTTCTTGGGGTCCAGACTGCGAACAACCATTGGTGTGCTAACAAGGTGTGCTTTGTCCATGTTAAATCATCTGAGCATCTTTTGGATATAAGCAGACTAGTGAATAAGAATTCCACCAACTCGATGTTCCAACTCTAATCCAAGACAAAATCGAGTCCTACCAAGGTCTTTCATCTCAAACTCAGATTTCAAGTAGCAAACAGTCTCATTGATCTCTTCAAGAGTTTCGATGATATGAATATCATCAACATAGACAGCTACTATAGCAAATCCTGAACTTGTTCTTTTAATGAACACGCAAGGGCATAAATCATCATTCTTATATCTCTTCACAATCAAGTAGTCACTGAGGCGTGTATACCACATCCTACATGATTTCTTTAATCCATACAGTGAACGTCTCAACTTTATAACATGAGCACTCCGTGGTCTAGAGTTACTTGATTTGGGTATAACAATGACATCTGGCACTCTCATGTATATCTCTGAATCAAGATCACCATAGAGATATGCAGTAACCACATCCATAAGCTGCATGTTAAGCTTTTCATACACTACTAAGCTTATGAGGTAGCGAAAGGTGATGATGTCCATAACAAAAGAATACGTCTCCTCATAATCAATTCCAGGGTGTTGAGAGAAACCCTGCTTTACAAACCTAGCTTTATAACGTAAGACCTCATTCTTCTCATTCGCTTCTGAACAAAGACCCATTTATGTCCAACTAGTTTTACATTCAGTGGGCATAGCACAACCAGACCGAAAACTTACCTTTTATTCAGAGAGTCTAATTCAGCCTGGATTGCTACCTTCCATTTCAGCCAATCTACTCTATGTTGACATTCAACAACAGAGCAAGGTTCCACTTCATTGTCTTCAATAATCTCCTGAGCGACAAAATAAGCAAACACATCATCAACTAACATGGAAGATCTATCCATAAGAACGCGTGCATCATTTGTTCTAAGCGAGATTTCTTTGTTCTGTGACTTCACAAGAGGTTCTGAAGCGTCCCCCAGACTTGCCAATTGTGATTCAAGGACATAACTGTAGTCAGAGACAATCTCATGTGAATGATTCACAATATTGATGATTAATGGATCTTTTTGTGCCTTGATGGCCTGCCTTTTAACCGAAGGCTCATCAGTGGATTTTCTTGGCCTCCTTCTTTTCCTGGTGGGAGTCGAGGCCGACACAACACCTTCCACATGAGCAAGAGGAATGTCTCCTTGCCCAGTGTTGCTACTAAGAAATCCCCTTTTCGGGGTTTCCAACCTTTCATGAACTTTTGCAGTAGGTATATCTAATCTCGTCACTTTAGCGATATCAGCAAATGAGTCAGGCATAGAGTCTGCTACTTGTTGAAGATGAAGTATTCTTCGCACTTCCATCTCACTCTAAGACGTGCAAGGATCATGAAGAGACACAGTGGGATTAAACCACGTCAATTCCAGACTTTCCAATGGAATGGAAACATTCTTATCTCCCCCTAACGGCGGGAAATATGTCTCTTCAAAGTGACAATTTACAAATCTAGCAGTAAAGAGATCTTTTGTTGAAGGTTCAAGATAGCGGACTATTGTTGGAGATTCATAACCAACATAAATGCCTAATCTTCTTTGAGGACCCATATTAGTGCATTGTAGAGGCGTAATTGACACATAAACCGCGCAACCAAAAATGCGCAAATGTGAAACACCAGGCTCATATCCAGTTACCAACTGGTACGCAATGAATGGTTGGCGGGCTACGGGTCGAAAATGAAGAAGCATTGCTGTGTATATGTGACGACCCGGACCAGAATCAGCAGTATGATTAGCTATATTCGTGAGCTACGGCGGAGTCGCAGAGTTGCGACAGTTGTTTTAATCGCCGAAACTTCTTAACGACTAAATTATTGGCCGAGAATTGGAGCTGGGTCTCTTCTTGAGATTCGTAGTATATGTGATTTCGAGTTCATGGGCGGTTCCGGATCATTATTTGGACGACCGAGGAATTAATTATGAATATTTGAAGTTCAGATTTAAATGGTGGGCTACTTAATGACTAAATTATCGGACGGGAATTTGGTCTCGGCTTCTTCACGGAAGTTGTTCAGAATTTAATTTCAAGTTCGTGGGAACTTCCGGAGCATGAATTGAAGTTACGAGGAATTAGTTGCGAATTTTGCCGTTTGTTGATTAATTAGTCGATTTAAATGTGTGTTGGTTCGAAGGGTTGACTTTTTATCCGTTTGGCCGATGTGTTTGACTTCGGGTGATTATTGAAGATTATGTTGAGACGAGTTTGTGACCGCGAGAATTATCAGAATCGGAATTACGACGAGAAAGTTACGCGCATTTGAAGTTCGTTTAAACGGATAATTACAAGTTTCCTAATCGGGAAAGGCTATAAATAGCAACTTGCCATAAAGAGAAAGTCAAAAACAGGAAATAATATGTTTGACCGAGTTGACCGAGAGGGAGAGAACGACGGTGGCCGACATGCTCATTTCCGGCGAGGTGATTCTGGCCACCTCCGGCCATGGCTCCGGTCCCATTCTCTTCAGCTCGGCCTCCCGAGTTCATCATTGGCCACCACGCACGGCGTGGCTCATGGTGGAGAGAGAAAGCTTGAACCAAAGTTTGAAGATTTTGGGTTTAATGGTGGTTTGTGATTCAAGCCGAATTGAGCTGCAACTTTGAGTGGGCTTTGAAGCTCTCATCCCCTTGATGCTCCCCTGTAAGTTTCGTGTTTCAATTCGATGTGTACATGGAGAATTTTGGAGTTGAAGATTTGGTACCAATTCGGGTTTTCATGAAATTGAGCTAGTTAGAGTTTGAATTGGACTTTGTTGCAGTTATGAAAGTTGCTCAGTGGGTGGTTTTGCATGGAATAGGGGTTTCTCCGCCGGAAAATTCTCCGTTTGGTGGTGGCGCCGCCGTGGGCGGCGGTCAACGCGGCGGTCAACGGTCAACGGCGGTCAACTTTGACTTTTTCGGAGTTTTCGACGAGTTGCATGACATTTGACTCGAAATCGCACCCCGATCGTAGTGGGGAGGTTCGTTTCTCGATTTGAGCATCCGAATGTATAGCGAGGTATTGAGGTGTACATATGCGGATTTTCGACGATTCGTCGACTTTGGATTAAGTGTTTCCGAGAACGGTGGTTTCTTGTGATTTGTTTTGAATTGTTGAATTATGTTTGTGAGAATTGGATGTTGTGATTATTCAGGTATTCGTGATCGTTTGTTTGGCGAGGGACTTTCCGCCGGATCACGGGTTAACGCAATACGCGTTACGCCAGACTGTGAGTGGACAAGTTTCTATTTTCACTGTTGATTTGCGAGTTCGTGGATTTTATGATTTCCGTATTTAAATTATACGATGATTGAGATATATGTTATTTTCGGAGGTGTTGTTATGTGTTATTGGTGATTGGCATTTATTGCTTCGATGCTACCAGAGTTAAGAGATTCCTCTGGCCCAGAGTTGAGAGATTCCTCTGAAGCAGGGTTGAGAGATTCCCCTGAGTGCCGCCGGGGTTGAGAGATTCCCCTGGCCTTTCACCGTCAGGTTTGAGCGATTCACCTGACGTCGGGCGAACCTCCATATATATATGTGTTGTGTTGTTGTGTTTTCCGAACTCGCACTGTTTTATATTGAGTATGTTTATAAACTGGTGAAAGGCATATATTTATTTTCGTCCACTCACTCTAACGTTTTATTTGCCTTTCCCCTGGGCTTTTGGGTTTCCGTGCCCAGTTTGCAGTTCGGACTCTGGTGTCGCACGTCGTGGTCGGAGGCATAGTGCTCGAGCTACTTTGTTCTTCCAGTAGGTTTATTGTTCTACCTACTGTGATATACGTATATGATTATGTATTAAAAGTCGCTCTGAGCTTCCTATTGTATATGTTATACGATTTTACTCCGGATTTTCCGTAAGTACATATATATTTACTACTTTACGTTATTGTTGATATATTGAGAAATCCGGATGGGATTGGTGCCCACGGTTTGCTTTTTGTGGCATAGGATGAAGTGTATTTTCCGCGTGCAGGTAATGGTAATTCAACGTTAGTAACGAAACTCTGCCCAAATTTCGAAAAGTTTTTGTTGGTTCGTGTTTTCGAAAGGGTTTGATTCCGATTTAAGGAGCTAAATCGGGGTTGGGTCCTTTCAGTATAACACTGCATATCCTCATGCAGAGACCGGTAAGTTTGCATGCATTACGAAAGCTCTAAACACAAGCTGTATCCGCTTGATATGAGCCTCTACCAAACCGTTCGGAGAATGAACATGAGGAACGGGATGTTCAACTTCAATCCCAAGAGACATGCAATAATCATCAAAATATTTTGATGTAAACTCTCTTACATTATCCAATCAAATAGACTTGATTGGATGATCCGGGTGGTGAGTCCGAAGCTTAATGATTTGAGCCAGGAGTTTTGCAAATGCAGCATTCCTTGTGGATAGCAAAGCAACGTGTGACCATCGTGTTGATGCATCTATCAAAACCATGAAATATTTAAATGGTCCGCATTCGGGTTTGATAGGTCCACAAATATCACTTTGGATCCTTTGTAAGAATGGAATATTGTTATTATTATCAACAGCAAAGGAAGGACGTGCCTATAACTTTACTAAAGAACAAGCTTTGCAAAACGAGCAATGTGCATCAGAGATTGAAACATAAGAATCTGGTGGGATAATGCACAACGCCTCAGCAGTATCTTGCCAGGATGGTGCTGCACTCGTCTTGGAGACCGATGATTCACATCTTTTCAAGCACTTAATTAAAACTCTCAAACACGAAAACAATTAAAACTCTTCTTTGTTGATGTAGCATTGATAAGTAGGGATCGTTCTTAACCAGGGATTGAGGGTGCATGCATAATTATGCTAAGGTATAAGGGGGGTGCAAAGTTGGTTTGTTTAACTAATTTCCTACGAAATATAAGAACAAAACGTGGCATCCATACACAAATAGGAACCTTAGAATTCTAACATGCTTCACTCATAGACAAGCAAACAATCAAGAACCCTAAAAACCCTAAACATGCATAGTTGTCGAAAATCAATCTATTTCTAATATTTACAAGATCAACTCATCAAGTACCTAACCTTTAATAACCTAACCAATTTCATGCAACCTATTTGGTCTCCAAGTCATTAGCTACGTTTTACATGCATATCTCATAATTAAGTGCCAAACTCGGGAATTGCCCGATATTCAACACATCATAATCTAAACCGGGAATTGCCCTGCATTCAAATTAAACGTTAGGGACAAATAAGCATGAGTAACCAATTTCGAAGAACACCAAACAAGTCATACAAAACTAATTAAAATTATTTAACCAAAAGACTTCAAGAAACCAATCCATAGTAATCGTAAGTTTACACAAGAAAGAGGGATAAAGAGAAGAAGACATGGTTAAACTTTTTGAGTAATGGAATTGCCCTATACTAATCCGTGCTTGATGCTCCTTCGATGGATTGAGGATGAAGACACCTTGGGATTGCCAAGCTATGTATTCGGCCCTTGAAGGATGGTGGAGGCGGTTTGTGAAGATGTGCGGCTTCCTCGGAGACTATGACGTTTTGGAGGAGAGGAAAAGTATTTAGGCAGAGTTTTGGCTTCTAAAATGAGTGATGGTCATGAATGAGTCGAGCTCCCCAATTTATAGAAGAAGAGTAGGGTTTTTCCTACCAAAACAAGACTTTCCTTATGTACCCGGGTAAATCTGACAGTCTGTCTTCAAACGCGTTTTCCTGGAGTTTCAGATCTTAGAAAATCCTGATTCTTGTTTAATTGGAAATCTTATTCAAAGGGCTATAAAATCCATATAAGGAACTCCATATTTGGAATTGAATTGGATTTATTACGGATTTTAGAAGTTAAGTGACTTGGCTGCCCTGTTTTCTTCTTCTTCAAGGAAAAGGAAATCTTCATATCTTCAAATCTTGCCTTCCTTATTCCTAAACAATTCTTGGCCGAATCTATCATATTCTTGCACATATTTTGGCCCTCCAATCAGGTCTGAAAATTCATATAATATCTCCCAAAATCCGTCCATTATATGCTCTATTTATTCCGCCATATTTGCTCTTTCCTGGGTCGCGCAGGAGAAATGTCTTCATCTTCTTGTCCACCATTTTGGTATCCATTTTCATTTGGCATTTGGTTTCCAATTCTTGACACCATATGGGAATGCATTTTAGTAACCATTTGAAGATCATTCCTCGGACCATTTCTTCTCCGGAATTGAGAACTTTTCTCCTTAGCCCGCTTTTAGCTCCAAATCGCCTCCTTTATTATTTTCTCCTTTATTTTTACCTGAAAGCATAAAGTAAGTTAGAAACATATTTACTAAGCATAAAACAAAGTTAAATGTAGAGAGAATTGCGTTAAGAATCAAGTATGAAATGCGTTGATCAACCGAGCCAGGATTAAGGGGAGTAGTCTCATTCTCACCATCTAAACCGATGGAAATAGGTAATCCCACATATTTTTTCGCTCTAAAGAACGGATGACCATGAGTATTTTTTAAGATTTTGATCATCAAGTCACGACCTGGATGTCCCAGTCGAAAGTGTGACGACCCGAAATAGAATCAGCAGTTAAGTCGCATAGTCACAGATTGCCGACAGTTGATTGAATCGCCAGGCTCGTTAACGACTTAATTATTGGCCGAGAATTGGAGCTGAGTCTCTTCTCCAGAGTCTTTGTATGTATGATTTCGAGTTCGTGGGCGGTTCCAGATCGTTATTTGGACGACCGAGGAATTAATTATGAATATTTGAAGTTCGGATTTAAATGGTGGGTTACTTAACGACTAAATTATCGGACGAGAATTTGGTTTCGGCTTCTTCACGGAAGTTGTTCAGAATTTAATTTTGACTTCGTAGGAACTTCCAGAGCATGATTTTGGGTTACGAAGATTTAGTTGTGAATATTTCCGATTGTTGGTTATTTAGTCGATTAAATATGTGTTGGTTCGAATAGTTGAATTTCTATCCGATTGGTCGATGTGTTGACTTTGGGTGATAATTGAAGAGTACGTCGAGACGAGTTTGTGGCCGCGAGAATTATCGGAATCGGAGTTACGGCGCGAAAGTTACGCGCATTTGAAGTTTGCCGAAAAGTGATTTATGGGGTTTCCATTTTGGGTAACTATAAATAGTGGGCTTACCTGATTTGGAAAGTCAAAGAAGCATTGAATTTTGTTGACTGGCGTTGACCAGTCCATGCGAGCTGTTGAGGAGCTCTCGAGGGTGACCGACGGCGTCCATGGTGGCGCGACGTTTCTGGCCACCTCAAGGCTTGGGGAAGGGTCCGTTGGGTGCGCCTCGGCCTTCCCGTGGTGGTGTCGGCCACCGTTCGTGGCGTGGATCGCCGGAAAAGAAGGAAAATCCGGCCAAAAATTGAAGAAAATGGAGTGATTTCGGGTTCCATGATTTTTATCGATTTGAGCTACAGTTTTGGGTGGGCTTTGAAGCTCTCATTCCCTTGATGCAACCCTGTAAATTTGGTGTTTCAATTCGATGTGTGCTTGGAGAATTTTGGATTTGAAATTTGTGTACCAATTCGGTTTATCACGAAATTGACCTAGTTAGAGTGAGAATTGGACTTTGGTGCAGTTATGGAAGTTGCTCAGTGGGTGATTTTGAGTGGAATAGGGGTTGCTCCGCCGTGAAATTCTCCGGTCAGCGGCGGCGGTCAACAGTCAACGGGTTTGACTTTTGGACTTTCGACAAGTTGCATGTCATTTGACTCGAAATCGCACCCCGATCGCAGTGGGGAGGTTCATTTTTCGAATTGAGCGTCCGAAAGAAAAGCGAGGTATTGAGGTGTTATATATGGATTTTCGACGATTCGTCGACATTAAATTTCGTGTTTCCGAGAACGGTGGTTTCTCGTGATTTGTTTTGAACTGTCGAATTATGTTTGTGAGAATTGGATATTGTGATTATTCAGGTGTTCGTGATCGTTTATTTGGCGAAGGACTTTCCGCCGGATCACGGGTTAACGCGAATTGCGTTACGCAAGCGTGTGAGTGGACAAGTTTATGTTTTCACAGTTGATTTGCGAGTTCATGGATTTTATGATTTTCGTATTTATGTTATACGATATTGTGATATGTATTGTTTTCGGAGGTATTGTTCTATATTTATTGGTGATGGCATTACTGCATCGATGCTTCGACTACTCGGCTGATCACCGGTAGTCCACCAGAGTTGAGAGGTCCTCTGGGCAGGGTTGAGAGGTCCCCTGTATGCCGCCAGGGTTGAGAGGTCCCCTGGCCTATCACCGTCGGGTTTGAGCGATTCACCTGACGTCGGGTTTGAGAGGTCGCCCGACAACCTCCATATGTATATGTTTTCCGAACTCGCACTATTTTATATTGAGTATGTATATAAACTGGTGAAAGGCATATGTTTATTTTCGTCCACTCACTCTAATGTTTATCGTTTTTATTTGCCTTTCCCCTGGGCTTTTCGGTTTCCGTGCCCAGTTTGCAGTTGAGGCTCTGGTGTCGCACGTCGTGGTCGGAGGCATAGTGCTCGAGCTACTTTGTTTCATCCAGTAGGTTTATTGTTCTACCTACTGTGGTATGCGTATATGATTATGTATTAGATGTCGCTCTGAACTTCCTGTGGTATATGTTATACGATTTTATAACGGATTTCAGTAAAGTATAGATATATTTATTGTTTTACTTTACTGTTGATATATTGAGAAATCCGGATGGGATTGGTGCCCACGGTTTGCTTTTTGTGGCATAGGATGAAGTGTATTTTCCACGTGCAGGTAATGGTAATTCCACGATAGTAACGAAACTCTGCCAAAATTTCGAAAAGTTTTTGTTGGTTCGTGTTTTCGAAGGGATTTAACTCCGGTTTAGGGAGCTAAATCGGGGTTGGGTCCTTTCAGAAAGTGCCAAAACTTGTATGATATAGAATCACACGTAGTAGTGTGAGTCACGGCATTGGATTCAATGATCTAAACTGTAGTTATATATAAACCACTACGAATAGCCGAAAACTTCTCTAGAATGAGCTTGCGGCCACATTCAACAGAGGTTATACACAATAGTTCCTTTCCATTCTCACAATAGGTTCCAAGTGAAATCCAATGGCACGAATATCCTTAAAACTTAGCAAAGTTCGATTGGCATTTGGCGCGTATAAGGCATCAGTGATATATAATTTTGTACCATAGGGCAGTAGAAACTCTACAGAACCACGTCCTTGTATAACGGGCGTTGCACCAATCATGGTTGTCACTGAGGATTTGTATGGAAAAAGATCCAAAAATAGTTGCTTATTCCGCAGAATGGTATGAGTAGTCTCACTATCTGCTAGACACTCAATTTCGCCTTGAGACATCTACAAAAGCAATGTAAATAAGTAAGCCTTTATAACAAAGACCAGGCGTACACTTTAAGTATACACTTAAAGATTTGGGAAGGGTGTGACCCTTATTGAGTGCTGATATGGCATGACACAAACTAATGTATAACCACATCTGATGTTGAAATCCAAAAAATTTCAATATTTCCCAATAAAACTGATGTATAAATAACATCATAAGCCAATGATACGGATGAAAAATTCATCTAAGTACATCATTCCTGGGTTACATCTTCAATGGATCGAAGGAAAATTTTTGATGCATCAAAGAACCCAAAATAAAAAGTGATTTTCCGATACCATTTTCGATGGGTCGAAAATAGTGTCCAGAATGATGTCTTCAATAGGTCGAATCAATTCCTTCGATGGATCGAAGGAACCTAAAACGAGATCGAATTTCCGAGATCAATTTTTGAGGGGTTGAAAGAATTTTCGATGGGTCGAAAAGTTGACTTGAGGCATTTCTTCGATGGATCGAAGAAGTGTCTCGATGGATCGAAATGTTCAACCAAAGGACCCGAGGATAAGCTTCGATGGATCGAAGTGCATTTTTTCGATAGATCGAAAAATATCAGAAAATAACCTGTGGGATAGTTTCAATAGATCGAAGTGCAATACTTCAATGGATCAAAAATTTCCCCGAGTTCAAAATAACATCCTCTCCTTTGTGTCACGTTTGTACTGTATCATTGTCTCATATTGCCATATACTTATAAACATCAAACCATACATAAGAATTGTATGAAAATAGAATATTCTCAACACTTTCATAGACCAAAAAATAGAGAAATATTCATTACTGCCAACAAAAATACATCATAAATGTTCTTAATCAAAAACAAGACAAGCGTCTTAATAGGTTTGGCCGAAAAGTAAGCCAAAAACAAAACTAAAAACTTGAAAAATTACAGAGACAATGCCTTTTACACAGGCTTAATCAAAATCTGAGGTAGCAAGATCTTTCCCCTTGTCATCTGCAAGAACGAGATTGGTGTCAACCTCCATCTCTAAATCTTCAGCATAATTCAACTCTTGAGCCAAATACTACTTGTGTCTCTTGTAGATGTTTTGGATTTCTCTACTAGCACGGGACTGTTTGTGCATATGCTTAGTAGAACCACATTTGAAGCAAACGTATCTTCCAGAATGTTGAGACCGTTGACCATCAGAAACTAGACCAGACTGGTCCTTATTGAAGTTGGCGTTCTGATCTCTATGCCAAGTCAAATTTCGGCTATGGCCTTGGCCACGCCCACGCCCTCCTCTACCCCCACGTAGAGCATGTCCCCCACAAGCATAAGGTTCTGAACGAGCAACCTTCTTAGTTTTGCGGGCTTTTCCTCCAGTATGGTAACTCTCAGGCTTCTTAGTTGATGTGAATACGGAAGCGAAGTAAGATGGTGAAGTGCCAATGCACGAGACGCCTATCTCGTGGGTTGACTGTGAACTTAGATTGAACGCCTATTCTCTCTAAAGTTCGGTAAACTCGAAATTCCTTTATCGAGTGTTGAACACAAACGAAACCTGTTTGTAATTCAGAGTAAAGCTTGAAACTTTATTAATTCTGCAAAATTCAATGTCTAAAATAAACAACAAGGACCCTTATTTATACTACTCTAGGAGACTCCTATCATAACTAGAAAAGGAAAACAAACATAACTAGAAATAGGAAAACAACTACTTGTTTCCTACGGAAACAGCTTAGACATTCTAGAAACCAAATTCAGATGTGATAACTTGCAGCAACACCACGTCCCTCTTGTGTAAGCTATTGCCTTGCATTAGCGTGAGATTGAGAAGCTTCTCTGTGTTGAGGCTGACCTCTTGTTCTTCTGACTTTCCTCCCGGATCATCCCCTCCCCCTTGAAAAGGAATTGTCCTCAATTCATGAATGCCCTCATCATCGATGTACGGTGAAAGATCTCCAATGTTGAATGTCGCGTGTACTCCATAATCGCATGGCAACTCAATCTTGTAGGCATTATCGTTGACACGACTAATCACTTTATAAGGCCCCTCCGCCCTAGGCATTAGTTTGTTCTTTCGTTTTCCCGGAAACCTTTCCTTCCTTAAATGCAGCCAAACAAGATCCCCTTCGTTGAATACTTGAGGCCTTCTGTGTTTATTAGCCCTGCGCTTATACACCTCGTTCACAGCCTCGATACGAGCCTTTACTTGTTCGTGCAGTTTCATCATCCCCTTCACCTTCGACTCAGCGTCCCTGTGAATTAACTCATCTTTTGGCAATGGAACCAAGTCAATGGGTAAATAAGGATTAATTCCATACACAACCTCAAAGGGAGAGTGCTTAGTAGCATAAGTTGGAGACCGATTATAGGCAAACTCGGCGTGTGCGAGTTTGAGATCCCAGTCCTTTTGTGTTTTACTCACGAGTCCCCTTAGCAACGTGCCCAATATACGGTTAGTAACCTCGGTTTGTCCGTCCGTCTGTGGGTGATGTGAGGTGCTAAATAGTAGTTTCGTACCAACTCGACGCCACAAAGTGTTCCAAAAGTAGCTTAGGAATTTTGAATCCCGATCCGAGACAATGGTCTTGGGAATCCCATGTAATCGTAGTACCTCGCGGTAGTATAAATCCGCAATATTTACGGCGTCGTCGGTCTTGTGACAAGGAATAAAATGAGCCATCTTTGAGAATCGATCAACCACCACCATGATCGCATCCTTTCCTCTCTGTGTCCGTGGAAGGGCAACGATGAAATCCATCGAAACATCTTCCCATGGTCTATTAGGCACTGGTAAAGGCATGTAGGTGCCTGCCTTGAACGTGCTTTTGGACTGACGGCATGTTACGCACTTGTTGATTAAGCTAGTGACGTCTCCAAGCATTTTCGGCCAGTGGAAATGTTCATTCATGATTTCCAACGTCTTAGTAATACCAAAATGTCCCGCCATTCCACCTCCATGAACCTCGCGAATGAGGAGCTCTCGAATAGGATGTCTTGGCACACACAATCGGTTTCCCTTAAACAGAAAACCATCTTGAATGATATACTCCTTGCTTGATCCTCTTTCTTTACACGTAGCATAGAGCTCTCCAAAATCACTATCGCCGGTATAATACTCTTTCAACAGTTCGAATCCTAGCAATCGCACCTCTAAAGTAGACAATAGAGTGTATCGCCTTGAGAGAGCATCGGCCACGACGTTACTCTTGCCTTCCTTGTACTTGGATGAAAAATTGTATGCTTGCAGGAATTCTACCCATTTAGCATGTCGTGTATTTAATTTACGCTGGCCATTGATATATTTGAGCGATTCGTGATCGGAATGGAGTATAAAATGATGCGGCTTTAGGTAGTGACTCCAATGGTCCAAGGCTCGAACAATAGCATAGAATTCTTTGTCGTATGTTGAGTAGTTCAAGCGAGCCCCACCAAGTTTTTCTGAGAAATAAGCCACGGGCCTCTTGCCTTGAATCAAGACTGCTCCGATCCCGACTCCGCTGGCATCGCATTCCACCTCAAAAGGTGAAGAGAAATCAGGCAGTGCTAGAACAGGGGCCTGACAGAGCTTTTCCTTGATTGTTTCGAACCCCTGTTGTGCTGCTTGGTTCCACTCAAAGGCTCCCTTCTTTAAACACTCCGTAACGGGACTCATGATTGTACTAAAATCTCGTACAAATCTTCGATAAAAGGATGCTAGTCCATGAAACGATCTGACTTCTGTCACCGTAGTAGGAGTAGGCCATGACCGGACAGCTTCAACTTTCGATCTATCCACTGCAACTCCCTCCCCGGATATCACGTACCCAAGAAAATTTACTTCTCTTGCGAGAAATGAACACTTCTCCAGTTTTGCGTAGAGTTTTTGTTCTCGTAACACTGCTAGGACGTCTCTCAAGTGCTGTAAATGTTCTTCTAAGTTTTTTTGAATAGATCAAAATATCATCAAGGTATACTACCACGCACTTTCCAAGGAATGGTTTGAGGATTTCGTTCATGAGACGCATGAACGTGCTTGGTGCGTTGGAGAGGCCGAAGGGCATCACGAGCCATTCATATAGTCCGTGTTTTGTCTTGAAGGCCGTCTTCCATTCATCTCCTTCTCGCATCCGGATTTGGTGATAACCACTCCGTAAATCAACCTTTGAAAATATTGTAGCACCGTGTAATTCGTCTAACATATCATCCAACCTTGGCATAGGAAAACGATACTTGATCGTAATATTATTCACTGCTCTGCTGTCCACACACATCCGCCACGTCCCCTCTTTCTTTGGTACTAATAAGACTGGAACAGCGCACAGACTAAGACTCTCTCGGATATAACCCCTATCCATCAATTCATCGATTTGTTTCTGAAGTTCCTTAGTCTCTTCGGGATTGCACCTGTATGCTGCTTTATTGGGTAAGGGCGCTCCTGGGACTAGATCTATTTGATGCTCAATTCCCCGGATAGGTGGTAATCCTGGAGGTAACTCTTCTGGGAAGACGTCCCGGAATTTGTCAAGTAACCCCTTAACTCCATCGTGATCACCCTTATCTTGTGTAGTCACTTCATTCACCATCAACGCATAAACCTGTCCTCCCTCTTGAATCGTTTGATCCACTTCCTTTTCACTCGCAAATAACGTCAGACTCGGTTTCTTTGGTGCCTTAGTGTGAGTTTTGTGAATCGCTTCCGGGGACATTGGTTTTAGCGTCACTTTCTTCCCATCTACAAACAAGGTGTAAGCATTACTCCTTCCTTGATGAGTCACGTCTCGATCAAACTGCCATGGGCGCCCCAACAGAATGTGGCATGCATCCATTGGAATTACATCACAAATAATATCATCATGGTATGGACCCATAGCAAAACCGACCCTTGCTTGCTTTGCAACCTTTACCCTGTTCCCATCATCGAGCCAATGTAAGGTATATGGTCTTGGATGTGGGGTTGTGGATAAGTTTAATTTCTCCACCAGCTCAGTTGATGCTACGTTAGTACAACTTCCCCCATCAATGATTACATTGCACCACCGATCTTTCACTTGACATTTTGTATGAAACAGTTGATCACGTTGTTCCTTATCTACTGTCTCAACCCCAACCTTGGAGTGCAAGGTTCGTCTTAAGACTAGGGCGGTATCATAGATAGGTGCTTCGAACTCCACTTCCTTATCGGGCTCTTCTTCCTTCTCGGTGAATATTCCATCTTCTTGTAAGTCTTCGTCAAGAAGGTCATCTCTCCATGTAACCGCTTCTCTTAATGTTACGATACGTTTGTTAGGACAATCGCGTTGATAATGACCAAACCCTTGACACTTAAAGCACCGTAATTTGGACAGATCACGCGTTCTTGGAACTGCCTCGGTTTTCTTTTGAGCTGGAGTGACTGGAGTTTTGCTGGAATCCGCCCCTGTTGTGCCACTCTTGAGTTCTTCTCCCCTGTTCCAGGGGTTCACTCTTGGTGCTAGGGAAGTGCTAGCACGGTTCACCTTCTGCTGTGCTTCGACGCGTAAGCAAAGATTACATAACCCGTCGAATGATGTATAATCATGAAGATCCACGATGTTAGCTATGGGACGGTTCAGTCCTCGACAGAATCGCGCCATTTTCTGGTCTTCCAGTTCTTCAACTTCACTCAACATGATAAGTCCTTCAAACTCATTTATGTAATCGGATATACTCTTCGTCCCCTGTGTAAGTTCGGCCATTCTGCGATATAATCCCAACTTATGGTTGCGAGGCACATATCGTTGACGCAACTTTTTCTTCAATTTAATCCAAGAGTGAATCTTTTCCTTGCCATCCTTCGCCCTCTGTGTTTTCAAGTTCTCATACCACAGAGAAGCGTTCTTGCTTAGTTTTAGGATTGCATACTTACAGCTTTTTTCATCGGATAGATCTTTAAACTCGAACATTCGTTCGATCTTTCTTTCCCAATCCAAGTATTCCTCTGGTTCAGTGCTGCCCCCAAACTCGGGTAGTTCCGTGACCTTGAATTCGTCTACTGCCTTCTGTCCGAGGCCGGTTCGGAGTCCTGTCGGCCTGTTACGAAGCATATCCCGTACCTGTGCGAGGACGGTTTCATCGTCAAAGTCCCCCATGAAGTTAGGATCAAGAGCCGAAGCTCTGATACCACTAATGATGTGAATACGGAAGCGAAGTAAGATGGTGAAGTGCCAATGCACGAGACGCCTATCTCGTGGGTTGACTGTGAACTTAGATTGAACGCCTATTCTCTCTAAAGTTCGGTAAACTCGAAATTCCTTTATCGAGTGTTGAACACAAACGAAACATGTTTGTAATTCAGAGTAAAGCTTGAAACTTTATTAATTCTGCAAAATTCAATGTCTAAAATAAACAACAAGGACCCTTATTTATACTACTCTAGGAGACTCCTATCATAACTAGAAAAGGAAAACAAACATAACTAGAAATAGGAAAACAACTACTTGTTTCCTACGGAAACAGCTTAGACATTCTAGAAACCAAATTCAGATGTGATAACTTGCAGCAACACCACGTCCCTCTTGTGTAAGCTATTGCCTTGCATTAGCGTGAGATTGAGAAGCTTCTCTGTGTTGAGGCTGACCTCTTGTTCTTCTGACTTTCCTCCCGGATCATTAGTACTAACCGGTCTTGAGTTATTATTGAGGATGATCTCATGATGCTGTTCTTTTTCCGCAAAGCTATTGATGAGATCACTGAAGGTAGTAATCCTCCCTTGTTCGTATTCAACTTGGTACTGATGTGCGAGAATGCTCATAGAGGTTGGGAAGGTTTGTAACGCCCTCTCAATCATGTCATTCTCAGATTTTTCCACCCCACAAAAACTCAACTCGGATTGTAGATCTAGTATGGTTTGATTAAACTCTTGGATTTTGGGAAAATTCACAAGTCTAGTGTGCTCCCATTTAGCAGTCAACTCAGGAAGCTGTGCATCATGCACATTGTTGAAGCGATGCTTCAGAACGTCCAACAATACCATGAGATCTATTTTATTTAAATAATGCTTTTTAAGAGTTGGATAAATATGATGCCTCAAAAACATGAAGGCTTGAACTTCTAATTCTTCAGTTGGGGGGGGGGGGGGGGGGGGGGGGGGGGGGGGGGGGGGCAGGTGATTTGTTCCAGGCTCAGAGGGTTTGATGGTGTTGGTCAATCTTTTTCCGATGAATGTAGTTTCCACATTTGAGACCCAACGGTGATATTGCTTGCCTTGAAGGTCAATGATGTCGAATTCCTGCCTAGCTGGCTCATTCGAACTCATCTACAAAAACACACAGAGATGTTTTATCAATAACGATCGAAAACTACGATCACAAAAACTTTCAAATTTTATTAAATAAGAATGCGATCCATGATATATGGTCACAAAATCGATTATAAACGGTGGCAAAAATCACGCCCAGCTACCATGACTAACTGTCACATAGGATCGATTTCTCTTTTATTTTATTTTCGTTTATTTTCTTTTCTTTTTTAAACCGTGACTCCCCCAGGACCGTCACTTATACTCTATGGATATATGCCAATTGGAACTAGGGTAAACATGTAATAGAAAGCAACTCATATTACAATTATCATCAACTTAGATTTAGGATTTTGCGGTAAGTAAGTTTGATTCTAGATCTAGAGATTGGTGGTTTAGAAAAGTTTACCTCGATGGGTGTTATACTCGGTATGACCGCTACACTTGTTGATTGATTTGAGGTAGAAGCCCTTCTGAAACGATTCCTAAGAAGACGAGCAATCTTGAAACGATTTGAACAACTTGTGCTTGAGTGAGGGATGCCAAGATGAGAGAGAAAGGCCAACGGTGGAGCAAGGTGGTCAGCGGTGGTGGTGCTAGCGTTTTGGTGGTGGTTTTTTTTTTTTGGTGGTGATGACTATCAACCCAGAAAGCGTGCTGATAACGTGCTATATGGGAAAATATGTAAACAGGAAAAACTATATATCTTTCATTGATAAAATGCCTTAAAATACAGGCTGATACAATCTATTGCAATAAATGTCCTAATATAACAGAGATTTCATGTATCTATCTAATTAATATATGTATCTAACTAAGACAAAACACACACCAAAAATTATGAAAAATTAATCTCCTTAAACAATACATACATTACATACTTTCCCTCTTCACCCTTGTCTTCTTTTGTTTGTAAAGAGCCAAAGACAAGTTCTACAAAATTACATACCAAAAATATTGGCATACCAAACACATTTCATTTTGTTTCCTTTAACAAAAAGTAAAGTATGACTTGATTTCAAGTGACATGATCATATTCCATTTGCTCATTTGAGATATAGATGAAATCACAATTAGGATATATAACACTCCTCATGAAATCTAGCTTCTCAGGACAAGCACAGAAACATAATGAAGGAAAAAAAAATATGTCTTCATCACATACAAGGTACTGCCCAAATGGGAAATCCCTTACAAAAGAAAAAAGAAAACCTAAAAAATGATGCAAACCTCTTCATATTTAACTTGTACTGGAAAAACCAAAATAATAGGAAAGATCACAAATAGGTGCAAAACAATATCCAGTATACTTGCCTGCTAATTGTTCCTCCCCCCCAAATCAAAGAAATAAGGGTATCTCTACTTGTTGTTGCTAGTGCCCTTCTTGAGCAGGCTTCCAAACTTGCGGAGTAAAGGCTTCTTCTTCTTCTTCTGTTGTTGCTCCTTCGATGGAGAAGTTGCATTATCACCAATACTTTCGGTTGAAGTTAATCCATTTATCTGATCCAATTTCTCACAGCCATCCACCTTCGACTCCACTTCCTCTTCAAAAGATTCCTGCTCTTCTTCCCTCGCTGGCGAAAATTCCTTCTTTTCAATCTTGCAGCTCTCCCACATCTTATATCCGCCTTCAACCGAATCATCTTCTTTCTCTTTGCTTTCATCTTCTTTTGGTTTCCCATTCAGAGTAGAGTCCAATTTGTCAGCCCTGTCATTCGAGACATCATTCTCTTGCCATAAAGCTTTGCTCTTGGGTTTCACATTTTGTTGATGTGGTGGAAACTGAACTTTGAGTTTCTCTTCTCCTCCATCCCCATTCTCTTCAGAGAATTCAACGACCTTGGGGAGCAAATCATAGTCTTTCTCACTGTCGGTCAGCTCCTCAGTTTCCTCGGCTTTTTTCATGGCCACAGCTTCTTCAAGTAACTTGGACAGTTCTTCCACCTTCTTACTAGAAGCAGCTTCCCTGTTCTGGAGCTCCTCATTTTCATGAATGACACTCTGGAACTCGTTCTCTTTGTCCAATATGCTTTCCTTCAGTTTCAAATTCTCAGCCTTGGCTTCTGCAAGAGCTTCCTGCAAACTAATAACTTCAGATTCAACTTCCTTCATGCTATCCTTCAGCTGCGCTTCCTCTTCCTTCATAGCACAAGCTTCCTCCTCAGTGCTTTTGAGCAAATTGAGCAGCCTGTTTATTTCTTTTTCCTTAGAAGAGTTTTCTTCTTCTGAATGTTTCACAGAGTTGACCAGGTGAAGTTGTTTTTGCTCCCAATCAGCCTTTGCATTTTGTAACTCAGTCTTGCATTGTTCTAGATTACTTGTAAGATGATCGACTTCCAGTTTTGCATCATCAATTATGGTTTCATACTTTTCGCTGGTTGCTTTCAAGACCATTTTAAGGTCTTCTATTTGGGACTCATAATTATCGTGCTCCGCTTCATTGGTTAACAGCTGTTCTTTGGCTTCTCTTGCTTCTGACGAGACCTCATGTAGGGCTGAAGCTAAGCTTTCCATTGCTTTCTTGCACTTCTCTTCCTCGTCCCTGGAATGTTCCAACTCATTTATGAGTTTGTTTTTCTCTTCTAACAGGCTTTGAACACTAGATGCCGCAAGCTTCTCATTGCTCATTGCTTGCATTTTCTCCTCCTTCACAGTTTCAAGCTCAGAATTCATTGACTCAATCGTCTTTGTCAATTGCTGATTTTCTTCCTTGGTCGTACCAAGACAACGTCCGGATTCCTCAAGATCTTCTCTGTGTCTAACAATTGTCATTTCCAGCAAACTCACCTTCTCTTTAAGAGCAGCAATTTCAGATTCAGCATCATGCAATAAGTCATGATTTCCCTCTAGCTGTTTCATGACTGCATTCAAAGACTCTGATGCAGATTTCTCCAACTTATTTGCTTCCTCAACCTGCGCCTCCAAGTCCTCAATCTTAATCTTCCACTCCTGGACAATACTGCGAGCATAAGATTCGGCCATCCTGGCTGACTCTAACTCAACGTTAAGCTGTTCAAAGGAAGCCTCTTTCTCCATCAATTCCTCTTCAACACCTTTTGCTTTCTCCATCAATTTCTCTTCAGCACTTTTTGCTTGTTCCAGTTGTTGTTTGAGAGAAACTACCTCTGATTCAAGTTGAAGCACCATCTTGCTGTTCTCGGTAGTCTCTGTTTCCTGTTTCGACTCTACTAAACCTTTCAACCGGGTCAACTCAGCTGAGAGAATTTCCACCTTCTCAGCATGAATCTCAGCAATCTTAGTTGCATCCTCAGCATGCTTCAATGCCTGGTTTTTCGCATCACAGGTCATGGTCAGTTCTTGTTTCAATCGTTGAAGTTCTTGAGTGGTAGAGAGTAGAGTGGCCACATCCAACGCATGTTGGTTCCTAACAGCTTCAAGCTCTTTCTCCCATTGACCTTCCTTCTTCTGAGCTGCTTCAATTCCTGCCTGCTCCAACTCAACAGCACGAAACTTCTCGATTTCTGAATCTTCTTGGGCTCGCTTTTGGGCCACCAGAGCCTCTCTGAGCTTCTCATTTGCCTCTTCAGACACCCTCTGGGCTTCTTTCAACTCAACGACTGCTTTTGCCTTCTCTTTCTCAATCAACTCGATTTGCTCTTTTGCTTTCTTTAGATCTTCCTGAACAATATTCAACTGAGCTTGCAATTCTGATCCCTTTGTTCCCCGAGTTGGTGTTGGTTGTTTCTGAATTACAATTTAACAATGCAGATCAATATCCACATTGCTGATTATTCACAAAAATGACACAACGCGAGAGAAAGAAGAGATCTTGGTTACTTTTCAAGATCCAAGGTGGGGGTGTTTAAGACACGCAATGTGAAACAGGGAACAGATGTAGAACAATTTTCAGAGTCTAATTTCCAATATGGTTGCATTTCAATAATGAGACGTAAAAAGAAAACCTCATTGGCTAACATAACTCTTTGAGCAAAGGAATATGCAAGTAAATGTAGTATCTTTGATCATCATCAGAGTGAACATGGGAAACTTACTTCAGTAGGCG